>OY986438.1:198131081-199403581 GCA_963920525.1 Dichetophora obliterata | reverse complement strand
ATAAAAATAAAAATAAAAATAAAAATAAAAATAAAAATAAAAATAAAAATAAAAATAAAAATAAAAATAAAAATAAAAATAAAAATAAAAATAAAAATAAAAATAAAAATAAAAATAAAAATAAAAATAAAAATAAAAATAAAAATAACACAAAAACAAAACTTAAAACTAAAACAGTATATCATAAAATATTTTGTTAAGGAATTTCTTGAGATATCAACATAACTGCATGTTAACCTTTATTAAGTAAAGATTAAAAATGTATTTTTTATGACTTCTTTTGTGTGTCATTGAATATCTTCAACATTTTAAATACTTTAACTTTTTTCAGCGCAATTCTAGCTGAGTAGAATTTTTAGTTTAGATTTTACTAGTTTCTTTGCTCTGAAAATCATTGCTTATTGAAAACGGAAACAGCTACCGGTTACGTTAACTAATTGCTTTTTTTTTGGATGACATACTTGCATAGATTGGAATCAGATCCGACCATACTTTATGCGATACACTGAAATTGTTATTTGTAAAAGGAAGTTAGAATTTTCCACTATACTGTGAATTGACGACAGAAATTGGTCAGCGATACAGATTGCGTGATTAAATGCAGTAAGTTTGTTTGTTTTTAGGGAAGGACGTGAGATATCAATGTGAAAACAGCAACGAATTTTTGTTTTTTTTTTTCAATCTACTTTAAGCATTTTTTTCCATTTTCATTGAAACATTAGCTTGAATTGCGGTTACTAAAACTATCATTCAATGTAAAAGCTATTGTATGTAAAGCCATAGATAGCAATTGGCACACAACAATGCTTAAGATAACTAAAGCAGCAGATAGGTGGATGGATTGACAGCCAGTCTGACAGACAGATGGTTAGAACATAGACATCATTAAGGAAGTCTGATCGTTTGAAAATTCGAAATAAATTTCACTTGGGGAAACCCTGAAGCAAACCAAAACTCAACAAAGCAATCATACTATTATACATACTCGAGAATACCCAGCGGGAAAATAAAGAGAACTCCTAGAAACAAAGCAATTTATTAACTGTTTTAGAATTCTTTGAGGAAGCCCTTTCTATATGACTTGGAAAAAGTGAAGATGTGGTATCTATATTAATTAAAATTATTTTCTGTTTGCTTGTTTGTTTCTTTGGTCTCAATACAAATCTAATTGGCTGGACGGATTTCACTCAAATTTAATGCACATGATGTCTACATCTTATATAAGAGAATAAAATACTTAGTTTTGACCACATCCTTTCCACCCCTTTTCAATTAGCGTAACTTTCGTTTTTGAAATACTTTTTTCAGCGGAATTTTTCGTCAATTTACTTAAAAAAATTTATCTTTTATAATATTTCTCAATATATAGCACATGGAGTTCAACCGGTGTTTCGTAGAAGTTAAATATATAAATTTAAATATACACTTCTCGTATTAATGTTTCTAAAAATGACGAATAATGAAAAACATATAAACCGTGAGTTACCAAATTTCAGAGCTTAAGTTACAAAGCCCTGCATTGCTGGAGATGTAATTTAAGGTACTTTTATTTGTTTACGACTGCCAAAAGTAATAAAAAATTAAAATTGGTATTGAATAGAGTAAAAATATCGTATTTATGGTAGTTTTTTTTAATGTATTGGCAATGGAAAAACTCATGCTACCTTATTTTTTTGTGGCGTTATTGACTATAGCTATTTTGAAACTATAAAGTAGAAACATTTATGGGCAAAACAATTCTTTAATTTTTGTCTAAAAAATTAATAAAATAAACAGCCTCTGTTGGTAGCCTGGTAATACTCGTTTACAGCCAGATGGTACAGTGAATACCACTTTCCATTTCTAATGTAAAATTGGTCGGTGCTTCCGAAAATGTCATTCTTTTTTTATGTCACTCTGTTTTCGAGATATTGCGACTGCATTTTTTTACAAAAAAAAATGTTGGTTCCATTAAAAGGCATATATCTCCAGAGCCAAGAACAATAATCAAATAAATATTGTAATATATCAAATTAGAGCCATTAAAATTTCCTAACAAGAATGCACACAACTTTTTTTGATTCAACTGTTAGTTTCAACTTCCAGGTTGGCCATAGAATGTCTTACAAAACTCAATAGGTGCGCCCAGACAAATGAGCTTACACTTATGTGGGTGAGAGGACACTCTGCCATAGAACAGAATGAAGAAGCTGATTCTTTAGCAAGAACAGGATCAGCAGAAGAATTCTGTGGACCAGAACCACGTATCGCCTTAGGCGACAATATGGTGGCAGGCCTTATTAAACAATGGACGGACTCGGAACACAGTAAAAGGTGGGAAGAAGCTGTTAATTGCAGGCAATCAAAGGCGGCCGTGAAGTGGTCTCGTAGTGAGGCAGCAAAAGTTATCCGATACAATCGAAGGACTTTAAGCTGGCTTACTGCACTGGTCACAGGACACGGTCCCTTCATGTACCATCTCGGGAAGATGACTCTGACCGAGGACGATGCGTGTAGGTTATGCCTAGAGGAGCCGGAAACAGCAGCACACATTCTGTGCCAGTGTCCGGCGCTGGCAAGCATAAGATTGACCACTCTGGGACGCCCATTTATTGGCGAAGCCGAGATTGGTCAACTAACCTATAAGGATATGCTTGAGGTGACAAAGGATGCTTACACGAGGAGCATGCTCACGTACGAGTACTCCGAGCAGTAGTACCCTTTGTCCAATGGGGGACGAAAAGGGACCCACTGTGGTCTGCTTCGGCAAATCCCCAACTTATTATATATATATATATATAGTTTCAACACAATAGATTACATTTTTGAGGATTTTTTGTGTTTTTTCAGAAAAATTTGCAAAAAAAAATCCAATTGCAAAATTTTGTTAAAAAAGCAAAATATTTTGTTAGTGTTGATACTTTTTGCTTAAAGCCTGTATGTTTCCAAAAAAATAAGATATTTTTGAAAAAATCTTTTGAGCAAAAGAAAAGTTGTGTTTAATTGAACGAAAGCACTCAAATTTAGTGATTGTCCATTTATGCATTTCGCCTTATTTTATTGTCATATAAATACATGAAAAATAAGGGTTGTTATAGAAAAAAGAATTTTTTTTAATTTTTATTGTACATAAGGCATAAGTGTCAAATCAGGTGTTGTAAAAATTACATGAAAGATACAAACCAACATACTACAATAAAACCTGGTAGGCTGCCGATTGAGAGCGCGACTGCCGAAACGGAATACATTAGTTTGCATGGTACAATAAAACTGGTGTAGTCTCATGACCAAAAATGCAACCGCCAATACTTTCAAAACTAAATATAATACATTAGTTTACATGGTACAATAAAACCAGGTAGTCTCATGACTGAGAATGCAACTGCCGATACTGTCAAAACAAAATGGAATACATTAGTTTGCATATTACATGGTGCAATAAAACCAGGTAGTCTCATGACTGAGGATGCAACCGTCGATACTGTCAAAACGGAACTAAATACATAAGTTTGCATGGTACAATAAAACCAGGTAGTCTCATGACTGCGAATGCAACCGCCGACACTGTTAAAACGAAACGAAATACATTAGTTTGCATGGCACAATAAAACCAGGTAGGATCATGACTGAAATTGCAACCGCCGATACTGTCAAAACGAAACGGAATACATTAGTTTGCAAGGTGCAATAAAACCAGGTAGTCTCATGACTGAGAGTGCAACTGCCGATACATTCAAAATGAAACGGAATAAATTAGTTTGCATGGTACAATAAAACCAGGAAGTCTCATGACTGCGAATGCAACCGCCGATACTGTTAAAACGAAACGAAATACATAAGTTTGCATGGTACAATAAAATCAGGTAGTCTCATGACTGAGAATGCAACCGCAGATACTGTCAAAACGAAACTAAATACATTTGTTTGCATGCTACAATAAAACCAGGTAGGCTTACGACTGAAAGGCACGTAGGCAGGTAGGCACGACCGCCGAAACCGTCAAAGCTAAGCGCCTAACTTTTACACTAATGGCTATGATGTCATGAGCCTACCTGGTTTTATTGTACCATGGCTACAATGCTGGCGAGTTGTTTAAAAATAAATAGATGCAAGAACTTGCTAGCATTCTAGCAAAAAACGTGCCAAACAAACGAAGCGCACAATTTGTAACGACAGAATGAAAGAATCTCGGTGACAGGAGTTACGAACATAGGGAAAGATTTCACCAGCAGATGAAGTCTATCGTTAGCAAGGATTTTAGGACGAAAAAATGATGGGCGACTACTGCTAGTTTCTTATCAGAGAAACCGATCAGGAATTGAACGAACAGCAAAACAAGAATCGTAATCATTTTGAACACAATGTAGTAAATTTTAAAAAACAATGTTAAATATTATAAGTACAATAAAAACGAAAATGAAAAATATATATTGTCGTTGCGAGTGCAATACCGTGTATCCGCCGCTTGCAATTCCTCTTATACTACAAAAAGGCCGAAATCCATTTTATTTTCATTTTGATCATTCATGATTGATGCACTTATTTTAATTTTTCATTAAATACTCATTTGAGAACAAAGCAAATATCTTATTTCAATAAATGTTTAGTTCAGTTGAAAGTCCATTCAATAGTTTAAAAGAAAATCAGTTTTTCTGCACTCCTGTAAAATTTTGCCATTACCGTAAGTGTGTATGTGCAAGAAGCGGATACGCGGTATCGCATGTGCAACGACGATATACAATGTAAAAAACAATGTAAAATTAAGAAAAATTATATCAAAAATAACGTACATTTTTCGATTTTTTTTTAACGCTTCCTATGTTTCTTAATTTTCCATATTTTCATTCCATTTTAGTAAAAGATGTGCATTCAAGGGTCTGTTTTCGAATGCATTTTTGTTTTTTCTGTTCAAACGATCTAGAGCCGAGCTATGGTGTGGCCCGGTTTTCACCTTTTTTTAAGCACACCAACTTTAGCGCCATCTTTATATAAAAAAAACTATATGTTAAGAACAAAAAAATACTTTCTTTATTTAAGCAAATGATGTAAAATGAAAATGCTTATGAAATTTTTTGTATATATAATGAACTTTTTAAGAAAACATCTTCTATTATATGCCTTAGTTTTAACCGCTTTTGCCTAAAACTGCCCTTAACACAAAAAATTATTTTTCATCCATTTTTACCACAGAAGCATTAGAGATGGGTTGAATATGGTCCAATTGACGTACATGGTTAGAGGTAGAAAAAATTAAAAAAAAACATGTTTGATGTCTATGCACTCAAAAAATTAATATTAATTTTTAATGGAAAAAGTCACAAATGAGCTACGACTGATAGAGCGTTAAAAAGGTAAAAATTCAGAACGCAGACATCGCTTAATAGTATTTTTTCTACAAAATCATTTTAAGATCTTGTTGAGAAAAAGTACAGTTGGGTTATTTATGTCCCATGGATCGCACAGGGTTAAAGATAAGCAAAAAATCAGTAAAAAGCCATCATTGAATATATTTTTTTCAACATAACAACTTAAATGTTCATAAAAAAAAACATTAAGTGAGTCATATATGACCCAATATATGAGTCATTGGTCGTACAGAGTTAAAGGTATCAAAGGTAAAAAAGAATACATGATTAGAAATTGTTTACCCAATGAAATAATTTTGGTCGCATCCATAGAGCGTCAAGCACACGACCATCGTCTGACCTCAGCATAATACAACAACTTTTTCATACAACATTCATTACCCAAGAACGAGAAAAAAATGACATGAAAATCAAAGTTTTGGCTCTCGATAGTAAAATTAAAATATAATGAAATTGCATGCTTTGAACTTCAAACGTGCCATCCAAATCGTGAGTTGTGGTCAAAAAACTAAAAAAATGCAATTCATCTGAGAAATATTAAGTAACTTTCTTGAAACTTAATCATATTTCACAAACAACACGATTTCCAAAAACCCAAAAATTGGCAGCAAAAAAAATGCGCATAATTCCTAGTGTTCCAGTGCTACTTTGCCCCGCTGGGTAGGTAAAAACACACACATACACATACACCCACCCACTTCCACACACTTTTTGCTGCGCCAACAGAGACTGTTTATATTTATGTTTGCATTTCATTTCATTATTTCATTTTCAATTTACATTCGTTCGCTAAAGTTGCATGGCAAAATGAACAAAACGTAAAATTCTAGGAAAAAAAAACGTTGAATTGAAAACTATTGAATTCTTGTTAAGCTGTCAGCTAGTTGTTATTTTAGTCAGCAGCATTTTTTTACACCGTTTAAACGTTGTCGGAGCGAATTAAAAATTGACATGCTGAAATGGCTGGCAGAAATTTAAATTTTTGCTTCTTTCAACTTGTCATAAGTTGTTAAAGTTTGAAGCAATTT
Source organism: Dichetophora obliterata (assembly GCA_963920525.1). Lineage (NCBI taxonomy): Eukaryota > Metazoa > Arthropoda > Insecta > Diptera > Sciomyzidae > Dichetophora > Dichetophora obliterata. The sequence goes on along the minus strand of OY986438.1, from coordinate 199,397,208 downwards.
ATTTATATTGGTGCTCAAAAGAAAGTGGTACAAACTAGTTTATGTTTATTGATCATGAAATTCTGTCTGCCTTTTGCTGGAAAAATTTGAAGAATTTTTCAAGTTACCTAACCTTGAAAACATTTCTGCAAACACTGACGGAAGTCTAACAAACACGAACATAAAGCAGAATTCAAAAGAAAATAGCGGGTAGGCAGAAAGGGGCTTGTTAGATGAGGCAGTTGCGAGCATCGCATCGTCTTCAGTTTGCTGTCATTTATGGGTCTTTGAGCTGTCATCTGCGTCGAGCTCTGCTACAAGTTCTTTGTAGACTAAAAATATACTACTATTTGCTTTTAAAATGGTTTTGAGTGTCAAAGTGTGCGTTACCCACACACATAGACACTGTGCGTTTTGTTTGTTTTATTAACTTGTGCGTGCTTGCTAAAATGTCTACATATTTTGTTGGTGTTCCCTTTTTGACTTTGTTTGCTGCTCATTTAGACTTGTAGCGGTAGCAGTTGACAAGCAGTTGTTATAGTAGTAGTAGTAGCAGTAGTAGTAGTAGTACATAGAAGTGGTAGTGGTTGTAAATTTTGAAACTTTTCAGCTCTGTCAGTCAGCTGTCACGCAGCCTGTCAGTCAGTCAGTTAGCCAGTTATTTTATTTTACCACATTTAAGTAGTTTGACTGGATTCTATGCTAAATTTAATTTAACTTTAAAGTCTTTGAGGTTGGGAACGTTTCTTTGTGTCTTTTATTGTTTGTTTTGTTTATTTTAATTCAGATATTTTCTACTGATAACTAAATGAAAAAAAATTTTAGCTACAACCAACGAGTATATATCTATAAGAGTTTTCACCCGTCTCTCGTTATTTTTTGCTCGCTAATATTAGCCATCCATCGACAGAACAGGATATTTTGATGGTACATTTATTTTATACCCCTTCAAAAATGCGAGTTTGTTTACATTTTCTTTTCTATATATTGATCATTTTGGCTGCGTGCAGAAGGGAGCAAAAAGATCGGTATTTTTTAATGTACTTGCCTGTTTCTTCTTATTTGAATATCTGAAGAAATATTGCAAATTTTATGAATGAAAATAAAATTTTACAGCTTCTTATTTGCATGTGCATGGTTGCCAAATTTATTTTGTTTCCAGCTGGACATTTTTGTTGTGATTTTGTTGTAGGTATATTTTGGTTTCTGCTGCAGAGAAAGATTTTTTATATATTTCATTAGCTGAATAGAAAGACAGAACTCTGATTCGGCTAATGAAATAATTATTGGATAATAAAAAAATGCAGCTATAAAATAGAATTTGTCTAGGAGCACTTTATAAATTTAAAATAAAACAAAGAAATATTGTAGATTTAATTAATGAGAACAAAAGTTCTATTTGATACAAATCTTACAGGTTATTATTTATATGTATGTGTGTTTTTTTTCTTCTTCCATCATCTTGTAGTTGCCGAATTTAGTTTGTTTCTAGCTGGACATTTTCCTTGTAGCAATATATTTCTTGCTACTTTGGATACACAACCATCATTTTTAGATACTTCATTAGACCAATAATAAGACGAAATTCTGATGATTTGGCTAATGAAATTATTATTAGTTAGGACTTGAAATTTTTTTTTAGCAACAATGCTTTTAATAAATAAAATTAACTTGAATTTACAAAATACAAACACCAAATTTCTTCAAAATCGGTCTAACTGTTTAGGAGGAGTTCAGTGAGAAAGCCATGTACAGAAGAATTTATTGTATAAATATATTCTCCGGCAGACATTGTTCTGCCACCGTCTTACTGCCATATATGAATTTTCATGCTAAAAAACATTTTATATTTTCATATAGTTGCCCAACGTATCTATATAAACTACACTACAAAATTTTAGTCTAATACAACCAAAACCGTCCAAAATATAGCATTTTTGTTGATTTGTAGGCGGTAAAAGAGGGTGTGGCAAAATATTTTTCCCTTAAACCATCTAGAACTCAAAACAAATCGAGTGCCAAAATTTGAGCTTAAGTTACTTTATACCTATCGTTTTAATATTTTAACTGTATTAAAATGTAAAACAATATATATTTACGAATTTCGTAATCAATTTTTTTCTAATACTTTTTGCAAATTTTACAAAATTTAATACTTTTTAACGCTTACATTAAAATTTACTCCAAGATTTCTAACCATGAAGGTTGTATATTATTTTAAGAAACTAAGAAAATATACTATAATGTATACAATATATGTATATACTGTTTTTTTTTGTGTAAATGTACATTAAGGTGGCCCTAATTTATAAAATTTTTTTAACGCCATAGACTAAAAACTATTCGATTTGATATAAAATTAAGATGTATGCAGTTTTTTTCGAAAAAATCCACAAAATCTACAAATGTAAAAATCATGTAAAAAAATTACATGTATTTGTACAAAAATTAAAAATGGCGAACTTCTAAGCAGACATTTACAAACATCAGGGTTTTTTTAATTGGGGTACAAAATAGGAAAAAATATTAAAAGTTACCAATTCAACTATCTGCTAGAGCCATAGAACGAACTAACATATTTTGTATGATGATGTCCGCTAAACAAGTCAATTGACTTTCATCTGCTTATGTTTTCAAATACCTGTTAAATTAGTTAAATTTAAATTATTTTTTTTTATTTACTTTAAAATAAATCACTTGAAAACTAGTTAAACTAGTGGAATATCCACTTAGTGACTATGAATTTAAAACCATAAAAATTTTAAATTTCTATACATCAAATAGATCATTAATTTTATTAAAAAAAAATACATAAAATCATACTAGTGAAAGCCAAAAATTAATAATATTTGATGAAATAACATGGTTAAATATATATAAACTTGTAATCTAATAAAAATTTGCAATAAAAACATGTCAAAATCAGAGTAGTCGCCGCCTTATTATAATTCAAAGTAGTTTTTAAGCCACTTGTTTTGAAGTAGTTTTTCAATTACTTCATTTATATCTAATGCAATAAAAACTATTCAAAATTGAAGTGGATGCCGCCTTAATATAATTCAAAGTAGTTCATAAACTAGATTATTTTAAATAAGTTTTTTAATTAGTTGTTTTTAAAAACAAGGTAGTTTGTTTCTATAGGGAAAGTTTTTCAAAAATACATGTACAAATACATATATTTAGTTTATCATTATTTCTTATAGAATCATTATTTAAACAACAATTTTTTAAAAATTTAATTTTTTTCAGATTGATTAATGTTCAATTATCCTTCGACTACAACTACAAACTACAAATTATCGAATTTTGACTTTGTTTGTTTTTTTCCCCCAAAATAGCTTAATATTATGAAATAGCTATCCATAAAGTCGGTTTTTAAATTTTGCATTTGTAGATTTTTGTGGATTTTTTCGAAAAAAACAGCATACATCTTAATTTTATATCAAATCGATTAGTTTTTAGCGTTAAAAAACTTTTATAAATTATGGCCACCTTAATGTACATTTACACAAAAAAAAAAACAGTATATACATTAGGGCGGGTCAATTTGTATGGACGAATTTTTTGGAGGTCTGGCTCAGCGAAATTCGTAAAATACATGTAATTTCAAGACTTTTTCTCCACTACAGCATATACAAATTCTGAAAAAAAGCTGTGCGGACTTTCGTAAATAGATTTTGTTCTCAATTATAAAATATGAATGTATGAATGTATGTGTATGAATCTATTTACGAAAGTCCACACAGCTTTTTTTCAGAATTTGTATATGCTGTAGTGGAGAAAAAGTCTTGAAATTACATGTATTTTACGAATTTCGCTGAGCCAGAATTTGACCCGCCCTAATATACATATATTGTATACATTATAGTATATTTTCTTAGTTTCTTAAAATAATATACAACCTTCATGGTTAGAAATCTTGGAGTAAATTTTAATGTAAGCGTTAAAAAGTATTAAATTTTGTAAAATTTGTAAAAAGTATTAGAAAAAAAATGATTACGAAATTCGTAAATATATATTGTTTTACATTTTAATACAGTTAAAATATTAAAACGATAGGTATAAAGTAACTTAAGCTCAAATTTTGGCACTCGATTTGTTTTGAGTTCTAGATGGTTTAAGGGAAAATATTTTGCCACACCCTCTTTTACCGCCTACAAATCAACAAAAATACTATATTTTGGACGGTTTTGGTTGTATTAGACTAAAATTTTGTAGTGTAGTTCATATAGATACGTTGGGCAACTATATGAAAATATAAAATGTTTTTTAGCATGAAAATTCATATATGGCAGTAAGACGGTGGCAGAACAATGTCTGCCGGAGAATATATTTATACAATAAATTCTTCTGTACATGGCTTTCTCACTGAACTCCTCCTAAACAGTTAGACCAATTTTGAAGAAATTTGGTGTTTGTATTTTGTTAATTCAAGTTAATTTTATTTATTAAAAGCATGGTTGTTAAAAAAAAATTTCAAGTCCTAACTAATAATAATTCAATTAGCCGAATCATCAGAATTTCGTCTTATTATTGGTCTAATGAAGTATCTAAAAATGATGGTTGTGTATCCAAAGTAGCAAGAAATATATTGCTACAAGGAAAATATCCAGCTAGAAACAAACTAAATTCGGCAACTACAAGATGATGGAAGAAGAAAAAAAACACACATACATATAAATAATAACCTGTAAGATTTGTATCAAATAGAACTTTTGTTCTCATTAATTAAATCTACAATATTTCTTTGTTTTATTTTAAATTTATAAAGTGCTGCTAGACAAATTCTATTTTACAGCTGCATTTTTTTATTATCCAATAATTATTTCATTAGCCGAATCAGAGTTCTGTCTTTCTATTCAGCTAATGAAATATATAAAAAATCCTTCTCTGCAGCAGAAACCAAAATATAGCTAAAACAAAATCACAACAAAAATGTCCAGCTGGAAACAAAATAAATTCGGCAACCATGCACATGCAAATAAGAAGCTGTAAAATTTTATTTTCATTCATAAAATTTGCAATATTTCTTCAGATATTCAAATAAGAAGAAACAGGCAAGCACATTAAAAAATACCGATCTTTTTGCTCCCTTCTGCACGCAGCCAAAATGATCAATATATAGAAAAGAAAATGTAAACAAACTCACACTTTTGAAGGGGTATAAAATAAATGAACCATCAAAATATCCTGTTCTGTCAATGGATGGCTAATATTAGCGAGCAAAAAATAACGAGCGACGAGTGAAAATTCTTATAGATATATACTCGTTGCTACAACTTAAAAAAACTGCATAGTTTTGCTTTAAAAAACGTAGCTGGCAAGCGACTGATCTATTTCTTGTAATTTTATCTTCTCTTGTTAGGTTAGGTTAAAGAGACTTCCGCAATTGAGGCACACTTAGGCCAATTAGGACCTTGTTCTATTAGAATTATTTTGGTGGTTATGCATACTGTGAAAAAGAACGTGAAAAAGAACGCTTATCATTTTTTGGCCAAAAAGGATTGTAACGTGGTTTTGTCTAAGTTTTACCTCAGCCGTCCCAGGATTCTCTGAAGGATCCACTTAAACTCCAGCAATTAAGAACGCAATTTAAATTTATATTTTCAAGCTTTATTGAACAATTCCAATTTCTTATGCTAGTTCTTATTATAATTTACAAATTTATTGCAGTACAGCATATGTAATCAGAAGCGGTTCTATGTAACGGGTAATTGGTTCTGTGCAACGGTTAATCGGATCTTATTACCGGTTATGTGTTCTTAGTAATCGGGTATTCGGTTTCGCTTCGGTTCTAAGTATCGGATAATCGGTTTTTATGACGGATGATCGGTTCGTTGGTAATTTAGTAGCCGGTTCTTATAACGGATAAGCGATTCTTATGAAGAGTAATCGGTTCTTATGACAAATAACGACGTAATCGGTTCTTACGACTGTAATCGGTGCTTATGAGGTAATTGATTCTTAAGACGGTAATCGGTTTTAACGACGGTAATCGCTTCTCATGAATCAGTGTTGCCAGGTTAGGGGATTTCCCCCTAGATTTAAGGGTTTTTAACTTTGTTGAAGGATTTTGTCGCTCGGCCATGAGCGACTTACAAATTTTAGACAAACAAGATAGCAGACTTATTGGTCGAAAGTCACATGGTTGGCAAGCGAATGATTTTTTTTTGCAATGGCATGAAGCATGAAGAAGTGAAGCAATAATTTATTATATGTGTGAGTGGACCAAAAAAAAAAGACAACAAGAGTTTAATAAATTTAATTGAAATACATCCACCCCAGAGGCGTTTGGTATACATTTACATATACATACATAAAAATATGAATCGCATGATATAATATTTTTATGCATCTTAGCTAATTTAATTTCGTGATGAAACTTTTTTGAGTTAACCATATGACTGAAATATATTGAAAAATATCAGTTTTGAGATTAACAAATCAAAATATGAAGTGACAAAAAAACACGAATCCTAAAAAAAGGCTTATTTTTATAAAACTTACATTTAGACATAAAATACAGCAAATTAGCGAAAAGTGAAAAAGCTGTGCTTAACACAAATTTTCAACGCAACTACTGACTGATCACAATAAACACTTGAGTTATATCTCACAACCACACCAACTGCACACTCAAAATAACCACTTAGTTTAAAAGAAGCAGTGCAAAAAAATATCTACACATGTTGGTTGTTATTCTGCGTTAACATCCTTTAAAAAATGTTCAATGTCAGCACAAAATATTTATTTCCTAAGCTGTGCGCTTGAGTATCTGTCTACTTTCCCGTCTCTTTTGTACTGTGTACTGTGCAAATTTTGTTTGTGATCTGCCACCAACCAAAAACAGCACCTCTAATAGAATGACTGCCTTGGTTTTTTTTTTTCTCTATCGTTTTTGTATAATTTTTTTCAACTCTCCATTCTATTTGGCTTCATTTTAGTTATTGCGTATTTAACGAAGTAGCACATAAGAGCGTACACAAAAAAAAAAGAAAATACAATCAATATGAAAATACACTTTCATTGCAGCCAGTCAACTTTTAGTCATTCAATCATTGGTTCATTGCAAGAAACGTCGCAGCTGGCCTGAAAATATTTTGTTGCCAGAGCGTCAGCTGCTAACGAAACCAATAAATATATGTATGTATATAACAGAATATCTTCAAGTGACTTTTTTATAGGTATTTAGGGAAGAAGTATTTTTGAATTTAATCACTACCTCTTTGTGTATGTGGGTGTGTGTGTGTGCGCGCTTACAACATATATATATTTTGTTTTGAGTTGTAGCATACTTTTGGGCATGCTTTTGTAAGCAGTGCAGCAGCGAGAACGTGCTCAAGTGTTATTAAATATATATTTCCAAATGGCTTTTAAATAAATTGCAAAATTTATTGATTAGAACATTATTATTTTAGGTAACGGAAAAAAACAGCTTAGAGTACTCTTCTAGAGTGCTGCGGCGTTGAAGATCTTTGTCTTTTCACTTTAATACATCACCATTTTATGCCCAGTTACTATTTATTGTTGTTGAGATAGTTTTTAGTTAAGTTAACGATACATTGAGCATATTTAGTAGGTTTTAATCAAACCTTATTGGTCAATTTGGATTCGAAAGTAAGCAATGTCGGAAAACAGAGCATATTAAAACTTTTGCATTTTCATAACTATAGCAAAACTTGGTCTTAGCCACACGTTGCTAAACTTTTAATGCTACAAATAAATTAAAAACTATGTTGTCAACTCATAGAAACACATTTTCTTTTCAACTTGTTTTGCAAAAAGTTTCAACTACGTCGTTTGGCACATAATATCAGCGTGCTCTGTTGACCTACTTGAATTTCCTGGTCAAGCATAATTTGTTGTAAGTGTATTTATATCCTAAAGGCCAATATTTTATGCCTCTGAAGCTAGTGTTGATAAACGATAACGATGGCAACAACAATAATAATCGATGCCAACATAGAAATATGTTGAAGAATTGTATTTCGCTCGCAAGACAGCTCAGCAACATACAATATTGCAGTAGAAAACAGTTATGACATTATGACAGTTTTAGCCCGGAAATTGCTCGCACCGCACTGTGGTCAAAATGTGATGAAAATAGCAGAGCTCATGAACTCTGAGAGTTTCTTTTTGTGTACTTTTTTAAAGAAAACCGCTTATAAAAATGTGTCGGTGATGACATTGTAATGCAGCACTGTAATCAGGCCCAGCTAGCACAGATTTCTATTTGTAACAAAACTATGTTATAATTCGGTGGTATTCCAGTTTTTTAAACAAATTTAGTCACAAATGGGTTGCATTAAAGTTTTAAATAATTTTTTTTGTAACAAATTATACGTTTTGTTGCAAATAAGTTAAACTACGGTGTTAATTATGTTACGAATAAATGCACTTGTTGTAAAAATGTTTCATAAAGTTTTGAAAAAAATAATTATTTTTTACGTTACACTAATATTATTACAACATTTCTTTTTGTAACACCTATAAAAAATGTTTTAGCAAAAACTAATTGGCAACCTAGATACGACTAAGTTGCTTTATGTTTATATTAAGTTATATCAATGACACAACAACTAAATGTTTAAGACTTCGGTTTGAAGATGTTTTTATTAAGTTTTGGGGAATTAAGTGCAACTAAATTTTCCCAATTTTGCTATGACACACTAAAATGCCATAAGCAAAATATAAATTTTATTGTTCACAAGAAATCCACTACTACCATGTAATCCTTTTTTGTTTTATTTCAGCGTTCAACAAGACTACCACATTGAAAAAAATTTTCAATGAATGGCAATGAATCATTGTGAAATTATGAGAATTTATTTTGTTGGAAGAAGGTTGAAATGAAGATTTTATTCAGTTACAAGAACATTGAAAATAATCATTGCAACCTTATGCTGTATTGAGGTTATTATTCAGTTGCTACAACTTAAGGAAACATTATTATAACTCAAAAAATGTAGTAAGGAAAAATAACGTTGAATAGACGTTTTTTTTAAGTTGCAAGAACATTAAAAATAATCATTGCAAACTTGTGCTGCATTAAGGTTATTATTCAGTTGATGCAAGTTTAAAAAACATAATTGCTTGATATAAAAACGATGTATTGAGGTTATTATTCTGTTGCAAGAACCTTAAAAAAAAACATTGCAACTTATGTAATGTAATTAGTTACATGAACGTTGTATTAGAGTTATAATTCAGTTGCAAGAAGTTTTGAATAAAACTGTTGTAAGTTAATGCGGCATTAAGGTAGTTATTCAGTTGCAACAACTTAAAAAAAATATTTGTAACTTTTGATATTTTGTTAGTTGCAAGAATTGTGTATTGAGGTTATTATTCAGTTGCAAGAACTTTGGAAAAAAGTGTCTTAAAACTTCAAACTCGCCATATTTGATTTTTTTCTACAACATGAATTTTGATTGGAATAAATTTAAATACGATTTTCTTAAGTATTTATTATTTTATTTTAAAATTTTCAGTGCAATATATCACTAGAAACTAAAAAAAATGTTTTTAGCTATATATTAAAGATTATTACGCGGAAATTAAAAATTCGAAATATTTCTTATTTCCAAATTATTTTTAAAATTTTTATTTTTTGAGTGGCGTGTGAGTTTTTTAGAGGTCAAACACAAACATTCATCGACAAAATGGCCTCTGTTGAAAAATATCAGTGTAATTTTTAAAGTGTAAATATTTTAAAACTTTTTAAGAACTAATTTTTTTCAATCAGGATTTTTTATGTCATCAGTACTACTTCCTTGTTAAAAAAATCTGTCATTATAACAAAAAATAACTTCAATAAAACAAAATATTTGTTACATTCACGTTATTTTACCTGAATTGTAACGTAAGAATAACACAATAAAAACTTTTTGAATGTTTCTAGTATGTTTCATCTTGTGGCATGCAACTTGAGCTTGCAGCAACAACACTTTTATAATATTATTAAAACACATTTTTTGCCTAATTGCAATCTAAGTTGTTCCAAAATAAGCGTTAAATATCTGCTTTTTCAGTTGTAATTAAGTTACAATTACGATTTATATCTGTATTGGCAACTCTTTTGCAACACTTTTACAACCTTTTTTTGCTAGCTGGGGAGTGTGCCAATTCTTGTTTGTGTTGTTAAAATATATATTTTTTTCACTTTTAAAACAACCCACCGGGGAAATGAGAATTAATTCGTAAAAAAATCAGGAATTGAATGGATTCTTGTGACGCATTTTAGAATGTATTCCAAAGATTATATAAATTTAAAGCAAAACCTATGAATTGGAATCAATAAACAAAAAATTTATTGATTCGTTTTTATTGCTGCAGGAATCGATAATGAAGTATATAACAATTTATAATAAAGTAAATGTTGTTAGATTCCTTGCTTGCTTTTATGGTAAGTGAAAAACGAATTGATTCTGAAATAAATTCTGCTATAAGCGAAAAAAGAATCAATCTGTTTGCAGAGTGCATTTGCAAGGAAGGATACGACCAGGAACAGTCCTAAAAAGATATGAAGGAAGCTATACGCAAGTCAAAATGTAAATACTATAAGGATACATTCAAAGCAAAACGGAAGGAACAACTTAAATCATAAACATCAATATTTTTGCAATAAATGTGGTATTATTATAATCTAAATCTCGTCTGTCTAAATATTATTTATTCTTTCCATTTACCTAATAATTATCTCTATTAATTTAAATTATTATAATAAAACTTTTTATTAATTACTTAAAAAAGAATAACAGATTTTCAATTCCGCCATACAAACCTATGCATTATGGAATTCATTCATGTATATCTATTCGAAAAGGGCTTCTTAGCGATTCATACTTTTCTCATATTCAAAAAATTTATACTTTTTCATTTAAAAGAATCCATTTTATAAGCTAATAAAAGAATCGATTTCAGCAGTGATTCAAGTGGAAGGCAGAAAAGAATGTACTACTTTTTGTAGAACATCACAATGTTAAAAAGAATCAATTCTAGAATCAATAATTGGAAAAGTGAATTGATTCTTTTCTCATACACAATTGATTTTTTCCCGTTGGGAACAGTTTGACTTTATTTGTCTGTGTAGCAACATCGTGTTTTCTTACAGACAGTTTTGCAGTGAATTGTGTTTAATCAGAACAGAGTTTAATATACAAATAACAAGTTAATGCTTTGAAAATGCTTGATAATCTATAGTAATAAAACTCGTTTTCTGTTTGTTTGTTTGTTTGTTTGTTTGTTTGTTTGGCCTTTATACAAATCTAAGCGGCTCAACGGATTTCTCTCAAACTAGGTACACATATTAAGTTTATCCCAACTTAAAATGTTACATACTTAGTTTTTGCCACGCCCCCTCTGAATTTTTGCAACTAGCGGTAATTTTGTTATTATAAAACTTTTTAGTATCGGAGATTTCTGTGTATTCAATTTTAAAATTTTTTTGTTATTTTGACGTCAAAAACACTCACATATCTTCAAAATTGGAGAAATTTTCAGTACAACGACTTTTTCATAAAACATCGTTGCCTAAGAATGAGAAAAAAACGACATGAAAATCAAATTTTGGTCTTTCGATGCAAATATCTCCGCTGTCCATTAATATATTTCATTCAAATTTTTTTTGTTCAAAAGTTCAATAAAATCACTTTACAAAAATAGGTTGAACTGTACCGTTAAGTCGGGTATATATGTTTTATGATTATGTCAAAAAAGGTCCAAAATATTGACTTTTTACTCAAAAAATGACTCAAAAATTATTGTTGTTGTAAAAATGAAATCAATTAAAAATTGCACATCTGGCTACCTTTCATATGACATAGCACTTATTTGCAAAAGTTCTTCCAGCTAAGCGCAAAAATTATTTTACTGTTTTTGTCATCAAAACAACAAGGGTACCTACCCCCTTTGATTTTTTTCGCGAAATTTATTTTTTCCAAAATGTTGTTTTTATATTTTTTACAAAAAAGTCAAGTCTCAAAAATAATTTATGTCAAAAAAATTACCCCAATATCTCTTTCCAATCAAAAGTTATGGCTAAAATTCTATTTTTTCATACCAGACTTTTAATAAAACTGAGTTTTGTTTTAAAATTCTCTATATAGAGTATGAAGTTGTGTGTCTAGAGTAATTATAAACATTTTGGTGTATATAAAATCTTACTTTTTGCCTCCCCACCCCCCGCCCCCCTCCTGTTATTGTGATTTGTCTGTTTTATTGTGATTTGTCATTTTTCTCACTATTGTTTCACCCACACGTTGTCACACAGTTCTTTATCAATGGTACTTTAAATGTTCTATGTATATCACTGTATCATCGAAAAGATGACTGTGAATTAGAATACTGTAAAAGTTAATTTTTTCATGTTTAATGTGTTATTTGAACTTTATTGTTGAAAGTCAAATTTCCACGCCAATTAAATGTACCGACATGATTGTAAGCTTGGCTGCATTGAACAAATTTTTCGGTTCAATGGCGTACTAACCGAAAGTATGCTGGAAAATATTATAAATTTTAACTAAGTACTGCATTACCGACACGATTCCAATATATTAAAAAAGTCGGTAACTGTTATCCAATTTAGTTCTTTTCGCACACAGCGTAAACTTGCAGCAAATAACATAATGGCACTTCTTGCACTGTTCCTGCAGATTTTTCAGCTGGATTTATGTCGATCTGTTAACGTCGATAATATTGCTACAGGTTGCTGTATATACTATAATAAAAATTAAAAAGCGACTGCTTTCTTAACTTACACCTTTTTGCTAATTTACATTAAAAAACGACTTTACAATTTTTCGTATGAAAGAGTAATTCAGAAGATTTAAGAAATTGCATCAACTATCAGACTCAATTTATATTAATTTTTTATTTAGAGACAATCCAATTGTTATTTTCCAACTGGAAAAACTACTGAAAAATTTTAGGAAGATTTTTATAAATTTGATTTTCATTAGCGAAGTGCAAGTAACATGCTTACCAGTAGCCAGTAAATTCAGTTTAGAACTACAAAACAGTTTTTGATTGTGAAAAAACAGTGATAAAAGTGTTTCTTCGTTAAAAAAGCTTGGTAAATTTTTTAACTAATATTTTTATAGTGGTCTCAAACTTAAATTTAACACGTTCTTACAAAATTCCAAAATTTACAAAAACATTTAATCGAAAAGTGTATATTAAAATTTTTATATAAATGACTCTCGAGTAACATCGGGTATATCAGCTAGTCATATCATAAAGATGACTTAATCTGGGTATATTTTGTGTATTGACTTGGTTTTTTTCTGCCGTTTTGCCACATGATATTTTTAGTGTTATATTATTGTAATTGCGATTCCATCAGTTGAAGCTTAGCCGCGAATAATGTTGTAAGCAATATTTTTTAAGTTGTTTTTTTGCGGAAATTTTTTTTATTTAACTAATTGTATTTACATATTTTTAATATATTATTGCAAATACATGCTTTACTATATGAAAAGTACTCAGAAATGCAATTTTCGATTGTTCTTATTTATACAACAAAAACATTTTTTTAATAATTTTTTTAGTAAAAATAAAATATTTTGGACAGGTTTTGAAAAAAATAAAATTCACTGACCTAACGCTACAGTTGAAACTATTTTTGTAGAGTGCTTTTATTTAAACTTTGATTAAAAAAATTTTAATTAAATATATTTAAAAATAGCGAATATATTTGCATCGAAAGTCAAAGTTTTGGTTTTCATGCCGTTTTTCTCATTTTTGGGGAACGATGTTTTATGTTGTACCAAAAATTTCTGAAATTCTAAAGATATGTGAATGTTTTTGGTATTAAAATTACTGAAATTTTTTAAATTTAATTTGCAAAAAATTTTTTTCAAGAAAGATTTTCAATATCAAAATTTACGTAAGTTAAAATGGATGGAATGAGCGTGATCAAAACTAAGTATGTAACAATCTAATCTAGGATGCACACAGTATGTGTACTTAAATTGAGCGAAGTCCATTAAGCCATTCAGATTTGTATAAATGTCAATTAAATAAACAAACCAGAAAATAAGTTTTATTAATATAGACTTTGTGTTAAATTGTATGAGTATTATAGAACGAATGCAATTCGAAAAGAATTGAAGAATTTTCAAAGATTTTTCGATTTTTTTAAGTTTTGAAAAATATGTCCCCAGTTATGATCCTATAACTTCAAAAGTATTTTTTCATATTAAAAAATTTATACATTTTTGCAAATAAGACGTTTATATCTTTCATTTAAGCTATCATTTGTATTGATCTAATGATTTTTGTATAAATTTTCTAAATACTACATTTGTGAAAGAGTTTAAAAAATATGGTTAATACTCAAAATTACCTCCTATACAGGCCAAATATACGATATCTGATAGCTTCATAATTATATTTGGCAAAGCCTCAGAATTCGGTATTCGACCACAATTTAAACGTTTCACTGATAACATTTTATGGGCGTTAGGCAAGAGGGCGTGACCCCTTCCACACAACTGAAATTTTTGCTATTGAATTTTGATTTGATAGCATGTTATGGGCGTTTGGCAACGGGGGCGTGGTAGCAACACACAGTGTCTCAGCTAGTATTTAATAAATTCGTTCATTAAATTGTAATATTTATTGTGAAAATAAATTGTGGCATAGTTTGCCTTAATTTTTTGCTTTATTCAATGTTAGGGTATCCAATTTCGGGACGCTTTGGCAATCCCAGGCTTTCAGGATTTGAAAAACACAATCCCGGGATCCTGGGACTAGTCCCGGGTTCGACAAACATTAGAAAACCAACTTTTTGGAAGAAGTAATTTGAAGTTTCAAAGTATTTATGCCTTTTTTTACAACTCTAAACATTGCAGAAGATTTTAGAATACTAAAAAACACAGTTTCGATTAAATCCTTGGATAGTATTTATTGTTTATTTCTGAGAAACTAGGATCAATTCTTTAAAAAAGATTAATTAAATGAGATCATTCAGAAGGTTTATAAAATTGGCTTTATTTAATATATTTAGGCTACAGGTCCATTTTTTAAAAATATCAAAAAACTTACAGCCCTATTCTGGCAAATTAACAAATTGTTAACCAGTATTTTGAATATTTCTATGTGTTTCTTGTTTTCAATACAAAATTTAAAGCTCAAAAAACAAAGTTTGTTAATGAAATTGTCAATAACTGAAAATCAGTTGACTATTTTTAGCAAAATTTTTTATTTTTGAGCTTCAAATTTTGTTTTGAAATAAAAAAATTACAACAAACATATAGAAATATTCAAAATACTGGTTAACAATTTGTTAAATTGCCAGAATAGGGCTGTTAGTTTATTGTCTTAGTTGTTTTATAAGCACACTAAAATTGTATTACTTTCATTCGAAGTATTTAGTTTGAGAACGAGTCCTGATCATTCAACATATAGAATGCTTATTTTATGGTCAACCAAAACTGAATCTACTTGGGTTTTTCGGTTTTCAAGCACCAACTTAATAAAACAGACAGAATTTTAGCATTTTCTTTGTATATTCTGCATCTAAGTTATCACATTAAAAAAAGTAGTTTTTAAAAAACCACAATTTCTGCAAAATTTGAAACAAACTTAACTTTTGAAAGTGTTTTCAACAGTGTGCTAATGCTCTGACCAATACTGTTTATTGCATTGATCCAAAAAGTATGCTCTAAAACTTTTTTAACATCTAACCAACAAGCAGCAACAACTTTTAAACTGCAAATCTTTTGATAAGAACAACGGAATAGGAATTTGTTTTTTCTTTTTTAGTCATGAAAATAATATCTTCGAATTCTATGAAATACTTACTCTAAGCTCAAGGATGTGAGATATTAAAAGGCACTTTTGCAAAAGTTAATAGAGAATTTTTTAGAGAAAAGTTCAGATAACTGTTCGGAAAACTGAAAGATGTGAGATATTAAAAGACACTTTTGCAAAAGTTAATAGAGAATTTTTTAGACAAAAGTTCAGACAGCTGTTTGGAAAACTAAGGCACTTTAAGATGTTATCATATGTTGTCATATGAAAATGGGCGTGGCGGAATTATTGCACGTCGTAGTTTTTCTATGATTGCTCATTGGCTAAGTTATCATGACGTATTGTTTTTTAAATGTTTTTCAATATAACTCAATCAGGCTTTAAAAAGCTTAGTGTCAATTAATTTGAGTAAGGAAAAAAGCAATGTTCAATTATGTTTGGGCAAAACAAACAAAAAAAACTTTTTTTCAATATAAAATTTAGGCAATCACAATTTAAGCTTTTCCTGGTTTCTGTTGCTGCTGTTGCTTTTTTATTAGGTCTTAATGCGATTTCTTGGATTTTCCTCCATAATACTTTGCATACTTTTAGGCAGATTTGGGCACAATAAAGGCAATACGATGAAGCAAGGGATTTAGTACAAGATTTTCATGATAAAATTTGTGTTGAAAAAGGAGGGGAAAAAATAAATCAATTCATCGAAGCACAGGCACAACGTTGGCAATGGCGATGACGATGACGATGACACTGAAGATGCTTGGGCTAATAATGGAGAAATTAAATACGCAGTAAACAACTTCAATTAACGTGTTTTTTCTGTCACTGCTAATGTTGTTGTTGTTGTTGTTGCTGCTATTGTAGCATGCTTTTGTGCGTTTTTCAAATAACTTAAAAGCATTGCTTTATTATTTTTTCCAGTTTTTTTTTATTCTACTGCTGGCTCTCCATATTGCTGCAGCAGACAGATTTTCAATTTCAGCGATAAGATTAATGCGATTGAATTTTACAACAAGGCACACACACACAAAAGCAAGAACACAAAAAAAAGAACGACAACAAAGTAAAAGTGAAAGCACAAAAGCGTTATTTAATTGAGCTGAATGGCTTTGGCGGCTAAGCTGCTGGCGCACAGGTATGGTTTACGTAAACAATCTCAATATAATATATGCAAACTTTATTGAAACCAAGGTAATATTTTTAAGTTCTAACAATCTTAGCTTATTTAATTAAAAGTTCTTGCTTCATTAAAACTTGTATCAAAATGTTCAAAATATTATCTTTGTTGTTTGGCGCTAACAAAAAGTTTTGAGGAGGGTTTATTTTTTTGTTTTTTTTTTTTTTTTTTGCTCTTGCTTTCTTGCTATATCTGCACTCAATCAAAAACAAAATGTTTCACAATCAATCATTTTTCTTGATTTCTTGCGTTCTTGCTTAAGTCATTTGTTACATTCCTATATTTTATCGTAATTGCGTTTCCGGTTTTCTGTTTCCGCTGGCAACACTTTAGCTAATTACACGTGTTAGTTTTACGCAAATGCTATTAATTAATTTGCTGCATGCACGTTGTTGAAATTATATATTTTTGCAGCCAAGATAAGTGTGCTAAGTTGATTAAAATAAAATATTTAAGAACATGGAAGTTGTTGTATGCCATAAAACACTTTGACGCCTGCGTTGACATTGAGCATGAACGGCCATGAATATGCGTTGAAGCAAAGGTCAACTTGGTGTTTGCTCAAAGAAAATAGTAAGCTGATAGAATAACGATTTATTTATATTTAATTAACACATCAAGGTTAATCAGGTACGCTTCGAAGTTCAGGTCTAAATTTTCTACCTAATAGAATTTTTTGGCGGCCGTAGCCTAGTGGGTAGAGTGCGTGGCCCCTAAGGTAAAGAACCTCGGTAGCCCGGGTTCAATTCCAGCTCAGACAGAAAGTTTTTTCAAATGAATTAATTTTTCTAACCGGTCGTCACCTCTCTGCAGACAATGGCAAACCTCAGAGAGTAAAAATTGCCATGTAAAGCTTCTTGAGAACATAAGCCGTTCGGAGTCGGCATTAAACACGTAGGTCCAGTTCTCGGTCATTTGTGATCAAACATTTAATAACACGCACAACACAATTGATCAATCGAAGCTAGGTCAAAGTCCTTCCAAGGGCTGAAATGGCCAGTTTATTTTTTTATTTTTTAGAATTTTTTTAGTTTGAAATAGGGTGATCAATTATTCGAGTTTTTGCGAAAACCGGTTTTCGAATTATTCGAAAAATGGCATTTAAAAAAAACCGGGTGCCTTTTTTGAAATTCAGAAAAAACCGGATAAACCGGTTTTCAAATGTATACCGAATAACAAATTAAAACACAATTTTTGACAAAAAAATTTTATTAAAAAATAACAAAACAATTCAATTATACTTATAAAAAGTAAACTTTTAGTTTAATTATAATTACAATGGAAAACATTACTGTGATCAGTTTGTTATTTTAACAAAGACAAACAAAACATAACAATTCATTTGTAAATACTTGATTATATATAAATATATTTAATTTAATCTTTAGTTTTCCCTAAAGTAACATTTAAGAAATAAGATACAATTTAAGTTTACAATTTAAATTTAGTTCTGTTTCTATAGTATCTTCAGTGGCATCAACGATCATTTCGTCATTTGAATCTGTAAACGAATCATGTTTTTCAGTAAATAATCGTAAATACAAAATGGATGCCAACTCTTTTGTTTCATTTTTACTTGAATATTTTAGAAATGCGTCACTAATTGGGAGTTTACTCGTACTTAAATACAAAATGAGAGTATTCAGTGTTTGAACACGTCTTTCTGATATACGTCTTTTTAGAATTTCATATAAATTAACTGATAATTGGTTTTGAATTGTTGAAAAGTGTTTAAGTAAAAATTTAAAAATACCTTCAGCATCAGCTAAAGTCGAAGAGTTTGCAGAAAATTTTTTTATAGACATTTCCAAAGGTTTCAGGGTGTCACTAAGCACAGACAAAGTTGCGATATCATTTTCACTAAATGGTGTCAGTCCTAATTCCAATAAAGTATAATTCACACATTTGTGCAATTTTAAAAATTGAGAAACTATATTGGCCATAGAATTCCAGCGGTGCTTAACATCATGGATAAGTTTAAGCTCCTTATTAAATTGGTCTTTTACAAAACTTTGTAATTTCTTTTGCTTTTCAGCCGACTTATTAAACATTGAAACGCATTTTCTAACACGTTTTAAAATAGAGCTTACATTATCATTTAGAGTCATGTATCCATCTACAAAGTCGAAATGATTATTTATAGCATTATCGTTATCATATTCTTCATCGTCGTTAGTATCCTCTTCACTGCCAATTTCGTTATTGTTGACCACATTGCAGTTCTTTTTGTAAAAGCTCTCAACAACACAGAGATGAATGAGGTGATTTATGCAGAGCTGCGACTCTGAATCAATACTTCGGCCGTATTTCGCCATGACCGCTGCACCATCATGGGTCGATGCTACTATGTCATGCTGCATATCTAAGCCAAATTCTTCCAACTTTCGTTTGATGACTTGTTCCAAGTTAACAGATGTGCCTTTTAATTTCATCTCCTCCAAACCGAGGTTAAAAACTTCAAACGTTTTGCTTTCGGGACCGGGTTGCCAACACATACCTTTACGCCCGGAGAATTCGGGCCTGAGGGCCAATCTCCGGGCTCCGGACCTGGCACATTTTCTCCGGCTTTCGCACTAATCTATATTTAAATCAAGTTTTTCTTACAAAAAAATTTGTTTAACTTATTTATTAGTGTTGATTTACGCTTTTTTTAGTGAATGTTTGAACCATTTGTCTTAATGAACGCTAACTTAACATTGACGTTCTTTCTATTTCTTGAACTTCGTTTTTGAAGGAACGTCGTAACCAGTCGTAACTTTTCTTTTGGTAACTTGACGAACTCGCTTCTGTTTTTCTTTTTCTTTTGAGTTTTGCGGCCACGGCTCATTTATAAGGTTCTGGCACTTGAGAGTGAACTCGGTCGAACTGTCAGAATGGATGAAAATGAATGCTTAGAACAAAGAAAAGCACAATGACAGTTCGAGCAAAGGCGGGAAAAAGAGTGCATTTCTCTCAAGTGCCGCAACCTTATAAATTAACCTTGTGTACGGCTGAATTTTAAATTAATTTTTGCAGTTCAATTTATGTAAGTTCGGTCAATAATTTGTGTTTTGTGTATTTACTGATACAAAACTATTTTAGAGAACAGCATAATAGAATCTAGTCGCAAGAGGAAATACTACTTAACATCTTTTAACAACGATTGGCTCTCGATACCAAGCTACAAAGATTGGTTGCTGAAAGAAAACGAGTTCACGGGAAAATGCAAGTTGTGTTGTGTCACATTTGTTGTAAACATGAATGTTAAACATGACTATGTATGAAAAAACCAAAGAAAAAATTAATTTTTTAATTAAAAGCAAGCAGACCATAAAAAAAATTATTAAATAAAAAAAGCTCCGGGCCTGGGCTTTTCAAAAGTTGGCAACCCTGTTTCGGGATCAAGTGTTCGCACAGTAACATTTATGTATTTTATGTAAGATATATCCGACCATTCATCGACCACAATAGAGAAGCGCTGGTTTTTTTGCTTTAAGTATATCAATTTTTTCTTTAACTCATCTTTTTTGGATAGATAGAAATCATATATTTTCTCCCATATTGTAGTCTCAGAAGCCGGCATCTTGAATTGTTTTGATTGTAAATAAGCCAGCACCACTCTAGATTTTTTTTAATGCACGCACAGAAAGTCCATCCTCAGCAACACAGCGGGAAAAAATCTCACCAATAGTTTCTTTTCTGGAAACGTATTTAAGCATAGAACCATTTTCAACTGGTTTAACGGATCCACCCGCCTCTTCATTTACGTTGTGGTCTGCTTTGGTTGTTGCGTCAATTTTATGTACACTCTTCAAATGGTTCAGTAGAGCAGAGGTCGAGGAACCCCTGCAACCTAATTGCTTAGGACATTGCCGGCATCTAGCTTTATCCTTTCCGTCTCGATCAAAATATTTCCATACAGAAGACATCTACATCCAAACGAGTTGAACACCGTTGTAAGAAAGCACAATATTTCATTATAAACCAAAAAACTTACCTGCTCAATGTTAGGTCCAACAATTTATTCACTATTTTAACTTTAATAAAAAAAATAGAGCTCTGCTTTTAAATTTTGCTGTTTGGCATGTATCAATTTATTTGTAAGAATGTGAATGGAAAGGAAAACATGAAAAAACAGATGTTTGTAATAGTTGCCAGATTTATAAAACTAACAATAAGGTTGTTCGGCCGAAACACTGGGAAAAAAACATGTACGAGTACACATTTAACACAATTATGAATAAAATTAAATAAAAAATATCGAACGCCAAAAAACCGAGATTCGACAAAAAAATAACCGGATTATTCGATATTCGAAAAACAGGGATTTAAAAAAAACCAAGTAGCCGGTTTCTGAAAACCGAACTGATCACCCTAGTTTGAAATCAAAATTTTTACTGCAATATTTTCAACTGAAAGCATTAAACTCTATAATAGGGCGGATTAATTTTTTTTTTGTCCTTCCTGCATTCAATTTCATATTCAACGTTAAATTCTAAGAAAAAGAATCCTTGGGTCCGTTTGGGTACGGTTAATTTGGCTTATTTACAATTTCGTTTTTACACTTCATGGCATTTATGAGACATTTTTTGTAATATTACCTCCAATAACTGATTTGGGGTTTTTTTGGGTATGAGGAATCCAAATCTGGTGTTAATTTTTGCCTAAAAAAGTGACCAGAGCGCGCGCAGTGGATCGTTTAATAAAGGTAAGGTTAAATGTAAACAGGAAAAATTATCTTATAGACTTTTATGATTATTTTTAATGACATAGGTGTAAAAAAGATAAAAACATTTGTATAAATTTTGGATAAGCAGGCGTGGCACGCCCCACACACCTATAACATATTTGGTAATCCACCTTTTCAAGATCCGGAAACTCCATGTCACATTCAAGCAACTGAGCGACACGTTCAATTATGTACCGCCGTTTGAAAGCATCTTACTCATAAACATCGCAAAAAAGTTATGGAGATAATATTTTAAAGTAGAGATCAAATGCCAAAAATTGAGAGAAAACAGAATTTGAAAAGATGAAGGCAAACGTAGAGTATTGTGAGGTAGATAATATAGTATTTTATACTATATTATTTTAATAAATTTTAGAATATAGGTACTTTTTATACGCAAACTTATATCAAACTTATATCTCATATCTTGTATTTAGTATTTATTTGAGGATAAATTAGTACTGTAAGATACAAAAAGATCTTTAAGATGTACAACGGTGTGACATAATTAATCAACTTATAGCATATAATAATTATTTGAACACTAGACTTAAACAATAATCGAAAAAATCTAGTCAAATTGAGTACCTGAATGTCTGCATAGCTGACAATAATTTGAAAATATTCTTGTCCTGTGTATACAACCCTAATAAGTGCAATAGTCTTGACTCTTATTTTTCTGAATTGTCAGATCTTTCAATAGATTTTAATTATTTTGTTGTATGTGGTGATTTTAATGTTAATATTTTATGTAATGACAGTATAACACAATCTCTTTGTGACAATATTACATCCGTTGGTCTGTCTGTTGTAAATGATACCATGCCTACACGTTTCTCGTCTAACGATAGTCCTAGTCTTCTTGATTATTTTATAGTATCTGAAATTTCAACTGTCCTTTTGTTTGACCAAATTTATTTTTTATCGGATCATGACCTTATTTTCTGTACTCTTGACATTAACTTATCTTGTTCAGCTACGTCGCATACGTTTTCATATCACGATTTTAAGTCTATTGATTCTTATGCTCTTTTCTGTGATCTGTCTGTAGCTCCGTGGAATAATGTGTGGTTTTGTCCTAATACTGAAGATAAGCTGACCATATTTACAAGTGCAATAACTGAACTGTTCGTAAAACATGTCCCTTTGAAAACTGTAAATATTAAAAATATGTCCTGCCCGTGGTTTACAAATCGTGTACAGCTTGCTATAAAAAAAAGAAATAGGTTGCATGCAATATTGAAAAAGAATCCTTCATCTGAAAAATGGGTAAACTATAGAAGTGCTAGGAATGCTTCGATAACCATAATAAGGCAATCAAAAATAAGGTATTGCTCAACCAAACTCAAAACCACTCTTCCACCTAAAGTTTTATGGAACAATCTAAAAAACTTAAGCATTGTTGACAAGCAAACGCCTAACTGCCAGTTTCATCCTGACCGTCTTAATGAATATTTTCTGGCTAGCGCCAATGTGAACCAAAAT
The DNA here is from genome assembly GCA_963920525.1 of Dichetophora obliterata. Classification (NCBI taxonomy): domain Eukaryota; kingdom Metazoa; phylum Arthropoda; class Insecta; order Diptera; family Sciomyzidae; genus Dichetophora; species Dichetophora obliterata. The sequence goes on along the minus strand of OY986438.1, from coordinate 199,374,112 downwards.
TACACGCCAAGTTCCCATTCATTTTTAGGTATTCCTATTGAACATACATTTCAGTTTACCACGGTGACAGAAGACGATGTTGCAAAGGCTGTATTGAATATAAAATCAAGTGCTGTTAGTGAAGATGGTATAAATATAAAATTTGTAAAGATTATTTTACCACACATTCTTAGCTCTCTAACTCACATTATTTTATTTATTATAATTATTTACAAAATATAAAATCTTATAAATAAAAGAAAAAAAATGAGCAATAGCTGCCAGGGCTTTCAGCTCGGATATAAGCAATTTTTTTTTTAAATTAAATTACTAAGTTTGCAAAGTTTTATATAATTGTCTATCAAAGTAATATTTTCTATTTTTACTTCTTTTAATAAATCGGTTGGTAGAGTATTGTTAAAGATTTTTCTTCGTATGGAAATAAAATTTGTACAATCATTAAGAATGTGGTTTATAGATGATGTGCTATTGCAAAATTGACAGTTTGGGGAGCGATTACCCGTCAACAGGAGTTCGTGCGAAAGTTTAGTATGTCCAACTCGTAATCGGACGAAGATTTGGCATTGTCGGCGGGTGCATGATGAAGGGTAGACAGCTTTCAGTCCGTTTGTATTGATGGTACTGTAGCGGTGGTTGTAGGATAACCATTCTGCTACTCTGCATTCTTCTATTTGATTGTTGATCAGTCTCAAAATGTCGTTTTCCTCCGCAGTACTGAAGGAGTAGACCGGTGCATGTCTAGCTGCAGATGCGGCTTGGTCTGCTAGTTCGTTTCCTGTGATTCCTGCGTGCCCAGGAACCCACATTATTTTTATTTTATTTTGATTTTTTATGCAGTTATTTCTGATTGCAGTTGCAAGCTCACTGTCGTTATTTATGTTTAATGGCTTCTATGGTAGATTTACTATCTGTGCATATAATAAATTTGCCTTTGTTACACTTAGCAAAGTCTGTAGCAAGCTTGACCGCGAGAGCCTCGGCAGTAAAAACAGAGCAATACGGCCCAACTAATCCGGAAGATATAAGCATCCCGTTATGGTGTACTATTGCGAATGTGGTATGATCTACTGTTTTAGATCCATCAGTGTACAAAAAGGACCAATTATTTCTAACGTAGGGTTCTGTGGCCTCACAAAATAGCTGTTTGTAGGCTAACGGGTTGGATGTTCGTTTGGGAAACGCCTGCAAATCCGTAATGAAGGATGAATCTTGTAAAAACCATGGTGGTTCAGAGCTTTGTTTAGTGCGATGAGGTTTCATATCAAGATCATTTGATTTGGCGTAATCAATGCATCGCTGAACCGTCGATTTAACTTTTTTGACTCGCTTTAATTTGATTGCATTTGCAATGTCTTTAAATAAGACTGCATTATTGCTGTATAAAAGTTTTGGGATAAGTTGAAACGTTGTAGTTTTAACTCTCTGAGTTATTGTAGGAAGACCCGCTTCTGCCAAAATGTTTATAGTTGGAGATGTAGGGAACGCACCAATGCTTCTTCGAACGGCGGCATGGTAAGGCGCCATAAGGAGCTTCAAATTACTGTAAGCACACCATCCAAAAATTGGTAAGGCATAATCTATTTTTGAGAGAATTAACGATCGAGTTATATTGACTAATGTGGATACATGAATTAAAAAATGTTTGGAGGATAAGTATTTTACAATATTGAGCCTGGCAGCGAGGTTTTTCCTTAAATCTAGACATTGTTCTTTGAAATTCAGTTTATTGTCAAAAATAACACCTAATATTTTAAGGTGTTTTACAAATTCAATATTCACATTATTATAGCTTAAACTAAATTGAGAACAATTTATTTTTTTACAAATATGCAATACTTTGCACTTTTCTAAAGCAAGATTAGCACCGGAGAACTTACTCCATTCCTTTATTTCATTTAATATTGCAGTGAAAATTTCTTTGACTCTGGTAATATCGCTTACTTTAGAAAAGATGATAGCATCATCAGCATAAATGGAATGATCGACTTTATTATATTTAAGAATAATTTTACTTAATTTATCGAATGCAGTTATGAATAAAATAACAGATAATGGAGAACCTTGAGGGATCCCATTATTAAGTGAAAAAGTATCGGAAAGTTTGGAGTTGATTCTGACTCGAAATTTGCGACTAGTCAAAAAAGCCTTAACAAAGTTAAAAATCTTTCGACCAACCCTCCAAATCGCAAGCTGCTGAAGCACCACATGCACTCCGACGCGATCAAATGCCTTTTCAAAATCTGTAGCAAGGATCGTCACATGATTTTTGCTAGAAAGGGCAGATGACGCATAATGCTGGAGATGGAGAAGCACATCATATGTGTTTTGTTTTTTTTTTAAAGCAACTTGGTTCGGGCTCATTAAATTATTTGTTGTTATATACCACATTATTCTTTTTGCAATAATTTTTTTCAAGAATTTTCCCTATGCATGGAAGCAGCGAAATTGGACGGTATCCATCGACTTCAGAGACAGATTTATTGGTTTTTGGTATTGGCACAATTTCAGCAGTACGCCAATTTTGTGGGTAAATACCATTGTCAAAAATGTTATTGTAAATGGTTATTAATCTGTCTATTAAAACAGGTGGGAGATTTTTCAACATAGGATAGGAGACCCGATCGGATCCTGGGGTTTTGCCCTTAGCATTATGTAAGGCATTACACAATTCGATGTTTGAAATTTTTAATTCGATTTTGTAAGCAGATGTTGGGATAAAAGATGGGCTATATTCGGTTTGGAGTACTGTGTTCTTGTTAAGAATAAAATCTTCTGAAAAGTTATTGTCATTTGAGAAGTTTGCCCAAGTCGAAGCGAAAAGATTAGCTTTTTCCTTGTAGGAAGTTAATATATTCCCCCCGCATTGAATGGATTTTATTAATGCTGCGTTCTTTCTACCTGATAGCATGTTAATGTCTGACCAAATTTTCTTGGTACTCGATTTCGGGTTGATCTTAGATGTTAACTTCTCTAAACTTTCAGCTTTCGCTGCTTTGGCTGCTTTACGAAACAAAGCGTTGGATTTCTTAAAATTTACTAAGTTTGTGATGGACCTAAATCGTTTAAATGTTTGCCAATGTAATTGTTTTTCTTTTCTGAGTTTATCGAGATTACTATTCCACCAGGGTATAGTGGCTTTAGCAAAAGCTGATTTCGTTTGTGGGATAGCAATATTAGCAGCGATTCTAATAATTTTTACCAAATTTGCAGCCTCTTTGTTTGAGTCGTTTGAAATAGAGTATTTGGCATTATTATGCTCGCAAATTTTTGAAAATTTATCCCAGTTAGCCAGGTCTGTTTTAAACTTTTGCATTGGTATTACCTTTTCAAATCGAAGGTTCGATAAAAATTCAACAGAGATCGGAAAGTGGTCACTGCCATGGAGGTCATTAAGTACGCTCCAAATACATTTAGGTGTAAGTTGTGCGGAACAGAGAGTTATGTCGATATGAGTGAAGGAGTTGTGAGTAGAGAAGTGAGTTGCAGTTCCGTCATTTAAAACTACTAGATTCTCACATAATACTACGTCTTCAATAATTTTTCCTCTTCTATTACTTTCAATGGATCCCCACAATGGGCTCCAAGCATTAAAATCTCCAGTTATGATATATGGAGTGCGAGTATTATTAATACAAGTAAATATTTCCTGAGAGGAAAAAGTTTGTTGGGGGGGTATGTACATATTAAATATAGTAAGGCTGTATCCAATATTAAGTTCAATGGCCATGGTAGATATATTTGAATTAATTGCAATAAATTTATGTGGAATATGGCTTTTAATTAAAATTCCAATACCTTGTTTGGAGGAGATATTAGATGAAAGGTTGTGGAAGTAGCCTTTATATTGCTTGGGTACTATAACGTTATTGGATTTGAAAGCTAAATGAGTCTCTTGCACAGAAATGATATCTGGATCTTCATCCTTAATAAGTAGTTTTAATTCTTGAAAATTGTTTATGTATCCTTTCATATTCCATTGAACTATCTTTATCGGCATAATTATAAAAAAGAAAAAATAGAATAAGAGTGCAGATATTAATTATAATTATATTGTGATGAATAGTGTAAAATATCTGCTTTTAGCGAGACGAGCTACAACTCATCTTCACTAATTCGCACATGATTATCAGAGAATGGATTTGAGATGGAGAAATCTTCGTTGCTGGAAATAGAACTAGAAATAGAAATAGGTGTAGAAATTGTGTTTTTTGAGACTGAGTTGAGTGAAGTTTTATTAGGTAGAGCGCTACTGCTTGATGCATTAATACTCTCCGTTTCTGTTTGCTTTGAGCTATTGTCAGTTTTCTTTTGTTTAATGATATGACTATTGGGGGCTGAGTTGCTACTAGTATTATTATTCGGCAAGGGGGGAATGTTATTAGATTTTGTTGTGGAAGAATAACTGGTTGTTGTAGTTTTTGCGAAGTTAGCTGAGTTAAGAGATCTATGTATGTTTTTAGCTTCGCGCATTGAACATTTTTTCTGCGTTTTTATTTTAAGAATTTCTCTTTGTTGTATATACTTAGTACATTCTTTGGAAGAGGCAGGGTGTTCAGCCGAGCAGTTTGCGCAAAAAGTACGTGAGCAGGTTTCTGGAGAGTGGGGGGGTAGATTGCAGTTAACACATGCTGGCGAGTTGGTGCAACGTGTGCCAGTGTGTCCAAGCAATTGACATAATTTGCAGCGCATTGGGTTGGGGATATATTCTCTTATACGCACTGAGTGCCAAGAAATGTCGATTTGTTCAGGAAGATGGTACCGGTCGAAAGTGAGGAGAACAACACCAGAGAATATGGTTTTACCTTCGGCTAATTTGTTAAATTTGTAGGCACTGATTACGCCCTGAGTGCTAAGTTCCTTGATAATTTCTTCTTCAGGGACGTTTTTTAAGCAAGGTGCGTAGACTGTGCCCTTGGTAGAGTTTAAAGAGTTATGAAGAGAACATTTAACAGGGCAGACACCAAACAATTCCTTGGTTGATAAGAATTTGTCAGCAATTGTTTTATTACTGACAAGAAGAAGTAAATTGTCATCTCGTAGCTCGGAAATTGAAATGATATCTTTCGAAATCAAATGCAGCGCTCTTTGAACAGCAAAGCAAGAAAAATCGGAAATAGGTTTTTTTCCGTCGACGGATGACACGACTACGAATTTTGGATTGCGTAATTGAATTGTGGGAAGAGCTGGGTAATCCGTGATGATGCTTTGACGAGGACTTTTTTCTTACCAGGTGGACTTTCAGCTAGTATAGAAAATCGATTTTCCCCGAGGTTGGGAGGCCCAGGGGCCATGTTTGCAACACACAACCACCAGTCAAGTAGAAAAAATAAAACAACTTAATTATTTAGCAAATTAACGAAGCCGAAAAATATAAACAGAAAAAGAAAGAAAACGTGCAAAAAGCACGTGAGAAGCAAAATAAGAAGCGCGATGCTAGAACTGTAACACAGAAGGTTAGAACACGTCCGCTCGCAGTGAGAGATAGTCGAAGACTGAACTCACATTATTAATTATTGTTTTACTACATCGTCTTTTCCACATTTGTGGAAGTCTGCTATAGTAACGCCGGTGGCAAAAAAAATACAGCTTGTGAACTGAAGGATTTCAGGCCTATAAGCATCCTGTCTTCATTATCCAAAGTATGTGAATCTATCAGGGCTAACCAAATATCATCATTCTTAAGTGAAAATAATCTTTTGTCTCCATTCCAATCTGGTTTTCGCGTAGGTCACAGTTGCTCTACTGCTACGGTTAAAGTAATGGATGATATAAGGTCTTATTATGATGATGGTAGACTAACTCTATTGTGTCTGCTTGATTTTTCAAAAGCATTTGACACTGTAAGTCATGAACTCCTTTGTCAAAAATTAAAATATTTCTTTGGTTTCTGCGACAGTGCCACTCATTTGTTAAGTAGCTATTTGACAAATAGAGTACAAAGAGTGAAGGTCGGTACTAATTTTTTATACTATGAAGCTGTTTGCTGTGGTGTGCCTCAGGGATCGGTTCTTGGCCCGCTGCTCTTCTCCATGTTCGTGAATGACATTTTTCACTGCTGCACATATTCGTCCATGCATGCTTATGCTGATGACGTTCAGATTTACTTGTCTGGTAGAACAAACCTCATGGAAGATTTAGTATGTAAACTGAATGAAGATCTTGACAGTATAAACCAATGGGCTATGAAAAATAGTCTTCACCTTAATGTACTTAAGTCGTATGTGTTGCCTGTCTCTAAAGAAAAAATAAGCCCTGACTCCATTCCAGACGTTATATTGGGTGATAAAATCATAAAAATAGTTAATAGTGTTGTAAGTCTTGGATTTAATATCAATGCCTCCCTTACTTGCACAGATCATATCAACAGTGTAGTCCGCAAAATCTATTATATCTTGCGTAACCTTAGGATGTCGTCTGAGTATACAGCTATTGATCTAAGACGTAAACTTGTAATTCAGCTCGTTGTCCTCGTCATAACATATTCTGAACTTGTATACAGCAAGTTAGATTCGCGGTCTCAACTTAAATTGCAGATCGCGTTTAATCATGCCACACGCTATGTCTACGGCTTGCGTAAATTTGATCATTTAGCTCAATTAAAAAACTGTATACTTGGATGCGATATTATAAGCTACTCTAATGCCAGGAATTGCATATTTTTACACAAACTCATACACCACAAAACTCCTTTCTACTTATTTGAAAAACTGCAATTTAGTCGGTCAATTAGAAGCCAAGTGCTAACTAAACCTAGTTTTAACTTTCTAAACTCCACAAGACTATTCTTTATTAATGCCGCTAGATTATGGAATTCATTGCCTAGTAGCTTAAAATCCATAGCGTCAAAAACATCCTTCAAACATGCTATTTTGAAGCACTTTTCATCACATAATACTTAACAAAATATCAGATCTTTAGCTCTATATGACTTTCTCTCTCTCTCTCTCTCTCTCTTGTTTGCTCTTTCTTAATTTAAGTTTTATCTGTCTTATGAATTTACATTTTTTTAACATAAAAATTTTTTGATAACACTTTTAATTGTATAACAATAAATTTAAATTACCTTAGATTTAAGTTTAAATGTTTTATAATAAGTTGAATTCAAATTATGTCTTTGAGCTCTGTACTATAAAAGAACCTAGTTCTTAATGTACTAATATAAATAAATAATAATAATAATAATAATAATAATTAATTGGAGCAAGCGAGCCAAGCTCCCATGGAACAGCTTGTTTGAAAAATGTTTGACAGAGCATAACTTCTAAATGAATTGACCGATTTTAAAATTGTTTTTTCTAAACTGTTCTACTCCTCTAATTTTATTTCCTAACGAAGCCAAAATTTTGAAATTCTATTTAGTTTATAAGTAAGTTGAAAAAATATTTCGATATACAATTTGTTTTTGTTGTTCGCTGAATTCACTTAACTTCAGCTTACTGCTTCTTATTGCTTTTGTTGTGCAAACAAAACAAATTTATGTATCTGTCAAAAAACCGATCATCATGGAAGGACAAATTCGCGTTTGTTTGTCGGTATACGATTAGAAAGTGTCAGTTATAGTGCAAAGTGCTAATATTTAGAACATTTCGCATAAATTATTATTAATTGATTAGTGATTTGGCGTTTTTGTACCTTTTGTATTGTAAGTAATTTATATTAATCTGATGAAAATTTATCGAACTATTCAAATTTCTTAATTTGTTTAATACAAACAAAACAAAAATATATATACAGAGTGTCCTGTGTAAGAGTACGAATATTTACGGAGGTGAAAAAGCTGGTCGACTGAAGCAAAAAATCGTATGGAAGGGGGAGGGTGTTGATTTTCGTACCCTTAGGCGTTACGGGATCAACTGTTATTTCATGTCTTTGATGCATACTATTGTTCAGGGCTTAAATTGCTGCTGCCAAATTAGCAAAAGCATCAAAGTTTTTACTTTGACTGCGCCTTAGCAATTTATTTTGCAATTTTCCATAAATAAATTTTGCTTCGGCTGCAAACTACGGAAGAATCAAATATTTTCAGCGGCAATGAGCGTTCGGTTTTTCAGTCTTGCTATAATTTTGGAACAATATCGAAGCCACAGCAACAGCAAGCTATCGCATATTGAAGTCGTCTTCTTGCTGTTGCTGTCGCTTTTTAACATTTTCACATCTTCAAGCAGGCTTTACAGCAGCAGCTATCGATTTTGGCATGCGGTACGCTGCTGCTATTGCTTGTTATATTTTTCAGCAGCTTCGGCAGAGAATAATGAATGTTTTCATGTTAAAAGTAAATATTTATAATGTTTATATTCTAATTGAATTTGTGTTTAACAGGATTCAAGATAAAATTGTTCTTTATCTCCTGGAATTTTTCCAACCCGCACCGCACAAAATGTATAAGAAACTGTGACAAAACTTCTAACATAAAAAGCATTCATCATTCTTATTTTATTTATTTATTTATTTATTTATTTATAAGCGCTTGTAAGAAATAAACTTATAGTTAAGCACCGATAACATGTGTGGATATAAATCAACAAATTTTTAATATTAAACACTTAAACATAACTTGAACAGAAATTAATTAATTTAATACATTGAGATCAAAAACAGTTTTTTAAAAAACGTTTATAAGAATTTAAAACTGAAAATTAAAAAAAAAAAAAAATAAAAATAACTTTAAATTAAGAGAGAAAAATATCATTACAAAGAAATGAATTAGGTAAGAAATCGAATGAAAAGAGATAAAAGAAGAAAAATAATAGAATAGCGAATCAAGTAAAAATAGATAAAAGTTTTGGTTAGAAGGAAGACAAATAATCTGATAATTTAGATTTAAATATGGCTGTATTGCAAATACGCTGTAGATACGGTGGAAGTGAGTTCCAAAGACGTATGGAATTAACAAAGAACTGACGTTCGGACGCTAAGCAGGCATGTTTTGGTTGGACTAGGTTGTTTCCGCGCTGAGATCTTAAAAATTTTAGTTTATTATATAGGTAAACTGGCTCTTTGGTAAAAATAATTTTGTGCAGAAAAACTAACGCCCTCAAGTTCAAAACACTGTCAAAAGTCAAATTGAATATTTTTTTTGCATACTGGGATATACGGTCGGTTCGTTTAAGTCCGAAGACATAACGAGCGATGTTGTTATAGGAAACGTTCAACTTGCGCTTACTAGCAGCATCACAGTATGCAAAAATTTCGGATCCGTACAATAAGGTGGGGACAAGATACGTTTTAGCTAATAACATTCTTATGTGAAAGGGGGTGAAAAACTGTGTGGCCCATAGGCTACGGAGCATACCATAAACTTTTCCTACAGTGATGTTGACATGATTCGTCCAATCTAAAGTGCTGCTGAAGGTAATACCCAAATTTTTTGCCATTTTTACAACTTCAATACATGACCCATTTATCGTAACGTCCGGAAAGGGCAAAGAAGAGTTATGTTTTCTCGTTATAATTAAACATTTTGACTTATTTGGGTTTATGCTTAAGCCATTAGCGGAAGCCCAATCGTAAATTTTACACAAATTAGCATTCAGACTATCAACACACGTGGTAATATCACATTTGCGACAGCTAGTATACAGTTGTACATCATCAGCGTACATTTGTATACCACAATTTTGCAGCACAGTTGGTAAGTCGTTTATATAAACCGAAAATAAAAGAGGGCCCATTACAGAGCCTTGAGGAACGCCACGGTTTACAGGTAAGAAATTGGAAGTAACGCTGCCTATATTAACGGCTTGTGATCTGTTTGTGAGATAAGAGGTCATTAGTCGAGTTGCAGTGGCGGAAAAATTAAACACATTTAATAATTTCGAACATAAAATTTGGTGATCAACCGTGTCGAAAGCTTTCGAATGATCTAGCAAAACCAAGAAACTGATTTCATTGCGATCGAGGTTATTTCGAATTTCATCGCTGACGTCAAGTAGAGCAGTCACGCAACTACGCTTAGGTCGGAATCCTGACTGTCTGTCAGTTAGCAGTTTATTGTCCAAAAGAAATTTGTTTATTTGGTAGTACATCAGCGTTTCAAAAACTTTTGATAGATATGGTAAAATTGCTATGGGGCGGAATTCATTACCAGTTTTAGGGATGGGAATAATTTTAGCTTTTTTCCAAATAGCAGGGAATTCTGATTTCGTTATGATGGTATTGAAAATGTTAATAATGAAAGGGGTTAGAGCAGGAAGAAGTAACTTAAAAAACCTGGGATGTATTTCATCGAAACCGACGGCATTAGATTTAATCTCTAAGCAACTTCGCAGTACTTCTGTATATTCAACGCATTGAAAATTAAAAGCTGAGTACGAGTTGATAGATCTCTGAAAGATGCGACAACAGTTGACACTGGGCGCTGACATAGGTATATCTATAAATTTGTTATTTAGAGCCTCGACGTCTACGCTAGTGTCTGTAAGCGAAATATTTCTACCAACTCCAATTTGCCGAATAATATTCCACTTCGTTTTGCTGCCTATGGCAGAGCTAAATTTAGATTCATAATATGCTAACTTGGCAATTTTCACCGCCCTGACCACATTGTTTCTGCATATGCGGAAAATATTATAACGCTCGGGTGTTTTGAGACGTTTCCATTTATTATACGCTGCGTCACGTTTTTTCATTAAACTTTTAAGGGTACTGGAAAACCAGGGCCTTAGAGAGTGCTTTACAACTTTAGTTTTAAGAGGAACATGTTTTTCAAATAATGAATTGACGTTACGTTGTAGGAAATCTAACTTATCATTTACTGATAGCATGTGATAAATTTCTGTCCAGTCGACGTGATTTAGCTCTGTCTGAAGAGAGCTAAAATCTATATTTGTAAAATCTCGGTATGTTATTTTTTGCTCTGGTATTAGCAGCTGAAAATTATAGCAAAGAAAAATCAGGTCATGCTTGGAAAAAACAGGAGCAGATAGCTGGTCATAAAGTAAGACTTTATCATTATCACCGACAAAAAAGAGGTCTAGCAGCGAATTTCTATTTTTGGAAAAGTGTGTGGGTGTGGTGCAGTTTGGCGACGTAAGACCAAGTGCACACATATCATCAGATAAATGAGTTTCAACCAATAAATCACAATTAAAATCGCCACAAATTATGATGTCAGCATAGGAGCTTACCACCGATTCAATTTTCAACATTAAGTTTTCTGTATGGACATAACGATTTGGCCTATAAACTGTGCCGACAAGTAGTTTTTTGGATTCATAGATTATGTCAACAAATAGGAATTCAATATTATCTTCAGAGTTTGATTTACTGATTAAGTTGCATGTAATACCATCTTTAACAAAAATTGCAACCCCACCGGCATGAGACTCTCGATCCGCACGAAATGATCTATAACCCTTTACACTAAAGACACTATTTTGAACAGAAGGCTGAAACCATGTTTCAGATACACAAATTATATCCATGTTTGAGTTTTCAAAAATGTACCGAAACTCATCAATTTTATTATTTAAACTTTGCGCATTAATATGACATACCTGTAGTCCCGTCGCTTGCCTGCTTAATATTCGAATTAAAGCATAGAGATTGTCTCTAGAACAACAACGACCGTAATTATTCGAACTCACAACGGATATGGTTTGAGATAAAAAGACGCGTATTTGCAGCACAGTTAACATTATTATTAACTTTTAATATAAGAAATAAAGAATTAAAAGAAATAAAAATAAGAAAAGAAGTAAGTGTACATATTACGCAAAGAAATGGAATGAAGGAAGCAAATAGAAATAAAAAGAAGATAGATAGGTTAAAGAAAGACAAATTAAATAACGCAAAAACATAAAACTTAAACTTAGGCAGGAACAACTTCATCTTCCGGGCATCTTTCACAAATTCCTTCGGCGGCAAGAACATGGCTGTGCAGCTCGCTTTCATTTTTGATGCGAATACTTTGGGAGCCTTTGTGTAGCCGAATGTGTAAACACCCTCGGACGGTGAAAGCATTGTAAATACTTTTTCGTTTCTTGTAGGTAATAGCAGCATGTAATAGCTTTCTAGTATCAGCGCTGAGGCACTCGTGGATGTAGATATTGTGATCTGCTTCAAAGCCTGCATTGATCAGATTCACGGCTTTCTTAACACGTCTGCGGTAGTCACCAAATGCTTTCAAAACCCGATTTCGGTCATGCGGAGTGTAGAACTTGACGATGATCACAGGGTTTGAATTTTGATTTGTTGTTCTCTGCCTTACCCGAAAAATATCTTTTAATTGCGGTGGTAAAAACTCAATAGAGTGACATACAAGGTTAAAGATGCTCTTAATATTTTCGCCTGTCATTAAAGGCACTCCAAAAATAATTGCATCGGAAGAGTTATGATTTTCACTGCTGTTGTTGGAATTTGATGTCGAAGAGCATCGCTTGAGTTCATCGGTTAGGGCATCACAACGCGAGGAAAGAAGTTCGATGCGATTTTCAAGTGAGCTTAATTTAAGTTCGTAATCACTAAAATTGTTTTTGATGGTTGCAACTTCGCTCTTAAATTCGTTGCTCAATTTAGTCTCGACGTTCGCAATTTCACTCGAGAGACGCTTGAAGAGGATGTCGGAGTGCTGTCGAAGACGGTCCTCTAGCTGTTCCACTTCAACTTTCAACTTAACACTCAAACGCTCTTCTAACGCATAGAGTGCAGTACTAAAAGAGGTTAAGCTGCCACTCTCTGACTTAGGTGTGTTTTCGTTTTTAGAGCGAAGGCCTTGTTGGCGTAGTTGTTCACGCGTTAGTCTTGGACTCGGTGTCATTTAAGGCGTTTAGTTAGTAGTTGTTGTTGTAATTTGAATTTAAAACTGGTTTTAAACACCAAAAACAAAACAAAAACAAAAACACGACAGAAAAAATTCCTCAAAAAAATACACTGTTGCGCGCGCTCTCAAGTTCTCTGTCGCATTGTTTTTCACTCAAGCACAGCTTATTGCAATACTTGTTGTTGCTTTGGTTTTTTTCGTTTGATTTGGATATAAATGTTGAAAGAAAAAAAAAATAAAATAAATCCACTATAAATGCTTTTGAATTCACTGTTTTTGATCTTGATATATTTCTTTTATCAATTTTCGGGAAATTTTTAATAACTTTTTCGATTTATTGTAGTTTTTCACTTTTATCGCTACATGTTGTACGTACACAAAGAATGAACACGACACGATTATGTTGGTGCTAATGAAAAAAGGTACGTAGTGCTGTTCTTCGGAGATTTCAATCAACTACAGCCAGTTGAAAATATCCCACTTTACGGGAATCCGAGGTCAGGTGATGCTACCGCCACTCAAGGTCAATTAGTATATCGTCAAATGAGCAAAGTGTTCGTATTGAACCAGATAATGAGATAAATTCGACCAGAACAACAAGCTTTCAGGGAATATTTACTAAGAGTATCATTACGAGAGCTGACTCTACAAGACTACGACCTCTTATCGACCATATTCAATCAGCGTTAATTTTTTCGAACTAAAATATGTTAAGATTAATCTCGAAGAACGCTGAAATTGAAGAATATAACATTGAGAAGCTCAGAAATGTAACAATCATCAATGCTGAACACAATGACCCACGAGCGTTGTTACCCTCATCCGACGATGCAAAAGGTTTAAGCCCAAAGTTTTATCTATGTAAGAGTGCACAAGTTTTTTTGAGGCAAAATCTTTTTACTTCAGCTGGTATGTGCAATGGCAGTATCGGTGAGATTGTTGAAATTGTTTATAACCATTGCGAAAGTGCCGGTTTATAGAAGAATTTCCTTTTTGGTTAAGTGTCCCAATTATTCTGGACCAAAATACAACAACTCTAATGTATTACCTATTCCTCCTGTTGTAGTATTATTTAACCACCCGTCAAACACATATTCTGAAACCTTCGAACAAACACATATGCCTGGCCAGACCCCTATACGTTTTTATGCATTTTATGGCAAAAAGGGTACCGTAACTTTTAATTTCTAAATATGCTCGTTTATTATTTTTGTCTTTAGACTTTTTTTTTTATTTGTTGATATATGTAGCTACCTAAATGTAAAAAAAATTGTATTCATTTCGTAGAATGCATGAAAAACAAGCATAATCAACTTTAGAATGTTGTTGGCACACAGGATTAGTGCATTTGGTGCAGTAAAAACGTGTCTTCCTTCGCAGCTTTTCGTCTTGCGTGGCACAAATTCTGCAATATTTTCTGGAATTCAGTGTAGTAGGGCCATTTTGTTGGTTAGGCAGCATGTTGCTGGGAATATTCAATGGCCTTCCAAAGAAAGATTCAATGGCCAAACGGGTTGAATGTTGTCTCAAAATATGGTTGTAGTTCATGCGATTTTCAGTATTAGCAACCACAATTGTTTACTCAGCGTGTTCAAGAACATTCGTCGCTTCTCTTTTCTGGTTCCTTCTGTATTTTCATTGCATATGATGTAAGCGGCTAATCCCATAACGTGCATCATGCTGCAAGAAAATGGTAATGGCCAACGTCTGGTTGACCGTTTTGTGGAGTAATGCCTTACCATTTGGTCCATTGTATCAACGCCGGCCTTTGTAGAATTGTAAAATAAAATAGCTTCTGGTTTTTTTGCTACGCCTTCAACTTTCTCGGTGTAGTGCACAGTGGATAGTTGATTTACTGCTTTGTTCTTCTTTGGAACGTAACTGCTCAATGATACAATGTTATCATAGCAACCGAAAACAGATGAAACCACTGGCCATTTGCTGTCTTTTTTCACTTCTTTGGGAAGACACCTTTTGTTGGATCTAATGGTGCCAACGTATGCTAGTCCAATCGACGAAAGACGTTTAGCTGCGTCTAATGTTGTAAATAAGTTATCAGCAATAATAGTTCTGCCGCTGTTGGCGTATCGATTAGCCAAACTCATGAGCACATTTTCGCCTTGGTTTGTCTCTCGCTGTTCTCCCTCTTTACCAGTGTACAGTTTTCCTTGCAACGGATATTTGGTTTTCGCATCGCATGCCCACCATACTTGTATGCCATACTTTGTGGGCTTTGATGGGATGTATTGCGTGAACTTTGTGCGCCCACGGTATGGAAATAGCTGCTCATCGATGGTTACACTTTCGTATGGTTCAAAATTACTGGCAAGATTGTTATTCAAGAAGTTCCATAACCGACAAAGCTGATCCCATTCGCGACATATGGAACTTCTTGCATAACAATCTTGGCAGTAATTTTGAACCATACGAAAGTGTAACCATCGATGAGCAGCTATTTCCATACCGTGGGCGCACAAAGTTCACCTCTGAAACGCATGATGTTGTGCTGGTGGAATCTCACTGTAGCGAGTTCAGCTGTACTCTACTTGGTACCATCTTTTCCAAGCAAAAAACCGTCTGCAGCTTGAGTTGGTGCATTCTCACTTTCTTCTTCGGATTCTTCATTGCTGTCGAATATTTCATTTGCTTCAATTTCCAATTCATATTCAATGACCGAGGCGTCATCTTCGGGCACAAAATCTGTCTTTTCACCGCTTTGGTTTTCAAATAAATCTAGTTATTCGTCTGCTTCTGTGTGAAGTGCGAAATCACGCTGTAATGCTGATGATAGTTGTTGTTGTAAATTATCAGTAAGGCTGCCTGTACGCAAGCGCGTATTGCACTCAAATTCTAAATCCTCTGCCATAAGAATAGTAATAATTTCAATTTAGTTTCCGCACAAAAAATTTATATTTCGGACTGTCGATGTTGTATGTACAGCATTCAATAATAAACTAACTGAACTCAAAACCAAAATCACAAACGAAAGAAAGAAATAAGAAAAAAATTAACACAAAAACTACCTGGAAGCAAATATCTGCATTGAATTCACATAAAAACAACACAAAATAAAAAAAAAATACCTGGAAAAAACAACAATTGCATTGTATTTGCTGAAAAATAGCCCAAAATGTGTATAATAATAATTTATTTCATACAAATTGTATAAGGGTCTGGCCAGGCATTTGTGTTTGTTCAAGGGGAACTTTTTTGCAGTTTTCTTCATGTTGGAACGATATTTTAGAATTTTTTGTAAAAAAATAAAAAAGCCAACAATATTTTAGGCGGCTACCAGGAAACACAGGTATCTACCTAAACTAGAAGTATGTTTAATTAACGCTCAAAAATGAAATATGCCTGGCCAGAACCATGTGTTTTTCCAAGGGTTAAAAAAGGATCAAACTTGCTTATGCGATTAGTATTCAAAGATCGCAACGATTAACACTCGATTAAGCAGTTGTCGATATTGGAAAAAAAGAGTTTGCATTAGGAATGGCATACGAAGCATTCTCATGGGTTCGTAGTATAAGTGGACTTTTTATCGAACCAGCTATTTCTTATGATCGGCTTAAAAAAATAAATGACAAGAAGAGGTTGGTTGAAAAACGTCAAGAATTAAATAAATTAATGAATATGAGAATAAATTAAAATTTTTTTGTATTAAAATTTTTACGAGATCGGGTAAGTTTATTCATTACGCAAATCTCTCTAATAATAAAAAAATGAAATATGTTCATTTATATCTTTGCTTTTATTGCCATAGGAAAAGTTCATTAGAGCGAGCGACCCAGCTTAAAAACACCTTCAACGTACCATTTTATGTAGCCAGCTTACGCGTTTGCTAAACAACTGCTACTCCTAGTTTATAGTTTAAAACAAAATTAAAAATAAATATAGAAACAGAAACTACATAATCAACAGATGACACTTATAAAATTTTAGATAAATAATTTATTACTAATTTTTTTAAGCCATTTGGAACATACATATTGCCATTATTTAATGATAAAAAGAATAAACAGTTAAATAATTAAGACTTTTATTAGATTGTTTTAGTCGTTTGAGAAATATAACAAAACAGAAAGCCTGAATTTTTTCGTACTAGCGGTTGATTTGATATTAATGGTACTAAATTCCATAGTTTAATGGCATTAATGAAGAAAAGTCGTTTAGATTGTTAAAAATTAAATTTTGGTATGAAAATTTTACCGGTTCGATTTGAAAATGATAAGCACAATTTTTGAAAAAGCTATGATGTAGTCCTGTAGATAATGAACTTATGCAGAAAAATACAATTTCTTGAGTTCAGATAGTTAATTATGCTACAACCTAAAATATTCTTACTGAATGTTAAGATATGGTGAAACCGGCTCAATCCGTAAACATATCATTGCATTAAGGCAGGCAGAGATCATTGTCAGATGCCCACCTACAAATTGCACTCAGATCATCATTCAACCTGCAGCACAAGTCGTCGAGTAGTCCGACACGGTTTGACAGATACAACTGAATTTCGTCAGCATAAGTGTGCATCATCACATCATTGCACACGGTGAAAATGTCATTAATGAAGACACTGAGTAGCTAGGGCCCAAGAATTGATTCTTGAGGCACACCAGTTGCAATATCTTTCAATTCAGAAAATCCATTTTTAATCTTTACTCTTTGTTTTCTACCATCAAGATAGTTGGTTATTAAGTCAACAGCGACATTGTTGAAGCCAAAAGGCAGCCTAAGTTTTTTTTAAAGATCAAAGAACCAAGGCATGCGCCTTATACAAAGAAGGTTTAGTCTTTGACCTGAAAGGAAAGGATAGATTATTAGGAATAGATTGGAACCATACGTGAATTATTGATTAGGCGAAACAGCAGTGAAAGGCAATTTGAATTGATTTTAACCAAGGCTAGTGTTATGCCTTCACCTTGGCTAGCATTTCCAGCCCTTAGTTGTTCCTGTCCATTAATTCCACATTTTCCAGAACTTAGCTGTGGATTTTTTGTTTTCCATAATTCTTAAATGTGCAGGAAAAAATAAAGAAAGTGATAAGAACCATGCCCGAGCCCGGATTCGAACCAGGGACCTCTGGGTTGATAGTCTAGCGCACTCTCCAGTAGACTACAAAGACCGAGTTTCTGACAAAGAACGGAGTGATTGACACAATCAAAGGCTTTGGAAAAATCTAATAAACAAAGCTGCCCACCTGCGTCATATGAAGTACGGATATCGTCAACGATTTTAAGCATGGCCGCGTCGCACAGCTATGCCCAGCTCTGAAACCAGATTGGCATGGAGATAGAAGGTTATGAGCATCTAAATGATTATTTATTTGTTTAGCCATGAGGGGACAACAAATTTTTGAAAATGAAGACAGAATGCTGATAGGTCTAAACTATTTCATAGTAGAAGCGTTAGTGACTTTGCGATCGGAATAACAGTCGCAAATTTCCACGATTCAGGGAAACACGAAGTAGGAAACACGAATTATGTAGGGTAAAATTAACTTTTTTAAATCATAAGGAAATACCTACGTCTCCAACAGCACTAGATTTAATTTTCATAATTGCTTTATTGACGTAATTTATATCTACATTAGAAAATGAAAATGTATCACATTCATAAAATACACGTACACTACATTGAAATGTATAATTGCCTAATGAATTACTGCCCACCTAGCATTTTTTGAAATTTTTGAACATAAAAAAGTCGTTTTCGACTCTTCTCCGCGATGGTGACAGTCGAAAGTGCGCTCATTTTCTGATCAGAAAAGACTCTTTTTTCAGGAGAAAATGGTACCATTTGCACTAATATTCTTGACGAGTCTTTCTCGAGTCGTTTTTTGATCCCGAAAATACCAAAAAAATTTTTAAAAACGACTCATTTTTGAGTCAAACAAGCAGCTAGTTTTTGATCAACTGTGAGGAGCAAAATATACTTCCGCACACGACATGAACATATATTGTTTTTGTAGCGAACTCGAAAAAGACTCGCTTAGGTGGTTCTCTACAAAACAATCTTCCAAATGCTGGGTCTGTGGAAAGAAAGAAATCATTAAGGTTTTTACTGCCAATGTCACACTGATCATTATCCTTGTTGTTGATACCGAGCTTACGTATATTTTTCCAAAGAACTTTGAAAGAAAGTGAATTTAGTATGTACAACGACCAAAGAAAAAAAAAACATAAAAAGTGTTAAAAATGAAGTTATAAATTTAAAGGTAAAATAATAAATAATCTTAAATTTAAAGTTTCATAGCATATAGAACACACACACATAAACATGCATACTCCACGTCATACACAGCAACAGGCCTGGATGCAGCTTATGACTTGGTAAGTCTCTGTTTTTTTTATTACAACAACACTTATCTTATTAAACTATTATTCTACCTTAAAATGAGATAAAACTACATTAAATTACTCAAATATAATTTTCAATAACATAACTACTAAAATATTGCATATTAAAGACTTATTCATCTAACTAAAACAAAAAAAAAATGTATATGTTTTTATCTAAAAGATTCTTAAATAAATATAAATTTGTTACAGTACAGAGCTACTCAAATACAGACAATAAACTAAACTCAACATATACGTAAACATATAGACAGTCGTTAACAAAAACAAAATGTATTTATAATATAGGTATAAATACTTATATTTTCTATAACTAGCTCTTAATAATTTTGTCAAACTTTTCTAAGTAACGCTCATTTATATTGCCGATGGTGCTCTTATTTAGTTAGATCTTAGCATGCTCCACTACATTGTTCCATTTCTCTTTTCGTTCCGAAGAATTATGTTAAATTTGAGAGCGCTGCAAATATTGTAATGGTAATGTTAATCTCATTTACCTTTTCTCTTATAATTAGACCTTGAACTTGAAATAAAAA
The DNA here is from genome assembly GCA_963920525.1 of Dichetophora obliterata. Taxonomy (NCBI): domain Eukaryota; kingdom Metazoa; phylum Arthropoda; class Insecta; order Diptera; family Sciomyzidae; genus Dichetophora; species Dichetophora obliterata. The sequence goes on along the minus strand of OY986438.1, from coordinate 199,354,457 downwards.
TGTTAAAATGAACTTGAAGTAAAGTTTTTTTTTATTTGTTAGCTTAGACAAAGCAGCTGATTAGAACCGTCAGGGGTTCCCAAATCAAAATGTTAGAGTTTGATATTTGGGGACATGGTTGGGTAAAGGGTATATTGAGATTAAACATCTAAATCTCGTGTAGTATATAAAAATTGGTTGTGATGCTTTTAGTGACTTTGTTTTAGATTCCGATTCTCTCTTTTCCTCTATCTTCTTAAAATCTATCTCTATACTTAATCTATAAGCACGTATTTCTTTTGTGAATGATGATTTTTAGAGTAAGTGTAGAAAGATCCCCCCCCCCATCCGGCGAGTCCTAACCTAACCTATTTACGTGCTGACCACTACACTGAAATAAATAAAATAAAAATCTTTTTAATACCGAAGCACCACCATCATTACAACTTTTTGATTGAAAAAATGTACCTTTTTGACTAAGAACGTACTTTTTTAACCAAAATCTTACTAAAGAATACTTGTTGAGCTTTTCTAAAGGTAAATGTTTCACAACGGGCCTCTTTGAAAACACATCAAGTTGAGCTTTGCAGCATAAGCAGAATATTCAGAAATGTAAATTATGCAGCACTGCAAACCTCAAACATTCTAAAATGTAATATTTCTATCAAGCGTCACTCAACATTCGCATCAAATGCAAGTTATGCACATACTGCAAATTGTGATGCATTTCCGAATAGACCAAGGTTAGGTAAGGTTAGGTTAAGGTGGCGGCAAGCGGTCATACTTTGACCTCAGTCAAATCAAGTTACTACGCGTTCCTCTCCACAAACTTTTCCTACCACCACCAACTACAACTTTTCGTCGCAAATTGATATGATTTCAAGTTCCTTTGATTAGAAATAATGAAAGAATTGTTATAGCGTAGTTTGAATCCATTGTGGCCAGGATTCGAACCCGGGACCCCTGAGTAACAGTCAAGCACGCTACCACTAGACTATCGAGGCCGAATAGACCTAACTTTAACTTTTCCATGCTTATCTTTAATTATAAAAACAAATTTAGTCCCCTCCAAGCTAATTCCAATAATCAAAAAATTATATAAAATAAAAAAAATAGTGTGAACAAAAAATATCTCTGAAAAAAAAGTTACGAAAAGCTGAAGCCGGGAAGCTTAAGACGAAGAGTCAGAGACAAGCAGCCATAAACAAGTAGATAGAAATTAAAGATTTTTTTTTGTTCGTAGCACTTTTTAGTTAAGGGCTCCTACACACTGAACGTAAAGTTCAGTAACGCAGGTAGATATAAAATTTATTTAGAAACAAAATGTATAGAAAAAGCAAAAAGTTCACATTAAAAAATGTACCTTTTGAAAAAATGCGTACTTTCGTACTGGCGATAGTAAAAGTATACCTCAAAAGATACAATCGCAATGCTTGAGGCATCACTGCCATGAAACTGTGATTAACGAAATTTTTTCAAAAATACCACCTTTCAGGTTTAAAAAGCCTTTTAAGAACCATAAACTTTTAAATAGATTTTTTTTCTTACAAAATCACAACTCACCCGTAAAAAAAGTAAATTTAAAATTTACTGCAAATTAATTTATCAGCTTTTATAAGAACTTCATCAATTAAAGTGACGCAAATGCCTACGAAACTTTGCGTTAAAACTTTTAGTTTTAAAACTTTTAATACACACCGCGACGACACAACTAAGAAGCTTACTTGAATATTAAAATGTTTAAACGAGAAATAAGTGTTGCAAATAAAACATGCAATATTCACAATTGTATGTATAACATTTTATCAGTTACATTAAATTTATTATGTTATAAACATTATTTTTTATGTTAACATGATGTGCTCTCAATAAGCATTAAGCTCTTTCATAAAAAAAACAACACAAATACATACAAATGTCTTCATTCTTTGGTCTTCATTTTCTGCTGAACATTCAACGTGGTGGCTTCTTATACAATTAACTCTGATGCTTAAAGCACACCATTCATTGTCAATCATATAAATTACAAGCGTGAAAATACTTGAATAATATTCAATTATAATATTCTTTCACACTGTGAAACACCAGATGGTGCCATCATGTTGAAAGTGTGCGTGTATGTGAGTGTAAGCACGTGTGTGTTTCTATGAGCCGACTTTGTCTGTTGGCAGCATTGGCTTTAATATAGTAAATTTTATTCATACCTGGCAACTGTCGCCCATTTAATTATTCGCATGGTATGAAAGAGCTCTTTAAATTAAGTGAGTTCTTTTTTAAATTCAGGCAAATTTAATAGTGTTGCACCTATCTGCTGTCGAAAACCAGAGTTAAGTACAAGCAACATGGCTAACATGCAAATTAATGAAATTATGTTGGCTCCGTTTCATTACCTTTTTTAACTAAATCATGCGTGAGTTTTGTGTTTTGTGTTCGTGCATTTTTCCAAAAATAAAAACCGCATCAAATAGAATTTGATTTAATTTTATAAGTAAATTTCACAGAGTTATTAAAACAGTAAAACCTATTAAGAGAGGTTTTAGGCAAATAATTTTTTGAAAATTTAATTTTGTTTTAAATTGATTATTGTTTTACAACTACTCAAGATTATGTAAAAAAATTCAAATCAATACCGCATATAAAACATATTCTACAGCGCTTCAAGCCCGGTGCACCAGACCGGGTGCAGTAACTTTAAGCGCGTTTTATCGAAACATACCTTTTCAAAACGGGTCACACTACTGCAAACAAGCTAATGAACGATTTTAATATTGGTTTTTTTATTATTTATAATGTAAATTCTCAAATCATTTAGGTTTAACATGCAACAATATAGTCAAAAATAACGTACATTCTTTTATTTTCTCTTTCACGCTTCATTGTTTTCTTAATTTTTCATATTTCCAATCAATATTGGTAAATGAAGGGTCTACTTTCGAATGCATTTTTTTTTGGACGATCAGGAGCTGAGCTATGATATGGCTCTAATTTCACCATTTTTAAGCACTCCAACATCAGCGCCATTTTTATATATATAAACTATATGTAAAAAAATTTTTTTATTTAAAATTACGATGAAATATTAACATGCAAATCAAATTTTTTGTCTTTACAATATGCTGTTTTTAAGTTGCTATTTGAAAAGAAAACATCTTAATTTCAATCGCCTTTGCTTAAAACCTGCCTTAATCGAAAAAAACACAAAGCTGAATAATTAAAACTACTGCCTTTTTATTGTAAATTCAGTTATTCACTTCAGTGCATCAGTGCGTATGAGTAATAATAATTTCTTAATAAATATCTCTCATACGCCATGTTGTTCCATTGAAACATCCCCTTTGTAAAAATTTGTCGGTGATGACATTGTAACGCATAACTGTAAGCGGGAGGTGACAAAATTCGATTTGTGTCAATAAGATCGATAGGTTATTTTTATTACTAAGACAGCAATTTGTTGTATTTGCCAAAAATTATTAATCTTTATGTTGATATTATTATTAGTGTGTTTATTGCTTGAGTGTCTGTGAGTGAGTATGTGTCGTATTGCTAAGACAACAGTTTGTTGCATTTATGAAAATTATTAATCTTTATGTTAATATTTTTATTAGTGTGTTTATTGTTTGAGTACAGTATGTACTAAGTTATTTTATAGTACAAAGCTCAAAGACTTACAGCCCTATTCTGGAAACTTGGCAAAAGTCAACCAGTATTTTTATTATTTGTATGTGTTTGTTGTAATTTTTTTATTTCAAAACAAAATTTAAAGCTCAAAAATAATAAATTTTGATAAAAATTGTCAACTGCTTTTCAGATATTGACAATTTCATTAAAAAATGTTGTTTTTTGAGCTTTAAGTTTTGTTTTGAAATAAAAGAATTTCAAGAAACACATAGAAATATTAAAAATACTGGTTGACTATTGTCAAGTTGCCAGAATAGGGCTGTTAATTTGAAGGAAAACTATTATAAAACATATTAACTTAAATCTAGTATATATTATATACATAAATTCTATAATTAAAAGGTATTTTTGCTTACTACTTGCATTTATTTGAACATAAGTTCGTAGAGTAAGAAACGAAAAGATCTTTAATTAGTACAACGCATAAAAATATATAATCAAAAAAATTTATCATAAGCTTAAATGTAAAGACAAATATAAATTAATAAGACGGAGAGAGAGAGAGAGTAATATAGAGCTAGAGAATTAGCCTTTTGTTAATTATTATCTGATGAAAAGTGTTTTAAAATAGCATGTTTGAAGAGTGTTTTTGATGTTTTTGACTTTAAGCTTCTAGGCAAAAAATTTCATAATCGGTTTAATTAATAAAGAATAGTTTTGTAGAGTTAAGAAATTTAAGACTTTGTATGATTAGGTATAATTTGTTGCTCAAACCAAAACAAAAATATCTAACAAAAATTCTGTTTTGATAACACAGAAGTTATGCTTATAATCTTATCAAAGTAAATGGACTGCAGAACCCTCAGAAGACTACTGAAGAGTTGATGTAGTGATCAACGAAACATCTGACTAGTCTACTTGGTAGTTTATTCTACAAAAAAGTTGTTGCTGTTGGTATTAAGCTCAAATAAAATTCTAAAAAAATTATATATTTTATAGACAATTAATTGTGTAGATCTTTGAATTTTCACATGATTTTTAATTGTGAGCTTTTTAGATCAAGTAAGTTTTAAGAAATCAACAACAACAACTACTCTGCATTGAATCAATCACACAACATACTAGACAGAACTTTTTCAGAGGCTGCTAAGCCTCACTCTACAGTAGTCTTGACTGATTTAGCTGTGACCAACCCACTGTTTAGGGGCTAACACCCATGTAAATTCATTAAAATTAGTCATGTCTTTTAGAATTTGTGTAAGCTAGAAAACATGATTTATATGAAATATACATACGGTATTTTATTAATGATATATTATGTAATGTAAAAAAATGTTTATGTACAACTAGAATTTGTATTAAAAATCAAGAATGATTTAAACTATCAAACATTTAGAATTTGTATTTAAATTATAGAAAATTGACGCCAAAAAAAATTGTTTTGCTTTTTCTTTTAAATGGCGTTAGTTGAGCGTTATTATTAAAGAGCCTTTTAACTAGAATTGTTCCGCAGCTGTAGTTTTTGTGCTTAATTTGGGAGGCGTTTTAAGTCAAAGAAGATTTTTTAATAAAAAAACCTTGAAATGATATCATAACTCAGACAATTTTTGAGATATCAAAAAATCCTACAAATTTCTCTATAATAATATTTATAATATATGTAACTGTAAATAAGTGTGAGAAATTTTAAGTAGATCGGATAAAAACTGTTTGAATTTTCTGCCAGCCGTAAAATTTAAAGGCTCTCTAATAATGACGCTCTATTACCGCCATTTCACAAAAGAAAAGAAGACAAAATTTTTTACATTATATAATATATGCTTAATAAAACCCCGTATGTATATTTCACATAAATCGTGTTTCCTTGTTTAAAAAAATTCATAAAGGCAAAACTAATTTTAATGATCTTTACAGTGGTGTCAGCCCATAAATTTGATATGATTTTACACCCAGTAATGAGTGGCATGTTTCTCTTTTTTAGTAGCTAAATTTAATAAAAAATTTCTTAAGTATACCAATAATATTCTTGTTTCTTCAATAGTCTTGTCTAATGTTAAATATCTAATGTCAAATTTCTAATGTCAAATGGGAAATTTCAAATATATAATGTCAAATGTCTAATGTAAAGTGTTTTATATCAAATGTCTAATGTCAAATGACTAATATCTCAAATGTATTATGTCACATGTAATACGTCAACTGTCTTATGTCAAATGTTTTATGTTAAGTGTCTAATGTCTGCTGTCAAATATCTAATATCAAATGTATAATGTCAATTGTCAAATGTCTAATGTCAAGTGTCAAATCTGAGATATCTTATGTCAAATATCAAACCTCTTAAATATATGAAAAACCTTCTTGATTGATCAATATTTTTGGCTAATATTAAATGTCTAATGTCTAATATCAAATGTCTAATGTCAAATGTCTGATGTCAAATGTCTAATGTCAAATGTATAATTTCAAATATAATATGTCAAATGTCTAATGTAAGATTTCAAATGTCAAATCTCAGATACTTAATGTCAAACCTCTTAAGTATATCAATAATCTTCTTGATTCTTCAATACTCTTATCTAATTTAAAATGTCAAATGTCTTATATAAAATGTCTAATGATAAATATCAGATATCTAATGTCAAATTTCAAACCTCTAAATTATACCAAAAATCTTCTTGATTCTTCAATACTCTTGTCTAATATCAAATGTCTGATGTCAAATGTCTAATGTCTACTGTCAAATGTACTATGTCGAATGTAGTATGTCAAATATCTTATGTCAAACGTATAATCTTAAATATCTAATGTCAAACCTCTAAAGTATACCAAAAATCTTTTCGATTCTTCAATAGTCTTGTCTAATGTCAAATATCTAATATCTAATATCAAATGTCTATTGTCAAAATGTATAATGTCAAATGTCATCTGTCAAATGTCTAATTTCAAATGCCAAATCTCAGATATCTAATGTCCGATGTCAAATGTATAATAAATAATACTAAATGTCTAATGTCAAATGTCAAATCTCGAAAATATACCAAAAATCTTCTTGATTCTTTAATACTCTAGTCTAATGTTAAATGTCAAATGTATAATGTGAAATGGCTAATGTCAAATGTCTAATGTCAAATGTCTAATGTCAAATGTCTAATGTCAAATGTCTAATGTCAAATGTCTAATGTCAAATGCCTAATGTCTACTGTCAAATGTCTTATATCAAATGTATTATGTCAAATGTAATATGTCAAATGTCTAATGTCAAGTGTCTAATGCCAAATGCCTAATGTTAAATGGCATATGCCAAATGTCAAATGTCTTATGCCAAAAGTCTTATGTCAAATGTCAAATCTGTGTCGGGCAGCTTTGTACACCTATACTTTCTCATCTTGAGTATGTATTTGTGAGTGCTTTAAAGCTTACACTGAAAACAAAGTAGTGCTGAAGCGCTTTTTGCAGAAATCTTACTAGGCATTATGGGATATTTTTTTGCTCGGATTTGTATTGCGGAATTAAATTAATAAGTAGTGGATGGAATGTCAAAAGGAAACAGACCGACAGACGGATAATGTGAAATACAGATAAGCAGACGGAAATGTAAAAAGGCCTACTAATAGTAAAAAACAAATATGTTTTTTTATTGTGCTTATGTTGCTTATTGTGTTTTGCCAAAGCTAAACTGACAGCGTAAAATGCTTTTATTATACGTATTTGGAACTGATCACTTTATGATATAATATGTGGACCTGCCGCCTTTAAATAATTAATTCATTGCTCCATAGCATACCCCACAATCACCTTGTATTGGCCATGCAAATAATCGTAATGCCTTGTTATGCATAATTTTTTAATTTTACCTCTTTCTTGCCGCGCCATGCCGTTATTTTCTAAAACTAAAAAATTGTTTCATTCATACTTCCAAAAATTTTGCATACATACAATATTATCCAGTGTAATCTTACGTTATATCTGTGTCGATGCGCAATAACAGCTTTAGTCATATTTCAAAGTTTCCAAAAATCTTGCTACAAAGTTTTTAATCGCCATTTAAGTTATATGAAAGGTTATTTTGTTTTTGCGTCATATCTTTAGCTAAGGTCATGCTAGAAGTTCTAGATTTTGTGTGTTTATAACGATATATACGTGGAACACAACTATATCAATAACTCAGTTCTGTCTTAAATCGACGTAAGCTATTATTGCTTATCGACACAGATATAATATAATATATTCAAGGAACACGCAAGCGCATATCTTATTTGCTTGACATTCGCTTGAACACTAAAGCTTTGATCGTTCTGTAGGTGAGATAAATACATATTTTACTGCACAAACACAATCTCAAGTGTGCAAAAGCTGCCCGACACTGCTCTAAAGTATACCAAAAACCATCTTGATTCTTCAATACTCTTGTCTAGTGTCAAATATCTTACGTCAAATGTCAAGCTTTAAAACACTTTAACGTGATTTCTTACATAATAATTCAACAAACTAAGAATTGCAAAATTTCGACGCGGTCGAATGCAATAACTTTAAAATAATTCATTTAAAATGTATTAATGTTACTCATACGCCTCGTTGTTCTCCACAACAAAGAAGGAACAATGTGTTTAAAGTTTCAGCAAAGTGTTTCAAAAAAGAAGCATATATATATATTGCAAAACTAATACCAAGTATTCTGTCGTGCTAAGGCAACCCTGCAGTTAATGGCACTATTACAAAACTAGTGATTTCACTAGCCCCTTGGTAGCCAGTACTAGTTCCACTTTAATCTACCTTCTTTGTATTCAACTAGCGAATTTTACACGAGCATGTCATAGGAAGGGGTCAATTGCTACCTTTTACACACCCATTCCCTAATTACTTCACTTGTCATGAAGAGCTAGCTTTTTCGCTAGTTGATATTGAAAAAAAAAACAAGGCAGAGTGACTGATATTCTTCAATCAATATATTTATATTTTTTCATCCCGATATTTTATTTATGTTGCTCAACGAAACTGAAAAGCTTTATGTGTCATGTTTTCTCGAAAAAGTCACTTCGAAGTATGCGTTGGTAAGAATAAATTTTATAAGTCAGTCAAGACTTTAAAAACATAAAGAAACAATCGTTGATTGAACTGACCCATTTATGCATTACCTTGGGTCAAAAAAGTATTTAGTGCGTATAGAACTATTGAAGTACCTAGCGTGAATGGGCCAATTGATACTTTTGATACTGGCGGGAAGCTACCGTATTTGAAAAAAAATTCAAATAGAGTTATTGAGCAAAACAACCAAATATTGAAAAGCAGTCTGAAAACAGTCTTGAAAATATCGTTTTGTAGGAATTTTTACGACAGCAGAGAGTGGGATTTGTATAAAATTACATCAGTTGCAGCATTTGTATGAATACGTGAATAATCCCATTGGAAGAGCATGGTCATAGAAACCTTCCAATTTAGGCTAGGAACTCTGGGAACCCAAAAAAGATCCAATGGCGAACTTATAAGCTGGAGTATGCCTATTGGAATAGTTGAGCTCTGAAAACATGACTATGATCTCAAACAACCTTAAGAATTCCACACAAGGAAAACCACACAAAAGTACACTTAAAACCTACAAAAAAGCCAATGAAGTAAGAAACCTTGTTCACAAAGGAATTTTTGGGACCAAGATCACCTCTTTCATCAGTGGAAGCACTAACCTTCACCTGGAATTAACTTAACCTGGATTTATTGCAATAGTTTTTGCAACTTTGGAGTCATTTATGCTTTTTTAGAGACCATACAACAGCAATCTACCGTATCTAAGCGAAAAACGTTAATTTTGCTTAGCATTTTTTTAAATTTTTAATAATCTATACAAAGGCAAAATACTGTATTTGCTTCAAATACAGAATATTGTCTGAGAAAACGGCATTTACGATAGTTTGTCTTAGCTCAGCACTGATTTTTTTCAGATACGGTAGTTCTAATGATAGAAAAATGGTAGTTAAATTAAAAAATGTGGCCAATTTTTGATACACAATCATAGGGGACCATCAAATTGGTACCTTGGCGTACTTAACTTCATATTTTTTTCAAATACGGTAGTCTGACTTAGCATGGCAGTATATTCTTGATTTAAAATTTTAGCAAATTTTTTTTTAATTTTCTCTCCTGCTAAGTAGCTATACTCTATTTGTGAATGCTTCAAAGTATTTTTAACGAAAAATTCATTAGAAAGGCACATATTAAAGTAAACAATTAGAAATGGAATAAAAGCTGCTTTAAATTAAAGCTTTCACCTCACAGCTGCAAGTTAGAGGTTGAGTTTTTATTTATTGCTTGAATGAAAACCATCCATAAAACGAAATATTTTTGGCCAAGTGTGTGCAAAAATAGCCATTAGCAATAACAGCATTTATAAATGGCCAACGCTGACAGCGTGGTTAATTTAAGAAGATAATTTAGGATTAGCTGGTGGGCTATTAATTTTGGCGAAATGATTAATATATTTCAAGGAAAAAACAAAAATGAAAAAAATGTAATTATAAGAAAACATTATAAGAAAAAACGCGTTAACCTTAGCTTACACAGATGAACCTTGACTGCAAGAACATTTAATTAAAACACAACAAAATGCACAACAAAAACATAATATAATATTTCATCAAAAAAGTAATAGTAAAAAGTAATAAGAAGCCACCGGAAAAAAAAAACAATAACAACAATAGCATTTAAACAAGCTTCAAATGAAAGCTAGAGCAGATAGAAACAATGAGTAGCAGAAACTTTCAATTTTTATCTTAACTCTCTCGTACACTGTAAAAAAGTGCGCTTAAAAGTTAAAAGCGAAAGTGTCACTCTCTTAAGGATCTTCTGGAAGAAAAAAAAAAATAGTTCCAAAAGTGTTCACTGAAAGTAAAGGAGTCATTACATTAAAAAAATTATTAAAAATTTTCCTCTTTTAAGTGAATTCTTACAATTTAAATATCACAAATGTTTTTGAGAATTGGTATAAATTTTATGTGAATATTATACTGTATTACTAGAAAAAATAAAAATAAACATGATAAAAATCAATTTAAGCGCCATAAGAAGCCCAAAAATCGTTTATGCAAAGATTAGTTAATGTCGCATTATTAATAAAATAGATAATACTGAATCAATGGTTGCTTTATTCATTAATTGACCATTGATTAGTTATTAACCAAAATACTTTTATTTATTAACCTAAGAAAATGTATGCAATATCGTTTTCTTGTAATTTTTTTTTTCACTTTTAATAAAAATTTTGGCAAGCAGTAAGTGTTTATAATGATTCGATTGAATGTCAGCTGAAGTTTTTATTTTATATAAATTTCATTGCGAGCTTTAGATCAAGCAAGTTTGCGAAAAAGGTAACAACAACAACAAAAATTCTGGACAAATTTGTTCGAACAAGTGTAGAAGCGTATAAGACCAAAACAGTGGGTTGATCACAGCTTAATCACTCAAGACTACTGAAGAGAAAATGTAACAATTTTCGAAACAGGCTTTGTTGTTGTTGTTGTTGTTGTTGCCTTCTTCAAAAACTTATTTGATTTAAAACTCGCAATTAAGTTTATCTAAATTCAAATAGATCACAATTAATTGCATTATTCTGTATAACGAACAAGCACACCAACGATGAGAAAGACACGAGAAGCAATACTTTTTTCCATACAAAATTTTATTGCTTCTCGTTTCTTTCTCATCGTTAGTGTGCTTCTTCGTGATACAGAATAATGCAGTTAATAAAGCTTTTATCTTATCCTAGTCACAAACCAATGTTTTTTTTCGTATGCTGTAATCCATCTGAAAAGAGCAAATAAAAACCACTTCAAATTTAGACAGTTGCAATCATAAAAGTATATTGTTCTTAAAAAACTTATATTTTCTTATTTTATAACACATTCTCGCAAGTCGTATGAGTACTACATTTTTAATTTTTTTTTTTTAAGATCAAATAACTAAGGCCTGCTGCAGTGTATACTAACAAGGTTTGGTCTTTGACCTGAAAAGAAAGGGATAGATTATTAAGATGAATTGATTGGAACCAAACGTGAATTATATATTTGGCGAAACAAACGTGAAAGACAATTTGAATTGCTTTTGACCGAGGCTAGTGTTATGCCTTAACCACGGCAAGCATTTTCAGCTGTTAGCTGTTCATGGCCTTTAATTCTACATTTTTCACAATTTAAATGAGGATTTTAGTTTCCATAATTCTTAAATGTAGGAAGAAACAAAGAAAGTGAAAAGGACCATGCTCGCATCCAGATTCGAACTGTGGGCCTCTGGATTGATTGTCTAGCGCACTCTCCACTAGACTGCAAAGGCCGACAAATATATAGAGATGGGATTATATGTATGTAACACTAAATTATACTATTAATTTAGACAGTGTAAACTTGTTTTAGTTTTGAAAAATATGTAAAGAAAAAATATGTAAAAGAAAATTAACGAAAATTATAAAGAAAGTGTGTGCTTTCAATTTTATATAAACATTTCTTTTTAATTGGATTGCAAAGCTTTAACCTAAAAGGTTCCTTTGACAAGGAAATATTTTAATATGGTTTTAAGTTTTTTTTACAAATTAATTTTTTTTTTATTGTATCATCTAATTACACAGTTCGACAGCCAAAATGTATCGGAGAAGCCGCTGCTTGTTTCTAGTAGAAAAGCACTCCCAGAACACGATCTCATACTTCGTTTTGTCGTAGATGGTCTAAATTTTTTTTTTAATTGATCAATTTATTCTATAGGTTTGGGCGGCCTGCATGATGATATTGAAAGTGAGAAAAACAACAAGTAAAGAAGCTTGTAAAGGATTCATTTGCCAATAAAAATTTTCGGAGACATTAACAATTCCTCCTGATCCAACACTCTTCTCATATTTTTTTTTTTTTTTGCCTTACACACATTTCAATCTTTTTCTTTTTTGTTACGTGTTTGTTTCAATATGTTTATTTTAAAAAAAACAGTGTTTAGTGATGGTTTCTCCTTCATGAGTACAGTAGAAGACAATATTTATTAAAACAAAAAAATTACTTGCTTAACTTAAATTTTTTATGTAAAGTTTATTTATATTATTTCTTTATATATATAAAGGACGAGAATATATATATATATATACATATACCTATAGTTTAATTCATTAAATTCATATTTTTTGAAATATAAATAATAATACTAACATAAAAAAAAAAATTTTTTGAGATCACAGCAGTCTTTGAGATGTTAGTTAGGCGGATTGACCTTGAAAATATGCTCTTAAAAATACTAAGGTATCTAAGGTGTCATCTCCCAGGCTTGACTGAATTTTGGTCCCAAAATTTCCATCCGAAGAGAAACATCTCTCGGACTCAACATTAGTAGACGGAATTGTTATCAAATAATCATATACACTCCTCGCCACTTGAATAGGACACCCTTAAGGTATTGTTTTTATAGTCCATTGCTCCCAAGCCAAGCATGCTGGTGGCTTAATTTTTTTTTTAAATTAAAGTGCAAAATGCAGGGTTCTAATTTCGCGCCACTTGAATAGGACACTTCAATAAAAAAAACTTTTAAGAATTTTGTGATTAATTTTATTACAAACATTTCTTAAGTTGAAGATAATTTTAGTATTTAAGATTAAAAAAATTATTTTAATAGTGTGTTGAGCCGCCTTTCTGCTCCAAAACTGTACACATCCGGTTTGGAAGAGATGCATACAAATTTTCCAAATAATGTAGCGAAATCGAGCTCCAAGCTAATTCGATGGCTTGGGTTAGTTCAGGTATACTCGAATATTGTTGTCCTGATCCATATAGTTGACGTGTCAACCATCCCCAAACATTTTCTATGATATTCAAATCCGGTGAGTAGGGTGGCCAGCTTAATACCTCCACATTTTGGCTCTGTATATACTTTTTAACTACCCGTGCTGTATGTATTGGCGTATTATCGTGTTGATAAATCCACCGCAGAGGTCCAAAAAGGGTTTGAAAGTATGGAAAGGCCTCTTTCAATATTCCATTGTAAGACAACGCATTCATTGTGGTGGACATAAAATGAAGTTTGCAGGTGCCATAATAAGAAATGCCCCCCCACACCATAACACCTCCAGCTCTGCTATGCAGCCTGTCCAAATGATGAGTTTCTTTGCGAAGGTCGTGGAAATAGTAACTGTAGCCATCGTTCCCTTCCAAATTAAATTTTTTTTCGTCGGAGAAGACCACTCGATGCCACTCCGAAGTCCAAGTCACATATTCACGACAAAAACTGAGGCGTTGCTGTTTTCTAATCGAGTTAAGGGGTGGTTTCTTCTTGATTTTTAGTCTTTTTATATACTTAGCTTTTGAAATAACACGACGCATAGTTGTGAGACTTGCCTTGATACCACATTTTTTCCTGATTTTTGCCAAAGAGTTGTGAGAATTTGACGCTTTTCTTAATATAAGTCGCCTTTCCGCATTAGTAAGCACACTCTGTGTGCGACCTTTCATGTTTTTTCCATATTTTAATTCATCACTTAAAAATGTTAATATGAAACGTGTCGGCTTCTCTCGATTTTTTTAGCTATTTTGGCAATAGATAAGCCAGCGTCATTATAAGCTTTAATTTTTCCTTTTTCCGCCTCGGTCAATGTTGTTCCTCGTCCCATTTTATTTCTTTTTTTAATTAAATAGTCGAAATTAACAAAAAAAATCAATCAACAAAAAATATGAATGCACGTGCCAAAGATAACGATGAAACTAAATGCATGTTCTATTCAAGTGGTGCAAAAATTGTTTCAATTTCAACGAATGTTAACGTAAAGTGGAAAAAACCGATAACTGCTCTTTTTCAGAACTTGCAATTTGTCACAGAGAAAGAAGAAGATAGTTGCAAAAAGATAACGGTAAAAATACTAATGTCTTATCATTATGCTTTGGAGCTATGAGCAGTTGCATATAGATTATACAGGGTGTCCTATTCAAGTGGCGAGGAGGCCTCAGAATCTTGGAACTGTCGGGACTGGAAAAAGTCCGAGATCCCGGGATTGAAAGCCTTATTCGAAACCATTACAATTTTTGATCCAGATGTAAGTTGCAATAAAGTTCTTTTGTACGCAGTTTACATAAAATTTTACATGTTAGCAATCTAGCACTAGTTGGTGAAGGCCTAACATGGATTTTCACTTCTTGTCAGAACAAATGTAAAGACGGACGTTGCTGAAATCGTATCTGACTATACTGCAGAAGAATTATTCTATGCATTAGAAGTTGTGGGAAGAAAAGGCAATATTGAAAAACAAAGTAGCCTTATTTAATGAAGAAGACCCTTATTTCTTCCTTTATATTGAAAACGAGAGAAATGAAGATCTGTAATGCATTTCGTATTATTTAAAAATTTAGTTTAATGATTAAAAAAATTGTTTAAACAACATCAATAAATATTTGTTTGCAAAAAATATTTTTTACAAGTGATATATTTTGGTATGCAAAAATGCACCGTAAACTATATGTAAATATTTTAAATGAAAAACAAAAATTTCCAAACAATTTTGTATATTAAAAAGTTAGAACTTTGATCTTCAAAAATACCAGATTTAATCTTTGACAAAATTGTTTTTACATATTAGTAAAAACGTTACTAATATTAATATTCCATCTTAATATACAAAAAGCAAGCACGCTGCACCGTGTCCAATATTTCTCAAACTATCCAGCCTGAAAGTATGTACATCTTAAATACATAAAAGGCAAGCATGCTGCTCCGCACACAGTATTTCTCAAACTGTAATTATTTTTTGCCAGTAAAGTACTTTAACAACACATACTGTTCTCAAAAATGTTCAGCCTGAAAGTATGCACAGCAAATATATTTGTTAATTATCAGTGACAACATTGGATTTTTACAATACATAGTACGTTTTTGATCTAACTTACTCTTTTTCATCCTTTTAAAAAAAGTTATGAAGAATTTAATGAAATTCTTTTGATGGATTGCACCAAAAAATATAATTCAGCCGCGAAACGACACCTGAGCTCATATGTATTTTTTACAAATAAAAACAATAAAAAAATCAAGCTTCAAAAAGAGAAAAAAGTGCTTTCGGCCAAAAAGAAAATGTGCAGAGTACCTGTCGTAGGACAGGCTTTTATGCTAGTTAAATATAAAATGACATAAAAATCAAACTACTACTTGTATTTTTTTTCTAACTTTTTTTATGGGCTCAAAGTACTGTGGGGCGTAGAGTTCAATTCTATTTTTTATCAGAATTGGAGATCCTCCTCGGGCTTTGCAACTTTGGTGTTTTGTATCATAGAGAAAATATCCGAGTATATTGAGATATCGGTTGTATGTAAAGTGTGTCTCTGAGATAAGCATTACATCTATCTGGTGTGATTTTTAAAATTCATTTTAACCCATTAACGGCGGTTGGGTGTTTTTTTACCCATGAAAATACTAATGCAGAATTGATCATATTTCATGATTGGTAACAGCTAATGTTTAATTTTTTTTTTTTTTGCTTTAAGAATACATACAGCTATAAATTGTTTTTGGAGTGTGTCAAAAAATTTTTACGTCAACTACTACATTTTCATAGTCAAAAGTGGTTAAGTTTAAAAATCTGAAAATTTGTGTTTTTATTATTTGTAAAACATTTTTTGTATAAAAAAAAAATTTTTAATCTGTGTAGCAAACTAACCAACATTACCTACTATTGGTAAAAAATTCCTTACATAAAATTGTGCTGTCGTTGCAGATGGAATTCGTGCCCATTTTGAACCCATTAACGATGGTTGGTTATTTTGATACCGAACTCATATCTCGATTACTATGAAAGGTACAAAGTTGAAATTTGGTGTGGTAGTTCCTGTGATCAATATAAGAAAGCACATGCAATGTAAAAGAAATCGTACGAAGCTTTTGAGAGCCGCGGTTAATGGATTAAAAACTCATTTAAAATTCTGGTATGATTTGATCCAGTTTTTGACGGCAAGGACCGTTTACGTTCCAAAAACTTACTGCATTATTCTGTATCACGAACATGCACACCAACGATGAGAAAGACACGAGAAGCAATATTTTCTTCCATACAAAATTGTATTGCTTCTCGTGTCTTTCTCATCGTTGGTGTGCTTGTTCGTGATACAGAATAATGCAGTTATTTTTATTAAGTTCATGGCTTGTAAGAGTTTGGAGTAGCATGGTTTGATTGCACATCATTTCTTAAAATATATGAATTGATTCATATTTTGGATTAATGTTTGAAATATTTGCTCGAGATTAGAGCTTTGAAAATTAGGTTGAAATTCTGACTTTTGGTTATTTCCTTTTACGACGTTTGCATAAGAAAATTATTGGTGTTGTGTGGTGGCAGCAATCATATTTTCTCTGTGCAAAGCTGGAAATGATGTGGATGCAAATGGCACGGTTTCAATTGGGTTGGAGTTAATGGATCTTGATGGCTTTTTCTGGGTCAAACCGGTATTTTTAAGGGTTGTGTATATCTGACAACCTCTATAATTTGACGTGTGATTGCAATTGCAAATACTGCAACTTTTGACACTTAAGTCTTTTTTTTCAATTTTGAGCAGAGGTTAGTTGCGTGAAGGTCACCGTTTGTAATGCAAACACTAGGGAGAGTGCAGTATTCCCGTATTCTTGGCATTTTTGACATTGAATACAGCTGCGTCGATTATTTGGTTTTTTTACACTAACCCTGCGATGTAGAAGGTGGTGAAGGTGGTGAAGGTGGTAAAGGTGATGGACCCAAAGTAAAAAATTATAATTTTAATTCAGGTATTTTTTAAAAAAATATATAAATTTTCATATGGAATCTTGTTTTCTTTCAAAGCTGTCATAAGCATTTTTAAAATGGATTAATGTTTAAACATTCATTTTATAAACTAATACACAAACATTTTATTATAATTAATGAAGATATTTCAAACATAATTCAGAAGTTTCTATTTCTAATTTTAGTGCGTACGTATTAAAATTATATATAAAAATGTTTGCTTTAAACTCTGACATAAACACTTGTAAAATATATTAAAGTTCAATTGAAGCATTTACGTTTTTTAAGCGTTTATTTTAAAAAATTACAATCTAAAGTGATCACTTTAAAATTAAATATTACAAACAGTTCATAACAGTTCAAAATCCTTGAATAAAAATTATTGAACTTTAAAGTTTGCATTCATGGAGCTTAAAGTGTTTATTTTTTGAGTGTATATGTTGTTGTAGTAATTTTTTTCTTTTTTTTTTTACTGTTTGTTATTATTCCTATTTCTGCTACTCTTTAGTTTGTGTTTATTTTATAAGAACAACATGAAGTTCAGTGGAAAAAAATAATTTGTATTCTCTACAAAGAAGCTTTTAAAAACGCACAAAATTGCATGTTTGCAATTTTTATTTTTTTCTTTCTATTTATTTTTTTGCTCTCTATTTATTTTAATTTTGCTATTCTTTACAGACTCAACCAGCTGGTTTGGCTTACGTTTGAAATGCTTTCCTTTATTTTGCTTAATAGCAGCAATACAAAATGTTACCTACAAAAATGTCCCATTTAAGTGCTTATATGGATTTTTTAAACTTTTTTGTTATTGTGTTTTGTTTGAAAATAGCATGTGTTTGTTGATGGCAATGTGTGTATTTTTGTTGTAGGTGTACATCTGATTTTTAAAAACTTTGAATTTTGCTTGGATTTTCGAAATATTTATTACAAAGAAAAAATCTATTAAAGTTACTCATACGCCACGTTGATCCATGTGTTAAGCTGTTTCGAGACTTTCGCTGTTTAAACTATATTTAGAAAGAAATTCAAATAAAAAGGCAAATGCATGCGAAAGAAAAATCTCATTCTGAGTTAGCTTTCATAAGAAACCATGACATCCAGGCTAATTTTAAAGATGTTTTTAAAAACTTTATGAAAAAAATGTATTGAATAAATGTTTGTTACACACAAATACCGTTCAATCTGCTTAAAGAAATTATAGCATTAAGTTTAACTTAACTGTAAACATTACTTATAAGCTTAAACTGCTGCTTAAAATTAAAGCCGTTAGCTGACAAAAAAAAAATCCAGTAACCTTTATACTCAATGTCACTTCCGCACACAACTAACAGTTGCTAGTTTTCATTTAGACACTTTAACACGTCCATGTTGTTGGTTTTTTTTTTCTTTTTTTTCAAGGATCAAAAGTGCGTAAGATTGCTGCTCGAAGCATTCTCTTAGGCAACAGGAAAAAAATAAATGAAAAATCACTCTCAACTTTAATGCCTACACAGAAGCTTTGGCAATTAATATTTAACTTTGTTAATGTCTGCCGTAGACAGTTATTTTTATTTATTTATATAATAAGATTAAGTAATGAAACAAAAAATGCTGCTTTCTTAATGTTTTGACACATTTAATTTCTACTGTAGGGTAAACTTTATGGATTTAAATTAGACGAAATTTTAATTACATATAATTTAGTGTTTAAAATATCCTAAGGATTTTATTTTTTTTTTATTTTATTTAAGATGGTTTTCTATTTCTTTTATAGATGAATACACTTAAATATTTCTAAGAATCATAATATTGCTAATATGGTCATCTTCAAATTTTGACCCACACATTTTGTTAACAAAGATAACAACAATAACAAAAAATACAGACCTGATCTGCCTTTAATATCCCTATTTACATTTCTTTATTTATCAAGATGATTTATTCAATATTAGTTAATAAAATCAACATGGGTATGGGATATTTTTCATTGTTGTGTACTTAAATAACACTATTCGACAAATTTTAAACTCTTCTCTTGAAATTTCACAGATTTCGATCATTTGTTTACCATCATTTTGAAGTTTACGTCTGAGTAATTTCTAATAAATGTTTTAAATTTAATCCAAATTTAGTTATTTATATGCATAGAAAGTATGAAAATTGTAAGTGTATGTGTTTGAAATAGTTATTGTGCTTATAAGCTTATGGTAAGATTTTCTGAGTTATATTTTTGTATCTGAGTCATTTAGCTCTCATCTTATGTGGATCCTTTTTTTCACTTTTTAAAAAACTCTTAAAAATCACCCTTTAAATTAAACGTAGAGTCTTTAAATATTACATAAAGTATCTTTTAAAATGTTTTTCAAAAATTTCACAAAAAGTCTCTTTAAACAAGATTTTTCCAAGGTGTACTTTTCTGAAGAAAAAATGGTCAGGTTTTAATAACTTCATATAAATGCTCTATTAACTACAGTAATGTAGCAACGGAAAAAATTCTATTGCATAGTTTGAGGGAGCTTTGAATTTCGCCGGGTTTTTTCAATAGATGTGCGCTGAAGACAAGTGTTGGCTAAAGAGACTGCAAGTGAATTCATATCATAGAATATTTTCATAGAGTATTTTAAGCCTCTACGACTACTTTTATGAATACTTTTCTAAACTCATTTTAAAAAGTGTAAAAAAGACCCATAAAAAGGTTGCTAGAGGGTTTATATATTCTAAAATTTTTACCTATAACTCTGTGAGCAACACAACTATATAAAAGCATTTATTAAGTAGTTATGGGTAACACAGCACTGCGTTGCGCTATTGAGTTACCGAATTTTTTCGTTGATATACATGTTTTTGTTAAAGTAGCGTAATATCGCAGTAATACAAATATTTTCATGCTTGTTGTTCTTGCTTTTTTTTTCCAAAGTGTTCAAAAATGCAATAACACTTAAGTCTATTTCGCATTTCAAATATTAAGTAGAAATGGGTAACACAGCACTGCGTTGTGTTATAGAGTTGAATTACTTAACTGCATTATTGCGTTGATACACTGGTTTTTATTAAAGTAAGGCAATATCGTGGAAATAGAAATAGTTTCATGTTCTATTCCTTTTTTGTTTATGCGAAAGTGTTTCATTTCAAAAGTACTAAAAGCAAAAGTACCTCGTGCAAAAAAGATCTATATTGATTTTTTATGGACTTAGCTTTTTGTAATAATTTTATTAAAACAAACTTATTTTGGCCATTTCAATAAAATATCTTAATCCTCTAAGATTGAATTTAAGGTTACTTTTTTAACCTTTTCGAACAAAAACCATGAAAGTTACATAAAAATAGTGCTAGAGTAACCCTCTAGTATTCTAAAAAATATTACTTACAAATTTTTATCATAAGTCTATAAGCACAACAACTATGTTAAAAGCATTTATAAAGTAAATTTTCATAGCGCAGCACTACATTGCGTTTTTGAGTTAACTCACTTTACTACGTTATAGCGTAGATGCACCCTTATATTAAAAGTAATGCAATATCGTGGTAATACAAATAGTTCTATGATTATTTTTCTCTCTATTTTTACGTGTTTGATTTCAAAAGTGCAATGAAACTTAGTCATTTCAGATATTAAGTGGATATGGTTAACGCAGCTCTTCGTTGTGTTATTGAGTTGAACAACTTAACCGCATTAATTAACTTAAACTCAATATTGCAGGAGTTTTGTGTTTCTTATTCCTTCTTTGTTACTTCGAAAGTATTAAGTTTCAAAAGTACTACAAGCAAACTTAAAACCAACATCATGCTTTCAAATAATTTTGCAGGTACTTTTATGAATCATCCATGAACGAAGTACAGTTTCACTATATGCTATAGATCAAGGTTTGTTTTTTATGAATACTGAACTCTTCGCCTCGTTCAAAAAAGCTCCAAATTGATTTCTTATTGACTAAGCTTTTTGATATTAATATGTGTCTATTATATTTTTATTATTACAAACTTCTTTTGACCATTTTTATAAAATATATTTACCTTCTAGGACTGATTTTAAGGATACTATTTTAAAATATTAAAGAAAAGTTCATGTAAGTTACATAAAAGTGTGATATAGGGTTAAGATATTCTCAAAAAATATTACTTAAAAAGTGTTATTTTAAGTCTATGAGCGCAACAACTACGTTAAAAACACATTTATAAAGTAAATAAGCGTAGCGCAGCGCTTCGTTGCGTTATTGAGTTGACACACTTTATTACGTTATTGCGTTGATTCATCTTTTATTAAAAATAATGCAATATCGCAGTAATACAAATAGTTTCATGATCGTTGTTCTTTCTTTTTTTAAAGTGTACGATTTCAAAAGGGCAATAAAACTTAATCATATTTCGCTTTTCAAAAATTAAGTGGATATCGTTGACGCAGCGCTTTATTGTACTATGAATTTGAAATCACTAAACCGCATAATTGCGTTAATGCACTTGTTTTTATTAAAGCAATGCAATATCGTAGAAATAAATGTAGTTTCATGCTTTATTCCTTCTTTGTTAATGCGAAAGTATTTTTAAACTGTAAGCCAACTTCATACTTTCAAATTATTTTGCAGATACGTTTTTGAATCATCCTTGGACGAATACTGTATACTATAAATTAAAGTTTATTTTTTATGAATGCTGAACTCTGCGCCTCGTTCAAACCAGCTGCATATTGATTTTCTATTGACTAAGCTTTTTGTAATAAATTCATGTCAATTATTCTTTTATTATAACACACTTCTTTTGACCATTTTTATAAAATATCTTAACCTCTAGGATTGAATATAAAGCTACTTTTTTAACCTTTTTTTTCAAAAGT
This sequence comes from Dichetophora obliterata, assembly GCA_963920525.1. NCBI lineage: Eukaryota > Metazoa > Arthropoda > Insecta > Diptera > Sciomyzidae > Dichetophora > Dichetophora obliterata. Next base: position 199,332,297 of record OY986438.1, on the reverse strand, counting down.
TCAAGAAAGTAACATGAAAAGGGTGCTAGAGCGTTAAAATAGTCTAAAAAGTATTACTTGAATATTGTTATTATAAGTCTATGGGCACAACAAATATGTTAGAATATATAAAGTTAATGTGGGTAGCGCAGCGCTTTGTTGCACTATTAAGTTGAATCACTTTACTGCGTTGATACACTTATTTTATTAAAAATAATGCAATATCGCGGTAATACCAATAGTTTCATTGTCGTTATTCTTTCCTTTTTTTAAGTGTTCGATTTCAAAAGTGCTTAGTCCTTAAACTTAGTCCTATTTCGCTTTTCAAATGTTAAGTGGATATTGTTGATGCAGCGCTTTATTGCGTTATGGATTTGAATCACTTAATCACATTATTGCGTTGATGCACTTGTTTTTATTAAAGTATAGCAATATCGTAGAAATACAATTAGTTTCATGCTCTATTCCTTCTTTGTTAATGCGAAAGTATTTAATCACAAAAGTACTGCAAGCAAACTTAAAACCATCTTCATACTTTCCAATTATTTTGCAGGTGCGTTTATAAATCATTCTTGGACGAATTACAGTGTGAATGTATGCTATAATTAAGGTTTGCTTTTTTATGAATACTGAATTCTGCATCTCGCTCAAAGAAGTTTCGCTCAAAGAAGTTTAAGCAAAACATTTAATTTATGTCAATTATTTTTTTAATAAACCATTCTATATATCGACTTTTTATTAACTTAGCTCTTTTTAATGTTTTGTTGTGTTTTTTTTTTTTCTTAACAAAGCTAAACTGCGCTTACTTCATCACAAAACTCATTGCGCTTACAAACTCAGCACACTTAACAAATTCGTCTAATAATTCAGTGTTATAATTCAACTCAAAATCTCAGTGCGTAAGTTAAAGACCTGCTGATAGAGAAATAATATCATTTGAAAAAAGGTCACAGTGCAATTGCTTTAACGCATTTTGCTGATACCATAAACTGCGCTTGAGTTGGTGTATCAACGCAGCATGTTTTGCTGCATCATCAGTATCTACTATTTAGTAGATTCCTTATTTTTTACGTTAGTAAATTTCTTTGTTTTTGAAAAAACTAGGTTCTAACTTGGGTTTTAACCTATACAAAAAATTGCTTTTATTATGTGTAAATTTTGGAAACACTAACAGACCGTATATATTTTAAAGCGAAGCTTTTTACGACTTATTTTGTGACTTGTTTGAGTAAAATCTCAACATCGTCACTTTTTTCGACACCGTTTTCTAAGAATTTGTGTTGCTTTTTGCATGCATCTATTACAATAAGAAAAAATACAATATTAAAAATATTTCTTTGTACGCCATGAGTATCGAACTTATACCCCTCGATTTCTAGTTCAACGCGCTACCCACCAATCTAAAACTCGTTGTTACGAAACGTAGTTCATTCAATATTAAGTATTAACTGAAGCTATGTTGCAGCAGAACGCAATAATTTTCTAAAAGGTTTGTGTATTGGCTATCCTACATATCCTACATATTTAGCAGCTATCCAAATCACAAAAGTAGAAAAGTATAAAAAAATGTTGCTTCTATTTACTACACGTTGTCATCAGCATCGTTAAGTAGGTAGTTTTTTTGTCGATGTGAATGCGTTTGCTTTATTGTTGGTACATGCTTTTTTTGTTTGTTTTTGCATAACGCGAAGGAAAAATTACCAACTCATGTGAAGTGTTTCACAACTGCGTCTTCTAAGTGGCAAAAAGAACAAAGATTACATCAATTAATATGGAATTAAATAACGCACGCATGACATCGGCAAGGTATCTTAAATGCTTTTTAAATTCATTTTATGTTTAATATATTTTATTTAACTAAAGTTTTTTATATGGCCTTGTTATTTATTATGTGGAATTTTTATGATTTAAATATAAATTCTAAACGTTTGACTAAATCATTCTTGATTTTAAATACAAATTCTTGTTGTTTGATAGCTTAAAATCGTTTATTGACCATTATGGTCATTGACGTTTATTGATTATGGTCAGGTTAGAATAATTAATTGCTCTAACGAATTTTCATTTAAAATCAAGAATGATTTCAAATATCAAATATTTAGAATATGTATTTAAATCAGAGAAAATCCACATATTTTATTTAACTTTAGGTTATTTTGAATTTTTGAATTTAAAAATTATTTTATTAACAAAAAAGTCTTAAAATTATCAAAACTATGAAACTGCGAAATCAATTCGTTTCTCTCGTGTGTACAACGACGCACCTTTTTTGTTTTTTTATTTACCTCTTCCAGAATCCATTGTCTTGTATCGAAGTCTGTAAAAATTTCAGTTGTTGTACTGTGTAATCTAACATGATTGTGCCGTATTTGTTTTTGGGGGGATTTCCTTTGAATTTGTTATTTTCTTCAAAGTATATTTGATTCAACTATCTACATTGAATGGATCGAACGAACCACATCCTCTCAAACAATGACAACAAACATTTCATTGAACTTAGGAATTCATCAATTCTATTGAAATCAGAAAAAATTCTTGCCTGAATAATGTTTTACAAATAATGTAGGTAAAAGAATGGAGAAAAAAAAACTCAAATACAAAAATGACAAACATGTACATTGCAAAGTAAAGCAAAGATGTGCGTAGGAAAAAAGATAATGAATACCAAATAACTACTTTGAAAAAACATAGCAACAGAATTAAGCAAAAGAAAAGAAGTAAAAAAAGAACAAGGTTGGTCAGAGAAAATCAAACAAAAGATGTAAATATAATGTACGAACTCAGGCGTGTGTATGTGTGTGTTTGATTGTATAAAGAAGGAAATGTTTTTAAGTTAAAATTAGGCTTAGTATTGATAGAAATAAATTTTATGCATAGGTCGGTACGTTAAATAAAGGTATCTTAATGTTCACCGAACACCCACACAGCAAAACACAAACACTCAAGCATACACACACATATCTTTTGTTAAGTCTAAGCATTAAGTTGGTCTACGTAAATATAAGCATCTCTATATTGAGGTTATTTATGTGATTGAACATTAGCAACATTTAGAGCATCGTATGTTTTTAGTCAATGACCAACTTTGTCCAACCCACAGTTATTTAAGGCAGCCATCAATATATATTAAATGATGATGAACAACAGAAAAGCCAGACCAAAGCCAAATGATGCTATTTATACAATTTTTTTTCATTCCTTGCAGACAGGTTCTTGCAAATGCTATTCGTTTAATTGTTTTTTTTGTATAAAGAAAAAACAAGTCCTTTTTTTATTCTTTTTTTTATTTTTTTGCTTCTTAAGAATTATTAAGAACTATAAGATAGCAGTTTGTTTCATTTTATAAAGCTATAAAAAACTAATAGAAAATCGTAATGCATTTTTAATAAATACTTAATTTTCATTACTTGTGTTGGTAAAATATAAAAACAATATGAACATAAATTCATGGAGAGAATTTTTACTTCGTGTGAGCATTTACACTTTATGGGTTGAAATTGTGTATGAAAAAAAACAAAAATTTTTTAATACTTGTGTATCAACAAAAAAAATCTGTCAAAATGTACCAGGAAATGATAATTTAAGAGCCCACTTACAGAAACCATACAATAAAATTTTCATTTTCATAAAGCAGTCAGCTAAGAGATTGACTCTATACAGAGTTGTTGTTGTTGTTGTTGCCTTCTTCAAACGTACTTGATCTAAAAACCTCACAATTGAATTCGTGTAAAAATTTTATATATCAGTATGAATAAAAGCAATTGAAAAAATTACAAGGTAATAATATTCATTAAATCACATTGATTTAAACATACAAAAAAACTAGATTGCCCGATAGACGTTGTCCTGCCCTAATTCATTAAATGTTTTTGTGATAATTTTGTTAACTTGGAGAAGTTTGGAAGTGTCTAAATACATAGCCATTGGAGCAACACATGCCAGACGTTTCCTTTTGAAACTTTAACGCGTAACGATCAGAACCTTGTCTGGTCTGATATATTGCATTTTACTTGATTTATGGGCGGTAAAAGTCGGCTAGTTAGCATCTTATATACATATTACGCAAATGCAAATTTTGTCCGGCGTAAGGCTTTTTAAGTACAAGTCCAATATGAATAAATTTAGTATGGTTTGGTAGGTTTAGACCTGTAGATGTGCAAACTGGATTTTTTATTTCTTAAAAATTTATATTTTTTAGGTTATAGCGAGTTAAAGTTTGCATATAATTGTTGTTGTTATGTTGCTTTTTCTCTTCTTCATTTCAGCATATGCCTAAAAATTTGTGAGGTATTTATTTAGCGCCACCTATCGGCTAATAGCTATGAAACTGTTATACTGACGAATAATCATTTATTACTTACTAATTTCTATAGATAGTCAATGGTATGAAAAAATCGATTTTTAGCCATAACTTTTGTTTGGAAAGAGATATTGGGGTAAGTTTTCCACATAAATTATTTTTGAAACTTAAATTTTTTGTAAAAAATATAAAAACAACATTTTGAAAAAAATAAATTTCGCGAAAAAATTAAATGGGTACCATTGTTATTTTGATGACAAAACAGTAAAATCATTTTTGAGCTTAGCTGGAAGAATTTTTGCAAATAAATGCTATGTCATATGAAAGGTAGCCAGATGTGCAATTTTTAATTGATCTAATTTTTACAACAACAACAAGTTTTTAATCATTTTTTGAGTAAAAAGTCAATATTTTTGAGCTTTTTTGACATAATCATAAAACATATATACACTGACTCAACGGTACAGTTCAACCTATTTCTGTGAAGGGATTTTGTTGAACTTTTGAACAAAAAAAAAATTTAATGAAATATATTAATGGACAGCGGAGATATTTGCATCGAAAGACCAAACTTTGGTTTTCATGTCGTTTTTTTCTCATTCTTCTTAGGTATCGATGTTTTATGAAAAAGTCGTTGTAATGAAAATTTCTCCTATTTTAAAGATATGTCAGTGTTTTTGATGTCAAAATAACAAACAATTTTTAAAATTAAATACACAAAAATCTCCGATACTAAAAAGCTTTATAATAACAAAATTACCGTTAGTTGAAAAATTTCAGAGGAGGCGTGGCAAAAACTATGTATGTAACATTTTAAGTTGGGATGCACTTAATATGTATACCTAGTATGAGAAAAATCCGTTGAGCCGTTTAGATTTGTATAAAGGCCAAACAAACAAACAAACAGAAAATAAGTTTTATTACTATAGATATATGTGATTATGAGAATATATCCTCAAGCTCAACATGCAAGTTATGAGCAAAACTTGGTCCCTCTAATTGTCTTAATTATAAAACTACTTATAAGAATTCTGTTATTGTTAACATTCTATCCTAAGCACGTCGCATCCATATATTATTGCCAATTCGCTTTTGATAAAACATTATAGTCTACTAGCTGATATACCCGGTGTTACTCGAGAGTCACTTATAAAAACATTTTAACATACACTTCTCGATTAAATGATTTTTAAAATCGGGAATAATAAAAAACATGTTGAATTTTATTTAAATTTTATTTTATTTAATTTTATTTATCTACCGTTAGAAAGGTAATTAAACGAACATTAATCCAAAAAAGTTTAGGAAAATTTTTGTTGTTGGTGGTTCCATCTCTTGCGGTGAGATAATTGAATTCAAAGAAGGCGTACGAAAAACATATTTTAAAAATTAAAAAGAATTAAAAGTGAAGTTTATATTTACTTAATCTTAATGCAAGCACAAATACCTTTTCAACAAAATAAAAATTATGGTGGGACTCAATGCGTCCTTGAGATATGGACATTTCAATGTCTAAACAAAGATTAATATTAAAAAACATATTGAACTTTTTAACAAAAAAAATTTTAATGAAATATATTAAAAACAGCGGAGTTATTGGCATTAAAAGTAAAAACTTTGATTTTCATATAATTTTTTTCTCATTATTAGCTATCAATGTTTAGTGAAAATTCGTTGTGTTAAAAATGATTGTACCTACTAAAATTTCTATTAGCTGCGTTTTTTCTTTGGAGATCAGGATCATATAATCGCATTTGCAAGCAAATCAAAAACAACAAAAAGTCCAGCAAGTGAGCTAGACATTTAAATTAATACAATTCTATATTTTTAAGTGTTTATGACGCTAGATGACGCTGCGACTGAAAAAACTGGCAGTACTGCATTATTTTACTTTTTAAAAGTTTGGTAGCAATAGCATTTTCGCAAAATATTTCGCAAAAAAATGTCAGAGGGGGCGTGGCAAAAACTAAATATGTAACATTTTAAGTTGGGATAAACTCAATATGTGTACCTAGTTTGAGCAAAATCCGTTGAGCCGTTTAGATTTGTATAAAGGCCAAACAAACAAACAAACAGAAAATGATTTTATTACTATAGATAGTCAATTGTATGAAAAAATAGATTTTTAGCCATAACTTTTGATTGGAAAGGGATATTGTCGTAATTTTTTCACATACATTATTTTTGGGACTTGCCTTTTTTGTAAAAAAAATTTAAAAACAACATTTTGGAAAAAATAAATTTCGCGAAAAAAATCAAATCCCTTGTTGTTTTGATGACAAAAACAGTAAAATAATTTTTGCGCTTAGCTGGAAGAATTTTTGTAAATAAATGCTATGTCATATGAAAGGTAGGCAGATGCGAAATTTTTAATTGATTTCATTTTTAAAACAACAACAATTTTTGAGTCATTTTTTGAGTAAAAAGTCAATATTTTGGACCTTTTTTTGTCATAATCATAAAACATATATACACTGACTTAACGGTACAATTTCACCTATTTTTGTAAAGTGATTTTATTGAACTTCTGAACAAAAAAAATTTGAATAAAATATATTAATGGACAGCGGAGATATTTGTATCGAAAGATCAAACTTTGATTTTCATGTCATTTTTTTCTCATTCTTAAGCAACGATGTTTTATGAAAAAGTCGTTGTACTGAAAATTTCTCCAATTTTAAAGATATGTGAGTGTTTTTTTTTTATGTCAAAATAACAAAAAAATTTTAAAATTAAATACACAAAAATCTCCGATGGTAAAAACTTTTATAATAACAAAATTACCGCTAGTTGAAAAATTTTAAAGGGGGCGTGGCAAAAACTAAGTATGTAACATTTTAAGTTGGGATACACTTAATATGTATACCTAGTTTGAGCAAAATCCGTTGAACCATTTAGATTTGTATAAAGGCCAAACAAACAAACAAACAAACAGAAAATGAGTTTTATTACTATAGATATAGGTGATTATGAGAATATATCCTCAAGCTCAACATGCAAGTTATGAGCAAAACTTGGTCCCTCTAATTGTCTCAATTATAAAACTACTTATAAGAATTCTGTTATTGTTAACATTGTTAACATATTGCCAATTCGCTTTAGATAAAACATTATAGTCTATAATTCAACTTGTTACACACGATGCAATGTAACTGTATCAAAAGTTTTAAGTCTCAATAAAATGAAATGAAATTAAATTAAATTATTCTTATATAAAATGTCATTCAAACGCCACAGTGCACTTTCATATCAAATAATTTTTTTAAAACGAAATTACGGGGAATATTAATGCACCGTATCCATATGCACCCTAAGAGGTTTTTTTAAATTTAAAGTAGAATACGGAAAGCAAGGATTCCAGGACGAAAAAATATTGATACGCCCTAATTAGCATTGCTCATTAATAATTAAAATAATATTTAAAATCTGCTCAAAGTTAATATGAAATTTCTAAAAATTAATATATAATTAAAAATTAAAAAAAAAATTAAAATTAAAAAAATTTAAAAAAATTAATTTTAAAAAAATAATATTAATAATGTTGACTTTATATGATTTAAATACAAATTCTAAATGTTTGATAGTTTAAATCATACTTGATTTTAAATACAAATTCTAGTTGTTTGATAGTTTAAAATCGTTTGTTGAGCTTAAGGTCAAAGTTAGAACAATTAATTGTTCTAACGAATTTTTCCAAAGAAACAACAACAACAACAAAGTTTTTTCAATATGAAAAGGAAAAAATCACTAGCTGATCTGATTGCAATTTCTACTCTGCTAAAAGCGTCATCAGAAATCTTTGTGATACCCGTGCAAGCGCGCGCTAACGCACTGCACCATCGGGGCGATGAGATTTGAAGCGTCAATTTCTCAGTTTTTCCTCCATTTCATAATGTCACATTTGTTGTTGTATTTCTGTTTTACTTTAGTTTCTATGCTTATGTTATTATATGTAGTCCAACAGCCTGCTGGAAGTCTGCACTAACAAAGCATGTTTACTGAAGTTGTTTTTAGAATTTTTGCTGATTTTGTTTTCAGCTGTTTCCGTTTGGTCGAGCTCTACCATTTGATTAAAGTTTTTTCTAAATGACCTCTATATTAATTATGTTGACTTTATATGATTTAAATACAAATTCTAAATGTTTGATAGTTTAAATCATACTTGATTTTAAATACAAATTCTAGTTGTTTGATAGTATGATTTAAACTATCAAACATTTAGAATTTGTATTTAAATCATATAAAGTCAACATAATTAATATAGAGGTCATTTAGAAAAAACAATAATATTAATATTTATTGTAAACCAAATTATACATGTACAATTATAAATTATTTTATAAATTTTTCTAGAATTTTGAATTTTTATTTTTAACTTTGGTGATTCGTTAACGAATTGCTTTTATAAATATGACGATTCTTTACTTAATTCCTTATTTTGAAATTGACGATTCGTTAACGAATAACTTCTTTTATATATGAAGATTCGTTAACTAATTCATTTTTTAGTTTTGGCGACTCGTTCACGAATTGCTTTTGCCGGTTTTAACGGATCGTTAATGAAGAAGGACTTTCTCCCCATCGCGATATTATAAGTGAATCGTTTATGCTAATTGCTAGTGAATAAAATATACGAAAAAGTAATTCGTAAACGATGTCATAAGTATATCATTTTGTTTTTTGGGTAACTTTACCTTTCTTATTTTTTTTTTCAAAATCAATAGCAACGCAGCATTTAATAAGCATAGTAATAAGTACATTTGATACAGTGAGTGCTACACTTGCTTCTTTACACAGGCATGAAATTGTTTTTTTTTTTGCCCCAGGCTTATTCTTATTTAAAGTATATTTTGTTGGCAAACATTTAAAAATTTCATTAAACTAAAAACAAGCAAACAACAAATCTTATGAAAACAACAATTAAATAATATAATGAGAATTATATAGAACCTCATCTATCTTTTTGACTCTGCTGTTTATCTTCTCAGTGTTGTTTACTCTAATACTAACTTTATATAGTTCGAAGAGGGTTTTGCTTTAAGGGCCCATTAAAGTTTTTACATTTTACGAATGTCTTAGAAATATTCTAAGAACGTAGTTACAACCGTCAGGAGATACGAGAAATATAAAATATACGAGAAATAAAATATATAAAAATATATCACATATAGTTTCACAATCACAATAAGCTATTTCAGATTAAATGCCTCTAAGTTTATTTAGAAATATGGCAAAAGTACAAAAAATAACATTCTGAAAAGCCTTACTACTTCCTGTTAACATTAACAAAACTACAACTTTTGTGGCTATCTTTAGCTACCTACTGGCCATGACCTGCTCCAAAAACAAATACCTTTGTTTGAAGAATCGATTAATTTGGACTATTTTTTCAGCTCATTGCTTAACCGAAAAACGTTTTGGTATGAGTTTAATTACATGGCGCACCCTGTTTGTGTGTGAATGTATGTGTGACCTATTAGAGATGTTTTATTACAATCGCATCAGCATTTAAATTAACTTTTGTGTTTACTTTCTGCCAAACAGACCTGGTGGCATTTTAGCCGCTTCATTATGCTGTTGTGTTAACAACATATTTATTAAGAACAGCAAGCTGGCGTGCGTGCTGGCTCAAAAAGACTGTGAGTGCATGTGTGCGTGTGTGCTTGGACAGCAGCGTCTAAGCGTAGCGCATATGTTGTATTTGTTTATTAAGGTTGTTTCATAACTCTTTACAATTTCGATGAAGAAATGTGCTATAAATAACATTGAAAGGGGTAAAAAGAGCTTAAATTTCACAGCTGTTGCCCTGATAGATAACATTTATTTTTTTCAGTGATCTAATTTCAATGCTTTTACGGACCTTGTTGATAATGAATTTCCTTATCTAGCTAGTAGCGTTGTTTTATTTTTTGTACTTTTATTTCTGAAATATCAATTTGGCATATGTTTTGCAACATGTTTGTGAATTCTTGCAGCTGCAATTAAAGCATTAGGTATTGAAAGAGTGTTTTTATATTTTAATGAAGATAAGTTTTGTCAGCTGTTTGAGTTACCAAACAAAAACGGAAATAAAATCATTATAAAGGCCTTACTGCTCTTTACTGTGCATATTACTTAATTTGAAGGTACGTTCTACATCAATATGCATGTGTCCAAAACATTTTTTCAAAATCTATTGTGAGTAGATAAAAAAATTAAATTTTTAGAACTGAAAATAAGTGAATACAGCCCGATTCAGAAAAATATCTCAATTTGAGCAGTTACAAATAAGTTTCATTTCTGAGTATGAGTTTTGTAACTACCCTGCAGGTATTTTAGGGTCAATTGGAAAAACCAACTAGTTCATTTCTAGCGCAATTTGTACTTGCGAGTACTATGATATAATCAGGCCCGCCGAGAGGGGGGGAACGGGGTGTTTCCCCCCGAGCCCGGAGTTTTGAGGGGGCCCGGATTGGCGGGTAAGTAAAGCAACAAAAAGCTAAATTTTTGATTATTAAAAAATGTTTTTTGAAAAATTGTTTGACCAAAATAGCCTACTTAGATGACTACATACTGAAAAGCTTGATTGGTTGTTAAATAAGAGAGTTTTAAGGGGGCCCGGATTGGTGGATTAGTAAAGAAACAAAAAGCTGATTTTTGATTATTACGCAATATTTTTTTTAAAAAATTGTTTGACCAAAATAGCCCACATAGATGACAACATACTAAAAAGCTGATTTGTTGTTGAAAGAGAGAAGTGTTTTTGTTTCTTATTCTTCATATTTCTTAGTTTCCTTTGTATGTATCATAACGAAAATTTCTTAGAAACATTATAACATTAAACAGTTTAATTCATATAATAAAGACAGCTATCTATCCAGATATAATCGATGGTATGAAAGAATAAATGTTAGTCACACATTTTTATTAGAGAGAGATATTGGGGTAATTTTTTCACATATATTATTTTTGAGACTTGGCTATTTTATAAAAATATATAAGCAAGATTTTGGAATAAATATATTTGGCCGAGACCTCTTGATATTTGGATGACAAAAGCAGTCATCTCTCAAAATTAAAAGAAGCATTGGAAGAAGTTAAGAAACTAAATTTAACATTGGAAACTCTTCGAGATATTAATGGAATTCAAAAATACATGAACAAGTTTGAATGTGTTTTAATGTCATCAATTTGGCTAAAAATTCTTTTGGACTTGCAGTTCATCCGAAGTATTGGGGTTGGAATTAGTTTTAAAGGTTTTCTAAGAGATGGCGTAACTATCAATAGATCGCATCGGGCACACCTGTGCCTATATTCATTTCAAAGCTCATTGTCTAAGCTTCATTCTTTAGTATGTGTCATTCCACTGAAGTGTAAACAACATATATTTTTTTCTCTGTGATCATGTCGACTTTCGTTCCAACAAAACGCAATTTGCGGGAAGGTTTACTTTTGTGCTTCCATTTGAAGAAAAAAGCGGTTGAAGCACAACGCACGCTTACTGAGGCTTACGGGGACTATGTTCCATCGATTTCTACTTGTGAGTACTGGTTCCGTCGGTTTAAAAGTGGTGATTTTGATACGGAAGACAAAGAGCGTCCGGGCCAGCCGAAAAAGTTTGAAGATGAGGAATTGGAGGCTTTGCTCGATGAAGACCCGTGTCAAACCCTTCAAAAATTGTCAGAATCATTGGAAGTCGACTTATCAACGGTCGGCAAACGCTTGAAGGCCATGGGAATGATTCAAAAGCAAGGAAATTGGGTGCCGTACCAGTTGAAGCCGAGAGACGTTGAACGGCGATTTTGCATGTGCGAACAACTGCTTCAACGGCATAAAAGGAAGAGTTTTTTGCATCGTATTGTCACTGGCGATGAAAAGTGGATCCATTACGATAATCCTAAGCGAAAAAAATCGTGGGGACCACCCGGCCATGCATCAACATCGAGGACCAAGCCGAATATTCATGGCGCCAAGCTTATGCTGTGTATTTGGTGGAATCAGAAGGGTGTCGTGTACTACGAGCTGCTAAAACCTAACGAAACCATCACTGGGGAACGCTACCAACAACAATTGACGCAATTGAGCCGAGCATTAAAGGTTAAACGGCCGGAATATGCCAAAAGACACGACAAAGTGGTTTTTCAACATGACAACGCACGGCCACATGTTGCAAGAACCGTCAAGGAAACGTTGGAGGCGCTGAATTGGGATGTGCTACCCCACCCGCCTTATAGCCCAGACATAGCCCCTTCCGACTACCACCTATTCAGATCGATGACCCATGGCTTGGCTGAGCAGCGCTTCACTTCTTACGAGGATACCAAAAAATGGGTCGATTCGTGGATTGCCTCAAAAGAGGAATCGTTCTTCCGGCGCGGAATACATATGCTGCCAGAAAGATGGGAAAATGTTGTAGCTAACGATGGACAATACTTTGAATAATATACATTGTACCGCTGTTTCTAAATAAATGCTCAAAAACCGAAAAAAACCTTTAAAATTAATTCCAACCCCCAATATATGGGATGCTATTTTAAGCGAAAGTAAACTCATCGCAAATGAATGGCACATTCCTTCAACTTTACGAAGCTGATGTTTCTGAAGAATTGAAGAGTGAAGTCGTTCACTTAAAAAATATATATAAAGCAAATTTTCTTCCAAATCTTTCTCCATTTGACTTGCTTAATGCTATTTACGTGAAAAATCTTAACACTCTCTTTCCAAACATTTGCATTGCCTTAAGAATATTTTGCACCTTACCTATCAGCGTTGCTAGTGGTGAACGCTCCTTCAGTGTTCTAAAGCGAGTAAAAAACTTTAATAGATCATGTTCAACACAAACACGATTATCCGGGCTCGCGATGTTATGTATGGAGTCCGAGTTAGCAAAAAATTTAATTTTAATGTAATTATTGATTGTTTTGCCTCTGCCAAAGCAAAAAAAATAAATTTGAATAAATAAAAAGAATAAAAACGCAGAATAAAAATATTGTTATAATAACACAAATCATCAGTACATTAAAATTATTTGGATTCTCACATAGAAAAGTTCCCGTTAGATAGAGACAATTCTGTGGTCAAAAGCACTAAGCGCTTAAGTCGACGTAAGACAAAACTGAGTTATTGATGTAGATGTGTTTCAAGCATATAGCTTTATAAGCACACAAAATCTGGAGCTTCTAGCATGACCCTAGCCAAAGTTATGACACAAAAACAAAAGACTCTTTCATACAATTCATATGGCGATTGAAAACTTTAACACGAGATTACTCGAAACAGCAATTTTTGACTTAAGCGCTTAGTGCTTTTGACCACAGAATTAATACAACAACAACGACAATAGAATATGTTTCACTTGTCATGGTGCATGGCTTAAAGATAACTATGGAAAATAAATAATAGCTTAGAACAAAATAATAATTTTCGCCATGCTTTATTTCTTATTAATTTTTTTTCTGTTAAAAACATTTTCAGAGGGGCCGGTATGCTGTAACCCCCTCGGTCCCGAACTGGGCTCTCTACGGGCCTGGATATAATACAAAAAACTTTCGGCGTAGAACAGTTCATTTTGATTTTATTTTGTTTTCTTGTCAAAATGTTTACTGACAAAATTAAAATAAATCTAAGCACGTGTTGTTACAATTTTTTTCATTTTCAAACTGTTTGAGTAAAACTTAATTTAAACAATTCAACAGAGGTACATTTTTGATTTATATTTAAAATAATAACTACATAAAATACAAGAAAAAGTAAGCAAAAAGTAAGTAGATTACTATAAGGAAGATTTTATATTATCAAAATGTTCGTAATTACTACTCCTAGACACACAACTGCATTCTTAGAGATAAATGGAAACGTTCAAATAATATAGAGAATGTTGACTTTATATGATTTAAATACAAATTCTAAATGTTTGATAGTTTAAATCATACTTGAAAAAACTTTGTTGTTGTTGTCGTTTCTTTGGAAAAATTCGTTCGAACAATTAATTGTTCTAACTTTGACCTTAAGCTCAATAAACGATTTTAAACTATCAAACAACTAGAATTTGTATTTAAAATCAAGTATGATTTAAACTATCAAACAGTTAGAATTTGTATTTAAATCATATAAAGTCAACATAATAAATATAGAGGTCATTTAGAAAAAAATTTAATATAGAGAATTTTAAAACCAAACACAGTTATATTAATTCTGGTATGAAAAAATATATTTTTAGCCACATCTTTTGATTGGAAAGAGATATTGTGGTAATTTTTTTTCACATAAATTATTTTTGAGACTTGACTTTTTTGTAAAAAATATAAAAACAACATTTTGGAAAAAATGAATTTCGCGAAAAAAATCAAAAACAGTCATCAAAAACAAAAACAATCATGACAAAAACAGTAAAATAATTTTTGCGCTTAGCTGGAAGAATTTTTGCAAATAAATGCTATGTCATATGAAAGGTAGCCAGAAGTGCAATTTTTAATTGATTTCATTTTTACAACAACAACAATTTTTGAGTAATTTTTTGAGTAAAAAGTCAATATTTTGGATCTTTTTTGACATAATCATACAACATATATATACTGACTTGACGGTACAGTTCAACCTATTTTTGTGAAGTGGTTTTATTGAATTTTTGAACAAAAAAAATTTGAATGAAATTTAGTAATGGACAGCGGAGATATTTGCATCGAAAGATCAAACTTTGATTTTCATGTCGTTTTTTTCTCATTTTAAGGCAACGATGTTTTATGAAAAAGTCGTTGTACTGAAAATTTCTCTAATTTTACAGATATGTGAATGTTTTTGATGTCAAAATAACAAAAAAATTTTAAAATTAAATACACAAAAATCTTCTATCATAAAAAGTTTTATAATAACAAAATTACCGTTAGTTGAAAAATTTCAAAGAGGGCGTGGCAAAAACTAAGTATGTAACATTTAAGTTGGGATGCACTTAATATGTATACCTACCTAGTTTGAGCAAAATCGTTGAGGCGTTTAGATTTGTATAAAGGCCAAACAAACAAACAAACAAACAAACAGAAAATGAGTTTTATTAGTATAGATAAAACTACTGGTTTGATCACAGCTTTATTACTCAAACCTACTGAAGTTGAGCCTTTTGCTGCGTGTTTGACTCTATACAGAATTGTTGTTGTTGCCTTGTAAAAAACTTGCTTGAGAGACTTCACGCATTTCTAGCGTTGTTTTATAAGCGAAGACAAGATTGAAAGAGATAATTTTAGAAGAGAGTTTTTACAAGAGCGCGTAAGATATAATAGTAGGTGAGAGGATTCTCGCATTTCTAGCGTGAAATATTTATAGTTTTGCTCTTGGGATTTAACGATAATAAATGTAGACAATTAGTTGCCAGCAATTATTGTAGTTAATTCTCGTGAATTTTTGTTGGAGTGTATGTAACAACTGTATCGTGGGCACCATACAACTGAAGCGTATTCTAAGATAGGCCGCACTAGGGAAGTGAACAAGGGCGTCCGCAGGATTTGTTCTAGGGCGGCAAAGGCATAATTGAATCTAGAATGAACATAAACAAAATGTAACCTATATAATGCAATTTACTACGATTATTGGTACTAGTTTTGTGAATATGTATATAACATGTTGATATAACATCTAAGAATGCCTTGGGTATTGCAAATCTCTTTGCTGATTTTTTTCAATCGAATTATGAAACGCCTAATCATATTAATAACTTTGCCTGTTTAGATGATTTTCAGTCTGTAATTGATGTGGGAGCTTTATCCTTAACTACGGACGATGTTTTAAAATGAATTTTTAATCTGAAACCCTCAACTCGAATGGATGCTGATGGTTTGTGTTCCATCTTTTTGAAAAATTGTGCTGCCAATTTAACCTACCCGTTAACTTTAATATTTAATAGTTCTTTATCCTCAGGTTCTTTTATTGATTGTTGGAAAAAGTCGTTCATTACTCCAATCCATAAGGCTGGTTGTAAAAATAATATTGTGAACTACAGACCAATTTCTAAACTTACAACTACATCTAAGCTCTTTGAGTCGATAATAAGAGACAAAATGTTCTTTATAGTAAAAAATATTATTTCTCCTTACCAACATGGTTTTGTACCTGGTCGTTCTACAACGACAAACTTAGTGTTGTTTTCGGAATATTGTATTTCAGCATTTAGTCAAGCGTGTCAAGTTGACACTATTTATATGGATTTTTCGAAAGCATTCGATAAAATTTCTCATGCTCTTTTAATTGAAAAGCTAGAAAGATTGGGGTTTCACTCAATTTTTCTGGAATGGCTGGAATCCTATTTAGCAGATAGACAATGCGTAGTGACGTTTGATAATGTCAAATCTTACTCTTTTTATGCAACCTCTGGTATTCCGCAAGGAAGTATCTTAGGGCCATTACTTTTTTTGTTATTTATAAATGACGTTACCTCAACTCTTTCTCATTGTAGATATCTACTCTACGCCGATGATCTTAAGATTTTCTTTAAAATAAGTAATACTAATGACACTTTACTCTTACAGAATGAAATAGATAAACTTTATATTTGGTCCTGTTACAATGGTCTTTTGTTAAACCTTAGTAAATGTGTTTCTATGACATTTTCTAAATCTGATGCAATAGTCCATCCGCTTATTATATTGCCAATTCCTTATTAACTTCCGTTTCTCAATTCAAAGACTTAGGTGTAGTTTTTGATAGTAAATTTTCTTTTACTTCTCATCTTGACTTCATTATTCCAAAAGCTTATGCTATGCTGGCGTTCATTCGTCGCAATAGTGCATGTTTTCTGGATCCGTATACTTTAAAAGCCCTGTTTAATTCTCTTGTACGCTCGAGGCTAGAATACGCAGCGATTATTTGGAACCCATTTTACGAGGCTCATAGTTTACGGCTTGAAAAAATTCAGAAAGCTTTTACAAGGTTTGCCTTGCGTTCTTTTAATACAGACGGTGTATCTCCCTCACATAATACCCGATGTCTCTTAATAGGTTATAACCTCTGGAGAAAAGAATAAGTGTTTTGTCATTGCTTTTTGTGTTTGATATCATTACTGGTTTCGTTGATTGCCCTGCGCTATTGGAAATGATTGATTTCAATGCTCCTACGAGGGCTCTCAGAAATTATTATCCGTTTTACTTGGAAATTTGTTGATCCAATTATGCGGTTAATGCCCCTTTATATCGATCTTTGCATTTATTTAATTCCATAAATTCTAATTATAATATAGATTTTTCTATTTCTAAATACCAAATGAAATCTTTTTTAAACTCTATCTTTTGAATATAATATAAGTTGTATTAAGTCTTATATTTAGTCAATGTAATCTAGTCGTATTTCCTCATAATCTAAATTTAACTGAATCAAATAAATTATATAATTTATAAGTTTAATTAAGTGAATTATTTCCTTTTAAATAATTAACAGTAAATACTTTTTCGTTTTTTATTTTTATTTATATTCTGTTAATCTGTAAGGTAATTTGTCCATAGATTTAAATAAATGAAATGAAATGAAATATGATATGCACACTACACCGGTTGACACACACTTGTACACATCTATATAAATAAAAATCAAATGTCGTTCGTTGGTAATTGCATCAGTTGAGAACGGCTGAACCGATTTGGATAATTTTTTTTTAAAATGTTCGTAATAGTCCAACTTAGGTTTTTACGGAAAGAAAAATTGACCACGCCCACTTTGCGCCCACTTTTTTTGATTTATCTAAAATCGGAAAACGGCTGGACCGATTTGGATAATTTTTTTTAATGTTCATAGTAATCCAATTTAAGTTTTGTCGGAAAGAAAAATTGACCACGCCCACTTTTGCGCCCACTTTTTTCAATTTATCTAAAATCGGAAAACGGCTGGACCGATTTGGATGATTTTTTTTCAAATGTTCGTAGTAATCCAATTTAAGTGTTTACTGAAAGAAAAATTGACCACGCCCACTTTTGCGCCCACTGTTTTGATATCTATATAAATAAAAATCAAATGTCGTTCGTTGGTAATTGCATCAGTTGAGAACGGCTGGACCGATTTGGATATTTTTTTAAAATGTTCGTAATAGTCCAACTTAGGTTTTTACGGAAAGAAAAAATGACCACGCTCACTTTTACGCCCACTTTTTTATTTATCTAAAATCGGAAAACGGCTACACCGATTTGGCTAATTTATTTTTTAAATGTTCGTAGTAATCCATTTTAAGTTTTTACTGAAGAAAAATTGACCACTCCCACTTTTACGCCCACTTTTTTATATATACCTTAAATCGCAGAACGCCTGCGCCAATTTGGCCAACTTTTTTAAAATGTTTGTAATAGTCTACAAACGTTTTTTACAGAAAGAAAAAATGGGCGTTGGACAAGGGGGCGTGGCACTCTCATACAACCCAAATTTGCGATATCGAATAGCTTTTTAGTTACAGACCGCACAGGCTCTGAATTTAATATTCGAACTCAATTTACACATTAAGTTTAACTGATAACATTTTATGGTGTTGGGCAAGGGGGCGTGGCACCTCCCATACAACCCAAATTTGAGATATCGAATAGCTTTTGAGTTATAGTTCGCACAGCCATGGAATTGGGTTTTCGACCACAATTTACACGTGCCGTTTTACTGATAAAATTTTATGGGCGTTGGGAAAGGGAGCGTGGCACCTCCCTTAAAACCCACATTTAATATTTTGAATAGCTTTTGCGTTATAATTCACACAGCCCCGGAATTCAGTATTCGACGACAATTTACACGTGCTGTTTTACTGATAACATTTTATGGGCGTTGTACAAGGGGCGTGGCTCCTCCCTTGCAACCAGAATTTGCGATATCGAATAGCTTTGGAGTTATAGACCTCCACAGCCTCGGTATTCGAGCACAATTTGCACATGTCGTTTTACTGATAACATTTTATGGACGTATGGTGTGGCAACCTCCCATAATTTGCGATATCGAATAGCTTTTCAGTTACAGCTCGCACAGCCTCGGAATTCGGTATTCTACCACAATTTACACACGCCATTCAGGGGGCGTGGCACCTCCCATACAACCCAGATATGCGATTTACGATATCGAATAGCTTTGAAGTTATAGCCTAAGAATTCATTATTCTACCACGATTTACACATGCCGTTTCACTAATCAAATTTTATGGGAGTTAAACAAAGGGGCGTGGCACCTCTCATTCAACCCAAATTTAGATCAACCCAATGCAGGTTTACTGATAACATTTTATGGAAGTTTGGCAACGGGGGCGTGGCAGCAACGCGCCGGGTTCCAGCTAGTAAATAAATAAAGTTGCTTTCGACGTAATCTTCGCTGGTTATCGAACAACGTGTGTCGAACGTCAAACCTTACCGAAATGTTCGTTGTTCATCGAATTTTTAAGTCGAATAGAATTTTGCTTTTGATGCGATGCGTGCTGAGCAGTAATTGTTAAAAAGATCAAAATTTCGTGATTGTGTTTTGCTTTTTAAAGACTAAAAACTAATTTGGAACTCTTTCTGTAAACTTTATACAGGTTTAAGGTGGATTAAACAAATATTTTTTATTGAATATTATTACTAAAAGACTAATTAGAACACAGACGACGAAATATACTAGTTCTTTTTAATATTTTGTTTCATTTTGGACAATTTGTTATGTCTGTCTTGTTTACTGTAGTAAACTTTTAATAGAAGAGAGATTTTTTTGTGGTTTTTTAAATACAAATGGGATTTATCGTGCTTTTTTTAAATACAAATTGGTTTTTTCGTGTTTTTTTTTATTTGCGTGGGATTTTCGTGGTTATTTTAAATGTACTTGGGATTTTTTGTAGTTTTTTTAATTGCGATGGGATTTTTTTTTTCAATTTTATACCATGGGAATTTTCGTGGTTATTAATTTTTGCTATTGTGGGAAAAAGGTTTTTTCGTGGGAATTTGAGGTGGCAACCCTGAATGTATCACCATCAAAGTGATATATGAACGCTTCCAAGGCCCACTGAGCATTTAAAGCGTTATTTCTTATTTATGCAAAAATTTATTAACTCAGTCAATTTTCATCCGATTTTCATAATAATCCTCAACATTAAAAAATTTGGGAAAAAAGGTAAAAATTTAAAGTTTGGTGGGTTATAACTCAAAAATTTATTTTATAGTTCTAAAGATATGCACATAATTGGAAAGCCGTTTCAAAAGCAAAAATCGTTTTAAAAATTGCTGAATTAATGATTCTTTAATGCGTCAAGTACATAAAAGTAGGTTTTTTAGCGGTAAAATTAAATTTTGGGGTGTATTGACAATTCCAAGTATGGTGTCATGTTACACTCGACCAGTAGTGGAATTCCCAAACGCGTTAACGACGATTTTCGATATCGTTAGTTAGCGAAAACTGTCATTTACTATGAATGTGGCACGCACAATGACCGATAACGACAATGATTATTATCGTTAAATTTTTGGGAATTTCACTACAGAACTATAACCTGTGCTATTAGAGCGTGTGAATTTTTTTTACTTTCTATTTCCAAAAATGAGGGGGGTCAAAAAGTTGTGTTTATATTTGCAAAAAGTGGCAATTAGATTGATTTGCTTGGTAAATAACTACTTCAAATTCATGATATTTTCACGTTTCATGTTCAATTCACAGCAAACTGTTTTCTCACAATAAGTTCCTTCTTATTATTATTTCTGTCTGCACTTCCGCTCTAAGGTTAACAATATAAACAATATACTTATACTTAGGCATCTGTATAAAATTTGTATGCCACTCGTAAAAGCTTTTAAACTAGTATTACTCACTTCCAGCTGTGTGTCTTTTTATAAATTTTTAATATCTTTATTTAACTTTTTAGTGAAATTTTCTTGTTTTTCTTTTTATCAGGCACGTATAGTTTGTTCCACTTACAAAATTTGAAAATTCAGAACCATGGCAAGTAAAAGGAAAAAAAGACAAGCAACTTCCACTCACGTGAGTAACTTCATTGGAACTAGTCGAGAAATTCTGCCTTCAGAACTTCCAGCACTGCGTGATGTTCCAAGGTATGGGGATCTATTAAAAGAGCAGAGAGCGAGAGAGAATGTCAAAAATTACCCAGCATCCAGTATTGCAAAAGATATTCATCCAAAAGTGCTTGAAAAGTGGGAGCTAGCAAACTGCTGTTTTATGGTGCCAATTTTAAATTCGAGAGTCACAGCACTGCAAAGCACACACAAATTTAGAAAAAGTCCAAAAACATATCACTTGACAGAGGAAAATTGCCAGTGAAAGAGGCAACGTTAGGCAAGCTCTTTGACATTCTCAATTGCAAATGTCAGATTAAGATATACTCAGAATTTGAGGGGCCTTGTCTAGGCTGTGCTGACTGTAAATAACTCTTGTTCTAAGGATATAAAGATCCCTGTCAAAGAACTAATATTCATAATGTAAGGACTAAAATTTCTACGTAATTTTATCCCCACATGACTTCTTACTTTCATTTCCATTTTCAGTACACCTGTGAGTTCACGACTGGGTCGAGCACCGGTACCAAAGAGAGGAAAATGTAACCCCGTAGGGATTGCATCAGTTCGACGGGCGTAATATTAGAAGGCATTACCCCAAGCATGATTAAGTGTGGCGGGTGTGACCTATACTGTAAATAAATCTAAGTTAAACTTAAGGTTAATGAACTCAACCCATAAATAATACTGTTCATTTAATAACAATATTTATTCTACCTTGAAGGTATCAAGATAAAATTTATGAAACTAAATAACTTACGTGAATGAAATTGAGTTTGCGGGCTTTTATTAAAAATATTAGTGAAGGTATGGTGTCTTCCAAACAGCGTAGGCAAGTGAATTATCTACCAGTCGTTTGAGACACTAAGGTAGATAATCTAGCCCATCTGTGGAAGCAAGTATAGTTAGTAAGACGATAGGATAAGAATTAAATATTTTCTTATATTTAGTTGAAATACATTTTACCAGTGGGTAGTTTAATGCACCCAAATTAACTTAGTTTAAACAACCAACGATACACGGCCATAAATGCCTTAGTTACTCCCATTTAACCTTAAGGTATTACACATAGGTTACCCAGGTATGGTTTGGTGCTAAGTTTTCCCTACAGGGACAGTCTACTCGTGTTAATGTGTTTTATTTCTTTTCTTTGCATGTTTTTGACGTAACGGCTCCGAGCTAACAACCATATAGCTGGCTAACAAACGGCAACATCACGCGATGTTCTAGAACAAACAACGAGAGAGAGAACCCACCAACAAGATCAACAGTAACCTACCATGGAGAGGAGGAGTATATAAGACAAGACTTAGCTGAAATCGAAGAGTTTTGTGACAACCAGTGTTGCCATGAAAAAAATTTTACAGCGTAACTTTTGCACTCTGCTCGTCGGATTTCTCGTCGGATTTGTGAAACACTGAAAACAAGAACTAAGATATTTTCAGTCGCATTTTACAACAAAGAAGACAAATAAAATATTGCATTTTATTAGACGTATGACGTATATTTAGGTTTATTTATTTAAATAAATCACATTTTTTTCAAAAGTTAATTCAATAATGATTATAAATATAGAAGATATATTATAATAAATTATATTTTGAAAATATTTTTGAACACACAAACAAAGAGTAAAAATCAAATTAAAAATACATTTGCAACACAGTTTTGTTTAATGTAGATCTCTTAAATCGGTAAAAATGAAATGCATAGAGCTATTATACATAATTTTTCAATTTTAACTCTATAAATGTAAAGGTTTTGCTTCACGTAAATTAACGAAAAAATTTTATTTTTTTAAGCCAGCAAAAACTACAAAAAAATTAAATTTTAGTGAAAAAAAATATGTGTAAAAAAATATCATTTTTTCGAAGTCATATATACATTGCTTTATTAAATTTGTTTATCAATTCTTTATCAATTTCAAGACTAAAACAGTTAAACGATTTCATACGCAGATAATCTTTTGTATGCAGAGTTCCTTCCATTGTATCTAACTCTAATCTATTGCGAACTTTAGTTTTATTAATATTTATTTGACTAAAAGTTCGCTCAACGTTAGCTGAGGAATTCGGTAAGCTCTACAATTCAAAATAAATTATTCCATTATTGGAAATGCAGAAGTGCCATCGCATCTTTTTATTTTAAAGTTGCTATCAATTTTATTATACTATTTTTTTTTTCTTTTTATGTATATATGTTTATAAAAATATATGCAAAATCGGACGCCGGATCTACTTTTTCTGAAATCGTAACATTTTGAAGAATTTTGGTCAAATATCGGAACGTCGGATTCAAGTATTAAAATCGTAACATATCTGATATATCGGACCATATGGCAACACTGGTGACAACCGTGAAAGTAGTCAGACGTGCCGGTCTGCATAGTGTGCACAGTAGTCGTTGGTGGCAGACATAGCGCTGCCCGCACCAACCTTCGACGCCAGCAGGAGCAACGAGCAAAATATTTTAACACATCACCGTGGCTAAGCGGAAACTTAGCAGCAATAAATTACAGCGAAGCGCCGACGACATTTCAACTTGTGGACGTCGGCAAAATACGTCAAACGTCGACAAAATACGTCAACGTCGATCGAATACGTCAACATCAGCAGAATACGTCAACATCGGCAGAATACGTCAACATCGGCAGAATACGTCAACATCGGCGTACGTCAACAGTGACAGCGCACCGACCGCAACTTGACCTCGACTGAGGCAGCACGGCGCCGACTAAATTCTTTTCTGCGGCCGCATCGAACGCCGCAGCAGAGACTGCAGCAGCAACGGTCGCAGCGGATACTCCAGCAACTCAGTGGACGGACGGATATCAACGTAATTAGTATCAAATTTCTTTATTTTAATTTGTCAAATTTATCAAATTTTGTCATTACCCTATGTAATGACATATATCCTATTTTATGCTAAGTATGATTTAGAATGATATTTAGAGATTTTCTACATAATTTAGTTTTATGTCATTTAACGTTTTCATTTGGTTTAGAAGAGATTTCGTATCGCTAGTTTTAGGGATTTAATCATTTAATATACACAGAATTATTTCAATCCAAATAATTAGGGTTAATTCCGCTTGCATTCACGGAGTGCCCCTCACGCTATCGCGGTACGGGTCGTGCTATAACTTCTCGGGTATGACCGGTTTGCCGTGTCCAACGAACAGCGCGTGCTTCCAGTAACCTTTCGTGACCATCCGATAACGCCAGAAGTTAGGCTAACTAGGGTTTTAGAAAGCTCCCTGCATAATCATCGAGTCAAAAACGGGCGATTCAGGGGGCCTAACCCCAATCGTTTTTGAACTCTACACTCCCAGCTCGGGACTAGACATAGAAGTAACGTCTCTAGGGCTAGGTACGTGGCTGGGGTCTTGATCAAAGCCGGGCGAATGGGCCTAACCATACTCGGGTTTCATCAAACACTCTACCAATTTGGAGTCGGGCGAATGGGCCTAACCATACTCGGGTTTGATCAAACACTCTACCAATTTGGAGTCGGGCGAATGGGCCTAACCATACTCGGGCTTCGATTATTTCGTACTTCGATCGGAGTCGGGCGAATGGGCCTAACCATACTCGACTTCTGACCAGGCGCGATTGCCATAAAATTTATTCCTTGGAATGTCGTTTTAAAGACTTGTATGTCCGAACCCGGTGGTGTAGATAATAGAAACCTCGAGGGATACCGAGTAGGGATTAGTCAAGACAAACCTCGCGTCCGACAACGCTAAAACGGCGCCATCTTGGGCAACGCTAATTATCCAGCAAAGTATAACGGGAGAAGGTTACTCCGTTCAGGTCGGGAATAAAAATCATTTCTGTAACAAACGGTATGAAAATTAATTGGGATAAGACTTAAATGAAGAATAAATACCTAGGTAAGAAGACAATAGGTTAATAATTTAAGCAAATAGATTTCATAGCTGAAAATGCATTTAACTTTTGTACATGGAATATAGCTAATACATGGAATAACCAGTCAGTATAATCAGCTAGGTTAATAACTATTAATTACATTAGATAACAGATTCACCCAATATCAAACTTAGGACTCGCCTTCAGCGAAGGCGGGTGCTAGCTATTAAGGCATCATTGTAATCTAGGACTAAGCGTATTCACTATTGTTAAATAAAGCATCATTGAATTCTGATACTACTGTTTTGATTTGGTGTCCGTTTATTATCATAAACGAACAAATATTTTGCAACGGACCCTGGATCCGGCGAGCGCATCCTCGGCCGGAATTTGGGTCGTTAGAATAAGAAGTCAAAGAGCGAAAGTTGGATCTGTGGGACAGCAGTTAATTGGATTACTAGAGGTACCCAAGCACAAAAGACAAATTAAAAAGCAGAAGAGGCAGCAAGATGATTTAAGAAGAATTTCTGAATATAAACAGCAAAAGAAGGAAGAGTTTAATTTGCTATCAACTTAAGTTCAGCCAACTGGTTGGGTTGAAGAATATGAAGATCCTTGGCAGATTGCACGTGATAGTCCTGATGTAACTTCAACTTTAAGTAAAAGTTGTTATAAAACATTACAATTGCGTAATTTTGCATAGCAAAGGATAAGATATGGTGTAGGTTTACGTGCTGCAGCTGCCATTACAACAGCTGCATTTTTGGATGCTGGATTAATTTCTCAATGAGACAGAAAACTTGTTGTCGATCACAGTTAAATAAAAAGGGCACAAGAAAAAAATTATGATATCACTTGATGAAGACTTTCATGCTCTATGCCAGATAGGCAATTTTGAATGCATCTTTTTTGATGGACGCAAAGATTTCACTAAAGTTCTGTTACAAGCAGATAACTCACGTGTTGAGTTTCCAAGTATGGTGAAAGAAGAGCATAACACTATTTGCAGTGAGCCAGGTGAACGATATCTTTGTCATTTTGCTCCAGAGAAAGACTTAACGAAAATGAAGCCTGCTGAAGTTATTCTCGAAAGTCTTATAAGTTTAATTAAGGAAAACATTGATAAAATTTTGCAGACTATTGGTGATGACTCAACGAATGTCGAACACTGGTGAGGAAGGAGGAGTTATGCTTTGGGTTGTGGCAAAGCTGAATCGTAAACTCATATGGTTGGTTTATGCGCTTCATACTAATGAGCAATCTTTACGACACTTGATCACACAGTTGGATGAAAAAACTTTGTCTAACAACAAGTGGAGTGGTACGATTGGCGACATGCTTGTTACTGCAACAGAACTTGAAATCAGTCCTTAATTTTTCAGAATATCCTATCCTTTTATGGAGCCTTTAGTTCCATTGAGTGACACTGTTGTCAAAAATCTCTCTTCACATCAGGCTTATGGTTACAGGATAACTCAGGCCATAAGAACGGTCTGCTTCCAACTGATCTGGCATTATTAGAAATTGGTCCTGTAAGCCACTCTCGATGGTTAACAACTGAAAACAGAATTTTTTGTCGCATATGGGTTTCAAAATATGGCCTTAAAGGCAACAGCGTGAAGACGTTGCAACTGCTTGTGGAATATATTGTTGGCTTTTGCTATCCCTGCTGGTTTAAAATCAAATCGTAATTCTATTGATTGGAAGGACCTCGACACATTCTTTATCAATTGAAGCTCCTAAAATTTAAAAAGAAGGCAGGTAAAGTACAGACAATTGCCAACAATACACAGTGGTTCCGTTTATATGAGGAAAAGTGACAAAAATATTTAGAATAAAGATATTGAACTGCAATGTACACAGCATGTTTCTAATGATGCAAGCACGATATTCTGGAAAAATGGGCGTGGTTGCAAGTGTGAAATGCCCACTTTTTATATTCTACAAATATGTATAATTCTAACGCAAAAATACCTAAATATGTGCTCAAATTTTTTTTTCAATTCTCAGATTTATTATTAATAAATAGAAAGGAAAACAGATGTGGCATTTCATTTTATACAATTAAACACTTTACTGTTTTAAAATGCAGTTGAAATAAATAATTAATTCATTTGGTAGAAATATAAGGACGTTGTAAACCTCAATGAAACCTTTCTTTAAATAATTGTATCAGTTATTAGTGAAAGAACTTCGGTGAGATTTACTTCCAGAAAAAGTGGATTTGATTCTACACGTACTTCACGTAAGGTATCCGCTGCATACTTATCAGTTTCTGCCAACTTTTCTATTCTACGTTGCTTAGTCCATTTGGAGCATGTAGAGACATCAGCAGTTGGGCGACCACGTTTACTCGCTTTTGCTTCTTCTTTTTTAGGTGGCAAAAATTGAGTTTCGAGACATAAGGGAACAACCTCTTTGTAAGAGAGCCAATCCGAGTGGTTTCTTAACACATCTGACTTTACGCGATGGTTTTGTTTCCACATCACTCCAATTCGTCTGCATAAATTTTTTACACATTTCAGTACATCACAAAACGTGTGTTTGTCAAAACCTGTATTTCTGACTACATCTTCAAAAACTTCCTGAGCTTTTGTCGTATTTGACCCATTTTTAGAGCACCAAATCTCAAAAATGTATAAGCGAGAAAATGTGCATTGATGAGACGTTCCTACACCCAAAAAATATTTAGGATAAAATTCTATATAAATAAATATCAAATGTCGTTCGTTGGTAATTGCATCAGTTGAGAACGGCTGAACCGATTTGGATAATTTTTTTTTTTAAATGTTCTTAATAGTCCAACTTAGGTTTTTACGGAAAGAAAAATTGACCACGCCCACTTTGCGCCCACTTTTTTTGATTTATCTAAAATCGGAAAACGGCTGGACCGATTTGGATAATTTTTTTTTAATGTTCATAGTAATCCAATTTAAGTTTTGTCGGAAAGAAAAATTGACCACGCCCACTTTTGCGCCCACTTTTTTCAATTTATCTAAAATCGGAAAACGGCTGGACCGATTTGGATAATTTTTTTTTCAAATGTTCGTAGTAATCCAATTTAAGTGTTTACTGAAAGAAAAATTGACCACGCCCACTTTTGCGCCCACTGTTTTGATATCTATATATATAAAATTAAGTGGCAAAACTTCCTGTTCGCATACTCCTCCTAGACGGCTTGCCCGATTTCAATGAAATTTTCAGGGGTGATTGGGGTCTGTGTGGAGGGTGCACATAAGAAATTGCATGTGTGTATCTTTGCAGGTTTTGTACCACACCCCCTTTTGTCGTCCACAAATCAATAAAAATGCTGTATTTAAGACGGTTTTGGTCGTATGAAATTAAAATTTGGTAAATAAGTTCGTATGATAACTATAATTAACTTTGAAAAAATGGGCGTGGTCACAATTCATCTACGCCTACTTTAAAGAAAATATCAAAATACTTCGAAACCATTGGTCCGATTGAGCTCAAATTTTGTAAGTACGCTTTGCTTTGAGTACGAGATGGTTAA
The DNA here is from genome assembly GCA_963920525.1 of Dichetophora obliterata. Taxonomy (NCBI): domain Eukaryota; kingdom Metazoa; phylum Arthropoda; class Insecta; order Diptera; family Sciomyzidae; genus Dichetophora; species Dichetophora obliterata. Next base: position 199,303,677 of record OY986438.1, on the reverse strand, counting down.
AGGGGCAATGCCACACCCCCTTTTACCTCCCACATATAAATAAAAAATTGTTGTTATCGAATAGCTTTAGTTAGAGTTATGGGTCGCACAGCTTAGAAATTCGGTATTCGACCACAATTTAGACGTACCGTTTCTGTGATGAAATTTTATGGGAGTGGACAAGGGGGAGGGGCACCTCCGATACAACCCAAATTTGTGATATCGAATAGCTTTGAAGTTATAGTAATTCATCTTTGGAATTCCGTTTTTGACCGCAATTTACACATGCAGTTTCAATGGTTTTATTTTATGGGCGTTGGACAGGGAGGCCTGACATCTCCCTTACAACCCAAATTTGCGATATCGTATTGCTTTGAAGTTTAGATTGACAGCGTAAGAATTCGGTATTCGACCTAAATTTATACATGCATTTTCAATACTTACATTTTGTCGTCGTAGGGCAAAGGGGAGTGGCACTTCCCATACAACCCAACTTTGTACTATCAAATAGTTTTAGAGTTATAAGTCGTACAACGCCGAAATTCAGTATTCGACCTCAATATACACATGCAGTTTCATTGATTCAATCTATGTTCATTGGTAAGAGGGGCGTGGCACCTCCCATTTAACGTAAATTTGCGATATTGAATATCAGCGTCAGAATTCGGCCCCAATTTATACATGCAGTTTCATTAATTACATTTTATGGGCGTACGACAAGGGGGCGTGAAACCTCCTATTTAACCAAAATTAGAGATATCAAATAGCATTGGGGTTATAGGTCTCACAGCTTTGGAATTCAGTATTGGACCTCAATGTACACATGCAGTTTCATTGATTACATTTTATGAGCGTTGATCAAGGGGGAGTGGCACCTCCCATACAACGAAAATTTGTGATATCGAATAGCTTTGTAGTTCAAGGTCGCACAGCGTCGGAACTCAGTATTCGACCAAAATTTACGCTTGCAGATTTACTGATAAAATTTCTTAGAGTTTTTCGGGGGGGCGTGACACCTCCAATTTAACCCAAATTTGCGATATCGAATAGATTTGGAGTTATAGGTAACTCAGCCTCAAAATTCAGTATTCGACCTCAATGTACTCATGCAGTTTCATTGCTAAAATTTTATGGGCGTAGGGAAAAGGAGAGTGGCACATCCCATACAATCAAAATTTGTGCTATCGAATAGTTTTGGAGTTATATGTCGCACAGTTTTGGAATTCGGTATTCGACCTCCATGTAGACATCCAGTTTAATTGATTACATTCTATTAGCGGTGATGAAGAGAGAGTGGCACTTCCTATACAACCCAAATTTGTTATATCGAATAGCTTTGTGGATATAGGTCGCACAGTCTCAGAATTCAGTATTTGACCTCAATTTAGACATGCTGTTTAACTGATAACATTTTATGGGCGTTTGAATAGGGAGAGTGGCAGCAACGCGCCGGGTTTCAGCTAGTTACGAATAAAATCTTTGTAGAAATACAAACAGAGGCTATTCGTAGAATCTACAAATGTTTTGTACATAGTAAAAACGTTTGCAGTGTTGGCCGTATGAAAAAAAATTTTTGAATTTGTAACTTTGTATATTCTACAAACGCTAGTTTGTAAAAATCTATAATGTATAAATTTGTGAGCTGAACGAACATTGTTTGATAACACTGTGCGACAATTTAAGGGTCAATTGGAATAACCTCAAATATCGCAATGGTTTTTAATAGTGCATGGTCTATATATTATGCCTTTATAATCAGTTTTATCGGATAAGGTCAAATAAGAGAGAAATTCAAGGTCAAACTTCACCTTTAAGTCACAAATTTTTTCTTGAAACTCTTAAACTAAATTCAAATCCTATGTAGTAACTGCATCTAAATATCTGCAATGAATGGTTCTTTACATTTTGAGACCATTTATTGCTCAAAAAATTACGTGGGGTTAATATTTTCCTCGAAAACAAGGCTTTTTAAAAAAAATTTTTTTTTAATAGTTCAGTTACTTTGTATTTATCTTCAAAAACAATCAGATTTTCCTGAATTTTTGTATACACCGTAAGTAAAATAAAATAGCCCACCTCTGAAAAGATCAGAACAATTACATGTGCTCATCCAAAGATATTCGGATTCAAAGATTACCAAAGATGGTAACTTCGTTAATGCAAGCCCTAGCGTAAAATCATTCAGATGAAAATTATAGATCCAACAATTTTCTTCAAAACTGTCCTTAACATTTTTACCGAAAGAGTTACCGTTTTAAACATATGTGCATAAATGTGTAATTACAACATTTTTTAACAACATCATTGAACAACAAAAAAAATAAAAACTATAGAAATTAATATTTATGTTGTTGTTATAATTTTTTTGAAATGACTTCTTTAAACAAGGTTAAAAAATAATGAATTGCTTAACCTTTTAATGATAGTTGCAATTATGATTTTAATAATGAAATTGTAAGTTAGTTAATTTTCATGCCATTATCTTCATCATTTTTCTGTGACCACCAGCAAATATCACTAATTAAAGCATCGAGCGTTTTACCATTATAGCGCTTTCCATAGGAATCTTTGGTGAAATCTTGCTCGGTGTTCGTCTGATTCCGATGTTAATATAAAAACATAAAAACACCTTTTTTTTAAATGTTCTGAGCATTGCGGCTACTAATTGTAGGTAGTTTTCTGATCGATTTTTCCTAAGAACGTTTTCTATAACTTCTTTGGTTGCATTCCAAGCAATGAGCTCTTCATGAGTTTTCGGATATCAGGTCCATTTAATACACCTATAACGACGGGAATAAATAACTTTATAAGTAAAGCGCCAACTCAATCAAATATCTTTCTGGATTTATTTTACAAAAATAAAGATCAATTTTTTGCACTTGCCTGCCTTAATTTTTGCGTCGCTTAGCTTAGGAAATACAGTTTTTAAGCAATCAAAAATTTCTTAACAGTCTTAATACAGTCTTAACAAAATATTTTACTATTCCTAGTTTAATATGAAGCGTTGGCATCAAAATATTTTCCTTTGGAACAAGTGGAGGACGTATGACATTATTGCCACTATTTGAACAGCTGCTTCTGGGCAGCCAGTCTTACTTCGCATATTGCTTATCTTTAAAACGGGTATCCCGCAGACAAAGAAAGCACATATGTTTTGTGTAGCCTGCTTGTAGTCCTCGCAACAAAGCTACGACTTTTAAGTCGCAAGAAAGTCACCATTGATGTTTTTGATAATCTACTTTGTCAAGCACAATTTCCATATTTTGGTAAGTTTCTTTCATATCTGTACTGTAAGCAATCGGAATGGATGGTTTCTTATTAAACTTATATACGACTCTATGAATAACCTCCAATCTTGTGAATCATAAGGCACATCCATTGCTTCCATTAATTTTTCAATGCTGTTACAAAAAACAAAAGTATTTTCAGGATTTTCTGTGAAAAAGATTTGAAACTGCCTTTGTCGATTGCGGTATCTAGTAACCTTTGCTCCTGGAGCTAAATTATTTCACAGATTTAAACGAGAAGCTAGTTTTTCTGATTTTCAGCCACCATAATATCCATAATTTCTTGCGATACTGGAATCTGTCTATGCGATGTAGATGGTACTGGTTCATAAACCGAATAAAAGTCAGCGTGAATTGTTGGAAGGTATTGGAATTGGAATATTATTCGACTGTGGCAAAGGCCTCTGCGCACTTCTGTTTTGGGTAAAGAAAGGGTTTGCACATACATAACAGTTCCCGCTTACATGCTCTCCAGGATTCATTCACAGCATAGGTACTCCAAAAGCATAGCAGTCCGTTTTCCTTTTAACCATGCTAGAAGGTAAAAATCGCAACTTCGACATAATTTTTTAGGTGTCCACGTCACGTTTTTTAGTATTGGCTCTCCGAAATATTTTTCACAAGCCATTTCAGCTTCCGCACTCAAGGCAGCAATGCTTTTTGTTAAAGGTATTTTACCACAAACATAGCAATATAAACTTAGTTTATTAATGCAGAGAATCATTACCAAAAATCAATTTAACAACATGAAATTATTTTAATACACAAAAGTTTTGAAAATTTCCGACTCAAATATATCAAATGAATGATCGTATTTCAGCCCAGCTAGACACTTAACTGTTAGATATGCAAATGAAATCATACGAGTAAGCTCACTATCATTAAAGGTAGGGGTGGGCAAATCTTTTGTTGTAGGGTTGTGATCTTTTCAGAGGTGGGTTATTTTATTTTACTTAATGTGTATGCAAAATTCAGCAAAATCTGATTGTTTTTGAAGATAAATACAAAGTAACTGAACTATTAAAAAAAAAATTTTTTAAAAAGCCCTGTTTTCGAAGATAATATTAACCCCACGTAACTTTTTGAGCAATAAATGGTCTCAAAATGTAAAGAACCATTCATTGCAAATATTTAGATGCAGTTACTACATAGGATTTGAATTTAGTTTAAGAGTTTTAAGAAAAAATTTGTGACTTAAAGGTGAAGTTTGACCTTGAATTTCTCTCTTATTTGACCTAATCCGATAAAACTGAGTACGAGGGCATAATATGTAGGCCATGCACTACTAGAAACCATTGAGATATTTGAAGTTATTTTTTCGGGTCGCACTGTGTAATATACAAAGCGGTGGCAGCAGTGTTCGTATATTTGTTCGTATCTTTGTAGATGAAACGAATGCGTTTGTAAAATATACAAACATCTCCATTGGCGTCGGAAGCGGGGGGGCAAGGTGGGCAGTTGCCCCCCCCACTTTTTTAGCTAGATAAACAATTTAAAAGGAAAAGTTATTCAATATATCAGTTTTTTTACAACGATAATATTTTTGTATTATATATTTTCCTCTTCTTTCTCTCTTCTTCATGTTTCATGTGAAGAAATTTTGGTGAACTTTTTTTGCACCACCATTTGTACTGCCCCCCCATTTGTACTTCCCCCCCAGATGAAATTCGCTTCCGACGCGATTGAATATCTCTTTGTACAATGTACAAACGGTCATTTGTATTATTCACAAAGTCGTTCGTAGGCTGAAAAGAACAAACAGCTTTGTAGAATATAATAATTGTTTTGTACATAGTACGAAGCTTTTTTTTTGGGTGTACGATAACAAATTTTAAAAAATTAGATAAGTTAAGGAATCACAGAGAGTGGGTTGTACAACAACAACAACAAATACTACATTTGTTTATTGACATGAATTAAAACAACCAATGCAGTAACACTCACATGTGACGAGCACAATACACTTTTAAACAAAAAAGTTAGGTTGGTTTATTGAATTTTATTTAAAAACCTGCAAATCCCTGCACATAAACTTAATATTATTTTAAACTATATACTTGTATCAACATTTACACACTAATCCGGTCACTAACATTTGGTTGACAAAGTTACTAAAGATCTAAATACATTTAACGATCAGCCACTGCCCTTTGTTGTGGGTGGATCTTCTGCAATGCAGGAGATATACTTTCGAACGAGAGCAGTTAAAAAGGTCCTTGCAAATCTCAATGTAAACAAAGCCTCTGGTCCTGACGGCATACCGCCAATTGTGCTTAAAATGTGTGCTTCTTCGCTGGCTCGGCCTTTGCGCAACCTTTTCAACGTCTCCTATAGAACAGGAGTATTTCCATCTTGTTGGAAGGTGGCAAATGTCCAGCCGGTACCTAAAATGATGATGCCACGAACCCTGCAAACTACCAACCCATTGCGATATGCTCTACGCTTTCCAAAGTTATGGAGAGCGTAATAAACTTCAACGTTGTGAACTATCTGGAGCGCAACTAACTGCTCAGTGACCGTCAATATGGTTTCCGTAGGGCTCGCTCTACTGGTGACCTTATGGCGTTCTTAACCGAAGAATGGAATAAATGCGTTCACTTTTTCGGCGAGAGCAGGGTTGTTGCTCTTGATATTTCTAAAGCGTTCGACCGAGTGTGGCATAAAGCGCTCGTGTCAAAACTTGTTGCATATGGTTTCGGTGGTAACTTTGCTCGATGGATCACGTGTTTCCTCAAGGACAGAACGATTCGAGTCGTAGTTGACGGTATTTCGTCCGAGGAGTACGCCATTAACGCAGGAGTACCGCAGGGTTCAGTTCTATCGCCAACTTTGTTTCTGGTTTTTATCAACGACCTTCTGTCGTTGACGCATAACCCAATACATTCGTTTGCGGACGACAGCAGCATTTGTCATTCATATTCATTCAAAAAACGCCCAAGCTCTATGGAGATTGAGAGAAAAAGGCAAAATATGAATGACACACTCCTAAATGATCTACAAAAAATCTCCGAGTGGGGTCTTGCTAATAGAGTAGAGTTCAATGCAAGCAAGACCCAGTGCTGTATGTTAACCCACAAGCGGATGGATTGCCCCTTAGCACCCCTCAATATGAATGGTGTGGGTCTTGTGGAATCAGCCGCTTTTGACGTTCTGGGCATATCGATAAAGTGTGATCTTCGTTGGAATGACCATATTTTCGATGTGTCGAAAGAAGCCTAGGTTTTTTAAAACGGTGCAAAAAATATTTCACCTCAGCTGATCTTCGCATGATTTACACCTCATATATTAGACCGAAAATGGAGTACAATTCGCACATTTAGGCAGGGGCTTCAAGATCTTATTTGGAGCTTCTGGACCGAATTCAACGTCGTGCGATATATTTGATAGGAGACGAAAGTATTTCATTCTCTCTCAACTCTCTTGAGCATCGACGTAATGTAGGTTGCCTAAGCCTTCTGTATAGGTATTACCATGGGAAGTGTTCAAGGGAGATACATGGCCTGACGCCACCAGCTCGTGTGTTTCCCAGGTCCACTCGGGCAGCTGTCCAAGTCCACCCCTTTACCATTGCGTCGATGTCCAATAGAACCTCGCATTACCGTGATAATTCGTTCTTTACTCGCACAGTTAAGGTGTGGAATAGTCTCCCTGCGAGAGTGTTTCCCGGCAGTTTTGAACTGTGTAAGTTTAAAACAAATATTCACCGACACTACTCCATCGGAAGATGGCTATCCACCCGCCAACTAACTATCACCCATCTTCCGAATCAACACAATGCACACTGGGACAGATTGAAAAAATGACCGGACATAATTCCAAAAATCGGAGCAGTAATCCAGATAAAATAAGTGACTTAAACAGTGGCCAATTAACCACTGAGGTCGAAAATTAACTGATTTGAAGGTTCCATGCACGTTGTTGATCAGGCAAGGTGCCCAAAGTTGAGTATTGTTTCAATACATGTATGCATGCTAATTTAAGGTTATTTTTAGTTGATATGCGTTATATGAAGGATATGTTTGTGGTTGTTTTAAACTTTTTTTATTTATTTAGTGTTATAACAGCTACTATGTTGTATATTAAGATAGTTTAATTTACTAAAGCTTTCTAGTTAAATTGCAATGAAATTAGTTGACTAAAAATATTAAATTTTTTAATCTTTTGTGGACCGCCAAAAATTAGCACCAACTAGGAACAGCGCGCGATTTTCACTTCTGAATACTTTGGACCCTAACCGAAGTCAGTGATTTTATTTCGTTACCCTTTACTACCAGTTGCTGAAGAAAATTTTATTTTTAACTTTTTTTCAAATTTAAATATAAATTACTTGTGTAAGAATTGATTTTTTTCAGTGTAAATTCAAATACATTACTGTGTCGGAATTTAGGATTGGCAATACCATAAAATGTCAAACTAAAATTTCTATACTTTATGTAAAAACAGCTGTGTGAAACAGCTGTGAAAACAATTACGCGGCATTATAAAAGAAACAAGTACGTGGGAGTTGCATGTAAAAAAATAACAAATTAAGAATTTATTTAAAAAATAGTGTGTGTAATAATACCAATAAGATTTCGGTGTATGGAATGGCAGATATTACGTATAAAGTAATGTTTGAAGCTTGGAGAAACCAAGATCACATATCTCCACCAGGTTCAGTTAAGACAAAGGAATTTCTGAAAAACTTTATAAAAGACAGAAGTTCACGCCTCTTCGATGACAATATTTTAAATGCAAAACTACATGCATACTGCATATATTTAGCACGTAGATGGAGGGCAGTAAATTTTGATCGCAAGTGGTTTGAGTCAAAATATGCTGAATGGCTTAAAACTAAGTTGGAGTTACCTACAAAAGCAGCTTCGTTGTTAGAAAAAATGCCCTCTGATGAAAGTCCCGTAGCAAGGTTTTCAGAAGAATAATGAAGATGAAGAGAATTTGGATTATGGCCACCTTTTTTTATTTTCGCTTGTACCTTTAAAGCTCATTGGGATTGTTAACGGTAGTGAGATGGTGGTTTGGGAAAACGATCGCCCTTCTTCGACGCGTCTTTGTAGGCCAATTAAATTTTTGCATTTGAAGGAGTCAACCGCAACGACCATACGAGAAGTAAACAAACTGAAAGATGAAGTATCCGAGCTCTTGCCATTAGATTACACCACTGCGGAAGGAGGAAAGATATCTGTTGGGTTTTCTTTCCATTTTACTATGGTGGATGGAAAAGCAATTAACGCTCTGACGGGATGTAGTAGTCAATTGTGCTTCATTTGTGGATGCAAACTTACCGAGATGAATGACCTGCATAATGCGTATGCCAAAGTCATTAAACCAGAAAATCTACAATATGGTCTCTCTCCTTTGCATGGTTGGATCCACTTTTTGGAGTTAGTTCTCCATATTTCTTACAAATCAGAGATAATTGAAGCACCAACCCGCAGAGGATATTCTCAAGAAAAGGTAGAAGAAATGAAACAGAAAAAAGTTGGAATGCAGAAAAGGTTTCAGGAGGAAATGAATTTAAATGTTGATCGGGTGATTGCTGGTCATGCGGAGACCTCTAACACAGGGAACGTTGCGAGGCGGTTTTTCGCAAACACTCAGAAAGCAGCCGATATCACAGGCTTCGATAAGAATCTGCTGGATAGATTTAGTATAATTATGCAGACTTTATCAATTGGAAAAAAGATCAATGCTGAAGCTTTTGGCGATTTCGCTAAAAAAAAACAGCTGAACTTTACATAGAAAAGTACAACTGGCACAGAATGCCTCCCAGCGTTCATAAGATTTTAGTACACGGCTCGGAGGCTATCCAGGCTGCTATTTTACCAATAGGCGTTTTATCAGAAGAAGCTCAAGAAACTAGTAATAAAAATTATAAGCACTTTCGGTTGAGCAACACAAGGAAGGTCAGCAGAAATGCCACCACAACCGATTTAATCCATATGCTGCTAGTAGAGTCTGACCCTGAAATCTCTTATTTAAGGAAAAAAATAACAACAAAACGAGATATTCCGGTGGAGGTTTCAAAATTACTTTGCACAGAAGAAGAAGAAATCCACGCCAACCAAGATGAAGCAATGTGTGAAACTGCAGCGGAAGAGGTCGACGAATGCACCGAAGACGACGATGATGAAAATGTCGAAAATAATAATATAGATTTTTTTTAAACGAATTTTTTTTTTTTGAGGTCCAAATAAATCTTGTATGGTTACGAAACAAACTTCTAAAACTTTTTATTTATTTTATAATCCATAATAAAGTTGGTAGAAAAGTTTAAAACGTTAAACCTTGTTAAGAAAAGACTTTTTATAAGAAAAGGTAAAATTACACATGCTCTTCCCTCCGTTAGGTTAGTTATTGAAATCCTGATCGAAAAATGGTTGCCAAAAATGATAACGGGGCATCAAAAAACCTATGAAACGATACCCAAAACGTTTTTTTTTTAAATTAACCACCTCCCCCCCCCATAACTCAACCCCCTCCCCCGATGGAAAAAGCAATGCCAGAAATGAGCTCAGCACCCTCAAAAACCTACCGACTAATGATTTTGATACGTCTAAAACCAAAAACAACGACGTTATTAATTTTGTCCGGTCATTTTTTCAATCTGTCCCAGTGTGCAATGCTTACGCATTTATAGGAAGCATCCCCTGAGCGTTGGTTTAGTCTAAAAAAAAAAAAAAAAAAAAAACGAAGAACAACAAAACAGAATCAAAAAGACACTTCATTAAATTTTGTTGTTCTAAAAACAACAGCACAATTTATAAACTTGTTATTACCGAAAAATAATGCTTATACCTTCTACTTTAATTAACATTTTCAATATTTTTATTTAGACACTTTTATAAATTAAACTTTTGCAGTTGAAACTACACATTGTTTTCGTAATTATTTCTGCCAACTATCTGCTTCTGTGCATGGCCGTACATATGTTGCTTTCATTTAAGAAGTTCCGTTAGAAATAATCAAAACAAACTCAAAATACATACATTTGATGGCATATGCGACTATTTATTTAGTTACAAGACCAATATATAAACATAGACTTTTTTATTTTTTTCGTATGGGATGAACCACTGTGCAATGCAACGTTTATCGTGGTTTGCATTTAGTGAATTGATGTCTCAGATGCCACTTTTATGCTCCTACGACCAAGAAGAAAGGAAACCAGGGGTCCATAATACAATCAAGGAATGAAGAGGACTCTTTACCAGAAGACCTCTCTGTTCAGCCTAGGATAACACCTGCAGTAAATACAAATGTAACTTCTCTGTTGGAACTTATAGACTGGTCAGATAAAGTATATGAACCTCCATTTACTTACAAACTCAAACTATCAGAAATGAGAAAGTTTTTTGAAGAGCCAATGCAAGTTCCAAAGTGGCCATGTCATGCTCAGTGTATGAGAGAGGTGTGTGAAACAAGTAACAGAGGCTTTTGCCGAAGTGTATACTCATAAAAACGGGAAGGATTGATTATTGAATCGAAGAAAGATTTGATGAATGTTTTTGGGTGAAGCCTTATACATTTTTTCAGTGTTTGTTAATAGAGACAAAATATATAATACATAATATTATTTGAGGTCATTAAACCATTTTTGAGCAAATTTTGTTGGAGTTTATATTGAACTAGATTATACACGGTGCGCTTTGCTTCACTCCATGCTTCTTATCCCCTTAAAAGTGGGCGTAACTAGAGTGAGGCCACTCCCATTCTTTGCCGAGTTGCCGACAGTACTCACACGTACTAGATTACCAAATTTTAGTCTAATACGACCAAAACCGTCTGAAATGAAGCATTTTTATTAATTTGTGGACGGTAAAAGGGGGTGTGGCAACATTTATTTTCATAAACCCATATATTCCTTTCGGACCCAGCATACACAATTGTGCGATGTGGATTGAAAAAATTCTAGGAAGCAAATTTTTTATTTTTTGAATAAACTTCTAAAAGCAGTAGCTGTGTTAGGTTCTTTTTCAACTACAAAAAATGAGAACAAGTGCAAACTTATTGCAAAGAAAAAAAAATAAAAACCAGTTTCCTCAGAGCACTCGAAGTGCGAAGAAGTATGCCGCGTGGTAAGTAAAAAAACAAGACAGAGCAAAAGTGTTTTGTTTCTGATGAGAGCGATTTTGAGTAGCCAATAGTTTATAAAATAGTGTTCGAAAGTGATTTAATTAAAATATAAAGTTTTATCAATAGTTAAATGGAGCTAAAACTCAGATAACACAATCGTGTTTCACGCTCACAAATTGACATTTCTTTGCAAACTCACAATTGTGTTATCTAAATTTTATAGGTAAGAAATTTAACTTATCCACGAATGCAGACCTGCAAAGAGTCCTGGATATTATCGAAAATTCAGAAGATGATTTTTCCTCAGATGATGAGTATCGCGATGCTCTTTGGAAACCTAGTTATTCTCATCTTAACAGTGCACATAGCGATGATAGCTCATCCGAGGACGAAGTTGAAGATGGTAACCGCTTATTTCTTGTAATATTTCGTATCTGATATTATTTATTACTAGCTGAACCCGGTGTGCTTCGCTACCCCCTCGTTATAAAATAAAATTAAAAGTACTTATATGTTTAAAAAAATTTATTTACTTAAATTTAATTTCATTATTGCAATGCTTCTCCCCTTTTTTTGTTTTAAGCCAATTAGAATTCATCACTGAACCGCATGTTATTTGCTTCATGCTCCCCCTTTTTATTTTTAGACCAATCAAAAAGCAGCAATTACACAATCAGCTGTTTCGCAGCCAGTTGTGGGAGAATGAGAATGGGGTTACCCCACTCTCTATTTTAATTAACACATATTACAAAATCAGTTGTTTTGCAAACAGTTGTGGGAGAAAGAGAATGGGGCTACCCCACTATTTTAATTAATATGTATTTTAAATTTGAGGTAAAGCCGTTAATAAACGTAGTAAAAAAGTAGGTGCAGAAGTGTGCATGGTCGAAAAATATTATCACGTAATAAATATTCCTGAGTCAAAGCTGCACGCTGTGAAAATTTAAGATCGGTTAACAGGTCCAGCCTCCAATATATCGCAAACAAAGGGGCGTGCTCCGCCCACTTTTCTTTTGGTACGTATTTCTATTCATGCCAATACCATATATAGCAAAACTGCCGCCGTTGGTCAAAAAATGCGCAAGATATGACGATTTTAAATTTTGGTTTGTATGGACGAGGCCACGCCCTTTTGTCCACTCACAACTTTGTATAGTCAAGAATTTATTATTTCGTACGAATATCCTATTGTGAAAATTTAATGACAATCGGTCCAGTAGTTAAGACTATATTACGATTTTTAATTTTCCTAAAAAGGGGCGTGGTCCCACCCACTTTTCTCCTGGTATGTATTCCTAATTATGCCAATACCATAAGTACCAAATATCATCGACGTAGGTTAAAAAATGCCCAAAATATGACGATTTAAATTTTTGGGTTATATGGGCGGTGCCACGCCCCATTGTCCAATAAAAACTTCATATAGCCTATTATTTCTATCAGAGTCATAGTAACATGCTGTGAAAGTTTCAGGAAGATCGGTACAAGGGTTTAGACTCCTATAAGCACAAACAAACAAACAGACAGACAGACATTCATTTTTATATATATAGATTAAAAGCAGATTAATTATAATTAAAGTAAAATGGGGCGAAAAAGGGGGATTTGGTAATAAAAAAATCTATGGCTACCTTACCTGTAGATAAAAAATATATAAAACTTTAGGTAAATACATATTACAAAAAAAGTATTTTGTATAGCAAACATTGTTAGTGGTATAAGTAAGTATCTGAATTTAAAAAAGGGGCGGTGAAGTGGGCGTGGTCCATAGTAATATGGCGACGTTAAAAGTATTAAGAGCACTATACTACCAAATAAAAAATTATCCGTTGGAAGGAACAAATTTGTACAGAGAACAAAAACTTTAAAACTTAAATTTGGCGTGAAAAGGGGCGTGAAAGGGGGCGTGGTGTAAGAAATGTTTAGTTCTACCTCGCCTGGAGTATAATGTGTATACAATTTGAAGTAAATCTGTTAAAAACTATATGGCAATTACATAATTTTAAAAAAGTGAGCGTAAAAGTGGGCGTGGTCGAAAAATGTACCCTATTAATCATGCCAGAGTCCCAGTTAAATGCTGTGAAAATTTCAGGAAGATCGGTCCAGAGGTTTGGTCTCCTATAAGGTACAAACAAACAAACAAACAAACAAACACACATTCCATTTTATATATATAGATTACTCTTAGGAAATCTTGTGTAACAAACAAGTTTGATATTATTTTGATATATGAAGATTTGCGCAAACTTACTTTTTTTACGATCGGTCTAACAACCAAAGCTTGTTACGTTGCAAGTCGTGAATACATGTTGACAATCATGCTCATGTCAAGCAAAAAAAAAAAAAAAAATTCAAAAATGTTAACAAGCTTGCGTACAAAAATCTGGTACTTTGGTACAAATGTTAGCACTTCATTTTTCTCTGAATCTACAGATAAGTAAACGTGCAAATTCTAATAAATACTAATTATATCGATCCAAAAAATTGGGTAAGTGTTAAAAAATCATATTATAAAATAAATTAGTTTTGTTTAAATTTCTAAATTAATTTCATACTTGTAATGCTGAACGCAATATTTTCTTAATCATGTTAACCAAAAATAATCCAACTGTGGAGCTAAATTTTCTAACTTAACTTTCTAGATATGCGGTAATAAATGGCTAGTGAAGACAGTACACAAATAGTGTAAAACATTTTACACAAAAACCCATATAAATACGGCTATAATTCGATTAAAAACTTGCCAGTACAAGAATTTTTGTATAAAAGTTGCTCTCAGTGCTGTGCAGGATCCATGGTGTGGTTAAATTAAAACCACCTAGAGCAAATGAAATGAAGGTAAAATAAGAAATTTAAATAGCAGAAATAAAATTCTAAATAAAATTTGTCTAAAATAAACATCCAGAAAAAGTGCAAAGAAAATAGCGGCTCAATCGGGAAATTAAAAGCGCTCCAGCGTTTACACTTCCATCGTTTACACCTCCAACGTTTACACCTCCAACATTTACACCTCCAGCAAAACTCAATTAACAGTAATTAACGCACGAAGAAACAGAGCGACGCACGCTGCTATTATTTCGTGTGGTATACAAACCAAAATGCGTGAATACTAGAACGGCACCTTGAGAGTCTTCAAAAACTCAGCAAAAAGTGTTAAAAATTAATTAAGAATTTCAGAAAAGTAACTATAAAGTTTATACAAAAAAAAAAAAGAACAAGGAAAGAAATCGCGAAAAAAATATGTTGTAGTTAGTGTAAGATCCACGTAAAAGCATAAAAAGAAAAACAACAAAAAAGACAGTGATAAATAAAAATCTGCATGTAGTAAATCTCAGCAAGTTTACTTAGTCGGCATCAAAAAAATTTAAACTTAATTTGCTCATATAAAATATTTGAGTTAATATATAATAAAACATTTCATTTAACCTTTAAGTGATAATACAATTAGAAATCCTTAAACCATAGCTCAATAGCTCAGTGGATGCACCGATGGAGGCCTTCTTCGTTCATCATGAGACAAAGTGAGTGATCTTTTTTTTTACTTTTATTATTAAATTCATTAAAGCTTATTATTTGATTTTAAAGCATAAATATGCAAAATTATTATTTACTTAATAAATCTATCATATAAGACATAAAGAATATAGAAAAAAATATGTATGTACAATGTAAGCAACGGCGATCCGGTCAAAAAGATTAAGACGCAACAACAATAATGTTAGTGGTAAATTTAACACAGAGAGCGAGTAAATTTTATTTTTGGACATGAATTAAAAAGTGGAGACTTCTTATTTTTGTCTTTACACTCATTATAACTTAGCTATTCGCTCCCTTTGTTTATTTTTAGTACCTGTTAAAGTTTTGCTCTCGCTGCGTTAATATTGTTGTTGTTGTTATAAAAGATCGTAGTTTCATTGTTGTTACAAAAGCTAGAGCTATATGAAAATTAACTAAAAACAGATATAAATTCCTGCTACTACAAACGTAAGCGCAACATGTTCTTTTTTGTTTTTTGTATATGATGCTCATGTTATATACATAACAATGATACTAAATATTCTATGCCTATGTAGTTGCATAAAGTTAGTTAGGAACTTTATTGTGTGAATTTGAATTCACTTAAAATATTATTAAGATAAAATGAAGAAATTACTTGCTACTTAAAATTATAATGATAATGTAAATTTAGATACATGCGAAGAGTTTTCTTTGGATCTATGTAGAGATAAATATGTAAAAAAAAAAAAAAAAAAAGTAATTGAATTGATTAAAATAATGGAATAAATAAAATTTTGTATTTCTCCGTAGAATGGTGTGAGTGACAGGGACATTAGTTAGATTTGGGGTCTCCGAAAATGAGAGGCACACAATGAGACCACTGGTAGGGCGGGTATAGAGTGCATTCGTATCTCAAATAACACCTAAGAGATACTCTATATATATGTCAAGATTGGTTATAGTGGTAGTGCTAGTGGCTAGAGGATTTTAGTTATTAGTTAATAATAGTAATTTTGATTGTGTTTTTTTTATGTTTCTATTAAAAATACAGGGAGTCTAAAATAAAAATGTGATGTGGTATTTTGGCTAGTTGGGGCAGTTACTTACCCCCCCACGACTGAAAGCTAGATAAATTAATGGCTCCCGCCCAGACTGCTTCAGCGCCAGATATATTCTGCCAGTTTATTTTGGCTACTATTATTTTCAAAACCACACATTACATAAAATGGCGCCCAACGTGGGGCGGCTTGTTCTTTTGATGAGCCTGTTCCTAATCCATTTTTTTTTAAACTTCAAAAATTAATTTTACGAAAAGCTAGTTGAAACTGTGAGTCTATCGCCTGTCTAAAGTAATAAACTATTGGATCTTTTCTGGAAATTCGACTGGTTGACCAGATCGACCTGCTTTCGACCGATAAGTTTTCGAATGGTTATCTTACCAAAGACTCAACTATGCTTTAAAAATAAATATAAAAATAAAAAAATAAATTTTTGAGAAATATTTCGATCTTGTGCCATTAACTGGCTTGTAAGGCGTGTGATTTTTATCAGGATTCTCAGATTAATTGCAGCTGCGAATTTTCTGACCGATTTAAACGATACGCAATAATAACCTTAACTTTTAGGAAATACGGAATATCTTTTCGATATAAGATGTCTGTCCGAAAGTGTTTATTGTAAATATTAAAATATGCACAACAGTTTAACACTTGTGAAATTTTCCAAATCCATAGCCAGGTCTATTAAAGTTATCAATCTTGACATAATTTGTTTATTTTTTGTTCCTCGTTTTACCCTCATCAGATCTAGGGAGAAATCACAATTTATATCTTAAAATTTTCCTTTGGATCATCGCTCGTGCAAAATCATAAGTTTGATTTAAATTTTGTTTGAGTAAATTTTTTTTTAAGATGGCAGTAAGGCATAGTGCTGAAGATATACCAGCATTGGTCCCTTATGCGGAGTCGTCATGTACTATTTGCTTACAACTGTTAAGCAATGATGCCGAATGCTCGATTACCCGGTGTAATCACGTGTACCATAAAACATGCATAAATCATTGGTTGGTTGATTCGACGGAGTGCCCAATCTGTAGACGCTCTACTTTAGTTAACGAATTACAACCAATTGTTATTGATATTCCTACAAATACTAGTAATGTTTCAAATCAGAATTCATCGCGTGATCGTAATAGCTCTCGTGGTCGTGGTGCAATCCCGAAACGTTACAACACTCGAGGAGCTAGGCATAGAGTAGAAGAAGGGCCTGCACAGTGCTCTCAGACGAATCCTCACAACGATGATGTAAGCCAGAATGGTCAAAATTCACCATTACCATTCTTAGATTTGAATATTCCTCCATCAAATTCAGAACCCAGCCGTAGAAATGAGATTCCTAATCGGAACAGAAGTTCATTTCGCAATAATGCCAATGGGCGAAGACAAAGACATGTTGATGATAATGCTAACCCCATTACATTAAGCAGTAATGCTAATTCACAAATCTTTGATTATGACCGTATTAACAATTTAATTGAAAGTAATTTGCAGCGTTTGCTGAACAACTTGAGCTTGCAACCAAGCAGCAACAACCAAAATTTAGGCATAGGCAACCAACCTAATTCAATTCCTGGTGTGAATTCCAGCAGGAATCAGGCTCATAGAGAGAATCCCAATCAATTTCTTAACAGCAGTCACATGAATTTAACAGCTGATAAGATCACAGCCCTTATTAATAATTGGAATGTTAAATTCGATGGCTCCGCCAAGGGTCTGGGAGTAGAAGATTTTTTATATAGGATTCGTTCTCTAACAAATTCTAGTTTAGGTGGCAACTTTCAAACTGTGTGTGGAAACTTGCACATTTTACTTGTAGGCAAAGCCAGAGATTGGTACTGGCGCTACCATAAAACAGTTAGTCACAATGGAATTCATTGGGACACCTTTTGTGAAGCATTGCGTGAACAATATCGAGACATAAAAACAGACTTCGAGATTAGAGAAGAAATTCGTAGTCGAAAACAGAAATTGAACGAGTCATTTGAGATTTTTTTCGAGGCAATATTATCTATCGCAGATCGGTTATCAGAACCTATTTCTAGTAATGAGTTTATAGAAATTATTACAAGAAATCTTAGGCCTGAGATAAGGCACGAATTATTATACGTAAGAATCACGTCAATTGCTCAATTGCGTACGTTATGCCAAAGACGTGAAAATTTGATATCTGAAGAAAGTTTCAGACGAAGTAATCAAACTCGATTTGTACCGAGTAATCCTGCCCAACGAAGAAATGTGGCTGAAGTCGATCGCAATGGGTCAATCAATGATGCGATTGAATGCAATTTAGATGAAAATGGTGCAGCTTCGATTGCAGCCTTACAACATCAGACACCAAAATGCTGGAACTGCGACACTGATGGTCATTACTGGGATGATTGTATTAGTGAACGCAAGGTTTTCTGTTACGGTTGCGGTACCAAGAATATTTACAAGCCTCAATGCACAAAGTGCTTGGCTAAAAAGGCGGAAAACGCAAAAGCGGGTGCTTTCAAGACCATCCGAACAGCAACCCGCTAAAAATCCCAATAGCAAACCAGCTTAGTTCACCTAATTTAGTTACTTTTATCGAAAATAGTGAAATAAAAAAAAATAGTAATAATGAATCTGTTAATGTTAAAATATTAAAACGAGAAGTAGGCTCCGACGACAATTCAAAACCAGTGTTGTATCCTATTGTTCCATACCACCTACGATTAAAAAATTATAAAAATGCAAGAAGTAAGATTTTTGAAATTTTCTCAGACGTAAAGCTTAGACCTAAAAGGTCAACACTGCGGCTGCGAAGATTTTGGAAAGCTTTACGCCAAACGAAAAAACTAATTATTTCTACTGTATTCAATAATAGCGAAGATAATCGCTTCTACGCAAAAGTCACATTCTTAAATCGCAGCGAATATGGATTGTTAGATACTGGGGCGAATATCAGCTGTATTGGCTCGGACTTAGCTATGCAAGACTTTTCTAAGCTGAAAAATTTCTGTAAAACTAATTCCACAGTAAAAACGGCAGATGGCAATGCTCAAAATGTCATAGGCTTTGTAGAAGTAGATTTAGAGTACAAGAAAAAGTCACACAAATTAACTTTATTTATTATACCATCCTTATCGCAAAGATTGATCTTGGGAATAGATTTCTGGAAGAAATTTGAGTTAGCTCCTAACTTAATTTCGGCATTGGAGGCACCAAATGAAATTTTAGAAATTAAAAACTTTGAAGATTACTCCTATCTGCTCAGCTCTAAGCAAGGTAAGCGGTTAGAGGCGGTAAAAATGTTGTTTCCAGATTTTGAATCCCAAGGTTTGGGAAGAACAAATCTAATAAAACACGAGATTGACGTTGGGGAGGCCAAACCCATAAAACAGCGCTTTTACCCTGTTTCGCCAGCGGTAGAGAATTTAATTTTTAAAGAGATTGACCGAATGTTGCAACTAGGAGTGATAGAGCCGTCAACCAGCCCGTGGAGCTCGCCAATGAGACTGGTGGTGAAACCAAATAAGGTGCGGCTATGCTTAGACGCCAGAAGGGTCAACTATGTCACAAAAAAGGATGCTTACCCTTTGCCAAATATTGAAGGAATCCTTTCAAGATTACCAAAAGCTAATTTAATTTCTAAATTAGATTTAAAAGATGCCTTTTGGCAAATTGGCCTTTCAGAACAGTCTAAACATTTAACAGCATTCACTGTACCTGGGCGGCCTTTATACCAGTTCGTGGTGATGCCATTTGGCCTTTGCAATGCCGCGCAGACAATGTCCAGGCTCATGGATCAGATTATTCCGCCCGAACTTAGAAATTGCGTTTTTGGTTATCTCGATGACCTGTGTATTATTTCTGAAGATTTTGAAATGCATCTTACTGCTTTATCTCGTATTGCAGAACAGTTTCGGAAGGCAAATCTGACAATAAATATAGGGAAAAGTAGTTTTTGTGTAACTCAAGTCAAATATTTAGGGTATATTATTGGCAATGGAGGTATTGCTACTGACCCTGAGAAAATCAGCTCAATTTTGTCTTGGCCAGTGCCAAAGAACCTAAAACAAGTTCGTGGTTTTGTAGGTATTGCGGGATGGTATCGCCGATTTATTGAGAATTTTTCAGAAATTGTTTTCCCCATTACGGAGACACTATCGACTAAAAAGAAATTCGTATGGACGTCTGAGGCCCAAATGGCATTTGAGAAAATAAAAATTTTGCTAACTTCAGCACCAGTCCTTATGAATCCAGATTTTACAAAAAAGTTTTTTGTTCATTGTGATGCAAGCAATTTTGGTATTGGCGCAGTATTAGTGCAGCTTTCTGAAGACGGTGACGAAAAACCAATCGCATATATGTCGAAAAAATTAAATACTGCCCAAAGAAATTATAGCGTAACGGAGCGGGAGTGCCTTGCTGCAATTGAAGCCATCAAAAGGTTTCGCTGTTACCTCGAAATGCAAGAATTCGAAATAATTACGGACCACGCAAGTTTAGTGTGGCTTATGCGACAACCTGATCTTAGTGGACGATTGGCAAGATGGGCACTAAAGTTGCAATCGTACAAATTCACGATCAGCCATAGAAAAGGCAAAGAAAACGTAGTCCCTGATGCCCTATCTAGAATCCATTGCGATGAGATTTTTGCACTAGAAGACGTAGGCCCCGAAGTTGACTTGAACTCAAAACATTTTCAAGATAGTGATTATGAAAATCTTAAATCAAAGATCAAAGAAAACCAGGAAAAATACCCTGATGTGAGAATAGTGGACAATTTTATTTATTTCCGAACTGAACATTTCACTGGTGATGTTGAGCAAGAGCAGAACGCGTGGAAACTATGGATTCCTAAAAACCTTAGATTTCAGGTAATGTCCAGAGCACATGATTCAATAGTATCAGCGCATGGTGGGATAAGTAAAACATTAGATTTGATAAGGCGAAAATTGTATTGGCCAGGAATGGTTAGCGATGTTCGTACCTTTGTTACAAATTGCGAAGTTTGCAAAACGACAAAAGCACCAAATATATGCCTTCGACCTCCGATGGGAGCGCAAGCTCAATCGATTAGGCCTTTTCAACGTATTTTCGTTGACATTTTGGGTCCATACCCGCGGAGCAAAAATGGTTATATTGGTTTGCTTATTGTTTTGGACCATTTTACTAAGTTCCATTGGCTTTGCCCATTGAAAAAGTTTTGCTCGTCTATCATACAAAAATTTCTTGTAGAACACATTTTCCATGTGTATGGCGTACCAGAAGTCATTGTCAGCGACAATGGATCGCAATTTAAGGCTAATGATTTCAACGCACTTCTTACAAAGCTTGGAATAAATCATGTATATACAGCATTTTATTCACCGCAATCCAATGCTTCTGAACGCGTTAATCGGTCCCTTATTGCATCAATTCGTGCTTATATGAAAAATGATCACTGTGAGTGGGATAATAATTTGACATCTATTAGCTGTGCTCTCAGAAATTCCCTTCACCAAACGCTAAAATGTTCACCATATCACGCATTATTTGGATTCGATATGATCACTCATGGATCATCATACCAGCTATTGAAAAATTTGAGTATTCTTGACGAAGCTCAATGCAAGTTAAGTAAAGATGACCAATTGGCATTACTTCGAAAAGATATTAAGAAAAACATTAAAGAGGCATATGAGAAAAATGCTCAGCAATATAACTTGAGGTCAAGAATAGTTAGTTTTAAAATAGGTCAGGAAGTGTTTCGCCGAAATTTTGTGCAAAGTAATTTTCAGAAGCAAGTTAATGCAAAACTTAGCCCAGTTTTCTTGAAAGCTCGAGTGCGCGAGAGACTAGGAAACCACTACTATGTTTTAGAAGATTTACAGGGGAATTTAGTAGGTACTTATCACGGCAAGGATATACGTCAATAAAAGATATATTTTCCATCTAATACCATTCTGTAATTACAAGGTATTATGCGGTTTTGTAACAAACAAGTTTGATATTATTTTGATATATGAAGATTTGCGCAAACTTACTTTTTTTACGATCGGTCTAACAACCAAAGCTTGTTACGTTGCAAGTCGTGAATACATGTTGACAATCATGCTCATGTCAAGCAAAAAAAAAAAAAAAAATTCAAAAATGTTAACAAGCTTGCGTACAAAAATCTGGTACTTTGGTACAAATGTTAGCACTTCATTTTTCTCTGAATCTACAGATAAGTAAACGTGCAAATTCTAATAAATACTAATTATATCGATCCAAAAAATTGGGTAAGTGTTAAAAAATCATATTATAAAATAAATTAGTTTTGTTTAAATTTCTAAATTAATTTCATACTTGTAATGCTGAACGCAATATTTTCTTAATCATGTTAACCAAAAATAATCCAACTGTGGAGCTAAATTTTCTAACTTAACTTTCTAGATATGCGGTAATAAATGGCTAGTGAAGACAGTACACAAATAGTGTAAAACATTTTACACAAAAACCCATATAAATACGGCTATAATTCGATTAAAAACTTGCCAGTACAAGAATTTTTGTATAAAAGTTGCTCTCAGTGCTGTGCAGGATCCATGGTGTGGTTAAATTAAAACCACCTAGAGCAAATGAAATGAAGGTAAAATAAGAAATTTAAATAGCAGAAATAAAATTCTAAATAAAATTTGTCTAAAATAAACATCCAGAAAAAGTGCAAAGAAAATAGCGGCTCAATCGGGAAATTAAAAGCGCTCCAGCGTTTACACTTCCATCGTTTACACCTCCAACGTTTACACCTCCAACATTTACACCTCCAGCAAAACTCAATTAACAGTAATTAACGCACGAAGAAACAGAGCGACGCACGCTGCTATTATTTCGTGTGGTATACAAACCAAAATGCGTGAATACTAGAACGGCACCTTGAGAGTCTTCAAAAACTCAGCAAAAAGTGTTAAAAATTAATTAAGAATTTCAGAAAAGTAACTATAAAGTTTATACAAAAAAAAAAAAGAACAAGGAAAGAAATCGCGAAAAAAATATGTTGTAGTTAGTGTAAGATCCACGTAAAAGCATAAAAAGAAAAACAACAAAAAAGACAGTGATAAATAAAAATCTGCATGTAGTAAATCTCAGCAAGTTTACTTAGTCGGCATCAAAAAAATTTAAACTTAATTTGCTCATATAAAATATTTGAGTTAATATATAATAAAACATTTCATTTAACCTTTAAGTGATAATACAATTAGAAATCCTTAAACCATAGCTCAATAGCTCAGTGGATGCACCGATGGAGGCCTTCTTCGTTCATCATGAGACAAAGTGAGTGATCTTTTTTTTTACTTTTATTATTAAATTCATTAAAGCTTATTATTTGATTTTAAAGCATAAATATGCAAAATTATTATTTACTTAATAAATCTATCATATAAGACATAAAGAATATAGAAAAAAATATGTATGTACAATGTAAGCAACGGCGATCCGGTCAAAAAGATTAAGACGCAACAACAATAATGTTAGTGGTAAATTTAACACAGAGAGCGAGTAAATTTTATTTTTGGACATGAATTAAAAAGTGGAGACTTCTTATTTTTGTCTTTACACTCATTATAACTTAGCTATTCGCTCCCTTTGTTTATTTTTAGTACCTGTTAAAGTTTTGCTCTCGCTGCGTTAATATTGTTGTTGTTGTTATAAAAGATCGTAGTTTCATTGTTGTTACAAAAGCTAGAGCTATATGAAAATTAACTAAAAACAGATATAAATTCCTGCTACTACAAACGTAAGCGCAACATGTTCTTTTTTGTTTTTTGTATATGATGCTCATGTTATATACATAACAATGATACTAAATATTCTATGCCTATGTAGTTGCATAAAGTTAGTTAGGAACTTTATTGTGTGAATTTGAATTCACTTAAAATATTATTAAGATAAAATGAAGAAATTACTTGCTACTTAAAATTATAATGATAATGTAAATTTAGATACATGCGAAGAGTTTTCTTTGGATCTATGTAGAGATAAATATGTAAAAAAAAAAAAAAAAAAAGTAATTGAATTGATTAAAATAATGGAATAAATAAAATTTTGTATTTCTCCGTAGAATGGTGTGAGTGACAGGGACATTAGTTAGATTTGGGGTCTCCGAAAATGAGAGGCACACAATGAGACCACTGGTAGGGCGGGTATAGAGTGCATTCGTATCTCAAATAACACCTAAGAGATACTCTATATATATGTCAAGATTGGTTATAGTGGTAGTGCTAGTGGCTAGAGGATTTTAGTTATTAGTTAATAATAGTAATTTTGATTGTGTTTTTTTTATGTTTCTATTAAAAATACAGGGAGTCTAAAATAAAAATGTGATGTGGTATTTTGGCTAGTTGGGGCAGTTACTTACCCCCCCACGACTGAAAGCTAGATAAATTAATGGCTCCCGCCCAGACTGCTTCAGCGCCAGATATATTCTGCCAGTTTATTTTGGCTACTATTATTTTCAAAACCACACATTACACTTGCTAATATTGCTGATGATGTACCAGTGTTAAGCATTCCATCTGCGTCAAAAACATTCATAGGTGGATCTGAAGAAGGTAAACGCTTCTTATGCAACTGTGCTTACATGTATTTGCATATCAATTTACATTTTTTTAGAACCAGTTGCTGTTTCAAATATAAATACCACTTTAAATAAGGCACGAGCAGACATATGGAAACAAAAGGAGTTTCCAGTTCATACTATTCCAACGGTATATATGTAGCTGTCAAAATGTTGTTCAACTACGATCGCCTTACGAGTATTTTTCAAGATATTTTGTGGAAAGCCACTATGAAGAAACTGTAAAATATACAAAAATATATGCTCTAGCAACTACCGGGGAAGAGATGAACGTCACAAAAGCCGATATGAAGAATTTTTACGGCTGCGCTATAATCATGGGTTGCCTAAATTATCCACAGGTATATATGTACTGGTCAAAGAACTTTAGAAATGAGCTTATATCTAGCGCAATGTCGAGAAACAAATTCTTTAAGCTGAGAAATATGATTCACTTTGTTGATAATCAAATGCCCAATGCAATGAACAAGCTTTGGAGAGTTCAACCAGTAATTGATTTAGTAAGGAATCATTGCAATCAATTAGCTACCGATGTTACATCTTATTCAATTGATGAGCAAATGGTCCCATTTACTGGCAGATGTCCAGCAAGACAAGTCATTAGATCAAAGCCACGACCGGTGGGTTTGAAAAATCTTGTTTGTGCTACTTCCGAAGGATTAATCGTTGACTTCGAAATGTTTCAAGGGGCTGGTACATTTCCTGATAGTGGACTGGGTCATGGACCATCAATTGTGTTGAGATTAACCAAGTTCCTACCCAAAGGCAGTTTTCTTTATTTTGATCGATTTTTCACAACAATACCTCTAATGGTAAAACTTGAAGAGAATAGTTTTAAAGCAACTGGTACTATTATGGGAAATCGGCTAGGAAAAAGAGTTAACTTTCCGTCAGACAAGCAAATGGAACGTGGTAGTATGACTCAACTCGTTAAAGACGACGAAGTTGCTGTTGTAAAGTGGTGTGACACAAAATGTGTAACGATTGCTTCAACTGCATGTGGAAAGGACCCGGTTGGCGAAGTAGAACGTTGGATAAAAGCTAAAAAACGTCGTTTGCCAGTCCCAATACCTGCGGTAATTCAATTGTACAATTCAAAAATGGGTGGCGTGGATACAGCAGATCAAATGATGGAATGCTACCGCATCAGCATGAAGACTAAGAAATGGCCAGTCAAAGTTTTTTTTTCATTATCTTGACATGGCGATCTACAACAGCTGGATGGAATACAGAAATGATGCAAGAAAAGTTGGTGTTCCGAAGAAAAACATAAAAACATTCCTCACTTTCAAATTGGAAATAGGAGAAGTGCTAGCTAAGTACAAAGAAGCTCCTCCAGAAATAGTTGAAGCTTTTGAGTTACCTCATGACTTTCACGGAACAAAATTCCGTCCTCACAATGCTCCAGATGACATCAGATACGATCGTTATGACCATTGGCCCCAATTTGTAGATGGGACCGCAAAAAGATGTCGGAACACTATCTGTGAAAGCAGAACAAGGGCAATATGTCAAAAATGCAAAGAAAGTTTGTGTATTGCAAAAGACAAGGACTGTTTTAAGGAATACCATACCAAACGTTAATTCCAGTTTTGAATGAATCACAAAGTTTCTATATCTTAGTCTTAAGTTTATAAAACATATCTCGTTAAATAATTATATTTTTCAAGTTTGATTTTTGTTTTGTTTTGTTATTAAACTGAATTATTTTTGATTTTTAAGCTGAATAAAATTGAAATAAAATGAATCCTTTTTATTAAAATATGAAATTTATTTTACCATTAAACGACCAAAGTACACAACTGTGCTTGGTCCCTTTCGAAAAATAATAATTATTTTACATGTAAATGGCCAAAATATACAAACGTGTCAGGTCCTTTTTCAAAAATTCATTACTGTGAAAAAATTTTAAAAATTAAACTTTAAACGTCTGTAAAAAGAAAAATTTTAAATCTTTACGTTAATTAATTTTTATGATCTATTGAATAATTACATGAATTAAGATTGTGAGCTTTAGATCAAGTGAGTTTTCAAGAAGGCAACAACAACAACAACAACTCTGTATAGAGTCAATCACTTAGCTGACTAGACAGTCTGTTTCGGAAATCGCTACATATTCCTCATCAGTAGTCTTTGAGTGATTAAGCTGTGATCAACTCACTGTTTAAACTAGCATATAAATGTACAGATCCTCTAATTCATTCTTATGAATTGTATGGCTGCTAATCATATGACACTTCAAAGCAGGAGGCCATTTTAGATCACCGCCATCAAATCTTTACTTTAGTGAAAATGAGAGCATATTTTCGTGATGGGTCTGAAAGGGATATTAACCTTAACAAAATATATTTAAATTTGCAGGCCTTAGATATTACCCCGTTCTTGAGATCTTAAGCAACATGAGTGCGCACCAACGATTTTATATATAGACTTTCGAAATTGTTAATATAATTTGTAATCAAGCACAAATTTACTAAGGTAAATGTTTTTTGATAAGAAAAAAATCTTTAAAATGATGGTAATACACATCAATAGGCATATTTTTAGACCCTCTCATTTGCAAAAATCGCGAATTTTTCATTTTGTCCTCCGAATTGACACGCACTACTGTGCTATGTCACTTCAAAAGTACATGCGATTTTTATTTTCTGTAGCACTGTGTTATTGATTCTTATCGTGCTTACTGCGATATAAATAGCTCTAAAGTAGGCATTGGAGTCAGATCATAATAAAATTTTGTATGTTTTAAGTTTATTCTATTTTCAGCTAATTTGGTCCTTCATTTTTAACGATTTCTAAGACTTTAAAACACATGCCATTTTCCAGGACTTTCTGGAATAAGAAGATGTCGTTATATCGGAAAAAATGACAATATAATCAACATTTGGACTAGTAACTGTAACTTCATCCAGAAATTTTATGGTCAACATTAAAATTTCCCATTTCCAGGATAATATTAAAAATTTACCATTTCCTGCATAATAAATCTACATTTCATTTCTAGAATGTATAAAACCAGCTCACCTGAACAAAATCTTATGAACAATTATTTTTAGCCCATTAAAAGCTTTAATAAAATACAAGCTTTTAACCAAACTTCAGTGCCAAACAAACTTACCTGATATTTTCGAAGCGTTAAGTCTTAATTTCAAAGTTTATCTTGCGTTAAAAATTTAACGGTTGCTCGCTCTGTCGATGTGGATTTTGAGCTGAGGATTAACAATTTATTGCTTGTAAAACGAAATAACGTGAAGGTGGTAACAGCTGAAAGACACCAGAACCCACCCACACATAATTAATACCGGCAGTTAAGGTATTTTTATACGACGCGTGTCTAATGCAATTGCATTATTTAATGATTCATACACGATATGCGCGATACATTAACATTTTTTATGAATGTGATTGTAAATGTGGTAAATTTTGCACGTGAATAACGCGAAGGAGTGAGCGAGTGAGCGAAGCAACAGTGCGCATTATTATGGCACAGATGTTGTTGGTGTTGTTGTTGCTTCCGTTGCTGAATTTCACACTAGCACAAAACGCACAAAAAAAGGCACTTAAGCACCAAAACAAATTAAGTGGCTTTGTGCATACATATATAATACATATCTTTATGCACAAACACACACACACACACGCTTGCACGAAGCAAACACTTGCGCCACTCAAGCAGAAAATAAGCCAGTGAAACAAATTAAATCCAAGCTTCTAATAGCTGCAACAGTTGCTGCCATTAAATGTTGCCAGTGAGGGGAATAAGTCTGAGAACAGCAACAGTTTGCTGCTGTTGTTGTTGTTGTTGTTTTTTAATTTGTGACTCTAATTTTATTTCAAGTTAAGTTGAAACATTAATAAAAAGAATTCTTTACTGAAGAGCTTTTTACGATGTTATTTTTTTACGTTTTTGCTATGAAACTTTTTTTTTCCTGCCTTACTTTTTTGCACAAATTGTTTTACTACAACACGTTTTTTTCTCTATTGAATTTGTTTTAAAAATTACACAATTCTTGTTTTAATTTCACTTTTAGCAATTTTCTATGAATTTATACTAGGTATCCTAAAGTTATCCTTGTTTTTCTATTTTTTTTTTTTTGTGAAATTGCCATATGTTGAACTCTGAGTTGCATGTTTTCTTTATTTCTTGCACTTAATTTGTTAGCTTCTAGTTTTAGTCCTTTTGAATCCTGCGAACCGTTCTCGTCGAAAGCCAACTGCTAACTGAGTTTTGCTAGCTTGCAGCGCGTCCTATATAAATATTATTCGCACTCACAATATTCGTTGCTATCTATTTATTTGTTGTTGCTGTTTGTTCCTGTTTTGTTTGTGTAAATCGTTGATATCCTTAAAGGTTCCATTCGTTGTCTTCTTCTTTTAACGCAATTTCCATTCATAGCCGTTTTCCAGCCAGCCAGTAGTGATAATATTTTGAGCTTGTGTGTGTGAGTAAGGAGAGAGAGCCAAAGAGCTCTTAAGTTCAATGTTTTTGTACAGTGCTCTCTCTCTCTTTCTCTCTGTCTCATTTGCACCTTGCTATGTTTAGAGCTGCGCAGCTTTCACTTTCGATGTTTTGTCGCTCTTTGGATTTTTTTTTACCTTTTTTATCCCAATTGAACTTGAATTGTTTTTTTCTTTTGTTTTTGGTAACTTTTTATGTTTTTGGGTTCTACATTGTTATCAGTTTTTGTTTTTGTTGTTGTTTTTTTTTGTAGTGGTTGTGTTGCGTGCTGTAGTGTTTGTTATCATGCACCAAAATTTATTGCTTTGAATGATTAAGAGAGTGAATTAGAGACGCTTCCGCTGTCGTTTTTGTCTCACGTGTTTTGCCTTTAATTTATATTTTTTTTTCTTAACCTTGTTTTGATAACCTTTTGTTAGCTTTAACTGGACAACTTTCGGAAAAGGCTTTGTAATTTAAAAATAAACATTTTTCAAAAAAAATAATTCTTTCAAATTAACATAAAGGTTGCTCAGAGTGCGCTGGACTTAATTAAAATGCGAGTAAATATTACTCAAAAGTTCACGGTACATAAAATATGCAATGAATTACAAATTCATATTGAGGTATGTATATACTTTTTTCTTTTTATTTTTCTTTATGAAACTTTTTCCAACGAAAAAATGGCCTAAGTTTAAGTACAATTTAACTTTTCTAAAACTCGCGCATTACTACAATTGCGGGGAGAGAGGTAGGGGCGAGGTTGTGGGCAAAGAGTGTCTGAGAAAAGATAAAACATTTGATGGTCCCTTGGCTTATTTATTAGTCATTTGATGGACAGCTTTACAAGATGCTTTTTGAAAGATTACTTCCTTCTTATGAAATTTATACTCTGCAGAGTTAATTTTATGTAAATATTTGTCGAAAATCAGGCTTAAGGTGGATTTGAGCTGTTTGCTAAGCTATTACAATATTTTGGTTTTTTTTTTCTGATATTTATTTTAATAAAGACACTTCAATTAATTTTTTCATGCAATATATTAATAAACATTGCTTTCATTTACAAAGAGTTTTTTATAGAAATTAATAACGTTTTATTAAAAGTAATAATTTTTATATTTTTTATTGCTTCAATGAAGTACTCTCTTTAAAATGTTCATACAATTACACAAAAAATATCGTTTGGACTATTTTTATTCATTTTCAAAACGTTTCAGTAAGCTCTTTTTTAGTTCAAGATTGAAATGACAATGAGTAGAAAAGGAGGAAGGGGAATTGGTGAAGCCCATAAAAACTACAAAAGCAAGTATTTTTAAACAGTTATCTCAGCTAATTAGATTTCATTCGAGCTCAGATCAACTGCTCGACCCGGACCTTCAATAATTTATTATTTTTCAATAAATAGATGTCATCTTACTAACGATTTTCTTGCATCCCTGTCATTAGCTGCTTTTTTTTTACATGGAAGATAAGATCATTTGTGAAAAAGCACTTCAGGTAAATTGTTGCTATGTTTTCTACTCCCAGACAGATGGCGCTATTTTCTGCACACAGATAAACAGCTGATGTACTTTTTTAGCTGGATGATACAATGAATCAAAAAATTGATCGCATGTTCTGGAATTTCTTACAAAACAAATGTTACAGGAAAACGAAAAAATAGATTATAAAAAAATTATATGGGCATTTTCAACGTAACTCACGCGACATGCGTACGACTTAAAGCTTCGTTTTCTCGGAAGTTTGTGTTGTTAATGTAAAAAAATTTCTTATATACATATGTCTTACAAGACACAGTAATGGTATGATATACCAAAAATATCGTACCTGTAACTAATTAAGAATGGCAGTGGTAAATATGGGCGTAACTCACGCGACAAAATAAGGAAGTGTGTTTTACAAGCTTCAATGAAAACTAATAAGAATAGAAGAAAACTGATCCCCAAATCTGATGAAGACTTTCGCAAACGAAAAACTGATAATGATTTACGGATATGCACCTGGAATGTCCGAACCCTTAATTGGGAAGGTGCCTCTATCCAACTGAGTGATGTCTTGGAAAGATACAAAGCTGATATCACTGCTATCCAAAAAATGCGATGGAAGGGACAGGGTTGCATTCGGCATGCACCCTGTGATATCTACTACAGCGGCCATGCGGAGAAGCACGAGTTTGGATGCGGATTTGTAGTTGGCAAGAGACTACGGCCCCACGTCCTGCGATTCACACCTGTGAACGAACGACTTGCCATAATCCGCATCAATGTTAGATTTTTCAATATAAGCCTAATATGTGCGCACGCTCCGACAGAAGACAAGGACGATGAGACCAAGGAAATTTTCTACGAGCGCCTTGAAAATGCTTACGAGCGTTGCCCCCGTCACGATGTAAAAATCGTGCTTGGTGACTTCAACGCTAAGGTAGGCAAGGAAAATATTTTTGGTTCAGCCTCCACGACAACACCTCCGATAACGGAATGAGGCTGATTGACTTCGACGCAGCACGAAACATGGTCGTAAGTAGCACTAGATTCAAGCATCTCAATATTCATAAAGCCACCTGGATGTCCCCTGATCAAAAAACCAAGAATCAAATTGATCACGTTTTGATCGACGGAAGGCACTCTTCCAGTGCATTGGTTGTACGCACGATCCGTGGTGCAAACATTGACTCGGATCACTATCTTGTTGCAGCCAAGATCCGTACACGTCTATGCGCAGCTAAGAATACACGCAACCCTACACAGAGAAAACTAGACGTCGACAAGCTGCAATCGAAACAGACAGCCGATGCTTTCGCCACTCGACTCTCACTCCTGCTTCAAAGCACTCCTCCAATCGATGATATATGCGCGCAGTGGACACACATTTCCAACTCCATGCGTGCGGCTGCTGAAGAGGTGATTGGCTACCAACGCCCTCGCCGAAACCAGTGGTACGACCAGGAGTGTCGCGACGCCACTGCAGAGAAAGACGCCGCCTACAAAGCCACCCTGCAGTCGGTTGTAACGCGCGCTGCTAAGGAGCTATACAAAGAAAAGAGGAGGGAAGAGAGACATATTTTCAGGCAGAAAAAAGAGAGGCAGAAAAGCGCGAGCAAGAGAAGATTGAGATGTATGGGGACAGGAATGAGGCCCGAAAAATTTTTCGAAAAAATAAGACGCCTTGCCGATGGTTTTAAAACCGGGGCCTCTTCGTGCAAGGATGAAAACGGGAATCTAGTGACAGATGTCCAGAGTACACTGACGTTATGGAGGGAACACTTCTCTAAGCTTCTAAATGGCGACGCTGAGAACAATCCCGCCAATAGAGATGATATTCCGGAAACCCCAATTTCGGATGATAGCGTTGAGGTTCCGCTGCCCGACTATGATAAAGTTCTGACAGCTATAGCTCGGCTTAAAAATAACAAAGCCGCGGGAACTGATGGCTTACCTGCTGAGCTGTTTAAGAACGGAGAGCTTCTATGCAGAATATGGTCGGAAGAATGCATTCCGAACGATTGGAATCTCAGTGTGGTCTGCCCAATCCACAAGAAAGGCGATTCCACTATCTGTGCCAATTACCGTGGGATAAGCCTTCTTAATATCGCATATAAGGTCCTGTCGAGCGTTTTATGTGAAAGATTGAAGCCCATTTTAAACGAACTGATCGGACCTTATCAGTGTGGCTTCAGACCTGGAAAGTCCACCATCGACCAGATTTTCACGCTACGACAAATCTTGGAGAAGACTCAAGAAAAACAAGTCGACACCCACCATCTTTTTGTCGACTACAAAGCCGCCTTCGACAGCCCAAAAAGGAAGCACCTGTACTCCACCATGCCTGAATTTGGTATTCCTGCAAAACTAATACGACTTTGCAGGACGACACTAAGCAACACCAGCAGCGCAGTTAAAATCGGGAAGGACCTCTCCCCACCATTTATTACCAAACGAGGTATCAGACAAGGTGATTCCTTATCGTGCGACTTTTTCAACCTAATGATGGAAAAGATCATCCGAGCTGCTGATCTGAGACGTAGTGGCACAATATTCTACAAGAGTGTTATGCTGCTTGCGTATGCTGATGACATAGATATCATTGGCCATAATGCGCGCGAAGTCAGTGCAGCATTTTCCAGAATAGAAAGAGAGTCAAGTCGAATGGGTCTGGCAGTGAATGCAGATAAGACGAAATACTTAGTGTCAACAAACAAACAGTCCCAGCGTCTTGGAACCCACGTTACCGTTGACAATACCTCCTTCGAGGTTGTGAAGAACTTCGTTTATCTGGGATCCAGCATTAATTTAACCAACGACATCAGCATTGAGATCAAACGAAGAATAACTCTTGCCAACAGGTGTTACTTTGGGCTCAGTAGGCAATTGAGAGGCAGAGCCCTCTCTCGACGAACGAAAATCACGCTCTATAAATCGCTCATCATGCCCGTCCTACTTTACGCATCACAAACCTGGACGCTGAGCAGTTTAGATGAAAAGACTTTAGAAGCATTCGAGAGAAAGATTCTTCGTAAGATCTACGGACCAATCTGCGTCAATGGGTGTACCGAATACGGTGGAATGATGAACTGTATGAGCTGTACGCCGACATCGACATAGTCAAGCGCATTAAAATTGAGCGGCTTCGCTGGCTTGGTCATGTTAAGCGCATGAAAGACTATGCTCCAGTGAAGAAAACATTCGATTCGGTACCCAGCGGCAGTCAACGCAGAAGAGGACGACCGCATCTTCGTTGAAAAGACCAATTAGAGGACAACCTGACGAAGCTTGGAATTTCCAACTGGCACCAGCAAGTGAAAGACAGAAATGGCTGGCGCAAATTCTTAGATGAGGCCAAGACCGACATACGGTTGTAGCGCCAACTAAGTAATTAATTAAGTAAGTAAGTTTTACAAGCATGTTTAGTTTGTAAAAACTCAGCGAATTTCCGATATAATTTGTTTTAGTTTTTAATTTTTAGATAATGGGAAAACAGTTAAGTTTCACATTAAACCCACTTTACCTATGGACTGTGCTTATTTAAAAATATATTGAGTTTCAAAAAAAATTTCCCATAACTCATGCGACAAAATTTCCTTAAATTTAAATTAGTTGATTAAGTAATTAGATAGTACAGTAATTATGTAATTTAGTAATTTAAAAACAAATTCATTATATTGTCCTTTTCTTGCCTCAACCAAATTAAATATATTAATGGACAGCGGAGATATTTGCATCGAAAGACCAAACTTTGATTTGCACGTCGTTTTTTTCTCATTCCTACACAGTAAAAAATATGAGCATAAATTTTATACTATTTTGTATACATATAAATCCAAACCAAAAATGTTATAAAATTTTTACCATCAAATAATATAAATTTTTCCAGACCATTCACCTCGTCAGACCAATCGAAAAAGCTATATTTTTACATTTCCCGATTTCGGTGAATTTTTTTCTTTCGAACCAGAATATATTTTGATTAACACATGATATCCATATGAAATTTTTAAATAATATTTGTTTTCTTATTTTTGTAATATTGAGAGGTATAAAATTTATTGGAATAAAAGAAGTTTATACCGCACAGATGTTATAAAAAAGATAAAATTTACCCTCAAATTGTTTACTGTGTAGATAACGATGTTTTATGGAAAAGTCGTGGTACTGAAAATTTCTTCAATTTTGAGGATATGTGAGTGTTTTTGATGATAAAACAACAAACAATTTTTAAAATTAAATACACAAAAATCTCCGATGGTAAAAAGTTTAATAATAACAAAACTACCGTTAGTTGAAAAATTTCAGAGAGGGCGTGGCAAAAACTAAGTATGTTACATTTTAAGTTGGGATGCACTTAATATGTATACCTTGTTTGAGCAAAATCCGTTGAGCCGTTTAGATTTGTATAAAGGCCAAACAAACAAACAAACAAACAGAAAATGAGTTTTATTACTATAGATGAAACATTGCATGTCCTGAAACATATCCTAAAACACTAAAGCTAGAGCTGATGGCAAAGAATTTTTGAGCACAATACCAAAGAATTTTGCAACGCTCACCTTATTCTCTAGACGTTAAGCAATCTGTTTTAATGCACAATATGTCTAAAGGTCACAGTGCAAATCCCAACAATAATACCTTATTTTTATATTAAAATATTTAAAGTACAAATTTTTATTTTTTAGTAAAACGTTGTCTTATTCAATTTTTTTTTTTTTTTTTTTTACTGAAAGATATTAATGTCATAGGAACATATAATTTTATTTGCAACAAACAAAAGGTGTTGTTATCTACAGCTGAGCAAAATCAATGATTTGGTTATTGAAAAATTGCAATCATTATAAATTTACTTTTAGTTTTTATTTATTTATTTGCAAAAATAACACACCGATAAAGTTAAAGTTAACTCAAGAACAACTAAATTAAACGCGGACACATTTGGTATTAGAAGAAGTGAAAAATATATTAATAACAGAGATAATGATTTTCTCATGTGTCTTAGCATCACCAAGAATATCACTTCAAAAACATGAAATTGGTCTATATTATTTATTTTCCTTATTATATGGCATGCTCAGGATAGACCACACACGCACACCTACACACACGCACACACTTATACTCACACTAACACACTTGACATAGAACGTCATATGCGATGTGGACTGTCATCTTAGGGTGAAGTAGATTTTTTTGTTGTTTTTTTTTAAATTTACGATGACTCCATTGAAACGAAAAAATATATCGTTAAGGTTGGTGGACGGGAGAAATAAAACTTAAGTGCTCCTAGTAGTAAATGGAGGAGGGGGAGTTTTGGGAATGCATTGCTAGAGACATAAAAGTGTTTACTTAACGGCGCCTTTGTTGTTTGTGTTTTTACTATATTCGATTACGTTGTTCTGTACTTCTAAAATACACCTAATCACCCTCCTGTTGCGCACTGTTTATGCTCACATATACATACATATAAACGCTCACGCACACACCAAGTGCACAGAGTGTATTTCTAGTGGGTACTCGCAAGAGTTTTGCCATCAAATGCACTACAACAGTGTGGCCAGAGAGCGAAAACAAAGCTCTTTTTATGAGCTTTTTTCCTTTAAATTTTGAAGGAAAAAAAAAGCAATCATGAGAGCGCAGAATATACTTTAGAATGGAACCCAGTGGTAAGTAGAAACATGGCAAAAGCGGCTATTTCTTAAAAACAATGTAGCTGCAAATCTGTTTACAACTCTCGTTTGCATTTGTTCGAATATGATCACTAAAACACTGATGACATTTACCTTACACAGTAAGCGATCATGGGAGTATGGTATGCTGCTTCCGATGCACAACAATTAAAACAGCTCACAATATAAAACGAAACCCAATTTAAACGATAGATCACACACCGAAAAGACTTTCGTCAGAAATGAAAAAATGTTCGTACCTGCGGCGTTTTACAATAACATCTTATCCCTGGAACCCATACGGTGTGCGTAGGAACCCCATTGAAAATTAAAAGTGGCTGTATTTTGTTTTATGGGACATTTTATAGCATGAGTTTTTGTCACTATAGCTGTGGTTTTTGTGCTCTTTTTTTAGTAATTATTTTTTAAAATGAACAGTTATGAATAAAAATTTGTATCATTTGTTTTTGAATTTAACGAAATGCCACTTTAAAGTTAGTGGGGGTGTAGAGGAACCCCAAATAGCTTAACGTAACAAAAAACAAGGTATGGGTTGTAGGGCTAAGTGCAAAAATTATGTTTCGAGAATTTTTGTTTCAAAGTTTTCAACCACCATATAAGTTATATGAAAGGAATTGTAGTTTTTTTGTCATAACTTTGGCTAAGTTCCATTTAAAAGCTCCAGATTTTGTGTGCTGCTTATTCTGCTTTGTGAATGGAGCACAGTTTCATCAATAACTCAGTCCTGTCTTTAGTCGAAATAAGCTGTTACTTCGCAAAGACACAGATATGTATTTATGTGACAATGTCAAGTACACAATAAAGGGGCTCGATCGATTAATATTCATACACCTGTGATTCGTTGCTGGGAGTGTTAAAAAACACCTTCCTCATAGAGGTTTCTTGTAAATTATATCAAAAATATAGAATTAGAAAAAAAACCAAAACTAATTATGAGGTTTTGTAGCCACTGAACCCAACAATGTTTACAAAAATAAAAATCAACATCTTTCCACACCTGACTCACAAAGACTAGTGTCGTTTCATCGAACACTAACTCTCAGCCTATATACTAAACTTTTGTACGTCCGTCCTCTACAGTTGAAAATCAGCACCGTAAATTCTCACTTTGCTCTTAGGCCACAATACTTATCGAAAGATGCACGGATGGTGCTTACAAAGAGGGCCTTATTTAGTCTAGAAATAGGCTTTTTAAAATTAATGATAATCTGAAGTTGTAAGTGTCACCACTGCCATGAAATTTTGTCATGTATCTTTTCATTCTTCCTTAATATGATATCATGTGGATTTGTCATTAGTGGCACCATCTTCATTATGCTTCGAACTCATGTGTTGATTTGATGATGTGTTGATGTGTTGATGTTCATTTGAATCATGTGTTGCAAAATACTGGGGTTAAGTGTACTCTAACACTCTTTTTAATAATTACTCTATAGTTTCTAAATACAGAATTAAAAGATTTCTCTTCACTAGTCTGCTCTAGACAGTTCCCCTTTCTAATGGAAAAGTACGTGATTCTGCCACTGCTAAAGTCGAAACGCCAGGGGGTAAAAATTTTTGTGAGATTTAGCGAATACGTAATAGCATTGAAGCATCCTAGGGTTAAACTTTAAACCGGCGCACGGTGCGCTTTTTTCGATTTTAGGATGACATTTGCATTTTCTCAGAAACTATAAAAGATAGGGCCATGAAATTTTGTACAAATTAGTTTAAGCCTAAATTTAGTAACAAATTAGAATCTTAGGTCAACTGCATCGCCTACCTCCCATACAAACCGTATTTTTTTTAATAAAAAAACCCGCATAAAATTGCTATGTTTTTAAAGCGTAAATTTAGTTTATTTAACTTCAGTTAGACATCATGCTAAAAATATTTCAAATCGGATAACTTTTAGATATATCTGGTATAAAACAATATTACCAAATTAACGAAATTTAAAACATAAAAATTTGTTAAGAAATGGTTGCTAATACAAAATAAAAATCCCATTTTATTTTTCTTTAAACTTAAGAGTACCTAAAAATTTTCTTGGAAATCAGTGCATTTTAGGGCAACATTTGATTTTCAAGACTTTTTTCAAATTAAGTGGTTTTTCCTAATAGCAGCTAGATGCAGCAGGTTTTTACAGAAACAGAAGTCAGCAGTACGATATTTTATGATAGTTATTTTCCGACTTTAATAATGCTTAATTATCTAGATATTTTCTACTAAATTTTGCACAAATTTTCATTCCTTCAAAAATATACAGTCAATTGCTCAACGATTTTTTCTATTTTTATTTTTTGACATTTTTTATTGTATTTTATTTATATTAAATTCAATGGCGATTAAGATATAAAAAGTCTAAAAAACAAAACCCTGAAATATACTTTGTGCTCGAAGTGATTATTGTTTAAACTTGACTTTATTTTTTTGAGTTTTATTGAGCTTATTTTTGTTAAAGAAGTTTCAACTTTGACGAATTTTATAAAAAAAACATACAAAACATCAAATTTTTAATACCACATTCATAATACATGTCTTATAATCTGACGATTAAAAATATTTTTTTATAAAATTTAACAAAAAAACTACAAGTGTCATCCTAAAATTAAAAAAACGCACTGTGCAGCGGTTAAAACTTGTACGCTAGCAGTTTTGGCAAAAAGTGCAAACGGCATATTTTACTAGAATATTTCATTAAAAATGTTTGAAAAACTTAAGTTATTGATATATTACATTTTAATCAAGTTCAAACATAAGCAATTAAAATTTTTACAAATGTAAATCGCTACGAAACTTCCAGTTAGAAAAAAGACACAGACAACTGAAGTCAAACTGTTACGTTAACATTAAAAGAAACTATTTATTCCTATTTTTAACAGTTTTTGTCACATTCCGCTAACAGTTATGCATTACAAGATAATTACAGAAAAACTTTTACCAGCGGGTAGTTCGAGTGAGTGCTTAGAAAGATTGAGAGAAAGAATGATATATATATAGAGAGAGAGAGAGAGAGAGTTAGCCTAGGCACCCAGAGCACAATTAAAGCGTCCTTTTAAGCTTTATTTCCGCTATCAATTTCGATTTCTTTTTAACCATGTTTTCCCTGCTTTAATCACTTTTTTTAACTGCTTCTACCTGGTTTTGCTCTTTGCTGACCCAATTGTTGTCCTCGTTGTTGTTGGTCTTTTTTGGTATTTTTTTTATTTCTTGTCCATTTTTTTCCTTCTTTTTAGAATTTCAGTCGCGTTGCTGTGTGAGTTCGTGAGCAGGATTAAAACATCAACATCAAATTGGGCAGTTTTGAGCATTAACTGAACTACACATATTGGAGTCAAGGAGCAGAAACGTTTTTGCTCTTTGTTTTTTGTCTAAGTTTATTATTGTATTTATTGTTTGGTTTTTTTGTTGTTTTTATCTTCTATGAAGGTTGCGCAGCTTTGTTATGCAAATTGAGGTTACACAAGGTTTTAAGGTTAAAAGAACAATAAACCATTGGAAAAAATGTGAATATTGTTGTATTTTTTAAGCAACATAAAATTAAAATTATTTTTTGTTACTTTCTTTCTCAATGCAAAATAGATAAAAAATGTTAAAATTTTTTTTATTTTTCGTGCTCGCCCATCATGTAAGTAGTCATCAGCTTGCAAGCCAACCAAGCGAATGCAAACAAGCCAACACACACGTAGCATTGACCTTGAACAAATCCTTCACTGCTGGTAAACTTTAACTTCGCAATCAAGTTACACGGTAAACCGTTTTATTTTTATTTGATGCGTTCGTTCAGCTTGTTTTTTTCGCTTCGAAACCCTTTCTGCAGTATGTTTTTTATGCGAAATGCCAACGACCACATCTGTAAAGAAAGCAACTGCTATAGCAGCAGTTTAACTTCAAAATATAGCATTACGTGAAAAAAGTTATGCTCTTTATTCTACCTTTTAGTTTTTTTTTTTTTTTTTTTTTTGTGATTCAGAACACTGCTGTTTTTGCCACTGCTTTAATTTAGAGTTCAAACAAACAATTTTTTTCGTAAGCAAGTAAAGTTTTATAATTTAAGTAAATAAAAAAACTAAAAGAAATGTACTTTTTCAGGTAGTTTTTTGTCCAGCTTCTGGATTAATAAAAACACCTTGAAAACAGGCATTTTGAATTTCAAGTAGTGTACCTAAATGAGTAAAAAAAAACTTTTAACTAAGTCCGAACAGCGGCCGAATAAGGGTAAAACGGAGGCCGTTATGAAATAGTCTCAATCAAATAAGGGATCTTGAACTTCAAAGATTGTACCTGAATGAGCAAAAATCCAGTTATTTTTTTAACTAACACCAAACAGCGGCTGAATAAGGGTCAAATAGCGGCCGAATAAGGGTCACACACAGGCCGTTTTGAAGTAGTCTCAACCAAACAAGGCATCTTGAACTACAAAAAGTGCACTTAAATGAGTAAAAATACAATTATTTTTTAATAAGGCCGAACAGTGGCTGAATAAGGTTCAAACAGTGCTATTTGAAGTACTATCAACTAAACAATGCATTTTCAACTTCAAGACTTTTATCTAAATTAGTAAAAATACAGTTATGTTTTAACTTAAGTCAAACAGCGGCTGAATAAGGGTCAAACAACAGCTTTTTTGAAGTCGTCTCAGCCAAACAAGGCATATTGAACTTCAAGGAGTGCATCTAAGTGAGAAAAGTTAAAATGTTTTTAACAAAGTCTAAAAGTGGCTGAATGAGGGCCAAACAGAGGCCGTTTTGAAGTAGTCTCCACAGAACTATATGAATTTTTGAACTTCAACTGCATCTAAATGAAAAAAAAAAATTACAGTTCTTTTTTACTAAGTCCAAGCAGCGACTAAGTAAAAGTCAAACTGCTTCCGAACAAGGGTCTGAAAGAGGCCCCTTTGAAGTGGTTTCGACTAAACAAGGTATCTTCAACTTTGGAATGTGTATCTAAATTAGTACAAAAAACAGCGGCTAAATAAGGGTCAAATAGCGGCCTTTTTGAAGTAGTCTCAACCAAACCAGGTATGTTCATATTTAAGGAGTGTATCTTAATAAATATAAATACACTTTTTTTAATTTCACCCGAACAGGGGCTGAATTTAAGGCAAACAGATGCCGTTTTGAAATAGACTTTATGTGACTGTACCTAAATAAGTAAAAATAAAATTATTTTTTAATTTGGGCTACACAACAGCCGAATAAGGGTCAAATAGCAGCCGAACAAGGGTCAAACAGTGTTCGTTTTCAAATAGTCTCAGCCAAACAAGGCATTTTGAACTTCAAGAAGTGTACCTAAATGAGTAAAAATACCAATATTTTGTAATAAGGCCAAACACGGGCTGAATAAGGTTCAAAAAGAAGTCATTTTTAAGTACTTTCAACCAAACAATGCATCTTTAACTTCAAAATGTGTATCTAAATGAGCAAAAATACAGTTTTTTGAATTAAGGTTGAATATTGGTCAAAAAACAGAATTTTTGAAAACACATTTTAACTAAGGCCGAACATCGGCTAAATAAGGGTCAAATAGCGGCCTTTTTGAAGTAGTCTCAACCGAACTAGGCATGTTCACCTTTAAGGAGTGTATCTAAATAAGTATAAATACACTTCTTTTAACTTCACCTGAACAGGGGCTGAATTAAAGTCAAACAGATGCCGTTTTAAAGTAGACTTAACAAAACTAGGCTTCTTGAAATTCAATGACTGTAACTAAATGAGTAAAAATAAAATTCTTTCTTAACTTAAGCTAAATAACAGCTAAATAAGGGTCAAATAGCGGCCAAACAAGGGTCAAACAGAGGCCGTTTTCAAATAGTCTCAGCCAAACAAGGCATCTTGATCATCAAGAAGTGTACCTAAATGAATAAAAATACCATTATTTTGTAATAGGGCCAAACAGTGGCTGAATAAGGTTCAAACAGAAGTCATTTTGAAGTACTGTCAAACAAACAATGCATCTTCAACTTCAAAACGTCTATCTAAATGAGTAAAAATACAGTTCTTTTTTAACTTAGGCTGAACATTCGCTGAATAAGAGTCAAATAACAGCCTTTTTGAAAACACATTTTAACTAAGGCCGAACAGCGGCTAAACAAGGGTCAAATAGCGGCTTTTTTTAAGTAGTCTCAACCAAACCAGGCATGTTCATCTTTAAAGAGTATATATAAGTAAGTAAAAATACACTTCTTTTAAATTCACCCGAACAGGGGCTGAATTAAAGTCAAACAGAGGCCGTTTTAAAGTAGACTTAACAAAACTAGGCATCTTTAAATTCAATGAGTGTGCCTTAACTAGTAACAATAAAATTATTTCTTAACTTAGTCAAAGCAACGACCGAATATGGGTCAAATAGCGGCCGAACAAGGGTCAAACAGAGTCCGTTTTGAAATAATTTAAGCTAAACTAGAGCTAAAATTTTTAAATCTGATTTTGTTGATTTGGAAGACTATAAATATTTAAAATAAACAAGGGAACAATTCCATAAATATTATTTATTCATTAATTTATTCTCACTTATTATATTAATGAAATATAAGAGTGCACTTGGCAGCGTGGTATTAAAAACTGAACTTTCTAAAAACTAACAGTTTTCTTTTCAAGTCAATACCAGTAGTTCTACTTCGATATCCTTTGTATATTTTCATTTTAAACTCCTTCAAAATTATCCAATCAGGGCAAACTATTTTTACTCACTATGTACGCGGTCAATTGTATAAAATTTTCATCCTACATTTTAATAGAAATCTTTGAATGCTCACGCTTAACTGCATTTAATTGCCTAAAATGTGCTTCTATATAATTAACGAATTTATGATAGACAGCATCATCTAACATCAGGGACACGAACAACTTCCATACGGCATGGAATTGAATTGTTCAAATTTTCTCAGCTGAAACAAATTAAAACTCCGTCGAGTGCTCGTTCTTCCGCTACAATAGAACACATTGAAAAAACAACTTCAAGAGTTCATAACTTCAAAGGATAGCATCAAAACCATCACAGACGACAATATTAGAGTGCCTCGCTATGGAGCCAAAACAATATTAGTCCAAAGAAGCGCACACTTTGATTTCTTATAATTAAGGAAAATAAACGACAAATAAGGCAGAATGGTTAACGTTGTGCACGAACAACGTCAAAGTATTTTTTTTTTTAGTTTTTCTTAATTTGATGTAATTAAATTGCGTGGTAGCCTTGAAGGTAAACGACGACAAAGGATACAAATTTTATTTATAAGTTTCGCCTGGCTGGCATATTGGAATAAAAGCGGAAAATTCAGCCCATCTAAAAAAGAATTTAAAGGAACTGACAGCTTGATAGAAGTACGTCTAGCTTGAGAAGATTTGGTTCGAGTGTCCGAGTGTGTGTTGTTGCAGCGTTTGTCTGAATATTGTCTAAAAATTGGTCTGCATACCAATGATTCTATATATAAATAAAAATAAATAAAAACAAAACCTAACAAATTATACAAAAGTCACGAAAATGTAATCATGTCAGCTTCAACTTAATTCAATTCAATGATTCTTTCTGCCCAGTTGTCTTCGAATAGCAGCAGCAAGACAACAAATAATACAATCAAATCATATCTGTTGCCGCCCGTTCCTGCCACAGGCCCCTCAGCAACACCTCCCTTCACTGCGTCAGTTTTGAGTTTAACTTTTTTCTTTTTTCAATTAATTACAAACTTACGTGCTTCAAGGACGGTGCTTGTGTTTCAACTTGGTCTTTGATTTTTAATTCAACTACTTTTGGCAGTCGGCTAGGCGAGGGTAGTTTGACAACGCTGTGTAGCAATATTTTCAAAGAAGATAATATATACAATTCAATTCATGTGATAATATATTACAATATAATTATACAACAGTTTAGATATATTTTGGCGGTATTTAAATAGGTTTTCTAAAAAATATTCCAAATAAGCATATATTTACTAATTATGCACAACTTCTTTTTAATTAAGCAAAATAAACTGTTTTGAAGACACCCAATTAAAGTCAAAAGACACAAAAGTCTCAACATATTCAAAGAGATCTGAAACAAAATTATACTGTGCGTAAAACCTTCATACTGGCATCTTCAACTTGAGGGAGTGTATCTTAATGAATAAAAATACATTTTTTAACTTAGGCCGAGCAGTGGCTGAATAAGGATAAAATAGCGGCCGAATAAGGGTCAAACAGCGGCCGTTTTAAAGTAATCTCTACCTAACAAGGTATCTTGAACTTCGAATGAGTAAAAATACAGTTTTTATAATCAAGGTCTGAATAAGGGTCAAACAGAAGTACTCTCAATAAAACAAGGCATCCTGAACTTCAAGCAGTGTACTTAAATGATTAAAGCTACAATTCTTTTTTAATTATGACTGAACAGAGGCTGAATAACTGTCAAACAGCAGCCGAACAAGGGTGAAACAGAG
This sequence comes from Dichetophora obliterata, assembly GCA_963920525.1. NCBI lineage: Eukaryota > Metazoa > Arthropoda > Insecta > Diptera > Sciomyzidae > Dichetophora > Dichetophora obliterata. Next base: position 199,259,203 of record OY986438.1, on the reverse strand, counting down.
GCCGTTTTAAGTAATGTCAATCAAACAAGGCATCAGGAATTTTAAGGAGTGTACTTAACTGAGCAAAGCTACAATTCTTTTTTAACTACGGTTGAACAGCGGCCGAATAAGGATCAAATAGCATCCGAACAAGCTTCAAACAGAGGCCGTTTAAAGTAATCTCAATGAAACAAGGCATCTTGAAGTCACCAAATAGCGGCTGAATGAGGGTCAAACAGAGACCGTCTTGAAGTAGGGTCAATCAAACAAGGCATCCTGAACTTTAAGGAGTATACTTAAATGAGTAAAGCTACAAATATTTTTTAACTAAGGTTGAACAGCGGCTAAATAAGGGTCGAATAGCAGCCGAACAAGGTTCTAACAGTGGCTCTTTTTAAAATAGTCTCAACAACACAAGGCGTCTTGACCTTCAACGAGTATTTCCAAAATTTTTTGTAATTAAGATCAAACAGCGGCTGAGTAAGGGTCAAACAGAAGTAGTTTTGAAGTAGTCTCAATAAAACAAGGTATCCTGAACTTCAACGAGTGTACCTAAATGAGTAAAAATACAATTAATTTTTAACTTAGGTCGAACAAGGGCTAAATAAGGGTCAAATAGCAGCCGAACAAGGGTCAAAGGGAGGCCTTTTTAAAGTAGTGTCAATCAAACAAGGCATCCTGAACTTTAAGGAGTACGCTTAAATAAGCAAAGCTACAATTCAATGAACAGCGGCCGAATTTGAAGAAACAGAAGTAGTTTTGAAGTAGTCTCAATAAAACAAGGTATCCTGAACTTCAACAAGTGTACCTAATTGAGTAAAAATACAATTTATTTTGCACTGAGGTCGAACAGGGGCTTAATAAGGGTCAAATAGCAGCCGAACAAGGGTCAAAGGGAGGCCTTTTTAAAGTAGTGTCAATCAAACAAGACATCCTGAACTTTAAGGAGTATACTTCAATGCGTAAAGCTACAATTCTTCTTTAACTAAGTTTGAACAGCAGCCGAATAAGGGTCAAATGGCAGTCGAACAAGGGTTCAACAGGGGCTTTTTGAAGTATTCTCAACCAAACGAGGCATCTTGACCTTCAACGAGTGTTCCTAAAAATTTTTTAATTAAGATCAAACAGCCGCTGAGTATGGGTCAAACAGAAGCTGTTTTGACGTAGTCTCAATCAAACAAAGCATTTTGAACTTCAAGCCTTAACGAGTTAAAATACAATTCCTTTTAACTAAGTCTGAACAGCGTTAGAAAAAGAGTCAGCCGAACAAGGGTCAAACAGAGGCCATTTTAAAGTAATGTCAACGAAACAAGGCATCTTGAAGTGACCAAATAGTGTCTGAATAAGGGTCAAACAGCAGCCGAACAAGGGTCAAACAGAGACCATTTTAAAGTAGTCTCAACCAAACAAGGCAACTGTGAACTGTGAATTTTAAGTCATTATTTTCATATAAAGCTGCTGGGCTTTGGCCAAATATTAATTTATAGAAGGCCGAATAATTATCAGCACGTCATTATTTTCAAAAGCGATTTTATTGAATTTTAAACTTAAATTGCATATGGGCACTTCCACCAAAAGTTCTGCGACTGAAAAATTAATATGTTGTTTCAATTTTTTTTTAAACCTTCATAATAGAGAAAAATGTTTAAATTTATATTCTGAGAGTTCTGAGAGTACTGAGAGCTGACCTTAATTTGAGTTTTTTTTTAAAATGGCAACAAACATTATGAATGGCAACAAAATCTTAAAAATTCTGACAAAAGTTGAACAATTTTTACGAATATGGGCCTTTTATAAGTATTATAAATACTCTTACAATACAAAGTTTAATTCTATTTTTTTCAGTTTTCAATTTTAACGGTCCTTTATTACTCTTCATATGGTTTTCTATTTCAATTAAATAAAAAAAAACTATAAAATACTTGTATATCTTTGAAGCGAAAAATCTGTGTCGTTACGTGTCATATTATGCTTTGAACAAAAATAATTGAAAAAGATTTTTCTATGAAACAATTCTGCGTCGATAAGCAATAATAGCTTAAGTCTAATTTCAAAGTTTCGAGAAATCTTGTTTCAAAGTCGTCAATCGCCATATAAGTTATATGAAACGGTCTATTTTTGCGTCGTATCATTGGCTAAAGTCATGATAGAAGTTCCAGATTTTGTGTTCTTATAAGGATATATGCGTGGAACAAAGCTACATCAATAACTCAGTTCTGTCTTAAGTTGACTTAAGCTATTATTGCTTATCGACACAGAATTATGAATACAAAAAAAATAATTCCAGATAATATTAAAGCAACTTTTATAAAAAAACTCGTGCACACTTTGCAATTTTTTTTTTTTTTATATTGATGCAGACAAAAACCACTTCAATATTTTGTATCGTAACCTTTTGTTTGCTTATAGCTTCGGCTAAAACTTCGATACCTTCCAGCGTTTACACTAAATATAGTTCTAGTAGAGTGCTATCCGAAAATAAAAACAGGACAAAGAAATTTTACATTTTTCTTTGCTTTTTTTAATTTTTAACAACAAAAAAGCTTACAAACGTTACGTGCGCGACCATGGAAATGCCCATATATAAAATTACACTCAAATGCACAATTTTAAGTGCATATACTAATTTTTGTGGAATTTCAAGACTTTTACCATTTTGAAAAAGTCACTTTGTATGTGAGGTTTTCATCTGATTATCGAACTGATTTTCAGCTCATTATCGAACTTGCTCACAAACTGGCGTTACGTACGATTTGTACGAAGAAATATTAAAACAAAATATAAATGACTTTTTATATTTGCATAGTAATTAAATAGCACTATATTAAATAAAAGCATTGACCACAATCGAGCCCAAGGATTTAAAGGTATAACCAAAACTAATTGCTGGCATTTTGTTACAAAAAACGGAAGTGATTTTTGACTTGAATTACAAAATTTGCAAAACTCTCTAAATTGAGCAAGACTTTTTGTATACAACTTTTTTTTAGAAGGACTTAAAATAACGTAAGTTTGTTTTCCATGTTATCAAATTTAAAAATCTTCTCCGGATTTTTGTTTACTAGGCTTTTCAATCTGGCACTACGTTACTTAAATTTCCATTGTAGTTCAATTGGGTAAGTAAGTACTTAAACAGTTGAGTAATTTTGTAATTTGGTAATTAAAAAACAAATTTAATATTTTATTCTTTCCTTGCCTCAACCATTCTTTCTTTATTTTTAGACAATGCCTTCACTTTTCACTAAAACCAAAAAATTTACAAAGCATTTACTAAACATTTACGAAAAAGAAAAACTACATTTGTGCAACAGTGCAGACGATTTGATCATCATGGTAAATGAATTTGTGTGTGAATAAATAAATTAATTAAATTAATAAAATTAAAATGTTTCTCTAAGATAATATCATAAAACTATAAGTTTTTAATAAGTTTTAATTTGTTTGGTCATGGTAGACTTTTCTGTGAAATACCTATATCAAATTCTGATACGATAGTTTTAAAGTTTCTGCTGGAATTTTGATCACAGATGGACAGACGGACATGGCTAAATCTCAGGACTAGCTCAAAAGGTAATGCTGATCAAGAATATATATACTTTTCTATACCTGTCCAGCCTTGTATGGGCATTGCAAACGGAGTGACAAAGTTATTAAACCGTTCTAGATTGGTTCTTTTAGATAGAATCAAATAACATACATTTTTCATGAATAGCAAAAATATAAGAGGCAACTGGAACAGACATAATCCCTAGTAGAGTTTGTAGGCTTGATCTAAAAAATACGTACTCTTAATAGTCCAATAAGAGAATGAATTTAAATGGCCGATGAGAAAATAAATTCTTGCGATCTCAACAAAGGAATTTATTCGAACAGGTGTCGTCTAATCATGTAAGGCTTAACAGGCCGCTTCCGAAACAGTTCCATCTAGTCTGCTTTGTGATTGACTATATACAGAGTTGTTTCTGTTGTGTCCTTCTTCAAACTTACTTACAGCCGTATTCTGGCAAAGTGACAATTGTTACCCAGTTTTTTTTAAATTTCTATGTGTTTGTTGCAATTTTTTGATTTCAAAACAAAATTTGAAGCTGAAAAACAAAATTTTTTAATAAATTTGTCACTACCTGCAAAGCCGGTGACAATTTTTATCAAAATTTATTATTTTTGGGCTTCAAATTGTGTTTTGAAATTAAAATATTATCAACAAACACAAATAAATTTTAAAAATACTGGGTAACAATTGTCACTTTGCCAGAATAGGGCTGTTAATCTAAATAGCTCACAATAAAAATCATGTAAACATTCAAAATATAGATCACAATTAATTATCAGAAATTAAAATCAGTGTTATTTTCTTTACACAGTATTCAGCATATTCCCATGGTATGAATTTATTTAAAAATTTAAAAATATACTGGTTTTTGTATATATACTGGTTTTTGTTTTACATTTTTTCATTCCTACATCTAGGATTTTTAAAAAAAAGTTATTATTTTGGAGATGAGTATTATATTTATTTTTAGATATAAGTTTCACTTCTAAACAGGAATCCTTCTTTAATCCTATAGCAGTATTTTAGTTTAAACTACATACTTAATAACTATACATACATATGCTTATTCTGAATTGAAACCGAATTTTTTTCTTATTTGTTAAAATCGCTGATGTTGAAAAAATTAAAGACGATGGTTGAAATTTTATCGACTTACAATTTATTTGTCTTTTCAGTCTGAACATAGAGATTAAAATTAACCGGAAATAACAATTTTTTACAGTACTGCCAAATTCCGGTATTTTGAGCTGTCAGATTGGCTAAGTGCTACCCATAGAATAAGAAACACATTTACCCCATGAACACATTATATGACAAACGAAACAAAAGTGAACTTAAATTAATTAAGTTAACATATTGTAACCTTTGTCTTAAGGCTCTCTGCAATCTTTTCAAACAGCCCTCACTCGTTGAAAGGAAGTCTTCGATACATTTCGCCACTCCATATCTGTGCATTCACTCCTGAATATATAACAACGTTTATGGCAATACCACCGTCTCTTTTCCGTATCAACCCCCAAGCCCACCACTTCGATTCGTCACTAGAGCTGTCAAGCGTCCTAGGATAAAACTGTCAAAGCTTTAATTGGTGCTACTTCCTCACAGCCCACACTTCATCCTGCGTACACATTCACATTCCAACAAGCACTTACTGGTGTTCGCTATATTGGTATTACCTTATTTACCTGTACCTATCTATCGACCTACCTACCTTTATTTGTTTTGTCCTTTTGTCCTGTCCTGTATATCTATAGATATATTTTTTTTCTTTCCAACTGCAATGTTTCGTGTCTGCTGGCAATCACCAGGTCCGCAATCATCAGTGGACTTGATTCCGAAAATAAATAGCAGTCCTCTGACCAAAGTGAGGCCACTTATCGTTCCAACCTCCCATCTCCCCCTTCCCATGGCTAGATAAGAGAGTCCGTGAAAATTCCATAAATTCTAGCATAATTAGTTCAAGTGATTCAAGTTGCTGATATTTGGCTATTTTTGGTTCGCACCACCTCTTGAGTATGATTGAATGATTATTTTTTCATAATTTTTGCTTAGCGTCCGTTTTTGTCTCTCTTTCTCTTTCTGTCTAAAGAAAGAGCTACAATTTCTTTGTTTTGACAGCATTTCGTTTATCCCTAATGTCCTTTATAACTCTATTTAGGCCGAATATTTTTTGCGCGTGTAAGTTATTTGGGTGATTGTATTGTTAAGTGTTGTTGTTGTTTTTGTGGTGGGTTCTGTTATTTAGACAGTTATTTTCTATTGTGATTTATTTATTTTTCTTTCATTTATTTCCTATCACGTGTATTGAATTTTTTTTTCTTTTTAGTATACAGTTCTTAGGTTCAATTATTGATTTTTTTGGTTGTTTTAACAGCAATATGCTTTGAGTTATTAAAGCTTAATTGATTGCTTTGTTAACATGTTCTAATTTAGGTTTGGAGAATTATGCTAAATGTTTCGATTCCATGTTAAATGCTCGTAATAAATGTCCACTCAATTAACCAATTTTCACTCACTTCCTGACAGCTTGTAGTACCAACAACAAGAACAACATCAGCTAAGATCATTATCTAATAACTACGCACTAAAGAATGCATCTGCAAACTGTTTTTATCTGGTGTATCTGTGCCACTTAGTCAAGACTTTTAGGGCACTATAGAGCACTTTAAATATTGTAAGTTTTTCTGTTAAAAAAATCCTTTTGACGATTATAACTTTTAATACATTTTATTTAGTTATAATTTTTTGTGGATTTTTTAGTTTTGGAGACTTGATAACGTTAATTTGTTTGTATGAGATGCAGGCAAAATGTTTATTCAAATTTGTTAAATTCCAAACTTAGAGTGTGCCGTCACTGAAAAGAACTAACATGCATTAAATTTTATTGCGTTCATTTTCATACAAAAATATCAGCTACCAGCGCATCTATAAAGAGTCTAAAGCCAAAAAACACATTTTTAGGGTCCGTGACCCTTTAATACTGGCAGCATATATACAAAGAGTATAAGACAAAAAACACATTTTCAGGGTCCAAAAAGGGTTCAGAAAAATTTTTGAAATCTTAACATCAGGTTCGAAATAAGCGACCCATTTATACTGCCAATACATATACAAAGAGTATAAAAAAGAGTCAAGAAAAATTTCAAAATTTTAACATCAGTTTCGAAATAAGCGAGCCTTTAATACTGCCAGTATATGTACAGTGTTGCGCAAAACAATAGCAACAAAATCAGTTCGCTGCTACAAAATCGTGTATCTTTTTAAATATTAGGTACACAAAAAAATGATTATAGGAACCAAAGCATATATTCACACATCATATTAAAAACAAATCATATTCAAATTTGGTTTTGTTTTCTCTATTAAATTTAAAATTAATGTAATTTCATTCAGTTTTTCTGAGAGCAAAACAATAGCAACAAAATTTATATTTGGTGTAAGATTCATTATTCTTGATAACCGCTGCACATCTGAGCGACATCGACTCTATTAAATAAGATATGTTGGTATTAGGTATATGTTCCCAATTAAGTTTCAAGGCTTCATACAGTGCAGTCTTATTGGAAAACCTTTGACCAGAAACTTTTACCTTCAAAATTCCCAAAAGATTTTCAATGGGATTCAAGTCATTGTGACTGTGGCGGCTCATCATTGACTTGAATCACATTGCCTTTAATGTAATCTTTGATGATCTTTGAAGTGTGCTTCGGGTCGTTGTCGGGCTGAAACCTTTACTGAAGCGACATATTCCACTCTGAATGTGGTTGCATCTGAATGTGGTTGCAAATGTCATTATATACAAATTGATCCATAATTCCATCGATTTTTTGAAATGGTTCAACTTCATTATAGGAAAAACAAGTGCAGACCGCCATCCGCAGAATGCCACCGCCTCCGTGCTTAAAATTTATTTTGCAGTTTCGGGCTTCAAGTCGTGTACCTAGGTGGCGCCGTACCGTGCACATCCCATCTGAATTAATGAAGTTGAACTTTGATTCATCGCTAAAAAACTGTTTTGATTTTTCAACGGTCCAATTTAGGTGCTCTTTTGCAAGACTGAGTCTAAAAACAATAAATTGCAACTTGTTGTCACAACTTCAGACAGAATTGTTTAAATTGTAACACCTCACCTTGTTTTTTATGCTTAGCTGTAAGCAAAGGTTTCTCTGCCGGTCTGTAACGTCTTTAATCGTTCTCAACGGCTCGTCATCAAACAGTGCTGTGATGGATATCTAAATCAAGTGTCCGAAAAACCTCTTCGGATGTGGCAAGTGCATTTCATTTAAACACGCCACAAATGTTCCTGTCATCACGCAGCGATGTCTTCCGCGGTCGCCCTCTTCAATGTACTGTTGTTACGTATTTTGTGATGGTATATTTCTTTATTAATCTATGAACTATTGACTGATTAATATCAAACTGTTTCACGTTAGATATTTGTGAATTTCTGTTTTTAAATTCGGAAATAATTTGCAATTTAAGAGCTTCACAGTATTTAAAACGTGCCATTATAAATGGAACAGTCAATGTCACAACTCGCGCAAAAACAAAACTAAACTTAAATGTTTATGACTTACAAACAGCACGTGCTTTACAATAACGGAACTTTTCCCGGTAATTCTTGGAACTTTTGTTCTCTTTTTACATTTTTCAAGTTTTGTTGCTTTTGTTTTGCTCTCAGACAAATTGAATGTAGCTATATTAATTTGAAATTTAATTAAAAAAAACAAAACCAAATTTGAATTTGATTTGTTTTATATATGATGTATGAATATATGCTTTGATCCCTATAATCATTTTTGTGTGTCCCCAATATTAAAAAAGATACACGATTTTATTGCAGCGCACTTATTTTGTTGCTATTGTTTTGCGCAACACTGTATATACAAAGAATATAAAACAAAAAACACATTTTCAGGGTCCACCTTAGTGTAAAAAATTTTTAATTTCTAACATAAGATTAAAAATCAGCGCATCTACAAGGAGTATAAAACAATAAAACACATATTTAGGGTCCACCGTAGTGGCAAAAAACTTTTTTGAAATTCTAAAAACACATTCGAAATCAGCGACCCTTAATACTGCCAGCACATATACAAAGAATATAAAACAAGACAAACACATATGCAAAAAAACCTTTTTGAAATTTTAACATCAGGTCTGAAATTAGCGGCCCCTTATACTCATAATGCATATAGAAAGAGTAAAAGACAAAAACACAAAATTGTTAGGGTCCACCCTAGCGTAAAATTTTTTTTAAAATTCTAACAAAAGATTTAAAATCAGCGATCAGCGTATCCATAAAGAGTATAAAACAAAAATCACAGTTTTAGGGTCCACCCTAGTGGCAAAAACCTTTTTTGAAATTCTAACATCAGATTACCCTGTATTACACACGTTTGCTGCAGTTTCCATTTCTGGAAACTTAATTGCAATAAAAATTCTCGCGTTTGATTTAAAACAAACACACAAATAAAAATAGCAAATAAATTTTAAAGAAATTTCTACCCCAGTGGGCATTTAAGCTAGCGATACGCAAAAGAAAGCATGCTGGTAGTGCTCTTATTGGCGTCAATATACCTTCCCTACTCGCTGTATTGATGGGGTAAGGCCTACCTTTTGAAGGTTTTGAGTCTTTTCCTGTTATTTTATATGAAAAAATTTATAAAAAATTATAAATGATCAGATCAATTAAAAAAAATCACAACTTAAAGAAAAAACAAAACATTTTTTTTTGTCCGAGTTGGGTCTCGAACCCACGTCTAACACATTACATATCACTTTATATGAAAACTTTTATATGGAAAAATTCTAAGTCTTTTCTATTATTTTTGTATGAAGAAATTTTACAAAAAAATTGCAAAAAAAATTTTAAATTAACAGAAAATTTTGTAAAAAAATTTAAATTTTAAAAATATACAAAAAAGAATTTGGTCCGATCTGTGCTTAGAACCCGCGTTTCTGAAAGCGTACTTTCATTTTTAATGATGCAAAATGTTTATTTACAACTGTGGTAGACGAGTGGATAAGGAGTCGGACCGCCACATGAGAGGACATTGGTTCAAATATGGATACGTCAGTAGGTTTTTTATTTCAAGTTGATATTTATATTGCTTTTCTTTCTAATGTACATTCTCAAAAAGAGCTTCTAGCAAAAAGGGCTTCTTTAAAGTCGCGAGAGGGAAATGCCTAGAAAATTTTTTCGTTCCATATAAAAAAGTTAATGGGCTTGAATATGAGTACGAAAGGGCTATAAAATCCATATGATGGCCTGCTAGAAGCGCTTCAAAGCCCTGCTTTTGCCCACTGGGACGTGTCAGAAACAGAGACACACAGAGAGAGAGCGAGAGAGATAGCAAGAGAGAGTTGCGCACTCGCCTACTCGTTTGTTATGCTTGGTTTTCACTATGTCATTTTTAGTGGTTAGTTGAATTCAATCAAATTGAAAATAACAACATGCTGACATTTTTTTCTCTCTTAGAAAATTAAAAACAAATTACTTATTTAATGGAGCTATTCAGAAAATGTTCTAGAATTTTATTAAGGTGATATTTCAGGTGATAAACTTTTGTGAAGTCATAAAAATGACATAGTGAAAACCAAGCATTAGTCTGCCTGAATCTCAATACGCGCAAGCATACACACACAGCAATCTCACTATTACGTGACGGTTTCTAGCAAATCACACCACCCGCAAGCCGCGTAAAGGAACTTCATTCCAAAAAATTGCAACAGAAACAACTTTTAGCCTATTTTTTTTAAAAAGTTTAATGTATTATATATTTAATATATTAGAAATTTTTGGAAAAAATATAAACCATTGAATTGGTAAGGTAACGGTAAATCTTTTATTTTTTTTTAAGTCATTGGCTCTTTATCATAGTCAAAATACAAGTCGACTCTAAATTTAGTATAAGCATTTTTGACAGTTTTTTCAATATAATATGTTGTCAAAAAGCTTGCACTCAATAAAGAGTCCACTTTTACTTTGACTATGATAACACTATGCGCCACCATTTTTGTGATCGGTATGCCACTATTTTTTTCTTATAGACTTAAACTGAAGATATGGTAAAATGTATGGAGCTATATCCAAAAAAATCAGGTCGAAAATTTAAAAATATATATCTCGAAAACCTATCCATAGAAAAAATTTTATTTCCTTTTTCGTGTTCAGCGTGTTGAAATCTATAAGGAAAAATAGTGGCATACCGATCACAGAAATTTTTTCCATTTTGGCACATAGTGTAATAGGCCATTGAATTGAACTTTTGGACAAAGAATATTTGAGGAAAACCGATTGGAAAATGGCGGATATATTTGCTTACAAAATCGAAGCATGAAATTTTTATCGTGTTTTTCTCATTCTGAGGCGATGACCTTGCCTCAAGGAAATGCATTATAACTTTCTATTCGTGGAAAATATTACCAAAAACTCTTTCGTTCTTTTTCTCAATCAACGCATTTTCATACAAAATACGTTGTATTAAGAAAACCTAAAGTTTTCGAAATAAGTTTGATGCCAAAATAACGGGAATTTTTCAAAATTTGCTATTTGTAAGAAATTTTACCATCACCATATTTATACATGTTACATAAAAAAAAATGCTTATTCTAGGGTATCCGTAAGAGATAGCAAAAATGTCTTGCCTCTTACACCATGTCCTTCTAGCTCTAAGAGTTTAGGTTTTATGTAGGAAATATTCTTAAAATGCTCATATTTCAGGTCAAAGGTTACTCACAATATTTAGTGCACTCCATCTACCTACTCTTATTTATTTAAAAAAAGTTATCAAAATCGGTTAAGATTTTGTTGATTTTCATGCAGGCGAATCAACAAAACGAGATGTAAAAAGTTTTTACTTAAAAAAAATTTGCTTTGTTTCGTCTGAATTCCAAAGATGGTTTATCTTTGAGAAATACATAAGCATATACAAAATTAAGTTCATAGCAATTAAATTCTTTTTTAAACATATTTTCAATGACTAAAATGCAAACAAGCAAAAATGTACAAAAAAATTTATTTTACAGTTACATTCTTTTAGCTTGCAAATAACGTATCCAAATGGATCACAATTTCTCATTCTTAGAAAGCTTTAGGAACTAATTAAACTATATCTATGTTTAATACCTGCTGCAAGCTAAAATGTTTTCTTTAACTGATTTACGTAACAGACATACAAAAGAAATTAAAATACGCACACACTTAGACACAATGTAATAAATTTTGTGTTGATTTTGTATTTGTTTGCTTTACCCAGTTGAAAAACGAAGCAGGCAGGCCTGCCGATGGAAGGTATGTTGCAGGTCATAATTTTAATGCTAATACCCCTTTTCCACATGGCAATTTTTCTTGCCAGCAAGTCGAAAATACAAAGGAAAGAAGAGCACAGCATCAAAGAGAGAACAACACAGAAGAAAAACTTGCCGGTACAGACTTGGCTGTACCACAGACTTGCTGGCAAGAAAACTTTCCGTGTGGAAAAGGGGCATAAATTAAGAAGTTTATTTTTTAAATTTTGGTGCATTAGCAAAAGTGTAATAATATTTTGGTGACAGGATCGCCATGTAATATAATTCGAGACATGGCAGAATCGCCATGTAAGGATTCGCGATATTATTTATTAAAAAGACTTAATTAATTTTATTTTGAATTTGTTCTTCCTTTTATACTATGCATAACAGTAGTAAGTCTTAAAACTAGTTAACAATTGTTTGTGTACTTAGAAAAATGTAATCATAGTCATATGTTTCTTAACCCGCCGTTAGTAGGGGGGGGGGGGTGATGTATGGCATACCCCAGATACCTTATTTTCTTCAATATCTTGTCAGTAGTATTTGTAGGTTTCACTAAAACTATTTTTTATTTAAATTGCATCGTACTAAAAATATTATTTTTTAATAGGAATTCAATCAAGAAATCGGAAGCGATCTGAAATTGTTCGATAAATTAATTTTTTTCTAGTATTTATCCGACTTTTACTTTTGGGGTATATCATACCCGATCACACTAATGGCGTGACTTTTTTCCACCACACTAACGGTGAGTTAATTAGTGTAGGAGTATAGTAAAATATAATAATCATATTTTTATAATTCAGCAAAATTAATGTAATGTGTTTGAGTGAGATAGATGTTAGTACTGAGTATGAACATATGTTTAATTGTTGGAATGCTCTTAATGTTACTTCTATACAGTAAAATAAAATAAGGTTATGCATACCGTAAAAGTGTGTAACCTATAACTTTGTTTAAATACGTGTTTATTGTTGTTTGTTTTAATGTAATATTGTTTAATGCAATTTAAGTATAATATTATTGTATGTAGTTCATACCATAAAAGTGTGTATCCTACCTAAAGCATCATGTTTGATAATGCCGGCCTTTGTAGTCTAGTGGAGAGTGCGCTAGACTCTCAACCCAGAGGTCCCTGGTTCGAATCCGGACTCGGGCATGGTTCTTTTCACTTTCTTTGTTCATTCCTACATTTAAAAATTATGGAAAACTAAAAATCCACAACTTAATTGTGGAAAATGTGGAATCAAAGGAATGGATAACTAAGGGCTGGAAATGCTTGCCGAGGTTAAGGCATAACACTAAGCTCGGTTAAAAGCAATTCAAATTGCCTTTCACGGTCGTTTTGCCTAATCAATAATTCACGTATGGTTTCAATCAATTCCTCTTAATAATCTATCCCTTTCCTTTCAGGTCAAAGACCAAACCTTGTTTGCATAAGGCGCATGGCTTGGTTCTGTGATCTTTTTAAGAAAAAAAAAATGCAAAATTTCGGATTATTTTAAGCGACAATGCCTTCAATATTTTCATTCGCCGACACTTTGAGTTTTCGTCGAAGCACTTTTAATAGCAGCAATATGTATAACCAGCCCTATTGGAAATAATTTTTCACGCGGAATCAAAAAAGGGAGTTTTCATTTTTAAGATAAGGCTCAAGAATATTTTGAAAATTTTTAGTGCAAATTTGTTCATCAACGATTTATCAACAAATTTTCATTATCTTAAGCTAAAATAATCTTAAGCTTTATCTTAAAAAGAAAACTCCCCTTTTCGATTCCGCGTGAAAAATTATTCTCGATAGGGCTGATTATTTCACCATAATCACAACAATGCGAATGGCTCAGTTGGCTATGGCTTTATTTTTTATTAATTTTTTTTTTTGCAGTTTTGAGTAGTGAGTTCAAATCCTATCAGAGACATAATTAATTTTTTTTTTCTTAATGGCTTTTGCTTTTTTTTGGTTTTTTTTTTAGTTTCTTCTGATTTTTTTAGTGAGTTCGTTCTGTTTTTTGCATTCATTGCTTATAATAACAAAGCGAAAGCGTAAAGTTTCTTACTCTGTGCTCGTGCGTTTATTCTTAATGAATCAAGTTAAGCAACAATTAGTTAACAACTGCGATGGTCGAACCCCAGCATACATTTTGTGAGCCCTCAAAAAATATGACTCTGTTATGCGTCATTTATGTGAGTGTTGAAAATGAGTCATAAAAGTTTTTTATGCGTGTTTTATGAGTGTTCATAAAAAGGACGCATAATAGAATCTCTTTAATGGATGTTTTATGAGTGTTCATAAGAAAGAGTCATAAAAGAATACTTTGAATGCGTGTTTTATGACTGCTCATAAAAATGACTCATAAAAGAATCCTTTTTTATAAGTTTTTATGAGTGTTTATAAAAAGGGCGCATTAAAGAATCCTTTTTATGCATGTTTTATGAGTGTTTATAAAAAGGAGTCATAAAAGAATACTTTTTATGCGTGTTTTATGAGTACTAATAAAAAGGACTAATAAAAGAATCCTTTTCATGCATGTCTTATGAGTGTTCATAAAAGGGGCTCATAAAAGAATCCTTATTATGCATATTTTATGGGTGTTCATAAAAATTAATCATTAAATAATACTTTTAATGCGTGTTTTATGATTGCTCATATAAAGCACTCATAAAATAATCCTTTTATATGCATATTTTATGAGTGTTAATAAAAAAGACTCATAAAAGAATCCTTTTATATGCATGTTTTATGAGTGTTCATAAAAAAGGGTCATAAAATAATACTTTTCATGAGTGTGCTCATAAAAAGGACTCATAAAAGAATATTTTTTATGCATTTTTTAGAAGTGTTCATAAGAATAACTCATACAAGAATCCTTTTTATGCATGTTTAATGAGTGGTGTTTATGAAATGGAGTTATAAAAGAATACTTCTTGTGCGTGTTTCATGAGTTCTTATAAAATGGACTCGTAAAAGAATAATTTTTATGCATGTTTTATGAGTGCTCATAACAAGGACTCATAAAAGATTAATTTTTATGCGTTCCTATGATTCCTGTGAATGTTAAAAAGCAGGCGCTTGAAAGAAAGATTTTTCAGAAATAATTAAGTTTTTAAAAAATGAAAAAATTCGTTTAGAGGCAGAGATAAGAGAAAATAGTGAAGAATATGAGGAGCTACTAAGTAGGTTTTTAATACCCAAACTCCTGATAATAAAATTTCGGCAAACATTTTGTCCTTATTTTACAGTGGACAAACAATTATTAGAAAGCAATTAGCGACTCATAAGGTTTTAAATATTAGTCTTAAAAGAATCTTTAATATGAGTCCTAAAAGATTAATTTGCATGAGTCATAAAAGATTGTTTAATATGAAAGTTTATGGAGGATTTTTAAGTGTCATAAAATAGTCTTTATTATGGGTCTTAAGAGATTATTTCATATGAGTCATAAAGGAGTCACTAATGTGAGTCATAAAAGAGTATTTAATATGAGGGTTTAATGAGGGCTTTGTATCCTCTTAAAATAGTCTTAAATATGAGTCTTTAAAGAGTATTTAATAAGAGTCATAAAATTATCTTTTTTTTTGCGTCATAAAAGAATCACTGAAAGGAGTCATTTTGGGGTGCCCTCAACCTAGAAAACAAAACTCAAAAAATAGTCTTTTTTGAGCACATAATGATGAAAAACCCTCGTAAATAAGAGTCTTAAAAGAGTCTTAATGTTTGCTGGGATGGATAAACAGATGCACTTACACTTACGCGGCCGAGGTTCAAGTCTCCGGATAATAGTAATTTTTCAATTGCCTGCAACATTAGTTGGAAATTCAGCAGACATGGTCGCCTTCATACCCGCTTATATCTTTTTTTCTATAAGCATGTCCTACGACGGCAAGTCTGTCAAATTAGCTGCCGTAGCAGCAATGCAGCATGCTTCGCATGGTATATATACAGAATTAATACCGTGAGATACATGCAGCATTGCTGCTACGGCAGTTCATTTGGCAGACACGTATTGATTCTGCATTCATAGCAGACATACAGCAGGGCTCCTTTTCCAACTGGGTATAGCTGCGGGTATTCGAGTATGGGTATGGTGCTGGTATCGGTGTTGGTGTTGGTATTGGTGTTGGTGTTGGTGTTGGTGTTGATGTTGGCTGGCTGCGACAAAGTGGTGTGAATCTTGATGAGAGTGTTTTTTAAATCCTTCAGATTGTAGCAGAACTCAAAACTATGATGACTGATGAGGTAATTAAATAATCATCTTCTAATGATGATGATGATTATGAAGCCTCTCAAAGCATTGCTGCACAAAAACAACTCAACGAATCCACAAATAGTTTAAAGTATCAGCAACAACAGGCGACAGTTGGGCGGGTGGCTGAAGATGAAGATGAAGAATAAAACTGTTATTTCAAGCACTGAATCGAAACGATATTAAAAAGGATTATAATTTGTAGAATGTTGTTAAATTTAAATATTTGTTTGCATATCAAATGAAAGCACGACACAACGGATTCGAATGGCAAGACAGGGTTAGTAAAAAGCAGGCAAAGCAAGCATGCTAGTGGAGCATGTAGCAAGGGACCATGAATTTGTAAAATGGATAAGGATAATAAATTCCTGTGCTGTTCTAGTTTTCTTCTTTTCTGCTTCTTTTCCTTCTTCGTCTCTTTCTTTTGCTCTGCTAATATTTGCGTTGATATCAATGCAATATTATTTTCCCAAAGCTATTTTCCTACCTTTTATAGAAGCTTCTATTTTATTATATCATTTTATTTAATGTGAGCTCAGCGGAAGCCGCACATGCCAAAAGGATTGCAACAAAGATTTGTGGTGAATTTATTTTGAAGAAGAAAAACAGGAAACATGGCTTAATAAAGCCAATGCTTTATTGTATGCAAAAAAATTTATATTGGAGGATAGTAAGCTCACTTTGACCCCACATGAAAAATTATGCTACATTTAATTGTATGTGTATAGCTGTGTTACTTAGCTTAAAAACATGTTCTCTAAGTCCAAAACTGTGTTCAAAACTATAAATAAATTCATACGCATCTTTTTGGCTAACTCTTAGCTTCTTTTTTTTTTTTTTTTTTTTTTGTTAAAACAAAATGTAATTTTGATCCTTTCTGTGTGAAAGAATGAAGAATTTGTTTCATAATTCAACTTCCAAATTCGAAAATTTGCAAACCCATGTGTATAATGATTAAAAAAAAAATTTTGAAAAAAATTACCACAAAATCTTTAGGTAGTTCTGAATATTTTATCTAATTTCTGAATTTAAAATATTAATGTATAGTTTTTCTAAGTTTACAAAGACATTGCAAAATGTTTGTTTTAAAAAAAAAAGTTTAAAAAAATAATATCACCTTAGAAAAAACTGGTAGGGAGTTATCAGTTATCTTCGACTAGGTCGAAGTTAAAATACCACAACAGAATATTCAAAGTTGTGCATATTTTGAAAGTTTGATGACGTCACATCGTATAGGGGATGGTCGCAGTGTTCATCCAATTTTTCCAAAACTCAAATGCAGAGCATATTTAAAATATATATTAAGAGTTTGTTAAATATGCTGTTAATACACACATTTTTGTGGAAATTATGAAAGTTATGCTACTTTGATGACGTCACTTTGTATGAGAGATTTAGCAAGTTCTTATACGATTTTGCAAAATTTCACACTCAAAGTGCTTTTTTATATTCTTAGCATATGTGCATAATTTTAATGCATTAAATTTTTTTTTGTGAAATTTTTAGAGACCTAACCGTTTCCATATAGTTGCTTTGTATGTGAAATAGGCGTGGGTTTTTATGCTATTTTGACAAATTTGAAATCTACAGTGAATATTTGTGACCAAAGCTTTTGAACAAAATTTCAAGTCATTACATAATTTTTTGTGGCATTTAAAGAGATTTTACCATTTTGTAAAAGCCATTTTGTATGGGAGGTAGAAATGGTTTTTATTTGATTTTTAAAATTTTCAATTGTATAGTGGACTTTTGCAACCAAATTGTAAGTGCAAAATTTAAAATCATTGCATTAATTTAAATAAGATTAATTAAAGACACGTTGTATGGGAGGTGGGAGTTATCCGATTTTAACAAATTTCAAATGTATGGTCAATATTTTACTTCAAAACTCGTGTAGAAAAATTCCAAGTTACTTCATAGATATTCGTGGCATTTTTAGACAAATTATTGTTTTGATAAAGTAACTTTGTATAGGAGGTAAGCCTGGTTTTCATCCGATTTTGTTCATTCTGGAACTTGATCATTGTTTTTTTACCCAAGTACGATGAAGCAAAAGGAGCGGTATATGTGTTTGACCGGTATGTTTTTTTTTCGCCAAGGGGAACCTTCAAAAGGACTCACCGTGCGGAATGGAGCATACGTTTTTTACGCACTAAACCTAAATGATATCTCATGGTACCACAACTTCTGCATTGAATCTTCGATCCTGTAAAACCCCGTCTAACTGCCACAAAGCATGACTTCGCGGGGCTTGGGAGCAGTACTAAACTCGAAACTGTTTGGCTACTACCACACAGTGGGTTGCCTCATTGACAAAAATTTAAATTTTGTGTGGCTCGAAACTTTACAATATTAGTATCAATCAGGACCGGTAATTGAATAGATATGCCAAAAACAAAATATTTAGGGGAAAGACTCAGTTTTGGCTAGGTTGTGACACTTTAATGTTGAGATATTTAAAAAAAAAATATGTTTTGGGTTCTCTGAAACAAATAATTGTTAAAAATTTGTGTTTTGATTAAACTAAGCCAAGTAAATTTTTCTATTATAAAACATATTTGAATATATAAATCTTAGAAAATATAAAATTTGATATATATTTTATAAGTTTTAATATATTATTGAATGAAAAATTTTAGAAATTAACATATTTCGATGAAAAGAAAGAACAAATCCTATAAAAATAAGAGCAATTTTTTTTCTTTCTTAGGCTTAGTCGGTAAATATTTTGTCAATATACAGTCAACACAAACTTTTGTCAAGTTGGATTTAAGGTAATAAGTTCAAATCATATTGAAAAAATTTTATTTTTCGGATATGGATGCTTCAATTTGATATGAGTCTTTATCACGAATATCGCGTTTTAATTGTTGATTTGATAAAACATTCAGTCAGTATGAATACAGAATTATTTTGGCGTTTGAACGCCACACGGGCTTTCTAGTTATTTATATTTTACTTATGAAGCTTAAATGATCTTGGCAGCAAGTACTTTTAACTTGTGTTCTTGTGTGCTTTTAATTTTTTTTTCTCACAGCTGAGGTTTGTCAGTTTGTATCATTTTGTTTTGCTTAATTACTTTTTCTTAAAGCTTACCTTAAGACTATTTTTATTGTGCGATATTTTGACGGAGAATTATGTCTTACAGCGCGGTTTGTATGAGAGTCTTTTTCACACATTTTTGTACAACTTTATGGTGTATCTACATTAGGGCGGGTCAATTTGTATGGACGAATTTTTTGGAGGTCTGGCTCAGCGAAATTCGTAAAATACATGTAATTTCAAGACTTTTTCTCCACTACAGCATATACAAATTCTGAAAAAAAGCTGTGCGGACTTTCGTAAATAGATTTTGTTCTCAATTATAAAATATGAATGTATGAATGTATGTGTATGAATCTATTTACGAAAGTCCGCACAGCTTTTTTTCAGAATTTGTATATGCTGTAGTGGAGAAAAAGTCTTGAAATTACATGTATTTTACGAATTTCGCTGAGCCAGAATTTGACCCGCCCTAATCTACATCCTTTAATATTCATCGTACAAAGATTTTAATATATGCCAAAACATCAGTTATGGAGTGAATAAAACGAATATTTAACTTTAAATATTATCACTTATTGAATAAAGTCACAAAATAGCAAAATCTTAGGAGAAAAAATTCAGATTTTTTTATGAGAAAAATTATGCATTAACAGCTTTAATAGCTCCTTATATTTTTATCGTTGTTATTGTTTTATTGGACCATTATGATGCTTATTTCAATGCTTTAGTCACCTGAGTTTAGAAAAAAATAAGAAAAAACGCATTAACCTATTTTTGATGCTACACTTTGTGTTGCATATTGCATTATACTAAGTTGAACCAGAGGTGGACATGATTACAACTCACGATTACTGATTATGATTACAAGTATTCAGATCGCACAGATTACTTGATTTTTCTAAATATTCGGAAAAATCACATTAAAAACAAAATAAAAACACTTTTACAATAACTAAGTAATCGTGCTAAGTGATTACATGACGTTATAAAAAATAAAGTAATCAGGCAATGTGATTAAATGATTTTTAAAAAATTTAGTAATCGTAACAAGGAATTACATAATTTTTTAATAAATTAAGTAATCAGTAATCAGACCCGGCTTTCTGTGGTCACAGATTACTTCTCGTCAGACAAAAAAATAAAAATTTGTCTGTATTTTTTTTTTCAGTAATTGCTAATACCATAATTACCATAATTGTTTGCCGTCCAAACAATATTTTTTTCAGCAGCTGTAAGTGCTGTTTGGGTTTGTTAGATTGGTTTTGTTAAAGAATTGTAACAAATGTTCTCAGAAACCTTTTCTGTATTTTGCTTGTTTCAGTTTTACCATGAGCACAGTTGAGCCACATATACAAAAAAGATATAAAACAATATATTATTTATTTATTTATTTCATTGTAAGTAATACAAAAGCCTTATTGGCCAATTTACATATTACCAGTTTAATAGTAGCATATTCGAGAGAAAACTTAACTAATAATACATGTACCTTTATATACAACCTCCCTTAACAGTATATGATATTAAATAGCATTCATTTAAAGTTAGAATTTGAAGATCTCAAGTTAGCGGAAAGAAAAGAAGCCAGAGGAAAAAAGAAAGTTTAAAAATTAAAAGTGGTCAACAAAAAAGATTTTTAAAAGTCATATATTTAAACTGTTGAATGAAGAAATTCTTTGAGCTTAATTTTGTAGGTGGTTAAGGTGCATGTGAAAATACGAAGATGAATAGGGAGCCTATTCCAAACACGAGCTGTTCGTACCAGAAAAGACCTTTCAAGCGTAGAACAATCTATTATAGGGTAGATTATGTGGCACGTTGGTTTTCACAAGCTTATAAAAACACAACATCAATCTATTATTTATATATTGATGAAAGGAACAATTTAAAAACTTAACGACATACTAAGATATGTGTTCTCGTCTACAAAGACCATAGACAAAACGTACAATATTATTGACAATGACTTGAACTCGTTTAATGTTAAGAGCTAGCGTACCAGAATAAACCTCGATGCAATATGTTATACTGGACATAAGAAGAGCATGGCCAATATTATATTTTACACTTAAAGGCAGATACAAATTAGTATTGTAAAGTTTCCTCAAAGTAAAACCTATTTTAGAACTTAACGCATTTATATGGGCATCAAAATGTAGCTTGTTGTCAATGAAAACACCAAGGCATTTGATACAATTAACAAATTGTATCTTCTCATTGTGTAGACTTATATTCAAATGGTCTTCAAGTAGCCTAGAAGGGTTAAATTGAATGAATTTGGTTTTTCTGGCATTTAAACTTAAATAATTTTGTGACATCCAGGAGGAAATATTAGAAAGATTATAGTTGACTAAGGACTCGAGTACA
Organism: Dichetophora obliterata; assembly: GCA_963920525.1. Lineage (NCBI taxonomy): Eukaryota > Metazoa > Arthropoda > Insecta > Diptera > Sciomyzidae > Dichetophora > Dichetophora obliterata. The sequence continues at coordinate 199,237,723 of OY986438.1, read as the reverse complement.
TCTTTAAACTGACACTCACCCGTAAACAGAATTTGGATATCATCAGCAAAAATAAAGGGCTTACACGCATTAAAATCAACAGCATTAACGATATCATTCAAATACAACATAAAGAGTAATGGTCCAAATACAGATCCTTGTGGGAACCCAGAAACAATATTAAGCAGGCTGGATGCAGAACAATTGTACACAACAAATTGTTTACGATCACATATATATATATGAAAACAAAAACCTACACGCAGTATTTGAAAAATTAAACATGGTTTTTAGTTTGTTTATTAACTTCGAGTGATTGATTGTATCAAATGCCTTTGATAGGTTTAGGGACACCAAAATACTTATTTTGTTGGCATTGACGTTATGTCTTATAGAGTCTGTTAGGCCAAGAAGAAGTGTTGCCGTAGAACAGCCATTTCGAAAGCCATATTGGCACCCAGCAATTAGAGAATGCCGATTAATATATTCCATTATTTGATTTTTTATTATGTTTTCAACAACTTTACAGAGTACAGGTAATATACTTATCGGCCTAAGATTCTCTATATACGTAGAAGAATTGTTTTTGGGAATCGAAACAACTCTAGCCACTTTCCAAGATGAAGGAAATTTGGAGGACGTAAGAATACTATTGACGAAAAATAACAAATGACTTTGAATGTAGGGGAAAATTATTTTAATGAATTTTAAAGGAATGTTATCATTTCCAATAGCATTCGACTTGACACTCCAAATGGCTTCAACAAGTTCACTTTTGAAATATTTTTAAAGAAGAAACTATCTTCCCTATCCAAATGCTCCTCAAACTCGAATGGGTTGGCGTTATAATTATTCTGATTATTAACAAAGAAACTATTTAAACAATCAACATCAAATTCTTCACTTGTCTCAATTGAGTTTAAACAACCACTATTTCTTAAGGGATTCCACATTTGTTTTGAATGAAGACCCTCAAATAGTCGAGATCCAGACTCCCTTTTAAATTTACGTATAACGGACTTAGCACGATTACGATATTTACAAAAAGTTTTCCAGGTCTGTTCCGATCTATCTTGTAAATATGCTTTAAAAGCAAGATCACGCATAGATTTAACGAAAATAATCTCTTTAGAATTCAACTTATTACCTTGAGTATACTTAATTTTATATTTAGTTATAGGGACAAAAGAAAAAGCTTCAGTTAAAACTGCATTCAATACAATACACTGCTTATCTACGTCACTGGTGGAGTACATTTTACTGAAATCAATTCCAGTCATAAATAAATTCAAATTCTCATAATTTATTGCTCCATAATTCCGATACTCAACAAACTTATCCTCGCGAACAATTGGAAAGTCAAGAGAAACAAATAAAAAGGCATGGTGAGAAATTGTTGGTGATAACATTTGTCCTGAAAGTTTCACGATGTTCGGATCACTAATCAGAATAAAATCAATTAGAGACGTTGAGTTATTATAAGAATCCTAATGAGTTGGAAGCGAATTGTGAATACACGACAAGTTGCAACGTAAAGCCATGGATCGAAGACTGGTTGACTTAGTCATATCAAAGAGATTATGATTGAAATCACCAACAATAACAACATTAGAGTATCGCACGAACAAATCACCTAACAAATTTTCAAAGGACACAATATCACCACGAGGTAAATATACAACACCAATTAATAGTTTTGGGAAATTGTGACAAATTTCTACAAAAAGAGCCTCACAGACACCATACTCAGTAGAACGAAAGACAACTTTATATTTGATTTTTTTTCGATATAAAAAGACCTACACCACCACTTCTTACATTCGGACGATCACTTCTGCAAAATGTATATCCTGGAATATCAACTTTCGATATATATGGTTTTAGCCACGTTTCAGATACACCAAAAACATCCAAAAAACAACCACTAAGAATGCATTTAATTTCATCTAATTTTGATGATTGAAAAGATGGCTTAAAGCTTTGACAATTAACATGACCAACATTAAGATTTAAATTATGTTTATGCAGCATTGATTTTAAAAAGAGTTATCGCTAACAATGGGACCTAAATTGTAGTTAGGTGATTCCAAGTTCATAGAATAAGTAGGGAAGTCGTAATAAGGCACAATACATTATAACTAAACTTAAACAACTATAAAATAGATACATATATACAGATCAAATTCGTTTAATACAATTCATTTTCGAAGTCGATCAATATGAAAAAAGATAACATTTTTGGTTGATAAGATTTCAAAGGAAATATGTTTTAAATAAAAGAATAAGAAAACTTAAAAATTACTCCGTTAATGAATTACCACGAATGCCATCCAGCGGACATGATGAAACAGTGGGGAGAGCACCGGGCCCTGTAGTATCAAGATCAACTGATTCCAAAATCGCAATGCATTGTTGAATGCAACAAACTTTATCACTACCGTCCAGCATAGTTATTTTTGATTTTGGAATATCAGAGTTAAGAATTTTGTATTTTTTTATCTTTTTCTCCTTTAAAAGTTTTCTGCATATAAAGTTTAGTTTGGTGGCAGCTGGCGTGTGGTGATCATTTAGGTAAACTCTTGATTGCACCTCTAATCCCAATAAATCGCACAATTTCAGGTTCCTTGTTTTAAAATACTGGTTCATTATGTTGTCCCGTAGCCTGACATTGTTAAACTTAACAAGAACAGCTTTTTTATTTTGAATATAGCAACAATGTTGTGTATCTTTATCGCTAATAGGCAGTTTAAAGAAGCTGGTAAGGGCAATGGCAGGGTCATAAAAATTATTCATTCCTGACGGCAATCCACTAATCACAATGTCTGCACGGTTGAGTCGACGCTGCAGAATATTATTTGCATTTTCCAGCTCTTTCACTTTGTTATTGGCGGCAGAGTCAACAAGTTTGATCATTTGATTGCAACGTAAAATATCAGACTTGAGATCATTAAAGGTAGTAGACCACTCCGACCTGACTTTCTCAAATAGTGCACCGAAATATTCTTTAATATCAGCCAGTCCATCCCGAAGCTCAGCACGAAACTCAGCACGAAGAGAAGTTAAAGATTTATCTCGGTTCTGAGGATTTTCTTTGCATTCAGCACATGTGAAAGATAAAGCACGGTTTTTTAGCAAAAATGCATGTTGTTCAGTTGTAATATCCACACATGCGATATGGAACCAATTTCCACAAAGGCCACATCCAATGCTGGACTGCTGTTTTCCAACGCTCTTATTGCACACTCCACAGTTGACAATTTTTGTTGGTGCTATTTTAAATTATAAAGTTCAACGACACTTCAAGTTAGCACGAAAGAAAATGCAAAGCAGATAAATAAGACTTCAGCACAGAGCAGCAACAACAACAGCAACAGTATTTGAGACAGCAAGTGCAACAGCAATTCGACACAAACTTTATTTGAAGTAAATTCGTATCAAATCCACGCAAAAACTTACACTTTCATTTAAATGTATAGTAAAAGCCTTTATTTTACCGATTATGGACTCAAAAGTATTATTAATTAGTTAAAGACTTGGTTTAAATTAAGAAATTGACCGACGACTTAAATTTGTGTTCTACTCAAACATAGCGTTGCCAGGTCAATAATTAGTTAGAGAAATCTGCAATCAATGATTGGTAAAGCCTGATTACTGATAAATTTTTTTAATCAGAATAATTCATTCATTACTGGAAAACGATTGGTTACTTAAATGAACCACTCGTTACTTTTGCATGATCACTGATTTGTTAAAAAAATCACTTAAAGTATTCAGTATGCAGTGATTAATGATTTTTTTTAGATAATCAAGTAATAAATTTGTGTATGATTAATTGTAATCAGTTATTTTTCTATAATCATTACCAGGGTTAGCCTGGGCTTAACTATTCTGACGTACTAAAGTTTTATATTTATTCCGCTTTCTTTTACATAAAATATTAACTGTTTTTGTGAAGTACTTTGCTCAAAATTTTTTTATCACAGCAAATGGATCTGTCGATTTGTGTATTTATTTTTGAAAAAAAAATTTTTTTTTTTGCCGCTTAGGTTACACTGTGTGACTCACGGTTATTTTACTCTATCCCATAGGCGTTACTATTTATTTTAATTTAGAAACAAAAAATAAAATGTCTGTCCCTTTTAATATAGACCACACTTATAATTAGACAAGATACTAAAATCTGTGTCTGAGCACATACCAGGTGCTTCAACTAACAACAACAGTTTATGAATATCGTCGCTACTAAAATGCTAAAGCATAAAGTGCCCTCAAGTAATGTAAACAAATTTATTTTCATAAATAAACAAATAAGCTATAGAAATTTTAAGGTGCACCTCTTAATTATGGGTCACCCTGTGAGATTTACTTTGATGTATGCTTCTGCTTGATACAATTTAATAACATCATCATTTGATACTTTTGTTTGCGTCTGTTAACTTTATGATATCAAATCATAATTAAGCTTTTATAAGCTTAACGTATGCTTGCCTTCGTATATGTGTGTGTGTGTTTATGGATGTGTATGTGTGTGGGTTTTATAGTTGTTTTTATATGTAAAGAAAAGTTAATTTCATTGTGTAAATACAAAACCTAATTAAAAGTAAATACAAACAAATGTACACACTAGCATTTGTAAACACAGCATGAGTGCAACTAGCTAAAATACGTAGCGGAAATAACATCATCAATAAACAGTTTACTTTAATGTAATGACTACTCCCAACCTGTTTAACGAGAAGTAGACACTTACCATATATACTTTTAGAAAAAAAAATTAACAAATTTATTACAAACATTGAAATCTTAGTCCATATCTTTGTTTACAGTGCAGTTTTTATGTATCAATAAGTTCAAGTCTTTGACAACCGAAACACTACAAGATTTTTTCAACTTCAAGAATTGCTGACACCTGTCGTGAACAAAAAATTTTGCACTCTTCGAAAAAGGATATGCAAAAATGTTTGCTTCTTCGTCAAAAATACTCAACAATTCTTTTAGTAAAAATTATTTTGCAGTCTATTGTTAAGAGCGCAAATAATTAAAAATATTTGTGATGATAAATTAAGAAATCTGACCAACTTGATAACTGTCAATCAATTGATTAAGCAACCGTTACTACAATAAATTTATTTATAAAATTAATGAAGGAGAAAGGGCTGGGTTGTGAACCGGGCTGGGTAGTGAGATATTACTTATTTTTCTTTCCCTAATGAACATATCACCAATATTTCAACTGCCGAATTCAATGACTTAGTTTTTGTAGCTAAACCGAAGTTTGCAGACGTATTGCTTGCGGCAGGTACAGGTACAGACGTGTTTGAAAATTTGTTGCAAACATTTTTTTTTATTTTTTTCAAAGTGCTATACAAGTGAGTGAAGTTATTCCAAAAAGTGAGTGTAATGCATCTTTTTTTAGTGTTTTGATTCTATTTTATAATTCAATACTTGGCTATGACGAAATATGATTGGAAATGTCGTTGTTTTTGATGTTTTCTAAATAGTGTCTTGGCTGGGTTGTGAACCACTGTGGTAGCTGGGTTATGGAGCCATCCATTTTCCGTAGTAGATTGCTACTAAAACTATCAAATATCGTCATTAAACACCAGGTTTTATCACTTCTGGATAAAATTTGACTATTACAAGCAGCCACCCCAAAGAAACCATTGAAACGTGGCCGAAAGGCAATGGAGAGCTGCAAGCTGACTTTTCCAGAAAAAATGGATAATCTTAAGCAGAAAAAAAAGCAGAAAAGTCAAAACCGCCAGAAAAAGCAGCACCGAAGAAGGCACAACAAGCACCAGCCAAGCGTCCCAAGGCAAAAGAAGCATCAAAATCATCTAATGAGAATATTAATTTTTGCACCATTTCTGGATCACCCCAAAAACTCCATCGAGTGCAGCAAATGTGGCCAGCCTGTTCACTTGAAGTGCGCCAACATGGGAAAGCGATCGTGCTTCTCATGCAAACATTGCGACACCGATTTGGATGAAGATGAAGAAAATTTAAAAAAATTAACACTTCCATTCATTTCACTTTTTTTAGTCTAAATTAAATCTCGTTTTGCCACTTGAGGCCTTCTGAATAAATGAAATCTTTACTTATTATAAAATAATGGGTGTTTTAATTCGTATTTTCAGACTTTTACTGGGATTTTTCAGATGGTTCAAAACCCAGCAACTTTTTTGGAAGAGCCAAAAATAACGTCCTTAAAAAATTAGCCGTAAAGAGTTAAGTTTTAATCAAAACTCTTATATTTATGCGTTAAGACTTGCGTGTTATGTTTACCTTTCCAACGATATGTTGGAATATTCGATATCTTTATTCTGTGAAAAGTTAGAGCCCAAAAACAAAACCCGGTTCAGATCAGTATTTATAGGAATTTCTCCTATAAATATTTATGAAAATCTAATGTACATTTATATGTACATCTAACGTATATCTAAACCGATTTTGATAATTTTTTTAAATAAATTAAAGAAGGGAGAAGGAGTGCACCTAATATCTTTTTTGACATTTTCACAAATAGAACTTAAACTATAAGAGATGGAGGATGGAAGAACAGCACCAAGAGAGAATTTTAAACATTGCTGAGATGTACAAAAAACAGTTTTTCGCTCTCTCTTAGGCACATATTATACGATGATCGTTGATCGGCGTTCAATGAACACTTTTTTACGCTCTTTTGATATCAAGTCTTGTTTTTTTCTTTATTCCAGTAAGAATTCTTGTTAAAAATAAGGGTTTCATGCAACTTTTTTTTTAATACCTTTCAGTCCAAAAGCAGTACTTCTAGTACTTTTTAGCTGCTAAAAGTGAACACATCTTAAATTTTGCCACCCAGCAACACTGTTTCGATTGTGATTGCTGTCATGTACAGCGTTCAATAATAAACATATCTTGATCGCCCTAAAATTGTTCATCCGCTCTGGCTCTCGGTGTTTTTTGACAGTTTCGCATTGAAAGCAACAACAAAAATATTTTAAACGCCGATCAACGATCATCGTGTAATATGTGCCTTACGGATACCCTGCAATAAGCATTTTTTATGTAACATGTGTGAATATATATCTGTGGTCACAAGGAATAATGACTAAACTCAAAATATCGTAAAAAAGCGATATGGAATTTGCTTTATTGCCAATATTTAGAAGTATGCAGATATCCATTTTTTGCATAAAATTGATCATCACGTATGTCTGCACAAATTTTGTGTGTAACGGTTCATATTTTATTTATATTTTATTTATTTATTTATTTATAGTACGATAAGAACATAGTTGTTTTAATGTACAAGTTGGAACAATATTTTTAGGATTTTACAAATTAAAGTTTTTCTTAAACCTAATTTAAACAATTAACTTATTATAAAATTAATCTTAATATTAAGTAGAAATAGAGAAATGAAGTAATTAAGTGAGAAAAAAAAGTGACAAGAAGAAAGTATAGATTTAAAGAAAACTGGCGAATTTATTAATCGTTAATTAGAAGCAAAATGTTGAAATACGGCAAGTCTAAATCTTGTTATTTCCCTTAAAGCTCTTACATGGCTCGGTAAGGAATTCCAAAGACGAGTGGTATTAATAAAACATAATCTGGTGGAGTTGAGGTAGTTGAAACTCGGTGGGGTCAGCATGAAACTTCTTGTTGAGTGACCAAATCGAATTTTTTCAAACAAATAAGGAGGCGTTTTAAACACTATTATTTTATGCAGAAAGATACAATTTGATTGCATTGAGATAGTTAATAATATCACTTCCAAGAATGGATTTTTTAAACTGAGATATATGATAAAATTTTCGCAGCCCATAAACATATCGTGTAACCTGGTTAAATGCTAAGTTTAATTTTAATTGAGATCGGGAGTCCAAATTGCTATAAACACATTCTGCATAAGTAATTATAGGTAGTATAAGTTGAAGAACAAGCTTATGTTTCAATTCAACTGGATTCTACCGCAGAATATAATATACTTTTTGAACCACACTGTTGATGTGGTCACTTCAGGTAAGTGTAGAATTAATATGAAAACCTAGATTTTTGATTTTGCTGACGAGACTTAGTTTTTGGTCTTTTAAAATAAGGTCCGGTATATCTTCAAAGAAGACATTATCTTTGCTGATACAAATTCATTGATACAAATGATTTCGCAGCATTAAGTTGAAGCCCATTGCTAACAGCCCACTGACTTATACTTTCTAGATCCTCATTAAGCCTGAATACCAGGTCTTCCATGAGACCAATTCTACGTGAGAGATATATCTAAATATAACCAGTATAGTACCGATCCTTGGGGAACCCCACTGCAAACAGACGACCGACCTTAACTTTCTGTACTCGATAGGAAAGATAGTTGTTCAGGAGTAACACAGCGCTGTCACTAAAACCTTATACTTATATTTAAGCTTATAACATAGTAAATGGTGATTAACTTGGATTTTTTGGATTGCCTAGCCGAAGTTGGACTAAGTTTAGTTAACACAACGTTTTCAACAAGGTTTTCCAACAATGCCTGCCCCAGTTTACTTGATGTCTTCGTAACATCTGATGTATCGTCTGTACTCCTTTTTAACCAGATATCATTTGTTTCAGACCATGACCTAATTTTCTGCACATTTAACATTAATCTTGCACCTATTGCTTCTGAAACTTGCTGCACATATCGCAACTTTAAATCTGTTGATATTGGCAAACTTTATGGGGATTTATCTGAAATAAACTGGACTGATTGTTGGTTCTTTAGCTCAGTTGATGACAAGCTAAAATTTTATGTTGATAATATCTTAAATCTTTTTGAATCCAATGTTCCCCTGTGTACACGACAGGTCACCAACACAACCTACCCCTGGCTAACCACGCGTGCTAAGTCGGTCATAAAAAAACGTTACAAAGCCTATAACAAGTGGAAACGATATCCAATTGAGGCCAATTGGGAAAGATTTAGGCAAGCAAGGAATGAAGCTAACTTGGCAGTTAGACTACCCAAAAAACAATATTATTTATCTAAACTAAGTCCAAATCTATCTTCTAAACAGTTATGGAAAAATCTAAAAAGTATTGGTATCTGAAATAAAGGCTCTGAAGTCTGCCGTACTGATCCAAATCTACTGAATGATTATTTCACTGCGAGCTCGTTGAGAGATGATATGAAATGTGGCTACAATTGTTCCGATTGCGAAAATTGCAAATGCACGCGAGCCTGGTGACTTGAAACCAATCAGCTTTTTGTCATCGATTTCGAAAGCATGTGAGGCTCTTATGGCGGAGCAAATAAGTGAACATATCCTATCTCTGGGCCTTATGTCTGATTTTCATTCAGGCTTCCGTAAAGGTCATAGTTGTTCAACAGCTATAGTTAATATCTTGGATGACATTAGAGCTCCCTTCGATAATGTGATCTAACCTTGCTTTGCCTTCTCGATTTCTCTAAGGCTTTCGACACTGTAAACCATAGTATCTTATGCAAAAAACTTGAATTGCAGTTCGAATTTTCTGAGCCATCAGTTCGCCTTTTAAGTAGTTACTTAAATGGAAGGTCCCAAGAGTCAGCCTAGGCAACAACTTATCTGCGTATAAGCAAATCTCTTGCGGTGTCCCTCAAGGGTCAGTCTTGGGACCACTCTTGTTTGCCATGTTCATCAATGACATTTTTGTGAAATGTGAGAATGTATCCATGCATATTTATGCTGATGACTTACAGTTATATATGTCAAGACCCACAGGGCTTGTTGATGATTTGTGCGCAAGAGTAAATGATGATTTAAAATTAGTAGTGGAATGGGCTAGGGAGAATATGCTTGCACTAAACCCCTCGAAATCGTGTGTCTTGCCAATTACCAAAACACCTTTCTTCAATCTTGAGTTTCCTCCGATTAGTCTAAATAACACTGAGTTAATAGTTGTAAGAAAGGTAAAAAACCTAGGTTTTATCCTGAATTCATCTCTTTCCTGCGAGGATCATATTAATATGTGTGTAAGTAAGGTCTATTATGTATTAAGAAACTTAAGAATGACTGCACCGTTTGTTCCCACCGAAACAAAACGTAAGCTTGTCCTGCAGATTTTAATGCCAATAATTACATACTCAGAAGTCGTGTATAGCAAGCTGGACTCAAAATCCTCACATAAACTGTTAGTTGCCTTGAATAATGCTGCTCGCTTTGTCTATGGTCTGCAGATGCATGACCATGTCTCCTCATTTTCCATTCGATTACTTGGCCGTAGTCTGAACAATCTTTTCGAAGCAAGGAACTGCATTTTCTTGCATAAAATAATATACTCCCAATGTCCACGATATCTCTTTGCAAGACTTCAGTTCTGCAGATCAAGTAGAAATCTGAATCTCTTAATACCGCGTTTTAATTATACAGCCTCAAGTAGACTGTTTTTCGTTAGCGCAATAAGGCTGTGGAACTCACTGCCCAACCATATAAAATTAGTCTCCAATAGATTAGCCTTTAAGCAATTGATACTCAAATATTTTTCTTAACTTCACATAACTTAATTTTTAGTCTAAGCTCTAACACAACCTCTTATTCTACCTCTAGCATTTTTTCACCGCAGATCATTTGATTAGTCAATTTATATTAATGTCACATCTTTTAAAAATATTTTCAATAGTTTTAAATATCTTTTTCACTGTGACATGCACATGATAATTAATTCTTGAATGCTAACATTTTCTCTAATAAAAAAAAATTATTGGTATCATTTTATGAGTTGAGAATTTCTGTCATTAATGGTAATAATCTTAGTTATAAAATTTTAAATAGTTTAGTATATAAGTATTATATTGTTGTCAGTCGATGATAAATGTTCATTGTGAGCAGACGTCTAACGCTAAGCAATAAAGCTCGATTTGTTTTTCTTTGTGTCTCTTAAAACCGGTTCTGAGATTCTGTAATGGAAGGTGAAGGTGCGAAAGACTTCGCTTTCGATGACTTGGGTTTTCGCGAACCGCGGGGAAGAACTAGAAAAAACTGTAAATCTCGATCGAGCTCAATTGAATCACAAATTTCTAACCAATCTAAAAAACAAAAAACAAACAATGATAACGATGATGCTTCAAGCACTAAAACATCAACAAATTACTATGGCGTTTTGAGCAACGATGTAAGTGGCCCCGAGTGCCTAAAAATTCCCAATCGTAATTTGGGATTTTTAAAGAAACCTCCACCATTAACAATATTTGGTAAAAATGTTAATGAAATATCATATATTGCAACGTCGGTGATAACCAATACAAAGAACATTAAAATTAAACTAACACAATTCGGTACACAAGTTTTTTTGCCGACGGTAGAAGAATTTAAGCGGATGAAAGAGCGTTGCCAAACATTAAATATAAAATTTTTTACTCATGCACTAAGAGAAGAGCAGACAAAGCAATTCGTATTATATGGCCTTGACGATTCCGTTACAATTGAAACGATTGAAAGTAAATTGAGAGAGGTCGGAAAGTCTCCAATTGAAATAAAAATAATGAACATCAACAGACCACGATATAGCGCCCAGCGCTCGTATATTTTATACTACAAAATTGGAGACAATATGACACTCGAAAAATTACGCGCTATTCACCAAATTGGTTTTCTTAAGGTAAACTTCCAATTGTTTATCAAAAAACAAACAGGTCCAACTCAATGCGCGAACTGTATGACATATGGCCACGGTGCTCGAAACTGCTTTCTTCCAGCAAAATGCATAAAATGTGGAGGAAAACACAAATCGCAAATATGCCCAGAAAATATAGTGCAAAATGATCCAAAATCAAGGATACCTACGGAAAAAGTTCGTTGTGCAAATTGCAATGGTCCACATACAGCTAATTTTAATGGATGTCCAAAGCGCCAAGAATTTCAGCAAATCCAAATGGCTATGAACCAAAGAAATCAAGTCTTAGGTCGCCGACCAAGATTCAACATTGCTGATATACAACAATTTCCTCCAGCAACTTTTAATCGCAAAAAACAACAACAGTTCTTAGAAGGCTCATCGCAACTTTCACAACAACAGCATAGCCTCAAGTGGAGTGATATTGCTAAAAATAATTGTAATAATATTAACCCAAACCAATTACTGAATATGTCGCAACTTCTGCATGCATTCCAATATCTTGTAGGTGAACTCAGCAAATGTAAAACACCTATTGACCAACTGTCTGTTGTTCTTCAATATGCTCAAAAATATGTCTATGGAAGTCCATAAATATAAATTGAAAATTCTATATTGGAACACAAATAGTGTCGAAAATAAAATTATTGAATTATATACTTTTATGAAAACTAATTTTATCGATGTTGCATGTTTAAGTGAGACTTATTTAAAATCTAACTCTTTTCTGCATTCCGACCCCGACTTCCAAATTTATCGTAATGATCGCGATGATGATCGGCGGGGTGGTGGCGTTGCCATAATAATCAACAAATCAATCCAACATGAATTACTTCCTATTATCAACACCACAATTATTGAAAATATTTGCGTAGCAATCAAGCTGAACAATAGCAAAATTCGTATTATAAGTTGTTACCTCCCTGGTGCAACATCGAATAGTGATATCAAGCATCACTTTAAGAACGATATTAAAAAAATAACAAATTTCCGGCATGCGTTTTACTGTGTAGGAGATTTTAATGCCAAACATCGGCAATGGAATTGCTTGAAAGCAAATAATGCAGGAAAAATATTGTTTGAAAAGCTGTCAGAAGGCAATATATTTGCTTTCTATCCATCTTAAAACACCTATCACCCTTGTGACGTCAGAAAAAGTCCATCTACTATTGATTTGTGTCTCACCAATGGTCATCATACTTTAAGTGACTTTGAAGTTCACCGGCTGGGTTCTGACCACAATGGTGTTGTCTTTGAATTGTTTACTAACGATCAACTAAAAGTGAATAATCGGTGCTGTAACCCCTGTTTTCGTGAAGCAAAATGGGATGTTTATCAGCATGTCATTAATGAAAAGTTTAAAGATATTCCATTACCATCTCCCTCATCCACAAATGGTGTTGATGAAATGGTAACTAATCTCAAGTCCACTATAATTGAAGCTTATAAATATTCGGTACCAAAAAAAATAGAAAAAAACTATGCGATAAATATATCTGATGAAATAAAATCGAAAATAAAGCTTAGAGCTGTCTTTGAAAGAAAATTTCAAAGATGTCCATACCCAATTATGAAGGCATATTTTAAGACCCAAGTCAATGCACTGCAAAAAGAAATAAAAAACGATATTAATAATTTGAGAAATATAAATTGGAATCATAAGTTAAGCAATATTCGACCCGATAACCATCATAAAGGATTATGGCAAGTAACAAAATTTCTAAAAAGACGAAGTTGTAATATACCCACCCTTAAAAGTGGTATAAACATTTTAACAACACCCCTTGAGAAAACTGAAGCCTTCTCTGAGCAGTTTAAACAGTCTTTTGAAAACTCCCTTGCTAATGACAATCCAGCATTTACTTCTGAAGTAGAGAGTAAAGTCCAAGCATTCATGCGTGACGAAACTGAAGAAGACGGTATAAACCTTCCTACAGTTGAAGAAACAATTGCAACCATCAAAAAATTGAAAAATCCAAAAGCGCCCGGATTAGATTGTATCAACAATATTTTAATAAAAAAATTGCCTTGGCTGGGAATATTGTTTCTTCACAACACAATTCTCGCCTGTATATCGCTAAGCTATTTTCCGAAATCTTGGAAGGAAGCAAACATAATTCCTGTTTTAAAACCTAACAAAAAAGCATCTTATACAACAAGCTATCGCCCGATTTCGTTACTAAGTTCACTTAGTAAAATACTTGAGCGCATATTACTAAGAAGAATACAAAATCATATCGAACAGCATGATATCATTCCACCTGAGCAGCATGGATTTATGCAAGGCAAGTCGACCATTCACCAACTTTACCGCATCCAGAGTCATATTAAAAATCATCTGGAACAAAAGCAATCTACAGGGATGGTTCTTTGCGACATCGAGAAAGCCTTCGACTCTGTCTGGCACTCCGGTCTCATATTTAAAATGATTAACTATAACTTTCCTCGATATTTAGTAAATATTTGTAACAGTTTTCTCAGAGACAGGTCTTTTGTAGTGTCCATCAGAGAACAGCTTGAGTGCATTCAAATGTCGTTTCGATTGTTTCGTCAATAAACGAGCACCGAATGTGCTTCCTGCATTTAAATTAATGCGCAAATGCATGTACCAATCGCTGTTGATACGAATGCTTAGAGTGTGAGCGCTAGCGATTACGAACGTCTGCGACACAAGAATGTCAAACAAGGCAAGACATGAGGAACAATCGCCAAAGGCAAGGAAAATCTATGCTTTTATGCTCATTCGCACAAAGGAAAAATATTAGTTGCAGTGTTGCATTTTTTTTATTCTGCTAATGTTGTTACCAGACACAAAAAATTGCAATATTATAAAATAAGATTTTAATTAGAGTTATTGCACAAGTTGGCGAAAAAATATGTCAACCCTGACAACTTCTGTGCTAATTCGACTGCGAGGATAGCAAGAATCGAATACGATTAATATGAAAATTACTTTTATTAATATAGCCAATGGTATAAAAAAATTCGTTTGAAGCCATGACATTTGATTGGAAAGAGATATTGGGGTTATTTTTTCATGTAAATTATTTTTGAGACATTAAATATAAAAACAACATTTTGGTATAAATTTTGCCCAAAAAAATCAGTTTAACAATGTTTGCCAAAACTGGAAGATTTTTTGCAAAAGAATGCTATGTCATATAAAAGGTAGTCAGGAATTTTATATAATAGTACCCCAAATATTTCGGCTGTAGGCTATCGCTACAGCTGGAATGCAGCTATCCGTGAGCTGGAATGGTTTAAAATCACCTCTAAAAATCAAATTTTTTGTAATAATATTGGCTGGTGTGGTAGTTTAAAAAATAAAAACGGTAAGAAATAATAGTTATGAAAAAGTTCTTCCAATCAGCATCAACAAACATTCTGTTTTTGCATTCAGATTAATGAAAATGTTGTTTTCCGTGCATTTATTAATTATTTAATTACTTATTAATTATTTCTAATGACATATAAAAAAACATAATTATTTCAAATGCTATTTTCATTTTCAAGATATCGTTGGGAAGTTTTGAGTGGCTGCAATTGATTGGTTGATTCCTGGTCAGAATTCCATGTATTGATATATATTAAAGCTAAAATATAAATTATAAAATAAGAACATACTGAAAAATATTGTAAGAAATTACAAAACAAAATACAACTTATGAAGATATTTTCATTTTAAAAGTTTTGTATAAATCACATGAATTAAATTGCGAGCTTTAGATCAAGTAAGTTTTGTATTAATATTTTGAAATAAAATATATCAAAAATATGAATGAAAAAAGCATTATCTTTTATCCGATTGCATATATTTCAATTGTTGATGCAGATAGGATGAGTTTTTTTCCGCCATATAATTTCTGGCAGTTTATTTCTTAAAACTATTACACCAACCAATATTTTGACAAAAAACGTTATTTTTAGAGGCTATTTCAAACCATTCCATCACACGAGTGACTATCACTAGAATCGAAATATTTGAGTAATCTTCATGAATGCTATTGCAACCAAAGATTATTTTGAAGAACTGACACAAACAACTTAACTTTCAGCCTTTAATATTCATCGCACAAAGATAAAATATATAATAAAATATAATGAGTTATGTGGCGAATGAAACGAATTTTTTATTAAATATTCTTATAAAATATTTAATATAATTTTTTTACAAGATATTTATATTGTATCTAAAATGTTGTTTTATTGTTTTTTAATATGTACTAAAAAATATTTTTATTATAGAAACAATAAAACAGTTGCATATCATAGAAAAAATATATTAATAACCAGGGCTCGTACTTTTATGACCTAAAAACTGACATAAGTGACTTAAAAAACGCAAACAATTACATAAAAAAATTAAGAAAAAAAGCCTTAAAATAAAACATTACTAAACATGTATTGCTGTAAGAAACTTAAGTAAGATTGCAGAATAAAGTTTCTATTAGTTTAAGGACGGTGATGTGAAAAATCTGACTAAACTAACGTGTACGTGTGATTCCACAAGTAGTGTGGATTACACCTAGTAGCACTACATTCAAAATTATTCTTAGCATAGAATTAGTGAATGAAATTAATAAAAAACTATTTATAACTAAAAAAAAGGTTTAACTTATTTCGAATTTAAAAATTTTTAAGATTTATACACTTGAGTAGTTATAATTGGAACTTTCATTTACGGATGTTTTTATAGGTTAGTAATCAAGGGTTAAGCAAACTCTTTTATATATTAAACTAATTTTTGTTTTCAGTTTTACTATAACATTTATTAAACATAACCAATTTTAATTTAAATGTAACATAATTTTAAATTGTCCATATTCGCTGCTTTTGATAAATATCACAGACATCTATAATTTTGTTCAAATCATATTCTATGCCTTTCTTGGACTTTTCTAAACATATTCTGGCACCAAGTTCTTGTAGAAATTGCGCAGTTCTTACACCCGAAATTAGAGGTATTTAATTAAATGAATCAAAATTAAAGACTAAAGTGTTTTTATCAGTTCGACTACACCACATAACCTAAAATTTTAGCCATTCTTTGACAAGTTAACAGTTGTACAAAATTTGTTTTATTAATAAATACCTGCTCGTTTTAAAAAACTCCATACATTTGGGTTGAATACTCATTTTTCTGGGCTTTTTCTATAAAATTGTTTAATAAAACTTTGCAGCACACGTCGCTTCTTTACAACAGTTGTCAGAAGGATCTCTTTCTAACTTACACAACTTAGCTCAGCTCGTGACATTTGCTAAACCTGCACTTTCACACATTCATAAAAAAAAAACAAATTAATGACAAGTTTGTGTTGGTTTTCATCAAACATTTTTTAGTTGTGTTGGAGCTTTGGTAACGCTTGTCTTGAAGGGATAAAGAATGTTCATTGAAAGCAAAACATTGTTGTTATTTAACCGACAAACTTTCAATAATAGTTTGTTTACTAATTTAGGTCGCTTTCAAGATTAACTTTCATGTAAATTTTAGCTCAGGTTACTTTAAAAATGTACTGTCATAAAACTTGCTACTGATTGCTCCACAGTAGATAAAAGAAAACAATAAACTAAAAGGAACAAACAGCACAAAGAAGAACGCGCTGCTAGAGAAGGTCAGAGAAGTATGGAAACAACAAAAATTAATGCAGCAGCTGACACTCGAGCTTTAAGCGAAGCATCCGAATGATCTCGTGGTCTGGAGGCTGCCTTTGCATCAATTCGCAATCGTGACAAAGTGTGCTTTGCAGCAATCGTTGTTTACAACTCGAGCGGTATATATGCATTTTTTTCTTGTGTGCGATTACGGCTGACGACGATTGTTACTCGAGTGGCAAAAACTGACGAATGGTCTCATGCAAATCTCTGGTGTCCATTAGTCATGCAAAATCCCAACAGCGCAAAATTCAGTTTGGAGTCCCTCAAGGAGCTGTTCTTAGCCCTACATTATACAACATTTTCATATCCGACGCACCTTGTCTCACAAATGGCTTTCGAGCTTTTTTTGCTGATGATACAGCATTTTTTGCCACGTCGAGGTTTCGAGCTCCCATTGTTCTGGCACTTCGAAATGCATTGTCAACCTACATGGAGTACTATGTGAAATGGAAAATCAAAATAAACGTCTCTAAGACCAAAGCAATATTCTTTACACGTCGTAGAACTCTCGAAATTCCCAAAAGGCCTCTTCGCATTAATAATATCTTAATCAGCTGGGAGCTAGAAGTTAAATATTTGGGTGTAGTTTTTGACAAAAGATTAACTTTCAATAGTCACATTAACTACGTATTGGAAAAAATAAACAAATCTATTAAAATACTGTATAGTTTAATCAATAAGAACTCTAACTTAAGTACTAAGAATAAATTACTTTTGTACAAAGTTGTATTTAGACCTATGATAAGCTATGGCTGCCCAATTTTAAAAAACATAGCGAAAACGCACTTAAAAAAGCTACAAATCGCGCAAAACAAACTGCTTAAAATGTGTCTTAAGGGGGTCCTCTGGTAATCTATGCCAAATTTTAGCCTTTTTTCAAAATATTGTGGAAAGAGAACGAGTAAAGATATTTTAGTTCCGTTTTTTGATTTGGGTAGCTTAATTTATTGAAAAAAATACAAAATTTTGAAAAAGTGAATTTATGGACCGTTCAGAAAGTTCTCGGCCTGGTAACGAGGTTCTCCGGAAAAAAGGTGGGTCCAAATTGCGCACGATTCCAAGAGTAAACATCGTCTGAAAAAAAAAAAAATATACAGTTACTTAGAATGAATGTCCCTATAGCCCCTACCTCGGAAACAAAAATCGAAATTTTTTTAGGGGGGGAGCCGCCACTTTGAAAATGAAAAATCGAATTTCGACCTTTTTTTTTGTAGTCTAGTGTAGAAAAAAAATAGTAAACATTATTTTTTCGGCAAGTTTGAGGTAGGGGCTATAGCGGCGTAAATTCTGCGTCGTTTCATGCCTCATATATCAAAATCGGTCAAAAGCTGTTTGAGTTATCGTGCGCAAAGTTTTGAAAAACATGGTTTCGAGAAAAACGCGTTTAAAGTTTTGACTTCAATTTTGAGGCACACAAATGACATTAACACATATTTTTTTAATACAATACTTACGAATATTAATCGGCAATTCCAGCCCCATAAAGTGTGCCTTCCTCCATCTCATAAAACGAGTTTTGCATGGCTTTTTGGGCTCTGTGGGCTGTGCGACCCTCTTTCGATGATGCGTACGTTTTTAGCTCTGAGCGTTGAAGTCGTTTTCCGTCGCGAGATTCAGCATACATCTCGGCTTGTGGGCCGATGACAATACCCATTGTTGACATTATTTTTAAAATACTTGTGAAGCCTTCGTTGAAAATGCTGGTTGCCAGAAAATTTGCGATTTCGACTGTAGTAGCACCACAGTGGATATGTTTCGGCGCAAAGGTCCACAAAAGCGAGTTGAACGATTCGTTACAATTTTGCGTTTCACCTCCAGTGCATCGGTTGAGTAGATCGTCGGATGATAACGATTCGTATATGGGCTTCATTACTTGCAGAACCTTTCCATCAAGTGGGGCGTACGTTTTTTTTTTTTTTTTTTTTTAAAAAGATCAAAGAACCAAGGCATGCGCCTTATACAAACAAGGTTTGGTCTTTGACCTGAAAGGAAGGGGATAGATTATTTAGAGGAATTGATTGGAACTATAAGTGAATTATTGATTATTGAAACAACTGCGAAAGACAATTTGAATTGCTTTTTAACCGAGGTTAGTGTTATGCCTTAACCTCGGCAAGCATTTCAAGCCCTTAGTTGTTGCATTCCTTCACATTTTCCACAATTTAGTTGTGGATTTTTAGTTTTCCATAATTCTCAAATGTAAGAAAGAACAAAGAAAGAACAAAGAAAGTGAAAAGAACCATGCCCGAGCCCGGATTCGAACCAGGGACTTTTGGGTTGAGAGTCTAGCGCACTCTCCACTAGACTACAAAGGCCGACAATTTCACGTGTGGTGAAATGAGGCTAATGAGCCTTCTGCTGCTGACTTTTGACAGGCGCACCAGCTGGACTCACCAGGTGGGCAATACATATGTTGTGGATTACTATCACTTGAACTTTTGTGATAATATGTTGACCATATTTCTTTTCTCATATTTTCCACAGAGTCCTTATTACGTCGAATAGCAAGTCCATAGTAAGTAGTCAGCTCGCTTATGACTTTGTCTGTCAGTTTGCCAGTGCCTTTTCCACCGATGCCTTTGTTTTCTTTTTTGGCCTTGCGCAGCCGTGTGCCCATGCGTTTTTGCACGTGAGCGATGCACTCCTTTTTTGTGACAGCGGGGTCGCCGTTATACGGATCAAGGTCTATAATGGCCTTGAAGGTTTTGCTGTCGCCATCGCCAATATATTTTTCATATTTTATGGCATATTTTTCGATCGATGAGGCAAACATTTCCTTCACGGCATCTACCTCCATCTTGCCCGCACTCCCACTGTGGTTGTTTGTGCATGTTTTCTGGTGCGATTCGTACCATTCTTCGAAGTCTGCAGAGTCATTTTTTTTTCCCACATTTTGCATGCCTGGCAAAGGCTTGATTTGACAACGGAGTCAACCACTTTTTTGGTATGTTTACCGACGAGCG
Source organism: Dichetophora obliterata (assembly GCA_963920525.1). Classification (NCBI taxonomy): domain Eukaryota; kingdom Metazoa; phylum Arthropoda; class Insecta; order Diptera; family Sciomyzidae; genus Dichetophora; species Dichetophora obliterata. The sequence goes on along the minus strand of OY986438.1, from coordinate 199,217,516 downwards.
TAGTGACACCAAAAAGAGACGAGAATCCCCGTTTTTTCCAGGTGCCATCCCCTGAAACGGTCAGCACTGAGGAGTCACAGTCAGGATTTTTTTCTTCCTGCTGTTCCTGCTCTTCTTTAACCGCATTCAACAGGCACTGCTTGTAAACTGCTTTAGCAGACACATGCATGTTTTTCAAGGTGCCATAGTACGCATCAAGGCACAATCCTTGGCATATGTCCATTAATCCGCAGAACATATTAATACCTTCTCTCCCTATTCCAAGCAATCTCATGGCAAATATCAACCGGCGATTTACAACAAAAGATTTACCGACCACCGGCGAAGAATTAATATACTGTGTAGCTTTACATTGGCACTGCAGACTCACTTTGAAGCCTTCATGACGATGACTTCATCATGATGATGACTTCATTGTCTTGCGTTTTCTTCAATTTTTTGGCCGATGTGCTGGCAAAGTCGGTGTCCTCTACTTGGGAGTGCTGGTTTCCACGGAAATGCCTCTTTTTTGTTCGATACGCGTACTTACGCGGCGCGTTTGGGTGGATTTTTTTATCCATAGCAAAAAAAAAACACAAAACGATTTTTCTTTTATTTTACAACAGCAGTTATCGCGCACGCGTAGCTTTCAGCGTTCGAAAATAAACTGAATCTCGTTCGTTTGCTTCTTTCATGTGAACACCTGGGCTCAAAATCATTTCAACCCCTAAATCAAAACATGCATGTATACATACTGCATGTATACATACTGTGTGTGTATATTTTGTAATATCAATACATATTTTGGAAGAATTCCACAGAATTTTCGACTAATGACTGCAGGCAAATAAACAACTTTGCTGATGCGTTATTTTGACGAAAACATACCTACACAAAAATGCCTGTATCTCCTAAACTATATCGAATTTTGAAAAATCCTTTTGGGAAAATGTTTTTGAGTATCTGAGCAATAGAAATATGAAAAAAAAAATCGAAAAAAATTTTTCGGATTACCAGAGGACCCCCTTAAGCGTGGATGCTGGTCATCCACAGATGCAGCGCATAAAGATGCTGAAATCGAAAAAATAAACAAATACTTTTCAAACTTAAGCACCCGCTTTTTATCCAGACTGGAATAATATATAACTGTGATATTTTAATAATGTTTTTGTATTCTTGTGTCTATTATCATTAAGTATATACATAAAATACTCAATGTAATTGGAAATTAATACTGTTAAAACTCAAAATTATTTTTCATAGTTGTAATAGCTCATAAGCTAAGTCTCTAAATTGTTAATGACATCATGTAATTACTTACAAATGAATCATGAATAAAGATTAATTGGATTGGATTATATTGTTGTTATTGATTCTAAAAATGCGGCGTGCAAAAGACTCAAGTCTTAAATGCCAACAATATTTTTAAATAAATAAAATAAAAATAAAATAAAAAATAAAAATAAAACTGTATCAAACGCTTTTGAAAAATCGAGTAAGCATAGCAGAGTTACTGAACCATTGTCATACGAGTTTCTTATATCGTCCAAAATCTTAATCATAGCAGTAGAACAACTATGTCCAGCGCGGAAACCTGACTGCTGTGGAGATAAGAGCTTATTTTGCAATAGGTAGCTTGATATTTGATAAGCCATTAGAGATTCACAAATTTTTGATAATGACGACAAAATGCTAATTGGCCTAAAATCATTGGGCTCCTTCGCTGCTGTTTTTTGGGAACAGGAAGAACAATTGCAGTTTCCCAAGAACTTGGAAAGCAAGATGTTGTGAAACAGTGGTTAATAATATGTGTCAGTGGACTGATACTGGACTGATAATGTGGACTGATAATGTGGAGAATAAATGGTAAGATTTCTTTTATGAATTTAATATGAATTCCATCTGCTCCGACTGCATTTGATTTAATTTTTTGAACGCATTTTCCTACATCGCTTTCACTTACTGCAGAAAACTCAAACGTTTGTTCAACATATTGTGTTGGATTTTAAAAATTTATATAAACGGAGTTCGGCGTGCCAGACAAGAAAAAATTATTAAGAAGATCAGGGTCAATACGACATTCAGATTTTGCTTTGCTAAAAATACCAAGATTTTTGACATTGTTCCACAAATCTTTTGAAGAAAGAAATGTTTTAAGTTTAGAGAAGAAATACAATTTTTTTGAGTGTCTTAAGATACGTGTTGATTTGTTTCTAGCTAATCGGTAGTTTTCCCAATTTTCAACTGTGGGGTTTTTTTTCCACAAACTGTGTAGTTTATTTCGCTTGTTTATAGCGTTTTGAACTCGGTTATTGAACTCGGTTATCGGGCAGGAGGCATTTTTTGTGGTGACACTACGAGAGGGGACATGATTGGAAAATAACCTATTAATAATAAATGAGAAAAAAAAGTAACTTTTCATCAACAGTTTCAGTGTTCCAAACTTCATTCCATTGAACTGTAAGTAGATCTTGTAAAAGAGCAAAACTATTTATATTTTTAAAGTCATGGTACAAGTACGTGTTTGGAGACACAGTGCGCACAAAATTAACATTTAAAGTACAAAAAATTAAATCGTGATCTGACAAAAAATAAATTTGGTCAAACAGCAAAACAGATGATATATCTGAAACAATGAAATAATCTAAAAGACTGGGATTATCACTAAAGGAAAACCTGGTGGGCATTTCACTACTAACAACGGACAGACCAACGGACGATATATTTTCACACAAATTTTTGTTGAGGTTATCATTGCGCAGTAAATTAACATTAAAATCACCACATATAACAAAGTAGTTATAGTCAGTTATAGTTATAGTCAGACACTTCACTAAAGTATGATTCTAAGCTATTGTATTTATTAGGGTTGTAGACACACGAAACGAACAATTTGGTGCAATTGTCATAAACACATATATTATTATTATTATTATTATTTATTTATTTAATCAATGGTATGTTAACCTTACTGACTATATGCTTAATATATAAGTATGTACATGCAAAGTAATAGATATTACACTTTAATATATTGAATTTAATTGTTTGAACATTATCGTCTTAGTGACTGAAAAATCAATAGAATATACATTTGATAGATTATTAAATTCTCGCAAATTCTCACGATTGGTGAATTTGAAGCATAATTTGTTCTGTGCACTCCAATATTAAATGGTGCACTATTTCTTAATGTTATGGAAGGAACATTAAAAGTTATTTGATTGAGAAGATACGAACAATCAGTGTTACCAGAAATAATATTGAAAACAAATAAGAGGGATAATATAGTTCTTCGATTTTCCAGGGTTTTCAAGTTTATAAGTTTACATCTAACATCATAGGAGGGAAGAGGATCTGAAAACTTAATAGAACGAAGTGCATATTTGAGGAATCTACGCTGAACACGTTCTAAGCGATTCACATGCGTATTGTAATACGGATTCCAAATAAAACTTGCGTATTCCAACTTGGATCTAACCAGACTAGTAAACAGAATTTTTAGTGTATAAGGATCAGTAAATTCATTACTATTACGCTTAATAAATGCTAATAAAGAGTATGCCTTAGGAATTATATAATTTAAATGATGAATAAAAGTAAAACTTGAGTCAAATATAACACCAAGATCTTTTATTAATGTTACTGATTTCAAATTTTGATTATTCAACTTGTATTGATCATGAGCATTATTTATTTGTTTCGAATATGAAACTTGAAAACATTTATTTATATTTAGAGATAAACGGTTTTTAGAACACCATTCATATAGATTATTTAAGTCAGACTGCAAAGCAAGCATATCAGAACTATTTGCTATTCGAGAAAAAATTTTCAAATCGTCGGCAAACATTAAGAACTTCGTGTTATTAAAACAGGAACTAACATCATTTATAAAAATTATAAAAAAAGTGGTCCTAAAATGCTTCCTTGAGGAACACCTGAGGAAGCTATAAACGGTTCAGACATGGATTCTTCAATAGACACCATGCAGAGTCTATTGCTTAGGTATGACTTGACCCAAGATACGAAATTTGAATGGAACCCTAAACGCAAGAATTTCATTACTAAGATATGATGCGAAACCCTATCAAACGCTTTTGCAAAATCCGTATAAATAGTATCAACTCGAAAGCCATCTACTAATGAAGAAATACAATAGTCTGTAAAGGTCGCTAGATTTGTGACTGTTGATCTGTTCGGCATAAAACCATGCTGATTTGGCGATATTATATTTTTTATTTCAAAGGTAAGTTTCTTTTTAATAATGCTCTCAAAAATTTTTGAAATATTTGATAGCTTAGATATTGGTCTATAATTACAAATATCATTTTTATTTCCATTTTTATATATCGGACTGATGAAAGAAATTTTCCAAGCATCTAAAAAAGTTCCAGTCTGTAAAGATTTATTAAAAATAATTTTTAGTGGTTCTAACAGTGAATATTGGCAATGAGTTAAAAGAAATGCAGAAAATCCATCTACATCTTTTTTTTGAGAGTTATTTAAACCCTGTATCGAAATGGCGATATCAGCGCTAGAGATTTCAAAACAACCAAAATCAATATTTACTCCATAATTAGTATTGATATCTATATTTTTGTCTTCATCCGTAATAAAATTAGAGCAAAAAAATTTAGCAAACAGATTTGCAGAATCAACATAAGATTGAGACCAAACACCTTCATAACACATAGAAGACGGAAAACCAGAGGTCATTTTTTTTGAATTTATAAAAGTCCAAAAATTTTTTGGATTCAACTTTATATTTGACTCATAGCGGCAAATATATTGTTTGTATAAGAATTTATTTAAAAAATTGAATTCCCTCAAATAATGTTGATGTTTAAAAAAATATTCAATATTGTTTGTGGCTTTGTATAAATTAAAAAACTTATTTCTTAGATTTTTCAATTTTTTTAACCCAGTGGTATACCACGGTAGCTTAAACATTTTACAAGGACATTGAGGGATAATTCTTTCACAGATGTCTAGAAATTTTGATTTAAAAAATATAAAAGAATCATAAGTGCTTTTGTATTTCAAATTATGTTCCCAATCCACCGAAATAATAGCAGTATTAAGTGCTTCAAAATTGCATTGACTAAAATTATAATACATACTGGAGTTCAAAGAGTTACTAAATTTACAAGCGAAATTGTAAAATGATATCGTAAGCACCAAAGGCACATGATGAATATTAGGTTCACAGACCGGAATATGGCAAATTTCAATATTATAATTAAACTCTTTACTTATAAAAATAAGATCTAATATTCTATTTAGTTTATTAGAGAAACCATTAATTTGAACAAAATCGAGACTTAAAAAAGAATCAATGAGATAAATTTCATGCGTTGAATTCACATTAGTGGGAATTAATGGATTATTAGTTAAATAGTTATTCCAAGTTACTTTATTTAAATTAAAATCACCAAGAATGCAAAAATGACTATCACTAGAAACATTTGATGCTAAACTCAATATATTGTCCACATGAGACATGTAAAGTGTATCCGAACTATTTGGAGGCAAGTAAGAAACCACCAAATATAGTCGTTCAGAGTATCCAACAATTTGAACACATAACTGATCCAGTAAAGTGTCCGTATTTTCCAATGGCCAAGCACAGCAGCACAACGAGCGTTTCACAGCAACTAGTACACCACCACCCCTAGTACAGCAAGTCTTAGCAGCATCTCTATCCTTCCGAAATACCTGATAACAATTCAGGTCGAAAAATTCAGCATCAAAAAATTCAGGATTTAGCCATGTTTCAATAATAACAATTATATCGTAGTCAAATTGCGAGGACCATAACTTAATTAATTCTGACTTGGTTCTTATGCCAGACATATTTTGAAAGTATAATCTCAGATTACTACCAGGATTATCATAATTGCTTGCGTCTATCTCCGATTGCGACGACGATCCTTTTTTGGAAAAAACTCAAACCTACTAATAGAAACATTAGTAGACCAAAGAGTTGGATCTAAAATATGACCCGTAAGAGATGCCGAAATTTCGACCTTAAAGTTTATTTTCTCAATTTGAGTTTGAGCCAGATCTTTTCTCGTCAGTGGTTGACAAGCTAAATGATTTTTATCAATACCAGTGTGCTTATGAATATAATTTAAGATATCATCAGAGGTAACCGATGACTTAAACGAACAAAGATGAAACCAGTGCATTGGCTCTATTACATCCAGTTCAGTATTTGATCTTTGACCAACAACAATTTTCTTTTTAGATGATTTCAAAACGTCATTTTTCACTACGACATCAGAAGCATGATTTTGGGCACTAGCTGCATTTGAATTATTCTTAAATAATATCGAAGCATAGCTACTAGCAGCATTATTATCATCAGCCACATTGGCAATGGCACCTTCAACATCAGCGCCCACATTAAACATCTCAGATTCCCGATCAGCACGAACAGCAACAACATCACCAACAACAGCAGCACGATCATCAACTCCAACAACAACTCCAACAGCATCACTAACAATATTTTTTATTGCATTCATGTTTTGACTATTATCATGCAATTCAACAGTTTCTATAGGTTCAGTGACCTCTGTATGCACAGATGAAATCTGCATTGAAGAAGCTGCCGAAGACGAGCAAGAAGTAACTAGAGCAGAACTAGCACTCGAAACAGGTTTATTGTCATTTATTGTCTGTGCAGGTTTTTTTAGCACTTTAGCGCGAGCATTGATATTTGCTTTGTTATTGTTTATATTAAATCCACTCACTTTCACGGGGGATGACGGAGACTTCGATTTCGATCGCGTGATTATTTGCTCAACATTAAGATTATTGCCTATTCGATTATTGCCTATATATTAATAAACTCTACACTGCACTTCACAGATTTTTTAATAAGTTGAGCTTTTAGATTTTTGCGACAATAGATTGCGACCCCACCGCCCTTTCTATCAGGCCTATCATTTCTAAAGACAATATATTTCAAAAAAATGGGTCGTAGTTCGTGCAATTAAAATATCGTTTTTTACGATACTTTGAGTTTAGTCGTTATTCCTTGTGACCACAGATATTGTGATGGAGAATTTTTTAAAAATAGTAAATTCTGAAAAATGTTCGTAATTTTGACATCAAACTTATGAGAATATCTCGAAAACTGTATCTTTTCACAGTACAACGTATGAAAAGGTGTTGATTGAAAAAATAACGGTATAGGAAAGCTTTTTTGGTTATTTTTTTTTTTTGTATGAAAAGTATGCTAAAAATATTTCCGTTCTTTTTGCATCAAAATTATTGCGATATCCTGAAAACTGTAGATTTTCTCAGTACAACACAATTGCTTGAGGCAATGTCATCGCCTCAGAATGAGAAAAACGCGATTGAAATTTCAATTTTTAAATTTGTAAGCAAATATTCCCGCTATTTTCCAATAGATTTTCATAAAATTTTCTTTGTCCAAAAGTTCAGTTAAATGCATTTGAAAAAATAATTAAAGATTAACCGTTACCTTACCAATTTAATGTCTTCTAACGTTTTCAAAAAACCTCTGAAATATTCAATTTGTACTCAAAAAATAGGCCAAAAGTGGTTTTTGTTGCATTCTTTTTCAAACTCTTTTATATGACGTATCATTTATTTTCGGAAATTGCTACATTTTGAGCTGCCCCCTATGATTTTTATGATCAAAATCAATTTTTCCAAAATGTTGTTTTTATATTTTTTACAAAGTTCGGCAGCTCATAAAATAATTTCTGTGAAAAAATGTTTCATATATTTCAAACCACTCCAAAGTTATCTATCTAATTTGAAAGTGGAGACTTGAATACTATTGGAGCAATGGATTTTTCAATCGCAACTTACACGTGCGAATCGTACCGCAATGTGCTTTTCTAAACTTGTTTACTAGTCTTGACTTGTCAGTTCATTGCGCCTCAAACATTTTATGCGCCTCTATGGAAATAATTTCAGAAAATCTCACACTAAATTTAGAGATTTTTCTTGCTCAAGATTAACATAAAAATCAATACAATAACAAACGACAAAAACTGAAAGCAACTGATACGTATTTATAAATGCAATTTTTGCATACATCATTATAGCAACAACAACAACAGGAGCAGCACAACAAACAAACGAAACGATTTCGGCACGAACCCAATGTGCACAAAAACGGATGCGGATCCGTTACGAACCCGTTACGAGTCCGTCAGTACGCACTGCGCTTTCTTATGTTTCGACGGACCCGTTACGAACCCGTTACGAATCCGCCAAAAGAGTCTGAAACGCATTCGTATATGAAGTCCGAAACGGATTCGTATCTGAAGTCCGTTTCGGATTCGTTCCTGAAGTCCGTTCTGAGTCCGAGGCGGATCCGAAAAAATGAAAAAAGCAATTCGTATTTTTGAGAGGAATCTTATGTTTCGATGAACCCGTTACGAACCCGTTACGAATCCTTCAAAAAAATTTCCACAACGTTAACATAAAAGACAGTCTTGAATTTGTTTCACAATTTCTTATTTTATTTTCAGTAGATTAGGGATACGAAATACAATTGTGTACTTATTTTTGTTGTTATTTTTATTTTTTTTATACATTGATATAATTTTAAATTTCCTTCTTTAAAATGTAATATGTAGAATGAAAGAACTGAATTAGCAAAAAAATAAAAAAATGTTGAACATACATAAACATTATTGTCCCTTTTTGAATCAGAACTATTTTTAAAAAACGAGTCCGTTGCGAGTTCGCATTATTTAAAAAAAGAGTCTGAAACGGATTCGTATGTGAAGTCCGAAATGGATTCGTATCTGAAGTCCCAAACGGATTCGTATCTGAAGCCCGAAACGGATTCGTATCTGAAGTCCGAAACGGATTCGTAACTGAAGTCCGTAACGGAGAGAGGAATTTCATACGAAAAAGGATCCGTTCCGGATGCGAAACGCAATCCGTTTCGGACAAAATGTACGAAGAAGTGAGTTCGTTACGGATTCGTAACGGATCCGTTTGGCACACTGGGAATCTAACCAACAACCATAACAAACACATAAGCAGCTTAGCAGCTCCAGTATTTTATGCATGATTTTTCTTAAACAAAAATTTTGATTTTCGTTTTGTAGATTTTGTTATTTTGTGGCTTTATTGAAGAAGTGACAAAATCCAAAACTGCATATTTGTTTCATTTGCCACAAAACTCATATGTTGGCATATATTTCATCTTTGTACGGTGAACATTAAAGGCTGTATGTGTAGGTGTTGAAAAGCGCTAAAAAAATGCTTGACAAAAATTTTTGAAAAAGATCTCACACAAACCGCACTGTAGCACATAATTCTACGTAAAAATGAAAAAACTCACAGTTAGATAATTTTAAATATTTTTAAATAAAAAAAATTCCATTTCAGCCCTAGAATGGACTTTAACCGAGCTTCTATAGATCAATTGCGTTGTGCCTGTTATTGAATGTTTGAACACAAATTATCTAGAACTGAAACTACGAGTTTTAATGCCGACTCTGAATGGCTTACACAGTGCAACACGAAAAAAATAACCATATACGGACACCACTAAGGAATAAAAGACCAAAAAAAAGACCCCTGTCTCCCAGTTTTGCCCAAAGTCCTCCAGGTTTTTTTTTATGGGCCCCCAAAGATGTGGGGCCTCGGTGTCATTTTTGCAAAAAAATTATCATTTTCTCAAGCTCATATCTTGCAAACCGTTCGGAATTTTGATTTACTCTCTGAGGCAAAGTTGTAGCTCTTGTCATAAAGAACAAAAATTGTGAACATATAAAATAAAAAAAAAACTTCATCTTCAAGGTCAAAATAGCAAAAAACTTTAAAAAATGATCGAAAAATGGCCCAAAAAGCGTTTTTTTATTTTCCGCTTTTACGAACAAATTTACTTTATGAAAAATGCGGCAATTTTCTTTGGCCTGATAGGGGTTACAGCGCTGATTAAACCCCAAAGTTTTTTTAAGGAGGCAGATCCAACTTCTTGAGATATAGGCCTTTATAGCTTGAGTATATATCGCTTATATCTACACTCTAAAAAATAAATGTAAATTTACTATTATTACTATAGTAATTTTTTGTATAAATTCCAACTGTTGTGTAATTTTACTATAAATTTTATATTGATCTTTGAATATTTACCATTAAACACTATTCCTAGCAAAATTAAGCAATAAATGTTAAATTTTGTTGCAATATCAACTGCAATGCCTTATATTCATACATGAATTGAACTAATGAAACAGATGTTGAATATTCAACATATACAATATTTTCAACAGATGTTCAGTCAACTCTGTTTGTCAACGTGTACGGATATCATAATGTAAGAGTTATATGGTTTTTAATTGAAAAAGTGTAGTAATAACTCGATTTTTATTAAAAGATTTACTATGTTGTAGTACCTTGTGTTGTACAACACAACACAATAGGTATATGTGAGCAATATCTTAATAATTCAATAAAAATCTAGAAAAAATATCTGTGTATCATTTGTTTTTCTCTTTTGCATCGCATCGGCAGGAATTTCTTTATGCAAGTGTTTATTCCTCACTTTGCAATAAAGATAAATTAAATTTATTTCTGCACGTACCGTCAAGTGTAAAGTTTTAAGAAATATTAAATTGTGTTTTAAAACAAGAATGTCAAAACTAACAATGTTGCATTTACTATAATATCAATATAAATTTAATTGATTACATCAATCGTAGTAAAAAGAAATTCAAGTTGTTGAATTTTACTAACATGAGAGTAGTAATTTTGTTATGGTACTACATAAATAATAGCAATTGATGTTTGATTTTGCTGCAATATCAATATTTTTCCATTAATATTGCTATATATTTAACACAAATTTAAACACTTTTTGTTGAATTTCACTACAAGTCAATAGTAAACAATATGTTTAATTAAATAAAGGTGTGTAAATTTACTGTAGCAACAGCCGCAAAACTGTTGCCTACAAGTATTGTAGTAAAATTCAACAAAAACTTTTTAGAGTGTAACCCATTTCTTATCCGATCTGGTTGAGATGGGTATCGTTAAGAAGACCTTTGAAAACGCTATAAATCTGTATATAAATATGTTAATTTTTTTAACTCATTTTAACCTCACTTTTTTAATAAAAATCTGGTTTTCTCAAAAAACAGCCCTAGTAAAAAAAAACAATTGAAGTGTAAAAAAATAAGCTATTTCTTAAAAAAAAAGTTGATTTCAAAACTTTGAAAGTAAATAATTGTCAGTCAGGAGGCCGAGTGTGTGAGTGCACTGTACCTTCACTGATAGTAAGTGCATTCTAATAAAAATTCTCAAGCTGGTGGGTGAGTTCCCGTGCCCAAACTGTCAAACAACTACCTGGAAGCAAACATCTGCATTGAATTCACATAAAAACAACCCAAAATATAAAAAAAAAATACCTGGAAACACATTTTAGCTCTTGTCATAAAGATGAAATTGTGAACATATAAAATCAAAAAAACTTCTATCAAAAAACTACCTGGAAGCAAACATCTGCATTGAATTCACATTGTAGCTCTTGTCATGTTTAATGTCTTGTATGTTTAATTAACGCTCAAAAATTAAATATGCCTGGCCAGAACCATGTGTTTGTCCAAGGGTTAACACCGTTTAGGTAGCGCTTAGGTATCACGCGATCACGCACCGACCGCAGCACCTCAGGCAACGCAGTAAGCTCAGCACACGCAACAAGGGACGCAGCACACAATATAAAAGCCATACGACGCTCACATCGAGGCATTACACAGCGCGAGGTCAACGAGAGCTCAGCGGTGAAAGTTATAAAGTGAAAGTAAAAAAAGTGAAAGTGCTACAGCATAATTCGCGCACAACATTGGCAACTGACAATTTCAATATGCAGTGTGAAAATATTGATTTATTTTGCTACGTTTGCGGTCATCAAATCAGAAAAAAAAGTTCTACAACATTGCAAAAGGAAAAGAATCTTTTAACTAGTCAATTCAAGAAAGCATATAAGTTGTTTTTCGACGAAGTAGACTTGACCAGTGAAAATTACACACCTAATACAGTGTGTCGCCAATGTTATAACAATCTCATGGCATGGTTGAGTGGAGGCAAACATAGTATGAAGTATTGTAAGCCGGTAAACTGGATTAATCTCCCAGGTGATCATGATGAAACCAGTTGCTATGCATGCGTAAATTACACATGTGGTCTAAATCGATATGCTGAGAGGAACAAAAGTTATAAAGCAACTGTAACAGCCACACTATCAGTGCTTGCACCTGAAAATTTTGTATCACCAAGGCCGCCAACTCCAGATCGTAGTACAGAATGTACAGGAATGACTAGAGCAAGTGGTGTTACTTATGAAGATCCATTTGATACTGATTATGAGCCCCGATTATGAAATTTTCGGGAAATTTTTTACTTTTGCGGCTACCTAAGTGCTACCTCAACGGTGTTAAGAATCATTCCTAGGAAGTTCATATATTCTAGAAAATTGTTTATTGAGATCTTAGGTTCATTTTTGTAGTTAATTATTTTCTTGAATTTTGAACGGTTTGCTACCTATGGACCTGAATAGGGGAAAAAAGGTAAAAAAAAGTTGAATTTTTTAAAGTTTTTTGTGATTTTGGCCTTGAAGATGAAGTTTTTTTATTTTTAGTGTTCACAATTTTTGTTCTTTATGACAAGAGCTACAAACAACTTTACCTCAGAGAGTAAATCAAATCTGTAAACGGTTTGCAAGATATGAGCTTGAGAAAATGATAATTTTTTTCAAAAATGACACCGAGGCCCCACATCTTTGGGGGCCCATAAAAAAAACCTGGAGTACTTTGGGCAAAACTGGGAGACAAGGGTCTTTTTTTTTTGGTCTTTTATCACGTAGTGATGTCCGTATATGGTTATTTTGCCATGAGTTAAAAAATTGCACACTGTGTTTTATTCTCAAGAAGCCGCCACTTTAAAATATGTTTAGTCTATAGTAATAAAACTCATTTTCTGTTTGTTTTATTTGTTTTTTTGTTTTGCCTTTATACAAATCGAAACGGCTGAAAGGATTTCACTGAAATCAGGTATATATATTAAGTGCATTCTTACTTAAAATTTTACATACCTATTTATGCCACGCCCCCTCCGAAATTTTTTAACTAACGATAATTTTGTTACTTTAATACTTTTTACCATCGCAGGTTTTTGTGTATTTAATTTTGAAAAATTTCTGTTATTTTGGCATCAAAAACACTCACACATATTTTAAGTTGTAGAAATTTTCAGTACAACGCCTTTTTCATAAAACATCGTTACCTAAGAGTGAGAAAAAAACGACGAAAATGGTTTTTGTTGTAAAAATGAAATCAATTAAAAATTGCACATCTGGCTACTTTTCATATGCCATAGCATTTATTTACAAGAATTCTTCCAGCCATGCGCAAAAATTATTTTACTGTTTTTGTCATCAAAACAACAAGGGTACCCCCTTTGATTTTTTTCGCGAAATTTATTTTTTCCAAAATGTTGTTTTTATATTTTTTACAAAAAATTCAAGTCTCAAAAATAATTTCTGTGAAAAAATTACCCCAATATCTCTTTCCAATGAAAAGTTATGGCTAAAAATCTATTTTTTCATACCAGACTATTAATAAAACTTAGTTTTGTGTTAAAATTCTCTATATAGTTTGAACGTCCCCCATTTATCTCAGAATGCAGTTTTGTGTCTAGAGTAATTTACAAACATTTTGGTTTGTATAAAATCTTCCTTATAGTAATCTACTTAGTCCATTAATATATTTCATTCAAATTTTTTTTTGTTCAAAAGTTCAATAAAATCACTTCACAAAAATAAGTTGAACTGTACCGTTAAGTCAGTGTATATATGTTTTATGAGTATGCCAAAAAAGGTCCAAAATATTGACTTTTTACTCAAGAAATTACTCAAAAATTGTTGTTGTTGTAAAAATGAAATCAATTAAAAACAGCAAATCTGACTACCTTTCATATGACATAGCATTTATTTGCAAAAATTCTTCCAGCTAAGCGCAAAAATTATTTTACTGTTTTTGTCATCAAAACAATTAAAATTTATTTTATCATCCAGCTATATTTAAATTCTATATCCTAAAATATCTTCCTTATATTAGAACGTCTATATTTTTTATAAAAAAAAATGTTCAACTACATTTATTTAATTGAAAACTAAATTATTGTAATAAAAATTTTCTTTCCTGCACCATACTAAGCTATAAGTTTTTCGTTGGTTAGTATGCTGCTGAACCGTAAAATTTTTTCAATACAACCAAGTTTACAACCAGGATTGGAGAGTTGAAATATGAAAATTTCGCTGTTTTTTATGTGTCGATACGTTTTATTTGTGTGGAAATTTGACATTCAACAATATTCTTCAACTAACACATTCAACAAACACGTTATGGTAAGTATGTGTTAGTGTAGAGTCTACACCAAAACTTCGCGTGTTGAATTAAATGCCAAAAAAATTTTGTTCCTACAGCATACTAAGCTTTAGCCGTGAAAAGTATGCCGGAAAATGTTTTAAATTAGAAGTAAGCACTGCTTTACAGACACGGTTCCAATAATTTAGGAATGTCGGTAACTGTTAGTCAATTTAGTTCTTTTCGCACTCAGCTTAAACTTGCAGCAAAAAACATAATGACACTTCTTGTAACAGGTTGTTGTATATACTATAATTGGAAATTAAAAAGCGACTGCTTTCTTAACTTACACCTTTTTGCTAATTTACATTAAGAAACGACTGCACAATTTTTCGCATAAAAAAGGAATTCTGAAGATTTAAGAAATTAACTATCAGACTTAGTTTGTTTTATTTTTGTCGATCAACTGTTTACGTTGATAATATTGTAACAGGTTGTTGTATATACTATAATTGGAAATTAAAAAGCGACTGCTTTCTTAACTTACATCTTTTTGCTAATTTACATTAAGAAACGACTGTACAATTTTTCGCATAAAAAGGAATTCTGAAGATTTAAGAAATTAACTATCAGACTAAGTTTGTTTTATTTTTGTTTTAGAAACAAACCAATTGTTATTTTCCAACTGGAAAAACTACTGGAAAATTAAGGAAGTTTGGTGTCCATTTTCTTTTTTTTTTACAAATTTGATTTCCATATGCGAAGTGCAAGTAAAATTTTTACTAGTAACCATTGTGATTTGACTGTGAAAAAACAGTGATAAAATTATTCCGTCGATAAAAAAAGCACGGTAAATTGTTAAACTAATATTTTTATAGTGGTCTCAAACTTAAAATTCAACATGTTTTTCAAAATTCCAAAGTTTAAAAAAAACATTTAATCGAGAAGTGTATATTAAAATATTTATATAAATTACTCTCGAGTAACACCGGGTATATCAGCTAGTTGGCAAATAAAAAAGAAAAACCTAAAGCTATTGAATATTCGAATATCTGTGCGACCACTATAAAAAACCGATAAATGATTGAATCTCGCCAAACCAGAATTTATGTTCTTTTAAGAACATAATTTCATTTAAGTTTGAAAAAGATCAAACCGACATATTTGCTATGTATCTATGTTATTTTCCAGCTCACCTGGAGAAATATCCTAAGTCAGTGATTGGAAAGCCGACCATTGGAAATGGGCTAACATACTTTTCTTAAGATATGCTGTTTTTACCCGTAATTTGCATGTGTTGAGAGGGTATTTTAGTATTAGAAAAAAATTAAAAAGATTAACCACCTCATTTTGTATCACTAAAACGCAAACCAATGACAAGCAAGACTCGAGAAGCTATAGCATTTTGTAAAGAAAATAATAGTTATACGAAATAAAGTGGTTAGTATAAACTCTCTGGACATAAAGAGCTCTGCTGACTCAGCAAATAGCACTCTGGAGAAAAGAATTAAGATTTCTATACAAAAAGCTTTTAACGAAATTAACCGTTTTCTATTTATATGAAAAACCTTTTGTTTAAGTAGTTAAATATTCCATTTCTCACTCAAAATAACATCCAGCATAAACGCACAAAAACATATAAAACAAATATGGATATCATCATAGGTGCAATTAGGTCAACAAACACAATAACAACAACAATAAAAGCAAAATTACTTTTCTACGCATAAAAGCATTTAAGAAAATCATTGCTAAGTTCTTCAATAAGTTTCAAGTCACTATAAAATTTCTTCGAATCATTCTTAAACATTCTCGTATACGTATTGGTAGTATTGTTTCTATGTGCATAGGTATATGTAGCAATCCAAGCTAAGTGCTTAAAGTGAAGAACGTACCCAGAAAAGCTTAATAGTTCTACTCCTACACACAAACACAGAACATATGTGCCTGAAAGCACCGGAAGTGGTATGCTATACCACGTTTGCCATTGACTTCCGTTTAAAAGGTTTTCACAAGCAAACAAATAAAAAGAAACGCTCACTTTAACTTGAGTTTCTTAACTCGAGCACAGCACAAAATTTACACTAGAGCCATTTGAACTTTTACTTGTATTTCAACTTGTTGCTGTTGTCTGCTGCTGCCTTTCTGCCATGCTTGTATGTATGCGATAGGGTTTATATTTAAATACACGTACACATACTCAGCTAACTAATTAATGTCGTGCTTCGAGCAACGGAAGCTTAGTTTATACTTCCGTTCTGTTGCTTTACCTCAAAGGCTTAGATTTACTCTTGAGTTTTACATCTTTCTTTTTTTTCTACTCGTTGCTATCGGCACAAGTTTTTTAGCTTATCTCAGATTTCAGTCACCTTTTCAAAAATTAATTATTTACAGGATATTTTGTAGACATTTATTTGCAAATGCCAGAAATAGAAAGTAAAGCAACGAAGGCTATCGCTTTTTCGTAGTAGTTTGCAAGAAAATGCTGTTGTTGCGGTTGCAGGAAGTTATTTATTTCTATATTTGCATAGCAACTATTTCAATCAAAGGTTTTTCTCCTTATTTATATTGCTTGTTGATTCTGCATTTACAAGTAATAAAAGTTTTTGGGAGTGAATGTTCCAGTCCAAATTGTGAAGTGGTATTAGTCCAAAAAATAAAGTGGAAATAAACTGAAACCGCTGCAAATAAGGCGCTTTCTACACTTTGAGAATGAAACTCGGAATGTAGAAATATAGATATCTGGCACAGGCAGATTGGATCCAAATATGAGATTTACATGCCTTCCTCTATTCGCTTAAGCAGTATATTTGTAAATCGATGTGAAATTTTAAAATTGGTAAATAAATCTTGAACTTGTAAACGGAGCTTAGATATAATATTATAATCGTTCAAGCACACTTGGATTAAAGCTAAATCGGCTTATAAAATTTATTCTATTTTGAAATTTAAGTACGACGCTCACTTAAGAAAATCAAGAAAAATTGAGCCTAGGATATATGAAACAATATTATTTTATTTACGCACAAACTCAAACACATAAGAAGGCATTCAGTATTTGTGGTTCATTATGCAATATGGCAGACCCCATAACCACAGAAATACTGCGCAAAACTTTTGATTCTAGATGACATTCTAGATGGGGCCTTCGCTACCATTCCGCCTGCATGAAGAAATGGTACTCACCAGCAGTATCATGCAGGAAACCCAGAAACAGGGTTAAGGTTTTAGTGGATGAAAGTCCCTTTCAACGCTTTCCGCCTTGTGTAACTAAATAAAAAAAACTGTGCGTTCGGGGGGCCCCCGTCAGAAACGAAGTTTCTTACGCTTTTTCTTCAACTCCGAATGTTCTTCCAAATAAAATCCGTATATTTTTATTTCTTTTATCATTTTTATTTTATATAATTTTTTTCAAGGCAATTAAATAATTTATATTATGATATAATTTTTACAATGTAAATGAACAATCAAATCAAAAAGTTTAATTTAATTTAAACTTAAGATGTAAAATTCTTATGAGAGATGAAAATAGGCAGTTACCGTTGCCAGCGATGTTTGTTTCATGACGCAAAAAGGCGTTGAGCATTCCTCATGTTCTTCATATGGAGCTTGAATTGATTGAAAAGTTGTATTGAAAACTATACTTAACCCTTTCAATGGATTTGGTCAATATATTGGACACGTCAGAAAGTACATTTTATATATATTTTGCAACGTTTTTTTAAAAACCAAATGGTATGGTTTTATGAAAAAAGGTTAACCAACATGATAAAAACAAATTTAGAGAGATATTCGGCTTTAAAATCAGTTGGATTTTCGATTTTATGTCGAAGAAAAGCAAAAAAAAAATTTTTGCCTATTTTATAAGAAAAAATCAACTGGACAAGATTCAAATTAATTTCTTTTTTGTTTTAACGGCTTTAAGAGAGTTTAAAAAGCAAAGATCTAAAGGGCTGATAATCCTTCAATGAATTACAAAAAAAAAATTTTGTTTCAAACAGGAGCAACACAATTATTTTTTGTACAAGCTTTGAAAACGTAAGGAGCGCAGGTGAAAATCAAAGTTATGTTTTTTCCATCTCTTGAGGACCTAAATTATTAGAATATTACCTCAAAAAAAGTTATTTTGTTCTTAGTTTAGCCTAGCCATTGAAAGGGTTAAGTGTATTTAAACTATTTTAGGGTCCACCCTAGTGTCAAAAAAAGGTTTTATAATTCTTACATCAGCTTCAAAACCAGCGAACAGCCCCTTCTTTTTTAACTTTTAACATCAGATTTGAAATCAGCGACCCTTTAATACTGCCAATACATATACAGACAGTATAAAACAAAAAACAAATTTTCAGGGTCCACCCTAGTGTCAAAAAAATTTTTTGAATTTTAACATTAGATTCCAAATCGATGACTCCTTATACTGCTGGCACATATACAAAGAGTATAAAAAAAAATTGACATTTTTAGGGTCCACCCTAGTATCAAAAAACTTTTTAAATCTTAACATCAGATTGGAAATCAGTGACCCCTTATACTGCTACCACATATACAAAAAGTATAAAACAAACAAAAAAACATATTTAGGGTCCACCCTAGTGTCAAAAAATATTGTAAATTCTAATAAAAGATTCGAAATCAGTGGCTTCTTAATACTACCAGCATATACACAAAGAGAAAAATCAAAAAACACATTTTAAGGGTCCACCCTAGTTTCAAAAAATATTTTAAATTCTAAGAAAAGACTCGAAATCAGTGACCCATTAACACTGCCAACATATACACAAAGAGAAAAAACAAAAAACACATTTTGGGGTCAACCCCAGTGTCAAAAAATATTTAACATTCTAACATAAGATTCGAAATCAGCGACCAATGCATCTACATAAAGTATAATGCCAGTAAACACATTTTAAGGTTCCACCCTAGTGTCAAAAAATTTTTTGGAAGTCTTACATCAAGTTCCAAATCAGCGACCCCTTAATACTGCCAGCACATATACAAAGATCTTAAGAAAACACACATTTTCAGGGTCCAATTCTGACTTTTGCAATTCTGACAAATATTCGATATCAGTCACCCCTTAATACTGTTAGCATGTACACAAAGAGTATAAAGCAAAAAGCACATTTTTAGGGTACACCCTTGTGTCAAAAAATATTTTATATCCTAACATAAGATTCGAAATCAGCGATCAGCGCATCTACAAAGAGTATAAAACAATAAAACGCAGTTTTAGGGTCCACCCTAGTATCAAAAAACTTTTTGAAATTCTGTACATCAGAGTACACTGTATTACACACGTTTGCTGCACACGCAGAAAAATGACATTTTCGATTTTGATTGTAGCAAACATATTTCTATTTACCGCAAATATATCTCGCTTTTCTAACCATATTTTGTTTATCATACATATTGCTATTTTTGTCACAAGCATTTCAATGATTGCTTACAATTGCAGGTAAACATATTTTTATTGATGTGACAAAAATATTTTTGTGGAAAACAATTCCAAAATATGTTTGCGGTAAAATTATAAATTTGTTTACTACGAACATGTCATAATTTGTCAGAAATATTTTTTCAAAAATTTTACCTTTTTCCGATATGCACTCTTTTTTTGCATTCTACACATGAAGGACAATGACTGAGCGCAACACACGCAGAAAAATGACATTTTCGACATTGATTGTAGCAAACATATTTCTATTTACCGTAAATATATTTCGCAATTCTGACCATATTTTGTTTATCATACATATTGCTATTTTTTGACAAGTAAAAATAAGTCCACAATGTTCATATTTTATGCTTCTGAAAGTAATACCATGCTTATCAGTGACTTTAGTCAGGCGACGATTGGTGGTGACCGTAGCCTACTGGTAGTGTGCTTGGCTCGTAAGCGAAAGAGCCGCGGTTCAATCCTAGTCCGGGCAGAAAGTTTTTCAAAAATGTTTATCAATTGAATTAATATTTCTGTTCAGGCGCAAACAATGGCAAACCCCAAAGAGCAAAAAAAGAATAAATGAAGTAATAATAAATAATTAAAATACAATATAGCAAAATAATAAGCTTACTTTGTGTTTGCCCCAAAAATAATTTTATGTTTCAGTAAACATAATATATTTATTGCAACAAATAAGCTTATTTGCAGTGAACATTAAAGTGAACATAATTTGCTTCCGGAAAACATGTTTACCTTAAAATAAGAACACATTCTTGTAAAAATGAACTTGTTTGCTATAAACAAGTTTTAAACATAATAGTATCCTTCGATATTATGTTTGTGTCAAATATATTTTTTTCTGCGTGCAGTTTCCATTTCTTAAAACTTAATTGCACTAAGACACAAATGACAAACAAATAAAAATAACAAATGTGTTTCAACGCAATTTCTAGGTGTCAGAAACAGAGACACACAGTGAGAGAAAGAGAGATTTGCGCACTGGGCTGCCGCATCGCCTACTCGTATGTTAATCTGCTCGAATCTCAATACTCACGCGCATACACACACAGCAATCTCACTGTTACGTGACGCTTTCTACCAAATCACAACACATGCAAAACGCGTAAAAGAACTTTGTTAAAAAAAAAAACAAAACCAGCTGTATATATAAAAGCACGCTACAGCTTACTTAACTCAATACCTGAGGTTGAACTAAGTTGCCGAGTTAATTTAATTTAGCTCTAAATTAAATATTTTCAAAACATTATGAAAATTAGGCAAGAAATTTAATTTAGTGCCTTATTTCATGAAATAATGTCACTAAAAAAAGAAAAAAATACACAACAAAAGGAGCCGACAAAATAAGCAGTCAACCATCAACGACACTTGAAAAACAATAGCAACAACAATGAGCAGGATGTGGCAACAACAACAATAAGTAGTTCAAGAGCCACATCCAAAAGACACAAGCGCACGGAAACACACACACAACCACGCAGCCGCACACGCACAAGCACACGCACACGGACACGTGCAAACAATGCAAGTTACGACATCTGTATGCATGGTTGAATGTTTCATTGTGTGTAAATGTGTCATTATAGTGATGCGTATGTGCATGTGTGTATGTGTGTGCATAAAGTGATTACAACTCGCAAATTCACGTAAGTAGCACTCAAAACAAAAGGAAACGGAAATGTTTCGAGGCGGTCGCTTTGGATGAGAACTCACATTCATACACTCACACTCACTCATACTTCTGGCTGTACTTGAAACTTATTTATATGTGTGTGTATGCATTGTGTGCCTTTGTAATCTTTTGATATTGTTGTTGTTGTTGTGTTTGTTATTATCATAGTTAGCTTGCTGTTGGAAACCAACAAAATGTCTGCCAAACTATACATTCATTGTGCAGCCGTCAGAAGACAAACAAAAAAGAAAAAAATTTTCCACACAACAAGCAACATTTACGACAGGCTTAAGAGCATGTTGTGTGCAGTTTGTGTGAACAGCGGTATGAGCAGCATTCAACACACTCGAAACGTACGATTTAACCTTGATATTCACGGCAGGCCCTTTTGTTTCGACGCCCGGATATAAAATGCTGCGTCGGCAGTTCCGCCTCTTTACGCACTACAATTAATATTGGCAGCATGGAGTGTCGAATAAGTTGTTCATTTCTGGTCGTTGTCTTTGTAGTAGTCGTCGTCATGATTGTTCGACTGCTAGTGAAAGTCACTCGATGATGCTGTCGATGCTGAGATGGTGTGTGGAGGGTGGAATGCTGCCCACCCACTATAGTTGTGCTCCTACTGGTTTGTAGTGGCAGAGAAAAGTAATTAAATTTCCTTGAATTGTATCTAATGCTGTGTGCTTTCAATGATTGAATGGAGAAATGAAACCAGTTAAGAGTGATGCAATTAAAAAATACTTATGTTTTTTCGAAATTTAATTACATTTCTTCTTTTTTTTTTCCTTTTCGCCCAATAACATAAAAGTAGATCTTCTATTCCGGCCAAAATACAAATGGCTTTTGCCTGCCAGCAAAATAGTAAATTTCTTCAAAGCTGTGTATTCTTGCAGATACAATTCTAACTATTTTAACTCGCTTCGAAATTGTTTCGAACCAAAGCCAAATTCGAACCAAATTGTTTCAAATCTAAAATTGTTGAGAATATTAGATATTACAACTGCATAATAATAAATTTCGTGGATGACTAAGTATGCTGCTACATATTTTTAGATTCTAGCAAAGCTAATGTCATTCCATTGGAAAGTTTGACATGCTTTAGTTTATACGTTAGGGTGCGTCAATTGTTTTTGTCAAAAGGTGTATAGCTAAAACGTAATCTACGAAGAATTCTAAGAAAACTTCCCAAAGAAACTATGGGTGTAAAATCCAAACCTAGCTCCCGACAAGAGACATAAAAATTTACATTTGAAAAATTTTTACATGTGGTAGCATCGGCACACTAGAGTGGGTCGGGCTCCATACAAAAAAAAAGTTTGAAAAAACCATCCCCTATATTAAAGCTGACCTCGAGAGGAAAATTTTTTTTTGGACCACCAGAAAAACGAAAAACACCCGAAATAGTGTTTTTTCATAACTTTGCTATCTTGGCCCGATCTTAAAAAATAGCATGTCGTTAAAAAGGTCTGTTTTTTATGAGACTAAAAAGTATTGTACCTCCGACCCGTCGTTTTTACCACTGTCGTGCAAATGGTTGCACGTTGCCAAAATAACTGAAGAATTTTTTAACTTTTGATGTATTATAATTATTAATTTCAGAGAGTATAAATTATATAGAGATGTCAGTTCGAAGTTCACTCAATTTTCGTTGTACAAGCGTCCAGAGAATAGAAGCACAAAACAAAAATAATTATGCTTTTGCCTTAGCAGTTGTTTCATGCGCACCTATAGAAAAGTATAGGCAGAGTCAAAACGAACGCTGAGGCAAAGCATAATTATTTTTGTTTTGTTTTTCTATTCTCCGGACGCTTGTACAACGAAACTTGAGTGAAATAGCATTCGAAGTCGAACTGGGACCTCTATATAATTTATACTCTCTGTTAATTTACGATTTTTTTGGGCAACTTGAATATATTGTCACGTTTCGTGGGCAATTTTTTTTTAACAATGTTATTGCTGAGCAGGCATGCCAACTGGTGGGGAATTCCCCGATTTGCGGGGAATTTCATGTCGATCGGGGATTCGCGGAATGGGCTCAAATATGCGAGGAGTTTAATAATTCATCTAATTCTTAATCAAATTTGAGGGGAATTTAACATTTTATTTAATATTTGCCGAGAATTTGATTTTATATTAAAATAGTATTGCCCGGCAGACGTTGTTCTGCCACTGACCGCCTTACTGTTATATCTATAGTCTAATACGATCAAAACCGTGCAAAAAATATAACATTTGTGTTGTTTTGTAAGCGGTAAAAATGGGTGCTTCCATTCCACACAACCTATGAGACAGAAAATAAATTCAGCCAACAACCTCATCGAAAAAATTCTCACCATCAGCGACAAGTAATACCAAGACAACAACATACGAAAAGTGCAAACAATACTAAAGAAAAACAGTTTTCCTGGAAGAATCATTCGGAACTTAATTAATGACCACCACAAAAAATCCGATATCAACCGCAGATCAGCAATCTGGCAACACCAAACATTTCCACAGCATCGCATATATACCAACACTAAGGTGCATGTCACACGTAGCGGACACGGACAAATTTGTTGTTGTTTTCGCGGGTAAAAGAAAAAACTGGAAATTGAGAGAGCTTCTCAGTCATCCAAAAATTTCCAGGCAACCGACAAAAACGTTAACGGCCCAAAGCTGAAAACAATTTGGACAACGGTTGCATTGGTGCATGCCACACACAGCGGACACGGACAAATTTGTTGTTGTTTTTGCGGGTAAAAGAAAAAACTGGAAATTGAGAGAGCTTCTCAGTCATCCAAAAATTTCCTGGCAACCGACAAAAATGTTCACGGCCCAAAGCTGAAAACAATTTGGACAACGGTTGCATTTTCTTGATGTTTTACGTTTAGTAGTAATAAAACTGCACTGCAGTAGGAAATGTACTATTTGAATTCATCAGTAATGCCATGTTTGTTGTTTAGTATTGAATTGTGCGCTGCTAGTGCTATACATGGCTTGAATGGTATTTATTTAAAAAAAGAAGAAGAATACTTAACGACTATGCAAAATGCAGCCAGGCTAGCTGCAGCAAATGGATTCAACTGAACAGCTGAATATTATTAGTGATTATTGGGAATGCAATATTAATGATTTAGGGTCACTTTCTCAATGTCCGGTTAAGCACTAATCAGAACTTTAACCAGCAGTTAGCAAAAAAGCTCTTTCTCAACGTTCGGTTAAGGCTTAACTCTTAGTTAAGTGCTGATTAAGTTAACGAAAAGTTGTGGTTTCGGTTAGCTGCTAATCGAAGGAACAGCTGACAAGATTACAAAATTACAAAAAACCGACGGTTGCTTGACCAGCACTTGGTTAAATAAAAATTATTTTTTTAGCTATTATATGGTTAGCTAACTCCTGGTTAAGAGCTTGACTAACCGGACATTGAGAAAACGGCCCTTATATATAGTTTTTTTAGTGATTGTGTATTTTTTATAATTAAAAATATGAACGTAAAATGTGTATATGATGTTATTTATTTTTAGTGAACATAAAAACATGTATACATTTTTTAACTATATTTTCTATTTATAAACTATTCCATTGCATATATGAGAGTAACACGTCATTGTTTATAGTATTTTTAGTGCTTGTATGTACAGCTGCAGTTGTCTCTTTCACCCTTGTATTTTAGGAAAATCGTCAAGAGAAAATGGGAGGATTAGATTTACTGATAGCATAACAGATCAAGCTAGTCATACATTACAGCCGCGTAGTTAACAAATAAACTGTTTATATATACATATTATCTTGTAATATCGTTTAAATCGTTAAAATTTACAATGTTCTTAGAGATAAGGTTATGGCTATTTATTGGAGTGAAAATATTACTGAAATGTGCATAAATGAATTTCAAAGCCAACCGGCTTTGTGACATATTCTTAAAAAAATTTTAAATGCTTTATCATCAGTGCATCTTAGCTCCTTTGATAAATTTATCATCCCTTTCTTATGTCTGCCAATTCTCCATGGCTTAATCCAGCAGGATCTTTTTTCACTTTTTTTAACTACATCCAGAGTTTCATCAAGTCAACAATTGCTTTTATTGTGACTATATCGTTGTCATCTATATATGCAGATACACTTCCTGCATACATATTGGCCAATGTAATTAATTTTAAGCCCCGGAGATCAGAATTTAAAACATCAATTTTAAATGCAAATAAAACCACTTATAAACAACCTATAGAGGGTAGGTTGTTTTATTGAATCGATTGCATAAAGGAGCATTACCTGCACGAAATGGTAGCAAAAAACGTAGTAAATTTAGCTTCGGCCATTATCGAACAGAAAACTACGTGTAGCATGCCGTGGGCAAAACAATGAGAGAGAGGAAAAAAAATGCCGAAAATTCCAATGTTTGACGAACAAGCAGACAACGTGTGACATGCCCCAATGAGAGAGAGGAAAAAAATGGCGAAAATTCCAATGTTTGACGGACAAGCAGACAACGTGTGACATGCCCCTATCATGCAGATGAACAATGTTAACACGTATACATAAGCATTACGAAGAGATCACTCCCAGTGGGCATTTTAGCTAGCGATACGCAAAAGAATGCATGCTAGTAGTGCTCTTATTGGCGTCAATATACCTTCCATGATCGCTGCATTGATGAGTGCTTCTGTAACACCTACCTTTTGAAGGTTTGTAGTCTTGTCCTGTTATTTTATATAAAAAAAATTTTTAATAAAATTTTTAAAAAATTATAAATGATCAGATGAATTTAAAAAAATCAAATCTTAAAGAAAAAAAAAAAAAATTATGTTTCCGAGTTGGGACGCGAACCCAGGTCTCCGAAATCTAACACATTGCATATCACATTATATGAAAACTTTTATATGGAAAAATTCTAAGTCTTTTCTATAATTTTTGTATGAAGAAGCTTACAAGAAAATTCCAAAAAAAATTTTTAAATGGACAGAAAAATTTGTAAAAAAATGTAGATTTTTCCGAAAGCTTACTTTCATTTGTAATGATGCAAAATAAGCTGAAGTTTGTTAACAACTGAGGTGGACGAGTGGGTAAGATGTCAGACCGCCAGATGAGAGGGCGCTAGTTCAAATCTGGAAATTGTCAAAAAAATTTTTATATCAAGTTGATATTTATATTGCTTTTCTTTCTAATGCACATTCTAAAGAAGGGCTTCTAGCAGGCTTTAGAGTCGCGAGAGCGGAAGGCCTAGAAAATTTTCTCGTTTCATATAAAAAAGCTAATGGGCTTGGAAAGGAGCACGGAAGGGCTAAGAAATCCATATGATGGCCTGCTAGGAGCGTTTCAAAGACCTGCTTTTGCCCACTGGGCTCAAAACGAGAGTTATGGAACATCAAGCAGACATCACACACAAAGGCACATATTACACAATGATCGTTGATCGGCGATCAAAATATTTTTGTTGTTGCTTTCAATGCGAAACTGTCAAAAAACACTGAGAGCCAGAGGGGATGAAAGATTGTTAGGGCGATCAAGATATGTTCATTTTTTAACGCTGTATACGACAGCAATCACAATCGAAACAGTGTTGCTGGGTGGCAAAATTTAAGATGTGTTCACTTTCAGCAGCTAAAGAGTACTAGAAGTACTGCTTTTCGACTGAAAGGTATTAAAAAAAAAGTTGCATGAAACCCTTATTTTTAACAAGAATTCTTACTGGAATAAAGAAAAAAACAAGACTTGATCGTGATGAAACGATCATCATGTGACCAAACGAATGTCGAAAGCGTTAGCAGAACACATGCTGGAAAGAGGACACACAGCTAACTTAAACGCAGTTAAAATACTAGACATCGAACAGAGAGCAAGAAAACGTTTCACTCTAGAGAGCCTACGCATACAACAGAAGATAACAACGACCAAGGCTCATTTATAAGGTTGTGGCACTTGAGAGCGAGTTCGGTCGAACTGTCAGAATGGATGTAAAGAAATGAAGAAAATTAATGCTTATGCCGTGGTTATGCTAGCCAACCATGATTGCCGAACATTTTGTGTTGTTATTGTTTCACGTATAAAATGAAGAAATGAACTTTTTCTCATATTCATTTTCTCGCTCTCGGACCGAACATTTTGATTGCTGATTGAAACGCCAAACATGCCGAACTTTCCAGTGTTGGCTGTAGTCATTTTGTATAATAGCATCAAAAAAGTAGGTAAAAGTATGAAAAAGTGAAGTTGATTGTATTTTCAAGTAACCCTTAACATAAACAGCTAGCTAGCATGTCAGATATATGCAAACCATTTTGTTTAAGATATTATATTAAAATTCAGAGTAAGTAATATCAGTTCGTATATTTTAATTCGTTAATTTTAAGTACAAAAATGCAAATTAGGGTTGTGCTTTTTTGTGTTTTGACATACTATTACATATAATGCAACTGTGCCACCAATCATAGCATAACCACCAAACAAACATTTCAGCGAAGAGAACAAATTAACAAAAATGAACACCGAACATGTTTGGCCAGCATAACCACGGCATTAGAACAAAGAAAAGCACAGTGTCAGTTCGAGCAAAGGCGGGAAAAAGAGTGCATTTCTCTCAAGTGCCACAACCTAATAAATGAACCTTGACAACGACGATGAACTCACGGGAAGACAAGGACAATATAAGCGCGAGCTACGCTCTCATCCTAAACTAATAGACAGTGTTGATAAGTGGTGCAACAGGTTCACAAAATAGTTAAAATAAATTACCTAATATATCTTTAATGTTTAATGTTTCAATGTTAAATTAAGTCTTACGTTCACCATGTAAGTTATCTTGTTTTTCATTAATTTCAAAAAATTATCATGTAAGTTATCAAGATTTTTTCGCAAATTGACGTTCGTATGAAATATTACCTACACGTTCACATCCATAACTCAAAAACTATCGATCGGCTTTAATCGCCAGTGGAAAGGTGAGCTCATTTTGATCAATTCTAATACAATCCCACCGGGAAAATGAGAATTAATTCGTAAAAAAATCAGGAATTGAATGGATTCTTGAGATGCATTTTAAAATGTATCCCAAAGAATATATAAATTTAAAGCAAAACCTTTGAATTGGAATCAATAAATAAAAAACTTATTGATTCGTTTTTATTGCTGCAGGAATCGATTATGAAGTATATAACAATTTATAATAAAGTAAATGTTGTTAGATTCCTTGCTTGCTTTTATGGTAAGTGAAAAACGAATTGATTCTGAAACAAATTCTGCTATAAGCGAAAAAAGAATCAATCTTTTATGATTTGTATTTTCTGTTTGTTGTTGATGTTTTTGTTTTTGTCAGTTTTTTTTTAAAAACGATTGTTCTGTTGTTTTCCTTTCACGCGTTTCTTAAAAATGTTACTTTCTGTTTGATTTGTCAGCGTTGAAGGAACAAACTGCTTCAGAAGGCTCCAGAATTTTAATAATGTATTGTTTGGTAAGTTATGAAAAACCATTGCTCCTTACTTGTTTAAATCATTTCTTAATGTTTTTTTTTAAATGCAGAGTGCATTTGCAAGGAAGGATACGACCAGGAACAGTCCCAAAAAGATATGAAGGAAGCTATACGAAAGTCAAAATGTAAATACTATAAGGATACAAAGCAAAACGGAAGGAACAACCTACATCATAAACATCAATATTTTTGCAATAAATGTGGTATTATTATAATCTAAATCTCGTCTGTCTAA
This sequence comes from Dichetophora obliterata, assembly GCA_963920525.1. NCBI lineage: Eukaryota > Metazoa > Arthropoda > Insecta > Diptera > Sciomyzidae > Dichetophora > Dichetophora obliterata. Next base: position 199,188,365 of record OY986438.1, on the reverse strand, counting down.
ATATTATTTATTCTTTCAAATTACTTAATAATTATCTCTATTAATTAAAATTATTAAAATATAATTTTTTATTAATTATCTAAAAAAGAATAAAAGATTTTCAATTCTGCCATACAAACCTATGCATTATGGAATTCATTCATGTATATCTATTCCAAAAGCGCTTCTTAGCGATTCATACTTTTCTCATATTCAAAAAATTCATACTTTTTTCATTTAAAAGAATCCATTTTATAAGCGAATAAAAGAATCGATTTCAGCAGTGATTCAAGTGGAAGGCAAAAAAGAATGTACTAGAGTAAGTTCGGTAAATATGGCCTACCCTTAACTTTTTTTTAAATAAAACAGCCAGTTTAATTTGAAAACATAAATTTTTTTAAATTGTTTTAAATTCATGTTATATTAAGTCTCCATAAAAGAATTACGTTAAAAAAACACAACAAAAAGATATTATGGAAAAATTAAAGGAACTTCAAAATATCACTTTTCAAAAATGTACGACTAATATAGCCCACCGTGTGTTGAATATGGACTAGGGTGGTCCATATTAAATACAACTTATACACAAAATTCACAAATAAAATATTCTTTTTCGTTGCCACTGCACAGTTCATGTGCCCACATTGCGCATAAAACGCACTGCAACCATGTTTCTCCACCTTTATCTTCGGAAAAAAGACTTGAGCAATATATGCATTTGGCATCTTCCATATTAGTCCTATCAGGACTTGCATCTGATGAATCATCTGCTCTAAAATTGTCTTCAAAGTCTGATGAAGACTCTGCTGTACGTTGATTTTTCTTCTGAAAAGTAAATGTTAAGGAAAACCTTTTTCAAACCTACCTACAAATATAATTCATATCTACCTTGTTTTTCAAAATGTTTTTTTCCCCGATTCGTTTTCTGCGTGTGTTTTGATTCTTAAATTGTGTGTCATTGTTTTTTTTTTATAGATTCCTCTAGATTCTTTTTATGCGGTGATGATGATATCAGTTGTGCCTTTGCTGGTATTCGCCCTCGATTTGAATTTTTTTTAACTCGGACCGGAATAGGAGAAATTTCTTGAGGCATTATGTAAGAAGTTGACCGAATGCCAGTGGTAGTGGAAGGTGTTTCATCGGGAATTTGTTCTAATTGCACCATTTCAGGTAAAGCGGTTGGTAGTTGTAAAGGATCTACATTTTGCACATTCTCAACTGTTGCATCAACTTCGTCCGCTACGAGAAAATCGTGATCGCTAAAGATTTGCCTATTAAAAGGACATATTCCAGTTGACGAAAATCCTTTGACAGCAATTTCACCAGTTTGAGCTTTCATATAAGCTTCACCGAACAGTTGAATTATATCAAAATGTGTTAATGCTTTTCCATTATTTATGACCCAACATCTTATTCCTCAGTCAAATATTTTTTCAAGGGTCCCATGAAAGATTTATCCAGAGGTTGAATCTTATGGCTAGAGTGTGGAGGAATCGAAAGGATGCGAACATGGTTACTTCTAGCCAAGTCAATGATTTCAATGTTTCTCGTATGGCTTGCATGCCCGTCCAATATGAGCAATACAGGAGACGATGCAGAAGGTTTAACTGTTGCAAGAAAGTGCTCGAACCATTTAGTAAATAAATGCGTTTGAATCCATCCGGAAGGATGATTTGCGTGAATTGATGCTGGCGGTGCACCTTTCATTAGAAGAGGATTTTCCCTCTTCCTAGGGAAAATAAACATAGGTGGTACAAATGACCCGCCTGCGCTCATACACAAAACAGCAGTAATCAAAGATCCCCTTTCTGCTGAAGTAAGTGCTCCTATCTGCTTCCGACCTTTCAGAGACAATACCTGTGGCATTTTTGCGGGCACAACAGAAATTCCTGTTTCGTCTACATTGTAAATGTTATTTGGAGAAAAATTGTACGTAGCCATTTCTTTTTCCAACAAGTCAAAGAAAACGGTGACGTTTTCTTTTGAAAATCCTCTTGCACGAGCTATAGATGTTCCGGTCGGCTGACGGAAGGACAGAGATAGATGACGTCTTAGAAATAAACGCAACCAATCTCTTCCTGCAGTTCCCTTTGCTACTGAAAACGGGTTTGGAATATTGTTCTTCAAAGCTAATTGAAATGCTAATGATCTTATATCATTTCTTGTTAGACCAAACAATTTCGCTTCCATAAGCAATACATAGTCAACAAGCGATTCTTCGAGCTGTGGTGGGAAAATCGGTTTTCTGCCTAATTTGGCTGCTACTACTTCTTCTAACGGCCTTCCCTTCTCTGCCACCAAACGTCGTAATGTGGTTTTAGGTACATTGTACTGTTTGGGTGCCCTTAAGAACCCCATTCGCTTTTCTTTGATGGCCGTAATTGCATGCGCCATATCTTCTTTGCGCCATGTCTGTCGTTGCTTTTGGACTTGCTTAGAGTTCGGAGCCATTTATATCCTTGTACCTAAAAAAGAAAATAGAAATGAAATATTAACTAGAAACATGTGTCAAATATGGTACACTAGTCCATATTATCAGCATTTATTATGGGCCATATTATCAACACTGTTTTTTTCTACTATGCTTTTAATTTTCGCAAACTTTATTAACTATTTTCCAGATTCGATTTTACATAAGCAAACAAAACATTTAGCACTATATAATTTGCACAAACCCAAGAATATTAACACAAAAATTTAATTAAAAAACGCGTAATTAAACTTACCAAAAAATTCCAACGACAACGCCAAAAAATTATCAAGTGCTGTCCTGTACACATCTGTTTCGACTGACTCACCACATTACAATGAGCGATGACCAGTTCGTTCATGTCTGAATTGAGCAGACAGTGGCGTGTCTAGCCTTTCTCAGTTAGGAAATATTGCTATGGGCCATATTACACACATGGGCCATATATGCCGAACTTACTCTAATTTTTGTAGGACATCACAATTTTAAAAATAATCAATTCCAGAATCAATTATTGGAAAAGTGAATTGATTCTTTTTTCATACACAATTGATTCTTTTTTCCCGGTGGGATGTTCTTCTAATAACATTTCAACAATTTCATTACCATTAGCAAAAAATTCTTGTTTCCAAATGAATTTTTTTATAATACATTTTTGTTTAATTTTTAATACATTTTCGTTTATAACCTTGAAAGGAATTGAACAAAAAATATACACTCAATTTGCCTTTAAATAACATCATAAATGTGCGAAATTTACTTAAGAGATATTTTAGGCAATAGCGTTTAAAATTAAGGCATATTTTAGAAGAAGTTTTCTAAAAAATATATTATACATAAAAAAAATTGCATTTGCAAGTTAATTTAACATCATAAGTATATGTAAAAATATTGTTAACTAGCTGAAACCCGGCGCGTTGCTGCCACTCTCCCTTGTCAAATGCCCATAAAATGTTATCAGGTAAACAGCATGTCTAAATTGAGGTCGAATACTGAATTCCGAGACTACGAACTATATCTACAAAGCTATTCGATATAACAAATTTGGGTTGTATGGGAAGTGCCACGCCCTCTTGATCACCGCTCATAGAATGTAATCAATTAAACTGCATGTGTACATGGAGGTCTATTACCGAATTCCAAAACTGTGCCAGATATAAGACCAAAACTTTTCGATAGCACAAATTAGGGTTGTATGGGAGGTGCCACTCCCCTTTTACCTACGCACATAAAATTTTACCAATGAAACTGCCTGTGTAAATTGAGGTCGAATACTGAATTCCGAGGCTGAGTTACCTATTACTCCAAAGCTATTCGATATCGCAAATTTGGGTTAAGTTGGATGTGTCACGCCCCCCCGACAAACTCTAAAAAATTTTATCAGTAAATCTGCATGCGGACCAATAGTTTCGAAGTATTTTGATATTTTCTTAAAAGTAGGCGTAGATGAAATGTAACACTCCTGTTTTTATTGAAGGTAATGACGGTTATCATACGAACTTATTTACCAAATTTTAACTTAATACGACGATTAAAACTTAATAGTCGTTTTCAAGTTTTAAGCATCCGAACAAATCACGAATTATTTATGTATCGTGACTGTCTCTTGGAGCACCTACAAGTTTCACAAGTGTAGAACTCCGGAACTGCCATGATTTCGAAAAAGTGGGCGTATATATATATATTGCGACCACGCCCATTTTTTGTACAGTTACTGACAGTAATCATCTGAATAAAATTACTAAATCTTAGTTTTTTATGATTGAAACTGTTTGATACATATCCTTTATTTGGTTTGTGGTCGACAGCGCAAATTTGGCTTGTATGGAAGGTACCACGCCCCCTCGTCCAAACGTTACCAAAACTTCACAGCAACACTCACTCTCCTCGGCAGACGTTGTTCTGCCACAGACCGCCTTACTGCCACATACGAAAACGTCAAGAAATGCCAAATATATTCAGCATTTTCAGTATAGCTACCGAAAGTAGCCATATGCACTAAATAACCAAATATAGCATTTTTGTTGTTTTGGAAGCGGTAAAAAGGGGTGCGGCAAAATATTTCCCTTGAGCCATCTTGTAATCGAAACAAATGGACTGCCCAAATTTCAGCTCAATTTGAGCTAATTCGATTTTCACTCGACGCTAATTCCCCGAAAAGTGAGTTTAACTAAAATGGGACTGGCCTATTTTTAGTGCACTTGCCGAGAGTAACCATATGAACTGAATTACAAAATGTTTGTCTAATACGACCCAAACCGTTGAAATAAAACGTTTTCATTGGTTTGTGGGCGGTAAAAGGGGGGCGTTGATACCAATTTTTAGTACAGTTGCTGACAGTAACCGTACAAACTAAGTTAACATTTTACCTCAATCGACCCAGTAGTAAATTTTAATGATTTCTCGAAAAGTGGGTGTGGCCGAAAGTAACCATACAAACTTAGGTATCACATGTTAGTCTCATACGGCCAAAACTGCTTGAAATATGGCATTTTCACTGATTTGTGGGCGGTAAAAGGGGGCGTGGAAACCAATTTTTAGTACAGTTGTTGACAGCAACCGTACATACTAAATTAAAAAATTTTAGCCTTATACGATTCAAACCGACCGAAATATAACATTTTTATTTATTTGGGGGCGGTAAAAGGGGGGTGTGGCAAAAATTTTTCCTCAACCATCTCGTAACGGAAACAAATCGACTGCCAAAATTTCAGGTCAATCGGTTCAGTAGTTTTGGAGTCTATAGGTATCACACAGCCAGACACACATCGTTGTGGCTTTTTATGTATATAGATATTGATTTATGGGCGGTTAAAGTGGGCGTGAAAACATTTATATTTAGTGACCGCCTCTTGGAGCACCTACACAGTAAGTTTCACTGCAAAAATGTGTTGAACTCCGGAATTGCCATGATTTCGAAAAAGTGGGCGTACTTATATTACGACCACGCCCATTTTTTGTACATGTACCGACAGTAACCATATGAACAAAATTACTAAATCTTAGTTTTTTACGATTGAAACCGTCAGATATATATCCTTTTTTTTTTTTTTGTGATCGATAGCGCAAATTTGGCTTGTATGGGAGGTACCACGTCCCTTTGTCCAATCGTTACCAAACCTCACAGGAACACTCTCAAGATGTGGCTTCAGATGTGTCTTTCATAAAAATCGGTTCAGCGGTTTTGGAGTCTATACGTGATATAGCCACATACCCACATACCCACACACATACATCCATTTTTATATATATAGATTCCATACAAGGTTGTAGCTTAAGGTAAGGCCCAAAAACCTATGCAAACGCAAGAAACTTCAGAATAGTTTTACTTTAGAGCCCGGACCCGAGTATTTTTTTTCTTATTTCTATTCTATTTCTTTCTAAAAAAAAAAAAAAAAAAAAAAAAAAATGTATTTGGCCCTCCTAAAGCCCGTATGATACTTCATTGTTTTCTCCAATTTCAAAATCTGAAAACAAGTGGCGCGTGGGCTAGACAGATATATATTGTTGGAAAAGGATGAAAACATACCAATTTTTTACATCTCAGCAACGTTACCAGAGATAAAGAGATAGGAAACTTAAATTTTGTGACGTCAAAACATATGTTTTTTCCATTTTTATGTACTTTGGTGAAACTCATTTATTGTTTACGTGAGTTCACCTCAAATCAGTGTTGCCGCGACGATTCTAAAAAAAGTATCCATGAAAAAGTCACAAATGTATCCACTTCAGAAAAAAAGTATCTACATATTAATGTACTGAAACCCAATTTTTTTAAGCTTTAATAACAATTCCATTTATTTATTTTGAAGACTAACAAATAGCTTTTTTAAAATGTAATAGTAAGAAACAAAGCATGTACATATATAAAATAAGTAATAATATTAAGACCTAGTGCTTGAATATTTTAAATCTTTTTACGATTTAATTTTTTAAAAGTTCAAATAATGAAGAACGATATTTAAACTTTAAAGGTATATTGCAAAACTCATAAAATAATTTTTGATTATGTTCAAAATAGTGCTCAATTAGAGCCTTTCGAGGAAAGAGCTTCGGTGCTTTTGTTGATATTTACTCTTCTATTAATCTTAAAAATTAAAACCAAGAATATAATTAATTACTATGAATCAGCTATGGCCGGGACTAGAAAATAAACACGATTTTTTTAAATCTTGCTAGCGAAACTCACTGATGTGAATAACATATTAAAATTTCAGATGATTCAGCTGAAGAGCTTTTGTTTTCGCTACAATACATTGCCGAAAAAAGTATTTTTGAGATAAATGAGAGTAAAGAGAGTAATGGCCCAGTTAGCCTCGCATGGCACAGCAGCGCATGCAACGCAGATAAGCAGCTAGCACACAGCCAAATAAATGGTGATTATGCAACGCCTAGTCACATAGTCAAAATATAACAATAAAAACAAGAATACAACGATTTTATTTTAATAAATTAACCGCACTTGTTCAAACAATGTTACAACTCCACATCTGTTTTGCCAAAACGTCAAATACATAGAAGAATACACAGATATTAATGGTCCAGTTAGCCTCGCATGGCATAGCAGTGCATGGCTTAACAAGCGTCACATCGAAATCTGCTTAGTGGGATTTGTGTGTATCTGATTAAGCACAACATGGCAACGCATGGCAATGCTCAGATAAAAACAGAAATGCATCTCTGACTACATAGATAAACATGGAAGATCTATTTCATTTTAATATCTGTGTATTCTTCTATGTATTTGACGTTTTGGCAAAACAGATGTGAAGTTGTAAAATTGTTTGATCAAGTGCGGTTAATTTATTAAAATAAAATCGTTGTATTCTTCTTTTTTATTGTTTTATTTTGACCATGTGACTATGCTTTGCATAATCACCATTTATTTAGCTGTGTGCTAGCTGCTTATCTGCGTTGCATGCGCTGCTGTGCCATGCGAGGCTAACTGGACCATAAAATGAAATAGATCTTCCATGTTTATCTATGTAGTCAGAGATGCATTTCTGTTTTTATCTAAGCATTGCCATGCGTTGCCATGTTGTGCATGATCAGATACACACAAATCTTATTAAAAAGATTTCGATGTGACGCTTGTTAAGCCATGAATGCTATGCCATGCGAGGCTAACTGGACCATAAGTATGGATATTTCTGCTGTGCGCTCGATACCTGCTAAAACGGCTGCAGAAGCGGAGTTAACGTCAGTATCCATACAAAAATTTAACAGTAAATTTTCAAAAACTATACTTTTGAAAGATTTAAAAGAAAAGGAAGATAAAATTTTAGATAACCGGTGCCTGCCTTAAAAATGAACATATCGTCGCTGCGCCAACAAAAACGGCTATGTGTTTTTTATCGAATTTTTTTTTATTGCATATTGTATTGACACTATTTATTGCCCACATTTCTGCATTCACCGTTTTTTTGTATCTTTTTTGGTTTAGAAGTGATCAAAAACAGCTATGTGCTCGCAGTACTAGAAATACTCTGAAAAAACGGGTATACGCTTACTTGCTTATAGCTGTTTTTGATCGCAGGCGAAAAAAAGACGTGTGTTTGATCGCATGTAAAGTTTGACCATTAACAAAGGTAAAAAATGTTCAGTTTAAAATAGCCACTATCTCAAAAAATATCTGTTTTATAGTCTATAGTTCTCAATGTCCGGTTAAGCACTAATCAGAACTTTAACTGGCGGTTAGCAAAAAAGCATTTTCTCAATGTTCGGTTAGGTCTTAAGTGCCGATTAAGTTAACGGCAAGTTGAGGTTCCGGTTAGTTGCTAATCGTAATAACAGCTGTGTAGCATAAAAAATAATTATATATTTTATAATTAAAAATGGATAGAATTTCGAGGATTTCGTTTTTTTCTTACTTGAATTCGATCCAAAACATAAAAAGGACATATGCGCATAAGCGTGATTACGTGGAAGAGTAATGCACTTTCTTCATATGCACTGAAGTTGGGCACTCTGTTGCGTTTTTAAATTATTTATGAATTAATCCTTGTTAGATATTTACAACTTGCACATCAAAAATATTATAACAAACAAGCGTACACAGCTGATATGCAGTTTAGCGTATTCACTATTGAAAAAATTCACAGTTAATGACTTAACCGACAGTTACTTAAGCGACACTTGGTGAAAACGAAATTGTTTTTTTAGTTATCGTACGGTTAGCTAACTCCCGGTTAAGAGCTGACATTGAGAAAACGGCACTAAATATGGAAGAATGCAATGCTACTCTCTATAAAAAAACTGGAAATTGAAGAAAATCCGACTGCAGGTGGTAAAATATCACAGAGGGAAAATATTTTCAAAAATCGTAAATTAAGACTATTGCGTAAAAATATAATGTTTGGATATTAAATTAAATATTTAGGCTGTGTGCGAATTGATCTAAATGTGACCTAAACTAAACAGTGTCGATAAGGCAGTGCTTCCTAATTTAGGAATCATTTAGGTAGCTCGAGAATTTCCTAAATTATTTAGGAAGCACTGCCTTATCGACCCAATTTAGTTTAGGTCGCATTTAGATCAATTCGCACACGGCCTTAATATACATTTAATACTTCTTTTCACAATTTTATGCAAATTACTGTGTTATACAATTTTGTCTAATTTATAAAAATATGTACCTATGTTTGCAAATATATAATAAAAACAGAATAACTTTTGTATTCTCTCAATGGATCTCACTCAACGAATTTTGGATAAAACTCACTTGGTGCAGGTTTAATGCTGACCAATAAAGTAGTTCACAACTCTGGCAATGTGTGCCAACGCATTATTCTTTTGTTTAAAAACCCAATAAATGTGATTCGAACAATTTTTCATTGGTAACAATAATGGACCACCATTTTGAATTAAAAAGTATCCTTCGGTAATGCTTGTGAGTTCAAAAACATATCTGCATTAAAAAAAATTGCAAAATGTTATACATGAACAGTTATTTAGACATTTATTGATCAAAACCTTTGTTTAAAATATTATTTTTTAAAGAAAGTAACCTATTTATTACCATTTGCCACAGATTTTCACTTTTTTTAGCAAGATTGGAGACAAGATGCTCAGTAACACATCATTATAAAAAATTTTTTATATAAAACCCAATTTAAGTAGAGTTTAAGCACTTCTAAAAATATTTCTAGGAGCGGGGTTTTTTGGCACGGGGTGTAACAGGAGCAACGACCAGTTAACTAATCGAGTCCTCAACTTCTCCACATTTCATCTAGGCCAAACGGCAGTATTCTGTACAAATTGCAATCGATTCCATACCACCAAAAGAGACCTGAAATCATGTATAAAAACAGCTATGTGCTTTAAAACAGCGCAAATGTTTACCACGTCGTAATGTGCAAAAAAAATTCTTTTTTTTTCAACAAATCAATAACATATTTTTAATATAATAGTATCCAAAAAAGAAATTTGAAAAATAATGTCCTTGGACACAAGGAAACAGTTTTTTCACCTCCTGAAAAGTTACTGAAAAACACATAGCTGTTTTTGTTGGCGCAGCGACGATATGTACATTTCAGTACTTCAATCTGTTATATTTTGTGTTACGTTTAAATTTTTTATAGATTATGTTTATTACATTAATTTTAAAGGTTTAATATTTATACAAAAAACAATATATTAAACATAGCTGTTAAATTGCGATTACGTCAATAAACAATTACATTATATTTTTATATTTTAAAAATAATTGTAATCATAATATAATCCTTGACGGAGATGTTTTTGATAAATAATTGATAACGGTTACATATAATCAAAAAATAATTACGACTACTTAGAATTAAAAAAATAATCAAAAAGCATATAAAGTAAACAAGAAAAATTAATCCGACTACTTTTAGAAATTATTTTTGATTCTATCTGAGGTTGACTCGTATCATTTCAACGGTGAGGTTGTGAAGTGCTACCAGTCATTTTTAACTGAAATCGCTAAACATGGCTTGTATAGAATTTTTTTATAAAAAAAAAGAATACTTGACGACATCCTAAACGAGTTGAAGCGAACTGTACAATATATATATCCGCTGCAATTGAATTCAACTGAACAGCTGAATTTTATTAGTGATTATCGTGACCATAACATTAATGATTTAATATTTTATGTTTTTAGTGATTGCGTATTTTTATAATTCTATATGCGAACGTAAAATCTGCATTTGATGTAATTTATCAAAATGTTTGCATTTATTTATCTATATTTCCCGTTTCCACTCTAGCCTATTGTATATATGAAAGTAACACGTCATTGTATATAGTATTTTTAGTGCTTGTATATGTCTCGCCGTATACAAGCTGTTGTTGTCTCTTTCACTAATATGTTTTTAGGACAATCGTCAAAAGCAAATGTTAAAATACTCCTTTAGCAGGAGTAAATTATTCTGTTATAATATTGTAGCCAAGTGGCTTTCGATTATTAATTTAGTTAATAGTGTAACAGACCAGACCATTACAGCATTAGTGGCTGTAAGAAATAAGAAAGTATTTATATCTATATATTTTGTAATATCGATTAAGTAAAGACTCAATAAAGTACTACTACTACTTTGATTCTGTTTGATTATAAAATAATTTTATTCTAAAGTACGGAATATTTTGTAAAATTTTATTCAAAAATAAACATATATGTATGTATACAATTATTAAAAAAGATTTTCAAAAAATATCTTTGTTTAATAATTAAACATATCTTTGTTTGTTTATCAAAAAAATTTAATTTTTAGTATTTTTAGTATATTTAGATTATTTAAATTTTTTAAATAATCAAAAAGAACTAAACATAATTTCTAAAAGTAGTCGGATTATTTTTCTTGATTACTTTTAATTGGTTTTGATTATTTTCGTCATCTGAAGTAATCGTAATTATTTTGTGATTGTTATTATAATATTACGATTACAAACATAAAAGAATTGTACTTAATCAATTATTTCACATTTTTAAAAAAATAATTGAATTGCTAATGAATACGATTAGCAGTAATTATTTAACAGCTATGGTACAAAATAATGTATAAATTCATAAAAAATGTTATTTAATAGCTTATTCAGTTTAATGTAATATAAATAAAATGGGTTGCTATTGCCCTTTGTTTATATTAAATTTAAAAATTATTCGTGTTAAGTATTTTACAAAACAATATACTTTTACCTATTCCCCAAAAAATCTACTAGTCGTATCGTTTATAGTAATCTTTAAATTAAAGAAATTCAACAGCAGCTGTGCTATGAGGCAGACTTAATATATTTATCAGAAAATTTTAAAGTTCTTTGTAAAGAGGTTGCATTAATGCATTTTTTGATAAAAAAGTACTGTCCAAAAAAGTCTCAATATCATCATTTTTCTTAACGTTTTTGTCGAATGTAAAGAAATGCCTACTTTTTTATATTCTTGCAAATAAAACATATATGAGGCTTAAAAAAGTATCCATAAATTTTTCCTAACGGCAACACTGCTTGGACTTATTCCTATGGTGTAATTATTCTAAGATAATTTCACCATGATGATTCAGGGATGTTTTCCATTGCTTTTCCGAAGTCTTTTGTGGTATACATTTTGTTACCCATTTTGTTTCAATAATATGCAGTTTTACAGTTATCGGACCTCAAACGTAACTGGTGAAATTCTTAAATCTACCATAAGCCAGGGTTGTTTTCCGTTGATTTTACGACCACATATAAATGTTTTGTGCTTGTATTGGAGCCAATTTAACGTAAAATCGAGCACAGTGCTATCCCTCTCCAACGGAGTTTCCCATTTCTTTATCTCTGACGTTACTATTTTATCTCTCTGTTCTTCTTGGCTGTGGAAGCAAGAGCTCAAGCTTATTTTTGACACTTAATATTTTATCGAAACATAACGACGAACGAATTGAGAGAAATTCGCAAAAGTTTGAAAATTCAGTGCAAAATATTTAAGGTTGTTGAAGCTAATTGCCCTTTGACGAAGTCTACATTCTATTGTCTACAGTACTTCTGTATATAATTCTCTTTTTATTTTATCACTTGTATTATATATTAAGACACATCAATAAATTCAAAAATCTTAAATTTTCAAAAGGATAAAACTCGCCGCGATTACTTCGTAAAAGGAGAAATTAGCTTTAACATTCTTAAAAATTTGCACTGAATTTTCAAACTTTCACGAATTCTATCTCCTAAACCAAGCTAGAACGACAATTTTTTTACATATTTAGGCATAGGAGACCCAAGTACATATAATAAAAATAAAAACAATTATTCGTGTCCGGGCCTTAAAGTAAAACTATGCCGAAACTTTGAATAAAAACTGTAGTTAAACCACTAAATTTTATACAAAACGCCACTGTTACGGCGTACCACATACACAAACCATTCTTTCAAACTTCATTGTTCGCAATAAAATGACAGCTAGAGTGCGCTACTAAAGTTAGTCGCTGCTCTCTGTCTGGCGCAGCACACCGTGGGCCAGTGCAACCGCAATAGCACTACAAACACCAAACCAAAACAAACTGAGCACCACCATTTTCGAATTAAAAATTTCTTTTGCCATCGCCACTATAACCATCTCCTTCGCACTCACCGTCTCTTAGAGTGTTGTGCCAAAACAACATTCACATCAGTTTTATTTAGTTGTGCTGTTTGCGCAAAGAACACGATAAAAAAATACATGTGGTTCAATTTCAACGAGTTGCAGACGTCGTATATATACTCGTTGATCGAAAGTCGGTTCAGTCGGAAAAGAAGAAAAATTTTTTTGCTACATACCAAGAAGAGTAAAACGCACGAATTTTCTTTGACAGAATTTTTCACGCGTCAAAAAATGAAATTTCCGCGCGAAAATAAGTAAAAGTTTTAACAAAAAGTGCATCCAATCGTTTATCGTTTAATTTAATATCATATTTGCACAAATATCCGGTTTTATTCTAGTGGAAAAATTGGAACATAAAAACGTATTGAAAAAAAATTGCAAATTATTTTGCTTGTGACGCGACTGAAAGTAATAAAGAAAAAGTAAAGCATTGATAAATCAAAAAGAAATAAAATTTGAATGCTGTGCGTATTTAAGCAGCAGCGCCAGTGGTCAGACGTAACAGGCCCAACAATTACGGACGACGCAACACATTGAAGGACACCAGCAGAGACAACGGCGACGCTTAAGCTAGCGTCTGGGCCACGGAAGCCAGATTAGCCGCACATAAATTTCGGAAACTGCCCTGAAGTGTTGTGTATGTACAATCATTAACAGCACTGCGCCAAAAAATTGGACTTGGAACCTGCCCTTCTCTATCATCATCCAAATTATAACCCTCACAATTCCACCGCAAACGCCCACCTCCACCGCTTCCATGCCTGTTTCTGTGGTCTGTGAGTCCACGGCCAACGTCAGCGCTGCGCTGCGTGAATCCCTTAGCAGCTCCATTGGCGGTGGTTACGGTGCAGATGATTCAAAAATAAAAAACGCCGATGATGATGATAGTCTACATAGCAAGCTGGTGGCCTCAGCTAAACGTGTTCTGCTAAGCAAAATTGAATACGAAGAAGTACCCAACTACAGTCATGCCATGTTGGAGAAGCTAAAGGCAAAATATATCGTTTTAACACCTAATGGTGGCTACAACAGCAACGAAAATAATGAAAACGGCGGCAATCGCAGGGAAACTACTGCAACCTGCGTCAGTGGTGGCGGTGGCAGCAGCAGCAACAACAACAACAACCACACTAACAATAATAAAAGCGGTATGAATGGATTTGTCGCTGGTGAGTTTCGTTAGGTTAATTTGTATATGTGTAAAATGTTTTACTTGGAACTTGTGTGAGTGTGCGTATTTTGCCTTTCGTTAAGTTTGAATGCAGATTATGGTTTGTTTACACGCTACTGTACTGAAGGTGATGCCAGATTAATCTAACGCAAATCACGTAAATTCTATGAGAACGTTTGATGACGTTGTCATAAAACCTGTAATGTCTGGTGACCCGACTATCATAGGGGGAGTTGCGATTTCCGGGGCGCCACGAACTTTACAAAAATATAAGAATGGCCGAAGAAAAAATCGATTTATGGTTTATTTTAAGATGTTAACCATTTTTTAAGAATTTTTTTTTAGATTGGGTAAAAAAATTGACTATATTTTTGTTTTAGTGTATTACTGATATTGTCGTTTAAATTATTATTTAAAGGATAATTTATAAGACTTTCACATATATTTTAAATTATCAATTCTGTTGACAATTAAATGTTTTATACACGGTTAAAAATTCTTCGACTAAATTTTAAACTTTTTTGGATTACTCCAAAAAATATTACTTTTTAATCTAGGGAAAAGTTTAAAATTTTTCAATCCAAAAAAGATTAGATTTCAATCCGAAAAAAGTTTAAAAAAGCAATAAATATCAACTTAAAATCAAAAACTTTTCTGAACAGTTCATGAGTTGAACACACGTCCTCTGTTGTGCTGGTCCATCACCTTATCCACTCGTCCATTTCATTTGTTAAGAAAGTTACTCTTATTTTGCATCATAACGAATGCAAGTAAGCAAGCGAGCAGGAACGTGGGTTCGCGACCCAGCTAAATTAAACTAAGTAGTAGTAGTACTTGGTTTAAAAAGTAGTACTTATTGGATTGAAAATTCCTTTAAACCAAAGTTTGGATAAAAAAGGAGTCCAACATTTTTAACAGTGTAGCTATTTTTACGCAAAAGTAAAGTATTTATTCATATAAAACTGTTATTTTCTCAAAAACTACCGTCATTAATATGAATAAAAAAAACTAAATTGAAGCTTGAAAATTTTTCTTTCATTTTGTATATAATATATATTATTTATTCGCTTTTTTATGGTGTATATTTTGTGATGAAATGATTTGCCCTTGTACGAAAGGTATTAATTCAAGCAAATTTACCTTAGTTATTTTGTATTCTTATTCCATATTTTCTTATATCACTATTACAATAAATAACTGTAATAATAACAATAATACAATTAAAATAAATTTGAAATTTTTATTTGATCAGTTTTGGACAATGCAATAGCAAATAGTAATTTTTATTAATTTCATGTAATATAGTGTAAACTGTAAGAAAATATATATATATATATATATATTAATATAGCAAACGAAAGGTTATTTTGTAAGCTTTAAAACTAAAATATATTTTTAGTACCTTAATAACGCAAATTTAGTAGAAAATAACAGTTTTTTAAATACAATTTCAAATATTATGTAGTTTTGCTTTTAAAATTAGAAATACGCTTGCAATGACATAAGTATTGTACATCATTGAAAAGGTAATTTAGTTGGGTTGGGTACGAAATCCCCAAAAACAGAATCCCAACACAAAATCCTCAAAACAAAATCCCCAAAAACAGAATCTCAAAACAAAATCCTCAAACACAAAATCGTCAAAAACAAAAACACAAAAGCAACATCCCCAAACACAAAATTTGGGGTTTTTAACCTAATCCAAACATATGTTTATGCAACAACATTGTTAAAGTCCTGTCAAAAAGAATATATGTAAAAAGAACTGCGATCATTTTCACTGCATTTGTTTTTTTTGTAAATTTCAAAACTAATAATTATGAAAGATAATATAAGCACTACACTTTAATTTAATATAAATAAATTAATTTTATTATGATTTTTATATTATTGAAAGAGTTTTAAGCTGGAAAAATTCAAAAATTTAAAAAAAATATAAATTTAATAAAACAAAAGTAAAATTAATAATAATAAGAAAATTCAACATGAAAGCGAAATATTGTATGCTATAGACTTAAGCGCTGATTATAATAGACGGAACGGAACGTAGTTAAGTGAGTTAAGTGGCGATTATAATAGCATCGGAAGAGGAGTTAATTTTTTTCTAAAATATATTTTATTACAAAACAAATTTCATTAATTCTTTTTTTCTGATTATTTTGAAACATGAACTCAATCAAAATTTATCAAAAATACGGAAAATAAAACAAATACAGAATAAAATTAATAGTAGCATCTGTCAATATAAATTTTTTACTCAAAACGTTACGGAACGCAGCGGAGAAATCAAAAATCAATAGATCTCAGCGTCGCGTGCCGCTCCGTTCCATATTATAATCGAACTCATAAGAAACTCATGTAATTGTTATTATAAAGTAACATTTCTCAACATTCTATAACGTTCCGTTCCGTCTATTATAATCAGCGCTTTAAGGTATTAAATTTTTTTCATATTTACTCGATTTTTTAAAACTATTTATACACTTAAAACATTGAATGCTGCATTTTTCCTAGGTATACTCTGATCCGACTGCAACTTCTCCAAGTTAGTTTTTGAAATAATCATATCTTTTTATGCTAGCTCTTTAATAATTTGGTAAAGGCCACAATTTTACCTTAACTCAATAGCTTTAAGTCGACGATGCCACGCCTCGATAGAGTTTTGAATCCGTGGAAAGTTTTCTATACAATTTATTCTTTGTGTATTTTGTATTATAGCATAAGCTTTTTGTTCTTTGGGGATTTTTTTATTTAATATTTTGTTTTGAGGATAATTTAGTGGATAATGTGATTAGGAATACTGTGTTTGGGGATTATGCATTTGGGGAATATGTATTTGGGGACTTACATAACATTGGTAATTTTTATTTTGAGGATTTCGTTACTCCCAATTTAATTATCTTTTAAATGGCATACCAATCTTTTAGATCCATTGGATAATGGCAAAAGAATGGATTTTTTTTTTAAGATCTTTTAGCAAAAAAAAAACAATAACTAAAAAATCGATAACAGTTGAGTTATCAATTTTTTGTTCGGAAATCGCAGTCGTGCCCTATCATATATTACGTTTCCATGGCGAGTTGAGTTGGGGTTAACTAGGGATTAACTCCCCATGGAAACGCGAGTTGAGTTGAATTTCGTTAAATCCCGAAACTTGCTAGATTTAACTGAGTTAGATTGTATGCGTACAGAAGGTGCAGTAATGGTAATGACCAGGGCTAGGATTTCGATGCCATGTCATCTTTTTTCTGCTGCTTCTAAGACATTTTCTGCTTATTTAGAACGTCCATTTAAGTTTCCTAAATTTCAAATATGAAAAGTTTTTAGGTAATTTTTACGTCCTTTTTCATGGGTTTTAGTTTTCAGATCATTTTTACAAGATTTCAGGCATTTTTTGTTAATTTTTAGCGATTTTTAAGTTGTTTTTTTTGGACATTTTAAATTTTTACAGCATCTTTTGAATTTTTTACGTAATTTTAGTGTAATTTTAAAATAATTTTTTTTCGTTTTTTTCGTACTAAAAAATGTAAAAATGCAAATTTTTAAACATATTCCTTTAGCAATAGAGTCCCTCCAATCAAAAAGTTTTGCGGTTTTTTAGGTCATGAAAATTAGCCCGAGCCCTGGTCATGACTATTACTACGCTTCCATGGCGAGTTGTAATGTACTACAACTGTTGTAGGGTTATATGATATATTGTGAAAAAACGATTTTAACGAAGTAAAAAATTATGGCACATTTATTAATTTTAGTATAAAGTCAAGAGGAAAATTCTAAAAATTAGAAGGGAAACGAAAATTAAAAAGATTGAAAGCACTTTAATTTTTTATTGATTTTTTTTTTCTATTTCACCAAAAAATAAAATTGGTACATATAAAAACTGTTTATGTGTTTCAGGTACGAAAGTTTTTGTGGTGTCAATTTCTTGGAAATTTTAAGCAATTTGCATGTTCCTATAGAAAACGAAATTTTTCTAATAAAAGACATCTAAACCAAGAATGTCGCTTACCACAAAAGTATACAATTACCAAATTGCAATAATATGACTTTGAAATTTCTTGCATGGCAGATTATTTACCTTAAACATTTAAGGTGTTTGATGAATACGAAAATCTTAGTATGTTTGGCGATGGCAAGAAATATCAAAAATTATTTTTAAAGAAATAAAAAAATTCGACTCGCGTCGTTTCATCACCGAGGTAGTGAAGTGCGACTAGCCAACGGTAATTGTATTTGTGGTCCATCCGCTGATGCAACTGACACAATTAAAGTACAGTTTTCAATAGAATCAAAAAGATTCGTAATTTGTGATGGCGTTATAAATCTACGATTTGGCAAAATAATTTCCTCTTCAGTGAGGATTCTTCTTGAGCTAGGGAAGCCTAGTTTTCGGAGTAACTTTAAATAAAAAAAAAAGAAAAAAAAAGAAAGAATTTAAAACAAAATCCTCAACAAAAAATTTCTACAAAATCAAGGCCATAGTAATCGGGTATATAAGCTAGTTATTTATATAATTATCTTGGTGTGCTTATTAATATGTTTTTCAATGCGTCTTATTTTATACTTGTTTTTTATACTTGTTCAATTAAATTTTTGTTAAATTTTATTTTCAATTTGTTTTCAATTATTTTATTTTCAATAGTTTTCATTATAATAAAATTGGAATACAAATAAAGAAATTATAACCTCTGCAAATATTTGGAAGACGATTAGAAGAGAAGTTGATTTTGCGAAGCATTTGCTATTCGCCCAAGTGTTCTTTGGAAGATGGATCGCTTTTCGATCGCCCAAGCCGATGAATTCGCGATTAAAAATTTTTTTTTAAATCTTCCTTCCCTCGTTCCGGTGAAGACTGGAGACTTCCCAAAAAAAATCGCTTAAGACCCCTCTCGGCGATTCGTTAGCGACTCTTCCCAGCCTCAGCTGCTTACAGTCGGTGATACCCGGATGACTGCCAAATGAGCTCGCATAACTGCAGTTACAATAATATAGACAATGCAAATTGATTCTGTGTTATTTCAAAAAGTTTTGTAACAAACAAAATATTCTGTATTGTGAAAAGACTATAATACATAAAAACTAAAATTTTTTAAGTTAATACCTACTAAAAACAATATTCCAAAATATTTAATACTTGCAACCGTTAAATTGTCGCGTAACTTCCTTCCTTCCTAAATTAAACCTTAACCTTATGGAATTTAAAATTAAAAATTCGAGATTAATTGCTTATTGGAACTTAGGGGACATATTATCTTTTATCTACTTTTTTTAACTTAATTTCATTAGTAAAATTTTTTTACAAATAAATTTTTTTTATTAAAAGAAAACAAAAATACAATTTCATACATATAAGAATAAAATTTAGTTTAAAAAGTATTTAAATATTTAAGTTTATAATAATTTATTGAAGTTTATGGTAAAAATAATAATAACAGTATATATCATTTTTTTATTTTATTCCGTACACACTCAAAACAGTATGTACAATAGGGTATCCCAAAAATATTTTTTTTTTATTTTGACAGATGTCCGCGGCTTTAATACTTCCATTTGACCTTAAAAACACCTTCGTGAAGCGCATCTCAATTAATAAAGGTTTAAAGGTCGCGAATTCATTTTTTAATTCCCCATACGATTTGTATAGAGAAAAATCAGTTTTGCTGGTAAATTGAATTTAGAGCCATTATCTTTTAAGCAAAATGATTAAAAAAACGTGTTCCTCAAATTTTGTCCGCTATGACATATCCAAATTTAATTTTCATCGGATTATTATTTGGTTGTCTGTGGCTCACTTCTTAGTCCGTATTAAGGCCGAACAGCCGAAACTGACAAAAAGGGCCGAAACTGGCCGTAACCGAAACCGAATATTCGTTCGGATACTAACCATGACCCTCCAGGTTTTCGATTGGATGAAAAATGTATTTGCCTTGCCAAAAACCTTTTGACTTGTAAGCGATAATTTAATTTTTTTAAATTAATTAACTTTTTTTTTAAATCCGCCATTTTTTGCATTTTAATTTTTTTTTTTCACAATCGAGAAAAACTTTTTGGTTTTTTTTTATTTCATGCATTGTGAAGGCCCCAATTACTGCAGCAGTAGGAAAACTTTTTTTAATACTCAGGATATGGCGGATAAACTTTCTAAAAATTGAATATTTTTGTTAAAAAAATGTACCTGTTTATTAACTACTTATGTTCGAATTGGTATTTACTTTACGTACTAGCTTTTAAGTTTATGGCCGGTAGATGTATTTGAAATAAATATATCTACAAAATTTTAAAATATTTAATGCAGTACTTTTTTTTAAATTTCCAAAAACCAATCTTATTTAAGGGCGACACACTAGTCGTCCTCTTAATATTTTTTTTTTTGCTAGGTAATTCACGATCTTATTGCATCGTTGCAAATGCAAAATTAGCTGCTTTTGCAAAAACAGAAAGCATTGATATGCATTTGCAACATTCATGCAACTGCTATATTGCGGAGGAAGAAATTGGAAAAAACTTAAGCATTTGCAACATCATAATATTAAAGGTGTTGTCACAAAAATCTACCCTTGCAAAAACGCATTAGCAACGGAAGCAACAAGATCCGGAATTACCCTACTGTTTTATGCAGCTTACAGACTATCCTACACGTGTGGCACACGGCGGCCATGTTCACACGAGTAGGATGGTCTGTAAGCATGTTTGCGAGTGTGACAGCCATGTTTGCCTATTGGAAAAAAATTAATTTTCTCCATCACACCAGCGGACGCCATTGCAAAAAACAAATAACACAATAAAAACCGAGCCTCGTGTGACACACAGGTATGAACAGTTTAAACGCTCGCTTTTTCACACCAATTTCTGCCGCAATGTGTGCCACACATGTGGGATAATTTGTAAGCTGCATTACGCATAGGATTTCATATTTACTTCTTTTAGTTGAATAAATATTGTAAATAAAGCTTTTGAATGTCAATTATTTCAGCAAAAGTGAAAAATATATCACTATAAGAATATTTGTAAAAAAAAATCATAAAATAGTGACAACTAGAAATTTTTGATTTTCTTTCAAATTTTTAAAACTAACTCAGCTTAGACCTTATTTGTAACTCAGCTTAGACCTTATTCTGTAAGACACCTTCTGCTAAATAATCCGCAATTTATTTAAACAAAATATTCCACGAGTTAAAAAAAAATGTTCGGCGTTTTCTGAAAAATACATAATACACACTTTGTTAATACACTTTTGAAGTGGGTGTGCGATATGTATCATTATTATCACAAAATAATGTTGGTTAAACAGCATTTCTTTCAACTGAATTTAAATAAAAAAATTCTTAATCAAAGTCATTTGAATCTTCAATATAATCTCGGAGTAAAACATTTTGTGAAAATTTGGCTATTAGTAATGTCACTAAGAATGTAAGAATTAACAATTTGTGCTCCATCATCATATCTGGATTAAAAAAGAAAAATACAAATTTGGAGACTTAATTTTCTTTTCTTGACCGCTTAATTGTTTGTACTAAAATTTACATTTCATCTTTCTTTGTTTAACTTCAATTAACATTCGGTTTGTATAAATATTTTTTAAATTTCACATACATATTAAGATATGTCTGTGTGAAGTGCAAAGACCCCCGCAAAAAGACAACACAAACCGCTGCTTAAAGCTCCATAAAGTTTGAAGAACTTTTGTACTGTAGACAGTTTGGCTATTCTTTTGTTTTGTTGTTATTGATTGAATAAAGAATTTCATTGAAGAACTTACTAATGACGTTTTAAAAAAACTCAATAAGAAACAAAGATAATGACAGATGTAAGCGCTATGATAGCAAGTTTACAGCGAGACAAGACATTTTGATACGGTGCTCTGACTGCCAAGCTAATAAACCCTCGCTTCAGCATAGCATCCCTCTACTCGAATAGCTTATTTTACGCATCCAACCACAACCAGCTAGTCACGGTTTCAACAAGCTTGAGAACAAGTTGAAATCTACTTTAGTTTTTCTGTATGAAGTTATTTTGATCGTTTTACGTGTACGACGACGACCACCTTAAAATACACACAACTCTCACTTCTTTCTATTTTTATATGCATTGTATTACAAACATACCGTATATTGTTTTCTGTTTTGATGTGTTCTTTCTTATCTCTACACTAAAAAATGTTAAAGAAAATAAAAGCTTGAGTTTTTAATGTGAGAGCAACTATTGGTTGGAGTTTGCGGCAAATATCTCGAAATTCCTTTAAATAAAAATACAATTTTATTTATGATACTTCTTTTACTCTCTTATTTCCCTCTTGTATATTTGTGTGTGAATTGTTGGCTTTTGCGTGTTGTTAAAAAATTATGAATCAGCTTTTTACTGTAAAATCAAATGTCATCACATTTCGTTTAGACAACAAAATGTATAAATTCAAGGCAAGTAATTTTAATGCAACTTGGCAAAAAAAAATACAAACGTATAGCTTACATATATTTTTATATACTTGAGGCTCGTGATTTATTAAAATTATGTTGATGTATGTTGCGTTCATTTCATCAACAACAATCACGGAAAAATTTTCTCTGCGACAAACACGTGACAGACAATAACCTAAAAATGATTTTTCGGACACTTTGTTTTTTTTTTTTTGCTGCTGATGTTTCAATATATGTATGTGTTATAGTGCATTTCTTCACCGATTAGACCGGATTAGACCAGTTCATGGTATTTAGTTTGTACACCATGAACTGGTCTAATCGACGGACTAGTGCTAATACTCAGTGAAGAAATTGGTCGTTAGCATTTTAAAGATTACCCTGCAAACATTTTCAATCGCCTCAGAATCGCTTGGAATATGAAACAATTGCCGGCAAGCTCTGTAAGCAGCTGAGTTCATAAAAGCGAATCGCCGGGAAGAGTCTCAAACGAATCGCCAAGAGAAGTCCTTAGCGATTCGCGGGAAGTGTTGAATTGGCAAAAGGGTTCTTAAGCGATTCGCTGACAAGAGTGGCAAACGAATCGCTTTTAGGACTCCTCAGCGATTTGTTGCGAAGCGTCTTTGTTGAACGTTGTAAGTTGTTTTATAGGGATGTTCTTTGTCAAATGGGTCAACAAAAAGATCGACCACCGCAAATTATGCTGAAGACATATTTTGAGTTTGTATTTTTCCAAAATATTTCAATAATTCAGTTTTCAGTATTTTTCAGAGCCTGCGTCATATTCCAATGATTGATTTTGAAAATTTTTAGAAAGCCATCTTTTAACTATCGCCGGAATGAGCAAAGGAAGATTTCGAAGATTTTTCTTGAATCGTGCAATCATCGCTAGGGCGATCGAAAAGCTATCCATCTTACAACGATCGCCAGACTTTTTCTTGAATCACGCTTTCATCGCTTGGGCGAGCGAATAGCGATCCATCTTCCAACGTTCGCCGGAATAAACAAAGAAAGATTTTGAAAATTTTTCTTGAATCCCGCATATATCGCTTGGGCGATCGAAAAGTGATATTTCATCTTCCAACAATCGCCGGAATGAGCGAAGGAATATTTTGGTAATTTTACTCTAATAAATTTTATTCCTCGCTTGGGCGATAGGTAAGCGATCCAAAGAACCCTTTGGCGAATCGCAAGTGCTTCGCAAAATCAACTTATCTTCCAATCGTATTTCAAATGTTTGCAGGGTATAATTTAAGTGTAAAAAACACATTTACTCTCAAATAAGATATATACTAAAAATTCTGTTTTGCTCTCAAACAAAAATACAATTAAAATGCAGTAAAGAATAATTTTAATTCAAAAATTCCATTTGAATTTTAAAATAGATTTAAATTCAGACTAGATCAATTCAAATTCAGAATAAATCAATTCAAATGCAAATGAGATCAACTGAAATTCAGAAATTTAATTAATTTTTTTGTTAATAAAACTCTGTTCTGAAAACCACTATACATTTCTCATGTGTTATAGTTATCACAGAAAAATAAAATTATTTTTGGTAATTAATTGTTATCTTCTCTTTGATTTGCATATGATTTTTTTATTATTTTTTCATAAATTCATCTAAATTAGATCCAACTTTAAATTTCATAATTATCATAGGGGTATTCACGATTCAGTGCAGTTGAAGACTTGAGGACTTATGCACTATACAAAAATACACGTACATCAAAAATTTGTACAGTGCTTTTCTATTATTGCCTTAGGTTGCGGCCAGAGATAACGCCGATTCAGACAGCAGTGTTGCCAGATAGGTTGAACTTCTTTCCCCTAAATCTGAAAAATTTGCTAAATTTTGCACTAAAATTAAAAAATCGACTAAAACATTTTTATTTTTTTTCAAATAATGTCTATTTACTTTGCGCAAAACATAGTACTTGACTAGACTTAGCACGTACATTAAAAATCGGGCAAAGCAAATTTTTTACTGTCACAGTGTGTTATCTAAATTGTTAGACATCTACACGAGTGTCGGGCAAAATTATACATTCACATGCATACTTGTGTGTGTTTTCAAGAGAGAGCAACAGCGCTCTTATTATTTACACTGTAAATAAAGGATTTTTGTTTTGTTTAACCTTAAAAAATAAACCTTAAAAAATATTTAGCTTTTAATTCCAAAAGCTTTACTTTTCTTTCTTCTCCTTAAATTAAATTGTATTGTGCGTGACAGAGTAATGCCTTTGTACATTTATTAATACGGAACGACAAACAGTGCGTTCGCATATTAGGCATTGCGCTAGATCGTTTGTATTTTCTTTAAAAAAAAAATCTAGCATCCATTTATCATTAAACATTTCTCCTTCTCTATTCTTTTGATAGTTGCGAAGCGAGCAGTAGCGAGTTCTTGCCTTTTTGAATGCTTAACGTCAACTAACATCAGTTGAATATCAAATTTACGCTCATAGCGTCTCATAAGCACGAACCAAATGCATTACTCGGCTACTGTTCGTACGCCAAACGAAGTTTTTTTCTGTACGGGTGGAAACATTGACGTCGGCAGCAAAATCTAACTCAATCACATGTAAATAGGATTTTGATTTTTGCCCGACACTGATCTATTTATTTATTTTTCTCCGACACATATTTATTTTTTTCATTTACTTTATATTTGTATTTCTTTATTGTATTTGCATTTTTAATTTCTTGAATGAAAAAATTCCATAATACCATGTAGGTACAAAGAAACTAATGCCATTTTTTTAGTAAAAAAATTAATTTCTTAGTTATTAAATAAAAATTCATTTTCTTTTCCTTTCCTTAACCCATTAATAACAACGTATGATATATCATACGCGATAAAAGCATTTTTTAAAAATTCCTCAAAAATCCTCAGCCACTGTAAAGCTTTTGCTTCCAACAGAAAGAAAAGGCCAAAAGTATGCTTTTTCCAAAAAAAAATTGTAAAATTGACATTAAAAGCCTTTTTGTGTACTTTTTCGCGCCAGTTCGTGCAGTATTTTAAAAAAAGTGAACAATGCCACTCAGGAGAGTTATTTTGTTTTATAAACCTCAGGAAAAAAGAAAATATAATTAAAAAGTGTATTAGGTTAAA
This sequence comes from Dichetophora obliterata, assembly GCA_963920525.1. NCBI lineage: Eukaryota > Metazoa > Arthropoda > Insecta > Diptera > Sciomyzidae > Dichetophora > Dichetophora obliterata. Next base: position 199,162,634 of record OY986438.1, on the reverse strand, counting down.
GTGGAACGCCTACGCTACGAAATGAAAATTTTCCAATTTATAATTTTTTCTAATTTTTTTTAGATTTTTTATTTCTCTACTTACAGACCCCTTATGCGTTTATAAACATGCGCTTTGCCACATCCAAACCCTTTAGATTTTTTTTTAAATTTCAGATTTTTCCGTCTAATATTAATACAAACTTTTGTTGAGAATTTCAAAAGCTAAACTCAACGGGTTCTGGTAGTGAGCATTAATGGGTTAATATGTTGGCTTCTTCCATGGCTCAATAAGACTTGGTTTCGTATAAGCAGTGTTCACAGCGTCAAGTTGCTCATCAAATTGTTGGTCAAACAACGATAGAACAACATGAAATTAAGTAGAAATTCATGCTGTTTGACCAACAGTTTGACGAAAAATTTGACGATGTGAACACTGCTATGTGTAAAAACCTTGTAAAAGCTAAAAGAAAATGCAAAATAACAGAATACAGTTCACAGTTAATGCTGCTGTACTTTTTTTAAATCCACTAAACACTCAAAATCCATCAACAGAAAATTAAAATACAGTAAAGTTTTCCTCTAAATATTTCTTTCCCCCAAAGTTCTACTAAACGACTAAAAATCCACTAAATCTAGTGGAAAATCCCTAATCTGGCAACAGTGTCAGACAGGAAGGCAAACAGGCGCAGGTAGAACATGCGATTAAGTGAGATAGAAATATAGCCAAGTTGGCTTTTACCTCGCTTTTTCACATAGTTTGCCTACGCCTGTCTGCCGGACTGTTCGCTTCTGCGTTTACTCTGGCCGCAACCTCCTTAAACTTGTGCAGTTGTCAGTGTTGCCAGGTTAGGGGATTTCCCCCTAGGTTTAGGAGTTGTTTAACTGTGTTGAGGGATTTTAGTGGTAATGAATATTTAGGCGTTTTTATAGGGATATTTAATATTTTTTAGGTGTATTTAAAAAATGTACCTTTGGAAATAAAGTGTTTTACTTGTCCTTAAAATTATGCTAAAAATTTTAAAAAAGAAGATATTTGGCTTCTTGGGAATTTCAGCAACACTTTATAAAAACAGCTTAATTGGCAGCACTTCAAATAAATTACCAATCATTTCCCACTTACTTCAAACTTGCTTTGCGTTTTACTTGCAATTGATTGATTCCGTGTAAAAACTTAAAACAAACCAAGCATGGGAAAAACTATAGACAAAAAAGATAAGCCGAAAAATATAAAAAAAAAGTTGAAGACAGAGCCTCCTTTCAAAAATAAGTGTTCACATTGGACAATTCACATTCACATGGTCAATTTCACATTGGACAATTGAGAACTCTGAAGCAACTTTCCGCCCTTGTTAAAGACGTCCAACAGCTTAGCCTTTTAAACCTTTCAATGGCTAGGCTAAGCCAAGAAGAAAATAATTTCTTGAGGTAATATTCCTCTCATTTAGGTCCTAAAAAGATGAAAAAAATTGATTTGACCTTTTTGATTGATTTCATTTTGATTTACAAAGAAAAAAAATTTTTACTCCTTTTTGAGGTAATATTCGTCTCATTTAGGTACTAAAAAGATGAAAAAACATAAATTTGATTTTAACCTTTTTGATTGATTTCATTTTGATTTTCAAAGAAAAAATTGTTTTTCTCCTGTTTGCACAAGCACTGTTTTTTTAATCCTTTGAAGGCTTCCAACCCTTTAGATCTTTGTTTTTTAAATCCCTTGTAATATTATTATCATTAAAGCCATAAAAAGATAAAAAAAACATAAATTTGATTTTTGTGCGGTTAATTTTTTTTTATAACAAGCCAATTAAAAAAATTTTGCTTTCTTCGGCACAAAATCAAAAATTCAACTGAGTTTAATGTCAAAAATCCTTCTTTTTTATTTATCATGTTGGTTCATAATTTTTTTTTTTTTCATTGAACCAAACGATTTGATTTAAAAAAAGCGTTACAAAATAAAAATAAAAATTAATTACTGATATATTATTCAATATATTGGACAATTCTACTAAAAGGGTTAAATACATAGGCTTGCATTGCAGTTGCAAAACTATAAAATTTGTGTGTTTTCCGAAAAAAAATTTAAGGGGAATTTTAGGGGGATTTGAATTCCAATCTAGGGGTAAATGGTGAAAGGCACCTGGCAACACTGACAGTTGTGCACATTGAAAAAATATACAGCTTTGAAAAAGTAGTAGTGGTCAGAGATAAAGAGATTGGAAACTCCGTTGGAGAGGGATAGCACTATGTTCGATTTTACGTTAAATTGTCTAATACTAACACAAAACATTTATAATTGGTCGTAAAATCAACGGAAAACAACCCTGATTTATGGTAGATTGAAGAATTTCACCAGTTAGGTTTGAGGTCCGATAACTGTAAAACTGCATATTATTGGAACAAAATGAGTAACAAATGGTATATAAAAAAAGACTTCGGAAATGCAATGGAAAGCATCCCTGAAACATCATGGTGAAATTATCTTAGAATAATTACACCATAGGAATAAGTCCAAGCAGTGTTGCCGTTAGGAAAAATTTATGGATACTTTTTTCATACTCATATATGAATATATGTTTTTATTTGCAAAAATATAAAAAAGGAGACATTTCTTTAAATTCAACAAAAACTTTAAGAAAAATTATGACATTGAGACATTTTTGGTCAGTACTTTATCAAAAAATGCATAAACGCAACCTCTTTACGAAGAACTTTACAATTTTGTGATAAATATATTAAGTCTGCCTTATAGCACAGCTGCTGCTGAATGAAGTTTTTCTAATTTAAGTCTCACTATAAACGATAAGACTAGTTGGTTTTTTTTGGGAATAAGTAAAGGTATACTGTTTTGCAAAATACTTAAAAACAAATAATTTTTAAATTTAATATAAATAAAGGGCAATAGCAACCCATTTTATTTATATTACACTTAACTGAATAAGCTATTAAATTACTTTTTTATGTATTTATATATTATTTTGTATCATAGCTGTTAAATAATTATTACTAATCGTATTCATTAGCAATTCGATTATTTTTTTAAAATTGTAAAATAATTGATTAAGTACAATTCTTTTCTGTTTATAATCGTAATATAATTAAAAAATCGCAAAATAATTACGATTACTTTAGGTGTCGAAAATAATCAAAAAAAAATAAAAGTAATCAAGAAAAATAATCATGTTTGATTCTTTTTTTTATTATGTATAGCATTAGCAGCGGTAACAGAGAAGGAACCATAAACCCAAAGTTGATACTGTAGCTCCCAACAATTTTGTTAATAAAACTGATTAAGTTTTCGTGTAACTGTTATTCGTATAACTGTGTTAACTGAAAAAGCCGTATCAGCGTATGGGCGATTTCAGTTAAAAATTACTAGTTGCACTTCACAACCTCACCGTTGAAAAAATGCGAGTCGACCTCAAACAGAATCAAAAATAATTTCTAAAAGTAGTCGAATTATTGTTTCTTGATTACTTTTTATTCTTTTTGATTATTTTCGTAATTCCAAGTAGACGTAATTATTTTTTGATTATTTGTAATCGAAATCAATTACTTATCAAAAACATCTTCAACAATTATTATTAAAATAAAATCTAATTGTTTATTAATCGTAATCGCTATTTAACAGTTATGTTTTTTATATAGTTTTTTGTATAAATATCAAACTTTTACAATTAATGTAATAAACATAATTTATAGAAAATATAAAAATAACACAAAATATAACAGACTGAAGTACTGAAATGTACATATGTTCCTTTTTAAGGCAGGAGCAGGTTGTCTAAAATTTGTATCTTCTTTTTCTTCTTAAACTTTCAAAAGTATAGTTTTTGAGAATTAACTGTTAAATTCTAAGATAAGATAAGGAGATAAGGATACTGACGTTATCTCCGCTTCTACAGCCGTTTTAGCAGGTATCGAGCGCACAGCAAAAATAGCATACTCACTCTATCTATTTAAACTCATTTATCTCAAAACTACTTTTTTCGTCAATGTATTGTAGCGAAAACAAAAGCTATTCAGACAAATCATCTGAAATATTAATATGATATTCACATCCGTGATTTCCGCTATCAAAATTTCAAAAAATCGTATATTTTACACTGAATAACCAGTAAAAAACCCTGTTATGGGACTCAAATTTAAAAAGCGCGTCATAATCAAAAAATTTTTTTACAATATACCTTTAAATTTTAAATATTATTGTTCATTATTTTAACTTTTAAAAAAATAAATCCTAAAAATATTTAAAATATTCAAGCACTAGGTCTTAATATTATTTATTATTTTATATATGTACATGCTTTGTTTCTTACTATTACATTTTAACAAAGCTACTTGTTTGGTTTCAAATTAAATAAATAGAATTGTTATGAAAGCTTAAAAAATTGGGTTTCAATACTGTAATATGTGAATACTTTCTTTCGGAAGTGGATACATTTGTGACCTTTTCATGGATACTTTTTTTTAGAATCGTCGCGGCAACACTGATCTGAGGTGAAGTCACGTACACAATAAATGAGTTTCACCAAAGCACATAAAAATGGATAAGCATATGTTTTGACGTCACAAACTTTAAGTTTCCTATCTCTTTATCTCTGGTAGTGGTGTTTTCACGGAAACCTAACTGCATAACTGCATAATCGTCAAAATTTAAAATGTCTGTTTTTCATGTAAAAATACACTTAATCAATAGTTTTTTTCTAAATTCTAACTTTGTATGATAACAGCTCCGCTAAAATAAAAGATACAAAATCTGTTCATATTTCGTTGGATAATCTCAAAATTTTAGCTCCGCTACCGCACATAACACCATAGTGGTTAATATATTGATTGAAAGGTTGATATTTTTTCTTAAATACGAAATATTACTTTTTATTTTGCGGTGAGTAGTTTAGACTAGATCAATAATACTAAACATCTGCCAAACAAGGAAAACACCCTGTATCTTGAAAATTGTACAATGTAGGAGGAAACTGAGTACAGATTTGGAACCGGCGTTGAAAGTTCATATAGGAATGATAATGGATTTACCGCATCCGAAATTTGTAGGCTAGTTTTATTTATCCAAACATGTCTAAAAATAATAGCGCTACAATTTTTATGTACACAGCTGTACATACCGGCAAAAAGAGACTTAACAAAAACATACCGTTTTCATACCAGCAATTCAGATAGTACCGTTTTTAGTTCCGTTTTGCTGGAACAGTCAGTTTAATAGCTTATTAGGGGACCTCAAACGATACTACATGACGGACGTACATGTAGTTCGATAAAGTAACGGGACTTTTTTCGTTGCCCTCACACACATCGCACATGACGGATAGACTTTGGATAGACTTCATTATTTTTTAGCTGCCGAGGAGTTAACATCAATTAAAAATATTAATATTATTGAATTGTTTTGAACATTTATTTTTATGTTTTTTGCTTTAAATATTCTAAACCATCACAATTTTAGGTAAAGATAAAAAAATTCGCGTAAAAATATAATATTTCGTACGTTCGGCAGTTTTGCCGCGAGATGTGCTCTCTCTGAAAATTTTCACAAATGGCAAAATGTACTAAGTTCGATGGCCGCGCACGCAAACGGAACTACATGTCGGACGTACTTAGCAAAAAGTCAAAATTTTTCAACTTCCATCGGACATGTCCATCCGCCTTGATTTCTTGCACACAAACGATACTACATGTGTGATGACTTGACAGGTCGGATGGACATGTAGTATCGTTTAAGGGCCCCTAATGGGTTTGTTTGAATTGAATTTTGACTGCAAAGGCAGCGCCCGCTACGATTCGTTTTTCTTGCTGCTCCTTTTAGAAAATTTATTATCGCGATTAGATATATTATGGCGAAAGGAACGCAGCTATTGATATATGACGATTTTATTTGGGAAAAAAGAAATTATGGGAAAACTTGTCTTAGAAAAAAAAAATTCCCAGAAAGCTGGCAACTATGTTTGAAACACTGACGTTGCGTTTTCCCTTGTTTACTCTCCGAATATTTTGCCAGCCGCGCACACACAATCAAAGCAACGCATGTGGCTCTCATAACGGTGCTGTTATCAGCACCAACAACAACAAAAACAACAGCAACGAAAATAAAATTTTGACATATGTGTGCCTCAGTTGGCGTATTTTGGCCATCACTTGATTTTCATTCATTTTCTCTGCTAGGCAGTCAGTCAGTCAGCCAGCCAGTCAGACAACCGTTTGCATTTGTATTAATTTAGTTTGTAGGTTTTTGGCTAGCTGCTCGCAATGCGTGTGCTTGTTTTGGATTATTTTGTGCTTTGGTTTCTCTATAAATATATAATTGAACCAATTTTTAAACACACTTTTGCGTTGTTTCAATTAATAATATCATTTACCTACAAAAAAAAGAAAACTAAACAAAAATCATCTTCAATTTGTTCATCTTATTTATCATCTGCAGACACAAATGGCAATACAAGCAATGGAAACAGCGGAAACAACTCTAAGCAGCGCACCAATTCCAATGAACTGCCACAGCCTAAACGCATACTTTACCCGCGTGAGAATGTGCGCATCGGCTGGAAGAATTCCTCACGGAAGTGGCAAATCGGTGTTGGCATGATGAATGTTGGCAATACATGCTATTTGAATTCAACACTTCAGGCCATCTTTCATGTGCCCTCCATGGCCAACTGGTTGCTCTCGGATACGCAACACATGGAACGTTGCGATGCTGCTGATGCCGGTTGCATCATCTGCGCCATGGCCAAGACACTGCTGTCATCACAGAGCAGTCAAAGTGCTATACGACCATATTTTGTATACTCAAAACTAAAATCTATTTGCAAACACTTGGTTATGGGACGCCAAGAAGATGCGCATGAGTTTCTGCGCTACTTAGTTGAAGCCATGGAGAAGTCTTATCTGTCTCGTTTTCGTAACTTTAAGGATTTGGATCAGTTCAGCAAGGAAACGACGCCGCTTAATCAAATACTAGGTGGCTATTTAAAGTCTGCTGTGCGTTGTCTGGCCTGTGGACATGTTTCAGTGACATTTCAGCATTTTCAAGACTTGCTGCTAGACATACGCAAAGCGGACACCGTAGAAGAGGCATTGGAGGGATATTTTTCGCGTGAACGTCTCGAAGACATGGGTTACAAGTGCGAGGCATGTAAGAAAAAGGTAGGATAAGTGTACATTTGAGTTAGGAGTGTGCAAATTTATTAAATTTTAATTTGTTTCTTGCAGGTTTCTGCCACCAAGCAATTCTCATTGGAACGTGCACCAATAGCACTCTGCATTCAGCTAAAGCGCTTCTCAATGTTAGGCACAAAGATTAACAAACAAATCACTATAAAACCAAGACTAGATTTAACAAAATTTTCTTCACGTAAAAATCCGGACGAACAACTGACTTATAAGTTGGTGGCAATGGTGACGCACTTGGGTGCATCACAACATTGTGGTCATTACACTGCCATCGGACTGACTGAGTCCGGCACTTATTATAACTACGATGACAGCTATGTGCGTCCAATATCTGTGCAAAGTGTGTGCAACACTAATGCTTACATCATATTCTATGAAATGGACACAGCGCCTGCACGTCACAATGTCAGCAGCACCCAAGTAAGTGGTGGAGCAGACACTAAGGAGAACTATCAGAAATTAAATGGCTGTGCTGGCAATTCACAGGCACTTTTCAACTGCAGGCCGAGCCCACAGCGTACCATAGGACCGCAGTTACAAACGGCTGGTCTGACCGCACCCTTTGGAGCTAACAATAACAACAAAACAAATGCTCCGTTGACAACAAATGGCAACAAGCTTGTGAACAATCGCCACAGTAGCTCGATGCCCGCCAACAGCAGCAAGATAATGATACATTTTAAGAATAACGTTGCAGCTGCAAAAACAGGCCCTACTTTATCCAAACCAACTGGTGCCGGAGCTGCTGCTACGACAATAGCCTCTAATAACTCTAGCAATGCCTCAAATACACAAATGCAAAATGGTCTCCTTACGGGGACTGGTAAATTTCAAGAGTCTACGCATTCGAAGTTTACACTGGCTAGCACATCAAATAAAGGACAAACTGCAGCAATTCCAAACGGCAACGAAAGTTCCTCAGACGATGACGGCGGCAATGGAGTAAGCTCATCCACGACGCAAAAGATACGCAGTCCCAATGATTGTTCAAATTCGAAAAATTCAAGAATAACACTGCCAAGTATGCCCAAGTTATTTGAACATTCACACCTCTTATCGCACGACCAGTTACCGATGCCCGAATTATTTGTTAAGAGTTCACAAAAAAGTCTCGTACCCTATGATTCGGCATCCGATGATGATGATGATGATGTTGATAACGACAAGCACACAAACGAGAAGTCTATAACAAAATCAATGGATAATACCAGAAATTCGCTAAAACGTTCAAGCTCCTCATCAGCTGAGGATAATATCGATGCAGCTAAAATGAAAAAATCCCTTACCACAAACATAGCAACAAAAGCAAGTCCCACATCCTCACAGTCTAAAACTAAACAAAAGACTGATGCAATTGATGAAATATTTAATATAAGCAAACGTAATGCAAATAGTAATAATTACAACTATAACAATACTAACAACAACAGAGCTGACACAACATCGCCCTCGAAAAAATTCAAAAACAATGCACAACGATTAGTGGTGCAGCCAATGGCTGATGGCGTTAATGGTAATGTGGAGGAAAACAGCAATAGCTTCTACCTGCATGATAAACACACATCGTTCAAACGTTCACATTCTACACCGCCATCGCCACCCGTGATCAAGACAAAAACTGGTCTATGGCAAGTGACCACACTGCAACCAGTTACCGCGAGCATAAGTCCGCCCGAAAATTCTAAGCCAACTACTTATAAAAATCCAAAAAATCCCTTTGCTACACATTCAACCAAAAATGATTTATTCTCAAAACGTCCCAAATCGTCGAATATGGAAAAGCGCCCCAATTTCGCAACTGCAGTACGTGGCAATGGATATCATGGCGATGCTGTGAGCAATAGCACAGTAGCCGAGTTACTCAAACAATCACATCGTGGTTATGGTGAACAGATACTTTCATGGGATGGCACCGAATCGGAAATTCAAAAGCAGGTTAGTTGGTTGAACAAATCCGCACTTGTCGTGCTTGCTTGGTTCATAATCAAAGTGCTTTCTTTTCTATTTTAATTTTAGCTACACAGCTTCCTTGCTTCCTTTCTAACAAGCATTTTTATTGTTTTATCGATGTACTAACTTCTCTTCATTAGAAACTCTTTGTGTCAATTTGATTGACATTGCTTTAAAGTTTAAGCTCAGTAGTTTCATCATTATGTTAAGTTGGTGTTTGGCACAGTTTAGATTAAGTAAACTCTTAGAATTGAAGAAAGTCATCAAAGGTGTAAGTTCCGGGCTTGTGTTTTGAACTGTAAATAAGCGTCTTCTATTGGAATGCACAAAATTTTAAAATTTTACCAAAACTTCACCCCCTCCCCCTACTAATTCGCGAAGTCTCCACAGTGATGCGAAAGGGTATGCTAGACGGAATTTATTCGAAATCGCATTTTAGAATTCTGGGCATGCAGAACTCTTAGGTTGCCCGTAGAGTAAGCGCCGAAGCAGACAGGCAGGCAGACAGGCACAGGAAAACTATGTGAACAAGAGAGAAAAAAGTTATTTCTATCTCGTTTCTTCGCAGGGCCTGTCTGCCTGCTTCGGCGTCGGCTATGCGGACAGCCTTAGGAAATATCCACTGATCTCAGGATTAATTTTTTAATTACCTCCGCTTTCAACAAAGAAAAAATAAAAATTCTTGAAAGTTGGGTAAAAAACTATATGTTCTAAATTGTTGTTCATGAATTTTGTTGTTATACTTAATAATAATTTTTAAATATTTCCCAATATTAAAAAAAGTTAAAAATCGACATACTTCATGACTAAAACTTTTGAAATAAAATAAATTCAACAACGTATCTTTTAAAATGTTGGCGCTACAAAATCGCATTTAAGGATATTGCTTGAATGTCAAAATCTTGAAACAACCAAAATCCTGACAAAAATCTTAAAAAAAAATCTTTAACAATCTTGAAAAAATAAAATATTGAAAAAAAATCTAGAAAACAAAAAAATATGCATAATAAATCTTGAAAAAATCTTGAATTTTTAAAAAGGTTATTTCGAATAAAGTGTAAGATGTCGAGAAAAAACGGAAAAAGTGTACAATTAAAAAAAACAATGTCAAATTTTGACATCGCTATAATCGCTATAACAAATTTTCTCAAAGGAACGGCAAGAAAAACGACTCGTAGAGGGCACAACCGTTGCAGTCAAAATTAAATTCAAACAAGCAATCATGATACAATAACTACTAGGTGTCATGGGAACGTGTGTCGTTCAAAACTGTTGTGAACTGTTATGGTAGCGATACCTTAGTGAACGATGTTTTTCTCTGAATGTGTTTTACTCTAAACGTCAGAAAAATTGTAAATTATTTAATTAAATTATTAATATTATGCAATTATTAAAATAATTTAAGTGCAATTGTTGGCTCCGCTGAATGCGTCCAATGTGTGTGACACACGCGGTTTGTTTTGTTTTCTTTTGTTTAACATTCGATGGTCTCAGCTCGTGAGAAAATAGGTAGTTGTCATGGCTACCTAACAGTCATTGTATCAAACAAACAAATAATTCAAAAAATGAAATGACAACTCATAAAAATATACAGGTGCGGCACCTGTGTTTCAAATTTTTTAAAGGCTATATCACAATTTTATATGGTTAGCAAATATAATCCTATTTGTTATAGGATTATTATTTTTGTTTTTGCTTTGCATGTAAAAAAAATAATCTGGATTTTAAAATTTCCGCTACTATTTTAAAATTTAATATTTTTTTAAAAAATTTGACAATTTTTTCAATATTTTACACTTTTAGAAATTTTACACTTATTAAAGATTTTGAAATTTTTTTTTTTGGAATTACATTTTTCGAATTATGACATATTTACACATTTCTTCAATATATAACACTTTTCGAAATAGAGTAAAATTTGCAATACAGAATTCTTGAAAAACCTACGCATAGAATGTATTCTTTAATTCGCGCGCGAATTTGGAGTTTCAATATTTTTTAAAGATTTTTTTTCAAGATTTTTTTTAAGATTTTGAAATTCTTCGAAACGACCAAAACCCGATATATATGCGTAAAAACGGGAAATTTGACATATTATTTTTTAATATAAAAAAGGGCCACTTCATAATTGCAAAATTTAGATGCCCAACTTTTTTTAATTTTTTTTTCTAATCTATATGATCGTCCTAAAGGTGCCTGTATAGACCAGGCTCTCACCGTTTCATATGTAAGGTATTGAATTTTTGGTCCAAGAAAAATATTTTAGTAGTAATTTTTTCACCTCAAATTTTAACCATGTTTTTTTTTTATTTAATCACTTTTATGTCTTCTTTAAGCTCTAAGAGTGCTAAGGTACTCAAACTTCCGGTTGCCTTGTTTATTTACCTATTTTATGGTCGCAAAACTGCTATTTTATTTGCAAAAACCGGTTTCGACTGTTTTTCTTTTGTTGTTATGATATTGTGGAATTGACATTGAGATAATTTGAGGTCTTTGATCTCTATTACGGGTAATAATTTTACCTGTGATTTTAGTGATCTAATTGGAATTTAAAGAAATTTGGCCGTTTTTATAAAGCTACTTTGTATGGGAGGTAGACGTGGTTATGATCCTCTCTGGCTCTTTTTCAAACTTAAAGTGTGTAATTAAAGTTTAAGCTCATTTGCTGAATTTAAAATGATTAAATTAATTTTTGTGGAATTTAAATAGATTTTACCGTTTTTATAAAGACACTTTGTATGGGAGGTAGACGTGATATGATACGCTCTTTTTCAAATTTGTGTAGTTAAGATTTAAGCTCAGTCGCAGAATTTAAAATTATTAAATTAATTTTTTTTAGAATTTAAAGAGATTTTACCGTTTCTATAAAGTCACTTTGTATGGGAGGTAGGCGGTGTTTTAGGTAAGATAGGGTTAATTTTAGACCTTAAAATGCATAATTAGGATTTAAGCTCATTTGCCAAATTTAAAGTGATTTAATTAATTTTTATGGAGCTTAAAGAGTTTTTACTGCCCATTTTTCATAGCCAAAATATATTTCACATATATGGGAGGTGCTACGCCTACTTGTTTAATCCCACCGAAATTTAGCAAAAATTTCAAAGGTCACATATTTGTTGTACACCGATAATTCTATTAGTGTTACTAACGTGCGTTTGAGACACAGCCCAAAATGTATTTAAGTTGTATGGCAGCTGCCACGCCCACTTATCCAATCGAATCGAAATTTTGAACACTTTTGGAAATCACATAGTATACGTCTATGTTTGATTTCGTTATCGTAAAAAATACTCTTTTTTTTGTACTTTCCTACTATACCTTAAACATCAAAAACTACCAAAAAATCAACAAAATAATATTTTCCGTCTAATTTGTACCAATCGCATCACTGTAGTGGACTCCATGTAGATAGGCAATTTTATATTTGTATTTGCATATTTATAAAATAAAACACGCAAAAAAACTGCTATCAAATAAAAATATTCTTCTTCATAGAATTATGATTTGATAGATGATGATGTCTTCAGCATTTTTACAAATACAGCAGAAAAAGTACATGACGAGGATACTTGTTGTATAAGTTCAGATTGCGAAATTGATAGAGATTCGTTGGAAGACTTTTAACAAGCCTTGAAGTGTTACCACCCGCACCTACCTACTGATGATGATTAGTGTGATTGTGATGTAACTGTTTCTTATTCTAAGATAGTAACTTAGTAAACTTAACAAGCACTAAGTTGTTGAACCGCTGAAAGTATGCTGTGGCGATAGTTTGTATTTAGATTTGAATGCAACAAGCTATTCCTCTGTTTTATTTTTATATATTTAATTTTAGATCTCAATTTACATTAAATATCCTCATCCAAAATACTCGATTCTATTGAAGATTTCATTATTACTGGTACGACTCTAACGCCAACCATCCGTCTTTTTAACATTTATTTTCTTCTATTGATCGTCATTTCATGCTTTCATACTTAAATGCTTGCGTATATAATTGAAATGTTTCATTCATTCACTTCTGAATACAAATTTATCAGTATTTTGAAATGCCATACAGCTTACGCCCTTCTTCAATTAATCCCTATTCTTTGCAGGTGAAGGAGGAAGCTCGCCAGCAGCGTCGTCGTGACTGGGAGGAAGAGGAAGAAAACGATATGGATCGTGGTCGTCAAAAGAAGGTTAAGTCACACAAAGAAATGCCAACAAATGCTCCCGGCTATAATCCATTCCAAGAGCAGGACAATCAACGGCGTTGGAAGAACGGTGGTGGAGCACATCGCTTCTATGGTGGTGGTGGTGGTGGTGGTAATTTTCGCCGCAACAATTTTCAGCGCCATAGAGGCGGCGGCGCATTTAAACGTTTTAACTACAAATATCAGCGATCACAGCAGCGAAACCACAACGATCACCATCACCGACGTGCATCTTAACACTGTGATGGCAACAGTTGTTATCATCATCATGTATACCAAAATGAACTTTTTACAAGAACTGCTATCGCTGTTGCTAGTTAGTTTTGTGCATATGTGGTATAAACTTGAATGAATGTTGCAGCATGCATGCTGCTGTACCTTTTAGCAAATGGGTTGTTGCGTTGGTGACAGGAAGAAGCAACTTTGTTTGTTACTTTGTAATATATGCGTGTTTGCGAAAATATGTTTGGTTAAAGCTTTTTTCTAACATTATTTTTAAATTTGTTTATTTCACAATTTTGCAACATTTTCTGTTTTCAAGTAATTTTAAGATGCATATGAAATAATGAATACTTGAGTTAAATTAAAAACGCATTTAAAAAGTAATAAAACAAGTAAAGAAAAAACGATTTAAAGAGAACAGAACTAATTTTTTTTAAAAATAACTATTAATTGGTTTAGTAGTTTGTTTTTTTAGTTTATAAAAAAATCAAATGAATGAAAAATAAAAAATCATTTAATAAAGCTAATGAAATTTATAAGCTTAAATAATCATATAGTCTAGGTCTTTAGTTAGTTAGTTATTAAGGTTGTACATACATATACACATAAATATATATAAAAATCAATCGACTTAACTTTAAATTATTTCAATCAGCACACAATAATAAAAACTAATTTTTATTGCGATATTTTTTTTTAATATTATTAATTTGTATTTTAGTAAGCAAACAAACCTCTTTCACAAGCTCTGTTCTTTTGTAAATTTAAAAAAAAAAACATATTATGACATTGTTACATGGACTAAAAAAATAAAATTAATATAAATAGAACTTTACAAAATATTTGGCAAATAATTGAAAAAAGACCTGAAAATATAGAACAATTTCTGAATTATAAAATAATAATAAAAAATTCTATACCTGCAACAAAATTCAATTAAGCAAATTCTCAAATTGATCTAATCAAGCTATGTAAATGAAGACAAGTTGCTTAAAACTTAGAAAAAGAGAAAATTTTTAAATAAATGATTTGTTTGGACAAGCCCAAATCAAAAAATGGAGCAAATACGTTTATGCATTTTGACAAAAAAACAACTTTTAAAACTTTTATTTTAAGCAAACTTATTATTGCGAGTTTGTTCTTTTAGCATAGAATTTAATAGTAAGCAGCACATGAAAATGATTAAAAAACATATAAATATATCTATAATTATGTACGCGCGTATTTGTTAAGTGTATTAAACTAAATATTTAACTAACTCATTTATATACAATTTTGTGGATTAAATAAAACTTAATATGCTAATCGAGCAATATACTTTATTGTTAACGTATAGATAAAATCGTAGAGAAGTGGTGTAAACTATGAAACGCAGAAATTAAAACAAGAGAATTATAATACAAACACATACATATAATGCAGACCGACATACAGATAGATTGAACATTTAAACATATGTAATACATGTGTATCATAAGAATATGTAATTAAAATAAACTAAAAAAAATATGTAAAAACATAATATATCTATATTTTAAACAACATTTGCATAAAGTTTTATTTCTCTTACTTTTGGTTAAACTTTGTTAAGTTTTTCAACTCAGCGAGGTTTGTGGTCCTGCGTTCGATTGGTTTTCTCAATCAGCCCTATCATGAATAATTTTTCACGCGGAATCGGAAAAGGGAGTTTCCATTTTTAAGATAAACCTCAAGAACATTTTGGGAATTTTTAATACAAATTTGTTCAACAGTTTATCAACCAATTTGCATTAAAAATCTCCAAAATGTTCTTGAGCTTTATCTCAAAAATGAAAACTCCCTTTTTCGATTCCGCATGAAAAATTATTCATGGTAGGGCTGAATAGCTAATTGACTAAATTTAAAGAATCAACGTTGATTGAAAGTTGGTAAGTCGGCAACGATCTTGATAAACTTGAAGTTTTTGAAAAGGTATTCCAAATACACATGGCTATGAGCCTATTGCGTCATATTTATCTATCTTTTTATTTTTCTTGCATAAATTGGTTTTGTTGTGGAGGGGTGTGGTTGCGTTGAACAGAAATATTAATTAGTAATTAAACAATATATACATTTGTGTATATTATTATTTGTTATATTTAACATTTTTTGTTTTAATTGGCCCTGGAGGCTTTGGAATTACATATGCATTAAATAAAATAACTACGAATTCGCTTGATTTTTTCTTGAACACATAATATTTTTCCTTCCTTCGTCTGGCATCTATTTTACAATCGAATTCGATTTGACTGAATGAGTGCGACAGCTTAATTCCTTTTTCAATGTTAAAAAACCTTTTCCTTTTTAGACAAATTCCTTGAACATTTCTAAAATAAGTACCACATTTGTACACATTAGTTAACCCGAAATACTTTTCGGTAATTTTTTATTTAAAACAACTCAATTCATTTAAATTTAATTACTTAAAACTATGACCTAACTGCCTCGCTTCTTACGCAACGCCTTTTTATTTAGCATGCGTCCTTTACTGTATCGACTAGGTTCAAATTTCATTTTCTTGCGCTGATTTTTGGGCAGACTTCTTAACGTGTTGTTTTTGTCGCGTTTTGCTTTTTTCAGATTGGCTGTTTTTTCAAAACGCTCCTTGATTTTTAAGACCTTGCTCTTCTTCAATTTCTTCAGTGTTTTAGTCTTCTTTAAGCGATCCAGTTCCTTTTTTGTTTTTAATTCTGTTACATCAATTTTGGCTTTTTTCGAAGATGCTGCAACATCACCTTTTTGTGCCGCTGGGCGGGCACTCGCTTTTCGCTTCCTTTTGTTTGTTTTCAAGTCCATGCCTGGAATACTATTCAGCTCCTTATCGCTCTCTTCTTCTTCATCATTCCCAGGTTCTGTTTCACTTTCTTCTGAAGCTGCTCCACGATTTTCTCCAATCAGATTATTGCGTGCTGCCAGTTCATTAGTTGAAAGTTCAACGATTTTTACCTTTACATCGTCGTCTTCGTATTCATCCTCGTTTGCTTTATCCTGCTCAGTCAGTTCCTTCAGTGGTTCAAAGGACTTCTTCATGTGTTTGACACCATCCTTGATTTCCTTGCGAATGCGCTTGCGTTCCTCCTTTATGTTGCGTTCAAGATCATCCTTAGCCCGTTTTTTGCGTTCATTCTTGCGCTTTTGAAAGCCAGTTAAAAATTCTCTGAAATAAAAATTCCGATATAGCCTCATATTTATCCTTTTAAACTTACCTTTACATTCTTTTTTTCTCATCAAATACTATTTCAATTTTCTTCTTAACAATCTTCTTGCGTGTCATAATTATCAATTAAAAATATAGAAATGTTGTTATTGAGCACATGCAAGTGTTTTTGTCACCACAAAATTTACATGTGTAGCTGTGTTCAATATTGACTTTTGCCTTTTGGTAAAGTAGCCACCTTATTGGTACATAAATTTTCCCAACAAGCCATGAAGCTGACTGTTTTAGCAAAACTGACTTAAAACTGCCTTATCTGATATGCTGATATAAAAATGGCATGTTTTTATACATTTAAACGGTTATCTATATAATTGTAAAGCCCTCTTTTATGTATATAAAGAGTTTAATTGAAATTTATGTCATATTCACTTGATGCGATTTTTCACCCATTCTCCAACAAAAACATGCATTTAATTGTGCATTGAAATAACAGTAGTTCAGTTGTGAAGTCGATTTGTCATTTATTATTTTGTTTATTTACCGCTAAATTCACTCTTCATTCATCAGCTTGTATGCGGAACCATTAACTGTCCAGCACTACTTCAATTAATATCCTTTAATACCAACCCATGTAATCTATTCCTCAACTTTCACCGCACCGATTACGGATGCAGTGAACCTGTTACTAGGATGCTTCGTGTAGCCAACAATTTGATTAGCGAATTCGATTTTCATCTGAGCAGATCTCGCCTCCAAAATGCCCCTCTTAACTCCAACGCCACTTCTTCTTAACTCCTACGCCACTTTTTCCCCTCTCTAATGATTTTCTTACAACTAAGAAATGGTACATATTATAATTAAAGATATTTGTAAGTTCCCTTTATTACTTTTCTTCTCGTATTTTCTTTTTGACGTTTGACGTGTTCTAAAAATTACGTTATTCAGGTGGGTGGATTACGCCCACCACGAATTTGATATCTTTCGAACACTAAAACAAGGACAAAAAATAGTAATAATAATAAATAAATAAATAAACCCTTTTAGAATAAGCTTAGTTATTAGTAATAACTATAATTATATAACTATATACTATAATAAAAATTTTAAGTTTTACGATTGTTGTAGTTGTACAGTATGGATACCTGTATGTTCAATGCTATGTTATTGCTCAAAATAGTTTGTATTACGTTATTATAAATTTTTAAAATCAGTTAATAAAAGACGCCCTGACAAAGCAGACAAGCAATCTGCGAAACGTCGGCAAATTAATAATTAAAATTGAAATTTGTTGAATTTATTTGTTTTTTTTAATATTTTAAAAAAATTAAAAAAACAATAAATTATTGGTTACTAAATAACTCGTTAATAAATTAAAATAATTAATATTAAAACGTAACCTTAAAATAAAAAACTGATAGTGGAAATTAGCTATTTGATTTAATAAAACCAAAACTGATCGATGTAAAGTTTA
Source organism: Dichetophora obliterata (assembly GCA_963920525.1). Classification (NCBI taxonomy): domain Eukaryota; kingdom Metazoa; phylum Arthropoda; class Insecta; order Diptera; family Sciomyzidae; genus Dichetophora; species Dichetophora obliterata. Next base: position 199,144,454 of record OY986438.1, on the reverse strand, counting down.
CAATTTTTTCACTGGCTCCATTTATATCCTATGGTAATACGAGAAATATGGAGTTCGAAAGCAGAACAAGTAAAATACATATGATTGAAATAACAACATTGTGAGCACCCAACCATGTGACTGTCGTATTCAATAACTATGCAACCCTATGATGTATGAATTATGAGGCTGTAGACAGAGCATAAAAATACGATGTACAAAAAACACGTCCAAGGGCTACTTTTATTTACGCGTGTTTGAGTTTGCATAATAATAATGGTAGTTTTTGAGAAAATAACAGTTTAATATAAACAACAATTTTACTTTTACATTCAAATAGCTATGAAATGTGAAATACTCAACGGATTTCATTAATTTAACATTTTTGTGAAAGCTTATTATGTTTTTTTCAAATACCTTAATCATCTCAATCAGTGATATAATAAAGAAAATATAGCAAGTTTTCTAACATAAAAACATGTTTCACACTGTGAAATTTTTATATTAAAAAGTTACGTGAATTTTTATTAGATTTTTCACGTGGGATAAAGAAATTTTGTGTGATAATTTATACTGGCATCTGTGCTGAAGTTATATTTGTTCTAATTATTTATTTTTTTAGGTATTTTATCAAGCAGAGCAATTACTCTTATAGACTACATAACAATTTATTATACTTATAAATAAAATTTAATTTACCAAAAAATAATAATTCTTATAATAATTATAATTTCTTTATATATAATTAATTATAATTAATAGTTTAAAAATTAACGTGCTGAAGGAAATTTAATACATAACAATAACAAATTTGTAAGGATATAAAAAATTACAAATTGAGAGGTAATTAAATTAGGCATCATGGCGAATGAGGACATTATAGAGTGTTAATATTCATTTGATTTCCGACATATAGAGACATTGACTCTTATAGGCTAATTATGTAATACCCAAGGATATAATAAAATTTAATAAAAAATAACAGTGAGAAATTATGTAAGGAGATCACAGTCATAATAATATCACAAAATTATTATAAAATTAACAAAAAATAAAAAAAATAAATAAAAGTGTATATGATAATTATTGGGCAAAAATTAATAGCACTAAGATACTTGATACATTTGGAGAAGTTTAAGGTTAACTTTAAAGCGATTTCTTGGAATATTATCAAAGATATCAATCATGGACTAGCTTCAATGGTGCAACGTGTAATAGGCTCATTTTGAGCATAAGCAGCTCTATGAAAAGGTACGTGAAATTTAAACTCACTCCTAAGGAATCGGGATGGGGTATTAAAATCTAATAAATCAAGCAGAGCTGGACACTGAATATGGTGATGGCGTAAGTTGCGAATAAAAGTTATAGACTAAATTTTACGTCTAGATTCGAGTAAATTGATTCTCTATCAATTAAGGCATCTAGTGGTGTAGGGTGGAGGCTGAGAGAGGTTCTAGTAAGGTTTGAAAACAATGAATCTCGTGAATTTTTTCTGAACTCTTTCTATTCTTAACTGTCATCGAGAACGTTGAACGATGACAGTGAATCAATTTTTAATTTACATTATTCAAAATGTAAATATAAAATTTGATGGAAGATTTGGTGTTGAATGTCAAAATATATTCGTTGGCTGATTAATTTTACTGACGTTTAAAAAAATTAAATACATAAAAGCCGTTCAGCAATTAAATAAAATAAATATAAACTTTCTGCTTGAAATTATGTTAACACCTTTCAATTGTGTTTCAATACGAATTACTTATCAGTTCCATTTGCTTTCACTTTCATCAAAAGAAGGAAGACCTTCTACTACTTTCACTGCTCAATGTGGATGACAATCATCTTTATTTTAGAGATGAAACTCAATTTACATTTTTCAAATCAGATGATGATTCATCCCAAGTGAACAATGATAGTGAATCGTGTAAGTTCGCCTTAAGAGATTGATTCGCCCTGCGTAACTGTGCGTTTAGACCGCCTGAACGAACGAAAGAAACCTCGTTCGTACGCTCGGTTTAAACACTTTGCCCGAACGCACAGTGTTCGCTATAAATTTATCGCGAACGATGTTTGCCCGGTGTAAACAGTAAATTAGGGCGAACAAACGAAGATTCCTTCGTTCGCTCTGATCGAACAAGCTTCGATCTTTTTGGGCGAATCCGGTGTTGCGCTGTGTTTAAAAACAGAAAAGTAGCAAAGAGGAGTAGCTTAAGAGAATAATTTATGAAAAGTACTAAGAAATGTAGTAATTTATGTTTTATGCTTTTTATAGTGTTCTTAACTTTCGCTGCAATATGATTGTGTTGTGTAAAGGGCCAATTAAAGTTTTTTAAGCGAAAAAACCCTATATTTAAAGTTTAATTTTAAAGCGACTGTTTAATTGAGGTAATTTTTTTTAATAATAACTATATAACTTTAAATGCAAATTTTAAAGTTTATGGATAGCAAATATTATTTAATATAGCAGGAATCCACAAAAGAGCTTGTTCAAATAAAATAAAAAATATTTGAGGTTTAGAAACTTTTTGAGTTTTTATTCGAAGATTTTAGAAAAATGCGGATATTAACTAAAATAATAGTTGAAAATCGATTAGTGACTAAAAGCGATTCCTTAAAGTTATAACATAAAAAGTATTTCTCTAAAAGAAAAATCGAACGACTATAAGTACCAATTGTATTTGCTTAACAAGTGCATACAATTTGGTAGCAATTTTTATTTAATTGACTTAAAATTTACGAAATTTATTGACAAACGAAAATTAATTTTTGTTAGTTGAAAAACTTAAATGGGCTCTTAAGTTAAACACACGTCTTTTTTTAAAATAACTAATACGAGCAATATACTTTTATGGAGTGGCAAACCATTTGTTGTTGAGAAACGGAGTATAAGTTTTAGTACTAATATAAAAATAAGGAGTAATCAACCCTGCATTTATTGATATTCGGCCAAATGCACAAATTGCTGTTTACACCGCCTGAACGTACAAGATGGCGGCCAATGTTTGTTCGCGATTGATGTTCGTGCGGTCTAAACAGTACTCCGAACGAAGAATTTATTGCAATAAATTGTTCGCGAAATTTTTTTCGTTCGTTCAGGCGGTCTAACCCCACAGTAAGGCGGAGCATCGGCTTAATTTTGACGTATGCAGGTAAGGTGGGAAGGTGACAAGTTACGTAAGGCAGCATTTTCAAAAATTTTAAAATTTTGCTATTCATTTTGACGTCTGTTACTTTGAAGTTTCATTGTTTGTCATTTTCATCTTGGTTCTCTAATGTTTTAGCGCAAATAAATGTTTTTTTTTTTGCATTGGTTGGGTTGTCACTTTTACTTATTTCTAATTGTTTGCGTTGCTGTTTAATTTAAGACTTCCAAAGTAATGAATTTTCCGAAATTTAACAGCACATTTTATTGACGGTTCTCGGAACACAAAATAAGGTGGTCTTAAAAAGTCGGTAGTAAGAACACCTGACAGATGCATAGTGTCAAAATAACGCCATTACTCTGCCTTTTTTAAGGCGAGTGAGAACAGGGTCTGTGAGTGGATGAAGCAGGATTCCATAAAAGTGAGCAGTATTATAGGTGGCAGCTTCTTTCTAAATTATCAAAACTTGACACCACTTGTTGACTAGTTGACATTTTTCAAATCAGATGATTCATCCCAAGTGAACAATGAAAGTGAATCATATAAATTCCCCTTAAGATACTAAGTGGATGAAGCAGGATTCCATAAAAGTGACCAGTATTTTAGGTGGCAGCTTCTTGCTAAATTACCAAAACTTGGCACCACTTGTTGATAATTATAGTAAATTCGCGCCAATTGAAAAGTGTTTATTAAAGTATTTTACAAAATTCTAAAAAACTGCAAACTGAGCAAAAATTAAACATGGACAGCAGTAAAGCTGACACAAATAATGTTGATATTACAATTAGCACAATTGAAGTCATAAAAAACCACGCAGCAGTAGCAGAAGACATGATAAATGATGAAAGCAGTAGGGAGCAAGAAAAATATGATTCAATGGAAGATCTCCTAATAGATGAACAATCACTTATTCAGAAGGAGGAAGAGGAGGATAAGAAGGATACTTCTGGTGAAGATGATTTACTTGGTAAACAAAGATTGCTAATGTCCGACTCGGAAGACGACGAAGCTAGAGATGAGCAGGTAGTCAAGGTAGAATTTACAAAAAGAACAAAACGTATACTAGACAGTGATGATGAAGACCAACAAAGCACTAGTAATAATGCACAGAAAAACTCGCAAAACAGAAAGCTACCAAATAAAATAAGCTCAGACAGCGAAGAAGATAATTTGGAAATACTAACAAATAGTTCACCGCATATGGATTCAGATAGCCTGGAAAACAATCCAAAATTCATGCAAACTAAATCTAAATTCAATGGATTGGTTGATACTGACAGTGAAGATGAAGTTACAGCCAAAAGTTCAGCATCTACAAATAAAGTCAGCCTGAGCGAAGAAGGTTCGAACAGTAATGTTAAGAAACTGGATAAGTCAAAAAAATCGAAGCATAAAGCTTCTAAAATATCGACATTAGTTGATTCGGATTCTAGTTCAGACTCCGAACAAAGTCAGCAAGAAGAGTCTGAATATTCTGAAGCTCCAGATCATCAAAATGAAAATAAACAACCGAAGCAGATACGAGTAATAATTCGTTGATATATATACAAAATATTCTTTTATAACATGTTTTATGACTTTGTTTACAGGCATCTGCAAAGAAAGCCATGGACGATATGCAGGCTATACAAAGTGAACAGCAGCGTCTACATCGTGAAGCACACATAAGGTTTTATTAAGTGTTATTTTATCAAAATGTATTGATCACATTTATTTGTTTATTTCGACTTTAGTGTTCCGTACCACAAACCCAAACAACATACATTGATAGAGTTCTTAAAACGTCGGACAATACAAAAACCCATGCTAAGCAGCGAAGGGAGCCCTGGAAATGCTGTTAAGCCATTGAGAAGTTTAAAAATGAGCGCTGACGAATTGGAAGAATATGCGTAATAACTGCAAAAATAAATTACAGCACAACGAATGGTATTAATTTATCTCAAAATCTAGGAAACTGATGGAGGACCGTGCCAAAGAGGCTACAGAATTTTTTAAATCGGAATCGGAGGATGAAGAACCCAAAAGTGAGACCCCCAAAAGTGATACCGTTATGCAGGAGACTGAAATGGCAAAAGAGACAAATGTGCAAGTAGAAATTGAAACTGAAATGGAAAATATTTCAAGTGTGACTGATATGACCTTGGATCATCTGCCAATGGAAGCTACGAGTTCTCTAATAGCAGACTTAACTTCACAACCCATTATTACAGAAGTCGTCGAACTACCAAAATTAAACATAAATACTCTGAAAATAGCTCCACCGACCACCACAGAAACTATTTTTAAATTAATTCATAACAAACAGTTGCCAGATAGTCCATCCTTGAAGGGTGATCCGAATATGTTGATCGATTTAGAAACGGGCGATCTGGTAGCTAAGGAAAAAACAGGTGTAGATAATCTCTTTCAGCGTTTTATGGCAGCTAAAGCACGAAGAAAACCAAAGACAATTGAGACATTAAGGTATAATTTAGTATTAAAAAATAAGAAAATAACCAATACCTATGCTTAATTTTGTAGCATACTTTCGACTGATAACGGTAAATTAGAAATGTCAAAAATTAATAGACATATCACTGATGACTCTGACCAGATTTTGGATACTAAACCCGGCGAGGCTTACTTTAAGTTAAAAGAAAATTTGCGTTCAATAATTAAAAAGAAACGTATCGATGAGCTTGAGAAGAAAAAATCGGAAAAACTTGAAGAGGAACTGGAACACAATAAATGCTTTGATGATGACGATGAAGAGCTAATTGATGATGAAACTGAGTATTATGCTAAGAGAAGTTCCAGAATGAATAATAAGACTTCAGATGTTTTAATGGTGAATTAAATATTTAACATAATTTTGTTACTGCTCATGTAAAATTAAATTATTAGATTGATGAAGATGAAAATGCCATCAACATTGATGAGGATGAAGATGAGGAAACAGACGTTGAAGATGATAACGACGAAAATATGAATGAAATGGAGGAAAAAGAAGAAATAGCCGATGATGTAAAAACGCAGGAAGTAAGCAATGATGATGATGAAGATGAGAAAGAGGGTGATGATGAGGATGATGATGATGAAGATAATGGTAATAAAGGTGGTGATGATGACGAAGATGATGATGACGAAGATGATGACGAAGATGATGCCAATAATGAGCAGGGATCTCAACTTGAAGAAAATTTTAAGAAAAAATCTCGCATAATAAAAGCATTCCAGCCAGACTCTGATGAAGAAATTGACTTTTTACGTACTCCAACACAAGCTACAATTAACCCCGACAAACTCTTCGATGAAGATACTACTAAAATAAATGTCACACATGATGAGAACGATCTGTTGGAATTATGTTGTGGAAAATTTGAAAATGCTGTACCATCTATCATCAGTCAAATCCCTATAACACAAGCAAGCACTAGTGCAGCTGCTGCCGCTGATGAGTTGATGGAATTATGTTCGGGCACTTTTGAAGTTACACCAGATGTAAGTACAAGTTTACTTATAAAATCAGTTTGTAGTAAAACCAATTCAAATATTAAGAACACACCAACACAGAAAACTTCTGCTCCCGCAACAACTGCCCCGAAATGTTCAAACAAAATTCTTTCTTCAGATGATGAAATAAATTTCAATACAAATAACGAAACAGAGCCAAAGCGTTTTAAAAAACTAACAAAAAGAGCAAAAAAAAATAAAGTTAAATTGGGATTTTCGGATGATGAAGATGAGGATGATGAAACAACAGCAGCTTTAGCAGTTTCAGCTGAGGAAGCATCACTAGACGCAACAGATATCGAGGATGTTCCGGAAACATTTATAGACTACGACTCGGAAGAAAATGAAATCGTTGTTGAAATGACTAAAAAAGAGTGTGTCAAGCAAGCAGAGAACTTCTTTGAAAAGGAAGCTGAACTCTCAGAATCGGAGTGGGGAAGCGCAGATGAAGATGAGAAGCATCTGGATAAATATGACATTGAGTTGGGTGACGAAGATGAGTTTGATAGGGCGAAACTGCAAGCAGAATTAGGTCAAATACATGCGTAGGTGATACAGCTACCATAAAATTATTTTATTTAAAAATTTTTAAATTTAACAGCCGCAAAATGCTCGATGAAGATATAAGAGAAGTACGTAAAATACAAGAAATGCTATTTGAAGATGAGGAAACGGACGGTGTTGGACGTCAACGACAATTTAAATGGAAGAATGTCGAAAGTGGTTTTAGTTTGGATGATGTCAATGGCGAAAATGCATATGGTGAAAATGGTGGAAGTGGTGATGAGGAAAACGAACAACTGTGGCGAAAGATACGCTACGAAAGGGAACAACTATTAAAAGAGCATAGCTTGAAGGAGGTTTGTATCATTCATTCAATTTAAAATTTATTTTTTAACTTATGTTTTCTTTATATATTTCATTGAAGGACATTTCGGTTACAACCATTACCAACTCAACTCTTTCTACCAGCTCAGTTGGCGGCACCACGCTCGCAACAAGTTCTCTAAAAAAGCTCAATATCATAAGCGCTAAAAAGATAAAAGCCATCGATCCCAAAAAATCATCACCTTTTCTGATCTCAAAAAATATTAATGCAAATAGCAAAAATTCAGCGCGCGGTTCTTTTCTAATACGCGACAAAGAAACTCTTAGCAAATTAGCGGGTCTTACAAAAGGTGGAACAATGGATACAGACGGAACAGCTGGTACTGTTGCGGTAAAAGCAGTTAAATCACAAAACTTTGTATTTGCTACACTTACTGAGGAGGAACATGCGGTAATAAATATTTTGCTTAATGTGAAAATACTCAAATTTAATAAAAAATTTACTTTAAAAGAGCTTAAAAAGAAAGTCTGATGATTTGCTGAATAGCAGTTCTGATAATGGTATTAATTACTTGAAGAAATCCAGAGTAGAACCACGCCGAGAAAAGTGCTTCATTGACCAGCTGCTGTAGATTGATACAATTTTTAATTCTTCCTTTTATCTTTAATGGTAGGTTACATATTTTAGTGAAAATTTTTAATAATATTTATAATACCTGTAATGTATATACAAATATCTAAAACGAAAAGTTAACATAAAAGAATAAAATGTTTAAATGTTCAAGTAATCTGTTAAACGTTTTCAACAGCAACGTGAAACTTTTTTAAGTACTGGAAAGTGCACTGCTAAAACATAATGGGAATTCGAGAACTTAATTTTGAGTTTTATATTGAAAAAAATTGGCGCCCCTCCGCCGTTATTTCTTTCCGATATTCTTTGCTTACCAAAAAACTCCTTGTTTTGCCTTTTTAGAATTGTTAATAAACCATGGTAGAATCATGGTATAAGGAACCAGGTAGCATTGACAATTGCTTATTTTTTCTTCTACAAGTTAACCATCTTCTGTCAAAAACAAATATTACAAAAATTCAATGGTCGCATTCAGCGGAGTCAAAAGTTGGCCACTGTTGTGCTGTTAAATTACTTTACATAGAAATAACGCAGCAAATTTGAGTAAAACCTTTGTAATCAATTTATTTGCATAATTTAATAATTATATTAAATAACTCACAATTTGGTTAGCTCTTCTTTTGTTAGCAATTATAGCTACAGACTAAATTTTTCTGGCAGCACTGTTCCTAACACCTGTTTTATATTGTGCAAGACTCCCTACGAGCAAAAACGGTTTTTCTAAACTGAAATATTGGTTACCTTTCATACAAAGTTTCGGTTATGCTAGGAAGTGCCTCAGGAAGAAAGTAAGGGGCATGTCACACTAGCGCGGACACGGACAAATTTGTTGTTGTTTTCGCGGGTAAAATAAGAAACTGGAAATTGAGAGAGCTTCTTTTACCCGCGAAAACTACAACAAATTTGTCCGTGTCCGCTGCGTGTGACATGGGGCTATATAATTTCAGAGAGTATAAATTATATGGACGTCCCAGTTCGACTTCGAATGCTATTTCACTCAAGTTTCATTGTACAAGCGTGCGGAGAATAAAAAAACAAAACGAAAATAATTATGCTTTGCCTCAGCGTTCGTTTTGACGCTGCCTATACTTTTCTATAGGTGCACATGAAACAACTGCTGAGGTAAAAGCATAATTATTTTTGTTTTGCTTTTCTATTTTCCGGACGCTTGTACAACGAAATTTGAGTGAACTTCGAACTGAAGTCTCTATATAATTTATACTCTCTGATAATTTATACTCTCTGGTTTAAGTATTGTTAGTTGCATTGGTTTATGTATTATTATTAACACTTAAGTGGCATGAAATGTAATGTTATGTTGCAATTTGTAACTGCAACTAAAACTATAAATATTTGAATTTTGCTAAAAACTGTCCTTTCTGTGTCCAGTTGTCTTGGAGTAAAAGCCAAGAAATAATTAAAAAGTCAATATATTTTGGCATTTGTAACATTTTAATGCTCTATTTTATAATTTTATATTTTCATACTTTAAAATTTCATATGTTGTTTCATGTTTTAATTATTATTTTATATTTGCAATTGTAGAGAATAAACTCACTCACTCAATCACTTAGTCACTTATTAAAACGAGTAAATAAATTCAAACAAAACTGCCCCAAGTAACATTGTTGGAGCAACTAGGTGCGAGTGAGTCCTAAAAGTGTTCTATAGGTGTATAATATGCGGTTAAAGCTTTACCGCAGCTTTGTTTGCTGCTAGTTGCTTTTAATTTTAAAGAAAATGCTCTAAATATGATTTTTTTACCATTTTGAGCTTTAATACTTTATACAGCTCTGTAAAGGATTTTATCAAATCTGCAAAAGAGCAGAACTCTAAAATTTACTACTTGCTCTGTAAAGGATCTTTTAAAGTAATAAAAATTACTATACAGCAGTTTTAAAACTCGTATATTGAGTATAATATTTGCTTTAATGTGTATTTTTGTATTGCATTTTTAAAGCGAATAGATATAAAATACTGTAAATTAATGCAATAAATTTTTTGGGAATAACAAGTGACTAAAAAATCTGATAAAGAGCTTCTTTGAAAAAAATGGCGATCTTACAAAAAATAGAAAATCTTGTTGGAGTTTCGGCTATCCCCAACTCACACGGTGATTGCCAATCAAACAATCTACTCGTTTTGTTGTTACTTTCAATGGGAATCTATCAAAAGCACGTAGAGCGAGAGCGGATGAACACAGATTGCAGCAATGGTGCATGTCACACGTAGCGGACATGGACAAATTTTTTGTTGTTTTCACGGGTAAAAGAAGCTCTCTCAATTTCCAGTTTCTTATTTTACCCGCGAAAACAACAACGAATTTGTCTGTGTCCGCGCTAGTGTGACATGCCACAATCTAATAAGGGGCTTTCAGATCATCGTACATGTGCGATAACTTGGGCATGCTCGACGAAATGTACGATCATTCGAAAGCAAATGAGACAGTCGGACCGACATGTCGGACGAAAATCAAAACTTTTTGATTTTTCTGCCGGTCGAACCGACATGTTGGCCATGTGAACGCAAGTCGGTCCGACATACTGCATTTTTTCATTTCATTAAAAGCGTCAGCGGGTGAACAGCAACGAAGCGGAAAAAATATTAGAGAAAATTAATATGAAAAACGTTTGAAACATTTTATAATTGTTTATAATTAATTAAAATTGATAAACAATTCTCTAAATATGAAAAATTACTGCTAAATCATAAGGTCATCAAAAAATTGTTCAGCCATTACGTCGATGTGTTCTATTTGAGAGGCAGCAATGAAATGAAGTCGTCGCACATGTACGATTGTTTGAAAGCTCAACAAAATATTCCCGTTAGTTTGTCGTCGTACATGTCAGCGTACAAGTACGTTCGTCTGAAACCCCCTATATGTTAATTTTTTGATTGCTGTACATGGCAGCAATTGGCAATCTGAACAGTGTTGCTGGGTGGCGAAATAAAATTTTTACTGAGTTTAAGTACATAAAAAGTACTTTTGTTTAGGAAGCGTAGTATTTTTTACAATAACAATGGAAAAATCGTTGCTAAGACCCTTATTCTTAACAAATGGATTAATGAAGTAAGCAAAGAAAAAAAGGCGTCAAGAAGGTGTGTTTTTTAAAAACAAGAAATAAGAAAAAAGGAAATGTTTTTATAGTACGAAATAAAGTGGAGGAGAAAAATTAGTGAATGTCAAAGAAATATCAAACGCAGATTGGCGTGTCCAAGGCTCATTTATAAGGTTGTGGCACTTGAGAGCGAGCTCGGTCGAACTGTCAGAATGGATGAAGAAAATGAATGCTTAAAACACAGTGACAGTTCGAGCAAAGGCGGGAAAAAGAGTGCATTTCTCTCAAGTGTCAAAACCTTATACATTAACCTTGGGCGTGTCGTGTGAGCTACCAACAAATAAAATTTAAAAGAGCGTAACAAAAGTTCATTGATTGCAAATCAAACAATCCCGTGAGCTCGCCAGAACCCATTTCTTGTACGGTATGTGGCATCTTTGTTTTACCAGAAGGTGGCAGCTTTATTGCCTCTATCTTATCGTCTATTTTCTTGCTCACTATGATTAGCTTCTCCGGTTTAAAATTTGCTAATTTTAAATTAATACAATACAGATTAAAATCAATTTTTTATTGAAAAGTAGTGATAACAAAAGTTGGAACTTCTAATAAACTTGCGCATAAAATAGTGTTGCAGTTCGCGCTTTTTCAAAAGTGATCGCATTTTGCGAAAGTCTAGCAGTTGTAATTTTCACTTGACTATAATCCTAAGCTAAACAAACCCTGTTATTGCACAAAAGATTAGTTGAGATTTGTTGTTGTTGCTGCTGCTGCCGGTCGAAGGTTGTATTGAGGAGGGGTTTCGTTTTTATTTGTGTTATTTATATTAACTTCACACGCTTTGCCACCGACGAAGTTTAGTACACCTGAATCACTTACGAAGCAAGCTTTAAGTTTTCAATTAAACCAATTCATAGAAAGGTGGAACAAACCAATTTATAGCAAAAAAAAAAATGGTTGCTCAATCGAAACTGAGTCAAGTGTTCAGCTACCAATCATGGATACATGCTGTATCGGGTGCTGCGGTAAGTTTGCCGGTCCTCGTCTTCATGCTTGAATCCAGCTAATTGATGATTTTATCTTTTGTGATTTACAGGGTGGTTGCATAGCAATGAGCACATTTTATCCACTGGATACTGTACGTTCCCGACTACAAAGTAAGTGGAAAGGAAATTTCTTAAAAGAATAAAATAAAACTAATCAAATTTGAATACAAAAGAAAAACCTGACTTGCTATTTGAGAGGTACAAAGTTTATATTGGTTAGCTTCATGCTTAAAACGATAAATTAAACTAGAATTAAAATTTATGAACGTGTGACAGAATCCTGTCATACTAATATGCATTAATTTAAGTGAGGTATGCCTTTGAATACGCATTGACAATTAATATATTTATTGTATATATTGTATTATAAGTAATATATATTGACAAAATAAGTATTTATCATTAATTAGTATATTAAGTATGAATTGTTGGGATTCATGAAGAGAAAATCTGTAAACTTTAAAGGCTCTGCATGTCTCCTTGGTTAGGAGTAAGGTTGAATGTTGTGCAATCATCTGGAATTCTTATGATAAGCACTCAAATCGCATAGAAAAAATTCAATAATGTTCACAAAAAAATAGGCTCTACGAAAATTGAGATGGCCGGATGGTGTCCCGTCATACGTGTCTAGGAGGAAGTTGCTGGGGTTGCAATCACTTAAATATAGGCGCTCCAACTAAACTTTATATTTTATTCATTATCCATCACATTAAATTCACAGTTGGTTTTTGTTTAAATTATAGCTTAGTATATAGAGTAAAACAATAAAATAAGAGCAATATTTAACTAGTAAATAAATAGTGTTTTAATTTTTTACTATTATCAGATACGATTATTACATTAATAATATTGATTAGCTTATCTCAAATTCATTATATGATATGTAATTTTTTTTTAATATATGTATTTTAATTGAATTTTTTATAGTTTCTGGAAAGTTGTATTGTTTTATAGCGCTGGTTTTTGTTTAAATTATAGCTTAGTATATAGAGTAAAACAATAAAATAAGAGCAATATTTAACTAGTAAATAAATAGTGTTTTAATTTTTTACTATTATCAGATACATTACATTAATAATATTGATTAGCTTATCTCAAATTCATTATATGATATGTAATTTTTTTTTTAATATATGTATTTTAATTGAATTTTTTATAGTTTCTGGAAAGTTGTATTGTTTTATAGCGCTATGTTTCAGGCTGTTGAGCTGTTTTGTTGTTCTGGCTTTTGGAACGTTAAACTTGAGTTTCTGTTGATGAATTGTATTTCTTGTTGTGAGGATCATGTTTCTTTTGAGTAGATTGCTTTTGATTTTGAATATGTGTTTGCATTTTTCTATGTATATGAGTTGGTTGATGTCCATTTGATTAGTGGTTTTGTAGAGATCTTTTATTGAGGTTGATTTATTTTTATTGAAAAGGAATTTGATCGCTTTATTCATTAGGCTTTCGATTTGTTCTACATAGAATTTGTTGCATTGACTCAAGCTACATATGTTCTACTTTATTTTCGTGAGAATATGCACCATGTATATCATTTTGGCTGCCTTTTGTTGTATTAATAAATCAATCAATTTGATTAAAGTGTAATATAAATTGAACTTTAATTCTATTTTATTTAATTTGTATGATCCCCCTAGTAATTTAGGATTTAATAGGATAGTGCTCATAGAACAAACTGCGCACTAAATTCGTCAATAACTGGCTGTAAACGTCTATCTAATAGTCTCGCATGTATTTTAAATTTGATTTATTTTCCTTGTATAATTAATTTTATTATTTTACATTCAATTGCTTTATGCCTTTACTATTATTTGTATTATATAGTGCAATCTTGTTTTTTATAATTATATATTTCGTTATACCGTAATACTTTATGTATGTGTCGAACCACCACTTGTTGATAAATATTTAATAAATTTTGTATTTAAATTATTATTATTATTATTATTACTTAATTATAATTTTAAATTTATATATATAAGACTGTTATATTGTTTTTTGCCAGAAGACTGAATGTAACCTCGGGTGCTGTAGCGAAGCTAAAATTCTGAGATTATCCAACGAAATATCAACAAATTTTGTATCTTTTGTTTTAGCGGAACTGTAACCGTCCAAATTTAAAATGTTTTTTTTTTCATGTAAAAATACACTTAATCAACAGTATTTTTTTAAATTCTAACTTTGGACAGTAACAGCTCCGCTAAAACAAAAGATAGAAAATTTGTCGATATTGTCGAAAGAAAGTCGAACGGCCTCCCAAGAGAAATGACTTACCTCAACAAAAGTTCCAATGACACACATACCATTAGTAATCTATTTGCGGATTACTTTAAATCAGTGTATTCATCACAGTCCCAAGTGTCAGATTATACAACTCCTAGTCCTCTTCTTGATTTGGATACTATTTCCCTTGATAAATCCGACGTACTTAAAGCACTAGTTAGCCTTGAAAGCAACATGAGTAAGGACCCTGATGGGTTATCACCGATTTCTTTGAAAAATTGTTCATACTCCATTGCTTATCCATTATCATTAATTTGTAACGTATCATTAGCATCCGGCATATTCTTAGACTCTTGGAAAATTTCGCATATCGTATCAATCCACAAATCAGGGCCTAAACATGAAATCAGAAACTAGAGACCGATTTGTAAACTCGCCACTATACCGAAACTGTTTGAGAAAATTATATACGAAAAACTTATTTTCTTAGTCAAAAATATTGTATCTCCACACCAACATGGTTTTTTGAGTGGAAAATCTACAGTCACTAACCTTTTTATTTTCTCAAACTTTATTATTAGTAATATGGAAAACCATTTGCAGACGGACGTCATTTTCACTGACTTTGCGAAAGCCTTTGACAAGGTCAATCATAAGAGTCTCATATCAAAACTCTCCGCAATTGGATTCCACTCCAGTATACTCAAGTTGGATAAAATCATACTTACAAAACCGACTCCTCGAAATTAATGACACAATATCCAGCCCGGTCAAGGTCACTTCGGGGGTACCGCAGGGAAGCCATCTTGGTCCATTATTGTTTCTGCTATATATCAACGACCTCCTTCTAGTAGTAAACATTCTAAATGCCTTCTTTTTTATGAGGATCTCAAACTGTTTCGTTCTATCAGATCCCAGATTGATTGCCAACTTATTCAAGAAGATTTAAACGCAATTTCTACTTGGTGCCTAGTTAATGACTTACCACTGAACACCTCAAAGTGTCAATATCTCACTTTCACCCGATCTACGGCTTCTTTAGTTGGTAACTACAACATCAACTCCATAGCTCTTGATAGAATTTTTTCTAAAAATGATTTGGGAATCATTCTGGATCCCCAACTTTCTTTTAGTGATCATATTGACTATATCGTCCACAAGGCTAATTCGGTGCTAGGTTTTGTAATTAGAAACAGCAAGGAATTTAACGATCCTTATACGCTAAAAACGCTCTATACTTCGCTCGTTAGGCCTCACCTTGAATACTGCTCTATAATATGGAACCCTTCATCCCACTTTCACTCAGAGAGTATTGAAAGAATGCAAAGAAAATTTACAAGGTATATGGTATATCAACTAAATTGGAACTTACGTCAGTCTCCTCCATATAAAACTAAATGCGCTTTTATAGACCTGAGTTCCCTTGAATGCAGAAGAATTGCTTCTTCAATCATTTTCGTTAGAGATGTTTTCCAGAACAATATAAAATTCTCGGAATTATTAGGAATGCTCGATTTCCATACACCTACAAGATCCCTACGTAGTCAGTTCCATTTCCTCGAAACGTACCACAGAACATCTTATGGATTAAATGAACCACTATCTCGTTGTACGAGAGAAGCTAATAAGGTCCTTTCCTCCATCGATTTATTTTCATCATCATCTCTTGAAATCTTTAAAAACAAACTCTATAATTACCTCGAAAGCTCTGATGTCTAACTGTACTGTATTCACTCTTCTCAATAATTTGTTGTTTAAGCGTATATCTAAACTATGTTGTTTAAGCTATCTATTATCTATTACTCATAGTCTTATACAATCAAAGAATATTGTCTATTTACCATATCAAGTCTTCAGCTTCTTTTGTTTTCTCTTATAATTTTTGTTTAATGCACATTTACGTATTTAATTATCTAGTTGTAAGTTCAATTAAATGTGATATATCATTAATCTAGTAGTCTATAAGAGTATAACTCTGTTTGATGCAATTAAATAAATAAATAAATATAACTTAAGAGTTTTAGATCGTGCCTTAATACATATGATTAAAAAAAAAATAAAAATTCGCGTTTCCGTTCATCTTCAATTGTTCCCTAAACGCAATATTTGCTTGGTGTGAAGCTTTCCAACTGCCTCTCAACATCTCAAAATGTAACCATTTAATTTTTGCTAGAACATTGACTACTCTTGTGGATACCTACCACATTAACTCCACACTGCTAGAGAGAATCTTCAATAAAAAAATTATTTTAGACCCTCCTCTAAATTCCATGCTCTTTTTTTATGCAAGGAGTTCAATGACCGACCCGTACACTTCGAAATCACTTTATTCATCGCTTGTTAGGCCGCACTTAGAATATTATTATTATTAAAGTTTTTTCCTAAATGACCTCTATGTTTATTATGTTGACTTTATATGATTTAAATACAAATTCTAAATGTTTGATAGTTTAAATCATACTTGATTTTAAATACAAATTCTAGTTGTTTGACAGTTTAAAATCGTTTATCGAGCTTAAGGTCAAAGTTAGAAACAATTAATTGTTCTAACGAATTTTTCTAAAGAAACAACAACAACAACAAAGTTTTTTCAATATGAAAGGAAAAAAACCACTAGCAAATTGATTTTATTGTACAATTTCTGCGTGCTAAACGCGTCATCAGAAATCTTTGTGATTGCCCGTGCAAGCGCGTAGACGCACTGCACCATCGGGGCGATGAGATTTTGAAGCTTCAATTTCTCATTTTTTTTTCCCTTAATTTCATAATGCCACATTTGTTGTTGTATTTCTGTTTTACTTTAGTTTCTATGCCTATATTATATGTAGTCCAACAGCCTGCTGGAATTCTGCACTAACAAAGCATGTTTACTGAAGTTGTTTTTAGAATTTTTGCTGATTTTGTTTTTCAGCTGTTTCCGTTTGGTCGAGCTCTACCATTTGATTAAAGTTTTTTCCAAAGAGATTGTACAATAAAATCAATTTGCTAGTGGTTTTTTTCCTTTCATATTGAAAAAACTTTGTTGTTGTTGTTGTTTCTTTAGAAAAATTCGTTAGAACAATTAATTGTTTCTAACTTTGACCTTAAGCTCGATAAACGATTTTAAACTGTCAAACAACTAGAATTTGTATTTAAAATCAAGTATGATTTAAACTATCAAACATTTAGAATTTGTATTTAAATCATATAAAGTCAACATAATAAACATAGAGGTCATTTAGGAAAAAACTTTAATCAAATGGTAGAGCTCGACCAAACGGAAACAGCTGAAAAACAAAATCAGCAAAAATTCTAAAAACAACTTCAGTAAACATGCTTTGTTAGTGCAGAATTCCAGCAGGCTGTTGGACTACATATAATATAGGCATAGAAACTAAAGTAAAACAGAAATACAACAACAAATGTGGCATTATGAAATTAAGGGAAAAAAATGAGAAATTGAAGCTTCAAAATCTCATCGCCCCGATGGTGCAGTGCGTCTACGCGCTTGCACGGGCAATCACAAAGATTTCTGATGACGCGTTTAGCACGCAGAAATTGTACAATAAAATCAATTTGCTAGTGGTTTTTTTCCTTTCATATTGAAAAAACTTTGTTGTTGTTGTTGTTTCTTTAGAAAAATTCGTTAGAACAATTAATTGTTTCTAACTTTGACCTTAAGCTCGATAAACGATTTTAAACTGTCAAACAACTAGAATTTGTATTTAAAATCAAGTATGATTTAAACTATCAAACATTTAGAATTTGTATTTAAATCATATAAAGTCAACATAATAAACATAGAGGTCATTTAGGAAAAAACTTTAATCAAATGGTAGAGCTCGACCAAACGGAAACAGCTGAAAAACAAAATCAGCAAAAATTCTAAAAACAACTTCAGTAAACATGCTTTGTTAGTGCAGAATTCCAGCAGGCTGTTGGACTACATATAATATAGGCATAGAAACTAAAGTAAAACAGAAATACAACAACAAATGTGGCATTATGAAATTAAGGGAAAAAAATGAGAAATTGAAGCTTCAAAATCTCATCGCCCCGATGGTGCAGTGCGTCTACGCGCTTGCACGGGCAATCACAAAGATTTCTGATGACGCGTTTAGCACGCAGAAATTGTACAATAAAATCAATTTGCTAGTGGTTTTTTTTCCTTTCATATTGAAAAAACTTTGTTGTTGTTGTTGTTGTTTCTTTAGAAAAATTCGTTAGAACAATTAATTGTTTCTAACTTTGACCTTAAGCTCGATAAACGATTTTAAACTGTCAAACAACTAGAATTTGTATTTAAAATCAAGTATGATTTAAACTATCAAACATTTAGAATTTGTATTTAAATCATATAAAGTCAACATATTATTATTATTATTATTATATATATATATTTAGTTAAAATAACCATTTCTTTTTTTCATTTTACAATGTTTACAATATATTTAGGTTATAACTTAGTTAATCAAACCTATCTGTAATATATGCAATAATTTTTTGTTTGAATTTCGTTAAATTGTTTTCATTTGTAATATTAGGTGGCATGTCGTTGAATAATTTTAATCCTTTGTACATTAACATGTTTTTACTATTTTCATTTCTAAAAAGATTTAATCTAAAACTAAATACATTTCTTAAATTATGGTTGTGTATATCTCCTACGTATACTAATCTCTCGCATAGATACTTAGGTAATAAATTATTTTTTATTTTAAAAACTGCAATCAATACATTCATTATTATTCTTTGGTTTACACTTAGCCATTTCAACGCATTCAACATGAATTTGATGTTTGTGTATCTACCTAGTTTTAAAATAATCCTCATAGCTCTGTTCTGAAGTTTTTGCATTCTGTATTTCATTTCATTATTTGCTGTATAAAGTATAGTTGAACAATATTCAAAGTGAGGTTTTATAATTATATTATATATTCTAATTGCACTGCTGAAATCCAGTCTCTGCCTAATTTTAGAAAAGAACTGTACTTTCTTTGCTACTTTTTTGCATACGCTGTCCACATGAGATTTAAAATTAAGTTTATTATCTATAACTACTTCGAGATATTTCATTTCATAAATTTTTCCAATGATTTGGCCATCAATACATAAATTTGCTTCATTATTTTGAACCCTTCAACAAGTATGCATTCTGAACGAATAAAAAAAGTTACAAGAAAATTCAACCGATTTATGTTCAGCCAACTAAGATGGAATTTCGCTACCTCCCCTCCGTACAGTACAAAATGTGTCTTGATTGGATTAAGCACTCTCAATTGTAAAAGAAGGGCATCTTCAATCATTTTGCTCAGAGAAATTCTTCACTAAAATTTAGATTGCGCAGAACTATTGGATAAGCATAACCTCTACATACCCTCGAGATCCCTTCGAAGTCACTTCCACTTTTATGAAACTTTTCATAGAACTGTCTATGCCCAAAATGAACCCCTGTTGCGTTGCATTAGATTACTTAATAAAGTCATAAATTTAATCGATATATTTTGTAGATAACTCCAAAGCTAATTTTAAGATTTTTCTGTATAATATTCTCTTGCGACAAGTCACGTAATCTAGCTACTTGTTTATTTTTAATTTCAATTAAAGCAATTTCTACTATGTTTTATATCCTCAACATAAATTTAACACATATTTTGTGGTTTATACCAGCTTTCTTATTATATATAATAGTTGTAAACTGTTTTATTATCATATTTTCCCATAGTTTTTGTATTCATTATTATACTTTTGTTTAAATTGTTAATATTATAGTAGTCTATAGGAGCTTGTACTCTGCTTGATGAAATAAATAAATTTAAATTAAAAAATTCAATTTAAATTCAGAATAGATTAATTGAATTGAGGAAAAGATAAATTGAAAATCAGGAAAAATCAATTAAAATAAATAAAATCCATTTGAAATTCAAAATAGATTAATTAAAATTTGGAAAAGATCAAATAAAATTCCGAAAAGATGAATTGAAATTAAAAAAGATCAATTGAAATTTGCGAAAGACAAATTAAATTTCAAAATAGATCAATTTATCTTCAGAGTTTCATTTAAAGTTCAGAATAGATTAGAATTTTAATCCAGAAACATCAATTACAATTCAGAAGTGATAAAATTAAGAAAAAATCTGAATTGCAATTGGTCTTTTCTGATTTCTAGTGACAGTGCTGTAGTTAATTTGGAATGCTGAAAATTACACGCTTGCACAAGATCTCACTTGCCTCAATTCTAACCATCATTTTCTAATAATATTGGAGCATTATCCAGGAATATCTTCTCATAGCAAAACTTACTGTTCCCTACCCAGTGTTTCTGTTTAATATTAATTTAATTTGAATTTTATTTTAAGCATTCGAAATTTGTAGCTAATAATAAACGTTGAATTTTTATTTTCAGTTGAGGAGCCTGAACAGAAGGGTGAGGTACGTAGTATAATGCAGGTGATAAAACAAATTGTGCTTGGTGAAGGCTTTCAATCGCTGTACAGTGGTCTTGGTCCTGTTCTGCAAAGTCTATGTATATCAAATTTTGTCTATTTCTACACATTCCATAGCTTAAAGACACTCACAGCTAGCAACAATGCAGTGAGGAAGCCAGAACAAAGCGCTTTAAAAGATCTACTTCTTGGTTCAATTGCGGGTATCATCAATGTGTTCACAACGACACCCTTCTGGGTGGTAAATACACGGCTCCGTATGCGTAACGTTTCCGGTACTGCAGATGAGGTAAACAAATACTATCAGGGCCTGTTTTCGGGCCTAAAGTATGTGGCCAAAACCGAGGGAGTACGAGGTCTTTGGTCTGGCACTATAGCTTCGTTGACCTTGGTTAGCAATCCGGCGTTGCAGTTCATGATGTACGAATTGCTCAAACGAAATGTGATGAAATGGAAAGGTGGTGAAATGTCAAGCATGGGTTTCTTTTTGATCGGAGCTATTGCCAAGGCATTTGCCACAGTTCTGACGTATCCTCTACAGCTGGTGCAAACGAAACAGCGTCATCGTGGTAATAACGTTGATTATTTTCAATCGAATGGAGCGTCTACTTCAACACAAAAGTCAAGTCAGCAGACTGGTGGCATAATTGAAATGATGCTTAGCATTTTACAGAATCAGGGATTCAAGGGACTCTTTCGTGGCTTGGAAGCAAAAATATTACAGACTGTTTTAACTGCTGCCTTGATGTTCACTGCCTACGAAAAGATTGCCAAATTTGTGGGTCTTCTGCTAATGCGAAATACAGCAGCTATTGTGAAATAAGCAGCGTAGCTAGTCAGTCATTCTTGTCGATTTTAAGAAATAGACTAAAAAGGAAGCTGTCGGTGGCATTTTTAAAGCTTCGCGTTTTCAATCGGTTACGGCAGGGCATGGATTAAAGAATATTTCCCAAAGTATAGCTATAAATTTGTTATTATTTTATATGTTTAATTAAAATAAGTTTGTTATTTTATAAAAACACATTTTTTTAATAATTTGAGCTTAATGCCAATTATTAATAATTAATAACATTATTTTGCATGACAATCTTCGCTTGAAGAACAACTTCACAACCATATTTTTTTATTATTGTAATGATATTAAATAGCACTCTCAAATTTAAATACTTGCTTTATAGTTAATGTTTCATTATTGTAAAATCGTCTCTAAATAAGTTTGCGAAAATCGCAGCTCCTAAACATACATAGCTCTACATTTTTTTTTAAGATGTGACTTTTGAAGATTTCTCCTAATTCTAACTGCGTTTATTTTCATAACAAATCTAAGCTTATTAGTTAATTATTCAAATTAGACAATAACAAATTTCGTCATCAAAATGCATAGATTGCTTCATTATTTAGACTTATCGTTAGATTGCAGACTTTGGAAGTGTAATTATCAGTATTAGCATTATTTGTTAAACCATAAAGCTTTTAAATATAATTTCGCATGTGACTGAAATTACTGCAATTTAGGTAATGTTTTGTTTTATTGTTTTGTAATTGAACAGCAAAAAGCCAATTTAAGAAAAATAAAAAATTGTTAAAACACAAAATTATCTACGCTTCAGAGCCTGAACAGAATCAAAAATCGTTGCGACCGACGATTGAAATAGAATAGATTCAAGTCTACGATTTATCGTTGCGGAAAACGAGCTGCGGTTTCTTCTACATTTTTCATGTATTTTCCAACAACAAAGATCGTCGGCCGCAACGATTTTTGATTCTGTTCAGGCTCTCAGTCAGTAGCTGCTTTTTAAATTAATTGCTTTCTGTTCAGTTTTCTTTAGGTTTATCCTCGTTTTCACTGGCAGCTGTTATCGAATGGGTTGCATCACCATCATCTTTTGAAACTGGAGCAGAATCGTCCTCTTGTGTCTTTGAATTAGCCAATTCCAATAAGTTGTACTTTTTATTTTTCAGGTAACCCTCCACTACAGTGATGCAACAAATTCCCTTGATCACCTCAACAACAATGGATTTTTCAGCCTGTTTTAAATCGACTTTATTGTGCACATTCTTCGATTGTACTAACTCAGCTAGGGCGTGTATCACATCATCACGCTTGAGATCGTTGTTGTACCGCTTGTTAAATACAACAGAGAAAGTGCTGCTTTGTTTGAGAAAATATTTATCGCACAACTGACCAGCCGCTTTAAGAATATCGTCGAGATTAGCTCGACAAACAGTTTCGATAGGTACCAGTCTGAGTAGAAAACGTGTCTTTTGTTCCTTGCTGCTAGCTATGTCTGTAATAATACGTTGTCCTAGTTCAACAGGATCATTAAGAGTAGTTTTTATGAATACACAGTTTGTGGTGGCGGTATCCACAACTTGAAATCGGTGTTTTGTCGTTTCTTTGCCTTTCCCAGCAGAAGATGCCGCGTCAATTTCTTTTTGCAGTTCATCGGCGATATCTTCAGGTTCCTCTGTAGCAACTTTTTCTGCTGTTGTTGACACCAACTGTTGTGGCCCATATAACTGGTCAGCATATTCGTTGAGAATGTTATAGCACTCACGGACACATTCCCTTTCGCGGAAATTGCATGTGGCTAAAAATCCTCGTTGACCCGCTTCCAAGTAATGCTTTTTATTGGTGCGGAAGTAATTCTTTGACTTGTAATCAGAGAACTTTTGCCTCTTGTTGGGTGATTGCTTGGACATTTTAGTGTTTTTTGCTTTTGCTATAATTTAAAATTTTCAAGTTTACAAAATTTTTAGGTTAAAATCTAAATTGTTTTTGTTCCTCGACTGCGCTATCTGGTGGATCCTAGCATATTTACCTAAACTGAAGTACATATTAGCGATCATGAGTGACAGTCAAAAATTCAATACTTGAGTGATAGCTCTTAGCGGTCGAACTCATGATGAAGCTCAAGCCATCATTCAAGTTGAGAAATTTGACCAATAAACAAGGAAAAACAAGAGAATTAGGTGCGATTTAGTTAATAGGTCTGTTCACGTACTTAAAAATTCATACGATTTCGTCTATTTTCAGCTATTTCCTGTTCCCGTTCCCAAAAAATTCGTAAAAGTGAGCTAAAATAAATAGTCCAGTCCTTATCAAATGTTGCAATTTTCTGCTACATAAATTTGGCGAAGCAGAAATTCTCAAGCTGTCATGTTTTGACGGCTGATGTCAAATTAGAGTATCAGCGATTAAACAACAGGGAAGCCAATGTATTATTTTGATCCGATATTTATCCAATTTTTACAAAAGAAATAAACTTATATTTTTGACTTTTCTTCAAAATTTGCAACTTTTTGCTAAAAACCCGTTATCGTACTTTTTGCGATTGTTCACGCAAAGAGAGCAATTTTTCCGCTTGCTTTCTCAAATTTTATAACTTGCTAATTTCTGCTACAAAAGTACGTGAACATGAATATTATTGCGCTACCTTAAAAAAAAAAATAATGAACATAAAAATAGAAGCAAATGGGTATAGCTATGAGTTGCCACAAGAATAAAATATTAACATGTGAAAATATTAAGAATTTCA
The DNA here is from genome assembly GCA_963920525.1 of Dichetophora obliterata. Classification (NCBI taxonomy): domain Eukaryota; kingdom Metazoa; phylum Arthropoda; class Insecta; order Diptera; family Sciomyzidae; genus Dichetophora; species Dichetophora obliterata. Next base: position 199,120,089 of record OY986438.1, on the reverse strand, counting down.
ATGCAGACTTAATAGCAGCTATTTACTTAAGCGGGGTTCACGATCATGAGTGACACTCATATTCAAATTCTCTCTTTTTACTCAGGTTCGCGTGTGTGGCCTTTTGTCATTGAACAATCAACCACAGACATTTTTGTGGGTGATTTTTTTAGTGTCACTCAGAATCGTTAATGTGAACTCCGCTTTGAAGAATTCTGCTGTCAGCTGTTTGCCTTCAAAAACCTAAGTCGAACTTAAGTCGCCAAATTTCTAGACGTAAGTTAAACTTAAGTACGACTGATAAAACAGAAAAACAAAGTTTTTACTAAATTACAAGTATTGATTGAGAACCGGACCTACAAGTAATCACCACTATTCCAGGATCCATCGTAGCAACTATTCTGTTATGCATTCGAAAAGTTTTGTTTAACGATCCGCCAGGATACGAACGCATCAAAATTTTACAGATTTTTTTGGGTAGCTTTTACAAACACTTGTCACTATCTCAGATAAACTCATTATCAGTTCATCCTTTGCTAAATATTTAAAAAAAACCTAAATTCTGGCTTATTTAAGTGGATTTTTTTTTTAATTTCCAAATAAAATCATTAATTGATGGTTCTAGTTTCAACAATTTTTTATTGCAAAGTATATATCAAGTACTTGCAAGTAATGAGGAACATAAAATGAGACTCGAGTATAAAACCTACATTTTTGTTTCATTTATTTAAATAACACATAAATATCACAAACAACACAATAAATAAATCACATCAATATTCTTGCTTGTGAATTGTTGACAACAAACAGCTGTTTTTGAAATGTTAAAAACAACTTTAGAATGCCAAGTGAAAATTCTAATTATTTTTGTTGTTAAAATAAATAAAAATCAAATTGCATTTTTTACTTTCCTCTTTATTACATATCATTTGTTAGCAAAAATAACAAGTCGTTTTGCATATTTTCTGTTATTACAATTTCCTCATAAAGTTGAGTTTTGATCTATATGTTTTAATATTGCCAAAAAATTAGATTTTCTTGAAAATTCTGACCGCAAGAGCATAACAAATGCAGCATTTTCTGACCTATAAAATTCGACGGTTCTGCATACTGCTCTGTAGTAATACCAACATAAAAAAATATTTTTGACATTAATAATTGGGCCTATTCTGCCAGATCTGTTATTTTGTTATGAATTTTCTGTTATGAATCATAAAAGATGCCAACTATAAAAGATCTGTTAAAATTGGTATTCTGCTTTTCGATCTTTTATGATGTCCTATTATCAATCTTCGAAAACAGAAATCTATTACAATTCCGTTAACTTCTGTTATGAAACAACTGATTGCTGTCAATAAAATTAAATTATTGGATATGAACGGTTTGCTATTTAGGCGAAACTTAATCAAAGTGGCCCGATAGTTTTTTTATATTTAAAACTTGTCTTTAAAACACACAAACATTTATAAATTATAAAATCGTACCTCCTTTTATGAGCCATTCTTAATGAAATTCGTAAATAAACATCAATTTTTCAGACCAAAATGTTCACTTAATAAATATTTGTTACGATAAAAGGCAGAAAAATGTATCTGTTATTCTGTTGGCTTTCATAACAGATTTCATAGCAGATTTTGGCATGCAGAATACCAAATAAAACATTTTGTAAACGATTTTTTGACAGTTCGCAAAATCTGCTATGATTTATAACAGATTTCCTAAAAGATTGTCGTGCAGGGGTCGAATTACAGCATCCGTGATCGAGCAAAATTACGAAGGGCACGACGAGACAAGTGCCTATCAATTTTATACAATTTTGCTCGTTCACGGATGCTGTAATTCGGCCCCAGAATACTAATTTTGGTCTCGTAACAGGAACCGAATTACAGCATCCGTGATCCAACAAAATTGTACAAGAATTTCTCGTCGTGCCCTTTTCTCGTCGTGCTCTTCGTAATTTTGCTCGATCACGGATATTGTAATTCGGCCCAGGTTTCTTGGCCGTTCAAAAATTTGTATGGAAAATCATAACACAAGAACAGAATTTTTTCATAACAGATTGTGCCTAATAGGCCCAATTATGTGCTGTGACAATTGTAAGAAGCAAAAAGTTGCAATTTTTAAAATGTTTTTAAATTTAATCCAAAACAATTTTGATTAAATTGGTAAGTTTTAATAAAACTGAACAGTTCGATGAACACTTGCAAAAAATTCCACTATACATAACCTCAATCGTAAATACATTGGAATTCAAAACAACAGTGCAGCCAATATCCTAAGAAACCCAGTTTCACGTGGACTGAGCATTATAGTGTATAGGCCTAACCAAAATAGACGAGTCGCTACGTAACGAGTAAAGACGAAAATGTTCGCTTAAATGCAATTCAATGTTGCTGTCTAAAATAGACATACGTCAACTCATCGGAACTGAACGAAATGGTTTGACAAAACGTTTTGTTCCCTAAGAACCGAACTTTTAGCGTGTCAACTCGTCAACAACATCTGTTCAAAGTGTGCGACATTTTTTTTACTCATAGTTCACAAATGTTTATTTAATAACTAGCTGAAACCCGGCGCGTTGCTGCCACTCTCCCTATTCAAACGCCCATAAAATGTTATCAGTTAAACAGCATGTCTAAATTGAGGTCAAATACTGAATTCTGAGACTGTGCGACCTATATCCACAAAGCTATTCGATATAACAAATTTGGGTTGTATAGGAAGTGCCACTCTCTCTTCATCACCGCTAATAGAATGTAATCAATTAAACTGGATGTCTACATGGAGGTCGAATACCGAATTCCAAAACTGTGCGACATATAACTCCAAAACTATTCGATAGCACAAATTTTGATTGTATGGGATGTGCCACTCTCCTTTTCCCTACGCCCATAAAATTTTAGCAATGAAACTGCATGAGTACATTGAGGTCGAATACTGAATTTTGAGGCTGAGTTACCTATAACTCCAAATCTATTCGATATCGCAAATTTGGGTTAAATTGGAGGTGTCACGCCCCCCCGACAAACTCTAAAAAATTTTATCAGTAAATCTGCAAGCGTAAATTTTGGTCGAATACTGAGTTCCGACGCTGTGCGATATCACAAATTTTCGTTGTATGGGCGGTGCCACTCCCCCTTGATCAACGCTCATAAAATGTAATCAATGAAACTGCATGTGTACATTGAGGTCCAATACTGAATTCCAAAGCTGTGAGACCTATAACCCCAATGCTATTTGATATCTCTAATTTGGGTTAAATAGGAGGTTTCACGCCCCCTTGTCGTACGCCCATAAAATGTTATTAATGAAACTGCATGTATAAATTGGGGCCGAATACTGAATTCTGACGCTGATATTCAATATCGCAAATTTACGTTAAATGGGAGGTGCCACGCCCCTCTTACCAATGAACATAGATTGAATCAATGAAACTGCATGTGTATATTGAGGTCGAATACTGAATTTCGGCGTTGTACGACTTATAACTCTAAAACTATTTGATAGCACAAAGTTGGGTTGTATGGGAAGTGCCACTCCCCTTTGCCCTACGACGACAAAATGTAAGTATTGAAAATGCATGTATAAATTTAGGTCGAATACCAAATTCTTACGCTGTCAACCTATAACTTCAAAGCAATACGATATCGCAAATTTGGGTTGTAAGGGAGATGTCACGCCTCCCTGTCCAACGCCCATAAAATAAAACCATTGAAACTGCATGTGTAAATTGAGGTCAAAAACTGAATTCCAAAGATGAATTCCTATAACTTCAAAGCTATTCGATATCACAAATTTGGGTTGTATCGGAGGTGCCTTTCCCCCTTGTCCACTCCCATAAAATTTCATCACAGAAACGGTACGTCTAAATTGTGGTCGAATACCGAATTTCTAAGCTGTGCGACCCATAACTCTAACTAAAGCTATTCGATAACAACAATTTTTTATTTATATGTGGGAGGTAAAAGGGGGTGTGGCATTGCCCCTTAAACCATCTCGTACTCAAAGCAAAGCGTACTTACAAAATTTGAGCTCAATCGGACCAATGGTTTCGAAGTATTTTGATATTTTCTTTAAAGTAGGCGTAGATGAATTGTAACCACGCCCATTTTTTCAAAGTTAATTATAGTTATCATCAGTGATGTTCCTCGACGCGTCGTCTTTAATTGTCGACATTTTGGTGTCGACAATGCAGAATGTGTCGACAATGTAGACAATGTCGAGAATTGTGTAAACAATGTCAACAAAATGCAACACTGCGAAAATGCAAGTTCCATTTAGATTATGCTGATTCTTAAAACCTTTTGAAAAGTCGTTTAATTAACAAATTTTACAATTAAACAAACAAAAGCCATGCCCAGAAGGCGTAAAAATAAGGAATGCTTCGAACTTGGACCCAATTTAATTAAATATTACAATAAACATGCAGCCTTTTACATTAATTATCTACACGTCGTTAAAAGCAATTGTCTACACGACATTCTCGACACCGTCGACAATAGTATTGTCGACATCATGTTCTCTACGCCGCACATCACTGGTTATCATACGAACTTATTTACCAAATTTTAATTTCATACGACCAAAACCGTCTTAAATACAGCATTTTTATTGATTTGTGGGCGACAAAAGGGGGTGTGGTACAAAACCTGCAAAGATACACACATGCAATTTCTTATGTGCACCCTCCACACAGACCCCAATCACCCCTGAAAATTTCATTGAAATCGGGCAAGCCGTCTAGGAGGAGTATGCGAACAGGAAGTTTTGCCACTTAATTTTATATATATAGATATCAAAACAGTGGGCGCAAAAGTGGGCGTGGTCAATTTTTCTTTCAGTAAACACTAAAATTGGATTACTACGAACATTTGAAAAAAAATTTATCCAAATCGGTCCAGCCGTTTTCCGATTTTAGATAAATTGAAAAAAGTGGGCGCAAAAGTGGGCGTGGTCAATTTTTCTTTCCGACAAAACTTAAATTGGATTACTATGAACATTAAAAAAAAAATTATCCAAATCGGTCCAGCCGTTTTCCGATTTTAGATAAATCAAAAAAAGTGGGCGCAAAGTGGGCGTGGTCAATTTTTCTTTCCGTAAAAACCTAAGTTGGACTATTACGAACATTTAAAAAAAAAAATTATCCAAATCGGTTCAGCCGTTCTCAACTGATGCAATTACCAACGAACGACATTTGATTTTTATTTATATAGATTAACAAAGAAGGAACTGTTGTCAAACTTTCGGAACTGCAACTTCGGAAGGAACTGTTGCCCAAAATGTTCGATCGCCGGCCGTCAAAGCGAACGACGAAATTTTCGTTCGTTAGTGCTGAAAAAGTGTTTCCAACGCCCGAATAGCGTTCGCTGGCATTTTGCAAAAAAACCAATGTTCCGAACCTTGGTTCGCACCAAACTGGGGCCGAATTACAGTATTCGTGATCGAGCAAAATTATGAAGGGCACGAGGGACAAGTGCCTATCATTCTTGTACAATTTTGATCGATCACGGATGCTGTAATTCGGCCCCTGTTTCCACTGCCTGAACGAACGATGAATTATTCGTTCGTTCGGGCAGTGGAAACGCTACCTGACCGCTTTTTCGGATAGAATACAGCCAATGTAAGTTCAAGAAAGTTTTCTACCTGAACATATCGTGGCAAAATGGAAGAAGCCGAAGAATATTTTTGGAATGACTTTATAGAAATTTATCGGACATATCCACAACTGTGGCAAATGATTTATAATAATTTTTATGATGAGTTTTTCTTCCAATACGATGTCAATAACAAGTGCTACTAGTAATTTTTCCGTCATCGCGATGCGTTTACTTCGATATACAAGAGAAGAATTAAATTTTATACACAATTTGATAACGTGAACACTTTTGTAGTCAAACGATTTGACGAAAGTTTGAAATGTCAAACGACAAGCCTTCAGAGTGAGAATTTAATACATTTTTACTCTTAACACAAAAGTTGGACTTATTCTTTGTCAAAAATTTTTTTTAATTATATCAATTGAATTCGGCTTTTTTTGCATTTTGACAGCAATTTTTTGATTTATTTTACAAATTTACTGATAAGAGTAATTTTTCTTACCATCGATCGAAGAGTGAAAAAATTCTGAATTTTTCTCTTTTATGGGAATGTGGTACATTAAAATTAATAACAACAAAAGAAATAGTAATTATAATAATTAAAAATAGTAAAAAAGGCATATCTTAATGAAACTTCAAACATATGTTTTATTGATCTCATAGTATACAAAAAGATTTTTTTATTTTTTAACCCCAGGTAGTCAGCTACTGTCCTAAGAAACGTCTGAAAAAAAGGGAATTTTAATCAGCATCAGTGGCCATGGAATGACCTAAACTAAAAAAATTTGGTTGCAAAATAACAAATTGGCGGTGTTTTTTCAAAGATTTAAAAAATTTTTCCCCAAAAAATCTGTTGTAGCTCAAAAAAAAAAATAGATGCCACTTTTTCATCCGTAGGTTATTCTACGCATTAACATGTGTAGAATAATGTGTCAAAATTTCAGAGTGATCGGATAAATACTTTTCTTAAATTCATGCACACCAACTTGAAAAACATTGTTTTGAGAAAATCGCATTTAAAGTTAAAATACCTTGAAGAAATTACTTTGACAACTTTCTGCTGCTCTCTTTGAGAACTCTATAAAAAAATTTTGGCCTGTGATATTGTATCATGTTTTTTCTTTAAAAACATTGACCTTAAGGGAATGTTGCACCTACAAAATTTACTAAAGATAAAATTTTTAATATATTATGTTAGAATGAACCTTTAAAAACATGATTTTAACAATATAAAAGTGAAATTTTTAAAAGAAAATTTGAATCAGATTTTTTTTCATTTCATGATTTTAATTCAATGACAAAACTGTTCACATCTACATTAAAATGGGTCTACCATGTAATTCTACCATGGTTTGGTATATAAATAGAATAATACCGGATTCACAATACTGCGTTCGGTCGGTCGTGCGTTGACAGCTCGAGTAGAAACAACGAGTTCTTATGGTGCAATTCGCAATTCGACTTCAACCGTTGATCGTGCGTTATTCGTTAACTTTCAACGAAGGGGTAAAGTACGATCAAAGTCCAACCTAACGAGTAGAGTAGAAAAATGTTCTACTCGGTCGTGCGTTTGACATTCTTTGGTATGCAGAGTTGCATTTCCATTGAGTTAGCTTTGGTGGGTATTTTTTTGTTTCAATGGTAAACATGAGTTTTCATGGGATTTGCTGTATTATTAGAACTGTGTATACTTAATGTGATTTAACTTTATGGAAATGATGGCATGCAAGTTTTGATTAAGTGTACACTATATATAATTGAAATATAAATATTTATAATAAAAATATAAATAAAAAAAAAAATGAGATTGTTAGCACATATTTTGTTAGTATTGTTATTTCACGGAGTTTTTTTATTTTATCACTACAGGTTATATTGAATTTAATTTAAATTAATATTTAGAATTTTACAACTTACAAAATGCAAGTTTTGATGAATTCAACATTATTTAATACAATTTAAAGATTTGTGCCAATTATTTATATTAAGTATATGAATAAAAGGCAGTAAGTTCTGGTAGAGAAAACCGTAAAAAAATGTTTGTCTGAAAAAATCAATTAATCAGGTAGTTATGGAGTTATCGTTTTTAAAAATTTTATTTCTTGCTAAAATATCTGTTCAAAAAACTATTGCCATTATCCAATAGATCTAAGAAATTAGCATGTAATTTGAAAGGAGTTTAATTGACCTTTTCAACGATTGCAATATAAATATCATTGCAAGAATATTTTACATTTTATATGCAACTTTTCATCATATCTAAATTTTTTAATGAAAATAACCGTTCTTTTCTACAAAAATTGCGCTATAAAGGTACTAAATATGTATTGTAATTAAAAAGAATTAATTTTTACCTTTCACTTGAAGTATGAAATTATTTACATTTTCTGCAGATTAAAAACTTTTTTTAAGAAAGCAGAACAACTCAGGTAAATATGCTCGAAATAACAACTTACTTTCCATAATCCGTAGTAAAAACAGTGTTTTTTGAAAAAATGGCGGCTTAATGTTATTATAATTTTTTTTTATTATTTGTTTTTATTTATATATTATAAATAATTTGGCGTGAATGTTTAAATTTTAATAAATAATTTTGAATTTAGTTTGGATTTTTTTTAAGTTGCAATTCATAAATATTAATTTGAATGCCATTCAATGGAGTTATTTACGATTCAGTGCAGTTGCCACTGCAGTTGAGGTCTTGTGAGCTTTACAAAAACAAAATACACGTACGTGAAAAATCTTCACAAGTGCTCTTCCACTGTAGCGTTTTCTACTTTCCTTGAGCAGTTGTGTACTTTTGCACATTGAAAATTTTGACGGCTTTGAAAAAAGTGATAGTAGTGTGTTCACGAACACGTAACTGCTCAACTGCACAGGCAAGTGTACTGAATCGTGAATACCCCTAGCATAAACTGTGCTGATAAAATAAAAAAAATCCCATGAAATGTGATAGTGTACATTGGCATCACCACAGTTGCTCAAAGTGACACATGCACGAACTTGAACGCAACATTGTGGATACAAAATTTTTAGGTCGTGCGTTCTGACAGTTCATCCCGTAAAGTTATTGCAAAGTCGATCGAAGTACGATCAAAGGCCGACCGACCGAACGCAGTATTGCGAATCAGCCTTAATTATACTACAGCGCCATCTATTATCACGTATATAAAAGCACAACCTTAAACAACTTCACAGCGAAAATTGACATTTTGTAGCATTTCCGTTTATTCTTGATCCACTTCGTTCATTTTATTTTAAACCGGCAAAGTGTGAAGACATAACCAAACAATATTCTATGCCGATACGCAACGAAATGGCGTCCGCTTGGCTTTATCGAATTATATAAAATCCAGTTTAATCGCCGTTCTAGTGAACAAAATCGAAATAAAATTAATAGAAGGTAAAGATATAGATGTTCTGTAGTTATTGTATGGCAATATTTCTGGAGTTCTTGATCTGTAGTTAGCTTTTTGCACGACGTATCTCCAGGGACACAGAAATTAAAGTCTGTGCCTTGGTCGCATTTTTTAACGTGCTAAATTATAAATCTGTTCACTTGCATCGTTTGGTGACACGATATCTTCTACTGTGACCATGGTATTACAAGACAGGACAAATTCACTCCAGAATATATTTTATGTTGCCCAGAAAAACTTATATAACCTCACTTTTAAGATGAGACTGCTAACCTCAAATCTTTTATTGCTCTGTAGAATCATCGTGCACTTTTAAAGTGTTCATGAACTGAAAAGTAAAGATGTATTTGTACAACTTAACACTACAAAAGGGCACGGGCGTAACCCATGCTGTACATGGTAGCTTTTCAGGTGGCAAACAACAAGAGGTGCTAATATCCCGCGGAAAATCTTTGGAATTGCTTCGCCCCGATGCAAACACCGGCAAGGTTCACACGCTACTGTCGACCGAAGTGTTTGGTTGCATTCGTGCACTCATGTCATTTCGCTTGACCGGCGGAACCAAAGGTAAGACCGATGTTATTGATTAAGATTCTAACTGACTTCAAAATTTAGTTGAGTTTTTATTTAGTTTATGCTTAAAGGCAATGTAAAACTAAGTTTTTTGTATATATGTTTAGCACTTTCTTAGACGTATCAGGAAATGGAAAATAATCACCATTTGAACTGATTTGGCAAAGTGCTACACAAAATTGCTTCTGAACCATTGGTATTTGTATTTAATACATTTGCAAATACTTCACTGATATGTAGCAAACATTTGTTTCAAATGGAATTGAATAAAGTTTCTGCACAAATCTGTATTGAAGTTTCACTACTAGTTGTTTCATTCAATAAGACTTGAAAATCGTCTTAAGTGCTAGAAAATAACTAAAAAAATCTTGGCGTCGCATTTGATATGACTTCGTGTCATATTGAACTGAAACTCTGAGATACAGCTTTAAAAAATGTATTATACAAATATACTCTCTTTACTTGGTTCTTTTAACTCATCCAGCATATTCCTATGTCTGCTTTAGATTACATTGTTGTTGGTTCGGATTCTGGACGTATTGTCATACTCGAATATAACGCCTCTAAGAATGCGCTTGACAAGGTGCATCAAGAAACGTTTGGAAAGTCTGGTTGTCGACGCATTGTACCTGGACAATATTTTGCTATTGATCCCAAGGGACGTGCTGTTATGATAGGTGCTGTTGAAAAGCAAAAACTAGCCTACCTGCTGAATCGTGATGCTCAGGCGCGTTTAACTATTTCTTCGCCCTTGGAAGCTCATAAATCAAACACTTTAACATATCATATGGTTGGTGTGGATGTAGGTTTTGATAATCCTTTGTTTGCATGCTTGGAAATTGACTATGAGGAGGCTGACAGCGATCCAAGTGGTTAGTATATTTTTAATTGCCAACTATTACTTGTTTGGCACTTTCTTAGACATACCAGGAAGAGGAAAATATTGACCCTTTTGAATTGGTTTGGCAAAGTGCTAAATAAAATTGCTTCTGAACCATTGGTATTTGTATTCAATACACGTGCAAATACTTCACTGATATGGAGCAAACAATTTATGACAGAAAACAATCCGCTCTTTGAAATTGTAACTAAACTGCTTAATTCGAATATATCTATGCTTTCTTCAAAGGTGAAGCCGCTCAGCGCACCCAACAGACACTGACATTCTACGAATTGGATTTGGGCTTAAATCACGTTGTGCGCAAGTACTCTGAGCCACTTGAAGAACACGCCAACTTTCTCATATCGGTACCTGGTGGCAACGACGGACCTTCTGGCGTGCTCATTTGCTCTGAAAATTATCTAACTTATAAAAATCTGGGTGATCAGCATGATATTCGTTGTCCCATCCCTAGAAGACGAAACGATTTGGATGATCCAGAGCGTGGCATGATATTTATATGCTCGGCTACGCATCGCACAAAGAGTATGTTTTTCTTCTTGGTACAAACCGAGCAAGGCGATATATTCAAAGTCACTCTTGAAGCTGATGATGATGTTGTTTCGGAAATTAAACTTAAGTATTTCGACACTGTACCACCTGCAATATCAATGTGTGTTTTGAAAACTGGTTTCCTGTTCGTCGCCTGCGAATTTGGCAACCAGTAAGTTTCTTTGATACACAATTTTTTTGTTATAAATATTTCTTAATATACTTTATTGCTCAGTTATCTCTATCAAATTGCGCACTTGGGTGACGATGATGATGAACCGGAGTTTAGTTCAGCTATGCCACTAGAAGAGGGTGAAACTTTCTTCTTTGCCCCACGTCCTTTGAAGAATTTGGTAATGGTTGATGAGTTGCCTTCGTTTGCACCAATCGTAACATCGCAGGTGGCAGATTTAGCCAATGAAGATACACCCCAAGTTTATGTGCTTTGTGGGCGTGGGCCACGTTCATCTATGCGTGTGCTACGTCATGGCTTGGAAGTATCGGAAATGGCTGTTTCCGAATTGCCCGGCAATCCCAATGCTGTATGGACTGTGAAGAAGCGCATTGATGGTTAGTATTAAGTTGCTAGTTAAACCTTTTTTAAACAATTGCGACAAATTTGTGTGCATTGAATAAACATCGTTCGTTGCACTTTTATTATGCTTTAGTTTTAGGTATCTATCAAAATCAAAACATTTTTAACTAACAACTGGTGATTTTTAATTCAAACCCTTGACATCATACTCAAAATGAAAAGAATTAAAATATTTCGCTTCCTTTTTTCACACTCACTTAAAAACAACCAACTTGTCAAAAGAATTTAAAAATCAAACACCAGTTTTCTTCTATTTCAGGCGGTTGAAAACTCTTGTGCTCTGAGCCAGTCGACGTGATTGTCGAATATAGCTTGAGTTAAAATTTCAAAGCGCATGCGCTGCCTTGCACAAGATTGTATGTAAAAAGAGTTGTGCAAAAAAAACGCAACTTAATTTAAAAATAAACACTTTCTTAAATATAAATCTACACTTCAAATATATTTATATAGGTAAGGCAACATTTACTAAAATAAACATAATCAGCGTAAAGAAAACTGATTTTAAAATAAGATACAGATACTGCATAAAAAGCTATGCCTCTTGATCCGTCTTACTGGGATCATATCGAGGTTGTGCTGCGATACTATACACATAATAAGAACAAGTCAACCTTTGACAATAATTATGATGATATTTAATCCGTGTTTCAGTTGAATTACTTTGATTAAAATTTGGTTAACTGATTCATTGTCAGAAAAAAAATTTAAATCTTTCTATAACTGCTAGACATAAACTTTATTTTCAACATATGTTTATTTGCTTGTGTAATCAACAGATGATTTTGATGCCTACATTATTGTCTCTTTCGTTAATGCCACGCTTGTTCTAAGCATTGGCGAGACTGTAGAAGAAGTAACAGACAGCGGTTTTCTGGGTACCACTCCAACGCTTAGTTGTTCCTCATTAGGCGATGATGCATTGGTGCAAGTGTATCCGGATGGCATACGGCACATACGCTCAGATAAACGTGTAAACGAATGGAAGGCTCCAGGCAAGAAGTCAATTACAAAATGTGCCGTCAATCAGCGTCAAGTGGTTATTGCGTTGTCTGGCAGAGAATTAGTCTACTTTGAGATGGATGTGGTAAGCATAATTCTCTTTAATATATCTAAAAATAAAAGAGCTTGAAGTTTAAAAAATATTAAATTTACAATGAATAAACTTGGGCCACTTCTAAATGATGACAAATTACGATAAAGAACAATCATGTTGAGGCACTTTGTGTCCTGCAGTTCTGATTTGTTTTATTCCAAGCATCATTTCACGCTTCTTCTAAACAAAATAACAAAGAAGACATTATTTTACAGACCGGCGAGCTAAATGAATACACCGAACGGTCTGAAATGCCTGCTGAAATTATGTGCATGGCTTTGGGTACTGTGCCCGAAGGTGAGCAGCGTTCCTGGTTTTTGGCTGTAGGCCTTGCTGACAACACGGTGCGCATTATTTCGCTTGACCCCAACGACTGTCTCTCGCCATGTTCAATGCAAGCTTTGCCCTCACCTGCCGAGTCACTTTGTCTAGTAGAAATGGGTCAAACTGAAAGTACAAATGTAGGTGGCGCAGCAGCTGATGTCGATGGCGAAACACGTCCTACCATCTCTGCTAAAGGCACCATATATCTAAATATTGGTCTGAGCAACGGAGTTTTGCTGCGTACTGTTTTGGATCCTGTCTCCGGCGATTTGGCTGACACGCGCACACGCTATCTTGGCTCACGACCCGTAAAACTGTTTCGCATACGCATGCAAGGCTCTGAAGCCGTGCTAGCTATGTCAAGTCGCACATGGCTTTCGTATTATCATCAAAATCGCTTTCATCTCACTCCACTCTCATACGAAACTTTAGAGTATGCTTCGGGTTTCTCTAGCGAACAGTGTAGCGAAGGTATTGTCGCCATATCCACTAACACACTGCGTATCTTGGCTTTGGAAAAACTTGGCGCCGTCTTCAACCAAGTAGCCTATCCGCTAGAGTACACGCCGCGCACCTTTGTCATACATCCCGACACTGGACGCATGATCATTGCAGAAACCGATCACAATGCTTATACCGAGGAAACCAAGAATGCGCGCAAGCAACAAATGGCTGACGAAATGCGTGTTGCGGCTGGTGAGGATGAACAAGAGTTGGCGAATGAAATGGCCGATGCTTTTATCAATGAAGTGCTGCCCGAAGATGTTTTCTCCGCACCCAAGGCAGGTCTCGGCCTGTGGGCTTCACAAATACGTGGTCTAGATCCCATACAAGGACACACCTTATTCAAAATTCCACTCACTCAAAATGAAGCTATCATGTCGATGACTATTTTGAAGTTTGCTATTGCTGCTGATGGTCGCTACTATTTGGCTGTAGGGGTCGCTCGAGAATTGCAACTAAATCCACGCATTACCAATGGCGGCTGCATCGACATTTACAAAATCGATCCCACATGCTCCAACTTGGAGTTTCTGCATCGCACTGAAATTGAAGAGGTGCCTGGTGCTTTGTGTGGCTTCCAGGGTCGCTTGCTAGCCGGGTGTGGTCGAATTTTGCGCATCTATGATTTGGGTAAAAAGAAAATGCTGCGCAAATGCGAAAATAAACACATTCCATATCAAATTGTTAACCTCCAGTCCATGGGCCACCGAGTTTATGCCTCAGATGTACAAGAATCTGTGTTCTTTGTACGCTATAAACGTGCTGAAAATCAGCTTATCATATTCGCCGATGACACACATCCACGATGGGTAACTGCAACCACTTTGCTGGACTATGATAGCATTGCTATTGCGGACAAATTTGGCAATATGAGCATTCAACGATTGCCGCACTCTGTCACCGATGATGTCGATGAGGATCCAACGGGCACTAAGTCTTTATGGGATCGTGGTTTGCTTTCGGGCGCTTCGCAAAAGTCTGAAAATATTTGCTCATTTCATGTGGGTGAGGTCATAATGTCGCTGCAGAAAGCCACTCTCATACCGGGTGGTTCAGAGGCTCTCATCTATTCTACACTAAGCGGCACCGTTGGCGCTTTTGTGCCATTCACTAGTCGTGAGGACTATGATTTTTTCCAACATTTGGAAATGCATATGCGTAATGAAAATCCGCCACTATGTGGACGCGATCATTTAAGCTATCGCAGTTCTTACTATACGGTTAAAAATGTATTGGATGGCGATTTGTGCGAACAGTATTTATCAATAGATCATACGAAGCAGAAGAGCATTGCTGCCGATATGTTTCGCACGCCGAATCAAATCTGCAAGAAGCTTGAAGATATACGCACACGCTATGCGTTCTAAGGTTAGTTAAAGACATTTTTAAAAATAGCAATTAGAATATTTCGATTATTCTGCAATAAAAATAAAAAATACGGTTATACATTCTATCGTCGTTGCAAAAGTAAACTAACGAATCTGAAAAATTTTATTTTTAATTTTAAATTAAATTTTCATTGGAAATGAAAAATTAAATTTTTCAGATTCGCAAGTTTACTTTTGTAGCGACGATATGTACTCTTCGTAATAAGATTTTTAAAATTAACCTGATGATATTTGTTCATAGTCACATATGTTAGAAACTGAAACTATAATGATTATAAATAATCCGAACTTGTGCTGAAATGTTATTTAAAAAATTTTAACATTTTGCTTTCAACAGATAAAATAATGTGATTTATCTTCATTTACAGATTTTCCAGAAATATCTACAAACCAGAAGAAGATCAAGAGATTCAAGCGCTTAGATTTAAGGTAAGCATTATCACAATTGTTGTTAATTCTCTAATAGATAATTTTTGTGATGAACTAAGTTTTACCTTGGGACACCTATGAAAAGCTTTGATTAGTGTAAACAATGTCAACTGAACATTAAAAGCGACTATAGCTCAGTCTTGATATAAATTGAGTATTTATAACTAACCAATTTTTTGTCTTTTTAGATTTTATTATATATATATGACATAAGTATATAAATTCATAAGGAACGAAAGCTGAAAAGCGTTGCACAATTCAAGAGAAAATAGGTTAGTATACTCACTTTTAAAAAATAGTGGCCCATAACCATAGTTAAAATAAAAGTCGACTCTAAATTTAGTGCATATTATATTAAAAAACTGTCAAAAATGCTTTTACTAAATTTAGAGTATACTTTTATTTTGACTATGGTTATGGGTCATTCCCTTTAACAAACCATTAAGTGATGAACTAAGCTTTACCTTGGGACACCTATGATTTATTGTGATTAGTGTAAAATATAAGAACTGAAAAGAACGCGTTATAAATTACTATTAGTTTCTCTGTTTAGGACATGTTATATAAAAGCCCATTTTTTCATTACAGCTCTAAAACGCATACTGGCATAGTCAAAGCGAAATTGCTCAGCAGAATTGCTTTTTCTCAAAGGTAAATATCTTGTCACTCTTTAATTTTTTTTTAATAGAATATGAGGATAATCAAATATGTTAGACTTATGATATGTTCCTTGATTTCACTAATAAACTGACTTTTAAGTTGATTGAAAAGATTATTTATTGTAACTTCTGTTTTGAAATAAAATATTTCTTTTTATTTCAGATTGTGCAAGATGTGTAAATTTTCATCTCAAAACAACCACTCATAACTGCCCATTTAATATAGTAATTTATATATTAAATTAGATTTAAAATAATGCTATAGTTTTAAATATGTAGGCAAATATATTATAAGTTTTAATTTTAAATAAATACTTGCATTAATAAAAGATGTGCTAAAAACTGCAATTCTTCTGTTTTGTTTATTTTGTGCGTGGCGTTGATCGTGGGTTGGGGGTCGTTTCGCAGAATTTCAAAATTTCGGGAAAAAAAATCCAAAATCTTAAAACAACCAAAAAAACGCTTGGAAAAAATATTAATCAGGCATGTTCTGCATTTCACTTCCAAGCGGAAGTGCAAATAAAACAATTGGATTCGATATTTGGTGTTCTATATATAACTTTTTTCGTTAATGCAATTAATAAAATTAATGAGGGGTGTTATGGAAACCGACAATTGTCAGAATCGGTTTTGAAATTGGCACAGATTTCATTTTGTTGTCGATTAAACCGATTATCGATTTAAGAACTGGTTTCATTTTCGAAATTGGTTTTGTGTTTTTTAATCAATTCTATGACGCCAAAATGAAATCTGTGTTAATTTCAAAACCGATTCTGACAATTGTCGGTTTCCATAACACCCCTGAATAAATTAAACAAAATACAAAACGAAAAAAGTTATATGTAGAACACTAAATATCGAATTCAATTATGTTTTATTTTCACTTCCACTCTGAAGTGGAATGCAGAATATGCCTGAATATTTTAAAGTGTCTTATTTCGAAAAGTGTCAAATTTCGAGAAAAAACTGAAAATTCAGGGCCTTACTCCGTAATGCGATTCGAAAACAAAATTACACCATGTATTTACTTGGTTTTTTTGATTAGTCCGAAGTAAATGAAGACAAAAACCGCTTTTTAAAGCAGAGGTGGAAGTTATTGCCGATTAGTAAATCTTAATTCATGTATTTACATGGTGTGATTTTGTTTTCGAATCGCATTATAGAATAAGGCCCAGGGTTGCGAAATCCGAGTCGGAATTGATGGCTGTGCGAATAATTGGCCAAAAAAATTTTGGCGTTCATAACCCGGCGTCTCGACAGGCAATAATCAAAGAAGTAAAATATAAGGAAGTGGTGTAATAGCAGAAAAGTGTGGTATTTTCTATATTGGTGTTGGTTTACACAAATACAGAAACAATCACAAAGGGCCGTATTCGGTTGTATCGTAAAAGAAGGCCCATACTGTTAAAGTTTGTTCTTAGGCATTAAAATTTTAGAAACATTTCAAGAATAGCAACAACTCTAATTATTTAAAAAAATTTTGATCCACGCAATTGGCTTAGAAGTTATAGGCATCCAACGTTGGAAAAAGTGGACTAAAAATTTAGCTGATTTTTTAAGTTTTCCAACAAAACTAAACTTTATGGGTATCAAAAGAGAGATAATACAAGTATCTATTCAACAAGATATCAAACATAAAAATACATGCGTTTAAGATACAACTCTTTTTTTACTTAAAATCGCGAGGTTTTTCCAAATTTAATAAAAAAAAAAAATAAATGTATCAAAAGGAGGCCTTCGGATGCTGCTTAGGGTTTGCAAACCTCAGTAAGTACCACACAGGCTTCTTTGTCTACAACAGTTCTGAATGTAGTTATCTTTTTAATAATTATCTTTTTAATGTATTGCTTTCGTAAAAGAGAAACCACTAGTCTTTCAGACAAATTCTAATTATAAAAAAATTATATCTTAATAAATTCTTATGGAATTCTAAATTTGACACCTCGTTGAATAGATACGCACATTACCTTTGTTTGAATACCCATAAAGCCTAGTTTTGATGAAAAACTAGAAAAACTGCAAGATTTTTAGGTAATTTTTCTATATGTGAAGGCCTATAAATTCTAAACTTCAACTTTAATTACAAATTAAATTAGGTTAATTTTTTAAAATCCTTATTTTTTTTGGTGTTTCTGCTTAGTTGTTGTGTAAAAATCAGAAAAATTTAACGAACAGGTACTAAATCTGATTCACTATGCTGAAAACAAGAGCGCCCCAAACATGTATTCAACTGCGAAAAATGACTGCGCCCCTGAAGCAGTGTTTGTGTTTTGACAGATGTGGTTTGATCAAACTGGCGGAAAATCACCGGGGTCTTAATTGCATTTTTAAACCATTTTTAATAAGAAATATATACATTTCTAACACAAATAAGTTAAAAAAATATCGTTAGAAACTAAATAAAGCACTTTTGTTAAAAGAATTTAAACCGTATGGACATATTTACCTGTGGAACGAATGCGCATTGTTTTTAAGTTTTCTGGAACTTTTACAGTTCTTAACCGCACAACTCATATTGCATTTGTTTTAGTGGTTTTTTTCTTTAATTTTGTTGCTTTTTAAGCAGTGAAAAATGCTTAAAATTGAATTATTTTCAACTATTTTGCTGAGGAGTCTTCCAATCAGATGCCAGGGTTCTCAAAAATGTCAAAAAACACTCTCTTTCTCGCTCGCACAATTTACGAATGGTGCGACAGTTCACGTATAGTGTGTGTGTGTTAGCAACACCATTTCCTTATATTGGGGGTTGGAATTAATTTTAAAGGTTTTTTTTCGGTTTTTGAGCATTTATTTAGAAACAACGGTACAATGTATGTTATTCAAAGTATTGTCCATCGTTAGCTACAACATTTTCCCATCTTTCTGGCAGCATATGGATTCCGCGCCGGAAGAACGATTCGTCTTTTGAGGCAATCCACGAATCGACCCATTTTTTGGTATCCTCGTAAGAAGTGAAGCGCTGCTCGGCCAAGCCATGCGTCATCGATCTGAATAGGTGGTAGTCGGAAGGGGCTATGTCTGGGCTATAAGGCGGGTGGGGTAGCACATCCCAATTCAGCGCCTCCAACGTTTCCTTGACGGTTCTTGCAACATGTGGCCGTGCGTTGCCATGTTGAAAAACCACTTTGTCGTGTCTTTTGGCATACTCCGGCCGTTTAACCTTTAATGCTCGGCTCAATTGCATCAATTGTTGTTGGTTGCGTTCCCCAGTGATGGTTTCGTTAGGTTTTAGCAGCTCATAGTACACGACACCCTTCTGATCCCACCAAATACACAGCATAAGCTTGGCGCCATGAATATTCGGCTTGGCCCTCGATGTTGATGCATGGCCGGGTGGTCCCCACGATTTTTTTCGCTTAGGATTATCGTAATGGATCCACTTTTCATCGCCAGTGACAATACGATGCAAAAACTCTTCCTTTTATGCCGTTGAAGCAGTTGTTCGCACATGCAAAATCGCCGTTCAACGTCTCTCGGCTTCAACTGGTACGGCACCCAATTTCCTTGCTTTTGAATCATTCCCATGGCCTTCAAGCGTTTGCCGACCGTTGATAAGTCGACTCCCAATGATTCTGACAATTCTTGAAGGGTTTGACATGGGTCTTCATCGAGCAAAGCCTCCAATTCCTCATCTTCAAACTTTTTCGGATGGCCCGGACGCTCTTTGTCTTCCGTATCAAAATCACCACTTTTAAACCGACGGAACCAGTACTCACAAGTAGAAATCGATGGAGCATAGTCCCCGTAAGCCTCAGTAAGCGTGCGTTGTGCTTCAACCGCTTTTTTCTTCAAATGGAAGCACAAAAGTAAACCTTACCGCAAATTGCGTTTTGTTGGAACGAAAGTCGACATGTTCACAGCCCTGCAAGACACTCCTAACCGAAACTTTAACACATTCACAAAAAATTTTGTATTCACTAACACAAATGCATAGTATTTTATTATTAAAATGGCGGTACAAAATACTATTAGTTATTAAACCTATTATTTAACAGGCAGCAATTTAGTTGTACATCCCTGTTTTCTCTTATTGGTGTGGTAGACAGAGACAAATGATTTTCGTTGTGTTCTACTTGCTTTGTCTTGTTCTTTCTTATGAGAAAAATAAATTTGATGTACACACAATTTAGAAAATTTTCAAACGAACGATTTATATCATGCAACAGCATGTAAGTACTTTTAATTGTGAAATATATTAAATAAAATATTGTATAATGTAAAAACAATTATATTTTAACACTTTTCTAATGAAATAGACGAAGCTGGTTGTCGTCAAGTGCAGGTGATAGCTGCTGCTCCGAGTACTACTGGAATACCATTGAAGCTACACCAGCAGTCACCTCTACGGCTCAATAAAATGGAAATATTACGACCTTGCTTTTCGTTCTGCTAACTTTGGCATTCAGCAGCAAACTTTGGTGCAACAAAATACTTCGCCAACAAGTGTCTGACCACCGTGGCCATAGCCAATACGATAGTTCTCGCCCAACAAGCAGGAGCTCCTAGCATGCTTATCACGAATACTTTTGCTGCTATTACACACAGTGTTTCCAAGTGGATTTGTTAATGGAGCTACGCAGCAAATTTCAATATGCAATTTTCAATAAAAATTCAAAAAATAAATGTGTTCATATAGTTAAAAAATAATAGGGAATTAACCAGTCAGTTAAATGGTAGGTATAACTGGTGTACTTGGCATAACAAATAGTTAATTACTTAGTCATTTCACTGGTAGCTGCGACTGGTATTTTTGCCATATAAATAAGTTATTGAACCCACTATTTAACTAATTGCTTTAACTGGCAAGTTTGACAGATATTTTCAGTTATTTAACTTATTATATAACTGATTGAAATAACTGGCATATAAAATGTGTGAGCGAGATGACTATGCAATTTAAACTTCTGAAAAAGTATGTGCAAGAAAAGGATACAAAATCACACGTACACAAATGTTTTGGTAAGATTTTTCACATGGCCCTTAAGAAACTGATAGAAAATACTGACCGAAACTTCCGCATTGCTTTTCTTTATATAACCAGTAATATAACCGGTTGTGTTCTTGCAGGGAGAGAAAAAAATATATGTTGTTTACACTTCAGTGGAATGACACATACTGAAAAATGAAGCTTAGACAATGTGCTTTGAAATGAATATAGTCACAGGTGTGCCCGATGCGATCTATTGATAGTTACGCCATCTCTTAGAAAACCTTTAAAACTAATTCCAACCCCCAATATTTTACTTCTTTGGCAATAATCCATTGCTTATCATCTATCAAATTCCATTGCAAGCAATGGCAATATTTCAAGGGTGAGTTTTGTCATGTTACGAAATCAATATATAATTTTATTATATAAATATATTAGTGGTATTCACTTCATTTGTTAAGCCCTGCTAACTTGCTAAACTTAACAAATTTGTTAAGTCCTGTCAAAATTTTGTATGGGAAAAGACTTGGCAGCTTGTTAGCAAGTTAACAAGCTCAGCACCGTGTTTTTGTTTAGCAGATACCATTTGTTAAGTCCGAAACATCAAACTTATTGAGTGTAGTGATGAATCGTTTTGGGAATGAGTTCTAACAAGTACCAAATTATTTTTGATTTGCAGCTTCAAAGTAAAAAGACTGCCTTTCATTTATAAAAAAATACAATTTTGTAATGGGGTTGGTAGAGACTTAAAACATTTCAAAGTTTCTGAATAGCAATTGTATCGAAAGTGTTAACGCACTGTAATATAAAAAATTAATATACACTTTTCGTTACTGAGTTCTGGTTACACGAGTAATTAAAACAACAGATTTTTAGCTGTAGAAGTCTGTCAGCTGGTTTTGGCATATCAGCTTAGCACATGATTGTAAAATGTCTTAGCAGGTGCGTTTACATCAACAGCTGCTAACTTTAACAATTTAGCAGTTTAGCAGGACTTAACAAATTTTACTGAATAACATTAATGGTATTCACTACATTTGTTAAGCCCTGCTAGCTTGCTAAACTTAACAAATTTGTTAAGTCCTGTCAAAATGTTGTATGGGAAAAGACTTAGCAGCTTGTTAGCAAGTTAACAAGCTCAGCACCATGTTTTTGTTTAGCAGATACCATTTGTTAAGTCCGAAACGTCAAACTTATTGAGTGTAGTGATGAATCGTTTTGGGAATGAGTTCTAACAAGTACCTAATTATTTTTGATTTGCAGCTTCAAAATAAAAAGACTTCCTTTTTATTTTTAAAAAAATACAATTTTGTGATGGAGTTGGTAGAGACTTAAAACATTTCAAAGTTTCTTAATAGCGATTGTATCGAAAGTGTTAACGCATTGTAATATAAAAATTAATATACACTTTTCGTCTTCAAGTCTTTAAATAAATAAACACGAGTAATTAAAACAACAGATTTTTAGCTGTAGAAGTCTGTCAGCTGGTTTTGGCATATCAGCTTAGCACATGATTGTAAAATGTCTTAGCAGGTGCGTTCGCATCAGCAGCTGCTAACTTTAACAATTTAGCAGTTTAGCAGGACTTAACAAATTTTAATGAATACCATTATTATTATTTTATAAATTTATTCTGCACGCTACTTGATTTTTATAGATATACACATTTAAAATTTTGGAGAAAAATTAAAAATGGCTGTCAAACAAGAAAAAATACAGCTTATTGCTTGGCAATACATGGAAAGCAATATTGCTCGCCATGAATTGCCAACCATGGCAATTGAGTGGTCTCGATTAGCAATAATTGCCAATTGACAGATGGAAAGCAATGAATTATTGCCTGTCGAGACGCCCCGTAATGTACAAATTACCCAAATGATGAACTATCGTGAAATGAATAATCACCCAAAAATGTGATAAACAAAAATATTTTTTTGACCAATAATTCATTCTTCAAAATTTGGGCGACATTCATTATGAACAATCGCCCAAAACTCAAAATGAGCGATCGCTCAAATTTGTATGGGAAAAGATTACGGGTGATTGTTCATTTCCGTACTTTTGAGCGATTATTCGCACAGCCTAATACGACTGTGCGACAATCCCAAAAATGAGCAATCACCCAAAAAAATAAAACACAGATATATTTGGAGTTCTGTGGCCCAATAATGCTTAAACAACGATTCATTCACATTGGAATTCATTCATTCAACAAGTAGCCGCAACGCTAATATTTTTTGCAGATGCTCATCCAGAACATAATATTTTTAAAAATTTAAAATTTTAGCATGTTTCGTTTACCAAGACTTTTTTTAAATTATTTTTTTTCAAGATTTAACATTCAAGCAATCGGTCTGGTCCCGTTGATCGTTTTTATCAGGGTAGAATGAAATTTCAATAAAGTGCCAAGAAAATAAAATTTTTTCTACTGTTTTTTTTTGGAGTCTCAATAAATTTCGGAAGGGTTGTCACTTTTCACCCGAAAAAGTTTCTAATTTATTAATAGAAGTTGCTTACCGACTTTCCTTGTTATCACATATTTACCTGTCGTCTCCACACGACAGAAATGTTGATAGAATTTCTGTTAGTAAACGACATTTAAAAATCTTTGATTTCTCTGCTGGGCCGATTATGGCATGGCTTTTTAATGTAAAATTCCGCTGAACCGTCCACAACATCAAGCTATTATTCGTTTAACAGCGCTAAAAGAATTAAAAAAAAAGCGGAATATAATGAAAATAAAAGATAAACACCAACTTACTCCCTATTATGGATTTCCATACGATACACGATAGACGTTTGCAAGCGTATCGTAAAAATCAAGCTTTCGTATAATCGTTTTCATACGCCCGATAGATATACTATTGTGAATGACAGCGATTTTTGTTTACATTTTCCTGTGAATTCAATAAAAAACAATTGAAATTCTCAAACTGAAGTCACTTCAATATTTTGAAAGTTTAAAAATAAAATATATAAACACGTTTCCGACGACATCCATGGCGTTCAATATTAGTGGAGAAAGCGATGAGACACGTATAGATGCTGTGAAAAGAAGGAAGTTGAGGGATGCTTCCAATCTCGCGATAAAGAAGCTGCGAAGGAACTTCATATTCATCCCAAGACTTCAAAAGCAAACAAAAATGAAGTTGGAGCTCCTATGCCAGGAACAGTCATTGATATTCGTGTTAAGGAAATTGACCAAGTCGAAAAGGGACAGACGCTTGTGATTCTATCTGCCATGAAGATGGAAATCGTCGTGCAGGCGCTAAAAGCAGGCATTGCCAAGAAACTCGAAATAACCAATGGCATGGCATTGGAAGGCAACGATTTGCTCATGACGGTGGAATAAGTTTGTTGAGGTTATTTAATTTCAATTTAACCATGTCGTTATCAATAACTCGGTAAATGTATGATCTGCGTTTTCTTCCATTAAAGTGGCAAGACGTCCCAGTTGAGTTTTTGAGCTCGCAACTTTTGGCTTGAAAACTCGCTTAATTTTTATCAAATCCTTTAAAAAACTGATTTTTATCTCTTTAATATTTAAATATTTTAAAAAAAGATTAAAATTTTATATAAAATTTCAACTATCGGACAAGAATATTTAGCCGCCTGCAAGCGTATGAAAATGAACAGCTGATCTGATACGTATCGTTTCGTAATACCATTTTTTCAGATAAACGATAAACGCTAATTGTCGGATTTAATACGACAAACGAAAGTTCGTAATACCGCATAACAGAATGCCAGCGTTTATCGTGTATCGTATGAATTCGTAAAATGGGGGCTAGAAATTTTTTTTATCAGATACGCCAAATTGTGTTTCGATTTCTGTCCGTAGAGATGTCAGTGATTTCTGGCAGACTTTTCAGTCGTAACATCTAACACTTTGGTTTCCACAGTACGTAACACCTGACATAACAGCTGCTGAGATATATTTTCTGGCATAGTTTCACGTGCAAATATGTGCCATTCGCAAATGTGGTTTTTCAAAATATTTACTTAAATCTCGAAAATTTGAATTATTGCTAAATTGAAGCAACACATTTTGGTATGGAACACTGAAGATATCTTCAATAGATAATTTAGGTGAACACCTTAATTTTCGGGCATCAACCTTATTCTTAAGCGAACATCTTTTTACTTTTTCCTAAAAAACTAAGTTTTCGCTTGAAGGCTGCATCGTTTTAAAAAAGTGCTTTTCACTAATAACAAAAATCATACATTTGTTTTATTGCAGCCCTGAAATTGTTAGTTCCACGCAATACAGTTCCTCATAAACCCCATAAAATTTGACAGCCAGTGTTAAAAAACTAAAGTTCTACTATTGCGCACAAATTCTTGTTTATTAAAAATATATAAAATAAAAAAAATATTTTTTTAATATAACATCATGGACTGTTCTCCATTAAATTTGGTAATTAATTTAAACATCAACCTTTATAAATTATTTTACAAGTTTCTCCTTTAGGCGCACTTTCACGAGCGCAGAGCTGATAAGTTTCTTAAACATCATCGCTACGACGATGCCTACAAAGCTATAGAAACTTCGCTGTTCTACGTGCAGGATGCTTTTAAAAATGCAATAATTCCCAAATCAATCGAAGTGTTAAATACCCAAAAATGGGACTACGAGCGAAAACTCTGCCAGATAAAGATGAGACAACTTCAACATGAGCGTCTTAAACTCAAGGAAATTGTACCAATAATGACGGATGGCACAAATTCTGCTTTACTAAAGCCAGATAGTAGTGTGACGGCAATGTCGATTTCGAAATCCATCGACAAAACAATTGAAGATTTTGATGCAAAATTCAATAATATGCAGCTAAGTCCGCAACAGCAACGTGTGGGTGGAAGCAAAGAAAATCAAGATCCAAAGTTGGCACAGCCAACAGAGAAGATGTTTAAAGTAAAAGACCAAAATGCAATGCCAGCCGGTTTATCTGATACAAAACAAATACGCTTCAAAGTTGCTACACCAACTTACGAAAATGATGAAGATGTCCCCTCTTTGGCACCGCTCGAATTGCCTTCATTTGATTTCAATATGTTTACATCAGCGCCTACGCTGAGCACTTTGACAGGTTTAAGTGAAAGTTTGCAAAAGTAAACATGGTGTAACCCTTAGGAAAAACTTGCAGATAGATCAATAAATATTTTTAAGTAATTAAAAAGAAAAGAAAAATTAATTTAATCAGATGAGCTTGTAAGTTTTAATGAATAGGTACAAAAGCAAAGTAAGTTTAAATATTGGTCTCCATCGCATTACTTGGCCAACAATCCTTGCAAAAGATCATCCATATCAGTTTCCGTTTCAACCTCTTTAAGTAGAGTAAGCACCTGTGCCTCCATTTCGCAAAGAATGTCTGGTTTTTTATACGTAATAATTAGTGTGTTGTACTGATGGTGTATTGATATATTTGCTTGCTGTGTCTTGGTGTTGCATCTAACTAGCTCTGGAACATGAATTACCTTGTAGTACTTTTTGTTGGTGGTACGCACAATTATGCTAGTCTTTTCTGGTTCCGCTTGCACTTGATAAACATCTATGGCGTAAGGTAGATTACGTATACGCCACTCTATATTTTTCTTTGTGATGCGTTTGCTGAGCATTGGCTCTGTATTGCTTTCTTTGACAACGAATACGCCATTTTCACCATTCTCACTATCACCTGCGGCCAAACCAATCAGGCGTGGTGTCTCACCTAATTCGATTTCCCATTCTGGTTCGCCCATCAGTTTCTTAGACTTGCGCCACGCACGCCTTTGCAAGACCCCAGTATCCATACTATACTCTTCGGCCATCTGCTTGCCATCAGGGAACTTGTAGAAAACTTTTCGTGTTGTGCCGCTTATCATTGAGTTCTTTTCAGCGCTCCGCAGGCAGTCTAGCCAATTTTGAAACGACATTTTCCTCTCCTCTGACTATGCTTAAAGTAACTTGTCTTATTGGAGCAGTTCAAAAATTAATTTGAAATTGTTTGATCGATTCTATGTTCACCGCATGTTTTGTTATTTTGGTCACAAACAGCTGTTTGATTGGAAGATGTTTGTTGTCATCAGTGTGGCCAGCTACTGCTGATTAAAATCCGCAAAATTTACCAAAAAAAAATCTGCTAAAGTCCGCTAATTATTATTTTTTAAAATATATTTATTTATTTATGTATTTATTTATTTATTTATTTATTTATTTATTTATTTATTTATTTATTTATTTATTTATTTATTTTATTTCTTTATTTATTTATTTATCTATTTATTAATTTATTTATATATTTATTTTGTCATTTTTTTATTTATTCATGTATTTATTTATTAATAATAAGGTAAAAAATCGAAAAAGTTATAAATTAAAGTTTCAATTAAAAACAATCTATAGTATATACTAATTTAAGGCAATCTTTTCTTCATAAATGTTCTTGTTGATATAGAATGCATTTGATCCAATTAACATTATATATGATCAGGGTATATTATAGCCATGGCAACACTTCTGGTGCCTTCTTAAGTCGTATCTTGAAAATTAAAATAATTATTTCAAAGTTTCTTTTTAAAGACTTATACAATAAAAACTTCATTAACATTAAAAATGTGATTAACTGCGTGGATTTTGTAACCAATTTCTTAGTCTGAATTTCACAGTATAGAGTGGGCTAAACGTTCGTTCAACAGCAGCTATTGGCACAAAATACACTGTAGTGCTCAGTTTGCGTTAACCCGGTTTCCTTAGCTAAGAGAGGTGAGGCAGGCGATGTGAGGTGCACGATATTTCACGCACTGAAAAAGCTGTAGTGACGATGGACTGACACGCACACATAAGCGAAGTCGTCATATTTTATTTAGGGGATGCCTACACCAATATAATCAAAAAGAGTTCATGTATACTGTCCAGTACAGTGTTTTTTGGGCCATTCAACACGAGCGCTAACATGTTTCAAGCTAGTTCCTTACAAAAAAATCCATACAAACCTGTTATATATCTTTTAGCGGAAGGTACAAGTAGAAGGTTTGCATCTCTGATTCTTATCCGTGTGATCTGGTATCTTTGTCTGCCATGGTACCCATGTTTTACCCATAAGAAAAAGGTATACCTGAGCTGTTCATATCAATCACATTTTGATTATCACGTTTCTTGCATTTCAAAACACAATTTTTGAATTCATTATTGGCTCTGTGCAAAATAGCCACAGGAAAAATGGCCCCAAAACGAAAAATGAAATTCGGGGCCTTTTTTCCAAATGAAATATTACCCCAATATATAAAATGAAATTTTGGCTTAAACTAAAATAAAATATTAGGGGTGGAAAAAACCCCACCCCAAACCAAAAAATTAAAAATGGGTCAAAAAGTATTATGCCAAATAAGGAAATATGTCTCAATTTTTCGTATTGTGTTAAATATAAAATTTGGGGCCTTTTTGCATTTTTAGTTTTGGGGCCATTTTGCGCAGAGCCTTCATTATTAATTTTTTTTTAATCAAAGACTTACCTTGATATTACAACGGTATATAAATTACTGCTATATAAACAAAAACACACGATTCTAATACAAATTTACGTTTTTTTCATGAACACGTTGAAGTAATGGCACCAGCGACAGTAACAGTTTTCGTTATTTCTTTGTTTTCTTGATATTCTTGCATTTTTTGATACTCTCATATTCAAAGAAATCTATTTGGTTTTCTGAACAGAAAAAAATTTTAATTTTTAATTTAATTAGTGAGCTTTCTTTCGATTGCACAGCGTACTTTATGGTTTGTTAATTTTTTTGCTCGTTCATAATATAATTTTGGCTATAAAAAAGAAATATACAAACAGGTTTTCATCTAGAGGCCCAAGACACGGTGATGTTCTTGATTTTTTTGTTTCCATAGAAGGAAGTAAATGAGCACCTTGATTTCTTTGGCAGTTATTTATTGATTCTTAAAGTGTTGGAAAATATTTTTTTTGGATCGGAAAAGTGTAATGTGAAGTGCCTATATGCCGTCAAATGTCACATTGAAAAAAAAGATACCCAATGACCTAAATCGCATAGCCCGCCCATGTCATATAAAATAAAAAACACAAAATTTTATAAATAATATTATATTCGTTGGAGCTTGAACCTATAGTATCATTAAATAGTTGAAAATAACGAAAATGGTGGACATGTGAATTTTTATAAAAGAGCTCTTAAAAAACCTGCAAATATTATCTGAATTTAGGCTAAGGATTCAATAAATTGTATCTTCTTTACATAAAAAAAATCCAAGTCAATCTATAGAGTAGTTCTTGAGATATCGTGGAGGCCAGTTTAAAAACCAATTTTTCAGAAAACGCGTTTTGAGATTTGGTTAACGATTTTTTTCGAGTGCGTTTATGAAAATATGGGTTCTTTTCGTATGCGATAACTTTTTTGCAATCGGTATTGCGAAAACCGCTTTGTCGCAATTTACACGTCAGTCAAAGTCAGTGAACAGTAAAAATTTGTTTTATTTTCGCAGCTAAAAATAAAATTAACTCTCTGCGAGAGCGAAAATGGACTTTTTACAATTAATCGCATCAGTCAAATTTTCAGTGAGACTTAAACCTGCATCAGTCAAACGGTTGAAAGCTTTTATTTGTCTACTGCCTAGTAGCAAATAATTCATAAGGCAGTAAATTCAGCATAAAAGTACTTTTATTGTATCCTAAATTTCCGGCGTTTCTATTTGCCAGGTGATCAGTTTCAATCCTCAAAGATCAACAATGCTTTCATTATCATACTCCATTAAAATTAAATTAATAAATAACTAATATATTTAATAACAATTCGATGCACACAGATAGACTCAGCATCACAAAATAGTAGGCAGTAGGAAATTAGTAATTAATGCTTGCAATGGCCATCAGTCAGAAAAAAATCACGTGTTAGCGGTAATTCAGCCAAAAATCTCAGGGAAAGTAGAAGAAAGCAAAAAAAAAACGCGATATGCTTCAGTCAATTTTACTGACATGTAAATTGCCACTTTGGGTGTTGTTACGGTGGTCGTCATATGATCCCTGGTCATGACACTTTTTACTCTCTTTTTCGTTTGATGAGCTGTGTGACGATGTTATGTTATGCTGGTGGTCATATGATTCCTGAACACCAGTACACTTTTTGCTACCTTTAGTATTTTTTCAACCGATGAGATTTGCTATTAAGCAGGTTTCCTTACTGCTTTCATACATTTCGTACAAAAAATGTACTATTTTCATGCCTAAACACAAATGCTGTGAATAATTTCACAACGCAACACTGTTTTGATCCCATGATTTCATATTTTTGTAGAATCATTTGGTGACCGTGGTCATGATTCAATTATATATAAGGTTGAGTAAGCTGAGAGCACATATCTCTCGGCGAATGTCAGAAATAGCTGTTTGGTGTTGTTATCTTTTACTTTGACATTCGCCGATCCAAATTCCATCCATCCAGCGTTTTCGTTTAAAAATGTCACTGGGCACTTTAAAAAAGAAAACGTTTTCCTTGCTCCAATAGTTTTGGCGAATCGCGTACTTTTTCAGCATTTTGAGGTAATAACAAAAACTCAAACTCCAAGAAAATTGTTTAAAAATTAATTGAAACCCAAATTTAATATTAAAATCCAATAGTTTGACTTCTACTCAGAAATTTTAATTTGATTGTTTACTTGTCTTTTTTTGTTTTACTTTGACATTTTGCAATCCAAGTTTTGTTGTTGTATGAGAACAAATTCATGGTTACTTAACCTTATATATAATTGAATCATGACCGTCTGCCCTTAAAGGGTTAACTATACTGCCATTAATCTACAGCTGCTTAAACTGCTTTTAGTTTCCAGTGCTGCCATTGATCCAACCATCTGTGCATGAGAGTGAGCAAGAACATAGTATACTAAATTTAAACTTATTATTGACCTCGCTTGCACTCACAGCGGAAAGCGAATAGATATAAATTTTACTTCAAGTCCAACCAGTAAAGTAATGAAAACTATAGGCTACAATCGATTACTAAAGTCCAACGTACGTGGAACATAATCATCGTCATCATCATTAAGGAATTTCATCAAGTTAAATCTATAATAAGTAAGATATTTTTGTTAAAAAACAAATATTCTGTTAAAAATAGCCAAGCGAAGAGAGACACACTGACAAACATACCAACAGCAGTCTAGTTTGGTGCAGAATTTGGCTAATAATAACCTTTTAATTTCTTTTTAAGAACGTCGTTCTGAGTAGAACCCTCCGAGAAAAAGAAAAGCTACAAAAATGAGTCTTGTCTGGTTTTTGATCGCTACGTTCCTCTACGCAGAAATTATCGTAGTTTTGCTGCTGGTTCTACCTATTGCCAGTCCATACAAATGGAATCGTTTCTTCAAATCAAAATTCCTGGCAATGATGCAAGCGCAGTCACACATGTATTTTTTCTTAATACTTGGTGTGCTGGTGCTATTTTTGCTGGAGGCAATACGCGAAATGCGCAAATACTCTAGTTTTGAACCTGGCACCGATGTGCATTTGAACGTCGAGATGCAGCATAGCATGCGGCTGTTTCGTGCACAGCGCAACTTTTATATTTCGGGTTTCTCCATCTTTCTCGTTTTGGTGATTCGCCGTCTGGTAACACTGATCTCGGCACAGGCTAATCTAATGGCACAGTGTGAGGCCTCGATGAAACAGGCACAGAGCGCAACGACTGCTGCACGCTCTCTCTTGACTGATAAGAATACAGAAAAGGCTAAAGAAGCTTCAGAGGACAAAACTTTGAGCGAGGTAAGTGATTGATTAGTAGCTTAGTTAATTTTGTTGGTTAAATATTGATTTAAAAAATGTATACATAAAATATATTGTTCCTTAATTTGGCGCTTCTTCGTTTTTTGTTTTAGAACAAAAGATGAGTAAGTCTCCTTCCGGCTCTGTAAATTTTTGCGCCTTATAAAACACTTTGTCAAAATTAAGTCTTAGTGTTCTATGAATTTTGCATGAAGAATTTGTACCCAACATATAAAACTTATGAATAAGGATATAAAAATGTATCAAAAAATTGTAAAATGCTATAAACTAACACAGTTGGCATGTTTTTAAAATATTTGCATTAAATATAAATTTAAAAAAGCTCCAATCCACAGCTAAAACAATATTTTGTATATGGCTTTAAGGCGCTTGTTAAAAATACTTTGACATCTTGTTACAATTTTTTGATATTTTCCATTCGTTTTCACTTTCAAACAGATCGCAAAATTGCGAAAACGTATCCAAGGCCTAACAGCGAGCCTTAAATAAACAGAACCCTCAAAAAAAATCCTTCGTGTCAATTAATGGAAGTTTAGTAAAAAATTTTGGTTTATAATATAAGAAAAAAAAAACACTTAAACTTTCCATAACTGCTTCCAACTCAAACAAAGGTTAATAATATAACTTTTGCCCTAATCTATATAGCTAACGCAATTGCGTGAACGTGTCCAAGAACTCACCGCTAACCTTAATCGCGAAAAGAAAGACAAGGAAGCTTTGAAGTCACAAGCCGATAGCTTGAACCGTGAATATGATCGATTAACAGAGGAATACAGCAAGCTGCAGAAGAACATAACAATCAGCGCCAACAAGGGTGGCGTTAAGGATGATTAGATGGAAGCAGAAAATGTTTGTGTTTTATTAACAGCTATTACTTAATGGCTGTATTTACTTGTACTAAGGATAACTTATGCGCAGCTCAAAAGCTGTTTGATAAAGCTAATTAAAAGAAAATTTGTATAGTGCTCTTTGTTGGATAAAACGAGCGTAAAATTTATATATATAAATTAAGTAATTCTTTACCTTAATTATTTTATTTTTTTTACTAATGCATTAATTTAATTTAATTAATTCTCTAACGGCTTGTGTTGATTTTTGGTTTAAATTCACATACCTAATTAGCCTATCATTAAATTGTTATTTTAGATCAAACAAAACACTTTAATTTATTTACTTATACTTGTATATTTCAATGAATTAAATCCTTGTCTGAAATGTATTTATAAATAGCAACTTTTGCCAAAACAATAAAATTAAAAGATGAAGAAAAATACCCCCTTTTATTGTATTGCTTAAAGTACTATTTTTTGCTTGTAGACTATAATGGAACTTTCTATATTTTGCGTCTGCTTCTTTCTAGGTATAATTTGCTTTTTAGTATTTGTACACAATAATCGTGTTTGAAGATGAGTCATCACAGCGTATCACCACATCATCCAATTGCAAGCGTAAACAAATGTATATCGGAGAAAATGGCTTTGCTTCTTTTCTACGTTTCAAATAAGCCGGTTATTTGCTTGCCGTTTAAATTTTTTTCTTATCAATGATTTGCTTGATGACGTCAGTGGTTTATTGAGTTCTTGCTTTTTTATGTTTATGTTCTACTAATCAAGAGCTCTCTCAGTAGAATACAAAATTATATTGGTTAAATTTTTCAACCCAAGTAAGCATATACAAAAATATTTGTAGCATAAGTAATTAGTTTGACTTGAGGTTTAAGATAAATTATGCTTCAAGCTCATTTATTACAAAACAATATCTTATTATATTGAGGCCTAACTGCAAATTAACATAAGCGCTATCAACTCCCAAAATTGTATATCTCTAAGTTGAACCATTCTAAAGTTATGTCCATCACAAAAATCAAGTTTACATAAACTCTATATGTAGAAAACACAAGAAAAAAGATTCTGCTGTACAATTTGTTTTTGGCGCTTAGCTTATTTCGGCGGTTATATATATATATTGGATATATTGGTATGGCGTAGAATCAAGTTTTAGTGGACATTTCCACTTTATCTGCTTTCTACTTGCTAAGAACATGCCGACTTACTCCCACCAAAAACTAACTGAAAAGCTGGAGCTCAACGCTTTAACGTAATGCCACCATTTTGGAGGAATATACAAACAATCGCCCGCCTGCAAAGTTAAGTGATAAAATTTAACATGTGCCACTAACGGATACTTTTCTAAATCTAAATGCTCAGCATCAATTTGTGAAGTGTTGATGAGAAATTCAGTCTCATGTGGGTATAAATGCTCGCTACTATCGGCAGCAGCTAGCAATATTTTCTTTGCACCAAACACTTGACAGAGTAAATTATGTTTGGGATCATAGTGCAGTGGCGAGATGGTACCTTTTGGACCTAACCAAGCTTTAATATCAACTGGCGATGCCTGCAGACCAAGTGAACAGTAATCAGGTACGCATATATCTTGTTTTAATGCTGGAATTTGATCGAAGAGTTCATGTTGTGCTAAATATTCAATGTTGTGGTTTTGGTTTTCCCCAAATTGGCGTTGCAGAAAATCACGTATTTTGACTAACTGTTGTGACCAGTCTTCGGTGGCGTAGTTTGAGCCAATTTCAATTGGTACGCGCCTATTGCCCGCTGTGCGCAGTATATAATTGAGATCACGCCATTTCTGCAGAGCTGGCCAGTGGTTAATGGTGTTTAGCAGCAATGCAGGTTGTTGACAGTCAAAGTGTTTTACGCGAAAATATTCTACAGAGGCACAATCGATTTGAGGTATATCACAAGAATAAGGCTGTCGTGTTAGTGAGTCTATGACAGGTAGCTGCTGCTGAATTGGTTGTGCTGCAGATTATTTAATTGGGTTATTATATTTTGCTATACATATATACAAATTACGCACTCAAAATACTGTCGAAGAAGTGAATCAACTCCAGCTGCAATAAATCATTTCGTGGGTACAGATTCTGCGAACAGCCAATTAACATGGCATCATCCAATATTTCACTACATTTTTCCACTTGTGCCATATCCAGACTGTCTAATAAATAGAAGAATATCTACTAATATATAAAATCATAGTATAACTTTCATCTTTTTAAAATAGGTCAATAGGTGAGATTAAGTGAAAATTTAAATAAATTACCTTAAAATAATTTGCTATTGCATATATTTTGCGAATCGCCAGCGGCACCTCGCTAAAGTGACCAGTGTGTATGCGCTCCCAGCATTTATCCACCAGCGCCTGCAACAAGTAAGAAATCTCTTGGCTTTCATCTGACATAACTTCGGCTTTGTTAAGCTCAAAGGATTTAACATGTGTCATTGTCAGTTTGAGAATGTAATCGGCTTCCGCTTCCTCATCCGAGCAAAAACATTGGATTTCTTCATATTTTGGTAGCAATTCAGTCAACTTAATCAAACTGTCCATGGCTTTTGAAATAAAAAACGAACTATAAACATGTCTCAAATTTGCAAAACGAATCAGCTGTTTTGTGGAATATATAAAAAATTTATGGTTTTTGTAAGCATAGGCTTTAGTTAATAGGGCTGTTCACATTTCAAACAGCTCATCAAATCATTTGACCACAGAAGTGTTAAGACGCATAAAATTTTTCGTCAAATTTAATTTTATCTTGAACACCGAAGTAAGCACATCGCGATGACGGAAAAATTTTAATACCACTTGTTATTAAAATCGCATTGGAAGAAGAAGAAGAAATTATTTTATAAATTATTATAAATGGTTTGCAACATTTATTTATTATTATTTTGTAATTATTTTCTTCCGCTCCCTCTTTTGCCACGATGTGCTCAGGTTGAAAACTTTTTTGAACTGAGAAAATCGTACTGCACAATATGACGAGTGTTCACACTGGTCAAATCGTTCGTCAAATCAACAGAAAAATCAAAAAATTT
Organism: Dichetophora obliterata; assembly: GCA_963920525.1. Taxonomy (NCBI): domain Eukaryota; kingdom Metazoa; phylum Arthropoda; class Insecta; order Diptera; family Sciomyzidae; genus Dichetophora; species Dichetophora obliterata. The sequence continues at coordinate 199,084,496 of OY986438.1, read as the reverse complement.
TGATTTTCATCAAACGATTTGACCAACGATTTGATAAGTACTCACACTCGTCAAATTGCCATAAAATTCATACAAATTCTGTTGGTGAAATCAATTGTCAAATCATTTGATGATCGATTTGATGAGCGGTTTGAATGTGAACAGCCCTAATAGGGCCCTATTAGGGCTGTTCACATTTCAAACCGCTCATCAAATCATTTGTCAAATTGTTTGAACACAAAAGTGTTCAGACTCATCAAATTTTTCATCGAATTTAATTTTATCTTGAACACCGAAGTAAGCACATAGCGATGACGGAAAATTTTTAATACGACTTGTTATTAAAATCGTATTGGAAGAAGATGAAATTATTTTATAAATTATTATAAATTATTTGCAACAGTTATTTATTATTATTTTGCTATTATTTTCTTCCGCTCCCTCTTTTGCCGCGATGTGCTCAGGTTGAAAACTTTTTTGAACTGATAAAATCGTACTACACAATTTGACGAGTGTTCACACTCGTCAAATCATTCGTCAAATCAGCAGAAAAATCAAAAAATTTTGATTTTCATCAAACGATTTGACCTACGATTTGATGAGTGTTCACACTCATGTTTGAGCTTAACAAAGCCGAAGTTATGTCAGATGAAAGCCAAGAGATTTCTTACTTGTTGCAGGCGCTGGTGGATAAATGCTGGGAGCGCATACACACTGGTCACTTTAGCGAGGTGCCGCTGGCGATTCGCAAAATATATGCAATAGCAAATTATTTTAAGGTAATTTATTTAAATTTTCACTTAATCTCACCTATTGACCTATTTTAAAAAGATGAAAGTTATACTATGATTTTATATATTAGTAGATATTCTTCTATTTATTAGACAGTCTGGATTGGCACAAGTGGAAAAATGTAGTGAAATATTGGATGATGCCATGTTAATTGGCTGTACGCAGAATCTGTACCCACGAAATGATTTATGAGTGTTCACACTCGTCAAATCGCCATCAAATCCATACAAATTTTGTTGGTCAAATCATTTGACAAATCAGTTGATGATCGATTTGATGAGCGGTTTGAAATGTGAACAACCCTAATGACAGCAAGAGGCACAGTGAGCAGGGAGGAACAAGTTTCTGCCCACTTGCGGCACGTAACGAAACGACACGAAACTACAAAATATAACTACCCTGTGTTCTTATGGACACATGCTCACTAGCCGGCGTCGAAACGGCAACGACTGTTGACGCTGACGGAAAAGCCGGTGGTGATCGTTTCAAAGAATTCTGACCGGCATTCCGTTTGCTTTGTTGTCAAAAATTTAGCGGAAAAAAATGGATGCTGAAAAATTAATTCAACTTGTTTTCAACAATGTTGAATTATATAATATGAGCCACAAGAACTACAGCAACACCATTTTAAAAAAATCAATTGTGGAATGACATTGGGAAAGAATTACAAACGAGTGGTAAATATCATGGCTAATATTTTGTTGTTTTTTGCAAAATTAAAAATGTTCTTATTTTAGGAAGTGAATGTAAAAAATGCTGGGTCGGTCTTCACGATACCTATAGGAGAGTGATTAAAAGAAGGAGGGAGGTCAGGAGTGGGCAGGCTGCTATAAGGCAGAAAGTTTGGAAGTACGAGCAGCATCTATCGTTTTTGGAACCTCACATGCAGGAGAGGGAAACGAAGAGCTCGTTAAACGCAACTTTAACTCCTGATAACCCGGAAGAAATGGAGGACAGTTTTGAAACGCCAGACAAGGCCCAACGGGTAGCAGAAACTCTGTCCACCCCTCCTGCTTTTTCCCGGAAAAAAGGACTCCTGAAACTGCTTCGGGAGCCTTGATGCAGTATTTGCTCAAAGAACAGCAGCAGCCAAAAGAAGTGAGTGGCATGAGGTCCTTCCTCATGAGCGTGGCGGATACTGCTGAGAAGTTCTCGGCACTTAATCAGCACAAAGTGAAATCTAGAATATTCAGCATTATTTCCGAGGTCGAATTTGAGGAATTGAGCAACAGACCTATTAACGCCATGCACCAATTCGCTGCTGAAACCATCTCTTCTAATTCAACTACATCGTCGCAAGATGATTTTATGGACTTAGCTCCAATTTATGTACAGGAGTATTCTAACGATACTGAAGACCTAACGGAAGAAATTGTGGAAACCACCGATGGATTGCACCAAAATCGCTGTTCTGCTGGAAGCTATTTTGTAAATTTTAAGTAACGCAATTAATTATTGGTAAAAAAATAAGCTTATTATTTCAATTTTATTTTCAATATTTAGGCCCGGTCTCACAATCAATAATTAAGTTGAACTTAAGTATGACTGATGAAAAGCATTTTCAGAGCTTATACTTTAGTTTGACTTAAGTAATGATTGTGAAACCGGGCATTACTTTTTAATATGGTCAGAATACTCGTGTACATAAATTGGAGCTAATTATAATGCTGAATATACGAGATTTAACTTTGTGCTGATCAAGTTCCGAGAACTTCTTATAAAAAATTTTTCTCAAAAGTTACAAAACTGTCCACTATTTCTTCCAAACTGCGTGTCAGGTTCCAAAAACAACATATGCTGCTCGTATTTCCAAATTTTCTGCTACTCATTTTTTCACCAATAATTAATTCATAATTTTTCATAAAATACTATATTTCATTTTCTTTTTTCTTGTCATTGAAGTTAAAGTTTTAAAATAATTTAATTTGCCAATAATGTAATCTATATATTTATTTTAAAAATGTATGTAAATAAATTTCTTTTTAATTCATTAAAGTTTAAGTTTTTATTACAACCTAGCTGGTATACCCGGTGTTACTCGAGAGTCATTTATATAAACATTTTAATATACACTTTTCTATTAAATGTTTTTTTTTTTTAATTCTGGAATAATGAAAAACATGTTGAATTTTATTTTTAAGCTACCGTTAGGAAGGTGATTGAACGAACTTTAATCCAAAAAGTTCTGGAAAATTTTTCTTCAAAATTAAAGGGGGTACCCTTGTTTTTTATATTCGAAAGTAAGGTTACTAAATAAGAGAATTTTTCGCAGTTTTTTTATCGTATATCTTTTATTAAGACTTGTATCAAATCAGTCTCAAAAGACTCTTAAAAATAAATTTTTAAAATAAAAGTCTACAAAATTTTAAGTACCTAGACACTTCTTCTTATACTTGTATTTGTACATAGTTTTACAGGTCTGATACATGTTAAATTTAATTTTTTTATTTTTGCCATTTGAGTCTGCCTTGAGGAGAACAAAGATAATCTTTAAAAAGATCTCTGGTTGCAAATGCAGCTTGTGAAGCATTGCCACCTTGGCCTGGAATGTTCCTAAGCTCTCCTTGCGTTATTGTTGATGGATTTGTTGTTGTTGGATGTTCCACAGCCTGATCATTGGTGCGTATAAAATTATACAATTCGCAAGTAGCCAAGATTATATTGTCGACATGTTGTGGTTGGGATTTTATTCGTCTGTTGTAAATTTGGAATTTTTGAGAAAGAATTCCAAATGCATTCTCAACCACCCGTCTCGCCCGCGACAACCGCTCATTGAAGTGACGTTTTCTGCCATCTTCCTGGAAACTTGCACCTGGATAGGGTCGCAATATATAGCTTTTAAGAGGGAATGCCTCGTCACCTACCACCACATGTGGCGCTTCAATATTGCTGCCTGGTAGAGCTTTGTTGCCGGGTACGTTTAGTTTATTGGCTTCCAACGCTTTTCCCAAATTGCTATTAAAAAAAATGCCTCCATCGCTGTTTTTTCCATACGACCCAACATCAATCGCTATAAAATTGTAGTTGGCATCGACCAGCGCCAGCAAGACCACTGAAAAAGTTTTTTTATAATTAAAAAAAAGTGACCCGCTATTGTTAGGAGCTGTTATCACGATATGCTTGCCGTCTAGAGCACCAATACAGTTGGGGAAGTCCCAAAGCTCCCAAAAATCTTTTGTAATGGTCTGCCAGCGCTCTTTGGTCGGTGCTGGCATTGCGATTGGCATGAGAATTTCAATGATTGCCGCACAAACCTCCTTGACAATTTTCGAAACTGTCGAATGCCCTAGCCGATAGCTGAAGGAAATCGTCTGAAAGGAGTCACCTACGAAAAGCTGTTAATTCAATCATATTTACCTTAGTTGTTTTGGATTCTTATTCTATACTTTCTTATATCACCATTACAAAAAATAACTGTTCTTTATAGCCAGTAGCAAGAGGTGCTACACATGCACGTGAAAGTTCATTAAAAAAATTCCATCGAATGCGAAGGTTCTCGCTGCTATTGCAGTTTGCGTATGCTTTACTTGTTGTTTTTTTCTTTCTTTTAATTGTAAACAAGCTATAAGTGTTGCTTCCTGTACGAAATTGACGAAAACCCGAAATAAACTCACCAAAAGTAATTAAAACAGCACTGATATCCCCCTTTGTGACATACACTGGCCGCTGCTGTCAAAATCCACTGACTCTGAAATTTCGTTGCCAGTAGCGATGAAAGTGGCATGAAAGTGAATCCAGTGTGAGTGTTTTTGTAAAACAGTATTAATGTATTGAGCTTTTCTAACTACAGAGCCAGTATACATTTAATAAAGAATTCAGGCTTTGCAAATTATGACAAACACAATATATTTCAACGAAATTTCAGAGACAGTGAATTTTGGCACTTGCAGACAGTAAATGGATAAAAGTGTTGGTTTTGTTGTGCTTTTGGGGATATTTTTCGGGATATCTGCTATTTTGACAATAAGCAACACTAAAAACTTGTTTATGATTAAAAAAAAAATATGGAAGTGAAGCTAAATATCACGCAAATATCAAAGTAAATAAAATACATATAATTAATAGTAATTATAAATAAATTTATAACATATTATAGTTATATAAAAATAACTATTAAATAAAACTGCAATTGCAGCGAGAATCTTCGTATTCGACGACATCTTCCCTGCAAGACACTCCTAACCGAAACTTTAACACATTAAAAAAATTTTTTAGTATTCACTAACACATATGCATGATATTTTGTTATTAAAATGGCGGTACAAAATACTGTTAGTTATTAAAACTATTATTTAACAGGCAGCAATTCAGTTGTACATCCCTGATTTGTGATATTGAAATGGTAGACAGAGATAAATGATTTTCGTTGTATTCTACTTGTCTTTGTCTTGTTCTTTCTTATGAGAAAAATAAATTTGATGTACACACAATTTAGAAAATTTTCAAACTAACGATATATATCGTGTAACGTGTATGATACTAATCTTAATTTTCAGTAAAAATTAAAAAATAAACGTGTTCGTATAGTAAAAAATAATAGGAAATTAACCAGGTATTCAAATGGTAGATATAACTGGTGTACTTGGTATAACAAATAGTTAATTACTTAGTCATTTCACTGGTAGCTGCGACTGATTTGTTGCCATATAAATAAGTTATTTAACGCACTATTTAACTAATTGCTTTAACTGGCAAGTTTGACAGATATTTTCAGTTATTTAACTTATTATTTAACCGATTGGAATAACAGGCATATAAAATGTGTAAGCGAGCTGACTATGCAATTTAAAGTTCTAAAAAAGTATGTGCAAGAAAAGGATACAAAATCACACGTACACAAATATTTTGGTAAGGTTTTTCAAATGGCCCTTAAGAGACTGATAGGAAATACTGACCGAAACTTTCGTATTGCTTCTCTTTATATAACCAGTAATATAGCCGGTGGTGTTCTTGCAGGGTTGTCAATGAACTTGCACTTGCATTTGTAGTCGCTTGCAACTTGCAGATAATTTAGAGTTTTTTTTGCAAATTTTTCGAAGACAATGTATGCTTTACAGGGCTTACACATTATGGAACATATTCGTCAAACGGCGGCCGTGTTCAAACTAATTTTTTAGTTAACTGTGCGTTTAGACCGCCTGAACGAACGAAAGAAACCTCGTTCGTTCGCTTGGTTTAAAAGGGGGTTTCAGACGAACGTACTTGTACGCTGACATGTACGACGACAAACTAACGGGACTATTTTGTTGAGCTTTCAAACAATCGTACATGTGCGACGACTTCATTTCATTGCTGGCTCTCAAATAGAGCACATCGGCGTAATGGCAGAACCATTTTTTTATGACCATATGATTTAGCAGTCATTTTTCATATTTAGAGAGTTGTTTATCAATTTTAATTAATTATAAACAATTATAAAATGTTTCAAACGTTTTTCATATTAATTTACTCTAATATTTTATCCGCTTCGTTGCTGTTCACCCGCTGACGCTTTTAATGAAATGAAAAAATGCAGCGAGTCGGACCGACTTGCGTTCATAACATCGTACATGTCGGTCCGACCGGCAGAAAAATCAAAAATTTTTGATTTTCGTCCGACATGTCGGTCCGACGGTCTCATTTGCTTTCGAATGATCGTACATGTCGTCGAGCATGCCGAAGTCATTGCACATGTACGATGGTCTGAAAGCCCCTAAACACTTTGCCCGAACGAACAGTGCTCGCTATAAATTTATCGCGAACGATGTTTGCCCGGTTTAAACAGTAAATTAGGGCGAACGAACGAAGATTCCTTCGTTCGCTCTGATCGAACAAGCTTCGATCTTTTTGGGCGAATCCGGTGTTGCGCTCTGTTTAAAAACAGAAAAGTAGCAAAGAGGAGTAGCTTAAGAGAATAATTTATTAAAAGTACTAAAATATGTAGTGAGTTATGTTTTATGTTTTTTAAAGTGTTCTGTTAACTTTCGCTGCAATATGAGTGTGTTGCGTAAAGGGCCAATTAAAGTTTTTTAAGCGAAAAACCCCATGTTTAAAGTTTAATTTTAAAGCGACTGTTTATTTGAGGTAATTTTTTTTTAATAATAACTATATGACTTTTAATGCAAATTTTTAAGTTTATGGATAGCAAATATTATTTAATATAGCAGGAATCCACAAAAGAGCTTGTTCAAATAAAATAAAAAAATATTTTAGGTTCTGCTGAAACTTTTTGAGTTTTTAATCGAAGATTTTAGAAAAATGCTGATATTAACTAAAATGATAGTTGAAAAATCGATTTGTGACTAAAAGCGATTCCTTAAAGTTATAACATAAAAAGTATTTCTCTAAAATAAAAATCGAACGACTAAAAGTACCAATTGTATTTGCTTAACAAGTGCATAAAATTTGGTAGCAATTTTTATTTAATTGACTTTAAATTTACGAAAATTATTGACAAACGAAAAATGTGAGAACATTTAATTTTTGTTCGTTGAAAAACTTAAATGGGCCCTTAAGTTAAACACACGTCTTTTTTATAATAACTAATACGAGTAATATATTGTTATGGAGTGGCAAACCATTTGTTGTTGAGAAACGGAGTATAAGTTTTAGTACTAATATAAAAATAAGGAGTAATCAACTCTTCATTTATTGATGTTCGGCCAAATGCACAAATTGCTGTTTACACCGCCTGAACGTACAAGATGGCGGCCAATGTTTGTTCGCGATTGATGTTTGTGCGGTCTAAACAGTACTCCGAACGAAGAATTTATTGCAATAAATTGTTCGCGATAAATTTTTCGTTCGTTCAGGCGGTCTAAACCCACAGTAAGGAGCTTATTTGATTTTCTCCTTCAAACCAGGGTTGTAAAACAAAATAATAGCAAAAAATAACAAAAGATGCTTCGCTTTTTTGACGAACACGTTGCTTTAATTTGAACGCTACCTGTTTCGAAAAAGTTAGACCGCCATGTTGTTTGAGGAACAAGTTCGCTTATGTGTAACCCCTTTTACTTTTGAACTTGCACTGTCCCGTGTAGACGCAGGGTAAGGCCCAATATGTATTCTCTACTTGCAAGGTGCATGTCACACTAGCTAGGACACGGACAAATTTGTTGTTGTTTTCGCGGGTAAAATAAGAAACTGGAAATTGAGAGAGCTTCTTTTACCCGTGAAAACAACAACAAATTTGTCCGTGTCTGCTACGTGTGACATGCCCGAAGTGATTACTTGCACTTGTAGACGCAGTGTTAAGCACCGACCATGTTTGGCCATCCCTAGTCCTTTAAGCAATCGTCTGCGAACACATCCATACAAAAAGAAAAAACGTAAAAAGACGAAAAAATGGCGACCACCAGTTCAGAGGGTATTATTTTTTATTAAATTTAGTTATTTACCTAATAATTTACATATTTTAGCATATAAGTGGACGGAAGACCCAAAATGTTTCATTACCAAATCATACCAATTTATGTTTGAATTGATGTCAGCTCAGGTTATGGTCGGTTTGATCAGTGTCTACTCAGTTTTCTGGTCTTATCTAAAAAAGAAACCGCCTTTTATTAAAGCTGCAACCAACTCATCCACTCTCAAGAAGAATAAACTTCAGGAACAAAATTACACTAATTTAAATACAACATATATAATACGAATTGAACATAACTAAATAGCTGCTACAATAAACAACACCAAAAGGAAGTAAATTGTATGCCAACACAACCACCAATAAGGAAGACATCACCACGACAAACTTAACAAGGAACATCACAACAGGAAATAAATAGTTAAAATTCACAACAAATATTGTACATTAAAACAATTAATACCAAAAGTTAAAAATAAAACACAATTTGTTAAACCTCCCATTTTAATTAACTCTTTGTTTTTAGCCATTACTAACTGGTCGTTCTGCGCCCGAATACCATTCATTATTTTTCCTGTTTGCAAATGAAGTTAAGCAGAAAAAAGCAAATGCCTCGGTGCAGTAGAAACGCAAATGAAAAAAAAAGTAAAGGGGCTTTCAGAAGCCCAGTGTAGCATACTATGGCCAAAAACCTGAATATTTAAAAAAATAGTGGCCCGAGAACAGTCAAATATAGAATAAAAAATAGAAAATTTAAATTTCTTAACCAAAGGTATTACACCTAGAACCTAAAAATCCAGCATTGATAGCGTAAACTTGGTACTTCTACGATGTCGTCACAAAATTATCGTACAAGGTCGAAAACCCATTGAAAACTCTTTCTCCCTGCAATATTCGTTTGAACGTTTAAAATTATAAATTTAATTTTACAACTCATTTCAATACTTTTTATTAGTCTTAGCTATTTATTAAAAAATTACATTTATTTCTTAGGATGACGAAGATGTTTCACTTGCTACTGAGATAACATCTTTAAGCGATCAATCTAAAAATACTTTAAAATTTTTTCTCTATATACCTATATATAGTATATCTAATGGCCATTTCAGCAATTGAAAGAACTTTGACCGAGCTTCTATTGATTAATTGTGCTGTGCGTGTTATTAAATGTTTGAAAAAAAATGATCGAGCACTGGACCTATGAGTCTCATATTCTCAAGAAACTTTACATTGCAGTTTTTACTCTCTGAGGTTTGCAATTGTTTGCAGAAGTGGCGGCCGAAAATAAATATTATTCAATTAAAAAAGCATTCTGTCAGAGTTGGGAATCTAACTTAGGCTATATCGATTCTTTAGCTTATGGGCAATGCACTCTACCAAGTAGGCTACGGTCGCAACAACTTTTTCTATTAGCATCTTTAAAAGGATATATTCAAGCCAACTGAAATTTCTTCATTTAAATATGCCATAAAGCTGTGCCTTGTCTGCTCAGCTTCAATTGATTCAGAATAAACTTCTACAGCTTTAGGTGGGGGTTTTGTTTCAATAGTCATTGGTTCAAAACAACGCTTGTAATTTTCATCGTTATCCAAGAAAAAGTTGTGCAGCACACAACATGCCATCGTCACAATCTCCACATTATCAGCGCGTAGACTTTTATAAGAAGCAAACATTTTAAATCTATTAAACAATATATCAAAAGCGCGATCAACCACTTCTCTGGCACGATTAAGGCGATTGTTGAAAATTTGTTTATGCCTAGATAAAGGTACACCAGGCTCCACAAATGGAACCATTACACGTGGTTCCAATTGAAAAGATTCATCTGCGACAATAACAAATGGTAGCCTTCTGCGTCCTGCCATTTTATCTTGCGGCAAGTGTTTTGCAGCATTGTCCAAAACCCTTTTCAATGAGCACTGTGTAAAAGCGTCTGTAAAGTTTGTGCTTCCCGGGCAACCTATATCAACGTAAATAAAGCGGCAGTTGGCATCCACAAGTGCCAGGATAATTATGCTGCTTGTACCCATTTTATTGTGAAAATATGCGGTATCGGTGCGTCGGCCCTTAAAGGTTATATGTTTGCCATCAAGAGATCCCAAGCAATTTGGAAATTGTCGTTTTATGTGAAATTCTTCAGCAATACTTTCCCATTCCATAGTTGATGCTGGAAACTAAAATGAAATAATAGAAAATCAAAAATTAACTTGAATTATGTTTTTCTTTCAGGCAAGAAAGCCGCCGGTTGATCAAATAAAACAGGTATTAATTTTAAAAGAATTCTCCAATAACAAACTGAACAAAACAGATACGAGTTACTGGGCCAACAGGTTAGTTTCAAAATTAATTGTATTAAAGCCGAATCAATATACGCAAGGAAACTGTTAAGGCTATAGAGTATATTCTAAATGAAAATATATCCAGCTAAATAATGCTGACCACAAAAACTTTTTGCTTACGAATACATTTCCAGTTAAACGCAAAAAGATATTGGTGAATAGTTGTTTTGAACCAGTTCAATTAAAATGTTAAACGTGATTTACAAACCTATCTCTTCTTAGCCATTAGATCCCAGAGTAATGGAAATTCATCAAAAAGTTTTTCAGTTTTAACGATATCATCAATACAAAGGTAATAACAATTAGGGCCAGTTTTTCAGTATGCGTTTAAGCTTTAGTCAAATTAAACCTAGCTTAGCTCACCAAAGTTGGAAATTTAGCTCGGTTTAACTAGATAGTTTAGCATTCGTTGAAGTTAAATTGACTTAAATTATCATATAGGCCCTTATGAGCTGCGTTCGATCTTCGACTGTAGTCGAATGGCCTGATCGAACGAATTTGCATTTGGTATTACAACGTGCTTTCGACAAAGAGTATCATTATTGCGATTTTCGTTAATTTCCTTTGTTCACGGTAGTATATTTTTATTAGCTGATCGTTATTTTATTTCAACTAAATACGATTTGTTTGAAAGTTGATTGCAAAAAATAGGAGGAAAAAGTTCGACTACGTCGGAATTATAGTTCGATGATTCGCAAGAGCATGAAAGCTTGACGGAACTTGCTTGAAGTAGAAAACGGTTGAGGGACGCTTTCTTTGACTAACCTTAAGCCACTTTGCTGTTGCACTAACTGGTGGTCCTACAAAATTTAATTCTAGAGTGAATACTTTCCATATCTTTGTAATCTGAACTTTGGAGCAAATACCCTTGGCAGTTAAAGCTTACTTCCATCAATGAGACCAGGTTTTCTAACTGCGATTTGTTGCTTACCACCTGAGACCTGTATAAAGTTAACAAAAACAGTTCTAGAATTAATTTTTAATCTTTAAAAACAAAACACAATCACAAAATACGAACCGCATCGAAAGCAAAATTCTATTAGACTGAAAATTCGATGGACAACGAACATTTACGGGGTTGCACTGCTCATAAGAACTTGACGTTCGATACTCGTTGTTCGATAACCAGCGAAGATCGAACGTCGAAAGCAACTCGTAATAAGGGTCATAATGTTTCTTTTTTGCCTAAACAGAGTTTAAACGTCCAATTTTGGTGAGTTTAATTTGACTAGATTTTAAACACGTACTGAAAAACTGGCACTTAATGGCGGATTGTTCTAACTGGGCTAACTGCGAGGACACAGCTTGTGCTATACAGTGCACATTGAAGGAAGGATGTGAAAAAGCCAAGTAGTTGAGTCAGCACAATATTGCAGTACCTCAAGAGAGCAATATCGAAGTAGTCGATAGAACAAACATTCAAAGTGTAGAGTGTTTTATTAGTGCGATATGAGATGATGACAACGTTAATGTTGAAGTTTTAAGTGTTGATTTACTTTGTTGAAATTTATATCCTTTAAAATATTTGATACAAGTGCTTAAATAATTAACAAATAAATTTGCTTAGTTTTATACTCACACTCAAATATTTGTCTTTTAATTTCTTCCATATGACATCACACACCTCAGGCGTTGAAGCGCTAAGAACTGAGGATGATAACTTTATCTGTGCATCTATTATTTTTAATGATTCTCCAGTCATGATAGATATTAGAATTCCAGCTAGTCTTTTTTCAGGCGGAATTGCTTCTCTCATTGGTGTATCTTTTTTTGTTAAATCAGCTTTTACAAGAATGAGTAGAATTTCAGCTGTGGCTTGATCTATTCCGAGAGCTTCCATTTCATTGGAATATGAAAATGCATTGTCATTTTCTTCCTCTCGAAAAGGCTTAACCCATGATCGCTTCTTCTTGTAAGGTACTCTCACTGCAAGCTCGCAACATTCTATTAGGCCAAGTATAATTCTATTGTCGTGGTCATCATCTACATCCAAGCAGTTTGCTGCCATTGTGGCGCAATCCGTCAGAGCTTGTAAAAATACACCACCCTCTGCTTCCTCCATTTTTTCCCCGCTTTTATTAAATAAAATGTTCAGCCTAAAAGTCCAAAAACTGTAAGCTACTATATAATTAAGTTAAACTACGCAAAAGTATCCACAGATTCTCAGTATTTGACTCAGTTTATTCAAGACTTTCCGCTTCAACAAAATTATAATCGTCGCTAAAACAACAATGTTATTACGCTGTCAAAAATTGATATAATGATTCAAGTAATACTCCAAAGGCTGAAATTATGCAATAAAAAGTAAATGTATTTGAAGCGCATTCACATTAAGCACTTAAGTTGCTTCTAGACGAAGCGACAATTGGGCCTATTCTGCCAGTAGCTCGTTCCTGTAACTCGTAGCGATCGTAGTTACCGACTTATATTACCGATTTGACATCACTCTGATGTCACTCTCACCTGCAATGTTTCTATACGTATCTGAATCGATTTCTGTTCGATTCTTTCGTTCCAAATTGATAAGCTATCACATGTTCTAATATTATTTCAATGGAACCTTTTAAAAAAGTGTTTCTGCACGTAAAGTCAATCGATAACAATGTGTCACTTTTCTCACTGGCTTTTCGGCAGGTGAGAACTCTACCGATTTATCTAATGTCAGTAATGTTGTGTATTATTAAGTTATAAGTACTCGAAATATAACTTTAAAAATGGTTACTTTTATATAAGTAAAATTTTTTATGGATTGAAATATTTCATTGTTCTTAAAAAGTTTTAATTTTAAAGGTAATGCAATTTATAAATAATGCCTTTTTACATAAAATTTAAAAATTTTAGCAAAATGGTAAGTTTTTGCTGCACAGCACTAAGTGTAAAATTATTTACATTCATAATTAAAAATTTCATAATCGTTGATTATTGCCGCAACCATTAACACACATTATTATATTATAATTAATTTTCTTAAACTGCAAATATTTACTTTTTATTAACAAGACAAGCACCTATTTATAATAAAGTTTTAGCGCAACTAAAAATAATATATTCGAGTAAACAGCTGTTTGTCATTTGACTCAGTTTCGCAACTTTTCTTCTTGATTTGTGTTCTTTTTCTTCACGGTCCGAGTTTTTACTGATTTAAACGTACAGAAACATTAGTTGTCAGGAATTCGGTAGCTAGGGATCGATAACGGCTGACGTCACACAAATCGGTAACTTACCGATTTTGTTACAGGAACGAGCTATAGATCTGTTATTCTGTCATGAGTTTTCTGTTATGAATCATAAAAGATGCCGACCATAAAAGATCTTTTAAAATTGGTATTCTGCATTTCGAACTTTTATGGTATCCTGTTATCAATTTTCGAAAAAAAATCTATTACAATTCTGTTTACTTCTGTTATGAAACAGCTGATTGCTGTCAATAAATTAAAAAAATATATAAACACAAGTTGAAGGTGTTATCGCTTTTAACATGTAAATTGCAAATATTTTTGCAAAATTAGATCTAAAGAAGTACTGTACATTAGGATTACAAATTGGCATTGCCGATTTGTTTAAATTGCTTGTTTTAAAACAACGTTGGACTGGGAGGACGACCCAGAGCAGAAGCTAAAATTTCAATAAAATTCGTGACTGACGCAGTTATGGTGAAGGTGGAAGCGGAAGAAACAGACGTGATCGAGTAGGTTACAAACATAAAGAACAACGTGGAGACGAGCATATGGGGGTGGCCAAAACCACCGAATGACAATCGTCGTGGCGGCGATAGTGGTAGCTCATCCTACCAACGACAAGAGGTTGAATGCAAGAGAGAGCGAACTAGTAACTACGATGGAGGCGATGCAGGAGGTTCCTCATACTTTCGACAGGAGAATGGACGCAACAATAAACGCAGAATAATATTTAAATGTTGATAAAATGCAGAAAATGTATCTGTTATTCTGTTGTGTTTCATAATAGATTTTGTCATGTAGAATACCAATTCAAGAGCTTGTAGAAGATTTTTCGACAGTTCGAAAAGTCTTTTGTGATTTATAACAGATTTCATAAAAGATTGTCATGTAGGACACGAACTTTGATATTATAACAGATTTTTTGACAGCTCAAAAATTTGTATGGGAGCTCATAACAGAATTTTTTCATAAAAGATTCCGCAGAATAGGCCCAAATGTTTTCCGACAAATTTTCATGTCTCTCCAAATTTTGACTTATGTAAAAAGTTTTTTCAAAGGAATAATTGCAGTTACGGCCCACGCACATAAAAATTTCTTTGTCTAAAAGGGCCTCCTTAGTCCAAAAGTGTAAAAACAAATGTCGGTGTCGACAAAAATTTGTGAAAACTTGAAAAATTACTATTTCAAGCTTGTTTTTAACACTCCGTACAACGCAAATAATTGTATCTGTTAAATTTAAAATTTAATTTAAATTTAAATTTAATTTAATTTAAACTTAAAATAATTAGGTTTAACCCTCAGTAAGTCCATCACCGGCTTCACTGTCTACAGTACTTCTAGATAAAATTTTCTTTTGATTTATCCTATTTCATAATTTTTTTTATTTTGTGCGATTTTTCATTATTTATTTTGGACTTTATTCTACACATTTCATATTTTGCACTGAATTTGCAAACTTTTGCGAATTTTATTTCCTAATCTATTTCAGATTGACATTTTTCGGACTAAGGAAGCCTGAATACGTTTAATAAAAATAAGAAAAAAAATGTTTACGCGTGGGCCTTAAACTGCACTTATGGCATTTGCGAAGAAAATAATAGGGGTATTCACGATTCAGTGCACTTGCCTGTGTAGTTGAGGATTTGAGGACTTGTGCACTTTACAAAAACAAATTGTACGTAGGTCTAAAATGTGCACAAGTGCTTTCCTACTATTACCTTCAACTTGAGGACTTTAGGACTTGAGCAGTTGTGCACTTGTGTGCATTGAAAAATGTTGACAGCTTTGAAATGGTGATGGTGGTGTGTTCACGAAAACCTAACTGCACAACTGCACAAGTCCCCAAGTCCTCAACTGCACAGGCAAGTGCACTGAATCGTGAATACCCCTAGTTTTTTCTGCACTTACGTGAAACTTATGTATTGTGTACGTGAGTTTAACTCATAGCTGTCAAGGTGGTTGTATCGAGTAAGTACCCAGATGAAAAACAAAGAGACCTGCCGATGCACATTGGAGTATTTTATACTCAAAAAAAAAAAAAAAAAAAAACCAAAAAAACCAAAAAAACCAAAAAGAGAACCTCCTCCTTTTTGAAGTCGGTTAAAAATGCGATTTATTGAAAAAATCAAATTTAAGATAACCAATAATAATTAGTACAAATTTAAAGAATATTTAATAAATAACTGTAACCGAGTAATTCACTTTTAAAGGAAATGGTTTTTTATTTTTGTGAAGGAACAGTGAGAATTAAGATTTTGTGATATTTTAGTGCGATGTTTTTTTTATTAAATAGAAAGTTTAATTTCTTTTTACAATTAAACCTTATATTTTAGGTATTTAACCAAGATTTTGTGGACATTTTTAACACAAAAGTATTGGTAAGTATTTTCAATGTTTTTTCCAACTAAGCTTTAAAAAATCGTGTTTTTTCGGTACTTATGTAGGCATATAGTTGTGAAAAAAGTGAAGTTAAGTTGATATGCATTTTTTTGTGCAGAGTAAATAATATTAAAATTATGCCAAAAATAAAAAGTTAGCCTTTTTTGGCTTTTTTAAAAGTATTAATTTTTTTATACTTATATATGAGAACGTATTCCATAAAAATGTGTACTAGTGCTTTATCAAAAAAAAGTTATAAAGAAAAACGAAGAATGAAAAAATATTCGTACAAAGTGCCAGTGCTGCAGTTAGAATTTATATCTTGGGGGTCGGTGGAGAACAGTACATGTATATGATATATTTAAATGTGAATGTACGTTTTTTGCATTCTTTTATTCTTAATACTGCTAGATTATTTGTAAAACTATACCCCAAATATTTTATGCCTTCAACAGTACATAAATACTGTATACACGGACCCGATACAACATTTATTGCGTTTTTGCCATAGGTCAATTACACTGTAGGTTACACTGTAGGTTACACTGTAAAAATGATTTTTTGAAAAGACACACAAAAACACCGAGACATAAACTTATTTTTCGATCGCAGAACTTAGTGGCATACTTAGTTTTTCCCAATCAGGTCAAAATCAAGGGATATTCACATTTTTAACCTTTCAACCTTTTTAAGATTCAAAAAGTTACAATAAATAAAAAAAACTTCCAAATGACGGAAAAAGCAAATTGGCTTAACTTTTGAAAAATCAAAGATTCAACAGGACAAACTCGATGCTTACGTTTGAGGTTTTTTAAAAATATTGATTTGACCAAAACTCCATTTTGACCAAATTTAAATGTTGAACTTAAAAATTTTAAAAAAATATTAAAATTTTTTTACTCAAATTAACGTTTTTATTTCATTCTGAAATTTCAATTCTGAAAGTTTAACCAAATCGGTGGAGTACAAAATTTTTGAGGCGCAAAAATAAAAAAATATAGCTGCACATTTTATTTTTCTCGTAAGTGTAGTCGTCACAAGGTCAACGAAGACATGTTTCATCATGATTATGATGATAAAAAATTGGTGATGATGATAATGATAATGATAGTGATGATGATGATGCTGATGTTTTTGATGATTATCTGAATCAATCAGATTATGTCAGTATAAAATTAAAAAAAATTTAATTTATATTGAATAATGTTCCCTTTTTATTATATTGTAAATTTGCGTTTCTGATTATCGAATACCCCCCACTGTGCGGTGAAGGAATATGGTAGATTATAATTTGAATGCTAGTTTAAGATGTCTACTTGTGAAATTTTAAAAACTTCCTCATTACTTCTAAGTGAGGTATGCATCATGTTTACTTATGCAAAAATTCCGCTTATTTTAAGGGGCCAAAGAAACCCATTCATATCATGGTATGAAAACAGAATTAAAACCGTGAGATGCATGCAGTAGTGCTGCTATGAATCGATGTCTGAATCGATGAAGCGCTGTTAGAATGGCGTAGTGGCAAATATTCGCGATGTCCATTCCATACCGTAATTATTCAATGACAATTTCCACATACCTGGAAAGCCATATAGCCGAAACTGATATGATGAACATAAACTTTGAGAAATGAAATGAGATATCAATAGGGGTATTCACGATCCGGAGCTCTTTTGGAGCTCTTGTGCAAAAAAGCTTAATGATCTCAAAAAGAGCTACAAACTATGAACACACCTCACACAGACAAAATCAAATGAAAATGCTTTGACAGTTAGTGATGTAGAATTGAGTTTTCAAACAACATTTTGTATCAAATATTTGTATAATGTTTAAAAACCGACGAAAGCTTTTGATACTTTTTTATTTGTTCGTTATTTTTTGCTGGTATTAGCTGATGCTTCAATAATATCAATAGGGGTATTCACGATTCAGTGCACTTGCCTGTGCAGTTGAGGACTTGAGGACTTGTTCACTTTACAAAAACAAATTGTACGTACGTCAAAAATCTGCACAAGTGCTTTTCTACTATTGCTTTCAACTTGAGGACTTGAGGAATTGAGCAGTTGTGCACTTGTGTGCATTGAAGAATATTGACAGCTTTGAAATGGTGACGGTGGTGTGTTCACGAAAACCTAACTGCATAAGTCCTCAACTGCACAGGCAAGTGCACTGAATCGTGAATACCCCTAATAAAAAATTTAAAACTCACAGTGTTACGGGATGTTTTTTTTTATTGGTACTATAACCTTACATAATTCACCATCACTATTCATTTGCTGCCAAAAGACACAAAGTGCAAAAAAAAAGAGCTCAAGAGATCAGCAAAAGAACTACAGGCCATAGTCGGAGCTCTTTTGCAAAAAAGCGCAATTTTGACAGCACGTGTATTTTGCTTTTTATGCAACAATACCGCTTTTTGCACAAGAGCTCCGGATCGTGAATAACCCTCATATAAAAACCTAAGTATCCAAGTATTTCTAAAGATTGAGTGAAAATGCTGACAAGAAATGAAATGAAACACAACCAAAAATAAGGAGGGGGTGGGTGCTGAAGCTCCAAGTATAAAAACGTATTATAAAGGGTATTCCATTAAGACGTGTGGTACTTTGATTTTGAATAAAACGCAAACGGTTTGGCATTTTTCCAAATATTTTATTTCGTTCGAAAGGTCACACAACGGGATTTTGTGTGAAAAATTATTTACGGATATGTTCACCGCGACTATTCCGTCGATATCTCACTCTTTCGGCTATATTTTCGATGACATTTTGCAGTATGGCCTCCGGAATGGCCCGAATCACCGATGTAATATTGCTTTTCAAGTCTGGAATAGTCTTCGGATCATTCACATAAACTTTATCCTTCGTGTAACCCCACGGCGTCAAATCGCATGATCTGGGTGGCCAATTCACATCCCTGCGACATTTTTGGAAGAACCATCATCTTCAGCAATCATTTGCAGGGCTTAATCAGCGAATATACGACGTTGTGCGTGGCCACGAGGCAACAGCTGCTGCGTCAATTGAACTTTATATGGGTATAACTTTAAGTCCAAGCGCAAAACTCGCTGCATGGAGGTCGCGGAAATGGCCAATTGTTGCGAACGATGGCGAATAGACATTTCGATGGACTCGACGACACTTTCACTTACGGCAGCAATATTTTCAGCACTGCGTGATGTCCGCACTCTGGTTGGCTTTGGAACATCAAGTACGGACCCAGTTTGATAAAATTTATACACAATTCCAGCAACATTTTTGATGCAAATGTGACATGCATTCTTAGGGACACTGCTTCCAGAAGACATTCTATAGATCAAACTGTGCTTGTTCTTAGTCTTGTAAAGAAGTTCTTTCAAGAGGCATTCTTATAACCTACTTCTGGAAGATATTCAAATGGCATTTAAATTGAACAAAAGTAAAAAAAAATATATAATTATAATATATGTCTTACATATTTTCCGTGGGATTTTTTAAACCCCCAATTAAACCCGACCACTTACTACGATGGAAGGAATGCTTCCCTTAGTCTTTTCTAGAAGTGCTTCCAGAATTTTTTCAATGGAAGATTTCTTTGAGCCCTTCAATGAAAGGATTCTAGTAGGTGTTTTCCAGGAGAACTTTAAAAGGGCATACCATGCAATGGTTAGGGGGGGGTCTTAAAACATAACACGGCAAATATCCCTTTTCCCGATTTTCTTGCGATTTTGGTATTGGAAATGAGAAGTGTTTGGGTTTTGTTGAGTTTTAAAAAATCCCACGTGAAATATCCCTTTTTCCGATTTTTACGGCATTTTGCTGTTGGAATTGGTTGGGTTTTTTGTTTAAAAACCCCACAGAAAATATCTAAAATATATATTGTAATTATATGCACTTTTTGTACGTTTATTGAATTTAAATGCTAATTGAATACCTTGCACAAGTAATTTATGAGAATGCCTCTTGAAAGCGCTTATCGATAAGGGTAAGAAGAAGCACAATTGGATCTATAGAATATCTTCTGAAAGCAGTGTTCCTAAGAATACATGTCACATTTTCTCAAAAATTTTGCTGGTTAGATCCTGTACTCTTACAATGACAATGACACAAAATATAGCGAACAAGGGTCGATAATGCAGATTTTACTCGATAGCAAAGTACCACACTTACTATTGCAACACCCTTTACAAAAGATAAGAACACACGGTAATAACCAATGTTTGAAAATTTTTCGACATAACTCCTAAACCATACATAATACAAGGCCAATTTATATGCCAAAATGTTTGTCATTACTCTAGATAAAAAACTGAATCCTTGGAAAAATTTAAACCTAAGCGTTGCTACCTAGCTGAAATTTTTCGTTTTGGTTTTTTCGATGAATTATTTTTTCGTTTTTTTGTCATAAAATCCAAACCGTATATGGGACAAGGACAATTGCTGTTTGAAACATTTAATTTTTTGGTGCAAAAAAAAAAATGCAATCTATATTATATATGTCTAAAAAATGTGTTTAAAAAAGAATAAAACATTGGCAATAAAGTAAGCTTATTTTATCGATTAAGCCGAACCAAGCCTCTTTTCGCGATAGCTGTACTCGATTAAAAGTAAGAGGCTTTTAAGGTTTTTTGTAGTATATTATATCGTTTTTTCGACATAACTTTAAAACCATACATCTAGACCATACATATAGAGACGATTTATGCACCAAAATGTTTGTCATTACTACTAGATGATAGATTGCATTCTTGAAAAATTTTTAAAAATAAGTGTTGCCACCTAAACTGAAATTATTCGTTTAGGCAGGCCTGTAGTCAGGCCAAGAAGACAGAGGGGGCAGGCATGAGTGCCGGGGGGGGGGAAATTTTTGTTTTTTCATTTAAATAAGAAAAAAAAAACAAATTTTTTAACGTGTGAAATGAATACATTACACATATTATTAAAAAACAGTTAATTTTATAATATTTACATGGATATGTAGATTTTTTTAAACATGAGATTAATACTTAAAATATAATTAGGGTATACACTTCACTTCGTAATTTTCCGAAATCGGAATTTTACGAAAATTTCAGTGCGATTGTTGTTGTTCTGGTTTTCCGAAGATTGCTTAAATTTAATCATCTATTGAGTTGATGAAAAATAATCGTCGGAAATTTACGAAGAAAAGATGTTTTTAGTTCGCACAAGCAACTGTGTTTCATTGAAAAAACAACATCCTGAACGGTATTCTTCAATAAAATTTGATGTTATTTAGTTATTCACTTATTTTCGGCATTTTTCACAATTAAACGACAACGACAAAGGTTTCAATAAATTTACATTTTGCGAGTTTGACAAATGTGTCGGAAAAAAATTGAAAAGCAGTCGCTCACTTCAACTCGTCGTAAATTTGCGATATCGGAAAATTACGAAGTGAAGTGTATACCCTAAATATAAAAATTAATTCAGGACTTTGTAATGAAATGAAGATAAAAAGACAAGATTCATTTAAAGTGGCTAGAAATATAGGAAAGAGTAGCGAAATGGGCTAACATATGTTTAAGACATTTTTTAAGTAAAACAAATAAAAAAATTGAATTAACCCGCATCCGTTGCTTGCATCAAATTGATGCAAATTTTTTATTCAGATTTATATATAAAGAACAAACATGCCTGTTTTGATTTAAATCTTTTGCTTCTTTAAATTTTTGCTAGAATTAAGATTTGCAGTTTCTTCTTATTTTAAAATAAATAAAAATTCATCATGCATAAAAAAAAATTAAAAATTAAAAACACTTCAATGAATTATATATTCTTTTTGTATCTGCATCAAATTGGTGCACAACGTGCTTTTCATTTCTAGAAAGTTCCTATAGATGCGAGCTAAAAATTATTTAAATTTAAATCTTATTTTTTTGGTAGCAATTGTTGGTGACCAAGTAGAAATTTGAAAAATTGTAACAATTTGTCTGAAATGCTTTGTACAAATACAAATTTCATATACATATTCAAGTCATAAATAAGGTGAATGTGTACCTATATTTTTTGTTATTTTAAACTAAACTAATTTTAAAGCATTAAACAAATATATCTACAAAATGCAAATTAATTATTCATTTAAAGTTTTTCATTGTCTGATTTGGCCGGGGGGCAAACGGTTGTAGTAGGATGGACATTGCCCCCCTTGCCCCACCTTGAATTATTTTTGGTTTTTTTCACTATAAAATCATAACCATATATCGGACAAGGACGATTGCAAAGACATTTTGCTCTTATATCTTAAGAGATATTTTAGTTAATGAATAAAGCTTATTTTATCGATATTTAGCCTCGTTTTCGACTTATCGGCGAAAAGAAATACATATCCCTAATTAAGCTCCTTAGAACCGCGGTTCAAAATCTACACGCTCAGAAATCTTGGAATTAATTTTAAGCCAAGCGTTGGAATCATGCATTTTTTAATATATTTTTGATTAAAACTTATACTTTCAAGTATATTAAAAAATTGATTTAATGTTATCTGTATTAAAGTATAATAAAGATTGTATTATATACAAGTCATAATACAAATTGTCTTAAAATATAATACAAATATGTATCAAGCATCTGTCAAATTGTCATTCTGATTCCGAAATCTGACATTGTCAAAATAAAACCTAAAGAAATAGTTTTTGTTGACGAAAAACCGTATGTTATAAAAGAAACTTTAAATGAATAAATATTTTGTTATTGGTTGACCAAATATTTTCTTTTTATTTCACTTGGAATTTTAAAAGTAAGTAAACATATAAAAGATTAATAGCTTTATTCCATAAATGTTCCATAAATTTATTCCATAAATGTTGATTTTTCCTTTCACCTTTTCAGGACAATATGTATTAAATGTTATACATCTTGTTTTACAGTTTAATACAATCTGTATTACTATTTAATACAATTTGATACAATTTGTGTTACTATTTAATACAATTTGTATTAATATTTAATAAAAATTTTTTTATTCGTATTACTTTTTAATAACTGAAGTATTACACTTGATTACAAATGTATTAAAATATAAACCAGAATAGTATTGTTCTAAACTTAGTTTCTATTCCAATTCTGTATTAGAATTTAGTATTATGGGATTAGAATTCAATTTTAATATTTGGCATATATTAGATTCTAATGCAATTCTGGTGTGGTCATATATACAATACAGTTTTTATTAGAATTTAATCCAAGATTTCTGAGTGTGTAATTTACAGATCTATACATCTAATAATAATCTTTACAGAATTCTTTTGAATTTACATGAGTAATATTTGTGATCGATCGGACAAATCTCTTTTGCAGGAATGTAAATAATGCCTTCTTCTTTTCCCACAAAAAGTCTCTTAAGTCTCTTGCCACTTTAATCAATAAAAAATGTAATAAAGATTATTAATTTCACAGTTGTCGGAAATATGTAAACATTCAGTAATCTAAAATTATTTAAAATATTTTAAATAACTTTTTCTTAAAATGGCAAATTATGTAAATTAGATCAATCACAATCTTTAAAGGTTGATAGTCGCGTTGAAATCCGCAGCATGCATTGGAATTCAGTAGCAACAACAACAATAGCAACAAAAAAAAAGATCAGGGTTACGAGAAATTAACGGAATTAAGTGCAGACATTCGCACGTGTTCCATTGATCATACATCAGATGCAAGCAAACGATGGATGTTCTCGACAAACAAAGCGATGCATACATAAACTAAGCGATCAGCTGCTAAGAGTGAAAAAAATACATTGCATACGGACAGAGATCGACAGCGATCACGTGTGTGCGACAGAGAGCGAGAGGGTGAACAACAAAATGTTGCTGATGGCCTCAGCTGCTGTTGTCATACAATTTCTTGCTTCATTGCTTGTGATGGGGTTCTTTTTATCACGATTTTGCTGCTGCAGCCGTGATTCAATGTTCCACGCTTTCGATCGTGTCGGTAACAATTTCACTTCCATATCAATGCTTTTGTAGCCGTTGTTGTTGTTGATGTTGTTGCTGTTTTAGTTGTTGGATGTGTGAGCGACCCAAGTGTTCGACGACAATCAAAATGAAATTTCCTGGGTCTGTGGCGTTTCTGTACCGTTTGTTGCATGCAAAAATATCATAAAGAAAAAGCACTGAAAAACAACAACAACCATCCAACTGCTGATGAAAAGATCAGCAACAAAAGACAATAAAAAGCTGTAACAGCAGCACCAGCTGAGTGCATTAAACTATATTGCTAATCATGTTGTTGTTGTTTTTATTGTTGTAATGATCAACATATGATCTTTTTCACAGCAGTTGGTTTGGCATTAAATTTTTTAGTGCAATAACATTGGTAATGAACGTTGTTGATCAGCAATGATATTGTTGCTGCTGCAACAATGATGTGTGGGACTGTTGATCTTGTTATGCAGTAATTAAAGATACGATCGTTGCTCGTCGCAAATAAACATTTGGAAGAAAATTTATAAAATTTCGTTATTTTTGTATAAAGGTATAGTAAGTGATCTTGAATAGTAGTGATAGTCGCTTTATGTATGATATTTGTGAGGTAAAAAATAAATCCTTATAAAAAACAAAGAATATAAACATTTGAGGGATCTCAAGATCAAGTATTAAAAATACTACAATAAAATGATCTTTTCGGTGAAAGCTTAGACACGAAGATAGTCGTCGTTGCATCTGAGGTAGACATAAATCACAAAATCATGTCTTGTGCTTTTTATTGTTATATTTTAGCCAAAACGCGACATTAAAGTGAGCTTAAATAAAAACGCCAATAAGTGCGTTGCGCCGCACGAACGATATCTCCAATACTATTACCAGTCAATAAAGTTTTTTCTTTTCGATTTTTAACAACAGTTGTTGCTATATATGTATGTATATATAAATAAACTGGAGCAGCAAGCAAGCAACACTTTCGCCAATTATTCCGCATAAATAAATACGAAACGCCTCAAATAACCAGATTAAGCAAAGTGCTCGCACAAGCTGGCAAGCAGGCGAACAGCACATGCGCAGCAGCAACAGTTATCGGTGATCTGCCAGGCAACGAAAACAACAACAACAACAACAGCACAGAGAGCAACATCGTCTGCTTGGCCAACGTCGAAGGCCGCTTGTTGTTGCAAACATATGGTAGATCATTAATTAAATCCGCCCGAGCGCCTAGCACTGTCATGAACGGCAACAACAGCGCCAACAACAAGTACAATGATCATCATGATTGTTTTCAAAACTGCTAAAAATATACGATGCAGCAGCAGGATTTAGAAAAGAAAAAAAAAGACTGTATTAAATAATAGTATAAATAAACCATCATAAATAGTCTGACAGGCATGTGCGCCAAATCAACTGTCTTTGCATTCACCTCACTTCAAAGATCGACTCGATACATCTACGTAGTCGCGTCGCTGTCGCTGTTGCGCCGCTTAACGTCAAACCACTTCGGCACATTCTTAGCTTTGTGCTAATGATAAGGTGCTTTTACCACAGCTATTAACTGCTGCATCATCACCATCATCACTATCACCATCATCATTATCATGATCATCGTCATTTTCATCCTTAGCGCACCAACGATGACCACAAGTTGCCAACATCCAGTGTTGTTGGCTTAAATGTCTGAACGCAGCAGTCTAGTTAGGCGATTTATTAACTTTATTTCTATATCATTAGATCGTATAACACAGACATTCATCACTTGCTTGGTTAGCCGTGCTTGGCTGGTCTGACGACTGGCTGGTGATGAATGCGCAAGACGCTTTAGATGCTGCTATTTGGACCACCGACGGACTGACAACCAACGCAAAGCGAGTGCATCGCAACGAGAACAATTTAAATTCCGACATAGCAATAGCACTTCATTCATAGGCGGTGTGGAGTGGGATGGAGGGGGGACCCAAGTAACAATATTAGCCATATATTCATTCTTGCAGAGCTTATAGTGCTATCTTATATAGCAGCAAGCTTCAACTATAGCTTTAGTCGCGCTACTAAAGCTCTTGCAGAGAATATATAAGGCTACTTTCTTGAGTTTTAAAGCACTATTTTTACTTCATATGAGGAGTAGAAGTAGCTGTAAACTTTTAAAAGAGTCCCTGTCAAACCCAAATAAGAGCTCTTGCAAAGCTCTTTTTTATTATTCGTTTAAGTATGTATGTGTTAAAAATAAACTCAATAAATATATAAAATTTGACAAGTGTTTGTGATGATAAGAATGACAAATAAATTAAAGAAATAATAAAGTGATTATTATATCAGACTCATGTTCGTGTATTCGTTATATGCTGCGAATTTCGGTGCGCTTTTGAATTTATCGGAAACGTGAATGTAGTACTTCGAAAAACTACAACGGGCTTAACAAATAATTAAAATTAAGAAGTGTTAATTATTTAAAAATAGTTGGAAAATTTTTAACATTCTTTAAGATCAACTTAAAATGATTTAAGTACTTTATTCTTAAATATATGTATCATAGAAATCATCAATTTCGTTTTAAATATTATTGTAAACACTAATATTTAGCTTGCTTCAACTCCGAAGATTTTCTATTTTTTATAAGATCGCCATTTTTTTCAAAGAAGCTCTTTATCAGATTTTTTAGTCACTTGTTATTCCCAAAAAATTTATTGCATTAATTTACAGTATTTTATATCTATTCGCTTTAAAAATGCAATACAAAAATACACATTAAAGCAAATATTATACTCAATCTACGAGTTTTAAAACTGCCGTATAGTAATTTTTATTACTTTAAAAGATCCTTTACAGAGCAAGTAGTAAATTTTAGAGTTCTGCTCTTTTGCAGATTTGATAAAATCCTTTACAAAGCTGTATAAAGTATTAAAGCTCAAAATGGTAAAAAATCATATTTAGAGCATTTTCCTTAAAATTAAAAGCAACTAGCAGCAAACAAAGCTGCGGTAAAGCTTTAACCGCATATTATACACCTATAGAACATTTTTTTTTTTTTTTTTTTTTTTTTTTACATGCAATAACAATAGAGTTCAGCTACTACAGCTTTTTCGCACTTTCTCCGCATTGGATCATCTTAAGAACCAGCCCAAATAACATCAAAACATCTCAATAAGGCCATTCACAGTTCGAATACGCTGGTCTGCCATTTGTTCGATCCGCTATTTGTACGCCAATTTACGAAAGCGCATTTTGCTTTGCTGTTGTTTTGCATACAAATGCAAATACGCAGGCACTCGTAAATAAAAGCAGCCCTTGGAGGTGTTTTTTGTACCTCGTATTTTTATGCTCTGTCTACAGCCGCATAATCACATACATCATAGAGTTGCACAGTCTTTTTATACGACAGTCACATGGCGAGGTGCTCACAATTCAAACAATAACAAATGCTATAAATACGATTTGTTAAAAGTACGCTCAAACCGTGAATAGCCCCAATGATATCGATAAGAGCGGTCCAAAACAATCCAAAGTGAGAAAAATTTACCCACCATAATATGGGTTGGGCTCAGGGACAACACAAGACATAACAACTAACCATGCGTTTACATAGATCTAATCATACATTAGTTTTCAATCTACTTTTGAGTTGACCTTTCGATAAGTTAACATCAAAAAAGCTACAGTTGTTAACAAAGGTACTCATGCGATGTAAAGGAGCAGTAGCCATATAATTTGTTCTACTAAAAGGTAAGTAAATTAAATTGTTAGCATTTCTACTGCTTCTACGGTTAGTGTTAAAATTTATAAGAGTTAGAAGTTCTGGTGAATCGAATACACCAGTTATGAGTTGGTGTAAATAGACGATATCTGCAGACTTCCTTCTCTCATTCAAAGATTGCATTTTTAAAAGTTTTAAACGATCCTCATAAGGAGGAAGGTTTAAAGTATCAGTTGCACTTAAGCCCCTTAGAGCAAACCGAACAAAACGTTTTTGGATTCTCTCTATACGTTCAACATGTACATTGTAACTTGGGGACCAAACTTGACTTGCATACTCTAAGTGAGGTCGCACAATTGCATAATACAGCGTTGTAGTTGTGATCATACTATTAAATTCTTTGGCCCAGCGTTTCATAAACCCGAGCATAGAAGATGCTTTTTTACAAATGTAATCAATATGAACGTTAAACGATAGCTTAGAATCCATGCATATACCAAGATCTTTGACAGAATCTACACGATTTAAAGCCGTATCTTTTATCGTATAATCAAAAATTAAATTATTCCTTTTTCGCGAAAAGGTCATAGTTTGGCATTTATCTGGATTTAGAAACATATTGTTTTTAGAACACCAAATTTCAAAGGATTTCAAATCAGACTGGAGCAGATCTGAATTGTCTTTAGCATCTATTGTTCTGTATATTTTCATGTCATCTGCATAGATAAGTAGATGAGAGTGTTTGATGATGTGGGTTACATCATTAATGGCTAAAATAAACAGAAGTGGACCAAGGTGGCTACCTTGAGGAACACCTGATTCAGCAATAAATTCAGCTGACAATACGCCTCGAAATCGTATTTGATAAGATCGCTCCGTCAGATACGATTGAATCCAGGACTCACTCGCACCTAGTTGCTCCAACAATGTTACTTGGGGAGTGGTTGGAGCGGAGAGTGGTGTTGGTTGAGTTAGGAAGATCTACACAAAACTCAACTCGTTTCTACTGCTCTAGTTTCTAGCCAACAGTTCTTTTTCTATCCACCTAGACTGTGGTCTTTGAAGTACGAGTACTCGTCGTATCGTGGTAGAACTTCATTTGAAAGCTCTTTTCTTTTGCTTTTTTCGACTTTTGGCGTTGATCTCAACTGCAAAGTTTACAAGGAAGAACTGCTTCAGCTGGCTGCACGCGATCGCTGACAAAAGTTGAAATACTTTTCTAAAATATTACGATGCTGTTGAGTGTTGTTGGGACTTTGAGCTGATCGCATTGGCGTCGGAAGCGGGGGGAAAAGGGGGGCAGTTGCCCCCGCACTTTTTTAGCTAGATAAACAATTTAAAAGGAAAAGTTATTCAAAATATCAGTTTTTTTACAACGATAATATTTTTGTATTATATATTTTCCTCTTCTTTCTCTCTTCTTCATGTTTCATGTGAAGAAATTTGCACTTTTGAACTGAACTTTTTTTGCACCACCATTTGTACTGCCCCCCCATTTGTACTGCCCCCCCAGATGAAATTCGCTTCCGACGCGCTTGGCTGATCGGACTTTTTAAAGCTACATATGTGTTTAGTTGCATTAGAGAGAAAATAAATTGTGATCAGAACTTCAATTGGGGCCTCGTCCCCAAACGTTGGTCAAAAAATGCCCAAGATATGACGATTTTAAATTTTGGGTTATATGGGCGAGGCCACGCCCCTTCGTCCACTCACAACTTTATATAGTCAAGAATTTATTATTTCGTAAGAATATCCTATTGTGAAAATTTAATGACGATCGGTTCAGTAGTTAAGACTTTATTGCGATTTTTAATTTTCCTAAAAAGGGGCGTGGTCCCACCCACTTTTCTCCTGGTACGTATTCCTAATTATGCCAATACCATATGTACCAACTAGCATCAACGTAGGTCAAAAAATGCCCAAAAGATGGCGATTTAAATTTTTGGGTTATATGGGCAGTGCCACGCCCCTTTGTTTAATAAAAACTTCATATAGCTTATTATTTTTTCCGGAGTCATAGTAAAATGCTGTGAAAGTTTCAGGAAGATCGGTCCAAGGGTTTGGCCTCCTATAA
Organism: Dichetophora obliterata; assembly: GCA_963920525.1. Classification (NCBI taxonomy): domain Eukaryota; kingdom Metazoa; phylum Arthropoda; class Insecta; order Diptera; family Sciomyzidae; genus Dichetophora; species Dichetophora obliterata. The sequence continues at coordinate 199,054,797 of OY986438.1, read as the reverse complement.
AGCACAAACAAACAAACAAACAGACAGACAGACCTTCATTTTTATATATGTATATAGATTGAAAACAGATTAATTATAATTAAAGTAAAATGGTGGCGAAAAAAAGGATTTGGTAATAAAAAAATCTATGGCTACCTTACCTGTAGATAAAAAGTATATAAAACTTTAGGTAAATACATATTACAAAAAAAGTATTTTGTATAGCAAACATTGTTAGTGGTATAAGTAAGTATCTGAATAAAAAAAGGGGGCGGTGAAGTGGGCGTGGTTCATAGTAATATGGCGACGTTAACAGTATTAAGAGCAATATACTACCAAATAAAAAATAATCCGTTGGAAGGAACAAATTTCTACAGAGAACAAAAAGTTTAAAACTCAAATTTGACGTGAAAAGGGGCGTGAAAAGGGGGAGCAATTACATAATTTTAAAAAAGTGGGCTTAAAAGTGGGCGTGGTCGAAAAAATACCCTATTAATCATGCTAGAGTCCCAGTTAAATGCTGTGAAAATTTCAGGAAGATCGGTCCAGAGGTTTGGTCTCCTATAAGGTACAAACAAACAAACAAACAAACACACATTCCATTTTATATGTATAGATAGAAGAAGATTAAATTGGAAATTTTATTATTAATTGGAAATATATTAATTTCCATGAATATAAAACCTTTAAAGCCGAAGCGTTTATTTTATAAAAGCCTCATTAATTCATGGAGAAATTAATATATATATATATGATAATAATACAAAATAGAAAAAAAAATTATAATTAGATTTCCAATTTAATAATATATATATATATATATAAATAAATTATGAAATTTTATCAAGAATTAATGTAAAAACTAATTTAAATTTATTTTTTACTTTGTAGTGGTTTTGAAGTTGGTTTTCTTTCTCGTAAAAAAGTTTTTATTTCTTCCTTTTTAGAGATTTTGATAACAATTTTGCCCATTCTTGTAACGAATTTTGGTACCCTAGTGTCAATATTCGAGATAATATTTTTCTTATAGAGACACGCCCTTTGAAAAATTCTGCCTACTTTCTTGATTGTGTTATGTTATAATTCTACCTATTCTTGTACCGAATTTCCGTACCTTAGTGTCAATATTATTCGAGTTAGAGTTTTTTTCTAAGATTTCCACGCCCTTTGTCGAATATTGCCCACTTTTCTGACCATAATTTGTAATAATTATTTTGTAATAAACCCTGTACTAAATTTCAGTACCCTAGCGTCAATATTAACAGAGAAGCAGTGCTTTTCTAAAAGTGACTCGCCCTTTGTCTATTGCTGCCCACTTTCTTCATAGTGTTTTGTCATAGTTCTACACATTTTTGTAACGAATTGTATTACCCTAGTAATTATTATAATATTATTCGAGATAGAGTGTCTGTCTAATATTGCCACGCTCTTTTGTCCAATAACGCTCACTTTCTTGACCGTAATTTGTAATAATTGTTCCTAATCCTGTACCAAATTCCAGTACCCTAGTGTCAATATTAACTGAGATACAGTATTTTTCTTTTATTGCCACGCCCTTTTGTCCAATAATGCCCACTTTCTTGACCGTAAATTTTCATTATTATGCCTACCCCCGTACCTAGTTTCAGTATCCTAGTGTCAATATTATTCGAGCTACAGCTTTTGCTAATATTGTCACGCCCTTTATCAAATAACGCCCACTTTTTGGCAATAATTTTTAATAATTGGGCCCACCCCTGTATTAAATTTCAGTATCCTAGTGTCAATATTATTCGATATACAGACTTTTTCTGCTTTTACTTTTGAAAATACATATTACTAGGTGGCAACCCTATTATTTAAAATTTTATAATTTTGATATTCTGACAACGGATTCGGATTCAGCGACCTATTTTTGGTATACCATTTTTTTGCCAGCCCCGAATTCATACAAATACAAAAAATTAAGGTGGTAGCCCTATCCACCATCTTGAATTTTAAAATTCTGACTTCAGATCCGAAATCAGTGACATAAATTTTAAAACTGTGACATTATATTCGAGATAAAATCCTTTGTCAGAATTTCAAAATGAAAAGAATTCGCAAAAATACCCAAAAATCTAGGTGGCAACTCTATCCGCCATCTTGGATTTTAAATTCTGACATCAGATCTGAAATCATCTACCCCCTAAAACTGCCAACCACGGAGTCCACAGAACCCTTAAAAGTCATAATGCGCTTAAGCTTTTTCCACACAAGCTCATTGAATTTTTTGGATACTTGCTTTAATTGAATACTTGCCTTCGATTTCAAGCTTTTCAAGCTTTTTGCCTTCAATTTTAGGCTTTTTGCCGAAGGCATCAAGCTTTCCTTTACTTGAAACTTCATGCCGTTCGCTTGTAAGCGAGCATACTTGCAAGTCACAAGCTGTAGTGGGCTTATTTACAATATATTCAACTACAAGCTATACTTGATTCAAAATTATCAGCTCAAGCTAGCTTGAGCTTGTATTTTAAGCAAGTACTTGAAATAGACTTCAAGTAGGCTTGTGCAGTTCTCTGGTGTGCAGTATGTAGTACAGAAAAACTTAAATTTTAGTACAAGATTTCTAACCGTGTAGTTAATATTATTCTCTTCGGGTAAAATGATCACATATGTGGACAAAAGTTTTTGTATTGAAATATTTTCTGACTTATCGTTATTTCATTTAAATATTGGCGCAATAGATAGAGAATATATTCTTCCTCATTAGCTCTTTTTCAATTTGAATAATGAATTTATTGTAAAAAAAGTACAACATATCCACATATCTGCACATTTAAAAACTATTACTTCCAAAAAATTTTTTTAATGCAAAATGCAAATGTGTCACGAAAGAAGGCTCCTAGGGGTCGTCCATAAACTACGTTACCAATTTAGGGGGGGAGGGGTTTTGAAATGCACTACGATAAGTAACGGTAGGGGGGGGGAGGTGTTTAGATATTGTAACGTTACCAAAAATTAAAAAAATCTTTTGTTAACTTTTGGTTAACTTTTGTTTCAACGATTTCTTCCACCACGTTTTCCCTCGACTCAGGAACCTTTTGGTATTCCTTCACCATCTCAGCACACGTCTGAAAAATTTGGGTCTTTGCTTTTGCGACAGGCTTTGACGTTAAGGCCTGAATGTTCTTGATCAAAGGAGATACCGTATGACATGTACTGTCCTTCTCAGAAAGAAAAAATCGGTTCAAGGTCGTGTCCTACCTGCGGCTTATATTTTGTTTTTAAAACTTCTATGAATTGCCATAAGTTTGTATTATATCGTTTACAATAAATCGGAATAAAAAATACTATTTAAATAAATCAATTTTCAGAAAGCATTTACACAAAAACACAGAACTTGGTGCAGCTCGGGCGCAGCCTTTAAGGGTACCGTGTCAAAGACCAGGTGAATTTCTTTGCGTTAGAAATGAGGATTCACCTGAATGGGTCGACATAGAATCCGATGGAAAATTCTATTTTGAAGAATCCTCAACAAAGCTACCAGCTTCTTCTATCCCAGTGATTGAGAGCATCGAATCTTGGATCGCAGATGGAATAGCTTTTACAGATGATATTAATTATTGATTTTTTCCAATTGTTTCTTTAGTGTATCTAGTCATACTAGTCACTAATACTAGTGAAAATTGTCAGAGCTAGTCAAAATATATAATCATTCGAATGAATTAATTTCATATGTCACGTTACTTTAAAGAGGGGGCGGGGGGGGTTTTGAAATGCACTACGAAAAGTAACGCAGGGGGAGGGGGTAAAAAAAACCGGAAAATCAGTAACGTAGTTTATGGACGACCCCCTATGTCTAGAAAGTAGAAAAGTGTTATAGTCCGAGAGGCAGCGTTGCAACTTTTCCAAGGTTTTCTGAAACAATAATTTTTATATAAACTGTTTTTTTAAGTATAATAAATAATCAAAACAAGAATCAGCTGCTAGCGTCTTACTGGAGCTGGCCGTGAAAAAATGTTGGCTATGTAGAAAAACAATTAAAACAAAAGAATTTCTGAAGACTTGAAAATTCGTGGAGTTACTGTTAGAATAGTTAAGTTTGAAAAAATAACAGTCAGCTGCTTAGAAAATTCGGTATTAATCGTCAGCTACCCTTATGAACCGGTAAAAAAAAGTGAAGGTAAAAAGTATTTCTGAAGTCACGAAACTTATATGGCGTACTTATAAAAGCTTCAAAAGGATAAAGAAAATAATCAGCTGTACTTCTAATTATTAATTGTTCTAACGAATCTTTCCAAAGAAAAAACATTTTTACTAACGACGCTCAGTTTTTGAAAGAAGATAGTCTAAAGTCTTACCTTTAAAATAGTATATAATAATGTAAGCCAAGCAATCACTATTATATGAAATATACAGTTCACGCCATCTATAAGAAAAAAACGACATTAATTTCGTAAACACCAATATTTTTAGTAATATTATTGATTTGGTAACAAGAAACTTGTCATGTTTCCTCACCATTCAATTCTTTGAGGTTGGTGCTGCCTGTGGCTAGGTAGCCCTTGCATTGCACCACTGTCGTCCCTCTGGCATCACTGGTACGCTGGCGTATTGCGCGGCTAAGGCTCGCCGGATGGGGTGGTGTTCTTGCCAGTCCGGTCCGACAGCAGGAAACTACACAAGAATAAAAAAATCGTACCAGTTAAATTTTAAAACTCACCGTCAAAGCAAAAAAACCCGAAAAAAACCGTAACCATAACTAACGAAAAACTCTCGTAAAACGATAAAGAAACACCCGATTATATTGCGCGAACGTGCTGAAAACGAAGAATGTATAGAAACCGGTTGCTTGCTGTTGCCACGTTGGCACGTCTCGTGGGTCGGTCTCAGGTGTTCTCTGACCGACCTGGGCTAACCCTCCCCTTCTGGCCCCAAAAGACCAGCCATGGTGACCCTTTGTCCTATATTTAGGTCACCCCAATATCTCCCATACTTACGCCGCCCTGTCTCGTCTCACGCCACCTGTCCCTTCTCGATTAATAACCCATGATGTTCATCTTTTTCACACAAATGGGTTTATTATAGGATTAAGTTTTTTTTTTTCTAACTTAAAAGAATTTATATCTAAAAGTAACTATTAAGCAAAACAATCTTTGAAATGAGACAGCATTTTGGTGTATTTTTAAAGTGAGTGTTGAAAAAAAAAGGTAGTGAATATTTTGCTAATACGTTTAAATTAAGATTTGTGTTCTTTGTTTTTTTTTTTTTTTATACATGTAACCAAAGTTTTTACAACATAAGATAATGGTTTTATTTAGAATATTAAAAAATAATAATAATTGAGGCAATATTTTAACATTTCTGATGTCCTTTCATTTCAAGTTAGCTGTAGCGTTCATATTAGTTTAAAATGTAGCATAATATCATAACTTTTTATTGGTTATAATGTTTCAATTAAAAAAATTAAAACCTGCTAAATTTAAAGTCTCGGCAAAAACAATAACTACTTAAAATACGTTCAAGAAAATTGGAAACATTTTCACTAATTCCAAAGGGTTAAAAGATATAAGTAAGAGGTCTTGAAAACCATTTCGCTAGTTTTACTTAAAGACAAATAATTTTGTTTTTTTATTTTTTTTTTTTTTGTTTTTGTTTTGAGCAAATTTTCCATAAAAATTTGTTTACTTAAATTGCAGGCTTTTTGATTCAAATCAATCAATTAATCAAACTAACCAAATTAAATACCTTAAAACAAATCCACCGTGACACTAACAGTCAAATTACTAAGTAAACACTTAGAGAAAATTCATATATGTACTATATAGCTGATTATGCTAAGAACCTCGTAGTCGATGGTTCAAAATTTTCTTAAACCTTGCCTTTAATTATATCGCTTTTATTTTAGTTTAGCTTTAATTAAGTAGTTTTTGTTTTAGTTTAGTTTTTAGTTATATTGCTTTTAATTATCTAGCTTTTATTTTAGTTTAGTTTTTATTTATATTGCTTTTAATTATCTAGCTTTTATTTTAGTTTAGTTTTTATTTATATTGCTTTTATTTTAGATCAGTTTTTAATTATATCGTTTTTAATTATATTGTTTTTGTTTTCAGTTTAGTTTTTAATTAAATTGCTTTTATTTTAGTTTAGTTTTTAATTAAGTTGCTTTTATTTTAGCTTAGCTTTGAATTATATTGATTTTATTTTGGCTTAGTTTCAGATTTTAATGATTTTATTTCCGTTTAGTTTAGTGTTATTTTGATTTTATTTAAGTTTAAGTTTTGTTTAAATTAGCTTTAATTTAAGTTAGTTTTAATTTCTATTTGTTTTAATTTGCCTTTAGTTGTTGGCTTAAATTCGCTTTGCTTTAAGTTAATTTCATTTTTATATTGGTTTTACTATTCTTTAGTCTTATTCTAAATTCGCCTTATTTTAAGTTAATTCCCCTTTTTTTTTATTTTACTTTCGTTTAATTTAAGTTTCGTTTTATCTGAAATTATTAATTATTAATTTCATTTTATTTACGTTCGAATATAAATTTGTTTTTATCCGATAAGCTTATGTTAGTTTTAGTTGCTTTAATTTAGGGTTACATGAAGTTTGTTTTAAGTTCGATTTATTTATATTAGTTTTAGTTTGTATTAGTTTCAATTTATATTAGCTTTAATTTATATTAGGTTTGATTTATATAAGTTTTAATTTATATTGGTTTTGATTTATATATGTTTTAAATTCATCTTCGTTTTACTTTGTATCAGTTTTAATTCGTATTAGTTTTAATTTGTATTAGTTTTGATTTAGATTCGGTTTAATTTGTACAAGTTTTAATTTATACTAGTTTTAGTTTGTATTAGTTTTAATTTAAATTAGTTATCATTTGTATTAGTTACAATTTATATTAGCTTTAATTTATATTAGGTTTGATTTATATACGATTTAATTTATATTAGTTTTAGTTTATATTAGTTTTAATTCGTATTAGTTTTATTTTAAATTAGTATGTATTTGTATTAGTTACAATTTATATTAGCTTTAATTTATATTAGGTTTGATTTATATACGATTTAATTTATATTAGTTTTAGTTTATATTAGTTTTAATTCGTATTAGTTTTATTTTAAATTAGTATGTATTTGTATTAGTTACAATTTATATTAGCTTTAATTTCTATTAGGTTTGATTCATATAAGTTTTAATTTATATTGGTTTTGAATTATATATGTTTTAAATTCATCTTCGTTTTACTTTGTATCAGTTTTAATTCTTATTAGTTTTAATTTGTATTATTTTTGATTTAGAATCGGTTTGATTAATATACGTTTTAATTTATATTAGTTTTAGTTTGTATTAGTTTTAATTTAAATTAGTTATCATTTGTATTAGTTACAATTTATATTAGCTTTAATTTATATTAGGTTTGATTTATATACGATTTAATTTATATTAGTTTTAGTTTATATTAGTTTTAATTCGTATTAGTTTTATTTTAAATTAGTATGTATTTGTATTAGTTACAATTTATATTAGCTTTAATTTATATTAGGTTTGATTTATATACGATTTAATTTATATTAGTTTTAGTTTATATTAGTTTTAATTCGTATTAGTTTTATTTTAAATTAGTATGTATTTGTATTAGTTACAATTTATATTAGCTTTAATTTCTATTAGGTTTGATTTATATAAGTTTTAATTTATATTGGTTTTGAATTATATATGTTTTAAATTCATCTTCGTTTTACTTTGTATCAGTTTTAATTCTTATTAGTTTTAATTTGTATTATTTTTGATTTAGAATCGGTTTGATTAATATACGTTTTAATTTATATTAGTTTTAGTTCGTATTAGTTTTAATTTAAATTAGTTTGCATTTGTATTAGTTACAATTTATATTAGCTTTAATTCATATAAGGTTTGATTTATATAAGTTTTAATTTATATAAGTTTTGCGTTATTTTAGGTTTGATTTATATATATGTATATTCCTAAAAACTAGAATATTGATAGGTGCTAAAAATTGGATAACTTCAAATTAACTAAAACGAAACGTCGATGATGTGATCTATACTGAATGTTTTGTTGGCGTTAATGCAATTTTTAATTTAAGTAAAAAAAAAAACGAGAATAAATCGTATTCCAAAGCAACGAGCTGCTTAACTTAGCTTTAAGAAAAAACTTAACTGAGCCAGTTATGATTAAGTTCAAAATTAAGTAAGTTTAGTGATTAATACTAAATTTGTATGTTTTGCCTTGTAAATTAAAAAATATATAAATGAGATTTAAATACATAGTTTTTTTTTTTAAATCTTTAACTGAAGTGTTTAGGTTAAACAAAAAATCATCAGTTGAAACAGAATTTTGTGCTTTTTTTTTTTCAAGGTTTTAACTTATTATATCGTATATAATAGATAAATCATACAGATAGGTTATAGATAATAAATTAGTTCAAATGTTGCAAAACTGCGACAAACTGAAAGAATGTCGTATTTCATATCGTTTTTTAATAAATGGTGACTTAGAGATAATTCAAAAAAAAAATCATATAGTAGATAGGTATGTGTCTAGTTTGCAAAAAAAATATATAAACAAAATCTATAACAGACGCTTACCAAGCCCAGGTAAACTTGTCTCAAACCTGGCGGGATTTCAGTTGATGCCGTGGACGCTGCAGTTTCTGGAGCCGATGTCGGTGGTGATGATATTATGGTTGCTGATGGGACGGTTGCTGTTGCTGGATATGATGTGGTTGATGATGAAGATCCTGGTGCTTGCCTTTATTTGAGCCAGCAGCGACCGTGTATGTTGCTACTCGCTCTTGACGCTGCCGTTGCTGCTAGCTTTTTCTTTCTTGTAGCTGCTGCGGCCGGTGTTGATTGCCGGGCTGTCTTTCTGCGTTTACTGCTGTTGTCGCTGTTTATCGATTGCTTTGAAGACTACACCAAAAGCACCTTTTGCAATAAAGCTATCGATGTGAAAATGCTCATTACGACTGGTCTCCTTGAACTGTGGACTGAACATGGCATTTGTTAACAGTCTAGGCCATGCCGTTTTGGGACGCTTTAGCTGCAGTGAGGTAAAGCTTTTTCCTAATGGAAGTTTTGTATCGATGGCGAAAAGTGCCCTTCGTAGCACCAGTAATACTCCAATTCAAGCGTCTGCTCAAGCTGCCCAAACTCCAGTGGGATTGCTGCCGCGAGCGTTGCTGCTGCTGCTGTTGCTGAAAGCTATATTGTTGGTCTTCAACTGGTCCTCTTCCAGCAGCTGTAAAATCAGCTGAATTACTAACTTGGTAGAAAGATGTTGTCTGCTTGTGATCGTCTTCGCGATCCACGACAGCTCCACTTGAATTTGTAGCTTGATGTTTCCTGATGCTGCTGGTGCTAATGCGTACATTCCTTGATTGGTTTCCCTGCTTTTTTTCGTATTCTTTCTTGGTGGCTGCTTCTTTTTTCCCGTGTTATGGTACACTTTTCAAAACAACAATTTTTACTTTCGTTGATCTTTCTTTGTTTTAATCGTCTTATTTTTTTGAACTTTTGTTGCCTTTCCAATTTTCTTGATACTAATTAATTCACACTTTTCACTTCAAGCAGCCGAGCAAAACTTTCTTATCTTTTTCTTTTCTTCTAATGGCGAACCTCAGCGACAGCATCGTCTACCCAGGGTTGTATTTTTTTTCAGTTCGGTGCTTTTTGGTACTTTGGCAGTGTTGCCACATGTACTTGAAAAGGGTGCGTTCGCATGCATCTTGACGGCATTTAGATGTGCAAACTAGCGATGTTTTTTCAACTTCGCTCCTTTTTCGGTGGAATCGACCATAACCGAAGGGAGTAGGTAAGGGTTGGGTTGGACTTGCTGATGACACGTCGGCAAGATTCCGTTAACCGACGCTTGTTTCGGAATTCCGATTGGCTACCGATTCAAGCGCGTGTCGGATCACACCATTTTCCCGAACGGTTTATGCCTGCTGAAAAGAATGGTACCATTTTTGTTGGTATTTTTCCCTTTCAAGCCCCTGTATGGCCATTTTGTTTGCCCGAACGTACTCGCACATCACCGAGGTGCCACATCTAAATGCAAAAAAATTTGTGTGCCCTGACACACTAGAGGGCGCTGGTGGAAATACCATGGGTATTCATAAGATGTATTATTCCCTATGTGCAGGTGCCCATGACAAACCCAGGGACTCTCGACAAGCTTCTCGGCTTAAGAGATACATGGGAAAAGATGGCATCATTGGCTCTCTCAACCTACCTTCGAACTTGATTATTGTTTTAAGTCTTTCGCGTGAAAAATTCCTATCGTCTTGCCACTTAAATCTTCCAACTCATACAGACTATTACCTACTGCCCTCACTATTCGACACTTTAGAAAACGCTTTGAAAGTTTCGCGCTGATTTGCTTGGAGAAATCACTAAGCTGAAAGTTTCGTCGGTAGACCTCCTGTCCAGGCTGAAATTTAATTTTTCGACTTTTCAAGTCATACCTTTTAACATTCTCTTCGTGACTCTTATGTAGCTGTTCGCGGATTTTGTTGCGAATCAGGTCTTGCCGAACCGGCTTCGGTATCACCAACGTTTCAGGATCGCTTAGCAGACCCAGTCTCTTTGCTACCTTGTATGCGCTAGCATGTGTGATCATGTTATGACCGAAGAGAGCAAAATAAGGTGTCATTCCTATGGAGGAGTGTACCGAAGAACGCAAGGCACATTCAATGTCAGATAAGTGTTGGTCCCAGTTGGTTTGATCTTGGTCGAGGTATGACCGAATCGCCGCGAGAATGGACTGGTTGACCCTCTCCGAAGCGTTGGCTTGAGGAGCGTAATTAGCAGTGCGTACATGTCTGATTCCAAAATTATCGATCATTTCGGCAAATTCTTTACTTAAAAATTGCACGCCATTGTCGGACATGAGTATTTCTGGGGTACCGAATTTATGAAAAACTTCTGAAATTAAAAACTGGATTACATTTCGCGCGGTCGCTTTCATCATTGCTTTTAACAGGGTGAATTTTGTAAAATAGTCTAAGACTATGAAGATGTAAGTATTTTTCTTTTTCGAACGCACGTATGGACCGAGGAAATCCACGTAAATTTTTTGAAAAGGCCGTACTATTTGCGACTCTTGCCCCATAGGCGGTCTTAAAACCATTTGAGCTGGTTTGCATTCTTTGCAGACTTGACAGTCATTAACGAAACTGAGGACTTGTTGGTTCATATTTGGCCAGTAGAAATATTCTTTTATACGTTTTAAAGTTTTGGTGAAACCACCATGAGCGACTTGAGGAGGTTGGTGTGCGTTAGCAATAATTGAATGCGTCAAAGGCGCTGGAACCCAGAGTTTCCATGCGAAATCTTCACCATCGGGTGTGCCATCATATGGAACCGTACGCTTATAAGCAAAACCATCTATAACCTTGAGGTCAGGCAACTGGGAGTGATTTTCGGTTATGGTATTTAACAAATCCTTATATTCTTCGTTTACAAATTCAGGTGACTCGAGGTCAATTAATGCCTTTACCTCACAACTGATTTCGTCCATGTCGTAGCGTGATAATGTGTCGGGAACGACGTTCTGAGCACCTTTACGGTGAGCTATCTCGAAGCTAAAACTTTGCAGATACAAACTCCATCTCGCTAATCGACTAGTTAAGTCTTTATGCGACATTAGCCATTTTAGGCTGGAGTGATCCGTTATCACTGTAAAAGGCATTAGCTCGATGTAGGCTCTAAACTTCGTTATCCCCATTACCACCGCTAGACATTCGCGCTCAGTTACTGAATAATTCTTCTGCGCAGGCGTGAGCTTCTTTGAATAGTAGGCGATAGGATGTTCACCACCCTCATCATCTTTTTGAAACAAAACGCCGCCAATTCCAATGTTAGATGCATCTGTTTGCACATAAAAATGTTTCGAAAAATCTGGATGTACCAGGACTGGACTAGAAATAAGAGCTGTTTTTAATTTATCGAAGGCGCTCTTAGCCTCATCTCCGAACTCAAAAGTTTTCGCTTTTTTCAGCGTATCAAAAATAGGTGCTGCTATAGTAGCATAATCGCGAATAAAGCGACGGTACCATCCCGTGGCTCCCATGAAACTTCGAACTTGTTTTGGAGTTTTTGGGTACGTATATCGGTCAATGGCATGGACCTTGTCTGGGTCTGGTCTTAATTTACCTTCGCCTACGATATAACCTAGGTACCTTAGTTCACTACAACAAAACTTCGATTTGGCCACGTTAATGGTTAGGTTGGCCGAACTTAACAACTGCGCTACCTGCTCTAACTTTTTGAGGTGACTATCGAAATCTGCGGAAACAACAAGGAGATCATCTAAATAAATGAAAACGCTTTCACGAAGATTTGCTGGCACGACTTTGTCCATTAACCGGCACAACCGTTGGGCTGCATTACATAGCCCAAAAGGCATGACGGTAAATTGACAAAGCGGACGACCTGGCACTGTAAACGCGGTTTTCTCTCTACTACTGACGGCAAGCGGAATTTGCCAGAAGGCATCCTTAAGATCCACACTTGAGATAAAGTGTGTGTCGCCAAGACGACTGAGCAACCCCTCTATGTGTGGAAGTGGGTAGGCGTCCTTCACCGTGAGTGCATTGAGCTTGCGAGCGTCGAGGCACAGTCGACATTTTTCGCCTTTTCGCACGAAGGCCACTCGATTGTTCCATGGACTCTCGCTCGGCTCAATGACTCCCAGTGAAAGCATCCTATCCAGCTCCGCAAACATGAGATCCTGAACAGCCGGTGAGACTGGGTAGTGCTTATCTTTCACGGGCACTGCGTCGCCGGTATCAATGTAGTGCTCTTCTAAAGACGTCTTGCCGAGACCTTTCTTCGTGAAGCAGGGAAATTTTTCTATAACTGCGTTAAGCCTGTGTTGTTGCTGGGCTGTCAAAACTTTCATTTTCGGTGTTGCATGGCCTTGGACTTCTTCCTCCAAAGCAATGTTGTTGGTCGTTATGCTATCAACTTTGAGCTGCATGAGATTGAATTTTTTAATGAAATCTACACCAAGAAATAATTCTCGTTTTAGAGAAGGTGTTAAATAAAAAACAATCTCCTGCTCTTGGTTGTCGAATTTAATTTTAGCTTTAACGCGACCTATGATTGAATGCATTCGCCCATCGGCAGTTTTGACGAAAGATTTAAACTTAAAAATTGGCAACTTGCATTTTTCCACAAAACTTAAGCAGTTATTCCCTAAACACGACACTGTTGCTCCACTGTCTAATAATCCCTCGATTCGCTGTCCATTTATTTCAATATTGGTGTAAAACCTACTGTCTTCGCCCTCATAAAGTTCTGATGCTGAAATTTCTTTATAATCATTTTTCCTCAAACGATATCTAATTCTTGTCTTTTCGATTTTCGTTGGCTGCTCTGCAAATATTCTTTTTCGAACTTCTTCATAGTTCTTGAGTCTCACATGAAATGGCTTAATTTCTTTCAACTTTACTTCAACGGTATTTACGGCTTGATCGCAACTGTTTTGATTACTCTTATTCTTAGATGTTAAAACAACAATTTTATTTTCTACTTCGGTCTGTGTGGCTGAGGTTAGTCATTCCGTCGTTTCTTGAGTTTGCGTCTGAGTCTGCGTTTGAGCTGATCTAGACTCCACCTGAACATTTCTATTTGGCCTAACGGTTCCCTGGCATTTCGGACACTTCGGGGTAACTACGCCCTCCGTTCCGCATCTATAACAAAATATTCGCCTTACGGCTGCTGTACACTCAACGAAATTGTGCCCTGGCTGTTTACAGTTCCAGCATGGAAATGTTCGAGAAGATGAAATAGCATCTAATTCGACAACTTGAGTGGAAAAGTCTGGTTCTATATCTAACTCATGAACTTGCGCAGTGCGAGGTACATATTGACGCGGAGGCGGTTGGTAAGCCTGGCGTTGGTAGTTTATATGAGTTTCAGCCTTTTTGCAGGCCTTGCAGAACTCGGTCAAACCCTCTATGCGCATGGCAAATAGTAGCTGTGACATCTCTTTCCTCAGGTTGCTCCTCATTATCTCCACTAAATCCTGTTCAGCCAGTGGATTACGCTGTTGGTTCCTCAGTGTCAAAATAGATTGATAAAAATCGTCGAAAGCTTCCTCTCTTTGCTGTCTTCGGTCCATAATCTGCCGTTGGATTTCGAAGTCGCTTTCGTGTCGCTTAAATTGTGCTACAAGCGCTTCTCGAAGTGCAAACCAACTAGGTATTCTGTTTAACCGTCGAAATCCCCAGAACCATTGAGCTGCGTTTCCAGTTAGCAAACTGTGAAAATTCCTAATTACTTCAGGCCAAGGGTACCGGTAGTCATTGCATAAGGTTTCTACCCGAAACACAAATTCGTCTACGCTTATCGATTTGGTGGTGCCCTCGAACTTAAAACCCCATTTGTCCATCTCCACACGTCGCGGTTGTTCAGGCTGAGGGTAATGTGTAACCGGCGCTTGTACAGGCCCTGTATATGCAAAGGCACTCGGCTGACGTATCGAGGGTCCAGCTCGTTGCTCTTGGTGTCGATTTCTGGTCTCTACTTGATACGTCTGCGACTGAGAAAAAACTTGCGGCTGCGGTACGATCGTCGGTTGCGGCCTATGCGGTGGTGGTTGCGAAAAATCTGGGAAAGTTTGCGAGATGCTCCTGATATCCTGAGATCCAATTTGTTGTTGCTGCTCTATATTTCGATCTGGCCATGCCTGTGAATTGATAGACGGGGGTGGTGGAGGTGGTGGTTGTAAAGTCACTAACTTTGTAACCGCTGGTCGGCTCTCTGAATACTGAGGCGTCATCGACCCTAAGCTTTCGGCTATTAATTGTGGGACTAATACCCGCAAACGCTCCTCCATTCCCGACATCATATCCACTTGGGCTAAGCCCACTGCTGACTTGACGTAATCCCTTATATTGATGCTCGAGTTGACCACACCTTGGGACGCTGGTGCTCTTCCTGACGACCTGTCTCTTACGCTTCCCATCTGCGCATGTTGCTGGAATTGTTTTCGCACGTTTAGAGCGGTTAGGCTGCTAAACTCTGGAGACGTGATGCTGCTATTAGAGAAGTTCAGCTCTTCCGAGGTACGTCTGGGTGCTGTTGGTTGTGCACTCTGCATCGCCATAGGTGTTGTAATAGTCGTCGTAGCTGTGGTAAAAATCGGTATGGTGGTACTCATCGGGCCTGTTTTTGGAATTGCCCCCGTACTAGCGGTTGTTGTGGGTACTAGGCCTCCACTGCCGGTTTGGTTAGGATTGGTTTCACTATTATCCATTCTGCTTTGCTGCCTAGTGTGAACCATGCCCCCAAGGAATCGTTAATAAAAAGAATCAAAAATATCAAGAAAGTTTACAAAACTTCAAACACCTAAGTTGTGCAAATCGACAAACGAGAATTCGCTGAATCAAAAGAAGCGTCAGTTAGGACCGGAGAATCAATTTATTCAAAAACGAGAAACTTCAATTATTTTGTCCGAACCGATGGTTTCAATGCGCCACAGTTTACTTAACTGTTGTACGCCAAATGCCAAAACGAAAGAAAAAATTATATAAAAAATTTAAGATCAAAACAAATGTCCTTTATGAACGGTGGTTGCAAAACTTAGCAAAAAAAAATTTTAAATAATAATATTATTAGTAGTATTAGAAATGATAATAATATATGTAGTAATGATATGTAAAGGAAAATAATATAATATTCAAAAAGTTGATTTGATATAATGATATTGATTAAAGGTAAGCATGATAATAACTGAACTCCGTCGAGGTCAAGGAAATCGTATCGTAGTATGTATTAATATAGAAAGGTGGGGAAGTGATATAAAAGAAAAAAAAATTTTGTAACTATTTTAGAGCTACAATCTTAACTGTCTAAAACTTCGCAACTTATCCACAAATTAAAAGTTTAAGAGTATTTTTATTTGAATACGTATATATCGATCTATAAAGACTGAATATATATATATATATACACATATACATATAGACATATATATATATATATAGATATATATCGTTATATATATATATAGGAAAATTGGCTTATTAAAGCGCGTAGCTGAAAGTAAACTTAAATATATTTTTTCTACCCGAAGATAAAAACATATATATAGATATATTTTTCCTAAGGTATTTAGTTTATAAAGATATATTGAATAAAGAGGAAATAATTTGGATAATCAGAAGAACTTGGCTATCGCTTCAAAAAATGTATACGTAAAATAAAAGGAGACTAACTTCGGAGAAGTTAATAGTCTAAACAAAAAAGAAAATTATAATTCCGAAATCAACTAATCAAAACTAAAATGGCTAATAATAATAACTCAAAAAAAATAAAAATATATATAGGCATTAAGTGTGGATGGTGGCGTAACACAAACAAGAGTGGCGTAAAAAAACTAACTTCGACGAGACCAGCGAAAGCAACCTTCTTCTTTGTGCAATAATTGCACCCTCCAAATCGAGGTTCTTAACCGAAACTTCCCACAATATTTTCCTATGCTGAGGTCGCTCAGGCATATTCGCTTCACCTAATGGTGTTGTGGTAGTTCATCCCGAGTTGGAGTATTTATTCAAAACGAAAAAATTTTTATTTATATTTGTCCCTACTCAAGAGGGCTTTGCAACTCTATACCCCCCTTAATTCAGCAGCGCCAAACTCCAAATCGAGGTATTTTTTTTTTTTTTTTTTTTTTTTTTTTTTTTTTTTTTTTTTTTTTTAACTTAGCTAGCCTGTCAAATTGATGACCCCACTGACCTGAGGTCCTACTCTGCAATGCGACTCGAAAAGCAAATGCGATTCGAAAACAAAATCACACCATGTAAATACATGGCTTTAAATTTCTAAACGGCAGTAAATTCTACCTCTGCTCTACAATTCCGTTTTTATCTGCATTGAATTTGAACACATCAAAAATTTGTCAAAAAACATGTAAATCCATGGCACGATCCTGCTCTCGAAACGCACCCGCACCCCGAATCGCACTACAGAGCAAGGCCCCTGGCTGCTCTTCCCGATAAGGAGCGATTTTCAAAAAAACAAAACAATTTAATTTTAATTTATCCTTACTCTTAGCCCGCACCCAGTGAAGCATATGAGCCGCACTGTGCGCAAAAACAAAACTGCAAAATAAACGCTTGCGAAGAAACGGGATGCGCTCGATGTTCGCCGTTGCACTCATAAGCAAAACGCTTTGCTCACAGTCCAGCCCACATGCTTCACTGTGTGCGCTGCCTAAGAGTGCCTCTACCCCCCTTTTTGTACACTAGGTGCACCCTCCGAGTCGAGGTATTTTTGCTCTTAGCTAGCCTGTCCCGTTTATGACCCCTCTGGTCAGGCTGCTCTTCTCGGTCTGGAGTATTTTACAAAACGAGATTTATATGATTTTCAATTGGTTTACATGCCGACAAACCCCGGCATGTTCGGGTTTTTCACCTTACGGTGTAAAAAAAAACAGCCGCCCAATCTGGGAACAGACGCTGGCCAACACGCCGCCCAATCTGGGAACAGACGCGTGTTGGGCTCGCTGGGGTACGCGGGTGCGCTACTCCCGTCATCCTACATATTTCACGCAGGATGCCCCTGCGGGTTTAAATATCAAAAAAATAAAAAAATTATAAAACTAACAAAAAAAATTAATTAATACGCATCGGCCTCCAGTATCCGTCGCAACTGCAGTCGAGGCTCTGTGGCCTAAACGCTGCAGGACTTACGGAAAACCGAAAACTCGGTGCAAAACAAAAAAAAACCTCAACTTATTTCTAAACTATTAGCCCTAGCAGTAAAAAAAATCCTACTGTTAAGAACCACGTCGCAACTGCAGTCGAGGCGCTGTGGCCTAAACGCTGCAGGACTTACGTGTTCTTAACCTAAGAGGACCTGCTTTGGGTCTAACAAAAACTTTACCAAAAAAAACTTACACTAATGCCCGAAACGAGATATTTCATTGTTTTCTGGATTGGCTCCTTTTGCCTTAGACCACGTCGCAACTGCAGTCAAGGTTCAAAGACCCAAACGCTGCAGGACTTACGTGGCCAGACGCCAGGAGACCAAACCAAAAAGCAATGAAAAAAATCCTAAACTTTTTGTCGGGCCCCACGTTGGGCGCCAATTCTGTCATGTTTCCTCACCATTCAATTCTTTGAGGTTGGTGCTGCCTGTGGCTAGGTAGCCCTTGCATTGCACCACTGTCGTCCCTCTGGCATCACTGGTACGCTGGCGTATTGCGCGGCTAAGGCTCGCCGGATGGGGTGGTGTTCTTGCCAGTCCGGTCCGACAGCAGGAAACTACACAAGAATAAAAAAATCGTACCAGTTAAATTTTAAAACTCACCGTCAAAGCAAAAAAACCCGAAAAAAACCGTAACCATAACTAACGAAAAACTCTCGTAAAACGATAAAGAAACACCCGATTATATTGCGCGAACGTGCTGAAAACGAAGAATGTATAGAAACCGGTTGCTTGCTGTTGCCACGTTGGCACGTCTCGTGGGTCGGTCTCAGGTGTTCTCTGACCGACCTGGGCTAACCCTCCCCTTCTGGCCCCAAAAGACCAGCCATGGTGACCCTTTGTCCTATATTTAGGTCACCCCAATATCTCCCATACTTACGCCGCCCTGTCTCGTCTCACGCCACCTGTCCCTTCTCGATTAATAACCCATGATGTTCATCTTTTTCACACAAATGGGTTTATTATAGGATTAAGTTTTTTTTTTTCTAACTTAAAAGAATTTATATCTAAAAGTAACTATTAAGCAAAACAATCTTTGAAATGAGACAGCATTTTGGTGTATTTTTAAAGTGAGTGTTGAAAAAAAAAGGTAGTGAATATTTTGCTAATACGTTTAAATTAAGATTTGTGTTCTTTGTTTTTTTTTTTTTTATACATGTAACCAAAGTTTTTACAACATAAGATAATGGTTTTATTTAGAATATTAAAAAATAATAATAATTGAGGCAATATTTTAACATTTCTGATGTCCTTTCATTTCAAGTTAGCTGTAGCGTTCATATTAGTTTAAAATGTAGCATAATATCATAACTTTTTATTGGTTATAATGTTTCAATTAAAAAAATTAAAACCTGCTAAATTTAAAGTCTCGGCAAAAACAATAACTACTTAAAATACGTTCAAGAAAATTGGAAACATTTTCACTAATTCCAAAGGGTTAAAAGATATAAGTAAGAGGTCTTGAAAACCATTTCGCTAGTTTTACTTAAAGACAAATAATTTTGTTTTTTTATTTTTTTTTTTTTTGTTTTTGTTTTGAGCAAATTTTCCATAAAAATTTGTTTACTTAAATTGCAGGCTTTTTGATTCAAATCAATCAATTAATCAAACTAACCAAATTAAATACCTTAAAACAAATCCACCGTGACACTAACAGTCAAATTACTAAGTAAACACTTAGAGAAAATTCATATATGTACTATATAGCTGATTATGCTAAGAACCTCGTAGTCGATGGTTCAAAATTTTCTTAAACCTTGCCTTTAATTATATCGCTTTTATTTTAGTTTAGCTTTAATTAAGTAGTTTTTGTTTTAGTTTAGTTTTTAGTTATATTGCTTTTAATTATCTAGCTTTTATTTTAGTTTAGTTTTTATTTATATTGCTTTTAATTATCTAGCTTTTATTTTAGTTTAGTTTTTATTTATATTGCTTTTATTTTAGATCAGTTTTTAATTATATCGTTTTTAATTATATTGTTTTTGTTTTCAGTTTAGTTTTTAATTAAATTGCTTTTATTTTAGTTTAGTTTTTAATTAAGTTGCTTTTATTTTAGCTTAGCTTTGAATTATATTGATTTTATTTTGGCTTAGTTTCAGATTTTAATGATTTTATTTCCGTTTAGTTTAGTGTTATTTTGATTTTATTTAAGTTTAAGTTTTGTTTAAATTAGCTTTAATTTAAGTTAGTTTTAATTTCTATTTGTTTTAATTTGCCTTTAGTTGTTGGCTTAAATTCGCTTTGCTTTAAGTTAATTTCATTTTTATATTGGTTTTACTATTCTTTAGTCTTATTCTAAATTCGCCTTATTTTAAGTTAATTCCCCTTTTTTTTTATTTTACTTTCGTTTAATTTAAGTTTCGTTTTATCTGAAATTATTAATTATTAATTTCATTTTATTTACGTTCGAATATAAATTTGTTTTTATCCGATAAGCTTATGTTAGTTTTAGTTGCTTTAATTTAGGGTTACATGAAGTTTGTTTTAAGTTCGATTTATTTATATTAGTTTTAGTTTGTATTAGTTTCAATTTATATTAGCTTTAATTTATATTAGGTTTGATTTATATAAGTTTTAATTTATATTGGTTTTGATTTATATATGTTTTAAATTCATCTTCGTTTTACTTTGTATCAGTTTTAATTCGTATTAGTTTTAATTTGTATTAGTTTTGATTTAGATTCGGTTTAATTTGTACAAGTTTTAATTTATACTAGTTTTAGTTTGTATTAGTTTTAATTTAAATTAGTTATCATTTGTATTAGTTACAATTTATATTAGCTTTAATTTATATTAGGTTTGATTTATATACGATTTAATTTATATTAGTTTTAGTTTATATTAGTTTTAATTCGTATTAGTTTTATTTTAAATTAGTATGTATTTGTATTAGTTACAATTTATATTAGCTTTAATTTATATTAGGTTTGATTTATATACGATTTAATTTATATTAGTTTTAGTTTATATTAGTTTTAATTCGTATTAGTTTTATTTTAAATTAGTATGTATTTGTATTAGTTACAATTTATATTAGCTTTAATTTCTATTAGGTTTGATTCATATAAGTTTTAATTTATATTGGTTTTGAATTATATATGTTTTAAATTCATCTTCGTTTTACTTTGTATCAGTTTTAATTCTTATTAGTTTTAATTTGTATTATTTTTGATTTAGAATCGGTTTGATTAATATACGTTTTAATTTATATTAGTTTTAGTTTGTATTAGTTTTAATTTAAATTAGTTATCATTTGTATTAGTTACAATTTATATTAGCTTTAATTTATATTAGGTTTGATTTATATACGATTTAATTTATATTAGTTTTAGTTTATATTAGTTTTAATTCGTATTAGTTTTATTTTAAATTAGTATGTATTTGTATTAGTTACAATTTATATTAGCTTTAATTTATATTAGGTTTGATTTATATACGATTTAATTTATATTAGTTTTAGTTTATATTAGTTTTAATTCGTATTAGTTTTATTTTAAATTAGTATGTATTTGTATTAGTTACAATTTATATTAGCTTTAATTTCTATTAGGTTTGATTTATATAAGTTTTAATTTATATTGGTTTTGAATTATATATGTTTTAAATTCATCTTCGTTTTACTTTGTATCAGTTTTAATTCTTATTAGTTTTAATTTGTATTATTTTTGATTTAGAATCGGTTTGATTAATATACGTTTTAATTTATATTAGTTTTAGTTCGTATTAGTTTTAATTTAAATTAGTTTGCATTTGTATTAGTTACAATTTATATTAGCTTTAATTCATATAAGGTTTGATTTATATAAGTTTTAATTTATATAAGTTTTGCGTTATTTTAGGTTTGATTTATATATATGTATATTCCTAAAAACTAGAATATTGATAGGTGCTAAAAATTGGATAACTTCAAATTAACTAAAACGAAACGTCGATGATGTGATCTATACTGAATGTTTTGTTGGCGTTAATGCAATTTTTAATTTAAGTAAAAAAAAAAACGAGAATAAATCGTATTCCAAAGCAACGAGCTGCTTAACTTAGCTTTAAGAAAAAACTTAACTGAGCCAGTTATGATTAAGTTCAAAATTAAGTAAGTTTAGTGATTAATACTAAATTTGTATGTTTTGCCTTGTAAATTAAAAAATATATAAATGAGATTTAAATACATAGTTTTTTTTTTTAAATCTTTAACTGAAGTGTTTAGGTTAAACAAAAAATCATCAGTTGAAACAGAATTTTGTGCTTTTTTTTTTTCAAGGTTTTAACTTATTATATCGTATATAATAGATAAATCATACAGATAGGTTATAGATAATAAATTAGTTCAAATGTTGCAAAACTGCGACAAACTGAAAGAATGTCGTATTTCATATCGTTTTTTAATAAATGGTGACTTAGAGATAATTCAAAAAAAAAATCATATAGTAGATAGGTATGTGTCTAGTTTGCAAAAAAAATATATAAACAAAATCTATAACAGACGCTTACCAAGCCCAGGTAAACTTGTCTCAAACCTGGCGGGATTTCAGTTGATGCCGTGGACGCTGCAGTTTCTGGAGCCGATGTCGGTGGTGATGATATTATGGTTGCTGATGGGACGGTTGCTGTTGCTGGATATGATGTGGTTGATGATGAAGATCCTGGTGCTTGCCTTTATTTGAGCCAGCAGCGACCGTGTATGTTGCTACTCGCTCTTGACGCTGCCGTTGCTGCTAGCTTTTTCTTTCTTGTAGCTGCTGCGGCCGGTGTTGATTGCCGGGCTGTCTTTCTGCGTTTACTGCTGTTGTCGCTGTTTATCGATTGCTTTGAAGACTACACCAAAAGCACCTTTTGCAATAAAGCTATCGATGTGAAAATGCTCATTACGACTGGTCTCCTTGAACTGTGGACTGAACATGGCATTTGTTAACAGTCTAGGCCATGCCGTTTTGGGACGCTTTAGCTGCAGTGAGGTAAAGCTTTTTCCTAATGGAAGTTTTGTATCGATGGCGAAAAGTGCCCTTCGTAGCACCAGTAATACTCCAATTCAAGCGTCTGCTCAAGCTGCCCAAACTCCAGTGGGATTGCTGCCGCGAGCGTTGCTGCTGCTGCTGTTGCTGAAAGCTATATTGTTGGTCTTCAACTGGTCCTCTTCCAGCAGCTGTAAAATCAGCTGAATTACTAACTTGGTAGAAAGATGTTGTCTGCTTGTGATCGTCTTCGCGATCCACGACAGCTCCACTTGAATTTGTAGCTTGATGTTTCCTGATGCTGCTGGTGCTAATGCGTACATTCCTTGATTGGTTTCCCTGCTTTTTTTCGTATTCTTTCTTGGTGGCTGCTTCTTTTTTCCCGTGTTATGGTACACTTTTCAAAACAACAATTTTTACTTTCGTTGATCTTTCTTTGTTTTAATCGTCTTATTTTTTTGAACTTTTGTTGCCTTTCCAATTTTCTTGATACTAATTAATTCACACTTTTCACTTCAAGCAGCCGAGCAAAACTTTCTTATCTTTTTCTTTTCTTCTAATGGCGAACCTCAGCGACAGCATCGTCTACCCAGGGTTGTATTTTTTTTCAGTTCGGTGCTTTTTGGTACTTTGGCAGTGTTGCCACATGTACTTGAAAAGGGTGCGTTCGCATGCATCTTGACGGCATTTAGATGTGCAAACTAGCGATGTTTTTTCAACTTCGCTCCTTTTTCGGTGGAATCGACCATAACCGAAGGGAGTAGGTAAGGGTTGGGTTGGACTTGCTGATGACACGTCGGCAAGATTCCGTTAACCGACGCTTGTTTCGGAATTCCGATTGGCTACCGATTCAAGCGCGTGTCGGATCACACCATTTTCCCGAACGGTTTATGCCTGCTGAAAAGAATGGTACCATTTTTGTTGGTATTTTTCCCTTTCAAGCCCCTGTATGGCCATTTTGTTTGCCCGAACGTACTCGCACATCACCGAGGTGCCACATCTAAATGCAAAAAAATTTGTGTGCCCTGACACACTAGAGGGCGCTGGTGGAAATACCATGGGTATTCATAAGATGTATTATTCCCTATGTGCAGGTGCCCATGACAAACTATGGTCGAAGATAATATAGTATAAAGATGTACCACGTAGAACATTAAAAAGTAACAAATATTTTTCAAATCAATACGTAAGCTTTTGTAAGCGCGATGAAAAAGCTTTCTTGAGAGAAAAGTTTCCAATCCTTGCATGCACATTCTCTCTGCAATGCTCTTTTACTCTTCACTCCACAATGCTTCACAGCCAGTGTGACCAGAGTGGAATATTATATTCCACTTTGGCATATTTTAGCTTCGGGAAGCATATTTTTTTTTATAAAAATATGCAGCATAAAAAGTGGAATATTTTTCGTATGATTATATTTTTCAAATTTCACAAAAATTGCAATAAAAAATGTCTATTTGGTTACTAAATGGGTTTTTTTTTGGCTATCGACATTTGTTTTTGTTTATCTCTGAACCACCTTGTAAAACGCAATATAAGGAATTCATTTTGTGGTTAACTTCTTCGTTGTCAATTTTATTGCAATTCATGTAATAACTTCACGCAGCTTAATAAGTGAAGTAAATTTGCTTATATGTTTGTTTGGTTAAATTTTTTTTATGGATTATGTTACAGCAGTCAGTAATTTACTTAAGAAAACATTAGTGGTATTCACGATATGTTGTATTTTCCCTTGCATTGTGTATTTTTGATAAATTTGATATTTGTAGTAAATTTTTTAATATAACAAAAACAAAATTCAGTTTTCAAAATACAACCCTGTGGAAAATATACAAGTTGTGTATTAGATCAGCTGATTGTACAAGCATTTCTACTCAGCATGGAGCAAGCTAAAGGCTACGCTGTGAGTTTATTTGATAAAAATTAATATAATTAATATAATTGATTTTAAAAATACAATATATACTTTACTGAAGGTTCGATCACAATAAGTTGTAAGTATTGTAAATTTTGCAAAAATTTATCACAAATGCACCACATCGTGAATACCACTATTATTGCTAACAATAGCTATTTCTTTTAACTATTTTAAAATGTGGATTCAAAACAATAAAGCAGAAAAAAAAGTTATTGATCAAAGTTCGGAATCTGAAGATTTATAAAAATTTGTGCTTTTCTCGCTTAGTTTACCATTTAGCAATGCTGAGGTTGAGAAAATTTTTAGTTGTATGAATCTTTCTTATTTAAACGAAAATTCGAAATAGATTGCAAGAAAAACTCTTAAATAATTTGTTGAATGTAAAAACATGGCTGCATGCTCAAAAAAAGTGTTGTAATGCCTATCAAATACCAGATAGCTTAATAAAAAAATTTAGAAATGCGAATTTCTATGATAATAATACAAGCAACAATTTAAGAATTGACCTCGAAGATGTGCCTGAATTTAAGCTTTGTATATTGTATATCGTTACTTCAAATTCAAAAAAACCATAACAATGTTTATAATTTTTTATTGGAGAAGAAAATAAATTTAAGTGCGATAGTAATCAAATAAATAAATGTTTTTAAACTTGCTTCTGTGTTTTTTTTATATGCATATTTAGACTTATTTAGATATATATCTTTGAAATTGAAAGTGGAATATTTTTGTGGAATATAAAAATTGAAAGTGGAATATTTAGTTATGAAATTTAATGTTGTAATTGTTTTTTCCGTTGTTGTTGTTGGAACCAAGCAGTAGTAATCTCTGCTTGACAGCAACAAATATTTTTGTTTGTTTGCATTATTTTCATGATGATTTCCTTATTTTGTGCGAAGCAGATTTTTCTTATTCACTGCTTGCTATTAATATTGACTATTTTTGATTGACTCAGCCAGAGCAGTAAAATCTGCATATATCTTCAGAATCTTAAGGAAAACTGAATAACGACATACAAATCCATCCAATGAATTCAAAATTGTTTATAAATAAAATTTTTAATTCACATTGAATTTTAAAAAATTGATTAGTAATTAATTTCAATTATTGTTTTTTTCGTTATTCAGAATAATTAATTATTTTTTTATTCATATGAATGCTATTTACAAAGAATGCAATTCAAAAAGAATTTCACATTTTTCAATAATTAATTTTTTGTACATTATTATTTTTTGGTTCAATAATGCCTATTCATGTGTTATTCATTATTAATTTTATAGTCATTATTAATTTTTTATTTATTATTAATTTCGTTCATAATTCAAAAGTAAATAACAAGATTCTTTTAATTTTATTTATTATTCAAAAGTGAATGAAAAATTAGAAATGAATACGAAATTTATAATAAAGAAAAAATTAATAATGAATAAAAAATTAACAATGAATAAAAAATTAATAAGAAAGTAATAGCAAGCATTTTATTCATAAAATAGTAGTGAATAACAAAATTTTTTATTCATTGTATTTTTTATTTAAAAATGAATAACAAATTAATAATAGTGGTAAACAATTTGAAAAAAAAGTTTGCGCGGCAAAAACGAATTGATAGTTCGATTATTTTTTCTAGATAATAAAAATCATTAACAGTGCACCCTAAACAAGTGCGCGTTGCGCTGCGTACCCAAACGCCACGCAATTTTATTTTACGCTTAACCTAAACAAGTGCGCTGCGGGAAGAACTGCTGCTCTCGTACCAGCTCAGTCTGATGGTTTAAAAATCTTAAAGAAACTTTTAGAATTGTGTAAAAATCTATTAATATAGCAAATACTTCCATTTGCAATTGAGATAAATTAATTAAAAGCAGCTAATTGCTCTTTGTTCTAATACTTTGGTTTTATGCAGCCAACTTCACATCCGAACGCACTGTCAAAATTGGAAATTCGATTCATGTTGCGGTAGTCCGGTGCGTGTTTCGGTAGGCTTCATACAAAATGTATGTGCATGAGCCGATTTTGACAGTTAAACCACGCACGCGCACTTGTTTAGGGTGGACTGTAAGACTTTTCCAGGTTGGTTCGATTTTTTTCTAGAAGAATTTTTCGACTTTTTTGAGTATTGAAAAATATTTCCCCAGCTATGATCCTATAACTCCAAAAGTATTAATTTATTTTACAAGTTTTATATTTACAAATGAGACATTTATATCTTTTATTTAAGCTTTTATTTATACGATTATTTTAACGATTTTTGTAGACATTTTCTGAATACTACATTTGTGAAAGAGTTTAAAATATACCATTTATTTATACATTTAGAGTATTATACATTAGAAAATTTTTACAAAAATCGTTAGATCAATACAAATGATAGCTTAAATGGAAGATATAAACGTCTTATACTATGGACACACATATGATATCGATACCATACTATTGAAAACATTATGAGCATACCATATGTATGTCAGTGTATACTAGCTATAAACCAGCTCACGAAGCTAGTATCGCACCTCATTCATGGTTTACGAAACACAACAATTTTTCTAACATACCTTTTTTGACTTGTCACCCTGATATTACTATAGTTCAACTGATATCAGCGCCTTTTTCTTATAGCGACAAAAATTCTAACTATATAAAAGTCATAAAATTGAAATTTTTTAATTTGAAAACAAATTTAACTCAAAGTAAATAACTGCCTATACATAAGAGCTCGCCTTCTTCTCTTGAGCATCCATACTTTTAATTGCTCATTTGATCTTTCAAGAGTGCTTATGTTTATCAAATTATTCAAGCACAAAAAAAACAGTTCGCCTGAATTTATTTTTATTCAAATATATTCTTTTCTTCTTGAAATAAGAATTTTGTTTAAATGCAAATAATTTTTTGAAGCAATTGTCAAACAAAACAATTTAGATATGTGTGTCACTACCTTGATACCACATTGTATAAAGTCGTTCATGGTTTCAATACGATAGCATCAATACCATGTGTGTCCTTAGTATTATTTGCAAACATGTATAAATTTTGTAATATGAAAAAATACTTTTGAAGTAATAGGAGCTGGGGACCTATTTTTCAAAACTTTTCGCTCAATTTGAGTACACATATTGTGTGTATCCTAGATTAGATTGTAGAATACATAGTTTTGATCACGTTCATTCCACCCATATTCACTAACGTAAATTTTGATATTGAAAATCTTTCTTGAAAAAATTTTTTCGCAAATTAAATTTAAAAAATTTCAGTAATTTTAATACCAAAAACATTCACTTATCTTTAGAATTTCAGAAATTTTTGGTACAACGACTTTTTCATAAAACATCATTCCCCAGGAATGAGAAAAAACGACATGAAAATCAAAACTTTGACTTTCAATGCAAATATATCCGCTATTTTTAAATATATTTAATTCAAATTTTTTGATCAAAGTTTTAATAAAAGCACTTTACAAAAATAGTTTCAACTGTAGTGTTAGGTCTGTGGATATATTCTTTCATTTTTTTTTTCAAAAACGGTCCAAAATATTGAATTTTTACTCAAAAAAAGGATTAAAAAATGTTCTTGTTGTATAAATAAGAACAATTGAAAATTGCATTTCTGAGTAATTTTCATATAGTAAAGCATGTATTTGCAATAATATAATAAAAATATATAAAAGAAGTTAAATAAAATATTTTTCCGCAAAAAAACAACTTAAAAAATATTGCTTACAACATTATTCGCGGCTAAGCTTCAACTCACGGAATCGCCCTTACAGTAATATAACCCTAAAAATATCATTTGGCAAAACGGCAAAAAAACCAAAACAACCCACAAAATATACCTAGATTATGTCATCTTTATGATATTATATTCTTGAAATTATATAACAAAGAGATAAGAGATAATAAAAAATATAATAACATTAAATTATTTAATGTTCGTAGGGTAGTTTAGTAAAAAAATTGCCTACATTTTTTAAGTAAAACCTAACGAAATTCTGCTACATTTTGTAGCCAGCTACATCGTTTATTCAGATGTTTCGTGCATCAAATCTTTACATATCATTTGTATTGCTTTTCAACATTATGCTCACATTTGCTCACATTGTCGCTTACTTACTCTCTTGCTCTCAAAAGCTTTAAATCATTCGCTCGCTGACGCTCATAAAGCTTTTAAGTGGATTTATGATAAATCCACATTCAAATTTTACTGTACCACTTGCTTGTATGGTGGTGGCACATCTTTCTATTATATTATCTGTGCTATGGTCTTTATTTTTAAATGCATTGATGATGACTACGATTGACATTTTAGAAGACATACACAAAGGAATGATCGAACGCATTTAGACCAAGTCCGACACTGTATATATTTTTTAGTCTAATAAAAAAAAAATACTTGTTTAAAACGATTAATACTGATTTTTCTAAGCAGCTGACTGTTATTTATTCAAACTTAACTATTCTAACAGTAACTCCACGATATTTCAAGTCTTCAGAAATTCTTTTGTTTTAATTGTTTTTCTACATAGTTAACATTTTTGCACTGCCAATTCCATAACTCTTGATTCAGCTGATGCTCAGATCATTGAACGACTGATTAAAAAGAATCATTTAAACAACAATTCATAGTTTCAGAAATGCTTTTCCATTTGCAACGCTGCCTCTCGGACTATTAATAAATAAAGAATTTATTGAAAAAAGTATATGTCCATATATGAGCACATTTAAAAACTATTGCTTCCAAAAAAAAAAATATTTTTTTGCAGAAATGTCTTAACTAGACCCTATTTGGTAAGAATAATACCTTAAAAAATATTTTTTCATTGTATTTCTTGCGGAATTGAAGAGGTTAGAGGTATTGCTACTATATTTGCATTTTTGCACAGCCAAGTGTACTAGATCGTGAAGAC
The DNA here is from genome assembly GCA_963920525.1 of Dichetophora obliterata. Classification (NCBI taxonomy): domain Eukaryota; kingdom Metazoa; phylum Arthropoda; class Insecta; order Diptera; family Sciomyzidae; genus Dichetophora; species Dichetophora obliterata. The sequence goes on along the minus strand of OY986438.1, from coordinate 199,025,355 downwards.
CCCAATTGCTTATACCTTCCCCCAACCACTATATTATCGACTGGCCACATCGACTGACATGCGTTACGCTTGCAAGTGCAACGAGCCTTGTCCGGCCCTTGAATGAATGTGTGCATTTACGGTGTGCGTCGATGGAAAAGTGCACCAGAGCAGGCAGCTAGTGGCAAGATTTCTAGGCCGAGATTTTACACCAAGCTACAAACCCATGATAACTGAACCGCTGCCTTATTGCCGTGAACACAGCATAACAGATCGAAAGATAACAGCAACAAGAACCAACAATCAAGTCATAACCAACGTGAAGCAGCAGCAGCAACACCAGCGAAAGAAAGTTGAGGTCTGAGACAGCAATGGTGACGGAAGGCAGAGCAACTCTTGCAAGTGACAGGTTTGCAACACACCTCGAATGAAAAACACTGGCGTTAATTTAAAATGCGCACCAACAATAGCACCAACAACAGCAACAACACCAACACGAACGCCAAACACCTTAGCAACAATGAGAACAGCAACAGCAACATCAACAAACATATGCTGGAAGCCAATTTGGAGCCATGGGGCAGGAATTCGCAAGCGTATCGAATGCGATCGTATCGGAGATAACATGAAGCAGCTTGTCAGCTGGCTCATTGCCAAGCCTGCCATGATCATCATCATCATCATCCCGGTCATGAAGGGCAGTCAGACTGACAATGTGCTGGCGTTAAATGTGGCAGCGTGTCGTTTCTCAGGCGATCACATCATTCTGTCGCGTCACGTTGCGTTGCATCTTTCATTAAACAAAACAAAACAAAATAGTGAGAAGGCAACATGAACACAGTATATCCTCGTGCAAGCCGCAGACAGGCAACATAGCAAAGCCTAGAGAGCTGAGGCTATCGATAGCAAGTAATCGATTTTTGCGCCAAAAGGCAGCGATCAAGTACTTTTTATGGAGCAACCAACAAACAGCGCAGTGATTGTACTATAGTTGTGACGCATGAAGCTGTGAAAGCCCCCAAAGAGCGCGGACAGCACAAAAGTACACTTGTCCACAAAACTCTTGGCTATGTGTTGTTGCTGGCTGCTGCTGTAGCCTTGAAGCTCGCGGTTGTACACGCACCAGCAACAGCAACAACAACAACTGCTCAGCATCAAAGCAATCTATAGACCCTTGAGAGCTATACACATTTTAACCGACACGATCCATTTTAGATAGTTGATCTTTGTGCTGCGCTGTTCAGATGTTTGAGATTTTTATCTTCAATTTGCGTGATAAAAGCCTAAGTTATGCGCTTTTAACTTGGAGTGGGTACCTTTTCTTATTTCTTGTCGTTGATGTTGTTGTTGTTGTTGTTGGCACAGAGCGAGATAGTTAGATAGATCGAGAACATTTACAATATGTTCACGCTTGCGTGCAGGCATTTTTCTGCGTATCCATCGATAAAGATCAGCTGGAGCGTATATCGATTGCATGGCACAGATCGTGCCATGCTGTTAAATGATTGCATTGACTGCAGTTTGTGGCAATGTTTGAGCGTTTTAATAGTGACTTCCATTTATTGATTGGAACGAGCTTTGTAATTCTTAAATATGTATGTATGTATGTGCTCTGAGCACACCTTTTTTTGCGTTTTGTTCATATCGAATGTTTTATGATCAATTAATAAATATATGATGTAATTTTAATCATGACATTTGTTTATGAATATGCATAGGCGAGTACGAGAGAGTTAATATAAGCCTAGAACAAGCAAGTAAGGCAATCTTTAAAATAATTTGTTTGCTGGATAATAATTGAAAAAGCTGGGTGTTAAAAAAAGTGGTACGATCGGGGGACGAACGAAGTTCCTAATGTAGTTCCGAATGTAATATGTTTTAAAATCTTTGTATGTATTTTTATTTTTTTTTTCATTTTTTTTTTGTATAATTTTTCAAGGCAAAGGAACAATCAAATCAAAAAATTTTATCTTATATTTTAGGAAAAAAAGATTTATTTATTGAAAATTAAGGTGTAAAATTCTTAAGAGAGATGATAATAGGCAGTAACCGTTGCCAGCGGTGTTTGTTTCATGTTGCAACAAGGATTGAACACACTCAGAAAAAAATTTCCAGAAAATCTAGAAAAAAAGCACCCAATTGCTAGAAAATCGGGCTTCATTTAGCGCCATAGCCGATTTTCTAAAAAAAAGGTACATATTTTTCGTTAAATTGAAGCCAGAAGTGTGAAATAGTTTAGAAAAATTATCCAATAATTTACGAACTATTTCGCTAAATTGAAGAAACTTTGCGCAATTGTGTTAAAATCTTATTATATTTGAGTACGTTCTTCTTCCGTTTAAGAATCATCGGCTATAACTAAAAATAACATTTTCTCTTAAAATTATAAATTTTCTATCGTTTTTTAGTCATCGGCTATAACTAAGAGAAAAATTTTCTCTCAAAATAAGAAATTTTCTATCTTCTATTAATCATTGGCTATAACTAAGAGAAACACGTTCTCTGAATATAGGAAATTTTCTACCGTTTGTAATCATCGGCTATAACTTAAAGAAACATTTTCTCTGAAAATAAGAAAGTTTCTAACGTTTATTAATCATCAGCTATAACTAAGAGAAACATTTTCTATGCAAATAAGAAAAGTTTACAGAATCCCTGGAAAAATAAATCTGTGATTAAGAAAAAGTTTTAGGGTATGAAAAAAAATAACTATGAATGTAATAAAAATTTATAAAAATCAATACCTTTTTTCTACAGGATCAACTCTGATGTATTTAAAAAACAGAAAAAAATGTCATTTTATTAAAGTAACACAGCTACTTTATTCGGAAAAATTTCTATAGATGCAGGAAAATTGTTCACATTTTTATTTCTCTAAAGTCACAAATGCTAAAAATAAATTCTTTAAATCATCGAAATATATTGTTAAGCAAAAAACCACGCCTTACTTTTGATGACCCTATTCTATATATTAAACAGAATATTTAAGGTGGTATGCACACCGACCTTGTTTATGTTTTTGCTTTTTAACGGTATTTTTTACATTAATGTCTTGGAGTAAAATTTTAAATTTAGATAAATTAATAAATGCATCCATTATATTCAAAGTGATAAATGAAAAGAAAACTAAGTACAATCTATGAAATTTTTTTTTTTTTACATTTTAATTTTATAAACATAAAAGACGTATAACTTAAGTATTTACAGTATAACTACATATACTTACATATATTATAGTACATGAATTGATATATTTAGAAAAACATTTTTGGTCTTATGAAATATAATTTACCGGATTTATATAAATGAATTGGAGGAAGATTTACAACGTTTTCTGCTATCGTAACAAAATCAGGCATTTGTGCGACTACGCAATAGGATACAAAATGTTTTTTATATTCGATTTGTAACTGTTGACACAAAAAAAAAAAATACATTATTTTTCAAATAGCATATTTCTTTGATTTTGTACGCTATAGTTTTCGGTTCAATTAACAGTATTATAAAGTCGCGCTTAAAAATGGTGCCATATTTTTCGATGTATTCAAAACAAATGGTATCTCTTAGTTCGTCGTCATTTAATTGTGACTGCAATTGACTGTAAAATATAGAATCAGAGCAAGTATATTGCTTGCTACTGAAGACAAAGCTAACATTTTTAAAATTTGATAGTGCTTCAGAAAAAACTAAAGAAAACTTTATGCCTAATGATAGCTGCACATTTCTTCTTGAATTAATGTTTTTGTAGTACGATTTGAGCTGCCTGTGTTTTGATTCAAATGGAAGTGTCCAAAGATATTTTAAGGGACCTGATTTTTTTATAATTCTAGGATAATGCGATTTTTTCTAACGGTAAAAGTTGATTCCCACCTGCTCGTTATTTCTTCGATTGGTTCAGTGTTATATTGGAGCCAAGTTTTATTATTGTCTTCGGTAGGCGAACACGCTGAATTATCTGGAAAGATTTTTTTAAAAGAAAACGTATAGCAATAAAAATTATAAATGTTATAAAATTTTAAGTGCATTTTACGAACCAAAGGCTTCAATCAGTGTTTGTTTTACAGGTTTAGCTTCCATAAGACCGTCTAATCGAAGTTTTCTGAGCTTTGTGTGGTAGGTTGAATATAAACAACCACCTGGTTTTTTACCTTTTCGAGGAATAAAATAAATTTCCTGAAAAAAGTGATTATTCTTTTAGTGAAAAATATACAGTTTTTAATATATACGTTTGATTTACTTTCACCTAGAGACTACACTAAGAGAAAAAGTATTTTTATTATATTTTTTTAGTTAAAGCATCAGTATTACTAAGGCCACCAAAATTATTTCTTTATTTTTAAATAAATTTTTATGAACAAGATTTCAAAGTTATCCGCTGTCGTATATCTGCCAGTTGCATTTGCAACCTTGGTCCAATTGAATTTTTTGTGGTGTATCTATAAGCAGCATGTCGGTACTTTGCCATAGCGTGCTAGATACTTTAGGCCACAAACCAATTGACCTAATACAGACAACCGATCCTTACAGCAAACATAAAATCTTTTTTATATTTGGTGCCATGTAATGTGATTTATTTGACTAATAAAATAAATTTAGATGAATTTCGAAAATATACAGATATAAGTAAATATTGTACAGACAAATTTGATGATTTTTGAAAATATTATACAGATATTATTATATATTATTAAATAACTTACATTATGTATATCATACAAATACGTATTATGCACATATAAACAAATTACCTTCGATTCTGTTCTAAATTGTAAGTTAATTTTTCTTGAAATTAATTCAAATGTTTTTGGTGTTGCAGCTATTTCCGTACTTATAAGATATTCAGCAACAGCATTTGAAAGTGTCCTCCTATATGTTTGATTTAACTTATTTTTTCCTTCGTAAAATTTTAGTACTTCTTTGCCATTCAACGTAGCTTTTAAAATTTCTAATATAGAAAACTGTGTACAGAATCAATTATAAATGAACGCACAAAAATAAAGAAAAACCTTACATCTCCAATGGTCTGCACTTTTTCAACGCTAAATGAGGATGAAGGTGTTGAAGACAACGAATCTGCACAACCATCTAAATGTATTCCGCGTTCTTTTTGTAAAATTTGTAAATTGTGCTCAAATATCACACGTTGTCCGTAAAGGTTTTTTGGTAAAATTTCGCTTAAATGACTTGACTTAACAAACAATATGCTTTCACTATTGAATCCATGCTCTAATATTAAAAGAATAAAGTTAAAATAACAAACCATATATGAAAATATCTAAAATTTATAAAAATTATAATTATTGTAAGCTTAAATACAAAGAAATTAATTATTATAATATAAATAAATCCGAAAAATAGGACTTAAGTTCGACTTAAGTCATTGAATTTTTATTTTATGTGTATCGAAGAAAAGCTATGCTGTTACCTATTCAACGAGTCATCTTATTTAAAAATCCAGCCATTACTTTTTAAGATAAATTATTTTACGTATTATGCACACTTAATGGTTCGCCCTTTAACGAAATATATATATAAAAACTGTTATATCTTCAAAAGTAATGCATGGATTTTCAAGATAGATAACTCTTTGAATAGGTAAGAGCATAAGCTTTTTTGGATACCCATAACAACTAGTTTTGTAGGAAAATAAAAAAATCACAAGTTTTTCAAGTCAATTTTTACAACTTTGGACCCCTATAACTCCTAAACGACTTGAGAGCGGCCATTAATTTTTCCATTATTAGAATTTTTTAGCTCCAAATACACAATTAAAAAAAGTTAAATAAAAAAGTCGTTCTTGCTTATGGTTAAATGTTCCGATTTTAATTTGCTGTGGGACTTTCGTGGTATTTTTTAATTGTTGTGGTATTTTTTAGTTGCTGCGGTATTTTCTCCATGGGAATTCTCGTAGGAGTTTTAAAATTCAATTGTGGGAAAAAGGTAATTTGTGTGGTAATTTTGGTTGGCAACTATGCTCCGGGCCATAAATAAAATTATTTCTAATTTTATACTGCAATTAAGGAATAAAATATAAATTATTATTTTATATTCTAGGCAGTTTGAGAACGCTTTGATATTTTTAAATTGCAAGCTTAGGTGGGTATTAGACGATGCTCGTTTTCTCGGCGAGCAGATAATTTTGTTGTTGGTTCCAATGCGAAACGGTCAAACATTTTGGAGAATAAGACAACAACCATATTGCACGGTCATGTGCACGCCGAGCTAACGAGCATCGTGTTATACCAACCTAAGGCACGCACACAAAGGAAACAGCAGAACGAAGAAAGAAAAAAAAATTTTTTGTCTTGTTTTGTAGCGCAAAAAGAACCGTTCACTTGCAAAAACAACATTATGTTTTCATAACAGCATGATATAAAGCATTTTGTTGTTTTTTAATCACTTTGTCAGCGATATTTAGAAAAATATCAATATACGAATATTTATGTCACTGCTTCAAATATTTAACAATGTTTGGAGTAAATTTTGTTATTTTCTGTATATAAGTACGTACCTTTAAAAATATTATAAAAACTTTCGCCTTTCAAATCACATAACAAGTTGAACAAATCCAAGTCTATTGTTTCAGTGCCCACAATACGAACACTTTGGACTGTTTCCATTCTTTATTTGAAACTTTTGGACACTTCACTGCACTGAATTTATAAATTATTAAAATAAACTTTGAACTGCTTAGCTCGATTGCAACGCGTCAACTGACACTTGCGCTCTTTGCAGTGTCGAATAAAATTTTTTTTCATTCCTTCTTTCACGTTGTTTCTTTGTCTTATTTGAATTGGAAAAAACAAACAAGCAAAGAGAAAAAAATTAATGCGTTCGCTTTGTAAGTCATTTAAAGAATTTTTTCTAGAAATATAAGAAAAGCATCCTTAAAATAATTACTTGTGGTATACAAAATATAGAAAAACTTACATGTATTTCTATGAAATAACCAAGTATTGTAACTTATATATCTCCGTTTTTAATAAATCATGTTGTAGATTGTTGCAAGCGGACTTGATATCAACACAGTTTTTCTTAAAATCATTTCTGTTTTTTAATTATTTTTGGAAATTTTACTTTTATCAAAACTATGGTTTCATCTTTTCATCTCTTATATTTAAGTAAAAACTTGTCTTGAAAACTACGAAGCTGTTTTGATAACGTAGCAACGAAATCAAGACTTCAGGTCGTTAAATCATGTAAAAATTCTCTCCATTAAGGAGAAACCACTATATGATATAGAAAAAACCATGCCTACGAATTGAAGCTACAGTTTCTTAATTTTAGGGAAGCACATTTTTTTGAGTGCATTCATCATTCTTGTCGTATGAAGCTTGAATTGAGTTTGGATTGAAAACTGGACTCACTTAAAAGTATAAAAAAAAAATAAAACAATTTTACGGTCCATGCTAGTGTCAAAAAAACTTTTGGAAATTCTTACATCAGATTCGAAATCAGCGACCAGCGCATCTACAAAGAGCATAAAACAAAAACATATTTTGAGGCTCCACCCTAGTGCCACAAAATTTTTTAAATTCTAATTTCTAAAATATCTAAAATTTAAGATTCGAAATCAGCAACCCTACTGCCAGCACATAAACAAATAGTATAAAGCAAAACAAACACATTTTCAGGGTACACCCTAGTGTAAACAACTTTTTGGAATCTTAACATCCAGTTCGAAATCAGCGACCTCATACACTGCTAACACATATACAAAGAGTATAAAAAAAGCACAATTTTAGGGTGGTCCTTTTGTAATATTTTTTTAAAAATTCTAAAATAAGATTCGAAATCAGCAAGTCTACAGAGATCATAAAACAAAATACACATATTTAGGGTCTACCCTAGTGGCAAAAAAACTTTTTGAAATTCTAACATACCAGCACATATGAAAAGAGTATAAAGCAAAAACAAACAACACCTTTTCAGGGTCCATCCTTGTATTAAAAAACTTTTTGAAATTCTTACATCAGGTTCGAAATCAGCGACCCCTTATACTGCTAGCACATATACAAAGAGTGTAAAAACACATATTTAGGGTCCACCCTAGTGGCAAAAACCTATTTTGAAATCCCAACATCAGATTCGAAATCGACGACCCTTTATACTGCCAGCACATATACTAAGAGTGTAAAACAACACTATTTTAGGGTCCACCCTAATCAAATTTTTACTTTACCTAACAGCAGTGCTTTTGAAGAAAGAAATTTTTCAAAAACAGCTTTTATGAAAAATAAATTAACAAACAAATTAAAGGTCAAAACTTGTGAATCCATGGATAGAAAACCATTAGAAGAATAGGTTAGGAATGTAAGGAATTAAAACATTGTTTAAAAAAAAAAATAATAATTTCTGTTAAAAAACAGTTCACTCCAGACTTAGTGCATAACTTTGCTCATGATGAGGGGAGTAAGAAATTGTATGGATAGCAAAGACATTCGTTTAAAATGAAATCAGGTGTATTATATTAGTGAAAGACGAAATGACACCCATGTGCTCCACTGTACCCGATAAAATGTTGTATTCTCCTTATCACGGACAATTTATCCACGATATTATGCGCTCATTCTTGGACACCCTGTATAAAGTTTCTTTATGGTTATTTTAAATTGCATTTTTTATGTGAATCAATTTTTTATATACTTATTAGGGAGTCCAATCCCGGAAGCTTTTCTCGATCACGGAATTATCGGGATTGAAAATCTCAATCCCGGGATCCCGGGATTAGTTCAGGATTGAATACTTTAAGAAGTGAATAATTCAAAACGTTTTTAATACAATTCTGTAATATTTGAAACTAAAAAATGTAAATTAATTCATTTATAAAGCAACAAAATCAAAACAAAAAAATTAAGGGTATTCACAATTGCGTTGTTCTCAGTGTAGTTAAAAAACCCCGTGGTATTGACATCACACTTTACCGAGCGGTTTTTATATTTTTATTGTTTTACATGAAATCTCTAAAAAATTGTATGTTTAACGAACGTGGTCACCCTGTATAATGTTTCTTTACGGTTATTTTAAATTGCATTTTTTATGTGAATTAATTTTTTATATACTTATTAGGGAGTCCAAACCCGGAAGTTTCTCTCGATCCCGGGATTATTGGGATTGAAAACCTAAGTCCCGGGATCCCGAGATTAGTTCAGGATTGAAAAATTTATGAAGTAAATAATTCAAAACGTTTTTAATACAATTCTGTATTATTTGAAACTAAAAAATGTAAATTAATTCATTTATAAAGCAACAAAAACAAAAAAAAAAAATTAAGGGTATTCAAAATTGCGTTGTTTTTAGTGTAGTTAAAAAACCCCGTGGTTAAAAAACACTTTACCGAGCGGTTTTTATATTTTTATTGTTTTACATGAAATCTCTAAAAAAGTTATATGTTTAACGAACGTGGTTTTTAAAGTTCCATAAACAACTGATCGGTTGCCAGTTATTTTCTAATTGCAAAAATGGCAGAAGTTCAAAATGCTATTGACAGTTTGAATACGCAGGTCTGCTATTTGTACGATTTGTTAAATTTACGCCAATTTACGTAAGCGTATTTTGCTATGTTGTTGTTTTGCATACGAACGAAAATACGCAAACACTTGAAATGAAAGTAGCCTATGGACGTGTTTTTTGTACCTCGTATTTTTATGCTCTGTCTTTAGTCGCATAATCACATACATCACAGGGTTGCAAAATTTTGTAATACAACAGTCTCATGGAGGCGTGCTCACATTTTCACCAAATACAAATGCTATAAATACGATTTGTTAAATGTACTCCTAAACTGTGAATAGCCTTATTAATAAAATATATCAAATTGGATAGTTAATTTATTTGCATAGTAACAAAAAGCCATAGTGGGAGGTTCCCAACTACAAGTTCTATTTTAAAGGGTGCTCATAATTGTGGTTTTCAACTATGGCGAAAAAACCACAATACCACGATACCACACAACTGTGAATACCCTTATTGTTAATATAAAAAATCAAATACAAAACAGTTTAAGGTATTATTCTATAAATGTTAAATTTTTTTTAGACACCGTCTTCATGTTTTTTTCAAAATGTGGTTGGAAAAGACTTTTCAAAATTAAATTTTTTGTTTTAATTATTTTTAAAGTAATACATTAAGCTGATCAACGCGTCTTATTTTTCATTATAGAGTTTTGCTCGGATATTATTACAGATATAACCTGCTGATGAGAAGCACCGTTCTAATTCTAGCTAGTTGGAGAAATAGTTGTATGATAATCGTAAGCAGTTTCTAAGCTTCGATCACGATTGCCTTCACCCTGAAACAAAAATATTTCCCAAGTCAGAATATCTGACAATTTTGAAATACATAGCTGACTTACCGATGTTGCAAATTCTTCCAAAACTTTGCAAAGTCTTGGCTCATCGTCCAAACAATCTATTTTTGCCTCAATAAAAGGTTTTTCTAAATTTTTTTTAGAGTAGGTAATTCTCTAATTTTTTAAGGTAATTCTGAAATTTTTGCATTTACATGAATATTTGTAATAAAAATTATTTATTTAAAAATCCCTGGATCCCAGAAAGAAAATACAGGGATTTAAAGGTGGCATAAATAGTCTGGATTTCGGGATCCCGGGATTGACTTCCCTAATACTTATACAAACCTATCAGAGAACCGCACAAGCCTACTTGAAGTTCAAGCCTTTTCCTCTGTATGTATCCAAACTTGAAAAAGCAAGCTTTAGCCAGCTTGCAAAAATACCAAACAGATACAAGTCATATCCATGCTTGCTCGTTGGCTTGGCTTGTTGAGACTTACTTTGTCGGGCAGAAAGTTGAAAAGCTTGAAACGATCTGCAAAAGCTTGTAAGCTCGCAAGTATCTAATTAATTGAATTTAAAGCAAGTACCCAAAAATTTCAATGAGCTTGTGTTGACAAATCTTAGGCGTAATGGGAACTTTAAGGGTTCTGTGGATTCCGTGGTTGGAAGTTTAAGGGGGTAGCGGATTTCGAAATTGATGTCAAAATTTAAAATTCAAGATCGCAACCCTATCCAATATATTGAATTTTAAAATTTTGACTTCAGATTCGAGATCAGCGACCATCTAATGATGATTTAAACTCTTAAGAATTATTTTTACTAGGTGGAAATAATGTGGTAAAAATTTAGGTGGCAGCCCTAACCTCCATCTTAAATTTTAAAACTGTGACATTAGAATCGAAATCTAATGCGTTGTCAGAATTTCAAAATTACATGAATTCCCAAAATACAAAAAATCTAGGTGGCAACTCTATCCGCTATCTTGAAATTTAAATTTTGACATCAATTCCGAAATCAGCTACACCCTAAAACTGCCAACCACGGAGTCCACAGAACCCTTAAAAGTCCTATTACGCTTAAGCTTTCTCAACACAAGCTCATTGAAGTTTTTGGATACTTGCTTTAATTCGGATACTTGCCTTAAATTTTCTTGCCTTTTAAACAAGCTTTTCAAGCTTTGTGCCGAAGGCATCAAGTTTACCTTTACTTGGAACTTCATGCCGTTCGCTTGTACCCCTTTTCCACACGAAAATGTTTCTTACCAACAAGTCAAAAATACAGAGAAAGAAGAGCACAGCATCAAAGAAAGAACAGCAAAAAAGAAAGAAAGAGCTAGCATACTTGCAAGTCGCAAGCTGTCGTGGGCTTATTTATATTCAAGTTCAAGTTATACTTGATTGAAAATTATCAAGTTCAAGCTTGTATTTGTATCAAACTTGTATCAAACTTGTATTTTAAGCAAGTACTTGAAATTGACTTCAAGTAGGCTTGTGCAGTTCTCTCATACCTATATTTGTTTTTGTTACTTGTTTTTTAATTCTAACATTGTTAATGTCTTTCTTAAATTAATATGCGCTTAAAACATTTTGTTGTTTGATTCCATAGTGCCCCTTTTATTATTGATATCCTCTTTTTTGCAACTTTTTAAAAATTGCCACTGGCTGTGCTAGCTGAGCATAAAAATAAAAGAGAAGGGAGCAACATGGAGTTTATTGAAACTCTCGCAACACAACCCCGTAAAAATCCCCCGCAGCTGGGATCATTCCTTAAAAAATTTAACACTTTAATTAAAAATACTTATTAATAAAATTTCGCAAAAAATACTCCTAAATAAAATTCTAGCACAAAAATGATATTTTAAAACTATTTTCATGAAAATCGGTCCAGTACTTTTGAAGTCAAGTGGTAACATTAAATTTGCACCTCAATTTTTTGCAATAGTATAGATATAGAAATAGCTTTTGTTTATTTTCAATTCACCTCACTTGCGCATGATCCATGACGGCAGTTGCTCATACATTAAAAAGCACAAATCCTTTTTTTATGATCAGTTGCTAACAGTCGATAATAGGACAGCGGTTCCTAACCCACTGGTCGGGGGAGGAATTCAGATAGGTCGCGACTCGATCTTAAAACCATCAGAAACCATAGAAAAAACCTTAAAAAAAAGATAAGAAAAACAAAAGAAAAATTAAGTATACATTGAATGAGCAAAATTTTTTCCGCTAGACACTATAGGTACCTATTTATACAGACATTTAAATATTCAATGAATAACACTAGCTTACACGAAAAAAGATATGGTTTTTATAGACTTTTTTTTATGTATTATTACTCTTTTACGAAAATGTTAAATATAAGTTTGTCCAGATGGGCTCATAAATAGAAAAATTGATGAAGACAAATTTAACACGAATAGAAAAAGTCCATATAGGATAAAAAGCCCGAAACAAAAACAAATAAATTAAGATACTTCCAAAATGTTCGTTGATTATCTCGAAGCCTTGACTTCTAACTGAAGACACTACTTCTCACCCATAAAAGAGGAAAACCAATGTATTAAAAATCCATACGGTAAGGACTATTTTAAATTAATCTTTTAAGTTTTTTAATGTTAACTAAATATATGTTTCATATCTTTTGACAATTTGAAATTTTTAACTAATCACAATCACAAAAAGTAAATGCATCAATTTAAGATATTTTAACAAAATTGAATTTTTTCTAAAAATAATACAGTATTTATTAAATTGTTTATTGCAAAAACAGAAGTTAGTTTAATTTTATATTCAAATACTAAGTTTAAAATGTGTAGCTATTTTAACTGTTCCTTTATATTTTTGGGTGTTTTTTTTAAAAAGCAGTAATTTATTATTTTGTTTAATTTTGCAGGAAAATGAATTTATTGAACTGTTTTGTGTTTTCATGATGAAGTCAGTCTATAACGATAAAGATTTAATCACACTTTGAATGGAAACGAGGAAAAAATATCCAACAATATTCGTAATGCTTGGTTTTCGCTATGTCATTTTCAGTGGTCATTTGTTGTCAATCAAATTGAAAAGAACAACATGTTGACAGTTTTTTAACTTTGGCAATCTTGGAAAATTAAAAAAAATAAATAAATTATTAAATGGAGCTATGCTGAAACTGTTCTAGAGTTTTATTAAGGTGATATTTCAGGTGATAAACTTTTGTGTAGTCATAAAAATGACATAAACCAAGCATAACGGTATTGAGATTTTTGATGTATTCACCATTACGTATTTATGTGAACGTTCTTTTTCATCTTTGGTTTTCCTTAAAAAAAAAAAATACAGAAATAAACAAAATGTTGAAAAAACTTACGATTAGAAACATCTTCATTCAATCCTAACATTGACTTGTTAGTTCAATCAAAACCGGTTAAAACCTCATCAATATAGTATTCTGACTTAAAAAGGCAATTTTACATATTGATAGTTTGTGATAACAAGTTTCTTGATAGTAATCATACCAAAGCTGTATACATATTTTTTCCTAAAAAACTAACATGGTCTTTGTGTACTTTTAAATTTGCAGTTTTTTTACAATAAAAATAAGGTTTTTCACTCCAGCATGGACCGATGGACCGTGTAGGTACTCCGATAAGGAAAGTTGGGTCGCCAGCTGAAAAAGGTTAGGAAACACTGAGTAAAGGAGTAATATCTGCACTGAATGCTCTCCGCAGTGTTGCCAGGTTAGGGGATTTCCCCCTAGATTAAGGGGTTTTTTAACTGTGTTGAGAGATTTTAGGGGTAATGAATCTTTAGTGGGTTTTTTAGGGAGATTTACAGCCCTATTCTGGTTGTTAGCTTAACAAGAAATAGTTAAGGAGCTCTTGTTAAGCTGATTATTATGTTATGTAAATGTTGGTATTCTTAAAAATCATTAACAACATAAAAGATTAAAAGGCTTTTAAAGTTCACCATGCTTGGTGAAAATCGATATGCCTATTGAAAGAAGAGATGCGCTATATAAACAGATGCTTCGAGTGCAGCTTGTGACTTTGCAAGCGCTTCAAAAATTTTCCACGGCTACTGAAAGATTTCATTATCAACACTTAAAATAAGTAAAACATTCTTCCATTTTTCAGTTTAATGTATTTAAACTCAATATTATATTATAATTTGTATTTTTTTATTATTTTCACAACGATTTTCTACCTAAGCACATACATTTCATTCGTTGTTAACCTTCATCGGTCCCTTACTTCTAGAAACGAACAGGTTCCTTGTATGTAAATTTTACACACTTTTTTCTGGAGCAATATTTTCATCGATGAATGAAATGCATGCAATCTTCTCGTTGAAAGTAATTAATTATTCATTATTTTATTCAATTTAAAAAAAAATATTTTCAAATCGATTAATCGAGTATAAAATCTAAATACATATAAGTGGATGTATGTTTGTGGGTATTTATGTATATCACGTATAGACTCAAAAAGCGCCGAACCGATCTTTATGAAATTGAAACATCATCTTGAGAGTGCTCTAGGTGAGTGAGAGTTTGGTGTCGATTGTACAAGGGGGCGTGGTACCTCCCATAAAACCCAAATTTATGCTATCCCCACAAACCATAAAAAATGCAATACATCGGTACTTTATATACGCCCACTTTTTCGAAATCATGCTAATTCCTGAAATGTTCACGTTTTGATAGTGAAAATTGGTATGTAGGTGCAATGAGACCAAGTAGCGAACACTATATATATATATATAAATGTTGCCATGCCGCCATGCCGCAACATTTTCGCCCAACTATCTTTATAAAAAAAATTAATACATGTATGTGTAAGAACTCCGAAACCGCTGAGCCAATTTTTATGAAATTTTCAGGGAAACGGTAGCAAAGTCTTCAGAATGTTCTTGTGAAGTCTGGTGCTGATTGCAAAAAGAGGCGTGGCACCTCAAATATACCCCAAAATTTTCGCTATCGAATAGCTTTGGAATAATAGGTCACACAGCATCGGAATTCGGTTTCGTGAAACTTTAGCAAGTTATAAAACGCATATCAAGAATGGTTTTTGCATTGAAAAAGGGGCGTGGCACCTCCTTAGCAACCGATATTTGCTATATCGAATAGCTTCGCAATCATAGAGCGCACAGCCTCGGAATTCGGTATTCGACCACAATTTGCACGTGCCGTTCCACTCATAACATTTTATGGCCGTCGAACAAGGAGGCGTGGTAGTAACGAGCCGTGTTTCAGCTAGTTTAAAAAAATGAAACATTAGGAAAATATCTAAACACAAATTAACAATAAAGCAGAAGAACAGTGACATAGGCGCGCCTACACAGGGCCAAAAACCACCACATAAAATCAATAAGATCACCTAATTAAGCTTTTTTATTAGGTTTTCTGATTAATACTACCAAATAGCATTAATATTATTTCCATAGAGAAATCTGTTTAATTACATAGAGAAAATCTTATTAAAAATTTACAACTACTATCAAACATTTTTTAATAAGATTTCTTATTAAATGAATGAAATGATGTGGTAATCTTATTAATACTTTACTTTAATAAGAAAATCTTTTTTTCACTCTCCAAAGTTTAAGAAGAGACCACCTTAAATAAATAAGAAAATCTTTTTGACCTGTTTTTATAAGATTTTCTTATTAAACACCCTTTTAAGAAGGTAATAACGGTGAAAATGCTACTTATTCTTTGCTTTAGCTCTCAGTCGTAATTATGAAGTGAATTCATTAAGTTTATGTGCATTTTATGGATTTAATTTATTTAAAGTAAAATAAAAATATGTGATAATGGATAATGATACTTATGTTCCCGAACTTGTTTTCGACAAGGCTGAAATTCTGGAAACTCAAGCCATATTTCAGTCGTGGGGCTTGAGTGACTCAATTTCGACTTTACTAAAAATTAATGGAATAAGCTTAAAGGAGGTTTTTCAAGAAATGGAGATTGAGGATGTCGCCACTTTCTTTGAAGGCCTCGACAGCGCCGGGCATTTTGCTGACAAACTCAAATTTTATTTAATAATAAATTGTAATAAACCATAAAATGTCTTTTTATTTAATATTACATGTAATTAAAAGTATATTTCTAGGTAAAAGGTTAATAAGATTTTGTTTTGATTTAAAAATATTTCCATTTTAAAATTTAAAAAGAAATCCTATTAAATCAATAAGATGTCTTTATTAAATTTCAAAAATTAATCTTATTGAATCTATAAGATTTCGTCTTAAAAACCAAGAAGTTTTGATAAGATTTTCTTATTGGTTTTAAAAGTGTTCTTATAAAAAACAATAAGATTCTTCTTAAAATTATGTGGTTTGCCTAATAAAAACAGCTCATAGTTTTAATAAGATTTTTCTATGGTTTTAATAAGACAATCTTCTTGGATGAAAACCATAGAGAAATCTTATTGATTTTCTTCTATTTTATTAGGTTGTTTTGGCTCTGTGTATATTATGGTGTGTAAATTTTACACACTGGAACTTATTGGGGAAATTTTTTATGTAGGATAGCAGCGACACATAGCATGAAAAAAACCTCGAAAACATAAATTTTCCATACGATTTTTACATTGAGCCAAAATCTTAGCTTGATTTGATAAACTTATAGTACAGAAATATCAGCTTGAAGTTGAAAAGTGTGTAAAATTTATACAAAGAACCGATTAAGGTTAAGACTCTTTCTTTTATTAACAAAATTGTAAGGAAAAGAGCTTTCAAATTTGCATCAGAATACAAAACCTTAACAAATTGTTAATATTAACTATTTTGTTAATGTGGTGAGCTTAGTTAAGCTACCAGAATAGGGCTGCTAATGTTTTTTAGGGGCATTTATGCTAAAAAATTAAAGAAAAGAAGATATTTGGCTTCTTGGGTATTCCAACAACTCTTTATAACAACTGAATTGACAGCACTTCAAATAAATTACCAATCATTTCCCACTTCACTTCAAACTTGCTTCGCGCTTTACTTGCAACTCATTAATTCCGTGTAAAAACTAAAAACTATGCAAGTATGGAAAAAACTATAGACAAAAAATATATGCCCAAAAATATATAAAAAAGTGGAAGACTAAGCCTCCTTTCAAAAGTAAGGCTTAATTTTAAGGTCAATTTCACATTGGACAATTGAGAAGTATGAAGTAACTTTCTGCCTTTTTTGAAGACGTCAACAGCTCAGCCTTTCAAAAACATTGGTTTGCATTGCAGTTGCACTACTTCTCAGTTGCCCCCTATGAATTTTTTGTATGTTTTTCGAAAAAAAATGTTAGGGGAGTTTTAGGAGGATTTGAAATCCAATCTAGGGGTAAATGGTGAAAGGCACCTGGCAACACTGGCTCTATGTGTAAGTATTCGAATCAAAAACTCAAAATTTGTGCGGCAATTAGTCAGATTTATATGACGACGTATGACGATTAGTCAGGCGGCCTTGATAGTCTAGTGGTAGCGCGCTTGACTATCGCACAGGGGTCCTGGGTTCGAATCCTACGCTATAACCAAAGATTATATATTATAAAGATGAGCCACCTAGAACATTGAAAAGTAAAAATTATTTTTTAGATCAATACATAAGCTTTTGTGAGAGCGATGAAAAAAGCTTTCTTGAGAGAAAAGTGTAGAGTTTAGATGGTTGGTTTATGCGTTGTGCAGATTCGCGATAAAAAATATATTTTCTTATTTTATTTTTATTTAGGTCCTGCCTAATTGGATGCCGGCGAAGTTCACCACTGGCTCTAAATTTGTTTTTTTATTACAGCCGTCCACTTTATAGTGCAAAGGCTTTAGTTTCACAAGTTGGCAGCTTAGAAAAGCTCAGAGACTTTTGAAAAATAAAATTAACGAATTAGCTGGCAGCTTAGAAGCTCAAAAACTAATTGATTTATTTTCAAATATGTTCATCCTTTTATAGTAAGCATAACGGTATTTTGTCTTAAAACTAGTTAACAATTGTTTGTGTAGTTTAGAATGTAAATAGAATCATATGTTCTTTAACTAGTGTAAGAGTAATAGTAGAATATTGTAATACATATTTGTAATTAAGTATTAATAGTTTAATATGTGTGAGTGAGTAGACTTATATTAATAGAAAACGTAAACATAATCATATATTAACATATTTGTGTAGGAGTAAAAAGTATGATATAATATCATATGTTTTGTAATCAGCCATATGGGTACAAGTGTGCGAATGAGATAGATAGTAGTGCTTAGAATGAACATATGTTCTTATTGTTTGAATATTATTGTGAATGTTCTCGACAATTCTTACAGTAGAGGTTTTTATATTATTACTTATTTTGAGAAAAGTATTTATAGCTTGATGTAATTTAAATAATAGGGCTATTCCCGATTACGGGCAAATAGCGTGGCATCGTGGCATTTGCAAAATATGATGGCAAATATTTTCAACACAACAACAAAATGTACAGATTTGCATTTGCCCGACTGTGTCAAATTTGCAACACTAAAATCGCATTGCATACAGTCGAGCATGGGCAAAACTTATTTGCCAATCAATCGGCTGTCACATTTTAACCAAACGCCGCTAATAAAACAAAATTAACAGACTCTGATATGGAACTCACTTTGATAAATAATACACTTTGATAAATAATAATGAAAAACACCACAAATACTGTTCGTGTTGTTTTTTTTTTCCTCCAAAACAGCTGTGAGTTTTGTTTGCAACAGTGTTCTAAAAAGTGTGCTCACAGTTGATGGCAAATATTTGGTAGGGCATACATTTGCAAAGCTATTTGCCCGTAACTGGGAATAGCCCTAATATGTATAGGTATACTACAAAAGTTTCCAATCCTTGCATGTCGCGAGAGTCGTGAAATTGAATGTTGTAATTGTTTTTTCCGTTGTTGTTGTTGGAATCAAGCAGTTGTGATCTCTGCTTGACAGCATCAAATGATTTTGTTCGTTTGCATAATTTTCATGATGATTTCCTTATTTTGTGCGAAGCAGATTTTTCTTATTCACTGCTTGCTATTAATATTGACTATTTTTGATTGACTCAGCCAGAGCAGTAAAATCTGCATTTATATTCAGAATCTTAGGGAAAACTGAATAACGACATACAAATCCATTCAATGAATTCAAAATTGTTTATAAATTAAATTTTTAAATCACATTGAATTTTATAAAAATTGATTAGAATTAATTTCAATTATTTTTTTTCGTTATTCAGAATAATTAATTTTTTTTTATTCATACAAAGAATGCAATTCAAAAAGAATTTAAAATTTTTCAATAATAAATTTTTTGTTTCATTATTATTTTTTGATTCATTGCCTTTTCATGTGTTATTCATTATTAATTTTATAGTCATTATTAAGTTTTTATTTTTATTAATTTGGTTCATTATTCAAAAGTGAATAACATAATTTTTTTAATTTTATTCATTATTCAAAAGTGAATGAAAAATGAATACGAAATTTATAATGAATACAAAAATTAATAATGAATAAAAAATTAATAAAAACATTAATAGCGAACATTTTATTCATAAAATAGTAGTGAATAACAAAATTTTTTATTCAGTGTATATATTATTTAAAAGTGAATAACATATTAATAACAGTGGTAAGCAATTTGAAAAAAGTTTGCGCGACGAAAACGACATTGCTAGTTCGGTTGAGTATTTTTTCTAGATAATAAACATCATTAAGACTTTTCCAGGTTGGTTCGAATTTTTTCAGAAGAATTTTTTTTTCAACTTTTTTGAGTTTTAAAAGATATTTCTCCAGTTATAATCCTATAACTCCAAAAGTATTAATTTATTTTAAAAGTTTTATAAATATTTACAAATGAGACATTTATATCTTTTATTTAAGCTATTATTTATACGATTTTTGTAGATATTTTCTGAATACTACATTTATGAAAGAATTTAAAATATACCATTTATTTAACATTTCCCCCATATTAAAGTGCGCAAAAATATGACTTTGATATATAATTTTGTTTTATTTTTACTTTTTTGTTAAAAAAAATATTTCAACGAAAATATTTAGGTAAAAATTTCAATAATTTTAATACCAAAAACATTCATATATCTTAAGAGTTTCAGAAATTTTTGGTACAACGGCCTTTTTATAAAACATCGTTCCCAAAGAATGGTAAAAAACGACATGAAAATCAAAACTTTGACTTTCGATGCAAATATATCCGCTATTTTTGAATATATTTAATTCACATTTTTTTTATCAAAGTTTTAATAAACGTACTTTACAAAAATAGTTTCAACTGTAGCGTTAGGCCAGTAAATATATTCTTTAATTTTTTTTTCAAAAACGGTCCAAAATATTGAATTTTTACTCAAAAAATGATGAAAAAAATGTTTTTGTTGTATAAATAAGAACAATTGAAAATTGCATTTCTGAGTACTTTTCATATAGTAAAGCATGTATTTGCAATAATATAATAACAAATATATAAAAGTAGTTAAAAAAACAATTTTTCCGCAAAAAACCAACTTAAAAAATATTGCTTACAACCTTATTCGCGGCTAAGATTCAACTGATGGAATCGCCCTTACAATAATATAACACTTATCATGTGGCAAAACGGCAAAAAAAAAACCAAGTCAACACACAAAATATACCTAGATTATGTCATCTTTATGATATTATATTCTTGAAATTATATAACAAAAAGATAAGAGTTGATTATATAAGAAAAAGAAAATAACTTTAATTTAAATAATGTACGCAGGGTAGTTTTGCATAAAGAATGCCTAAATTTTTTAAGTGAAACGCAATGGAATTCTGTTACATTTTGTTGGCAGCTACATCGTTTATTCAGATGTTTCGTGCAACAAATCATTACACATCATTTCTATTGCTTTTAATATAATGCTCACAATTCCTCATATTGTCGCTTACTTATTCTCTTGCTCTCAAAAGCTTTAAATCGTTCGCTCGCTGACTCTCATAAAACTTTTATGTGGATTTATGATAAATCCACATTCAAATTTTACTGTGCCACTTGCTTGTATGGCGGTGGTACATCTTTCTATTATATTATCTGTGCTATAACCTTTCTTTCCTTATTTCTTTTCAAAGAAACTTTAAAACACGTAAATTTTTACGACAAATAGTTGTAGTTGGTGGTGGTAGGAAAAGTTTGTGGAGAGGAACGCTTAGTAACTTGATTTGACTGAGGTCAAGGCCTAACACTTGCTTCAGTGATAATATCACATGTTTCTACAGCTTCTGCCACATTAAGAACATCGTACACAGAAGTTCCACTTGACTACTACTCCCTTCTTCCATTCTGTGGTATCACAACGGACCAATAATGGTCTAAGTGGGCTGGTCTTAAGACCTGCCGCCACCTTAACCTAACCTGACCTAGTCAAATTTCCACACTTCACTTAAAATTATTCACAACTCCATAGAGAAGGTACTCATGCTGATGCATTTATAATTTAATTTTACATTCAAAATGAGTGGAAGAAGCTAACTAAGCAAGCACTAAATGATCGCCAATTAGTCAACATATTGATCGAAAATCTTTACTTAAGTTCATACAAAAAAACTGCAGGCGTTGGTCACTATTGCAAAATACTCAGACGTCGACTGTTCCGCTTAACAAAGTTCGTTGGTAAGAACGAGTTCATATAGTGTCAGTGTTGTTGTTGTTGTTGCTGTTGTAGGCAATAAGTTGCTGAGTTGCC
The DNA here is from genome assembly GCA_963920525.1 of Dichetophora obliterata. Taxonomy (NCBI): domain Eukaryota; kingdom Metazoa; phylum Arthropoda; class Insecta; order Diptera; family Sciomyzidae; genus Dichetophora; species Dichetophora obliterata. The sequence continues at coordinate 199,003,398 of OY986438.1, read as the reverse complement.
CAGTTTTTTGTCTTTAAGCGGCAACCACTGCAATAGTTGTGTTCGTGTAGTTTTATTTGCTATATGCCCAAATGACCCCATTCAATGTCATTAACTCATCCAAGGCTTCTCAACGTGCCATTGCAGATTTTCGTAAAACTTCTTGTGACGCTGACGAAAGCAAAAAAAATTGCCAGTTTCATGGTGCATAGCTCGCGTTGACACAAGGTTCAAAACAATCAAGAATACTAAACTTTAATGAGATTTTATTTTTATATGATCGTGATAAATTGTAGAATGAACATGCTTGGTGTTAATGCGGCTTGTTTAGAATTTATGAGGAACAAAAGAAGCAGGTCAAAAAATTCGTTTAAAAGAGGTTTTAAGAGAAGAAAAAAAGTGTTGTTTCTCAAAAAATCGCTCTTGAAACAGAATCAGCGATAAGCACTCAAGATGCTGTTAATCAATTTGAAGTAAGTGCTAATGGCAAGTTAAACCCGATTTCACTAACGGGAGTGTCAACTTCCATTTCCAATTGAACATAATTAAAGCACATTCAAATACAAACACACGATCAAACTAGTATTGCTCATAAGATTTTCCATACATATTGCAAAATTGCTGCCATCAACGACAGGCGGTCTGCTGTAATTGAAGATCTTGACGATAGCAACATCAGATAATAAACATTTGAGAGGAGCAGCACACGTGTCTGATGTGTTGATCTTCATCTTCATCATCATCATCATTAAGATGATCCCTTCACCAATTAAGTAAGATACACAACACAACGGAAGGCGGCAATATTTAGAGCAATTAGAAGAGGAAATCAGACTTCAAGCAAGCTATCGACGATATACACGTGTTTAGCTAGTTTATGTGAAGCGAAACCTGAAGACTGTCGATGAGTGATCTTTAAGAGTGTGAGTCTACAGCAGCAAGTGTGAGAGAGTTGGGCACATTCTTGACACGGATGTATACAAGATGTGTAAGCAACGAAATCGAGTTACTGGAACGAAATAAGAGTTCCAGCTAAACCTAATGGAAGTATAAAATTAATAAAGGGTAGGAGGAAGGTTGGGAGGAGTAGTAGAAAAAAATTTATTGTAAAATTACAGTTTTTAGTGAGCTCATTGTCAATAATAGTTAAAATAATAATTGTCAATAATAGAATGCTAATAGATTCATTTGAATAATAAAAGATATCATTTTGGATAAACATTTGTATTAACATGAAAAGTATGGAATTTTCGGTATAAAAATAAGAAATCTTTTGTAGGCATTTTTTAAAAAATTCGTTAAAAATAGCAATCGTTAGAGGTATAACCTAGAAGTTTGTGAAAGCCTTAAGGATTGATGCCTTAAGGGGAGGTTATAAGCCGTGCGCGGCGATAGCCGATGTGCGCTGTACACTCTACAGCATTGCCAAGTGATCTGAAACGAAAAAACCAAAAAATTATTAACCTAGATGAAATTTGGGTGGGCCTTGTAGATTTCCGGTTTTAATAAAACCCTTTTTAAAAAATGGCGGCTCTTTGAAAAAACCCGGTTTTCCCTCCTTTTTCTTTTGTTTTAACGTTAAAAAACAATTATGTTAATTTTTTTTGGAAAAAAACGCTTCCTCAAGGCCACCTAACTTGAATAAGCTTTTATTTGAGCCATCAAACATCACAATCGGTCAAGTAATTGAGCGGAATCGTGTACAGCGCGTAAAAAAGGTGTTTCGAGAAAACCATTTATACCTGCTTTTCGGCAGGCGCACTTTCTCATATAATACGCTATGACTCGAAAAATAAATTAGATGGGGAAATATACTTTTGACTACATATTTTCAAGATCCTAACGATGAAAATAAAGCAAAAAACAAAACAAAAATTTTTGGTTGATTTCTACTAGAACCTCCGTTTAATGCGACACTATATTAAAAAGATAAGAAACTTGTTCCGAAGATCATGAAAAATGTGACTTAAAATTACAGGTAAAAAAACAATAATTTTTCATAAAAGTGGTAAATACACCACCAAATAGACCCATTAAAGGTCTTAAAAATATATTGAAATTTTTTCTGTATAACTTACTGTTTCAAAGTTAAATAGCTTTAACACATGCAAAAATTTTATTTTTTTAAGATTTTATAATATTTTTCACAGTGTATATCTTTAAAAAAAAATTTTTAATTAAAAAAAAGTACGCAGATTAAATACCTTTTAAGAGTACCATCCACCTGGAGAGTTTCAAAACTTTCACAAATAGTGATGTCAGAAACGTGTTCGCTTTGACTTGGAATCACTGAAGTGCGTCGCACAGTGTTTCGTTTCATACAAGTTAGACGGAGAAAATTATTTTGTGGATTTTTTAGTAATTTTCGATGTTTAAAGTATAAGAAAGTTAAAGAAAAATATTTAAAAAGTTTTGAACCAGTGGGCGTGGAAGCTCCAATACAACTTAAACACATTTTGCGCTATATCTTAGAAATGAAAATTGCTAGAATAACGAAATCAAAGGTAGACAAGTAGGCGTGGCAGCCCCCATACAACTCAAACACATTTTGCGCTATATCATAGAAATGAAAAATGCTACAATAACGAAATCAAAGGTGGATGTCAAATATATGATTACTAAACACTCGATTTTACTCTTAAAGTTGGGCGTACCTATAGTTCAACCACGTCTATTTTTAGTACAGTTGCTGACAGTCACCATACGAGCATTTTACCAAATTTTAGTCTAACATAGTATGAAAAAAACCGTCTGAAGTACAGCATTTTTATTGATTTGTGGGCTTAAAAAAATACACTTTTTTAAATATAAAGAAAAACATATAAATGTTGGATTCAATATTTTTTGGTGTACTAAGAAATTAATACACATACTGTAACGTTTACAAGAATAGTTCAACGGTTTCTGTTCAGCTTTTTGTTCAGGAGTTATATCATTTTTAGGAATGTGGGAGAATCTCGATGTAGGCAAGCGAAAATCCTAATTTTTCCATACAAATTGTGTGTAACTGTGGTTCCACAAGGACTTTCGGTGTGAAATTTTCATATTAAGAAGATATGCCATCAATAGTCTAAGCAAATTTTTAGTAATTCCGTGCCTTCAAGCCCGAGTTACAAATTTATTTCCGTCTAACTAGGCCATTCGAAACTCTGTTCGTCGTCGGACACACGGGAGAAGCAAAGTAGTTTTTTTAAAGATAATTTTTTTGTGTTACAAAAAAAATAAAATAATTAATTTTAAATTCAATAACAACATAAAGTAAATGTAAAGCAGAAGTTAAGATCCATTCTTCTACATTTGATTAAATTTTTTATTATTTATTATTGTTTTGCATGTTACATTCAGTATCACTTTTATTATAATTTGTTATTATAATTAATTATTCAGTATAATTTATGAATATGAAATTTTGTAAAATATATTATTGGCTTATGATAACTGAAATAGCAAACTTATATTATATACATATGTAACATCATCAAGATACCTAGCAAACACTGCATCAATAGTTTTCCCTAATCGTGTTGTGCAATATTCGATTCGTTAGGTATTCGTAAATTAAGTGTTTCAAAAAGAAACTGTTGAAGTGCCTGTGAACATTCATGGGTTAAATCACAGTTGAAAGCTCCACCTAAAATTGTTATTAAATTTAGTACAGATTTGAAAAAGTAACATAAATAAGTTGAGAAATTAAAGTCACGCACGCTCACGCACGAGGAAAAAGCAATCACTCACGCTCACGAATATTTCGTAATTTTTGAATGGGTTTATCTAGAAAAAAGCAACAAAATTCTTAGAAAACCATGGCGCAAAGATCTATCGGATTTTGAAATGTTCAAGCAAGCAAACCAGAAGAAAGGGCCGTAAGAAGCTTTGCTTTAAAAATCGTGAACGTTAGGGGTAAAGGGTAGGGTTACCAGAAGTCTAGGGCAAAATAAGAGTACTTTTGACAAAAAAAAAAAGAGGCAAAAAGAGACTTTTTTGAAATAAATTAATAAATATTGAAATAAATTAAGAAGCAACTAGAACAGATGGCAACCCTTGAGAGAGTTGATGGAGGTGATCTATAAATAGCCTACTGCTTTGAAATGTCATATCATTAGCAGGCATACAATTCATATAATCATATCAGATCATATAATCATATCTGATAATCATATCAAAGCTTTTGTTTATAAAGTCTTTTCAACTGAAGTAACAAACGAGATCAAATTGTGATTAACTTATGAAGCTTCCTCAGAATCATACTTAACCTTTTCTGTTTTTAGCATGAGTCAAAAAACTACAAATACGATAAGTTTTTGAAAATATAATTTATTGCTATAAAAGCTTGAACCGTTGATATTTTCAGTCTGTTTCTTTCATTTAACCAGTTCAAGCCCATTGGTGAAAAAATTCTTTCGACGTTAGCGTTTTGTGCAAGCAACGAAAAAAAGAATTGACAAATTTTTTAAACTTTGAAAGTATATCACCAATTTTTGGTTGGCAAATTAAATTATTATATTACTAAGCGTCATTTATGCAATCTGTTTTCCATAAGTTAATAAATTCGATACAGTTAAGTATTTTATTTAAATGTATCCATTCAAAATCTGAAAAATTTTTTAATTCCTTGCACCAGGCTTTTAAATAAGATATTTTGTGCAGGATTGGGCAAGTTTTTTGAAAGACCTGTAAAATGTATCAAGTAAAATTCCCTGGAACGTTTTTTCTTAATATTAGTTAGGGCCAGAGATATAAATTTTTTATTAAAATGTAAAAAATGTTCCAAAATAAATTGCTCAAAACTGTAGGTACAAATATTTTTGAACAACACCATCTTTTTTCTTTCATTTAAGCCTAGAACTAAACCTTCAAAACAAATTTAGGGTTAACCGATGTCTGTAAAGGGGTAAAAAATAGCTAGGACGAAATCGTCATAGCGGACACATAACGTATGCAAAAATATAGTGGTCACAGCTAGGGTTAAGTTACGTTTGTTCAGGGATGGCGTTCAGCATTGCCATATAGCTATTAACTTACAAAACAGTGTTGATACTTTTCACGCAAATTTCTTTGTGTGTACTTTTAGTAAAGCTTTTTTTGTAGATCTATTTTGTCCCCAACAAAAAAAGGGGACTTTTCATTTTAAAAAAAGAGGACTTTCATTTTAAAAAAAGATAAAAAAAGATCTCGAGAAAAAAGAGAACATGTCCTCTCTAAAAGAGATATGATGGCAACATGGGCGTCCACAGGAGGAAGTGGGGGCACTTGCCACCCTAGGCACTGAAATTTTTTAAATATCTTCAAATTAAATCAAAAAGTCATAAGCAACAATTAAAAAATATTACGGGAGAGTCAAACAACTTTCTAAACTGTAATTGTAATCGCTAGTTGCGCTCAAACTTAGGGATTGCAGAACTATTTTAATAAAAAAGTAATTTTTAGATGTAAGAGTGTAAAATTTGGCAGGAGCACGTATTTTGCTAAGGTGCATCAATAATCAATCAAAAAGTTGACTTTGAATATATTGTAACTTACGGCTTTTGTAATTTTATATGACAATATTTTCATTATATATGTTAATATATTTTGAAGAGAACTCAAAAATACCTTTTTTAAGGTATATTTATAAATAAAGCTGAGCTAAAGCATGCATGCATTTGTGAATAGTATGTTGTACCCGTCGCAGTAAAAAGTTACGATACCATTTCATTTACCCTTGGTCACAGGCACTTTTCAATACGTATTATTACACTCAAAAAATTTCGTGAGTATATATTACTAATAACTGCGTCCATTCTACGAATTTTATTTGTAGTTTTCAGTCACGAATAGGATTCGTAGATTAGACGTAGTTTGGTACAAACATATTACAAATACTTTATTCGTATTCGTACAGAAACAAATGTACATTGTACGAATATATTTGTTACATTTACTAATAACGCAAAAAAAAAAAATATTCTATCTGAGCTGGGATTTGAACCACGGTTTTTTAGCTTACGGCCCGTACTCCGTACTACGTACTCTTTCAGTAGATTACGGTCACCTTAGTTAGTTAGTTGGCCACTTTACAATCATACATTTCCTTATATTCGGTAATTGTTCACGGAACCAGGCTGAAAGATTTCGATTGTAATTTTTTTAAACTCAACTAATATAAATAGTATGAAGCCATTAGTAAATACTACGAATGTAATGGAAGAAAGTACGAAGTTATTCGTACGAGAAATTGAGGAATGATACCCCTATTAATCGAAGATCATTCTTCGGGGCCACAGATGGTAAGGGGCATTTAAGCCAATAACGCATATGAACTTGGGCGATAAGTTAATTTATGTTTTAAAGTAATTAAACACAAGAAGCAAACAATGCAAAATAAATTTAAAAATCTTAATTTTTTTCCAAAAGTCGGCTTAAAAATATCGTTTGTCTGTCAAAAAGATAATCCGATTTGAATAATTTTTGAATTTTTCGTAAATTTAATAAAATTGCTAAACTTAATAAATTTGAGAAAATTGCAGCGATCTAGGCAAGGGCAAAGCTTCTAACTAGAAAAGCGAAAAAACATTAGGAAATTCTGAATAAAGTAATCTAATATTAGATCAAGCACTAATTTTTAAGAAAATCTGATGGCAAATTCTTGTTAAGAATATTTACATTAGAATATTTACATTAGAATATTTTATGGTCAAAAGTTTTTTATGACTAAAATTTAAATAGGAAACTCGATTTGATACACTTATTTTGTACTTCTTTAAATAAACGTTTTTTAACAGTCGTCCACCTATTTTGAGAATTTTCTGGATTTTTCCGCGTCTCGTGCTTATATTACATCCAGGACTCAGAATCATTGCAGGGAGGTTCTGGAATATATTTAGAAAATAAATGAAGTCCAAAATATATCTATACATGTACCTCTTTATATATTTATTAATACTTTTGAATTAAAAAAATACATTTTTAATAATTCATATAAAAGGTATGTTTCCAAACTCGATTTTAGTAACTTGCATGCTGATAGAACTGATGCATGTTGAAAAAAGAAATAAGTCAGTTGATGTCCATGCGAGGAACATTTCAAGAATAGCGACAACTCTAATTCTTAATTTTTGCGGATTATATGGATTTTTACCTCCTTAATTCAAATCTGATAAATTTCAGTCCGCTCGCAATTCGTTTATGAGTTATAGGCCTCCAAAACTGGAAACAATGGTCTAAAATGGTCTGCTAAAAAATAAAATTGAGGGAAATTTTTGTATTCTTATTTGAAAAGAAGAGAACTTTGGGGCTAAATAGTTATTAATGTGATTTTATTTAAGGATAAAGGAGACATCATGTTATTTAATTTACTCAATTTCTAAGAAAATTTGTTGAGAAAAATTTTTGAAATTACATGAAAAAAAATTAAATATGAAAAAGTTTTGGGCATGATACGAGAAAGATTTTAATCCCATCTTTGAAATACATATAATTTTCTTATGGGTACAAGCGTGTGTCAACTGGCGTATCATGATATCAAAATTAGTACCAAAAATCTCAGAAAAAAAAATTATATAGGTTACATTTTTTTATGTGCATTCTAGACTCCTTTATGCCTTCACCCCCCTAAAACAAATCCTGCGGACGCCCTTGGATGGCAACGCTACTAAAGGGCAAACTAATGAATTTAAAAAAAATGTATTTTTAGTTTTAAAAGTCTCAAGTTTTTAAAGCCTTATCAAAAGCGGAAATTTACGTATCATATAAAATAGTTTCTGATACAAAGTAGAATCTTAAATTCTAAATGAATCATTAAAAAAAATTTGATAAATCAGAGAACAAACGCACTCATTCATTCTGCCAAGATTTCTATGTACGTATGTATGTCGGTTCCATTCGCCACCATATGTTCATGCATAGAATGAGCGAAATTGTAGATGGATGCACTTGGAAAGCATTGATGTAGTTTGTTGGTGAGTTCATGTGCTACACTTGAGACAGTGTTCCAATGACTGACCTCGGCAATAAAAAGAGTGTCTTTGGAATAAAAGCAGCTGCAACAGCAGCGAATACAAGATCAGCAATAAGAATAAAACGAAATCGTAACCGCAATAGAATCGTATTCATAAAATGCTGTAATTCCATTTGCGCACCAACACCATTGCCAACGGCAGCAGCAACAACACTTTCCCCACTTACTGTGGGTGGTGGTGGTGGTGGTTCAAGAGGGAGCAGCTTGAAGTGAATTGAAGGTTGCTGAAGTAATAAGCGAACTGGGTGCAATCGCTGGTGGCCAGCGGAAATAAATTTCACGCTTCAAGTCATTTTCATTCAAACATAGCGAAATTATTTTGCAAAAAACCAAAACAAAATAAATTATAAAATTTTCTATTTTTTCCAAAGAAACTTTATTTGTACTAAAATACAGATACAAAATCAGCATGGAATACAAACCCAAAAACTTTTTGTGAATTATAAAATAAGTTTTTTCAACAAATAAAACAAAAAAAAAAAAAAAAGACATTAAAATACAAAAAAAAAACCCAACCTTAATCAACATAAATAAAATTATTTCAACTCTTTTGGCATAAATTTTTGTGCAGCTGAGGATGAGCTGCATTGAAAGTAGATTGTTTTTTTTTTTGAAAATATTTTGTGTGAATGTTGTTGTTTGTATTCATTATTATTGTTGTTGTTGTAGCTGGTGATCGTATTTGAACTCAACCGGACGCACGTGTTCATTTTCATTTGAGGCGCACACTGTAAGCAAAGCGAAACAAATAAAAAAAAACAAAACGATAAACAGCAGTAGCGGCAGCAACAACAAAAACTATAGCAACAATTGTAATCTGCATGTGTGCAATATGCGCTGCGGAAATAACTTGCGCGGCACTATGCGCCGCCACAGGCTGATGAATAGGATGAGGCACAAATTAAATAACAACAACAAATTGCAAGGGAAGCCACTACAGCAGCTATGCCAATTGCAGCATCAGCAACAGCAACAGCAGCATGTTGCTGCAACTATTGAGCCACCCAATGCGGTGCAGTAGGCGGCACTCAACGAAGCGCATATTTTTTAAGCTTATATGTTTTTCTTTTTTTTTTGCGAGTTGCACTTTTTCTATTCACTTAATGTTGTTACAATTTTTTATGTTGCTTAGTCGAAAATATTTGATATGCTCTGGTTTTCGCCTTGAAATAAGAAGCTTGTATTTATTATAAGCTAAAAAATATGCAGTCAAAGAAAAGTTGGGTAAATTTGACTTTATGCCTTACCATGAATATGATTTACTAAAGAATTGCTCAGTTCTTAAATATCTATTGAGATATTAGGTCTGCTTCCGTAAGCACTTCAAGTACGTCAGGGGTGCCTTCAAGTACCTTGATGAAAATGATAAATTAAGTGAAAGTTTCCAAAACCTTTAAGAAATACTAAAATATTTTTTCCATCTCAAAATATTATTGTTAAAAATTAACAACAATAAATGAATTGCAATTTTATAATGTGTGCTGAAAAGTCTCGTTCAGACCATTTATCAGGGTGCAATATTCGACATAAAAACTACCTTTTTGAGCAAAAGTCGATTGTTTTATAGCAAAGCTCGACTTTCGATTAAGCTCGACAAATTGTTAGTTCTTTGATATACATATCAAATCAAAATATTAAAATTAAACATAAACGTATTTATGAAATAAGATATCTTAAAAATATTCAGCCTAACCAAAAAACATTTTAATGTCGACTCTAAATTTAGTGTACGCTTTATGACAACAAATTCTATAGAAATAATGTCAGAAAAGCTCACACTAAACTTAAAGTCTACACTAAAATGTTTTTTGGTTAGGCTGTTTACTTTTGTAATAAATGATAACAATTCAACTAAAAATAGTCTCTTCTTGTTCTCTTTTTTTGCCAAGAGTTTTCATGTTTGTCCTACGCTCAGAGGCAGATTTACTGCAGTGAACGCCCTAGGCTTGAAAAAATATGCCGCCCGTACCGACCATGACTCAATTTTAATATTATTATTTTATATTAAATACCAGAATATTTTGAAAAGTTGTATTTTTAGTTGTTCAAAGTAGTTGTAAGTAGGGCTTCAAAAAACAATTTATAGATGTAGCCCTTTGTTGCCGCAAGGCCGTACGAAAAATCGCTAAACAAATTTTTCGACTACTTTCGTGGCACAAAATACAAAACAAATCACAAAAATTCGGTAAACACATAGTTCTCATTTGAAATGAGTTCAATAAATCTTAATAAAACATTTTTGATTTTTTACCGATTTTTTATGACTTTTTTTTTGACAAAATATACCAGAAAATACCGCTTTGAGGATTTCAATTTCATCACAAAAAATCTGAAGGCTACGCCATAGTCACCAGTGATGTTATTTTTTTATATTTGCATATTTGCAAAAATTTTTGTTAAAATACTCAGAATCAAAATTTTCGAAACGGTACACTTCTAGGAAAAACTTTCATAACCACCAGGTTATTCAATGTAATCGCACCATTTTTCGTTTCAATTTTAGTTTCAAAAATATTTCTATTGCACTTTATTAAAACACTTAGGGTATTCACAAGGTGTGCTATCATGTCATATTGTCATATTGTTCTAAAATTTTACAACTAAAATTTACAAGAAAAATAAATGCAAATAAGAAACAGATGTTTGATTACGACACTTCAATAAACATAGCATTCATAGTTGTAATATGTTAGTACTTTTTATATGGAAGGTAGCAATAAAATGTTTAAACTAGTGCAAAATCTTAGGACAATATGACACTATGACATGATAGCACACCTTGTGAATGCCCTAACTGTCATATTTGGATTTAAGCGCTTTCCATTTTAAAGAACAAGAAAAAAATTAGATTTTTTGCGACAATTAAAAAATCACAACTCTGATAGTTTTTGTCTAATTTTCATGTTTAGTAAATCTTTTTGCAGAAAAATTTATTGAGAAACGAAGTTCGTACCAGTTTTTTAAATTCATACTTCAAGACAAGTAATTGCGAGTTTTTTGAAAAAACGAAACCTTTTTCCCAAAAAAATTAGATAATCCACTTTAAAGTCATTTGCGCCACGTTTCAATATCAATATTTTTCTCTGAAAATTTCACATTTTACTTCTGTAAAGGAACGAAACCCTGATCTTCGAATTCGTAACTTTTACAAAAATAAGATAAGCACTACTCTAATATACATATACATTAGGCCGGATCGTATTTGTATAGAGAAAAAAAATTTCAGCCGTTCGGGGTCTCAAAAGTGAGAGGAACTCATTAAAATGATTTCTGCATAATTTTTTTTCAAATTGTAGAAAAACCGCCGAAGCAATTTTGAGTCTCTTGAAGGTCCTTTGTGGTAAAAAAACAAGTTTTTTGTTTGTAACTTTTTATTTTTCACAGAACGCATACCCACATCTGCTAAAATGTTAAATTTCTTACTCATAACAACATTTTGACATAAAAAAGTTTTTAAAATTATGTTTCATTATAACTCTTATTGACCACCACAAATATAATTTTTTGCTATTTTTAAAAACACATTTTTTTTAAAACGGCTGTAAAAGACATATTTGTCATTAGATTTACGTGGAATTGTTATTGTTGGAATGGTACTAAGTTCTTCTTAAAATTAATTCTTCTTTAATTTAACTAAGTTCTTCTTCTTTAATTAAAGCTGTGTTCTTTACAATCCCGTGAAACGTGCATAAAGTTGGAATCACGTCAAAATTTATTATAATTGCATTTTTGTATGAATAAGAAATGTATAATTTTATCAGATTTCTAAAGTCAATTTCTAACGTTCTGTCACTTTTCGCACACAGCTTTGATTAAAGCAATATACAGAAAGAAAGAAGAACTTAATATATTTCCAACAATAACAATTCCACGTAAATCTAATGAAAAATGTGTCTTTTACAGCGGTTTTAAAAAAATGTGGCTTTAAAAATAGCAACAAATTAAATTTTTGGTTGTCAATAAGAGTTATAATGAAACAAAATTTCACAAAAAAATTTTTTATGTCAAAACGTTGGTATGAGTAACAAATTTAACATTTTAGTAGATGTGGGCATGCGTTCTGTGAAAAATAAAAAGTAACAAGCAAAAAACATGTTTTTTTTCCAAAAAGGACCTTCAGGAGAATCAAAATTGTTTCGGCGGATTTTCTCCGATTTGGAAAATAAGTATGCAGAAATAATGTTAATGAGTTTTCCTAACTTTTGAGACCCCCGAACGGCGGAATCTAAATTTCGATCCGGTCTAATATACATGCGCCATCATCTCAAAATTTTCCGCTTCCAAATATTCATAGTCATAAAAATGTTGCCGCCCCAAAAAAGTTTCCGCCCTAGGCTGCAGCCTACTCAGCCTAATGGTAAATCCGCCCCTTCCTACGCTTCTGGTAACCTTAGTAATAAGATAGTTTTACTCCATGGCAGCATAAGAAGGTAGGCTCGATACGGAGAGACTTTAAAAAGTACCTCGTGTATTCTCCGTTTGTTTTGATTCCTTTTCGACAATACCTACAATTCTGTCAAAATCATGTCAAACGAAAAAAGTTGAGCTTACACCCATAGTTGCCAGTAGCAATACTATTGTAGTTATACTTTAGTACTTAAGTGCCCATACTACTGCACTTCTATTTTGTATCATATAGTTGCAAGAAATCAATAGGCACCAAGATTTGAAAAAGTAGTTTTTAAGTACTCATCGAGAAAATAAGATATACCAAAGGAATTAGCAATATATCGATTATCTATCGAGTTATCGATTTTTCCATTTTTTTCTTACTAAAATTTCTGTTAAAAAAAATCTATATCTTTGCTAATACGCAATGGATCTTAAATATTGACACGTTATTTAAAAGGTAATTAATTTAGCTGTATATAAAAAATACAAACTTTATTCCATTTGACACATAATTGACAAATAAAAGTAAAATTTTGACTTTTATTTTGAACCGAAAAAATAAAAGTAAAATGTTAACTTATATTTTTGATCAAAAAAATATAAGTCAAATTTTAACTTTTATTTTTGATCAAAAATATAAAAGTCAAATTTTAACTTCTATTATTGATCGAAATAAAATCGGTCAAAAAATAACGATTATTTGTTGACTTTTTTGAAAAAAATCATAACCGTTACCTGGTTTAGTTGCGTTTTACAAAAAGCTGGTTTTTTCCCAGCATGATCGGGCTATAAAATTTCAAAAAGTTTTTTTGACTTTAGGGTGTACCCCGAAAATTTGTTTTTTGTTTGTATATGTGCTGGAACCTGATGTAAGATTTTCAAAAAATCTTTTGGTACTAGGGCGTACCCTAAAAATGTGTTTCTTAACTTTATACTCTTTGTAGATCGCTGATTTCGAATCTGATGTTAGAATTTCAAAAAGTTTTTTGACGCTAGGGTGGACCCTAAAAATGTTTTTTTTGCATTATACTCTTAGTGTGTGTGTCGGCAGTATTAAGAGGTCGCTGATTTCAAATCTTATGTTAGAAGTTTAAAAATTTTTTGACACTAGGGTGGACCCTAGAAATGTGTCTTTGCCTTATACTCTTTGTAGATGCGCTGGTCACTGATTTCGAATCTGATGTAAAATTTTTAAAAAGTTTTTTAATACTAGGGTGGTCCCTAAAAATGTGTGTTTTGATTTTATACTCTTAAGTTAGTTCAGTTCTCAATCAATTTAACCTAAATACGAGGAACATAATGAATGTTGAATGGTCAACGCGTCATGAAACAAGCATCGCTGGCAACGGTAACTGCATATTATCTCTTATAAGAATTTTACTTCTTAATTTTCAAATAATAAATATTTTTTTCCTAAAATATTATATTAAATTTTTTGATGTACATTATGTGCCTTAAAAAAAATTATATAAAATAAAATATTATCACCGACCCCCACTAACTTTGGAGGGCCGATCCACCCATACCAGTGGCACACCCCCTAGGACCCCCCTGAGGGTTCCCCATACAAACATTTCAAAAAATCACCATTTTTGGCACTTTACATGAAAAAAATCAGCGAAATGGGGTCGCCATACATTTGGACTCGATTGGGGCACTCTAAATGGGTCAAAGAGGAATTTTTCAAAATTTGACCCTACGGGATAAAAGTCAAAAGTTGGGGCATTAGAATTCGTTTTAGAGGTATAGTTCCTCGGGCAAAGTTTCTTATTTTGATCCCTAGAATACGATTTTCACTGAGCAATGGGCGATTTTTTATCCTCCCCACAAATCGACCCGGCCTAATGAACATACTTAATTCTTGAAATAGTTGAATTTAATATAAGACACTTTATTTCTACTAAAAAAATATTTAAATATATATTTGAATAAAATTGAATATGAATGAATTTTAAATTAAAAATAAGACACTTTATTATTAGTACATAAAATTTAATTTAAAGTGGAATAATTAAAATGAATATGGAAAAATTAATATTGACTTTGGAGGAAAATTAAATTAAATACTTTAACACTTCATTTCAAACAATTATATTTTTTGTTTTTAGTATGAGAACCATTGCAATCGACGTTTTTCATTGTTACGTAAAAATCAAAAAAGTAATGTATTGTTTTCCACTATTTTAAGTCTGGCAACCCTAATCTAACATCGATCGTCAACTCGATGACTTTAGTTGATTCCACCTCAAATATAACAGATTTGAAAATAGCAAACTCAAAAACAGTGAACCGAAATGAAAAGAGTCATACAGTTAAGTCGTTTTGCCCCACTTTTTCGCGAAAAGTGTTTGCTCTTTACATCTATTCACATTGAAACTAAATTGAGCAAAAACTGATCTAGTCGCAAGTTAGTTTTCTCTCGGTGTAACTCGGGGGTGTTACAATATTGTTTGTTGTTGTGATTCATTCATTCATTCATTCTCTGGGACACTCGGGCTGATCGTCTATAGTGCCACTGTCGACGGTATTTCATCTGAGAAGAACTAATTTTATGGTCACTATGAACTCGATACCATGACGAAGATACAATCCGTTTAAATTTTGTAATTGTGTGCTAAGATTAAAATTGCATGTCTTTCTTTGCCTTGTTCACAATTTAATGACCTTCAAACGGTTGTTTCTTTGGCATAAATAAATGTTGTTTCAAATTTTTTTTGTATGCATTTAACATTGATGATAACTAAAGGAATGAACGAAAGAACGTATGTAAAATTGATAAAAGATAGTGAAAATCAGCTGTTGTAACAAAAGCTAGCAAAACTAGCGGGTTTCTTTACGAGCAAAGGGTTACCTTAAGCAGGTAATGACTTAAAAGTCATTATTTCAGTCTTCCACTTTAACTTGTTGCCGCCGCTTATAATAGTTTCAACATCCAGCAGCTATCGTTGACGTGACCGCAATGCTAAATGGCTCTTAACTTTGAAGCAACCCGCCACGTTTGTCAATTCACTCGATTGGGCATTCATATGCAAATTTCAATTAAAATCAAAGTAATAAAGATCAGGCGTAACGTATTGGCTGAATCCAATCACTTCTCCCTGCTGGGTGCATCAAGTTGTGACTCATTTAAGGCCACTCGACTCGTTGTTCAGTATTCATAAGTTTTTGCTTCAATGGGGACAAGCAGCGAAGATAGCAGCTTCGGAATGATTAAAACAAAAGAAAACGACAACTATTTAAATGCTAGATTAACAGTTTCCTCCAGTTCCCCCTCTCCCTTCCCCCCTACCAATCTATCTATATCCAATTAAAACTATTTCGAGTTTGTTTTTTTATTGCTGTCGCTGACCACGAACCAGACGACATTTGCAGGTGTTCGCTGTTGTCACTTCATAACAAACTAATTAACAAAAAGAATGCGCACACCTTTGGCGAAGACGGGCTCCTAAACTGGGTCTAGTCTACAAAAACAACAAAAAAGACCAAAAATGGAGATTGTCATTGCCTTCGCTGCTGGAGGTACAGCTCATCTGATTGTGTGCGTTTGTGTGGTTTTTGGGAGCGGCGGCGATCGTCAAATTTTGACAATGAAGCTTGTGAGTCTCAAGTGAGCTAGGTTAATTTTATTTTAACCATTTTTACACGCATTCGTCCGTCATTCGATCGTCATTCGATCGATCAGCAGGTTTAGATTCATTGCTGTTGAGCTTCTGCTGATGTTGCTGATCAACATTTCATGTCGTTACCAAGGCTGTCAATTTAAAGCTCAAGTACGACAACGCATGCGTATTCTCTGTTAACAATTCAAACAGTTTGGTTACGCATGTGCCGCCACCACCAATTCTACCACCGCAGCCACCAACAACCGCCTTTAATTCTGTGCCATTGAAACCATCGCACGATTGTGCTGTTCGCTGAAGTGAAGTTGTTGTTAAACAAATGACGCTTTTGTTTAAACAAAACAAAAAAAATTTAACAAAAAAATATTTTGGTGTTTTTTTTTACTTTTCTCTGTATTGTTGTATTGTATGATGATCATGTTGATTGATTGCGCACACCTGTGAGATTTTGAAGCTGCGATCTTATTGCCTTTAGCGATCTGTTGTTGTTTCGAAATTAAAGCTAACAAAAAATACAATAGCTTTTAATGAATTTCGTATTATTTGTAGTTTGATGAGTCGTTTTTACTTAGTTTTTTTTTGTTTTTTTTGGTTTTTATGTTTTTTATACGGCACCCAACAAGAAAAGGAAACCACTAAGGTTACTAGACTGCATTTTTAGTAATGTAGAGTGGGCATGGTATGGCTGCTGAAATGGAAATCTGTACGGAAAATAAATGTCAGAGTACACTGAACTTTGGGTCTCAACTTGACAATGATGGCTCTATGGTTTTTAATTTTCTTTCATTCATTATTCCCTATTGTGATACTTTTCTATTGTATGTATCATAATTAAATTTATGTAAGACAAAACACATGATATTATTATAGTGTAACATCTGTAGATCTCAAAGGCAAAGGCAAAGGCAAAGGCAAAGGCAAAGGCAAAGGCAAAGGCAAAGGCAAAGGCAAAGGCAAAGGCAAAGGCAAAGGCAAAGGCAAAGGTAAAGGCAAAGGCAAAGGCAAAGGCAAAGGCAAAGGCAAAGGCAAAGGCAAAGGCAAAGGCAAAGGCAAAGGCAAAGGCAAAGGCAAAGGCAAAGGCAAAGGCAAAGGCAAAGGCAAAGGAAAAGTGTTTGCTCTTTACATCTATTCACATTGAAACTAAATTGAGCAAAAACTGATCTAGTCGCAAGTTAGTTTTCTCTCGGTGTAACTCGGGGGTGTTACAATATTGTTTGTTGTTGTGATTCATTCATTCATTCATTCTCTGGGACACTCGGGCTGATCGTCTATAGTGCCACTGTCGACGGTATTTCATCTGAGAAGAACTAATTTTATGGTCACTATGAACTCGATACCATGACGAAGATACAATCCGTTTAAATTTTGTAATTGTGTGCTAAGATTAAAATTGCATGTCTTTCTTTGCCTTGTTCACAATTTAATGACCTTCAAACGGTTGTTTCTTTGGCATAAATAAATGTTGTTTCAAATTTTTTTTGTATGCATTTAACATTGATGATAACTAAAGGAATGAACGAAAGAACGTATGTAAAATTGATAAAAGATAGTGAAAATCAGCTGTTGTAACAAAAGCTAGCAAAACTAGCGGGTTTCTTTACGAGCAAAGGGTTACCTTAAGCAGGTAATGACTTAAAAGTCATTATTTCAGTCTTCCACTTTAACTTGTTGCCGCCGCTTATAATAGTTTCAACATCCAGCAGCTATCGTTGACGTGACCGCAATGCTAAATGGCTCTTAACTTTGAAGCAACCCGCCACGTTTGTCAATTCACTCGATTGGGCATTCATATGCAAATTTCAATTAAAATCAAAGTAATAAAGATCAGGCGTAACGTATTGGCTGAATCCAATCACTTCTCCCTGCTGGGTGCATCAAGTTGTGACTCATTTAAGGCCACTCGACTCGTTGTTCAGTATTCATAAGTTTTTGCTTCAATGGGGACAAGCAGCGAAGATAGCAGCTTCGGAATGATTAAAACAAAAGAAAACGACAACTATTTAAATGCTAGATTAACAGTTTCCTCCAGTTCCCCCTCTCCCTTCCCCCCTACCAATCTATCTATATCCAATTAAAACTATTTCGAGTTTGTTTTTTTATTGCTGTCGCTGACCACGAACCAGACGACATTTGCAGGTGTTCGCTGTTGTCACTTCATAACAAACTAATTAACAAAAAGAATGCGCACACCTTTGGCGAAGACGGGCTCCTAAACTGGGTCTAGTCTACAAAAACAACAAAAAAGACCAAAAATGGAGATTGTCATTGCCTTCGCTGCTGGAGGTACAGCTCATCTGATTGTGTGCGTTTGTGTGGTTTTTGGGAGCGGCGGCGATCGTCAAATTTTGACAATGAAGCTTGTGAGTCTCAAGTGAGCTAGGTTAATTTTATTTTAACCATTTTTACACGCATTCGTCCGTCATTCGATCGTCATTCGATCGATCAGCAGGTTTAGATTCATTGCTGTTGAGCTTCTGCTGATGTTGCTGATCAACATTTCATGTCGTTACCAAGGCTGTCAATTTAAAGCTCAAGTACGACAACGCATGCGTATTCTCTGTTAACAATTCAAACAGTTTGGTTACGCATGTGCCGCCACCACCAATTCTACCACCGCAGCCACCAACAACCGCCTTTAATTCTGTGCCATTGAAACCATCGCACGATTGTGCTGTTCGCTGAAGTGAAGTTGTTGTTAAACAAATGACGCTTTTGTTTAAACAAAACAAAAAAAATTTAACAAAAAAATATTTTGGTGTTTTTTTTTACTTTTCTCTGTATTGTTGTATTGTATGATGATCATGTTGATTGATTGCGCACACCTGTGAGATTTTGAAGCTGCGATCTTATTGCCTTTAGCGATCTGTTGTTGTTTCGAAATTAAAGCTAACAAAAAATACAATAGCTTTTAATGAATTTCGTATTATTTGTAGTTTGATGAGTCGTTTTTACTTAGTTTTTTTTTGTTTTTTTTGGTTTTTATGTTTTTTATACGGCACCCAACAAGAAAAGGAAACCACTAAGGTTACTAGACTGCATTTTTAGTAATGTAGAGTGGGCATGGTATGGCTGCTGAAATGGAAATCTGTACGGAAAATAAATGTCAGAGTACACTGAACTTTGGGTCTCAACTTGACAATGATGGCTCTATGGTTTTTAATTTTCTTTCATTCATTATTCCCTATTGTGATACTTTTCTATTGTATGTATCATAATTAAATTTATGTAAGACAAAACACATGATATTATTATAGTGTAACATCTGTAGATCTCAAAGGCAAAGGCAAAGGCAAAGGCAAAGGCAAAGGCAAAGGCAAAGGCAAAGGCAAAGGCAAAGGCAAAGGCAAAGGCAAAGGCAAAGGCAAAGGCAAAGGCAAAGGCAAAGGCAAAGGCAAAGGCAAAGGTAAAGGCAAAGGCAAAGGCAAAGGCAAAGGCAAAGGCAAAGGCAAAGGCAAAGGCAAAGGCAAAGGCAAAGGCAAAGGCAAAGGCAAAGGCAAAGGCAAAGGCAAAGGCAAAGGCAAAGGCAAAGGCAAAGGCAAAGGCAAAGGCAAAGGCAAAGGCAAAGGCAAAGGCAAAGGCAAAGGCAAAGGCAAAGGCAAAGGCAAAGGCAAAGGCAAAGGCAAAGGCAAAGGCAAAGGCAAAGGCAAAGGCAAAGGCAAAGGCAAAGGCAAAGGCAAAGGCAAAGGCAAAGGCAAAGGCAAAGGCAAAGGCAAAGGCAAAGGCAAAGGCAAAGGCAAAGGCAAAGGCAAAGGCAAAGGCAAAGGCAAAGGCAAAGGCAAAGGCAAAGGCAAAGGCAAAGGCAAAGGCAAAGGCAAAGGCAAAGGCAAAGGCAAAGGCAAAGGCAAAGGCAAAGGCAAAGGCAAAGGCAAAGGCAAAGGCAAAGGCAAAGGCAAAGGCAAAGGCAAAGGCTTTGGAGAAGCAAAAGTAAAAGTACAAGTAAAAGTAAGAGTAAAAGAAAAAGCAAAATAAAAAAAAAGTAAAAGCAGTAACAAAATCTAAATAAAAAGCAAAAGAAAAAGCAAAAATAAAATCAAAATAAAATAAAAATCAAAAGCAAAAGCAAAGGCCAAAGTAAAAGCAAAATCAAAAGCAAAATCAAAAGAAAAAGCAAAGGCAAAAGCAAAAGTAAAACTAATAAGCAAACGAGCAAAAGCAAAGTAATTAAAGCAAAAGAAATTAAGCAAAAACAGCAGCAAATTCAAATGAACTAAATCAAAAGAAAACAATCAAAATATAGATATGGGTATTTCTAAAAGTCTACCACGACTGAAAAATTAAATGTTACTTAAAATTATTTTTGACCTCAATTCAATTTTAATTCGCAGTTTCATTTTTATATTGTGAGAGTACTGAGAGCTGGGGCCGAATTACAGCATCCGTGATCGAGCAAAATTGTACAAGATTGATAGGCACTTGTATCGTGTTGCCCTTCGTAATTTTGCTCGATCACGGATGCTGTAATTCGGCCCCTGATCTCAATTTGAATATATAAAATATGGCAACAAAAATTATGATAGCAACAACACTTTAAATTTTTTTCAAGTTCAATAAAATAAAAAAATAAAAAATAAAAATGTGTACTTCTTTAGGGTGAAAAAAATCTGTAACGCAAAGTATTATATGGTTTAACATATTATGGTTTGAATAAAAATAATTAAAAAGATTTTTTTAACGAAACAACTATGAATGTATGGCAACATTATTCCTGACAATATTAAAATAATAAAAAAACTCTTGGATACTTTGCAGATGTTTTCGTTTTTATTGATGCAGACAAAAACCAGGGGCCGAATTGCAACATTCGTGATCGAGCAAAATTGTACAAGATTGATAGGCACTTATCTCGTGGTGCCCTTCGTAATTTTGCTCGATCACGGATGCTGTGATTCGGCCTCAGTTCTATCTTCTGATATGTTACGCGTGTTGGCTTATATCATTGCGCCATTATTTCGATAGCTTCCATCTTATGCACTTAAAATAGTGCTACTAGAGTGCTATCCAAAAATAAAAACCGGACAAAAAATTAATTTTTTTTGCTTTTTTTCATTTTTAGCATTATGAAAAGCATACGAACGTAACGTGCACCACTATGGAAATGACCATATAGAATATGGTTTCTAGTATAAATGAACGATTCTACTAATATTTCTTCTTCTATTTTTAACTTTCACTATGCTGGAAATGAAGGTTTAGTATGATGGTATGGTAAAATAGTATATAGGAATTTTTCTACTATTTTCTACTACTGTTTATAGTACTTGTCTTACTACTATTTCTGCCATGATTTTTTACTACTGTTTCTACTACTATTTATACTAATATTTTTCACTTTAATTTCTTTTACAGTTTTCTTCTACGTACGGAATGCTGATGATGTATGATGGGTATGATATGTATATTTCTATACAATTTCCTACTACTTTTTGTACTAATATTTTCAACTACCTAATGTTTTCTACTACAACTTTCTTCTAATTTTCTATTATTTCTACTACTATTTTTTACTACTATGTATTTTCTATCACGCAAGTAATGATGGTATTGTATGATTGTGTAATGTAATGTTTTAATTTGATGGCTCAAAAATTTTGTATAATTTTGTAATATATTGATATGATGGTATGAAATGATGGTTTGGTAAGATAGTAAGCCATAAAAAGTATATTTCTACTATTATTCGCTACTAATTTTTTTTACTAATTTTTCTACTATTATTTTCTACTACTTTTTTCTGCAACCATTTTCATCTACTCTTTATATAACTTAAATTAAACTATAAAATATTTAACATTGATAATTAATTGTGATCTTATTATTTAAATTTTAACATGAATTAAATTTTTTAATTTTTTCTGTACTGTAAAAGAAATTTAATAAAATAGCAAAAAATCAGGAGTTTAATACTTTTTTTGTGAGCCAAATCGTAATGTATTCGTAGTGTAAGTCACGAATGAAAGTAGCCCCTAAAGAATCTAATGAAAAGTCCCGACACTCTGCATAAAAAACTGCAGTTTTGAAGCCATTAAAGCTTATATCTGCCAAATAAAATCTTTTAGTCTGGAAAAAAATCAACCTGGGACGCCTTTGAGCATTATTTTGACTAACTTAATACCACTTGGATTTTATGGATCATTAAAAATAAATATAAAATAAAACTTGGCTTTCGGCAAAAATCGTTAAAATAACACAATTTCAGACAGTTATGCTCTTGAAAAAAGGTCTTGTATCCGAAGCAAATACTTTCAAGTTATCTGTAAGCGCTAGTGTCACGCCATTAGTATTTAGTAGCACTTAAAACTATTGTCAACTTGTTCGAGAAAGCGTGTAAATGATCCGTTAAACGTTAGCCATTAAAGAAAAAAGACAAAATCCAGCATAAGATCATAAATAGTAAAACTGTTGTTCACTATAAATTCAAGTTATTCAAATCAGTGGCAACAATAAAATCATAGACAACAGAAATTAGTCAAAAAAAAAAATGTATGTTAAAAGCTTCTGACGTCAATAAGAGTCAGATATATATATTTTTTAAGGGCTAAAAAAATAATAATTATTCAAAAAATAAAACAGCGCATAAACATAAATAACTCAACGCAATAAATTAAGGAATTTTTAACCCATGGCATCACTATTATGATGATCATCGTCAACAGCAGCAACGGCAAAAACATGTGAACCCCATTTGAAGCACATGTGAGAGGCATGCCACACAATTCCAGAAATAGTGTGTTAATCGGTGCTTTCTTTATATGCTACCAAAGAGTCTCAAATAATAAAAAAAATAAACGCTGAACGGGGAAAACACCCGCTACCAACGCCCCCACCCTCAGCAACACTTTTGAAATTACTTCCGAATAATCGTGAATTGTGTAAAAATAAAAAACTTACAAAACTCTTTGACATCAGACAGACCGCGGAGTGCGTGAATCTGTTACAAATCTGTATGCAATCAGTTTATGATTGCTTCCAAGATCACTTCCAAGGCGTTGGATAAGTTGGCTGAGTTGGCTGAGCTGGCTTAGTTGTTGGTGCCATAGCATTGGTGGAGAGGCGGAAACATATGGGGCCATGCCAACATGCTGCCATTTCGAAAACATATGGTCTTTCATGTCATTTCGTGTGTGCGTCGTTTCCACCTTATGTTTCCATTTCAATTCCATTCATTTGATTCTTCACAAATTGTACAAATTTCCATTAACACGTTCCATATGCCAACCATATTGCGATATTCTACTAAATATCTATTGGTACTGCTATCGGAGGAAGACAAGAATCGAGTTTAGTGTGTAAATTTTTTTATTATTTATTCACTGAGTCAGTTTGGGCGGCGCATTTTTGATTTTTCTATTTAGTGTTGTTGGGGTTAATAAAAGAACACAAAATATGAAACATTTTTGGAGTATATAAAATCTTGTGGCAGAGTGTAAAAATATGTAAAGAGTCATTTGCATGTAGTGCTTCATTTGAACCATTAGAATTCTTGTATAAGTTAATAAAAGCTGCTACGTTTGGTTAAGTATTTTTTTTTTGAAGGAAGGGATTTTTTTTTAGATCTTAGAAAATTTTCATTTTGAGCATAATTAATTACACAGTGTGTAATTTTTTAAGTCATGGCAAAATAACCATATACGGACATCACTACGTGATAAAAGAAAAAAAAAGACCCCTGTCTCCCAGTTTTGCCCAAAGCAATCCAGGTTTTTCTTATGGGCCCCCAAGGATGTGGAGCCTCGGTGTCATTTTTGCAAAAAATGATAATTTTCTCAAGCCCATATCTTGCAAACCGTTCGGAATTTTGATTTACTCTCTAAGGTAAAGTTGTAGCTCTTATCATAAAGAACAAAAATTGTGAACATATAAAATAAAAACTTCATCTTCAAGGTCAAAATCGGAAAAAACTTTAAAAAATTCAATTTTTTTTACCTTTTTTCCCCTGTTCAGGTCCATAGGTAGCAAAATTCAAGGAAATAATCAACTACAAAAATGAACCTAAGATCTCAGTAAACAACTTTTTAGAACATATAAACTTCCTAGGAATAATTCTTAACACCGTTTAGGTAGCGCTTAATTTTTTAATTTTATTTGTTTTTTCTTTACTTCAACATTGAGATACTATAAAGCCTTCTCCCGTAAGTGAAAAGGCATGTTGCACGTTTCATTGTTATACTATTACTGATTTTATTAATCTTAGTTCTTAGGTGGTATGGGTTGACATTTAGAGTTAGGGTTGCAACAAAGAGTAGTAGCATAGATATTTAGTAATAATAGCTGCGTTCCTTTCGCCTTAATATAATCGCGATAACAAATTTTCTCAAAGGAACGGCAAGAAAAACGACTCGTAGAGGGCATTACCGTAGCAGTAAAAATTAAATTCAAACAAGCAATCATGATACAATAGCTGTTAGGTGCCATGAGAACGTGTGTCGTTCAAAACTGTTCTGAACTGTTATGGTAGCGATACCTTAGTGAACGATGTTTTTTTCTGAAAGTGTTTTACTCTAAACGTCAGAAAAATTGTAAATAATTTAATTTAATTATTAATATTATGCAATTATATAAAAAGCTTAAGTGCATTTGTTAGCTCCGCTGAATGCGTCCAATGAGTGTGACACACGCGGTTTGTTTTGTTTTTGTTTGTTTAACATTCGATGGTCGCGAGAAAATAGGAAGCTGTCATGGTTACCTTATAGTCATTGTATTAAACAAACAAAATATACAAAAAATGAAATCACAGCTCAGAGAAATATACAGGTGCGACACCTGTGTTTGAAATTTTTTAAAGGCTGTATCACAATTTTATATGGATAGCAAAAATAATCCAATTTTTATAGGATTATTATTTTTGTTTTTGCTTTGCATGTAAAAAAAATTATCTGGATTATTTTGAAGCGAATGGAACGCAGCTAATGATTCAGTGTTGTAGGGATTAGTAGTCTCAGCAGGGATGGCACTACAATACTATGCTATCTATTACAAAAATCATAAAAAAAAATATTCGTATTATGTTTATAATGTTGATGGCCCTGGACTTGCAAATCGCACTCTCTTAAGTTGTGGATCCAAATCATCGTCCGAATCGTCCGAATCTGACTCTGATTCAGAACTTATGGTGTCCACAGGCACGTTACTTCCAGACTGTCCTCCATCATCAGCTTTTTCTTCTTCAGATACTTCATTAACATCATACAGGGTAATCTTGGGACTCCACCAACATACCTGAAATGAATTAGAAAAGAAATAAAAAAAGGTATGCAAAACAATGCATCAATAAAATTGATATTACCTCTGCAAGCAATGCGTAGAGTTTTTTGCCTTTGTACCGTTTTTCCATGGGCATTGTGATTTGGTGAAATCGTTCTCCTTGCTCATCGGATTCGGTAGGGAGTTGTTTGATAAAATCGTCAAAATGAAAATGAAGAAAATGCAGCTTTAATGTCATCGATGTGCCGAATTTCTCGAAATAATACAGCATTTCTTTCACCCATTCTCTTGCTTCCGGTTCCGAGTCTCGATCCCCTCCCAAGACTCTGGTGCATACACGCTGAAGGTAAATCCATGCTATTGAATGATTATAATCATGAAGCGATGATTCAAAGTTGCTCTTGAATAGTTTTCTAATGTCAGGGCCATTAAGTACGCCTGTTAAATGAAGACAAAAAATAAAGAAAGAAAAGAAAACGTTAACAAAGTGAAAATAGTACAATGAGGTGAACAAAAATTCATTTTAAATTTACTACAATACCCTTTTTTAATTTTGTCATCGCTACGCTTTGGGAAAATGCTTTTCAAATAGTCGAATGCGTTTGGACAATTTACAACGGCCACTTCGATGAATTTTTTAACAATTCCCAATTTTATGTGGCAGCAAGATGTCTTGAGTATTGTCTATTAAAGGTGCATTCCTCAGTTTATGTTGTTTCATTTGTTCCTCCACACTTCCTCTTGGTCTCCACGAATTACATTGGCATTGATTCAGAGTTGAGCGCGAATCTCAATTACAAAAAAAAAAAAAAAGAATCTGGAAAGCCGCCCTTATCGATGATCCCTTGCAAAATGTTGATGAATTTCAAATCACAGCAAATATTCCATTTATTTTCGTAGTATTTGATTTTTTCAATTATATCTTTCAATGCTTCATAGCTTTCTTTCATGTTAATACCCATTGCTAGCGGAATTGAAGGTTTTCGGTTCGACACATGCAACAACACTGCTTTGAAGCTTGAAACAGAACCATCAATAAACAATCTCCACTCACTAGCAATGTAGTTCATTCCCATTTTTACCACCAAAGCTTTTATATCGTTGCAGTAAGCGAACGAATTGTCATCATTCAGCTTGCCGTTTGCGGTACGAAGTAGAGTTTACATTACCATGTGTGAGTTTTCTTTGCTTTAAAAACGCTGTCAAAAATATGGCAAGTCGCTGCAATATTCCCAATATGGCCACAATGAAATCCATTTCTCTTTGTGTTATTAGTTGTGGTCCATCTCTTCCTTGTTGGGGCTCATAATCGGTATCAAATGGACCTTCATAAGTAACACCACTTGCTCTAGTCATTCCTGTCCATTCTGTACTATGATCTGGAATATGCGGCCTTGGTGATACATAATTTTCAGGTGCAAGCACTGGTAGTGTGGCTGTTACAGTTGCTTTATAACTTTTGTTCCTCTCAGCATATCGATTTAGACCACATGTGTAATTTACGCATGCATAGCAACTGGTTTCATCATGATCACCTGGGAGATTAATCCAGTTTACCGGCGTACAATACTTCATACTATGTTTGCCTCCACTCAACCATGCCATGAGATTGTTATAACATTGGCGACACACTGTATTAGGTGTGTAATTTTCAACGTTCAATTCTACTTCGTCGAAAAACAACTTATATGCTTTCTTGAATTGACTAGTTAAATATTCTTTTCCTTTTGCAATGTTGTATAACTTTTTTTTTTCATTTGATGACCGCAAACGTAGCAAAATGAATCAATATTTTCACACTGCATATTGAAATTGTCAGTTGCAATGTTGTGTACGAACTATGCTGTAGCCCTTTCACTTTTTTTACTTTCACTTTATAATTTTCACCGCTGAGTTCTCGTTGACGTCGCGCTGTGTAATGCCTCGATGTGAGCGTCGTGTCGCTTTTATATTGTGTGCTGCGTCCCTTGTTGCGTATGCTGAGCTTACTGCTTTGCCTGTACTGCTGCGGTCGGTGCGTGATCGCGTGCTAACTAAGCGCTACCTAAACGTTGTTAACCCTTAGACAAACACATGGTTCTGGCCAGGCATATTTAATTTTTGAGCGTTAATTAAACATACAAGACATTAAACATGACAAGAGCTACAATGTGAATTCAATGCAGATGTTTGCTTCCAGGTAGTTTTTTGATAGAAGTTTTTTTGATTTTATATGTTCACAATTTCATCTTTATGACAAGAGCTAAAATGTGTTTCCAGGTATTTTTTTTATATTTTGGGTTGTTTTTATGTGAATTCAATGCAGATGTTTGCTTCCAGGTAGTTGTTTGACAGTTTGGGCACGGGAACTCATCCACCAGCTTTAGAATTTTTATTAGAATGCACATCAGTAAAGGTACAGTGCTCTCACACACTCGGCCTCCTGACTGACAATTATTTACGTTCAAAGTTTTGAAATCAACTTTTTTTTAAGAAATCGCTTATTTTCTTACACTTCAATTGTTTTTTTACTAGGGCTGTTTTTTGAGAAAACCAGATTTTTATTAAAAACGTGAGGTTAAATTTTTTTTTTTAATTTGCTCCAATGAGTTAATAAAAATTAACATATTTATATACAGATTTATAGCATTTCAAAGGATTTATAGCATTTCAAAGCAAAGGTCTTCTCAACGATACCCATCTCAACCAGATCGGATAAGAAATGGGTGAGATATAAGCGATTATATACTTAAGCTATAAAGGCCTATATCTCAAGAAGTTGGATCGGCCTCCTTAAAAAAAGTTTGTGGTTTTAATCAGCGCTATAAGCCCTACCAGGCCAAAGAAAATTGGCGCATTTTTCATAAAGTAAATTGGTTCGTAAAAGCGGAAAATAAAAAAACGCTTTTTGGGCCATTTTTCCCTCATTTTTTAAAGTTTTTTGCGATTTTGACCTCGAAGATAACGTTTTTTTGATGAAGAGTAAATCAAAATTCTGAACGGTTTGCAAGATATGAGCTTGAGAAAATGATGATTTTTTTGCCAAAATGACACCGAGGCCCCACATCTTTGGGGCCCATAAAACCTGGAGGGCTTTGGGCAAAACTGGGAGACAAGGGTCTTTTTTTTGGTCTCTTATCACGTAGTGGTGTCCGTATATGGTTATTTTTTTCGTGTTACATTGTGTTATTATTGGTTGTACATTCGTTGGACAATACCCGTAAATATGTAAAAAAACAAAATATATTCACTCTCAAATATAAATGACAACCAGGGTGTTGTAGTCTTGTTTGAAAAAAGTTATGTTTCAGTGTTTCCTTGTGTGTTTTTTATAAAAAGTAGTT
This sequence comes from Dichetophora obliterata, assembly GCA_963920525.1. Taxonomy (NCBI): domain Eukaryota; kingdom Metazoa; phylum Arthropoda; class Insecta; order Diptera; family Sciomyzidae; genus Dichetophora; species Dichetophora obliterata. The sequence continues at coordinate 198,974,887 of OY986438.1, read as the reverse complement.
ATTTCATGTACATATTGCTGTTATCAGAAAAAAAATTGGGCACGATTACAATAACTGGGGCGCCACGATTCGAAAATGGTTTTTTCAAATATGCAAAACTTAACTGTCAAGTCTTGACGAGTGTAAGCCCCGTTGAAGTTGTCATTTCTGTAACTAACTGTGTTTTCGGTTAGTGATAGACTAAAATGAAATTTAGTACAACACATTAAAGTAGCTATCAAATATATGATAAAAACGTGCGGAAAAGTGTTTTAGCTATCTCTGATACCTGCGATCTCCAAATAAAGACTATTTTGTCATTCCTGACATTTTATGTCACTCCTGTAACCACTCAAAAAACACGAAATGCATACAAATCAATTTCATGACATAATACCGTGTGACTTGAAGAGATTTAAACTTAATTTAGGGTAGCAATGCTCAAAATTAGCTCTCGAGCTAAGAGCTTTTTCAGCCGTGTATACTTATATAAATTCTAGCGTCGCTAAAAAGCTTTCAGTCTGCAGGCTTACTGATGTAGCTTTAGTTTTATTTTTATATTTATTCATTTTTCAAAAGAAAAAAAGGGCACTTTTGGCGGAATTACCCCCATATACTAACTTTTATAAGCAAAATGCAACGAAAACATTCAATCTATATTTAAAAACATGTTTTCAATGAAATTTATCTCATAACTGACTCTGCCTTTACTAATTGTAACTTCAAAGCTAAAAAATAATACAAATATTCATAAAATTTAAAATTTGTTTGTGTTATGTGTGCTTTATACATTTTTTATATTATTTCTGTATTGATTTACACAACAAAACATTGTCATTATCTTTTTAAATAGTCAATAAAATTTCCAGTCAAAACAAACAAGCAGTGAAAAACGTAGTAGAAAAAGCAGTTGTGAAATGTATCTTTGGGTATTTAGTACTACGAAAAAGTATGATATTTAGGCAACTGAGCTATATTTTGTCATTAAAAATGACTCCTTTGCTCTCCTCTTCAATTTTACGGGTGAATATTTATTTTAGAATAAGAGTAATGATGAGATGTACCGAAACATGTTCGATTTTAAATTAATGACCTATGACCCAAACTATGAACGTTGAAAGTTAATAAAGGGTCTGCCAAATAACTTTTTTTTTTTGAAAATTCTATAAAAAAAAACTACTGGATATTTTCTCAAATTTATTTTTTTATTCGAAAGTACAATTCTTCCGGTTAATAATGGAAAATAATTTTTTTCAAATGACTGCCTCGGCTGGCCATGCAGTAGTCTACACGATCGGTCCAATTTTTAAGCACATTATCGATTGTGTGCAGCTGTATTTCACCAATGGCTTCACGAATATTGTCCTTTAAAGCGTCAATTGTCTCTGGCTTGTCGGCGTAACACTTATCTTTGAGGGCACTCCACAAATAATAGTCCAACGGTGTCAAATCGCAGCTCTGAGGTGGCCAAACGACATCAGCTCTGCGGCTGATAATGCGATCTTCAAAAACAGGGCTCAAAACATCGAGTGTAGCTTCGGCTGTGTGGCACGTAGTGCCGTCCTGTTGAAACCAATGTTGCCAATATCCTTCTCTTCAATTTTTTTGAACAAAAATTCGTTCAACATGATCCGATAACGATCGTCATTGACTGTAACGGCCACTCCTTGCTCATTTTCGAAGAAAAATGGCCCAATTATGCCTCTGGACCAAAATTCGCACCAAGTAGTGACTCGTTTTGGGTGCAGCGGCCTTTCAATGTATGCGTGCGGGTTTTCTGTGCCCCAAATGCGACAATTTTGCCTGTTTACATACCCGCCAAGATCACAAAGATGATTTTTTTGGCAAAATCGGCATCTTCTGTAAGTCGATCGCAGGCCCACTTCTCAGCGTTGCTTAAGCGTATACACAACCATATTCGTGCAGCGGAAGGATAAAACTAATTATCTGTCAAATCAGACATGAGCTAAGTGTTACCATTCACGAAATAAACACTAGTTGAAAAAAAACGTTATATGGCGGACCCTGTATAAATAAATTAACAAATTTGACCAAGAAATTATGTGAAAAGTAATTAAAAATTATTTTTTACTTTGTAGTGGTTTTGAAGTTGGGTTTTTTTTTTGTTAAAAGGATTTTTTTGAATCACCTTTTTGAAATAAAGTATATCATTTTCAATTAAAATATGTAGTCATGTTCAATATGTAGTCTTGACTTCATAAATGTTAGGGAAGTTTTTGAAGATTTTACTTTCATAGAATTAATTAGTTTTAAAAAAAAGTTGTTAGTCATTTGGTCACATTTTTCTCAATCGAAATGATGTGAATAATTGTGAAGTCAATAAAAAAAATGAAACTATGTTGATCGAGATGTAAATCGAATGAAAAATAAGAATATTGTACTTTACGATACCTTACTTGACTGTATTTTAATTTAGGGTTAACAGTAAACTATTATTCGTATTTTCGGAATCACCTTTCTGAACAAAATTATATACTTTTGAATATAAAATATACCATTTTGATGTTTGATTTAAGATCATTGATTTGAGGCTGAAGTTTTTTTATCTTTTGTATAAATTTACTGTTGATTTTCTGAAAAGTTGAAATTGATCTTATGCATATAAAATATACTTTTGAAGTTGTACACTCTAAGAAAAATGCACGGGAGTTCACAGCAATTATTGCTGGCAACAGATTTACTACATTTAATATAGTTTTATTTCAGAGATAAAAATTCAAAATATATCACGCTAGATAGCGTAAAAACATTGTCCTACAATTTTTGCTCTCGCACTCTCTTTAAAAACTCTCTTCTAAAATGATCTCTATCAATCTTGTCTTCGCTTATAAGAAAACGTTAGAAATGTGTGAAGTCTCTCAAGTAAGTTTTGAACAAATCAACAACAACAACAACAACAACAACAACAAAAAACAACAACTCTGTATAGAGTCAATCACACAGCAAAAGGCGCTACTCTTTCCAACTTCAGTAGATTTGAATAATTAAGCTGTGACCAATAAACTGTTTAAGTTTTATACAGGGTTGTCCATATTCGAAGCGCCCATCTGGCAACACTGTAACTTTCCGCAGTGATGCCAAATCGACTAATGACATACCGCGTTTGAAGCGTCATTCCAAGCAAATGTTTACAATGGAACAGTACACGCCACGCGAACGCTCTAAAATTGTTGAAATTTACATTCAACAAAACAAGTCAATAGTGAAAACTCAACGTGCTTTCAAAAAATGAGCGATGAAGCTCATTTTTAGTTGAACGGAACGGTAAACAAACAAAATTGCCGTATTTATGCCACTGAAAATCCACAAGAGATTCAAGAGGTACCTCTTCACGATGCAAAAGTCACTGTTTGGTGCGGCGTTTGTGCTAAAATGCTCATTGGGCCGTTCTTTTTCGAAGATGATAATGGCCACAGAGTTACTGTCAATCAGGAGCGTTATCGCGATATGATAAACAATTTTTTCATGCCAATCGTTCGTCGAAAGCGTATCAGGCACTACTGGTTTCAACAAGACGGCACGCCACCACACACAAGCCGCACTACAATCGATTTTTTGAAGCAATTGTTCCCTGGCCGTTTGATGTCAAAAAATGGTGATTTCGATTGGCCGCCAAGATCACCAGATTTAACGCCTCCAGACTTCTTTTTGTGGGGTTATTTGAAATCAAAGGTTTACGTCAACAAGCCAAAGACCCTAGAAGAGCCGAAAACCAACATCCGTCAAGAAATAACCGCCATTCCCATCGAAATGTTGAAGAAAACCATGGAAAATGCTGCAAAACGGGCACAATATATCGTAGAGGCCAATGGCGACCATTTACGAGATATCATATTCAAGAAATAATGTATGCAACTCTACTTGAACTCAGTTAAATGATATTTATAACGAACAGACAAAAAATTGTGGTTTCTTTGATTTATTTAAAAATAAATGGGCGCTTCGAATATGGACTGTATAATGTGACACTTGTTCGAATAAACTCTTCGAAATCTTATGACGTTAAAGAAAAGGTTTTCATTTTAGGTCAAGCGTTACCAGTGCTGCCAAAAAGGGAATTTTCACCGATTTCGGGAATTTTCAACGAAAAGGGAAGACGGGAATAATACTTTTAAAAACGGGGAAAATTAGTTTGAAAAAGAATTACTACTTCGTCATAAAATCAACAAATTATGCTATGAATTTTTTTACATCTTGTATTGAAATAAATTTGAAATTATCTGAGTCATCTTGAGTTTAAACTTAGTTTTATAACAATTTGAAATAGCCTATGTGTTTAATTTTAATTCATATGGATTGTCATCAGCTGTAAGCTCACACGTAATTTTTTCTGCAAAAGAGTGCAAAAAGAGTAATTTCGTCACTCTTGTTATGAATTTTTTAATAACTTGTATTTAAATACATTTTAAAATTATCTGAGTCATCTTGAGTTTTAATTATATTATTTTTATATATATATAATTTTTTATATTAATTTTATTTAATTATATTGTTTTTAGCCAAGTTGCTTTATTTAAATTCATTTGGATTATCATCAGCTGTAAGCTGAAACGTAATTTTTTCTCTGTGCAGAGATATTTGTTTTATTTGCTTGGCAAACTATGGAAAATGGGTAAATAAAACTGAGAACTTTTAAAAGATTTAATTTCTGGGACGAAGGCAGAGTATTTAGACTTTTCCCATTTGTGGATCCTATCATTTGGAAAACAAAACGTATCCTTCATTAATTCCGTTGTGTTTCTATTAATTTAAAAAATCTAAATATATATCGACTTAGAACATATGTCACTAAGAAATATTGATTTATTGAGTTTACTTACACAAGATGTGCAAAATTTTTTGGCATCATGTTTTAAGCTTACAGAACCATTTTTATAACCTGTAAATTACAAACCGGTGTAAATATTTATACCACGGGTTTCTTCTTCGTAAAATCGTCCTGAAAGCAGTAATCTGACTCTTAAGTGAATTATTTTTTTGTTTTTTCACGCCAAAGAGAATAGTGAAGAGCAAATTTAATTTTATTAAAGTTTACTTGGTGAAAAATCGATTTAGATAGCTAAAGGTACTGAAAAACGGTTAAACCTTAATTTAACAAACAAAAATTTGCAACTTTATTTCTGAACAACCAATTTTCAAATCTTAAACTAGATTTTAAGGAAGAAACATAAGGCTGTAAGAAAGAGAATACCAACATGATGCTTTGCTAAAAGAGTCTGTTTATTTGAGACTCTGAAAATTAAAAAAAAATTCGTAGTCCTTGATATGGAAAGAGGTCAAATAAAAATCCTTGCAATATTGCTGTTCAAGAATATATTTCGGTTTCTGTTATGCCAAAAGTAAAAAAAGAGTACTTAAGAGTGTGTAGTTATAGGGTTTATTATGAAATTTGCAAGTGAGCTGTGAAATGTTCCCAGAAATAAAAAAATTTATATCGTTCATTTTTCGTTTCTTCCGCATAGCTGTGCATGATGCCTTGAAAGTGCTTTCTCTGCCATAAATTTGAATGAAACTAATATAAGAAAGCCGTTAGACAACTTTACCGCAAATTTTATTTTACACACCAAAATACATATGAAAAATTAAAACTGCATAGAACTAAAAATCAAAAGAAAGTGTTTGCAGTTAGACTCAAGTAATATGTAGAAGTAATAATGTGATATATTTTTTAAGGCATATTTTTAATTATAGTAGTAAGATTTGTGTTGTTATGGTTTTTATTAAAAATGAAATACTGAAGTTTAGAAAAGGGGAAAACGGGAAAATGTTAAGGAAAAAACGGGAAAAACTTATTGAAATAAAGAACCAAAAAGGATTGATCTCTTCCAAAATCTGGCAACACTGAGAGTAACACTCGCTCTAATAGCGTAAAATATCGCCGCTGGAGCGTTTTTAGGACTCTCTGAGCGACAAAATGCTGAAATAGCGTGCAAAGCAGAGAATATATACGTACTAAAAAAACCCCCTGAATTTTAAACAGAATTGAAAAACCCGCTGCTTAGAGTGATATTTTTACAAAATCGCCAAGAAATGTCGTGAAATTTCACAACATTTATTGTAGTGATTTTTTTATCAGTTTTTAGAGTGTACAAAATTAGGCTTGATTTGAAAAAAAGGTTAATGAATTTGAAGTATTAATGAAATAAAATCTTACGATATTTCTGTGGTCACAAGGAAAAATGACTAAACTCAAAATATTTTTTCCCAGAATTGATTATCACTTATGTCTCCACATATTTTGCTTGTAACGGTTCATATATTTCTAAAGAATGGGTCGTAGTTAGTCGTTATTCCTTGTGACCATAGATTTATAAATTTGAAAACGGGTGGAAAAATGGGCAACATAATAGATGAAAACGAAGACAAATATTTATTTTGTATGCAGAACTGGGAAAATCTTCTCACCAACTGCTGGCAGCACTGCTTGTGAAATACTTCCCTTACACAGCATTTGAAAACACACAAATTGTTTTTTCGAAAAAATCGTACTTTTGTTGACCATTCGGGTTTTTTACATTTTTCGGCAACACTTGTCTTCTACAGCAAATTAAGGCATTGCCAACTGGACAACAAGGATTAAAAAACCAAATACACAAAATCAACCAATTTATTGCAGTGACAAGAAATTGACTTTTACAAAGTTTGGCACCAAAGTTTATGCGCGCGATACGTGAAAAGTGCACTGTTAGCAATATTAGATTGTTGTTACAAGTTGCAACTAAATTGGCCACATTGAATACCAAAAACCGAGGCAACAACAAACAAAAAACTGAGCGACTATGTCATGTCGCGTCAACATGTTCATTGGTGTATGAATTGGTGACAAGCCAAATTGCTAGCAACAATGCACCAAAAATGGGCGAAAAGCCCATTTAAAGCAGCAACAGTTGCTGCCTGTGATTTAGCAATAGGCAACAATGTACACTGATGACCAAATATATGTAAATAAAACTTGATTGAATATAATAAACATGTTGTTGATGATGATGACGATGGCAATGATAAAGATTATTATGAAAAGCTAACTGCAGTTGTAGCAAAATTGGGCAGCTTGTCGCTAGCGGTGTTTGTTGTAGTTAACAAATATGGCCATTTGCTATACAGCAAGTCAAAACGACACGATAAGCTCCTCAAATGACATAGCTGACCAAGTGGCAGCAGCAGCAGCATACTTTCGACTTGTTGCAAGCTTAGTCGTTTGCAAGTGTTCCTTTTTCAGTGTTGTTTGGGAACACTTTGTTGCTGCTGCTGATGCTGCTGCCACTATTTTGGGCTTCACTCAATAGCCGCTTGTTGCCGCTTGGATCTAGAGACCGAATTTGGCAAAGAAAATGTGGACGACATTCTCAAACTCAAAGGCGACAGTGTGTTCAGACAAGATTAACGCACATATATGGCCGATTGCAGCAGCAGTGGTGGTAAAATGTTGCTATGTCATAATCGAACGGCACACAACGTGACAACAGATGGTCCTGCGCAACTGCAACAAAATATGAGTGGACGAACAAAAATGCCCAACAATGGATGCTGTTCGAAAATGAAACTGTATACTTTTGGGCATGCTGGAGCGCACAAGGTGCAACTGCAATGGTAAACGGTAAAATGCAACGAGCAACAGTTGCTGTTGTTCTTGTTGTTGTTGCAGGTGCTTATGCGTTGGATTTGTCACCTTATTGTGTATTGCTGTGTGTGAGTTTGAGTGTGTGTTTCCATGAGATTACTGCTAGAAATCACATTTTCGCACTTCTACATGTGTTGTTGACTTAAGATGGCAACATCATATAAATTATTTCGACAACTGCCGGCAACTGCCAATGCTTTGTGCCAACTTTCTGTAGCAGCTATAAATCATGGCTACATTTGGGATCGTCGTAACCGGCATGGAACGCCATATTGTTGGACAAGAACCAAAACTAAACATGTTGTTGACATAATAGTTTGCTTTAATGTCACTTTAAGAAAGCTTCAGCAGATTTATGCTGTGAGAAAAATGAAGAAGATTGCACTTTTAAAAACTAATTTTTTTTGGGAAAAAAATACACAACTAGGTGAGGTCTTATAAAATAAAAACTATTAAAAGTTGAGTTGAATTATAAGTATTGAATGGGTAAATAAAAATTCCTACTAATACATATGGGCATTTCCGTAGCTACGCACGTGACAGTCGAGACTTTAATGAGTAGAAAAACAAAGAAAAATTAAACTTATAGTTTTCTTATTATGATTTTTCAATAGTTTACTAAGCGCACTATACAAGGTGTAAGAGCTAAGAGTTGTCAAAAGTTCGGCTCTCAGATAGAAGCCGATCAAAAATGATACGTTACGTGACATAAAATAGAAGTGGTTTTTACCTGCATCAATATAAACGAAAAATCTGCGAAGTGTGCACGAGTTTTTTTATGAAAGCTTTTTAATATAATCTGCAATAATATTGCTACATATTCATAACTGTTTCGTTATAAAAACCTGTTTTAAATATTTTTATACAAACCATAGTATGATACGTTACGTGATAAACGTTATGTGGCAAAATTTTCCTTCAAAGAAGTGCAAATATTTTATAGTTTTATTTATTTAATTGAACTAGAAAAACATGTTAAGTGTAATTCAGGACCGTTACAATCGAAAACTGAAAAAAAATTTAATTAAACTTTGTATTATACGAGTATTTATTATACTCATAAAATTTCAACTTTTGTCACCATTTTTTAACTTTTGTTGCCATTCATCATGTTTGCTACCATTTTTTAAAATTCAAATTGAGATCAGCTCTCAGTACTCTCACAATATAAATTTAAACATTTTTTCTCTATTATGGAGGCTTAAACGAATTTTAAGTAACATATAATTTTTCAGTCGTGGTAGACCTTTTGGCGGAAATGCCCATTTAGTACATACAGTGACGGATAAAACTGCTCACGAATTACTAAAAATACACAAAAAGTTTTAATTTACTCAAAATAAAAGAAAACAATAAGAATCGGTATTCATTTAGCAACGAGTAATAACAAAAAAACCAAAACAATATCCATGTTTAATACAAAAATGTAATTATATTTGAAGTGAAAACTTTTTAGGTGCATTGAGCGATTTTCGGTAGAGAGTAAATCTTTGGTTTACGTCATCATTGCAGCGAGTAGCTTTTGTCATCAAGACAGCGAGTAGCTTTCGTCACCAAGACAGCGAGTAGCATTCGTCATCAAGAAAGACAGAGATTAGCTTTCGTTAGTAAGCTTGACACTGATTATTACAGTGCCTCCACAACGTAGATTGTGTATTTACTCCAGTACTTCTCAAACTTTTTCGGTTTCGATTTATTCCAGTGCTTGCCAAATTGTTACTCCAGTGACTTTCAAACTGTTACTCCAGTTACTTTTGAACTGTTGGTTGTAGTGACTCTCAAACTGTGGGACTTTTCACTTTGTGAAGGGTGTCCTGGTCTAATTGACGCACTTACGTTTCTGTACTGTGTGGGGTTCTTATTGTAGTGATTTTTGGTGCTTGCCTTTCATTTTGTGCAGTGTGAGTACAATATGCCGCCTAAAGGCGACCCCGGCAATTGTCCAGGCAAAGCTGTTCCTGCTTCAGGAAAACCTTTGGTTGGAATTGATATGGGTGTAAAAAGGCCTAACTTAGTGTTAGTAGATGGTAATTGTGGACCCGGATTCCGTCCAGGTGTTGGAGAGTCCGGCATTCGTACGGGCCCAAAAGTAGGAAGTATTGGTGTGGGTGTTAGTGCTGGCAGTTTTCCAGCAAAGGGTGCCCTAAAAGGTAACTTAGTAGTGGTGAGGAGGTCTATTAAGATAGAACGTCAGATTTAAAGGCCCTAAAGCTGGATAAGTCCAATATTTCGGTTGGAAAGGGTAAGGCTGTAAAAGAAGTTCGTGAATTGGTCCAGTCTAAGTGTTGTCTGCTGGTTCAATGGTGGGTAAGACACCAAAAGCAAAAGACGATGCGAAATCATCGTCAAAGCTTCCAGAATTGACCGAGAAGGCAGAGAACAAGAAATGTAAGAAAGCTGTGGTTTTTGGCATGTATAAAGTCAGAAAAGTGAAATGAATTTCGGGTGAGCTATCTAAAGTAGCACTCGAGTGTGGAATGAGAGGAGAGCATTTCAAGGCGTTTACTGTGGTTGCTAGCCGCTATGAAGAAATGATCTAAGAGGTCATTCTCAAAAATGAGCGTCTGTATGAACGTCTGTAGCTGTCTCAGTCTCAATGAAAGATAGTTCGTCTCCTGTTGAAGGCGTTCAGAGTAGCGCATTGGCAACCGACCTTCCCGTGGCACAGGCTGTTCTACCTGTGTCCTTGCCAGCTGTTCAGCAGGAAAACCCCGTTGAGACATGGCCCTTGGTTGTGCGCAGCAAGACAGCTGGTGCAAAATCAAAAGAGGTTGTAGACGCGGTGGTTAAGAAAGTTGGCCTCACTCTTGAAGTAACATGGTGAGGCTAAGTGCAAAAATACATTCCATTGCCGAAATTGTTTCTTTCAGGGGAACCTATTTATCTACTTATTTATTTTAAATGCTAAATAAATCCAACGTGTAATATTTGGGGTAAGTCCCCACTTTTGTTTCACTTATAACTTTCTTACAGGCATATAAAGCAACATTTGCTTTTCTGGTTCGTTCAAGAGTATTCCGTTTCCAGCTTTACTTTCTATCCAAAATAACTTCCAAGTATTTTTCCTCTAGAACGAAGTGTGGCTGAGTGCCATCAGACGCGGAGGAATTACGCGCGGAGTTTTTTATTTCCTCGTAAAAAGGGCCAGTTCAGTTTTTTGGGGATTTACCCTCAACCCACAACTTTTGGCCTAGCTAATGAGTTCAGAAAGCGCTAACCAAGGTTTTTTTTTTCAACTATTACACAGTGCGACAGTGGTTGGTACACATGAGAAATGTTAACAGAATATTAAAATAGGCTTAAAATAAAGAAATACGTGTCTCGGCGTTTTACTGTAGCACGTCAGAATTTTGAGCAAATCGATTTTTAAGCTTCGAAGGACCGTGGAGGTTCACTTGTAATGTAATACTAGTATAAAAATTTCTATAAAAACAGAATGGGTGAACCGATTTTTATGCTTGAGCCAGTTTTGAAATAGGAATTAAATTTGGATTTTTTTAAAGGATTTTAAGGATTTTTTTTAAATTTGGATTTTTTTTTAATTTTCATGTAAGGTTAAAAAATAACCAAAAATGTAATGTAATGTAATGTAATGTAAATAAAACGTAAAAATACAAAAATTAATATGAAATCTTAACTATTATTTTGTGTTAAAAATTAACAACATTGTATTTTTAATGAATTTCGTACATTTTTGGTTATTTTTTAACTTTACATGAAAATTAAAGCGCCATCTAGTGGAGAAAAAATTGTTTTTTTAATAAAAAAAAATCAAAATTTAATTCACTCTTCAAAACTGGCTCAAGCATTAACATCGGTTCACCCATTCTGTTTTTATAGAAATTTGTATACTAGTATTACATTACAAGTGAACCTCCGCGGTCCTTCGAAGCTTAAAAATCGATTTTCTCAAAATTTTGACGTGCTACAGCAAAACGCCGAGACGCGTATCTCTTTATTTTAAGCCTATTTTCATATTATGTTAAAATTTCTCATGTGTACTCAAAAAAATTTGATTTTGTCGTACTGTGTTATAAATGGTTATTAAGAAAGTTACGCTTATTTTGCATCTTTACGAATGCAAGTAAGCTTGCAGTTAGTAAGCAAGCAAGCAGAAACGTGGGTTCGAGACCCAGCTAAATGAAACTGAAATAAAAAAATTTTCTGAACAGTTTGTGATTTGAACACACGTCCTCATATGTGCTGGTGCAACACCTTATCCACTCGTCTAACTCAGTTGTTAACAAAGTTTCGCTTGTTTTGCATCTTTACGAATGCAAGTAAGTTCTTTTCGGGGAACGTTGGTTTGAGATCCAGCTAAATTAAACTAAAGTAGGGATTAAAAAATAGTACTTTTTTGAAATAGTACTTTACTTGCTCAAGTAGTCCAAAATTTTTTGCTGTGTAGGGAACTTCCCTGTGCAGCAATAGATACGTCATTTGCATAGGCAATCACATAAAGCCTATGCAGCCCACCTTTTCTATTTTCCTCAGTAGTTCATTGACTACCAGGTTCCATAGTAAAGCTGATAGAACACACCCCTGAGGAGTGTCTCTACTCACAAATCTCTTGACTTTTAAGTCATCTGTATTCCTTGTGAAGAAAGGAATTTTCTAAAAAGCCTACCAGGGAATGCGGTGCCGTTTCTACATATTTACGTTTCCTGCAAGCATGTTGTAAAGCTGATTTGAGTCGATGCTACAACGAATATGATAGAGGTGGGTAATAGCACAATTTTTTGTGTGTTGACTCACCAGCATGTGCACCCTTGTGTGTCAGCACACTGTGCTAGCACAATTGTGCCACAATCGAACAAAGCACTAATAAAAGTGTCGATAACAAATAGAGTGCTAACACCCTTTTCTATTGGTTTGTTTACAATAATCACAAATTGCATATTGTCAATTATTGCAAGTAAACCAAAGTAAAGGCAAAATCAACTGTACTAAGCAAAAACTTACAAAATGTAAGTAATACAGTGCACAGTAGCGATAACCAATGAGTGTCAGTGAAGAAGCTTAGCACAACACTGTGCTATTCATCCCAACACAGCATACAAAAGTAACTGTAAGCGCAAAAGCTCGTCAAAGCTCTGCTCTTTGCCTGCTATTGTGCCACTATGTGAGTCAACGTAGTGTGCTAGCACACATGGCACACATAGCACACTACAGGGAGTCAGCACAGTGCCATAGCACAGCACTGAGTTATCCACCTCTAGAATATGAGCGTTAATCAATCTTTCGAATGTTTTCCGCAGAAAATATGATAGATGGGTCTAAGAGCCTTCGGACTCGCTGCTATTTCCTACAAGCTTTAGGGATAAATACTATACTACCTTTATCTCCCCCTATATTGATAGTAGTCATGACAAGAAGCCATGGAAGGATTATGAACGCCGTCTGCTGTAGAGTGGCTGGAATAATAGCATCAGACCCACCAGACTTATATGGTTTGAAACTAGACAGAGCCCATGTGACCCTGTTCTCTGATATGATATTTGTAGGATTGCTCAACGCCAGAGCCCTCTCACACCTAATGTGAGTGGGGTCCACAGAGCAATCCGGGAAGTGGGATGACTTTTTAACCCATTAAGAGCCACTGTACTCATTTGAGTACAACAAAATATTTTTAACTTTTTAAGTTTTCTTTGTTGTTAAGCATTAGTGAATTTTTTCGTTTATTGCCAATTTTAAGCGGGTCAATTCCATTTGTTTCTCATCTTTTTTTTAAAAATATGTTTTCTGAAAAAAAAAAATAAAAAAAAACATTTTTTTCCTATTTTAGTTTGTTTTCTATTGTAAAATAAATAGTTTTTAGACTTTTCACTTTTACTTTTCATTTGGGGTTAAGGGTTAAGGTAGATGTCATCAGAGTTTTTCGGCCACGTCCGTAACAGAGAATTTTAAACAAACTTTGGAGGACTCGCGACCTTACATTGTATTTAAGAAGTGGTCAGTTTTGTCATGCTTCCACTTACCACTGGATTGCTGACCCTAACTGTGACCCCAGAAATGGCACATTTAATCCAAGAGACCTTCAAACTTCAAACTGATTATTCCTTATTTGATAGCTTGCAACCAACCTCCCCTCAGCATGAATACAAGAGCACAGCGACCACAAATTAACACATTGCCGTCAATTAACGATTGACAATCGACGCAAACACCAAAACCACTGATGCCAACAACAACAACAACAACAACAACAACAACAACAACAACAACAACAACAACAACAACAACAACAACAACAACAACAACAACAAAAACAACAACAACAACAACAACAACAACAACAACAATTCATTAATTGTACGCCCAAACAGCATACCGAACCACACCAGCACCACCTTCAACACATTCCCCAACCCAATCTAACCAGACAGCGAATGTAAATAATTTGTTAGACAATAAAGTAGCACACTGTTACTGCCAAATTAGGTGGCAACACTTACACTCATAGTCTCATTGAGTGTGGCCAATGGACAATGTTTAACAACAATGACGAGACTCGGGTCTTGAACAACGAGAAATGCTTGTGCGCAGACGCTTCTTGCTTACACAATCTAATCATGCGTCGTCCCCTGGGTGGACGCAGAGGCCAAAAACAAAACGCCAAACAAGCCAAGGGAGTCGCATACAAACCGCAACCAAAGACCACACCAAAGACTTGAAAACGGCGTGACTGCAGCGTTGCAGTGAGTGAGTTATAAAAATAGAATTTGACAAACTATCGACGATTAGATACTTGCGCATGCAAGGTAGATGGGGGAGGACGGAGACGGAGGGAAGAAGCGCTTAGGATATACCGTGGGGTCTGTGTCAGAGGTGCGCACACTCGGCGACATTCAAAGTTTGTGGCAAGAGCAGCAGCAACAACGAAAGACATCACTTGTTTTATATTATTTTATATTGTTACTCTCTAGTCGTTGATGTTGGTGTTGTTGTTGTTGTTGTTAGTAGGCGCGTCAGCGTAGCGCACTCTATGCGCATGTTTTTGTCTAGTTGTTGGCATTGCTGTCGGGTTTAGTTGTCGTCACGTGTGTGGCCAATTGTTGACTAATTATAGGAACATAATTTTAACGCATGTTTTATGCTTGTTTCGTCGACATTTTTTGGTCGCACAACTAACAAGCGCAAACGTAGTCCGCCGCAGTCAGGAGTCAGTGAAAAGCAGTAAGACGACAGCAGCAACAGCGGCGGATATGTTTGCGCATGCGCAACCCCAAACATTGAGTACGTTGACTGCGTTGTCGCTTTGTCTTGCATTTGATGACAGTAATAAACATATTGTTTGTAATGTTTTGCTGCTTGTTTGTATTGATTTGATTGTTGTTGTTGCTTCAACTTCCAATTATCATGCACAACTTGTTGCCGGATTTGTTGAATTACTTAAACTTGGCAACAATGTCGCCATTTAATCGTTGTTCTGTTTGTTTTTTTTTCATTTTTCTAACTTGCTTTGTGCCCATTTCGGTAAGACACTAAAAATTGAGGTTCAATTTAAAAATAGCAACGCTCGTTTATTTTTAATGGCACAGGAAATCGCTGGCGCATTTTTGATTAGTGGTATGTACTTTTTTTTCGAGCAATAGGATTGACATCTTTGTTTTGAGTTATGTTGTTAGTACGTGTATCGACAACATGTTGCTGGCATACTAATGATAGCTGTAATATTATGACTTCATATTCTGCAATTGAATATTTCTTGTGGCAATCAATTTGGGATACATACATATGGGGCATTCCACGGGAAATGGGAAAATGAGTTATTTTCTTAAATTGATATGATTATAACCAATTTTTTCTTAACCTACATACCAAGTTTCAGAAAAAGTGGGCGTAGATATAGTGTGTCTACGCTCTATTTTTTTATGTATAATAGTTAAATTTACATGATCTGTAAAAATTATATAGAAAAAACAAGATTAAGTATTGTTTTCACTATGACAAGTTGTTGTCCCACGATGTCCCACCAGTCACAATTTTGTAGAAACTAAACTTGGTGCTAATTTTTAGTTTCTGCTGAAGTCTATTACTCATTTCATAACATAGTAAAAGACATCTGGCTATGTATAGTATTTGGGCTAAAATCTCGATTGACAGTACAGAAGGCGGAGGTGAGGTAGTTTTGACTGTCCCACCAGTCACACTCCTTTAGCCAATGTAATATCACCAAAATATTTATATGAGTTTTTTTTTCTTTTATTATAAATTTTATAAGTCGGTTCATAATCTATTGTACATATCATCTTTGTATTGTAAAATACAAAGTTACAGGTCTAAACATTGGGGTTTCTGGAGTAAACTGTCCCAACAGTCACTATGGAAAGCCCCATATGTTCATACATCCATTTTTTATGTATAGATAGATGGGTGAAAAAGTAGGCGTGGCAAAATTTATATATAGCTACCGCAAATTGGTCCTATTGCACCTAAATACCAAGTTTCACTATCAAAATGTGTACGACTCAGGAATGATGTATTCTGAAAAGTGGGCATAGATAAAGTGCAACACGCCCATTTTTGTACAGCTTCTGACATTAATCATTTGAAATAAAATTCCAAATTAGTCTTCTACGGTAAAAACCGTATGATATATAGCATTTTTACTGATTTGTGGGTGGTAAAAGTGGGCGTAGAAACATTTATATATATATAGTGACTACTACTTGGACCCAGTGCACCTACATGGGTTTCGCTATCAAAAAGTTAAAACCTCAGGAATTAAAATGATTTATGAAAAGTGGGCGTAGATATAAAGCGACCCCGCCCATTTTTTGCAAAGTGCTCGAGAGTTAAGATATGAACTAAATTACCAAATTTTAGTCTTCTACGGTAAAATCCGTATGATACTGTACCTTTTAACTGATTTGTGGACGGTAAAAAATGGCGTAGAAACATTTATATACAAAGTGACTACCCCATGGAGCACCTACATACCAAGTTTCACTATGAAAACGTGTACAACTCAAGAATTTGCATGATTTCGAAAAAGTGGGTGTAGATATAGTGTGACCACGCCTAGTTTTTACAGTTGCCGTAAACATCTGAACAAAATTACAAAATTTAAGTTTTTTACGATCAAAACCGTCTGATATAAAGCATTTTTGTTTGTTTGTGGGCGATTTTACAAATTCGGGTTGTATGGGAGGTACCACGCCCCCTTGTTCAATTAACACCAAACAGTAGAGGAATACTCTCAAGATGTTGCTTCAGATTCCCTAAAGATTGGTTCAGCGGTTTTGGAGTTTATACATATATACCCATATACATAAATCCATTTCTATATATGGGTCATTCTATATAATATTTACCCCTCAAACAGGAATTTGCTAAAAATATTTTTTCTTTTTCCAATACCATTTCCAATGCCATGTTCATAGCGGCACGCAAAAGATTTCAACATTTCTTTCAAAATTATTTTCAAAAATATGTCAACAACTTTTGTTAAATAAATATCGTAAGTATCGTAAATTTAATTAGACACGTATTTTTTATTTCAATATTATGACGAAATTTCCGAGTAATGAATTTTCAAAGTTTTAATGTAAAAAAAAATTTAGCAAGGCATTTTGTATTGAGGATTGACATGGTTTTCACTCAATTTTGCCAAAATTTAATTTCAATATACGTTGAAGATATCAAAAATTATGTGTTCAATGGAGTTGTGGGTGAGTGTGGAGTTGTACCTTTAAAAAGGTTATGCTACTTTGATGACGCCACTTTGTATGGGAGGTTGGAGGAATTTTTATACGCTTTGCCAAATTTTAAACTAAGAGTAAATATAAAAAAAAATATCTTGAATAATTGAGGCTTAAGCCAAAGTTTCAAGTCAATTTACTAATTTTTGTGGCATTTGAAAAGATTTTACTGTTTTGATAATGTCACTTTGTATGGGAGGTAGGCACGGTTTTCATCTGATTTTGGCAAATTTAAAATATATGATGAATATTTTACCTTAAAGCTTATGTGAAAAATTCCAAGTACATAAAGTCACTTTTGATAGTGTCACTGTTGATAAACTAACTTTGTGTAGGAGTAGAGTTGCGAGATCGTGAAAGGTTGTTGTCGGGACAAAACACAAAATTCCGGGATTTTTCATAAGTCGGCGGGACAAAAAAAAAAACCAAATTTGTAAAAGTGTGTTTGTATTTGAAAAACATAAACATAAAACTAAATCACAAACAATATAAACATAAATTGAATCTAAATCATAATGCTTGGTTTTCACTATGTCATTTTTATAACGACATAAAATTTTTTCACCTGAAATATCACCTTAGCAAAACTCTATAACATTTTCTGCATAGCTCCATTTAATAATTTATATGTTTTTAATTTTCCAAAATTGCCAAATGTAGAAAAAATGCCAACATGTTGTCATTTTCAATTTGATTGACAACAACTGACCACTGAAAATGACATAGTGAAAACCAAGCATTAGCAGTATGATCATAAATTAAAACTAAATAATAAAAACAAAACAATTTACAGCAATAAAACATTAAGGTGCAGAATAAAACATGCAGCAGAACAAAACTGGATAAATCCAGTTTTCAAAATTTACAAGAGAAGTTAAAATGTAAGTGTTATTTCTTAGTTTTTGTTGAGACACAAAGTTTTAAGACTATATACAAAGAGTTTAAGCAATATTTAACGAGTAAGATTTTGTCAGTAGATCTTTTGATATTTTCAAATGCCGAATCGGGACAGTAGCTTTTGTTCAAAGTGAATTTATCGCGTTTTTTTCTGCAGTTACTATAAAAATATATTTATTTAACATATTTTTGATTTGTTCGAGTTACATTTAGCATTTTTTCATCGTCTGATATATTCAAAAAGTTCGTAAAACTAATACTAGGTTTACATTGGACCAAACAGTTTTTTAAAAATGTCATTTAAAACTATTTACTGTTGTAGTATCGTGTAAACGACCTAATCATACCATCCCTGGTTTGATAACTCAACTTTAGACTTTAAAGCAAGCATAGCAGGGATGCTATGATTAGGGCGCTTACACAATACTACAACACTAAATATTTTTGAATGACTCATTTCAAACGAGTTACAATAGGCGTTGCTTACTGTAATGGCAAAACATAGTTTTTTTTTAATTTCTTGGCTCTTACATTTTGAAAAAAAAAACATAAGCTAAACTTTTGAAATAGCTTGCTCTTTGGACAAAAATTCATATACGATTCGCAATACGCAAAAATCAGAATACAAATTGTCATAGTTTACGGTTGACAAATTCAAAATATTTGAAAGTTCTTGAAATTGTTCCCATGAAAATATGTTCGTTTTGTCATTAATAACCAGGGATAGAAAATAACGATTATTTCCTAAAATTAAATCGAAAAATCAACATGTTCCCATTGTCGGAGCACATTTTCGATAACTTCATTATGCTGCTTAATGCATCCTCTATCGAAATAAGATATGATTTTTATTTCTTGAGTTTTACCAATAAAAATTAAGTTTAATTATTATTCACTGATTTCTATTTTTTTCATCAACAATAAGAGTTATTTTTTGATTTTTATTTTTCTGTTCAGGAATAAGACTTATTTTTGAGTTTTATTTATATTGCTCAAGAATAAAAATTGTTCCTCAATTTTTATTTTTTTCGCTCAGAAATAAAATTTATAACTCAATTTTTATTTTTATGCCCAGAAATAAGAATTATTTGTTGAGTTTTATTTTTTCGCTCAAAAATAAAAATCATGTGTCGAGTTTTACTTTTTTCCTCAAACATAAAACTCAAAACACCACACAGCTTTGTTGTTGCTGGCGCATGCTCGCCTTGAGTATGCCTTGTGTGCGTACGTAAAAAGTGTGTTTGGGGGGGTTTCAACAATGGCAGGATTACGATAACTCGGGCGCCGTAATTTTAAAGAGATTTTTTGGTGAGAACCACAAACAAATTAATTTGGTCGAACAAAAAATCGATAGCTTAACTAGTTATCGAGTTATCGATTTTTAAATTTTTTCCCTTGGTAAAAGATCTGTTCAATAAAATATATGTATCTTTTCCAATTTTTAAAAAATTTAGAAAATTAACATGTCATATGAAAGATAATTTAATAGTCTATTCTAAAAAATACACATTAAAAAATTCTAGCAATAAATTGAATTTTATGAGTAGTTTTATATTATGGTTGCTTTTCAGTTGTGACAAAACCGCTTTTTTCTCAAAAATTTCCATTATTAATATGCAAGTAGTACATTAGATAGTTAAAGACTAAAGTTTTATCTTTCATCAATCAATCAAATTTCAAAATCAATATTAGTTTTTCGAATTAACTGTAAGTTAAATATGTTTGTTGCAAGGATAAACTATTTGATTTAATAAAATAAAAGCTGTTGACCAAAAGTGATCAGCTAAAAGTTTAAAATTTTTTCACTGGCTAGAAATATTAATTCATATAAATATTACAGCTTCAATTTTGCCTTAAAATAAAATATAAAAAATAAATATGCTTGAAAAAAACAACATACAAATTAAATCACTCTTAAATGGTATACACCAAAGATAAATTTTCAAGCTTTAATAATTCAAAAATTATACTAATAACTAATGCTACCAACTCATGTTATTAAAAAATAAGTATATTTGCTTCTTAGAACACTGAAAAGTAAGTATTAGTAAGTATAATTTTTTAAAATAAGTATAAGTAAGTATTTTACCTTAGAAATAAAAATTGAATATTTTTTTGATACAATTTACTAATTTATGTTAAAATTAATAGAACCCACAATATTCTTTAAATATTGTCACACCCTCTTTTTGTTTTCCTTGAAAAGTTTTGTGTATACAATCTATCTAAAACCAAAAAGTCTTCAGATAAAAAATAAACAAAATATTAATTTTATATATTTGAAATTCATATATATTTCTAATATATAAAATAGTTTAAAAACAAAAAAAAGCGTAACAAAAAATTAAAAGTTATACGCACTTTCAAAGTAGTCAAATAAAAAAAAATAAAAAAATCACATTCAAATGTATACAGAGACCAAAGAAAAGTTATCATTATTCGCTCTCACTGTCACTGAATTGAAGCGCTACATTATTTTGATTTTTTCTTTTTGCTTGAAATCGTACTGTCTTGGCTGTAAATTTCATTTAAGTGTGAAGTCTAATTGGTCACTTTCGAAAGTTTTTCTTTTTTTTTTAAATTTTTGTATATATACTAAGAATATTGTATTAAATTTTTATGAAATAATTTTTTCAACCCAAAACTTTCTCTACCTGAACTCATGTTAGAACGCATTTAAAAAACTTTAAAAGCGTTTTTCTCAAAACTACGTTTTCACGGACGCCCCACACTATTTCTCCGGTGGGCTGATCCTTCTGAAATTTTATAATCGTGTTAAAAAAATTGATGTTTACTATATTTTTTTACAAATAACAGCGAACAAAAATTTTTTTTTGGTTTTTGTTACTTAAATTTAACAACAATGGCTAAAAATTAATATTAATAGTCTTTTTTATAGTCCTTGTCATATTGAATCTAAAACACATTGGTTTTCTGTTTCAGATAAACAGATGCCGAGATATCGTGTGGGAGCCGACCTGCCTCCAAATTATTAAAAAACATTAATAATTTTTTTTTATTTTTATAAATTAAGACTTCATTTATCATTCCTTACTTCTTATATTAACATATCTTTCATAGCAAGCTCACGAGAAATTCCCTAAAATAGCCTATTTTCTTAGCCGACGAACTACAGTACACCCTTAATAATTCAGGTCTTGTCTTTAAAAAATTGTAAAATTCGACACAGCTGTATTCAATATTATTTTTAAAAAATAAAATTGACTCCAGAGTCTGTATTTTTAACGCTGTTGGTTACAATTTTCAAACTTTTTCCAGTTTTGCAAATAAAAACGTTCAACCGGAGCTGAAAAGTAAGCATAATTAAGTATAAATCTTAAAAGTAAGTATACTTATAAGTATGGAATTTTAGTAAGTATATAAAGCTGAAAATAAGTATGATACTTACAAAGTAAGTATAGTTGGTAACATTACTAATAACGGTAGTTTTTGAGTTTACATAAACATACAAATAGCTATGAAATGTGAAATACTCAATGGATTTTATTGACTTAAAATTTTTGTAAAAGCTTATTTAATTATCTTTAAAAAGATTTCTTAACCACTATAGCAAGAAAACAAATAGAAAGTTTCCTTAGGGGATCAATGAACACAAATATTGTATTTAACAAATCGATAACTCTTACACAAATAGATAAATCCATTTGTCCTTCTCTCCCATTTCAATCCACTGAAATTGAACTTTTTAATTTAATGTTATATTTAGTTTTTCTACTTAAATCCAGCTATTCTCCTTCTTCAAGTTAGCTGAAAACTGTTTTATAATTAGTTTTAGTTGGTATGATATTAGATTACGGGAGGGTAAAACCCCTTTAATGCCCTCGTCGTAATAAAGCGCAGGCCAAATAGTTAATAATTCTCAGAAGCATACACATGCGCTCAAGAATTATCACATGGAAAGTTGCCAGTTCTAATTCCCACAAAAATTATTTTTTTCCTACAGCAATTCAAAAAAATTCCCACGTGGGAGATTTTTATTAAAAAATTCCAACCAAAAACCCTAAAGCCATAAAAATCACACCAAAAATCCTACAGTTATAAAAATACCACAAAAATACCACAAACCATAAAAAATATTTAAATAATTCAATTCAATTCAGAAAATTAAGCAGTTATAAAATACTTTGTTTCCATGGCGAATTAAGCCGGTGTTAACTCCCATGAAAAAGCAAGTTGAGTTAAATTTCGAAAAATCTCCGAAACTCTACGAAAATTGTTGATTTATGTGGCTTCTGTAATTTATCATAATACAAAATGACGTATGGAAGATTTTTTTGGAACTCTGCACAGACGTATACTAAGTTTTGTTAGTAAAATCACGAAAAATGGATATTTATACAAAACTACAAACTAGTACTTAATAAAAAATAAAAAATGCAGAAAACGTTAAAAATTTTAACAAGTCAATGTATAACTACCTTAACGCTGCAGAAACATATATTGATTTCTAAACATTTTTAACGTTTATACAATAAAAATACAATACAATAAAAAATCGAAAAATAATAATTATTCTTTGAGTTTTTGGATATCTCTTATAAGAACTACGATCCCTGTTAATAACACTGTGCGACAATTTAGATTTTTTTTTGTATCGGAGAAACCGCTGCTTGTTTCTTGTAATGAAGCACTGTCAGAACACTACCTCATACTCCGTTTTGTCGCAGAGGGTCTCAATTTTTTTTATAGGTCAATTCATTCTGTAGGTTTTGGGGCCATTTTGAACTTTTATTATAATTTCAAATGAGAAAGAAAAACATTAAGAAGTTTGGAGGAAATTCATTTTCCCAATAGAAATGTACGGATAATAAGATGGAGGTATTCCTGATTCCTCCTGATCTACCACTCTCCCCATATTGTTTTTTAGAAATTTTTCGCCTGAGAAGGATTTTTTGTAGCGAGAGTCTTAAAAGTGCCTTCATCGTGTTCTTTAGAAAATTAGACTAAGAAAAGAAAAAAACAAAGTGGAATAAGAATACAAAGTTTTAGTTAAAATTATTAAAAAAACTTATATTTAATATAAACATACAACTTAGATCTGGGCACTTGATTGGCTTTAGACACACGCGTAAGCATGACGTCTTCTACTATACACATGCAGGAGAGACCATGACTAAACAATGTTATTTTAAATCAACATATTGAAACAAACAAATAAAAAAATAAAAAAATTAAAATGTTTTTAAAATGTTTTTTCTTTCTCATTTTAAATTATAATGAAAATTCGGAATAGTCAGATGGTCAGAATGTAACTGTCAATGGTGATCGGTATAGGAACATGATTCAAAGTTTTTTCGTACCTCAGTCTGCAGAATAAATTGCCCAATTAAAAAAATTGAGACCCCCTGCGACAAAACGGATTATGAGGTCGTGTTTTGGAAGTGCTCCTCTACCAGAAATAAGCAGCGGTTTCTCCGATATATTTTGGCTGTCGCACTGTGTAATTAATATTTTTTTAAAAAAAGAATTATCGTTTAATTGTTTAACTACTTTCTTCAATTTTCTTCTTTCATCGTGAGAAATATGACTCATGGTTGGAATGACTTGTGTTTTATGTCCATCAAATTTGTCATGAAGTCCACTTTAAGACTTTTATAATAATTTCTTCATGACAGTGTCTATTTCTACGATTATGCAGGCATTACTTGCCAGTGCTAAGACAGCATAAGGGAAATCTGGTAAAACACTATTTTTAGAAATAAGTACGCTTCTGAAATGCTTCTAAATCAATTAAGCCATTTGAATGAGTTATTCAAGTCAGTGGCGTAGCTAGGATTTATTAAAGGGGGAATAAAGAAAATTTGAAATTATGTTTAAAAATATATATTATTTAAGAGTATTTTAATGCTTATGCGCTCCTAGCGAACGGTCAAAAAGTAGTAAAAATTTACATGTAACATTAACTATTATTGCATTAAACAGTTAAGTCAAAACGCCTTGGCTTTTTAGATAGCTCAATGAGTACCTCATCAGCATTAATGGGCACATCTTTGTGTATTGCAAGGGCAGCCAGTCCGTTAAGCCGGTTCTAAAATTTTAATAGATAATTATAGCTTACTACAACTGTTTAACAAACAAATTCTAATTCTTAACTATACCTGTCCTGTTGAATTTCTTAACCTGTCCTGTTGAATTTCTTAAGTAGGTCTTTATTCGCTTCATACCGGTTGACATTGGTAAAGTTGCTAAAATTTTCAGCAATGTATTAACATTTGGAAAAACGTCCTTGGGCCACATATCTATCGCTTTAACAGCAGTTTTGCTAACGCGCCCTTGCTTCTAATATACTGCTTCCACAGTCTAACTTCAGTAACAGCTGTTGATGGTGGGCAGTCAAGAAACTATTCGTAAAACTCAAAGGTGGATTTAAAATTATATTCTGAAGAGAGTTCATTAAAAATTGCCTGAAATCCAGCCAGTATTTTTGTATGTTTTGTGAAGCTTTCCTTCAACTCCATTTTATAAAAATCCAGAAATTCATTAAACAGTTTCACACTAAAATATTTTTCTATTGGCAGGCCGTCATGTTTCTGAGTTCTTGTAAGTGTTACAGTTATATCAAGGCTTTCTGCAAGCGACTTTGCTGCTATGAAAATTTTTTCAAAAGTTTATTCATCCCTTGCGAATTTTTTCAATTTCACGCTGAGCATCGTCTGCCAAACCAATTGCCTCAACCAAACCAATATTCTTTTTTTGAAAGTTTAGAATTAGAAAGAATAGAAGCATGATACACGGGCTGGAAAATTGCATGGAAGTCGCTAACTGATTCGCATTTTGCAATCCATCTGGTTACATTTAATCTTTTCAACGTTTTCGCTTTTTCACAAGAATCTGTTTCAATAATGCTAGTTTCTAGTTTCATTTGGTAGCAGTGGTGTTTTTTAGGAACAATTGTACCTTTTAATGCACATTAAGGCCCAACCAAAATAGACGAATCGAGACGATTGCAACTTGCCGAAAGTCTGATGAGTTGAGACGCTAAAAGTTCGCTTCTTACGGAACAAAACGTATGGACAAGCTGATTCGTTCAGTTTCGTTAAATTACGTTTGCTCATTTTGGACAACAACATTGAATTGTATTAAAGCGAACATTTTCGTCTCTACTCGTTACGGAGCAACTCGTCTATTTTGGGTGAGCCTTTAAAGTTAGTATGCTATAGGAACGAAAATTTTTGGGCATATAACTCTACACGCGAAATATTGGTGTAGAGTCAAAATTTTTGTTTGAAGAAAAAGCACTTGCTGTTCTGGTTGACAGATTCATATTTTTATTGCTGCAATTTTATATCTTATTAAAAGCAAGACTACACATTGGTAAACTATATAAATGCAACAATTAATTTGTTAAATAACAAATTCAACACTTAAATATACTTGCTGCTTATTTTTTATTGTTGAATGGAAAATTTCCGCGCCAATTAAATGTACAGGCATATAATTGACATTTCAACTCTCCACTCACGAATGGAAACTTGGCAACATAGCAATAATTTTCGCTTCTACAGCGTACTAGCTGGCGAAAAAAAATTCGCTGCCTGTCGTGTCAAAAATCTCAATGTATTTCTTATGGATTTTTTTCGTTCCTACAGCATACTAAGCTTTAAGCAAAAATTACATTCGGTCAATTGGATGAGTTTAGATAAAATGTGTTAAAAAAAAATATAAATGCGCAGTGCAAGCAAATAACTTTTTATTCGAACAATTTATGTAAAAAATTTAGTTCAATTTTTTAAAAATTTATTAAAGCTTAATTTTGGAACTAAGCGATAGGTAAAGGGAGGGGATATATCCCCTATATCCCCCCCGTAGCTTCGCCACTGATTCAAGTTAAAAATTACTTACTTTAACAAAACTGAACAAAGTTTATTCTTAATCCACACCCCAAAACAGAAGGTTTCATCCTGAATTTTGGATATGTAATAGCTGATGGCAAGCAGATGATTTTAGTCCTTAATCACAAAATTGCTATCTATCGTCCTTTATACCGTAAAATTGTATTGAAGTAAGTAAAAAAGTTAGGAATTTTTTTTTTTAAACAAAAAAAATTATAGAAGGTGAAAAGATTCCATTTTGTTCAGAAATGCATTTCGATCCGATATTACATATCTCAAATCTGGGATGGACTCATTTGCTCATTTGGACGATTTTTTGCACTTCAGCCCAAATTTAGGTACCAAGGACGATAGAGCGGGACTTTAGCATAGTGCTATTCGATTTGACACATCAAAATACATTTTTAAACAAAAGTGTAGATTGGAAACTTTTCCGCTTATATACTTTTTTGTTTTTAAAAAAAATATTTTTTTTCTGAACTTGCAATTTCACTTCAAGACCATTTCTTGGTATGAAGGACGATAGATAGCAATTTGTGGATTAAGAACTAAAATCATCAGTTTGCCATCAGCTATTTCATATTCAAAGTTCAGTATGGAACGTTTAGTTTTGGGTCATGTTTTGGGGTGTGCAATTCTGACTTTCATACAAAAATCACGCTTTTTTGCACTTCAGCCCAAATTAAGGTACCAAGAGCGGGACTTGAGCATAGTGCCATTAGATTTGGCACATCAAAATACATTTCTGCACAAAAATGCAGGATGGAATCTTTTAATTTTTCATCATTTTTCGTTTTAGAATAAATAAATTTTTACCTGAACTCTAACCCATTGAACCAAAACTATAATTTTTTTAAGTCATTTATGAATCCTTTCGGGTAGGAAAATTTATTTTCGGCACTCATAAATTAACTCTTTTCAACTCATTCGTTGGACCAAAATGCCTCTCAAAAGCGAACCTTCTTTTCTTCATAAATGATTTCAAAAAAATATTCATTAATTGTCCTTTTTTTATGTTCGGAAACTAGCTGAAAAAATACTATTAAAAAGTTATTTTTCGGCACTCATAAAAAAACCATTTTGAACTCATTTGCGGACTAAATTGCTTCTCAAAAACAAACTTTTTTGTTCGAAAACGAGTTAAAAAACGAACCATAGGAATGCATTTTTTCGGCACTCAGAAATGAATTTTTTATTTATCATAAATTGTTTTATTATTGCATATCGATAATATGATTAAAAAGAAATGAAAAGTAATGTTAAAATATTATTTGAATTTTGTATGGACAAAGTATTTATATATTCAGGACCGTCGCCAGCGGAAAATTGCTCACAGAACTAAATTTAATCGAAATAAAAAAACCATAAAATTAGAATTAAAACGAAATTTATGATTTTTATTTATCAACTTAATGAATTCAGTCCTATCAATGATGTATTTTAGATCTGCTAATCAAAAAACATAAATTACAAAATCTTCTAGTCGAAAACGTATGCAAAAAGAAGGCGTATTTCATGATTTTTTTTTTAACTTATTTCAGAATGTGAAAAAGTAACAATTACTATTCTGAACTTATTTATGAACAAAAAATTGTTCATTTATAAGTAATTGTTTATGAATAAAAAATTGTCAATTTATAAGTAATTGTTTCCTACTAAAATGATAGAAGAATGTTTCTTTTTCGGCTCAAAATAAGTTTCTTAATAATTTTGCAAAAGAATTAAATTCTTTTTATGGAATAAATGTTCACGCATTTTATCTTCCCTAAAAATTGATTATAAATATTAAAAAAATAACAAAAATTAAAAAAAAAATTTCTACCCGAAAACGTACTCAAAACTATCACTTTACGCAAAACCTTCGCATATGGTTCAGTGGGAAGTTTTTTACTTCGAAGCCATAGATATGAAGGATTGATAGCAATTTGACAGAAGAAGAGATGACAAATTTGTTAAAGAAATTTAAATTTTTGCTAAAAAATTATCTTCAACTCAATTATATAACTGCGGCGAATTTAATATTTAGTTATGGTTTGCGGCGAATTCAGCTAAAACTTGGGCTGAAAATTTTGGGCTATTTTTACAGAATACTACATTTCTATTTAAGTGTTTTTTCTTTTACTGCAAACTTCTCCAATAAAGTTCGAGATCCAAGAAAGTTGAATATTTAGAGCAGTGAAATCCTGTTTAAATTTTCGGTTTTGCATATGGCAATGTCTATAACCTGAAGTGACTCGTTATTTCGTTGCTCGGTTTTGACTGATTTCTTTTCTTGTTTCATTTGCTATTCATCTGGTGAAAAAGGTAAAGTGTTTTGGTCTTTGGTAAATTATATCAATTTCTATATTTTTAGCAAAACTGTCTCTTCAAAATCATCCTTTGCTAAAATGTTTTTCTGACTTTTGTCTCATTTTGCTTGTTTTTATAATAAAACAAAAAACACTTATTGCTTCTTTATGAAAAACGAAACGAAGGCTGATTGTCGTGAGAGAAACGAGCAGAAATATTTTTTGATATAGAAAAATGTATTGCTTACCGTGTCTCGCACCACGTTCAGTCTACGCTTCGCTATACATAAGGTTAGGTTAGGTTAGGTAATGGTGGCTGAGCCGATAGACGACTCGTACACTTAGGCCAGTGCAGGCCCGTTGTGATACCACATGATATCTTTAAAAACCTAATAGAGATTTCCCTCCTCAAACCATTTCGAGCGGATAATGAATTTGAGGATATGCTTGATTTCGAGGCATGAGACTTCGGCAAGTCCATTTAAAAAGGGAAGGGCCAGAGTTGCCATTCTCCTTTTAGCTAGAGCCGGACATTCGCAGAGGAGGTGCTGAACGTTTTCTACCTCCTCCTCACATCTGCAGCTTCTGCTTCGCTATACATAAAGATGCAGTTAAACTCCTCTGCCATCCTCTTAACAAAAAAACACTTCTCATGCAGCATGACCTAGACCACCCCAAATAAGTCAGTCTAGAACATGAAAACATGACTGTCAAGCTGTCATATTTACTCAAGTCAACTTCACGAATGACTGATGTATTTATTTAGCCGCATACTAAAGAGCATTTCGCTTATTTTCGCAGCTTCAAAATTATTTATTTTTGGCATCGAAATGTGTAACAACCTTTCCAAATTCCACATGGCGCAATGCTTAAAGCCTCTGCTAAAAGTAGCTGCAATAGTGAAATCTTTGCAGCTGCAACAGCTCGATGCTGTTCACCTCCGCCACTAGCACTAGCAGCAACAGCAGCAGCAGCAGCTCTACTTTGCACATTCATTTAATATAAATTCAAATTTAATTAGTCTCTGCCAGAGGAATAATATTTGTACAATCGTAAATTGCAGCTGCAGCATTGAGGTTGGCTGGGGCTCCACTTCTCTGGGTTACAATGAAGTGCATTTCAGAGACGCTTCTTGTTGACGCGTCTCTGAATGCAAGTGGGCTGAAAATACAAGCGTACGTTTAACGATCGTGTACGTATGTTTGGCCATATGTATGACTGTCAAGAGTCCAGACAGAAAAGCAGACCATGTGGGATTTTGACGCGACAGCACTTAGAAGTGCACAGTTGGAGCACGAAATTCTCCAACTAGAGATCGCAAAGTGTGCTTGTGTCTGCTCTGTGTTATGTTGCTCTGTGAGGCAAATAAAGTTCTAGCTATCGCATGCGACATTCAGATTAGCTACTAGCATCTATCTAAGCAGCCAGCGATCCCTCGCTTGCTCTAGCAATTAGAGATGATCTGTCCAATGATTCAACTTGTACTCTCGCACGCATTCAACGCCTCGTTGTCTGATGGAAGCGATCTCCTTTGGAACTTGCATTCGTTTAGGGTTAGAAATGCAGAAATGCTGATGCAGGCGAGTTCAAGTGTCTGACTTTAAATCAACAAAACAGCGGGGGAGCATCGTGGATGATGATACGAAGTGTAATTCTTTGGCTTTGGACTACAAGAGTGACACTGGTGCAACCTCTGTTGCTTCTTATAGAAGTGTTGGCGGACAGAGTGATGGTGATGATGATGATGATGATGGTGTTGGTACCTAATACTGCATTTATTAGCTTCTCTAAATGTTCACTTAATCATGCTGTCGGATTGTGTGGCATCTGCCGTCGTTGCTATCTGTCAGCTAAGTGATGAGCTTTAATATGGGCAGATATTCATGAAGTGTCAAAGCTATGAGTGGGTTGATGTTTGCTGTTTTAAGCATTAAATTTGTTTGTTTATTTATTTAGTTGAGAAGCGCTAGAACTTGAAGTTTAACTCATCTGCATCTCTACTATTCTGAGTTGGGTTGATTTTGTACAGTCGCCTTATGTTAATGATACCTTATATTGAAATATCTTTGTCCTTGTTATCTTGTCAGTGTAATAAATGATCTTCTCTTCCAGCACATAAACTAAGACTTCAGATGTACTAAAAGTGGGAATATTGGCAATAAAAGACGATGTATTGGCTGAAAGCTCCATCTAACAACTTAACTTAAAATTTTTGATATTCTTAGGGCCATTTTGTTAACAGAGGGCATAAATATGATTTAATTCGGGATAACTATCTCTAGGTTAATTTTATACCAAGCATATAAATCGGGAGATAAAAAAGTGGTTTTGTTCACAATTTATCTCGGCTTTATGCTTAGAGCATAAATTCGCTCTCAGTTTATATCGATTTCCATTGGAATTTTAGAGTGTTGCTCATTAATTAAAAAATGTGTGGGGATTTTTGGCTTATTTTTGCGAATTTGGGGGTTGGAGTGAACAGTAGGTAAAAATGGATCGCTGATTTTGCATCTGATGTCAGAATTTAAAAATTCTAAAATTTTTCTATACAGGGCTGCCAACTAAACATTTTTTTAAGAATTTCAAACATGAAGAAACAGTATTGGGGTTACTTCTTTCGAATCTGGTGTCAGAATTTTAAAATTCAAGATGGCGGATAGAGTTGCCACCTAATTTCTTGTTTATTTATGCGAATTCAACTGTGGGAGAAACACTAGGTAAAATTGGGTCGCTGATTCCAAATCCGTTGTCAGAATTTCAAAACTAGAAAATTTTTCTACACATAGGGTTGCCACCTAAAAATGTTTTATTTTAAGAATTTTAAACATGAGGAAAGAGAATTGGGGGGTCGCTGATCTCGAATCTGAAGTAAGAATTTTAAAATTCAAGATGGTGGATAGGGTTGCCACCTTAATTTTTTGTATTTTTATGAATTCGGGGCTGGAAAAAATGGTACACCAATAATGGGTCGCTGAATACGAATCCATGATCAGAATTTCAAAATTATAAAGTTTTGAAATAATAGGGTTGCCACCTAATAATATGTATTTTTAAGAATTTTAAACATTATTTAACAGTATTAGGGAGTCACTGATTTCGAATCTGAAGTCAGAATTTTAAAATTCAAAATTGAGAATAAGGTTGCCACCTTAATTTTTTTGTATTTTTATGAATTCGGTGCTGGCAAAAAAATGGTATGCCAAAAATGGGTCCCTAAATCTGAATCCGGGGTCAGAATTTCAAAATTATAAAATTTTGAAATAATAGGGTTGCTTTAACTTTTGAAAATACATATTATTAGGTGGCAGCCCCATTATTATAAAATTTTATCATTTTGAAATTCTGACCACGGATTCGGATTCAGCGACCCATTTTTGGTATACCATTTTTTTTGGCAGCCCCGAATTCATAAAAATTTAAAAAATTAAGTTGGCAATCTTATCCACCATCTTGAATTTAAAAATTTTGAGTTCAGATTCGAAATCAGTAACCCTCCAATACTGTTCCTTCATGTTTAAAATTCTTAAAATAAAATATTTTTAGGTGGCAAACCTATGTGTAGAAAAATTTTCGAATTTTAAAATTCTGACAACAGATTCGGATTCAGCGACCCATTTTTACCCTTTAGTTCGCGCCAGCCCCGAATTCGTAAGAATAAAAAATTAAGGTGGCAACCTTATCCAAATTTTAAAATTCTGACACCAGATTCGAAATCAGTAACCTCCAATACTGTTTCCCTATGTTTAAAAATCTGTATTTTCAATATTTTGAAACCAAGTAAATAAAAAATATTAAAATGAGAGTGATGAGAGCGAATTAAAAATCTTAACTCACCAATTTTCACGAGTTAAATATTTCTGGGGTTAAGCTATCTCGCCACCATTTTTATCTCCAGCTTGAAGAGTTAAATGCTTAACTCACTGTGAACAAATGAAAAACTGGAAAAATTATGGAATTAACTCGGGGACAAATTTATCTCTCTGTGAACAAAATGGCCCTTAGAGGTTTATAACTCGATATAACTTCTAATTGTGAATACAGGCACGAACTTTTTTGCTTCGATAAAAAAGCGAATTTACTTATGCAAGCAAGTTTAAAATTTTACTGAGCGAGCTTGTAATGTTCGTTTGTTTTTATAGCTTGTTTGGTGTAAATTCTAATGATAGTGGAGAACCAATGTTTGCATTGATAAATATGTTACTGTTAGTTTCATCTGAAAATATGAATTATATTGTCTTACAAGCTATTGAAACATTATATTTTGATAAACCATATTTTGCTTACAATGTTAATGTAACTAATACTAAATTTTTACTTGATGTAAATTTGATAAAATGTGATCACACATCTCACATTACCAGATATGCATCTTTAATTGTATGGGATTATTGATAAAAAAAAATCTAATAAAAACTGTTTTTAAATATTTCATATACTAGTATTAGAAATCAATCAATTAGTTAGAAATCAAATTTGGTCGGTGGGATAGTTTGATTCAGTTGCAATATATGCTTCCAAGTCAGTTGAGGCAGCCAATTTACTAAAACACCAATCGATTTTTTCGGTTGCATGTTGTGATATTTAGTACGAAAAGGCACCGGATTTTGTTATGCTTACCAATATTTGTTCCGAATTGCATCAAAATTATAAACGGCAATCAAAAAATATGTTAATATTGCTACAATTTTTAAACTGCTGCAACCTCAAATACTTAGTTGGGTATTTTTTTTGGTAGCAGTAACCAATTCGTGTCCTCAATGTGGTTATTTAGAACGTCCATTTATGTTTCCTAAATCCAAACATGAAAAGTTTTTTGCTAATTTTTCATCATTTTTTATCGGTTTTAGTTTTCAGGCCATTTTTACTAGATTAAGCGCATTTTTTGGTAATTTTTAGCAATTTTTAAGTTATGTTATGGACATTTTTAATTTTAAGAGAATTTTTCGGGTTTTAGGTCATTTAGTGTAATTTTAAAAATATATTTTTTTAAAGTGAAAAATAATCTGAAAATGCAAAATTTTAAACGTATTCCTTTAAGAATAGAGTCTCTTTAATCAAAAACATTATTTATTTATTTATTCGATTGCGATAACAGGTTTAATAGAAAATTTAAAATTATAAAACAAGATATTTAATATAATTCAAAAATATAAAGTATGATTTTGATTGAAATCACGTCTTATTAACAAACTAAAAAGTTTTAATAAATATCTTAAAGTATATAATTTTATTAAAGTATAAAAATAAAAAAAAAAGTTAAGTCAAATCAATAACATCAGACAGCATAGCAGGGTTACGTTTTCAAGACAAACAAGGTCAAGTTAGCAACAATTTTTGTATCCGGACATCGGCGGAGTCGTGGGACAAACAAGGTCTCATAACCAATAAAACATCACTCCAATAAGTATATATATAATATATATCGTTCTGTCTTCCTGAAGCCGGTGAGATCCTGGCTTAACAGGGTGGTTACTCGACAAACTGGGTCAACTTCAACAAACCAATTTTCATAAAACAAAGAAAATCAGTTGCGAACGCAGGCACAAACTAGGTCTTATCGGCCACTCATATTAATATATTACAAATCGATCTAACGTAGTGTTTCAAGAGGCAAAAAGACACCAAGACACCACGGTACCGTCGACAAATGTAGTCACAATCATCATGAAGATATGAGGCAATTGAAGATCCCAGGTTTAGGTCCATTCAGATTATTTAGATGTTTATACACCAAAATATTCCATTTTACGCTTAGGTCCATTTATCCATTTAGATTGTTATATTAATGTGTTTAGAAATCACCAGATGCATCAGATATATGTTTGAGAGAACTTACTCATAATCAACGACGGTACTGCAGGTAGTTTATAATTTTATGTTTGACTAGCTGAAACCCGGCGCGTTGC
This sequence comes from Dichetophora obliterata, assembly GCA_963920525.1. NCBI lineage: Eukaryota > Metazoa > Arthropoda > Insecta > Diptera > Sciomyzidae > Dichetophora > Dichetophora obliterata. Next base: position 198,940,618 of record OY986438.1, on the reverse strand, counting down.
TGCCACTCTCCCTTGTCAAACGCCCATAAAATGTTATCAGTTAAACAGCATGTCTAAAATGAGGTAGAATACTGAATTCCGAGACTGTGCGACCTATATCCACAAATCTATTCGATATAACAAATTTGGGTTGTATAGGAAGTGCCACGCCCTCTTGATCACCGTTCATAGAATGTAATCAATTAAACTATTCGATAGCACAAATTTGGGTTGTATGGGAGGTACCACTGCCCTTTTCCTTACGCCCATAAAATTTTACCAATGAAACTGCATGTGTAAATTGACGTCGAATACTGAATTCCGAGGCTGAGTTACCTATAACTCCAAAGCTATTCGATATCGCAAATTTGGGTTAAATTGGAGGCGTCACGCCCACCCGACAAACACTAAAAAATTTTATCAGTAAATCTGCAAGCGTAATTTTTGGTCGAATACTGAGATCCGACGCTGTGCGACCTTGAACTCCAAAGCTATTCGATATCACAAATTTTCGTTGCATGGGAGGTGCAACTCCCCCTTGATAAACGCTCATAAAATGTAATCAATAAAACTGCATGTGTACATTGAGGTCCAATACTGAATTCCAAAGCTGTGAGACCTATATCCCCAAAGCTATTTGATGTATCTAATTTGGGTTAAATAGGAGGTTTCACTCCCCCTTGTCGATATCACAAATTTTCGTTGTATGGGAGGTGCCACTCCCCCTTGATCAACTCTTATAAAATGTAATTAATGAAACTGCATGTATAAATTGGGGCCGAATACTGAATTCTGACGCTGATATTCGATATCGCAAATTTACGTTAAATGGGAGGTGCCACGCCCCTCTTACCAATGAACATAAAATTGAATCAATGAAACTGCATGTGTACATTGAGGTCGAATACTAATTTCCGGCGTTGTGCGACCTCTAACTCCAAAGCTATTTAATAGCACAAAGTTGGGTTGTATGGGAAGTGCCACTCCCCTTTTCCCTACGCTCACAAAATGTAGAGGAATGAAAGTGCATGCATATATGTAGGTCGAATACCGAATTCTTACGCTGTCAACCTATAACTTCAAAGCAATTCGATATCGCAAATTTGTGTTGTAAGGGAGATGTCACGCCTCCCTGTCCAACGCCCATAAAATAAAACCATTGAAACTGCATGTGTAAATTGAGGTCAAAAACTGAATTCCAAAGCTGAATTCCTATAACTTCAAAGCTATTCGATATCACAAATTTGGGTTGTATGGGAGGTGCCCCGCCCCCTTGTCCACTCCCATAAATTTTCATCACTGAAACGGTACTTCTAAATTGTGGTCGAATACCGAATTTCTAAGCTGTGCGACCCATAACTCTAAAGCTATTCGATAACAATAATTTTTTATATATATGTGGGAGGTAAAAGGGGGTGTGGCATTTTCTCTTAAATCATCTCGTACTCAAAGCAAAGCGTACTTACAAAATTTGAGCTCAATCGGACCAATAGTTTCGAAGTATTTTGATATTTTCTTAAAAGTAAGCGTAGATGAAGTGTGACCACGCCCATTTTTATCAAAGTTAATGATAGTTATCATACGAACTTATTTACCAAATTTTAATTTAATACGACCAAAATCGTCTTAAATACAGCATTTTTATTGATTTGTGGGCGACAAAAGGGGGTGTGGCATTATATTTTTCCTAAACCAGTAGAAAGAAGTATCCAATTTGGTTCAGTCGTTTTCAAGTTTTAAGCATCCGAACAAATCACGATTCATTTTTATATATACAGATATTGATTTGTGGGCGGTAAAAGTGGGCTTGAAAACATTAATGTATCGTGACTGCCTCTTGGAGCACCTACACAGCAAGTTTCACTATAAAAATGTGTAGAACTCCGGAATAGCCATGATTTCGGAAAAGTGGGCGTATATATATTGCGACCACGCACATTTTTTGTACAGTTACTGACAGTAACCATCTGAACAAAATTACTAAATCTTAGTTTTTTACGATCGAAACCGTCTGATATATATCCTTTATTTGGTTTGTGGTCGATAGCGCAAATTTGGCTTGTATGAGAGGTACCACGCCCCCTCGTCCAAACGTTGCCAAACCTCACAGGAACACTCACTATCCTCGGCAGACGTTGTTCTGTCATAGACCGCCTTACTGCCATATACGAAAATGTCAAATAGCTGCCGAAAGTAACCATATGAACTAAATAACCAAATTTTGGTCTAATACGATCAAAACCGTGCGAAATATAACATTGTTGTTGTTTTGCAAGCGGTAAAAAGGGGTGCTGCAAAATATTTCCTTAGAGCCATCTCGTAATCGAAACAAATCGAATGCCCAAATTTCAGCTCAATTTAGGTTGAGCCTGGCGCATTTTACTTCACTCGATGCTAACTCCCCGAAAAGTGAGTTTAACTAAAGTGGGACAGGCCTATTTTTAGTGCACTTGCCGAGAGTAACCATATGAACTAAATTACAAAATTTTTATCTAAAACGACCCAAACCGGTGAAATAAAACGTTTTCATTGGTTTGTGGACGGTAAAAGGGGGCGTGGAAACCAATTTTTAGTTCAGTTGCTGACAGTAACTGTACAAACTAGGCCAACAATTTAGCTCAATCGACCCAGTAGTCAATTTTAATGATTTCTCAAAAAGTGGGTGTGGCCATATAGCGATGACGACTTTTTTTTAGTACAGTTGCCGAAAGTAACCATACAAACTTAGGTATCACATGTTAGTCTTATACGGTCAAAACTGCTTGAAATATAGTATTTTCACTGATTTGTGGGCGCAAAATGGGGTTGTGGAAACCAACTTTTCGTACAGTTACTGTCAGTAAGTACACAAACCAAAGTACCAAATTTAAGTCTTATACGACCAAAACCATCTGAAATAAACCATTTTCATTTATTTGTGGGCGGTAAAAGGGGGCGTGGAAATTCATTTTTAGTACAGTTGTCGACAGTAACCGTACATAATAAATTACAAAATTTTAGCCTTATACGACCCAAACCGACTGAAATATAACATTTTTATTGATTTGGGGGCGGTAAAAAGGGGGTGTGGCAAATTTTTGTTCCTAAACCATCTCGTACCTGAAACAAATTGACTGCCAATATTTCAGGTCAATCGGTTCAGTAGTTTTGGAGTCTATAGACATCACACAGCCAGACACACATCGTTTTGCTTTTTATATACATAGATATTGATTTGTGGGCGGTAAAAGTGGGCGTGAAAACATTTACATATAGTGACCGCCTCTTAGATCACCTACACAGCAAGTTTCTTTGTAAAAATGTGTAAACTCCGGAATTGCCATGATTTCGAAAAAGTGGGCGTATTTATATTACGACCACGCCCATTTTTCGTACAGTTACCGACAGTAACCATCTGAACAAAATTACCAAATCTTAGTTTTTTACGATTCAAACCGTCTTAATATATCCTTTTTTTTTGGTTTGTGATCGATAGCGTAAATTTGGCTTGTATGGGAGGTACCACGCCCCCTCGTTCAATAGTTACCAAACCTCACAGGAACACTCTCAAGATGTGGCTTCAGTTTCCCTGAAAATTTCATAAAGATCGGTTCTGCGGTTTTGGAGTCTATATGTGATATAGCTACATACCCACATACCCACATGCATACATCCATTTTTATATATAAAGATAAGGGTTATCATCTAAACCTTGTCACTTGTCGACATTTACGCTATTCGCACTTTATCGCTCATCAAAAGTTTAAATGCTATACATGTTTACATGCTTAGATGAGAACCCTTAATATATATTTATTTTATACGTATCTCGCCAAAAGCATGTTAAAAATGTCAAATATCTTTTGAAACATATTCTTTCAATATCCGTGAAGAAGAATATTTCGAAAAACAATGAAGATATTTTTAATAAGAAAAAACTACGTTTCCATATATTCGTTCTCAAAAAATACGTAGCAAACAACGAAGTAAACCATACTTTCGTGTTTGAAAATGTAGTAAGAAAACGACCATTTTAAAAAAGTTTAAATAGTTTGAACTTTTTTTGCAGCAAAAGTAACTTTTCAATAAATATTGTAAAAAAAAGATTTTTTGAATTTATATATTAATAGGTGTAGGCGGAACAGTTCAGTACCATTTCCACCCCTGTATCTCAACCGATTTTGATAGTTTTTTTTATGCCTGCTTTAAACAGGTGAAATTATGTTTGATGTATTTTACGCATTGTGGATTCATATATGTACTCGTAGAATATCCGCACTAAAAGAATCGAAAAAACATTTGGCTCTATGTCTTTGGGTTTTTTTCTTCTTTACACTGTGATATGAGTTAGCTTACGTTCCAGATGAGCTTAAAAAGAGGAAGCAAATGCAACTCTATTTCCAGTTTGCCGCTCACATTGCAATCTTTTTGGAGCGAGAGAAATGATGGCTAATTCATTAGGAAAGTGAAAGTCATGCCAAATTTTTATAAAAAACGCATGTTTCTAATATTAATTTTGTATCGAACACACTCAGAATATCGTCGCCCTAATTCTAATAGGACGTATGTCAAAATTGGTCAAAGTAACGTTTATTAGCGGTTTAGGTAGATGAGTCAAAACTACATCTATGTCCTTTTTTAGTTTTTAATGTTTGTAAGAAAAAGAGGGAGGTAGAACGTTTGAAACAATACATTGTCGTATGAACTTCATACAAATAATAAAAAGTTCTCTTTGCCTCCTGAACAATAGATAATTTTGACTTACGTCGTATTAGAATTAGGCCGACGATATGTAGTTAAAAAAAAAATGCCGAAACAGATTGCTTGAAAAATTTGACTGACAATTCAAAAGCGATCTTCTGAAATGAAAGTTTCAATAACTCCAATTTTATTTACCTTAAATTTTAGTTTTAGAAACCTGTATTTTAGAAAAATATAATTTTTAAGTAAAAATCATAGATAAGAAAATATAGAATGAGGGTATAGAATAAAAAACTTATAGATGTATACATATCGATCCAATATTTGAGTGCCTATGTATGTCGTTTGTAGACATCACCGTTGACTTCGTCATAGCAAAAGCAGACTAAGGAAAAATACACGAGTTTGTAGATGTAACTATCATTGATTGACTTGAGATCTATCTTAAAGGGCTGCCAGATACTTCCTGAAATCTTGACAGTAATTTTTTTCGGGCGAATGGTTGAAAATGTCTTTTGAATATTTTTGTAATAAGCTCATTAAATTTGACAAAATTATCTAACCAATTCCTCTTATCGGTGAGATTTGTTTAGTACTGACGCAATGAAGTTTGGCATTCATGGGAAATGTAAACAAAGCGGTCAATGAAAATAAAAAAAATAAATCACGAGACAAAAACAAACAATAGAGAAAACCCAATGTCGAGAAATAACAATAATGCTAATGGTGTCTCCAAATATAAGCGTAATCACACACACACACATACACAAACACTCCCACCTACACTCCCACCTAGAGTGCATCCAATTAGGCCAAATTGCTTGCTCTAGCGTTCTAGAAATTGCCGACCGTATGTCAATTAGTGGCCCAAAAAAGCTTTTATTTCATTAGAGCGAATGAAAAATGCACGCGCCCAGCAATTCAAGCGTCGATGGACACGTGTCCCCGTACATATATGTCGTGTCCATGACGGCGCGCCAGCGGTATTTCAGTGCTACTTAAGAGCAACGATGACGATGGCGATGACGACAACGACGGCGGCTACAAACGTTCGTTGTGTCAATCGCGAGCTAAACTCAAACATTAACATGCGGCCACATGACGTGAAGTCGAGAATTCGACGCTTTACGAATAAGAATCGAAATTTATTGAAAACTTTTCCACATTAAATTTGAGGAAAGGCGTCGCGGGAAGACCAACACTGGCGACACAACGCATTCCAAGTCAAAAATAAATGATCGCGATTTTATTTAAACCTACAAAATTTTATAAACTAATCGCTCACTCAAGCGAAACCACATGAACTAGCTTTGCAGAGGTGTTTGTGTGTTCGTTTTAGTGTCAAGGTGCAAGCCACCCCAATAGAGGATGGTGGGGGAGCCCAGTCAAAGGCTTGCATATCAAGCGGGCATAAATTAAGCCCATGAACCGGTGCAAACGAGTGGTAATCGAATGCTTTTCGTTTTTTGGGCGCTTGTCTAGCTTTATTGCGCTTTCGTTTGCTCGACGACGGTGTGTCGTGATCGGAAGCCACGTGTCAACGTCACCGTCATCTGCATTTGCGGTGTATTAGTGTAGTCAAACACGATACTGTGGTGGGTCGATTTACCACCACCCTGCTTAGTAAAGGCTTAAAAGTGCAACGATATCGAGGGTCGTGGTGCGACTTCTGCACAACAGGAAAAACTAAAAGAAAAACGTGGAAATATTTTGTGGCTTTTTTGGTTCACATGCGAGTAGACCATCATCATCTCCAAGCAGCTGCAACAATAGAGGTCTTCTAGGTTTTTCTTTGTGTTTGGATTACGTTGACGACTTTGGAATGTTGTCATTTATTTTCGGAAGCTTTCTCGCGGTATTCCATGTGGTAGCAAAACATGCGCCAATGGCGTCGCATTCAAAACAAGTCGTGAGTTGACAAAAATTGTGTCTAGAGCGACAAGCATTATTCATGTTGTTGTTATTGTAGTTGTTGTTCTTCACGTGCTCCCCTGCTTCGACAGCAGTGACTGGCTTACCTTTGGTGCCTAAGGCGGCCACGTTGGCGACACTGCCGACAACAGCGATGCCTGACATATGCAAAGCGACGCCAACCACAACGGCAACAATAAAAAATCCGCTTTAAATTTAAACATTTTCATCAATTTTTTCGGTGTTGTCTTGAGTTCGTATTCAAATGCAAAGCAAATCGTTAGCAATTCATTGCAATACAAACCAACAACAACAACAATACTAGCCGCATTTCCATAGCCAACAAAAGCGATCAAATTAAAAAATCAAATTCGACTCTGACTCGATTTGAATTGCTTAACTTTGGTAAATTTTCTTTTTTCCTTGTTCCCAATCGGAAATTTTGAAGACATACAAAAGCAAGTAAGAAGTACTTCATTCTGCCTGTGCATAATGCTTTTGAGAAGAGCTTTGCTCCCACTATGAAAAGTGATTTAAAAAAGAGCTGTTTTTAAACGGCGTTTGTTGTGATTATTGCACTCTTGTTTGGTGTATATAATTCACATTTGGTTTTGCTAAAAGGGAATATATAAAGGTTTCGTTTGAGCTTATTTTTACCAAGCTAGCGAGATTGTTGAGAATTTAAATCTTTAACCAATACCCCAACAGAAAAAAGGAATTCTTATGAACAAGTTCCGAATTTATTTTTTACACTTGCAACTTGCTCAAACCTTGATTCCAGACATAACCTATAATTGCACTTGGCAGCAAAAAGTATTTCTGAAATCAATTTTAAACTAAAAGTTATTGAAGCTACCGGAAAAAGTGTTCTACATGTTTTAATAGCAATGAAACGCAATAAAGTTATTTTTTGAAATGTTTATTTTGCATAAAAGGCAATTCAAACACAAAATTTAAAAATACTATAAAAAGGAACAGTGAAAGGAAGTTAATTTTATTTATGTTAAAAATCAACAGACACATCAGTTTTGAATGTTAAATTAAAGTTTGTAAGTTCTTGTGTTCTATAACTTTGTAAGTACTTTGTTCATCCAAAAAATCAATTATATTTATTTTTTCTATGTTCTTGCCATAATATCACTTTGTGAATTCGTTTTAAAATAAATAAAATTCCATGAAGAAGCTGAAAAATAACCTCCAGAATAGTCGAAGGTGGAAAATTAAATAAATTTTTTATTTGCATAAAAAACACAAACCATTTAGCACTAGTGCAAGAAATTTTATGAATCTAAAAAGTTTGTCAAATACACTTATTCAAAAAGGAACAAGTCGAGATCAGGCCTTAAAAATAATACAACAAGAAATAAGTTGTCTTCGGACATATATAAAAAAGGAACTATTTCATTATTTTATTTAAAATAATGCGTTACAAAAAACTTTATAAAGCCTCTGGTGTGATGGTTAAATAACTTCAAATTAACCTTTGCAGTTAAACGATCCCACATGTTGTTAAACCTTATTAAACTAAAAATTTTCGAATGGACAGCATGTATAGTGTTTCGGTAATAAATGAATTATTAGAAGATGATAAGGATTTTTATAGCTAACTCTTCCTATACTATATTTTTATACATTTTTATTTTATAATTTTTATAATTTTATTTAAATATATATTTGTATAAATTATTGTTGAAAATGTAACCAAATCCCAGGATCCCGAAAATTCCGGGATTTAAAGTTTTAAATCTAGGGACTGTCGGAATTCGAAAAACTGCATCCCCTAATTGCAAGTATGTCTTCTCTTGCTTTCATCGGCTCCAAACTTCTTATCTTAGCGAAACAAAAGCAAAATCAGTGAAAAGACCTCTCATTACGCAGAAACAAACTTTAAACTGAAAAGATATTTACAGACTAAAAACCATCTCTAAATAAATTTCAGAAAAAGACAACTGAAATTCAGAATTTCGATTACAATTCAGAAAAATCAATTCAAATCCAGAAAAGGAAAATTGAAATTCAGAAAAAGTCTTTTGAATATCAGAATAGATCAATTGAAATTCAGATAATATTAGTAATGGTAATGGTAATGGTAATGGTAATGGTAATGGTAATGGTAATGGTAATGGTAATGGTAATGGTAATGGTAATGGTAATGGTAATGGTAATGGTAATGGTAATGGTAATGGTAATGGTAATGGTAATGGTAATGGTAATGGTAATGGTAATGGTAATGGTAATGGTAATGGTAATGGTAATGGTAATGGTAATGGTAATGGTAATGGTAATGGTAATGGTAATGGTAATGGTAATGGTAATGGTAATGGTAATGGTAATGGTAATGGTAATGGTAATGGTAATGGTAATGGTAATGGTAATGGTAATGGTAATGGTAATGGTAATGGTAATGGTAATGGTAATGGTAATGGTAATGGTAATGGTAATGGTAATGGTAATGGTAATGGTAATGGTAATGGTAATGGTAATGGTAATGGTAATGGTAATGGTAATGGTAATGGTAATGGTAATGGTAATGGTAATGGTAATGGTAATGGTAATGGTAATGGTAATGGTAATGGTAATGGTAATGGTAATGGTAATGGTAATGGTAATGGTAATGGTAATGGTAATGGTAATGGTAATGGTAATGGTAATGGTAATGGTAATGGTAATGGTAATGGTAATGGTAATGGTAATGGTAATGGTAATGGTAATGGTAATGGTAATGGTAATGGTAATGGTAATGGTAATGGTAATGGTAATGGTAATGGTAATGGTAATGGTAATGGTAATGGTAATGGTAATGGTAATGGTAATGGTAATGGTAATGGTAATGGTAATGGTAATGGTAATGGTAATGGTAATGGTAATGGTAATGGTAATGGTAATGGTAATGGTAATGGTAATGGTAATGGTAATGGTAATGGTAATGGTAATGGTAATGGTAATGGTAATGGTAATGGTAATGGTAATGGTAATGGTAATGGTAATGGTAATGGTAATGGTAATGGTAATGGTAATGGTAATGGTAATGGTAATGGTAATGGTAATGGTAATGGTAATGGTAATGGTAATGGTAATGGTAATGGTAATGGTAATGGTAATGGTAATGGTAATGGTAATGGTAATGGTAATGGTAATGGTAATGGTAATGGTAATGGTAATGGTAATGGTAATGGTAATGGTAATGGTAATGGTAATGGTAATGGTAATGGTAATGGTAATGGTAATGGTAATGGTAATGGTAATGGTAATGGTAATGGTAATGGTAATGGTAATGGTAATGGTAATGGTAATGGTAATGGTAATGGTAATGGTAATGGTAATGGTAATGGTAATGGTAATGGTAATGGTAATGGTAATGGTAATGGTAATGGTAATGGTAATGGTAATGGTAATGGTAATGGTAATGGTAATGGTAATGGTAATGGTAATGGTAATGGTAATGGTAATGGTAATGGTAATGGTAATGGTAATGGTAATGGTAATGGTAATGGTAATGGTAATGGTAATGGTAATGGTAATGGTAATGGTAATGGTAATGGTAATGGTAATGGTAATGGTAATGGTAATGGTAATGGTAATGGTAATGGTAATGGTAATGGTAATGGTAATGGTAATGGTAATGGTAATGGTAATGGTAATGGTAATGGTAATGGTAATGGTAATGGTAATGGTAATGGTAATGGTAATGGTACAAACGTGATCGTACAAGTCTTGAAGACGACGCTAAAATCAGTGAATTAAAGTACGAATTGTTTGCACATCTTCCCTTTTCGGCAGATCTAGCTTCCTCTACAGCGATAGGAATCATAAATTAGAGGACCGTATTGAGCCTCTGGAAGAATATACTGAATAATAATTGATAAATAAAATTATGCTTTTTTTTTCTATTCTAGAAACTTATTGAACAACCAGTCGTTAATTATAATTAATTCATTATTTTGGAAAAGTGGATTTTGGTTCTTGGATTTGGATGTTTTAGCTTTTGAGAATATTTTGAAAAAAATATCACTTTTCAATTTGCGAAAAATCACTTGCGAACTTAGGAAGTGACCCCGTTTTTGGTTTGGGGGGAAAAAAATTGAACCGCTACTAAATTTTGCTAATAATATTACAAATATAAATACCAAAACAGTTAGTTTCAGGTAAAAGTTAGTTAGTTTATGTAGTGCAAATTCAATTTTGCTAAAATCGAAGAAGGAACAACCTTTATACTTAGTCCGGTAGAGGCCTTTAGATTTTTTTTTGATTTTTTTAATCGTTGTAATGTATAAAATTTTTTTGTTGAAATTAGGTCTTAGACGAAAGATAAAAACTAATTCCACATCAGCCTCGCGAGAAATGAGGGTGGAACCTATTTCACATTCCAAAAAAGTTATAGTTACTAAACTAGTTTTAAATGGAACTACTTATCTATTTTATAGTGGGACACTGCTAATTTTTTAAAGGACCGAGAGTTAAAAAAAAAAAAAATTAAATCGATTTTCGTAGCGAGAGCAAAGCGCTATTTTAAATTCATTTTCATAGCTAGAAAAAAAGCTGCGAGAGCAAAGCGCTATTTCCCTTTCACTCGGAAAACAAGCTTATTTTTCCCAATGACATATCAATGTTAAAATAAGTGCTACTTGCAACGAAAACGATGCATTTTTTGATTTTGTAAAGTGCTTTGAAAGCGGTTTCCTAAAGGGTTGGTTGTTGAATGTGACATTTTCAGCTTTTAACTTGACTTTATTGGGCTTCACCGACGGAATGATAGATTTGGATTTTCTTCTGCTGTTGTCAACTATTTGCAAATATTTGCAACAATTGTCACGATTGCCCTAGGGTGCTTTTATTCTGCGTCACGCTGCAACTCTTTTCGACAACTATAAATTTGCATAAACTTTGCAAAATTATTGCATATCTCATATTGTGGCTTGTATTGTTATTGTAAAGAATGCTACGCCGGTTTAGAAAGACGGAAGCTGGGCAAAATCTGAGCCACAAAAGAAACAAAACAAGTTGATGTGTCTGTAAAGTAAAAAATTTCTTAAGGATTCTGGAATATGGTGTGGATATGTTTGAGTGGGTTGCGTAATGTGGAAATGTGGTTGACTTTTCAATGCTATAAATCATTTAGTTTTTTGGCAGACCATGACAAATTATAATTGCTAATTTGGGTCTTTTAAACTTCGAAGTAGTTTAGTTTCAAGATCGGATCCAAGTCTACCCCAGCGTATATCTTAGAGGTTCAGAACTTTCTAAAAAAATTACTATACAGCGTGTATACTTTTATATTGAAATATTTTTATGAAAGAGACAGAGAGAAAGAGATAGAGCATCTCAAAAGAAATATATACACTGTAAAATTTGCATAAAAAATTCTGTTTATTTAATATTTACACTGTCATTGGTTGGTGCTTCGATAAGTACCCAGCTAGCACAAAAAGGTTGCAAAAGTGTCGCAAAACAGTCGCCAATACAGATATAAATCGTAATTGTAACGTAATTACAACTGAGAAAGCAGATATTTTGCGCTTATTTTGTAACAACTTAGGTTGTGATTAGGCGAAAAATGTGTTATAATAATGCTATAAATGCGTTGTTGGTACTAATTTGAGTTGCACGCCACAAGATGTAACATACTGGAAACATAAAAAAGTTTTTCTTGTGTTATCCTTACGTTACAGTTCAGGTAAAATAATGTGAATGTAACAAATATTTTGTTTTATTGAAGTTATTTTTTGTTGTAATGACCGATTTTTTAACAAGGAGGGAGAACTGATGACAAATATTCCTGATTGAAAAAAATAAGTTCTTAAAAAGTTTTAAAATGTTTTGCATACACAATTTCTTAATGTAATTTTCATTAAGCCAGTGATAATTTTTTGGAGTGTATTTTAAAAGTCAAAGACAAATTGGAATGAAATAAAAATCTGTGAAATTAAATTGAAAATATAAAGAACATTTTACAACAAAGGGCATTTTGTCGATGAATGCTTGTGTTTTACCTCTAGAAAACTCACGCTCCAACCAAAAAATAAAAATTTTTAAAATAATTTGGAAATAAGAAATATTTTGAGTTTTTAATTTCCGCGTAATAATGTTTAATATATACCTAAATATATTTTTAAGTTCCTAGTGTCATATTGCACTGGAAAGAAAATAATAAATACTAAAAAAATCGTATCCAAATTAATTCCAATCAAAATTCATAGTGTAGAAAAAAACATCAAATATGGCGAGTATGAAGTTTATAGACACTTTTTTCCAAAGTTCTTGCACTGAATAATAACCTCAATACATAGTTCTTGCAACTAACTAAATATCAAAAGTTACAAATATTTTTTTAAAGTTGTTGCAACTGAATAATAACCTTAATGCAGCATTTACTTACAACAATTTTATTCAAAACTTCTTGCAACTGAATTATAACTCCAATGCAACTTTCATGTTACTAATTACATTACATAAGTTGCAATGGTTTTCTCTTAATTTCTTGCAACAGAATAATAACCTCTATAAATCGTTCTTATATCAACCAAAATTTTGTAAGTTACAATTATGTTTTTTAAACTTGCATCAACTAACCTTCATTATCCAAGCCTAACAAATTTGCAATGATTATTTCCAATGTTCTTGCAACTTAATCCTATAAGTCCCTATAACTTAATAAAAACATCTTCAAACCGAAGTTTTGAACATTTAGTTGTTGTGACATTGATATAACTTAATATAAACTTAAAGCAACTTAGTCGCATCTTGGTTGCTAACTCTGTACTGTATTTGTTACAATTATAGTACACAAACATTTTTTATTGGTGCAATAAAAAGAAATGTAATAAACAAGTGCATTTATTCGTAACATAATTAACACTGTAGTTTAACTTATTTGCAACAAAACGAATGATTTGTTACAAATTACTTATTTGTAATAATACAACCCATTTGTGACTTAATTTGTTTAAACAAACTGGAATACCACCGAATTATAACATATTTTTGTTAAAAATCGAAATATGTGCTCACTGGGTAATACTAATGTTAACCCGCCGTTAGTGTGGTGGGGTATGACATACCCCAGAGACCTAATTTCCTTCAATATCTTGTAAGTAGTATTTGTAGGTTTCAATGAAACTATTTTTTCGTTTGAATTGCAACGCACTAAAAATATTATTTTTTAATAGTCATTCAATCAAGAAATTAGAAGCGATCTGAATTTTTTCGATAAATTTTTTTTGTAGTATTTATACGACTTTTACTTTTGGGTTATGTCATACCTCACCACACTAATGGCGTGACATTTTTCCAACACACTAACGGCGGGTTAATGATATATGATAACTAAAATATGAGATATAAGTCCGTGCTTTACTTTTTTCGACGTGAAAAAATTGCATCTATTGTAGGGAGGTCTATTGTGTCTAACGATTGACTGTCGTCCCCATATAAAAAACACAACATATAGAAAAAAAGATCTGCTATAATAGTTCATATAAAAAATGTGTGACCCCTAGAGGGGTCAAATGTATGAACTGGTCTCATTAATTCAACATTTCACTCATCATCTTCAACATTTCTCTTAAACGCACCTACACCCACCCTTCTGAGGGTCCCCATACAAAAAACACAAAAAATATAAAATATTATCGTTCCTGTACACAACGTTACGAGACTCGAAAAACTTTTCGAGACGAGACTCAAACAAATTTTACCCTCAATATCAAATCGCCATACAAAAAAAAAAACAAAAAATTGAAAACATTATTGTTTGTGTACACAAAACGTGACGAGACTCGAAAAACTTTTCGTGACGAGACTCAAAAAAATTTCGCCTCTATATCAAATCACTGCCTACGAAGTTTCACTTAAAAAAAAATGGAAAATTCATAAATGAGATGATAAATATTTTGGGGGTATGGGCTTGCAAATTTTATGGCCACTTAAAAACAATTTTAGCATACCCAATTTCAAAAATAAAATGCCCTATCAGGTTTAAAGGGTCACTTTTCTAAGCACAACCGGTCTCAAAATCAATTGCTTGTTAGCAGAGCGTTGTTTTTTAGGTACTTTTGCAGTAACATCGAATTCGATATAAAAAGCATCGAGTTTTCATCGATCATATCTAGACGTAATTAAAGTTAGCTGCTTTTCTGGTGGCTCTCGAGTTTCGATTTTAAAGCAAAAGATTTTCTTGTCAGTCTGTTGCTGAGCTTAGAAAAATATACATGTGAAAAGGGGCTTAGCAAATTAATCAAGGTGGGTTTTTTAACATAAGTTTTCCCACTATAAAAGTTCTGTATTGTATTTGAATGATAAAAAATGCGAAGTAAACTGTACCATATGGTGAGGCACTTCGAGGTGCTTTAAAACTGCTTCACAACATTTTATTTGATTTTACTTTTTCGTTTTAATTCATGTTGTAGAAGTTGAGATCGGGTGGGTAAGTACTAGACCGTGCTACTTGAAGTCAATGACCTTTGGAGCAAAGACATTTTGGTCTCCTAGAGACAAAAACATCGATATATTCTGTTGTAAGAGCCGACTCGAAATACTAAAGCTATGACGAAAAATTAAAATTGGAAATCGTAGTTATGGCAAAAAAAAAAAAATTTTAAACATTCTTTAAAATAGTTCTACGGGAATAATCGAAATACTGTCTTTGTAAGAGTTTAATGATTTTTTGATAATAAAAAAAAACATCGATATATCAAATATTAAGACCGGACTGTAAATGTTGAAGATGTGATGAAATATTTCAATGCGACCCCTACGTTCGGTCAACAAAAAATGTATTTTTGAAATTAGCTTCCAGAAATGGTTCGAACTGGATGGTGTGTGGCGAAGTTTTTTTTTGGTACGGTCTAAGACGGTTTTGTGATTGCTCAACTCAGGTATGTTTGAGCACGCGTCAAAGATGGACACCAGCAAAGAGAAAATATGCTATATTTTACTATTTTTCTTGGATAAAGGCAAAAACGCAACCAAGGCGGCTGAAAATGTAATTAGTGTTTAAGGTCAAGACACTGAAATAGCCAATCGCGCGCAATTTTGGTTTCGTCGATTCCGTTCCGGTAATTTTTTAGGTCAAATATATAAAACGCTCTGGAAGGCCAATTGTCGAAAATGTCGACAGAATCATGGAAATCGTCGAGTCCGACCGTTATGTTTCGCTTGCACAAAAGCTAAAAATTGAACAAAAAACCGTTTGAAACCGCTCGAATAAGGCTTGATAAAAAAAACAAGGTAAACGAGTAAAAGCAAAAAAGCCTCATGGACCGAATTTCCATCTACGAAACGCTGTTGAATCGCAATAAAATCGACCCATTTCCGTAGCGAATGGGTCCCTTACGACAACGTCAAGCAGAAACGGTCGCGGTGGAGTCGCGGTAAGCCGGCTGCTTTAGTTTTATTGAGAAAACCAATGCTATAGCATTTTAAAAAGCCTGATTCCTCCTCTTATTATTGCGGCCAACAAAATTGGTACACAAGTATATTGTAAGAAAAGGGATAACAAGCTCTTTTTTAACTTTTTTTTAAAGATGATATATTTTGGACCCAGAAAATCAGGAACAACCATCGTAAATGCGCCAAATCATGTGCTCTCTTCCATGCCATTTTGCAAAAGGAGCTTTTCATAGTGACTGGTGGGACAGTTTACTCCAGAATCCCTAATGTTTATACCTGTAACTTTTTATTTTGATATAATCAGTGTGACCAGAAGATTTTTGAAAAAATATGTTTTTTGTTAAAAAAAAATATGCTAAATATTCCACTTTCATTTTTTATATTCCACAAAAATATTCCACTTTCATTTTCAAAGACATATATCTAAATACAATAAGTCTAAATATGCAAATAAAAAAACACAGAAGCAAGTTTAAAAATATTTATTTATTTGAATACTATCGCACTTAAATTCATTTGCTTCTCCTATAAAAAATTATAAAGATTGTTATGGTTTTTTGAATTTTAAGTAACGATATACAATATACAAAACTAAAATTCAGGCACATCTTCGAGGTCAATTCTTAAATTGTTGCTTGTATTATTATCATAGAAATTCGCATTTCTAAATTTTTTTTATTAAGCTATCTGGTATTTGATAGGCATTACAACACTTTTTTTGAACAAACAGCCATGTTTTTACATTCAACAAATTATTTAAGAGTTTTTCTTGCATTCTATTTCGAATTTTCGTTTAAATAAGAAAGATTCATATAACTAAAAATTTTCTCAACCTCAGCATTGCTAAATGGTAAGCTAAGCGAGAAAAGCACAAATTTTAATAAATCTTCAGATTCCGAACTTTGATCAAAAATTTTTTTTTCTGCTTTATTGTTTTGAATCCACATTTTAAAATAGTTAAAAGAAATAGCTATTGTTAGCAATAATAGTGGTATTCACGATGTGGTGCATTTGTGATAAATTTTTGCAAAATTTACAATACTTACAACTTATTGTGATCGAACCTTCAGTAAAGTACATATTGTATTCTTAAAATTAATTATAATAATTTTTATTAAATAAGCTCACAGCGTAGCCTTTAGCTTGCTCCATGCTGCTGAGTAGAAATGCTTGTACAATCAGATGATCTAATACACAACTTGTATATTTTCCACAGGGTTGTATTTTGAAAACTGCATTTTGTTTTTGTTATATTACAAAATTTACTACAAATATCAAATTTATCAAAAATACACAATACAAGGGAAAATACAACACATCGTGAATACCCCTAATGTTTTCTTAAGTAAATTACTTACTGCTGTAACATAATCCATAAAAAAATCTAACCAAATAAACATATAAGCAAATTTACTTCACTTTTTATGCACAAAACACATTGACGACGACAGCAACAGAAAGCCACTATGTTTTTAACGTTGACCCCTGCCGCGAAGGCTTAATTCAACGGTGCTCCAATGCTTGGGACAAATATGAAGCGTCGGTCAACGCCCCTTCGGAATTCAAGAAAGACCACTTTGAAAGGTTCCCCTAACAACATGCCACAGACCTCCATGTTGTCAAAGACACATTCATGACCGTGACTCACTCAGCCACTCGAATTTAAAACATGACTTGGTTATTTTAATAACCATGGGTTGTCTCAGTATACTATACCAATAATACAACCCATTATTTGATCCGCACAAAATCATCCCATTCATATCAAAGGTCATCACTCTCTGACACGAAAAATTAAGGCGGCAACTAGGCCTGTCACTCATGCAATCAGGTTCCTCAATCTCCATGGTCACAACTCAGACTATTTAGGTTTCCCCGTTGCTTACCTTCCTAACATTTACTGTTTGAAATTAGCGAGATTCAATCTACCATCATTCTCTAAGTAATTTAAGGGGAATCACCAACCCGAGTTCAACTAAAGTGTAACTCACACCGGCCTTTCTGGCCTAACCACAGCCAGAGTGTTATTAAAACCCCACGTGGGCCTAACCCATACGACAGTCAATACCTGGGCTAAAGGCTCCACCTGACAAGGCTCTTCAACATCCCGTCTTACAGACCAAAAGTTCTTAGAACATTTATATTTGACTGTGACACCTTCAGCCACTCGAATTGTACATGACTAGGTTAAAAAATTAACCATAGGTTTCGCAGTAAAACCGGGTAAACCTCAATTCTACTTATGCAACGTCGTTATCCTAAATTAAGACTTAATAAAAAGCCTTAACAGAAAACTAAGAAGCATGAGCCGTTGTATACAAATTTGCTTATACAACGGTCCGAAGGTTAAATGTTTCCTACATAATAACCTTTATTCTAAGATAGGTCTGCAGAACAACGATAAATCAGGTCTCCTCATCATTGATGGATGACTGTCCCCGCTCTTCAAGTTATGTTGGATTGATCGTCCATCGAAAGCATATTACAACAACGGTGTTATGATAACTTAATATCAAAACAATGCTTTCTCCAAGAATTTGGCAGCAACATCCAAGGCTCTAGGTAAACCTTTTTCTTTTACAGTTATCAGACGAACATTCAGGAGCCGTGCCTCCAGAATGAACTCATTATGAGATCAGTTCATGGGCCGTACCCCATGAACTGCCCATCCAATAACAAACCCTCACCCTTCCATTCCTGGCTTGGGACAGGCAGATTCCCCGAAGGTCCTCTGGCGGGTTTGACGACAGCAACAGTGCGTCAAATGTCAAATTATTTTTACATGCTTTTCTTATGGAGGTGAAAATGTTGCAACGACAATGAGTGATTGCAACAAAGTCGCTGTCGTCGGCTTAGAATTTTTTCCTAATTTGACGTGCGACAACAGAGCAATATAAGTGTTTGTGTATACGTGAATGAAACAATCTAATGATACTTCCAGATTGTTTTTTCTTTCTTCATGTTGTTTCGCATTGTTGCAGTCGTCGTCAATGTGTTCAGTACATTAAGCTGCGCGAAGTTATTAAATGAATTGCAATAAAATTGACAACGAAGTAGTTAACCACAAAATGAATTCCTTGTATTGCGTTTTACAAGGTGGTTCAGAGATAAAAAAAAATTTCGATAGCCAAAAAATAACCATTTAGTAACCAAATAAACATTTTTTTATGGCAATTTTTGTGAATTTTGAAAAATATAATCATACGAAAAATATTCCACTTTTTATGCTGCATATTTTTATAAAAAAATATGCTTCCCGAAGCTAAAATATGCCAAAGTGGAATATAATATTCCACTCTGGTCACACTGGATGTAATATAATGATCAAATAAATATTTTACAATAGATTATGAACCGACTTATAAAACTTTTACCGAAAAAAATAACTCATAAATATTTTGGTGATATTTCAATGGTTAAAGGAGTGTGACTGGTGGGACAGTCAAAAATACCTCACCGCCTTCTGCACTGTCAATCGAGATTTTAGCCCAAATACTATACATAGCCAAATGTCTTTTACTATGCTATGAAATGATTAAATAGACTTTAAGAGAAACTAAAAATTAGCACCAAGTTAAGTGTCTACAAGAAAATATAGAAAGTAGAAATTGTGACTGGTGGGACATCGTTCAAAATAAACAACAACTTGTCATAGTGGAAAAATTCTTAATCTTTTTTTTTTTTTTCTAAATAAATTACAGGTCATCTAAATTTATCTATTACATACACATTGCGTTAAGAAAAATTTGGTTATAATCATATCAATTAAAGATAATAATTTATTTTCCCATTTCCCGTGGAATGCCCCAAAAGCAAAAATGAGTATGTGACCTCTGAAAGAGGAGTCTTTTTCAAAGCTATTCAAAATGCTATATCATATTTTTTAAAAAGAGCGTAGGTGAAAGTAACACTCTTTCGATGTTAAAAAATAAGAAAAATTCATATACTACTGTATTTAAAGGGTAAGTGTAACACCATTACAAATAAGATACAATTTATAGATAAAAGATTATAAGCTCTTACCATTTCATCTACATCATTTAAATAATACGTAATTTGAGCTACATTCGATGTTATAATAACAGTAATTCCCCAGTAAAAGATAAAGAGATAAAAAAAGTTCATTTTTTTCAAACATATGTTCGGTATGATATCAGTCCATATGTCAGTATAAGTGTAAGCATTTGCATAAACTGCCATTAGTAAGATGAGATTGGCGCAGTCTTACTTGACATATGTCAGAAAAAAAAAATGAAGAAACTGAAAAAAACACCCTTACATTTCCAAAGTGGAAATAAAAGCAACCAACTCTTACACAATTCGAACAAATATCCGAGTAACTTTAATGCCAAATGCTAGAAACCACGTCTAAGAGCAAATACAGCAAAAGTTGAGAACAGAACAGAGCAGAAAAGAAAAGACAATTATTCAAGTATGTATCCTGTCTGCAAAAATCAATAGAAACATCCTTAGAATACATAATTTTGCGACTCCACAAATATTTGCTGGCTTTGTATAAATTTGCATACCAGACGACGATAACAAGTAGTTACGATGACTAAAACACTGACAGTTACGGCACTTGTCTTAAATGACAACTCAAATAATTATGCATTCAAATTAAGTTTACAGAAAGTGTGTTGGTTTTGTGTGGTTTCAGCAGAATTTCAAAATGGCTGCCAGAGCATTGCATTTGTGGCTGTAGTTGCTTTTACCTTAGTCTGTAGACCCCCAACTCCACCATCAAATCTAACCAAATTCCGGCGTAACAAGCCCACTTTTGCGGTTAATATGTCTTTATTGTGTTGTCTGACAACGGTTGCTATGGCAACTATTGCCATGGGGGCGTTGCATAAAAGTATCGAGCTACCAAAAGCTTTTTTGGGGGTTTTTTGGAGAATTGCACAAATGGATGAGAGCGAGTTTTCTTGCTGCGGCAAAGGGAGATAGGTTGAGCGAGCGAGCGAGCGAGAGACAGACATTGTCGAGCAAGAGCAAATGTAACAAATATAGTCCTTGCTATGAAGAGCTTGTCTAAAATTTTTAATGTGTACCAGATGTCTAGCGTTTCGTTGGCTGGTGCAGAGAGCATGACTGCGCTAAAAGCAGTATCTCTGTTCTAATTTTTATCTGGCATATCTTCAGCAATTTCTCAGAAAGGAGGTAATGAGAAATTTGCGTTGAACGCAGATGTCCTGGATTTCGTTGGTTGCGTCAGAGAGCATGACTGCCGCTTTAGCAGGAAAACCATGAAATGGAGAATATAACGTGAGTGAAATTATTTCACCAAAATATCCCCATTGTAGAGGTGTTGCTGGGAATTTTTCGCCTGATACCAGATGCCCAGGGTTTCGTTGGCTGCCTTAGAGTGCATGTCTGTTGAGAGTGAAATATTGTTGGCCTCCAGAATTCACAATAACTGGTGTAAGTCGAACATTTCTGATATGTAGCAGATGTCAGGGTTTTCGTTGGCTGTTTCATGGAAAAAAAATTGAGGACTTTTATATGGCATTACACTTAAAATGGAATCCGAGGAAAGTTTTTCAACCAGCAAAATATTTCAAAGTTTCATTGGCAGTTCTGTTGAGGTTTTGTTATATAGTTTTTCACAAAAAGTTTATGAGGAAAAGATGCGTTTGGGAGGAACCAAAATTGGGCGTTAAGACCGTTTTGAGAGAATACTTAAACTGAGTTAAATTTTATGACCGCCCCGAAAGATCGCAAGAAAATTGGTCATAGCGGAAAATTATAAAGCAGTCTTAAGAATATACTAAACAAAATTTGAAGTTTTGTAAATTTTTAAATTTTCTTATTGTTTAAGAACTTTTATTTCGTTTTTGCAGATATCAGACTGCAAAAAATCGTCGTAACATTTTAAAAATGTATATAAACTTTGTCTAAATAAAAAAAAATATTTGAATTGTTTGAAAATATTGTCTATATCAAACTGGTTACAAGTGCTTTAAATGATTTATCTCATAAAATTTTTGTTAATATTACAACATTGTTAACATCATTGGAAAGTCTTTAAAATTGTCTAATGTTTTTCCAAATAATTACAGGACAAAACTTTTTAAAATAATCTATATTTAAATCATTACATAAAAAACAGTGTTTTTTTTTTACCTGACGTATTTTTTTTTTAAAAGATAAACGTCAGTTTTAAACGCCCTTTCGTATAATTAGGCGCAACAGTTCGGAACTATTTGCTCCCGTGTTTCTCAACCGATTCTATGATATTCTTTTTTAAAATGAATTAGTTATGGAAATTCACCTGCTTTAAACAGATGCAATGATGATTTTCACGCATTGGCGTTACTGCTGGTCAGAGATCTGCAATGAATTATGCAAATGCGATTTTGCCATTTTCATTAATTAAATTACAATTATAGTAATCGTAATCGTTAATTTTTAAAGATTACGATTACTGTAATTGTAATTGGAAAGTAATTAATGAAAATGGCTAAATCGCAAAATACCCAGCTCTGCTTATTACTAATCTATTTCCAAAAACGTTCTCCAAGAAAATCGAAACTTCTGCTATGAATGTATTCCGATTTGAAAAAAGCTATAGAAATCGTTTCTAAGAGTTCCTCTATTTTTTGAGACCATTGATTCTTACTTTTTTCCACACAATTGTGTCCGGCTTGTTGTCATCAGCCACACAGACACTTTTACTCTGGTAATCATGTAGATTACAAAAATATAAAACAAATTTCTGTAACTACAAATCTGAAGTCATTACCAACGCCAAGCATGTTCAATCAAAATTGATACTGACATGGTATCTTACTTTGCTGAGTTATAATTTGAGAACCAGACCTTTGACGGTTTTGAGTTCTTTAAGCACCTTCGCAAATAAATATTTCTTTCGAATCGTCTTTAAAAGGTTCTTTTAAACTGACAAGAAAAACCTTTTATTAGAGGAGATAACAGTTTTATTTTTAAAATTTCTAGATGAAAAAATTATCCTCATACTTTAAAAAAAAATTATATCTCAGTCATTACAAGCGTAGTATGAACCATTTTCTCGTTATGTTGCCGAAGTTATAGTCCTCTATCGGGTCTTTCAGGCCCCATTGATCTTAACTCGGAGTGTTAAGTTAGTAATGCTTGGTTTTCACTATGTCATTTTTATGACGACACATAAGTTCATCACGTGAAATATCATCTTAATAAAACTCTAGAACATTTGCTACATAGCTCCATTTAATAGTTTATTTGTTTGTAATTTTTCAAGATTGCCAAAGTTGGAAAAAATGGAAAAATGTTGCCATTTTCAATTTGATTGACAACAACTGACTTTTGAAAATGACATAGTGAAAACCAAGCATAAGACAATATTGATTAGGAAAGCATGAAGATTTGGATAACATAAACAAAACTTCGTAACTAGACAAAAGAGGCCATTTTGATGCACTGTGTTATTTAATGAGCCCATACAAAATCTGTAGTAATAAAACTCATTTTCCCTTTTTTTTTTTTTTTTTTTTTTTTTGTTTGGCCTTTATACAAATCTAAACGGCTCAACGGATTTCGCTCAAACTAGGTACACATATTAGGTTTATCCCAACTTAAAATGTTACATACTTAGTTTTTGCCACGCCCCCTTTAAAATTTTTCAACTAACGGTAAATTTGTTATTATAAAACTTTTTACATCGGAGATTTGTGTATTTAATTTTAAAATTTTTTTGTTTTTTTGACATCAAAAACGCTCAAATATCTTTAAAATTGGAGAAATTTTCAGTACAACGACTTTTTCATAAAACATCGTTACCTAAGAATGAGAAAAAAACGACATGAAAATCAAAGTTTGGTTTTTCGATGCAAATATCTCCGCTGTCCATTAATATATTTCATTCAAATTTTTTTTTGTTCAAAAGTTCAATAAAATCACTTCACAAAAATAGGTTGAACTGTATCGTTAATTCAGCGTATATATATGTATATACATATGTATTATGATTATGTCAAAAAAGGTCCAAAATATTGACTTTTTACTCACAAAATTACTCAAAAATTGTTGTTGTTGTAAAAATGAAATCAATTAAAAATTGCACATCTGGATACTTTTCATATGACATAGCATTTATTTGCAAAAATTCTTCCAGCTAAGCGCAAAAAATTATTTTACTTTGATTTTTTTCGCGAAATTTATTTTTTCCAAAATGTTGTTTTTGTATTTTTTACAAAAAAGTCAAGTCTCAAAAATAATTTATGTGAAAAAATTACCCCAATATCTCTTTCCAATCAAAAGTTATGGCTAAAATTTTATTTTTTCATACCAGACTATTAATATAACTTAGTTTTGTGTTAAAATTCTCTGTATAGTTTTAACGTCCCCACTTATCTCTAATAATGCAAGTTGTGTGTCTAAAGTAATTACGATTTTGGATTATATTAAATCTTCCTAATAGTAACTACTTATTTTTTGCCTCCCGACCCCCCGCCCCCCTCCTGTTAAGTTTGTTTTGTTGTGATGGCTCTATTTTTTCTCACCATTGTGTCACCGTTGTCACTTAGTTCTTTATCAATGGTACTTTAAATGTTGTATATATATCACAATTTTATCGAAAAAATGACTGTGAATAAGAATGCTGTTAAAGTTAATATTTTCATGTAATCAGTTTCAGCTATATGGCAATATAATAAAACATATGCGCATCTGGTCAGCACAATTATTTTATAAGTTTTGATATGTGCGTTAAATTCACAGATAGATGGCGCCACATTTGTAAAATGTGTGGGTACAAACTATACATACACCTTGCGGTGAATAGCCGAATAATGTTTTTTCAAAAGTTTCTTCAAATTTAACCCCACACGTTTGGGATTACAGAAAGGTGGCGCTATTTTCTGCTTACAGAAGAATATCTGATGTTCTTATGCAGCTAGCAGATAAGTTTTGCGAAATATTTTGCGAAAATGCTATTGCTACCAAACTTTTAAAAAGTAAAATAATGCAGTACTGCCAGTTTTTTCAGTCGCAGCGTCATATAGCGTCATAAACACTTAAAAACATAGAATTGAATCAATTTAAATGTCCAGCTCACTTGCTGGACTTTTTGTTGTTTTTGCTTTGCTTGCAAATGCGATTATATGGTCCTGATCTCCAATGAAAAAACGCAGCTAATAGAAATTTTAGTAGGTACAATAATTTTTAGCACAACGAATTTTCATAAAACATTGATAGCTAATAATGAGAAAAATATTTTATGAAAATCAAAGTTTTTACTTTTGATGCCAATAACTCCGCTGTTTTTAATATATTTCATTAAAAATTTTTTTGTTAAAAAGTTC
The DNA here is from genome assembly GCA_963920525.1 of Dichetophora obliterata. NCBI lineage: Eukaryota > Metazoa > Arthropoda > Insecta > Diptera > Sciomyzidae > Dichetophora > Dichetophora obliterata. Next base: position 198,915,359 of record OY986438.1, on the reverse strand, counting down.
AATATGTTTTTTAGTATAAATCTTTGTTTAGACGTTAAAATACCAATATCTCAAGGACGCATTGAGTACCACCATAATATTTATTTTGTTGAAAAGGTAATTGCGCTTGCTTTAAGATTAAGTAAATATAAAAATTCTTTTAAATTTTTAAAATATGTTTTTCGTACCCCTTCTTTGAATTCAATTAGCTCACCGCAAGAGACTAAACTTTTTTGGATCAATGTTCGTTCAATTACCTTTCTAACGGTAGATAAATAAAATTAAATAAAATAAAATTCAAATAAAATTCAACATGTTTTTCATTATTCCCGATTTTAAAAAACATTTAATCGAGAAGTGTATGTTAAAATGTTTATATAAATGGCTCTCGAGTAACACCGGGTATATCAGCTAGTACTTTAATATAAAATTATATCGAAGTCATTACAAGCTTAGTATAAAACATTTTTTTGTTATGTTGTCGAAGTTATAGTCCTCTATCGGGTCTTTCAGACCCTATTGATCTTTGCTCAGAGTGTTAAGTTAGTAAGTTATAATAGACGTAATGTAAAATAACGAAATGTTGTCAACTGTCATCAGGACGGGACGTATGAGGAATGTAAGAAAACGTGTTAGCAATTATAATAGGCAGTAGCCAGGCAGTTATTTGTCGCAAATGGATTTATAGAACTATCACATTAATAACGAAAACTCAATAAAAAGCGTAGTTCAACAATATAAAATAGCGTAATAATCGAATCTAACCTCAATGTTAAGTTGCTCTTTTTGCTCACTTGTATAAGAAAATATTGTTTGAAACAATAAGTGATAGAATACACTGTTCAATTGACATTAGACCACATTACGTTACTTCTATTATAATTGGGCCTTTAGGAAAGCATGAAGATTTCGAAACAAAACTTACTAGATAAAAGCAGCCATTTTGACGCACTGTGTTCAGGGTTGCCACTTGTAAAAAAATTTAGTTACCAAAATTTCATCAAAAAGTTACCAAAATTATATAAGAATTAATTAAACAAACAAACATATTTTTAAAGTAAGAAAATCAAAAAAATTATAATTTTTGTTAATTAAAAACATTTATTCAACATTAAAATACTTAAAGTTATAAACAGATATAGTGGTAAAATAAATTTAGTTAATATTATTAAGTATTACATTTTTCTTGTTTAAAATTTTTTATTTTGGATAACTAAAAATCACAAAAGTAAATAAAAAGTAAGTAAAATTCATAAACTCATATACTTATAAAAATGAGACGTACAGTGTTGCGCAAAACAAAAGCAACAAAATCGATACGCTATTACAAAATCGTGTATCTTTTTAAATATTAGGGACACACAAAAATGATTATAGGAGCCAAAGCATATATTCATATATCATATTAGAAACAAATCATATTCAAATTTGGTTTTGTTTTCTTTATTAAATTTAAAATTGATGTGACTACATTCAGTTTGTCTGAGAGCAAAACAAAAGCAACATAATTAATATTTGGTGTAAGATCCATTATTCTTGATAAATGCTGCACAGCTGAGCGGCATCGACTCTATTAAAGTAAATATGTTAGTATTAATATATGTTCCCAATTAAGTTTCAGCGCTTCATACAGTGCAGTCTTATTGGGGAAACCTTTGACCAGAAACTTTTACCTTCAAAATCCCAAAAAGATTGTCAATGGGATTCAAGTCATTGTGACTGTGCCAGCTAATCAAGGACTTGAATCCCTTCGCCTCTTATGTAATCTCTGATCAGCTTTGAAGTGTGCTTCGGGTCGTGATTGGGCTGAAACGTTCACTGAAGTGACATATTCTACTCTGAATGTGGTCGCATCTTGCTTTCTAAAATGTCATTATATACAAATCGATCCATAATTCCATCGATTTTTTTGAAATGGTTCAAATTCATTATAGGAAAAAGAATTCCAGACCATAATGCCATCGCATCCGTGTTCAAAATTTATTTTGCAGTTTCGGGCTTCAAGTCGTGTACCTGGGTGGCGCCGTACCGTGCACATCCCATCTGAATTAATCAAGTTGAACTTTGATTCATCGCTAAAAAAACGGTTTTCGATTTTTGAACGGTCCAATTTAGGTGCTCTTTTGGAAGCCTGAGTCTAAAAAACAATAAATTGCAACTAGTTGTCACAATTTCAGACAGAATTATTTAAATTGTAACACCTCACTTTATTTTTTATGCTTACCTGTAAGCAAAGGTTTCTCTGCCAGTCTGTAACTTCTTTAATCTTTCTCAACGGCTCGTCTTCAAACAGTGCTGTGGTGGATATCTAAATCAAGTATCCGAACAACCTCTTTGGCTGTGGCAAATGCATTTCGTTTGAACACACCACAAATGTTGCTGTCATCACGCAGCGATGTTTTCCGCGATCGCCCTCTTTAATGTACCGTTGTTACGTCTTTTGTGAAGGTATATTTCTTTATTAATCTGCAAACTATTGACCGATTAATATCAATCTGTTTCACGTTAGATATTTGCGAATTTTAGTTTTTATATTCGGAAATAATTTGTAATTTAAGAGCTTCACAGTATTTAAAACATGCCATTACAAATGGAACAGTCAAAGTCACAACTACCACAAAAAAAATAAACTTAAATGTTTATGACTTACAAGCAATAAGTGCTTTACAATAACGGAACTTTTACCAATAATCCTTCGAACTTGTGTTCTCTTTTTACATTTTTTAAGTTTTGTTGCTATTGTTTTGCTCACAGACAAATTGAATGTAGTCACATTAATTTTAAATTTAATAAAAAAAAACAAAACCAAATTTGAATTTGATTTGTTTTATATATGATGTATGAATATATGCTTTGTTTCCTATAATTATTTTTGTGTGTCCCCAATATTAAAAAAGATACACGATTTTGTTGCAGCGCACTTATTTTGTTGCTATTGTTTTGCGCAACACTGTATATCTTCTTTATTTGAATTACATAAAAAAATACATACAGGGTAGCCCTTATTCGAAGCGCCCATCTGGCAACACTGTAACTTTCCGCAGTGATGCCAAATCGACTAATGACATACCGCGTTTGAAACGTCATTCCAAGCAAATGTTTACAATGGAACAGTACACGCCACGCGAACGCTCTAAAATTGTTGAAATTTACATTCAACAAAACAAGTCAATAGTGAAAACTCAACGTGCCGTCAAAAAAATAAATAAAGTGAAAAGTACGCCTTCCAAGAAAACAATTTATCGTTAGAATGAAAGATTTACAACTGCTTGGTAAATCTTGGTAACCCAAAGAGGCCAAATAAAAAGCGACCAAGGCGATCGGAAGAGAATATTGCAGCCGTACGAGCCAGTACTGAGCAGTCACCAACAACATCCCAAAATCGCCGTTCTCAGCAGCTCGGCATTCCCCGATCCACTTTACAACGCATTTTACGTGTTGATTTGAGTTTGTTTCCGTACAAAATTCAATTGGTAAACAAATTGTTGCCTACCGATAAGCCACGTCGATTGGAATGGGCCCAAAGAGTCATCGAAATGGCTGAAGAAGACGAGCAATTTTGGCATAAAATTATCATGAGCGATGAAGCTCATTTTCAGTTGAACGGAACGGTAAACAAACAAAATTGCCGTATTTATGCCACTGAAAATCCACAAGAGATTCAAGAGGTACCTCTTCACGATGCAAAAGTCACTGTTTGGTGCGGCGTTTGTGCTAAAATGCTCATTGGGCCGTTCTTTTTCGAAGATGATAATGGCCACAGAGTTACTGTCAATCAGGAGCGTTATCGCGATATGATAAACAATTTTTTCATGCCAATCGTTCGTCGAAAGCGTATCAGGCACTACTGGTTTCAACAAGACGGCGCGCCACCACACACAAGCCGCACTACAATCGATTTTTTGAAGCAATTTTTCCCTGGCCATTTGATGTCAAAAAATGGTGATTTCGATTGGCCGCCAAGATCACCAGATTTAACGCCTCCAGACTTCTTTTTGTGGGGTTATTTGAAATCAAAGATTTACGTCAACAAGCCAAAGACCCTAGAAGAGCTGAAAACCAACATCCGTCAAGAAATAACCGCCATTCCCATCGAAATGTTGAAGAAAACCATGGAAAATGCTGCAAAACGGGCACAATATGTCGTAGAGGCCAATGGCGACCATTTACGAGATATCATATTCAAGAAATAATGTAAGCAAATCTACTTGAACCCAATTAAATGAAATTCATGACGAACACACAAAAAATTGTGGTTTCTTTGATTTATTTAAAAATAAAATGGGCGCTTCGAAAGCAGCCCTGTACATACATTTATTGAAAAAGTATAACTTCTTTCTTGTTTAAAATTTATTGATTAAATTAATATAAAAATCAGAAATAAGTAGTAAATTCAGGTAAACGTAATTATTTTGTCACAAAACAAAAAATTATGAATTAATGGTACTATAAAAATAAGATCCTTATCTTTTTTATTTGAAATAAGTAGGTACTAAAAAAATACTTTATGAAAGTAAATGAATAAATACAAAGATAGGGCATTTAATACTTTAAAAAATTGTCGATTTCTTCAAGTTTAAATTTAAATCAAATATGATATACAGTTCTTTTTCCAATAACTGCTCCTAAGCACAAACTATTGCATAGTATTTAAAGCTTTTGCTGATATCTTTTTACGTTTTAGAAAAACATATTCTGAGAGAAGATAATTTTATTAAACTTATTCAAAGCAACTTTAAGCGGCTGGAAATCCCTAATTTTTCAGTAAGTTAGTTTAGAAATTTTTCCTATAAATTTTTTATGTAATCAATTTTCGTTATTTCAAAATATATCTGGAATTATCCGCAATCTTTGCAATGGTAAAATGTATGCTTAAATTTCAAAGACAAAAGATATTTTTATGATTCTTATGATTTTTATGAAAAAGTTTCAAACATTATGATTTTTGAAGGCCATTTTCTTCAAAACAAAAGATAAAAAATAATTTGTTTACAAAAATGCTTAGACCTATTCGGCCCTATTATGAATAACTTTTCCGGTGGAATCGAAAATGAGAGTTTTAATTTTTAAGATAAACCTCAAGAACATTCAGGAAACTTAACAAGGAAAAAAAAATTCAGGAAAAAATAACTTAAAAATGTCCAAAATGTTCTACAGCTTAATCTTAAAAATTAAAACTCCCTTTTCCGATAACGTGTGAAAAATTATACATTATAAGGCTGAATATTTCCTAGTCAAAGCTGTCAAATACGATCGAAATCGACTGATGCAATTTAAAGATATTATTCTGTTAGAACATAACAGGTTCTTACATTTTTGCCTATAACTCATAAACTAAAGCTGATGGCGAAAAAAATCTCAATTTTACATCTAAAAATCATATTCTGGTGACCACACATAATGAGGCTTGTCTCTCATTTCGCAGAGTTCCTTTGAAATCATTATGCTATTTATTGTATCAAAACAAAACTAGTTTCGTAGCTTCGTTTTTATAAGAGACTTCTTTGTTAACGTTAAATTTCAAGATTGAAATATTTTGACATTTTCTTTTGACATGATTCGCAATATTTTCAGATGATGCGTTGATTTGAAATACAATTTTTTATATATCTTGCAAACAAACTGATTATTTTGAATTTTTAAGTTTTTTTAGTTTTTACATTAAAGGGAAAAAGTTACCAAAACTATAAAAAAATTACCAAATTACCAAGTCAAAATTTACTACCAAATTTGGTAATTAATTACCAAACTGGCAACCCTGTTTGTGTTATTAATGAGCATAACATACAAAATACTAAATAAAAATACTAAATAAATTATACGAAATATCTTATTAGAGATACAACAATCTATTGTTACATTGTATGCTAATCCTTGACACATGTCTGACAACACTTTGAGCTGCGACACACTTAAGTAATCAGTGCACGTGCTCTTTTTGCCATTAAAAAGAACGATGTTTTAAAAGATACGTAAAGCGTGTCAAACGACAACGTCACTCGGTGGTAGATAAAATTAAAGAAATCTCGGTATTCACTGTTACAATTAAACTTGTAATATTTTCATCCCTTAGAACGAAAGGGGGCAAACTAATGACATATTGTGACAATGTGTAAGCTCTAACTCTAGGTGTAATCTGTGAGCAACTTTACGGTAATCTTTTGTTGAAATTTGACAGAATTATTAACCGAGAAAACAAGGTTTAGCTCTTTTATAAGTGATGTTGTATAGAGTCACGATGGGTTTTTTTTTGGTTTGGAAGAAGTATTTTCAGGAGTGACTGAAGTAAGTTTGAATTTGAGCTCGAAGATATATTGGTTAAGTGTTAATAATATAGATAAGGTTCAATAATATTAAATAATAAATTATATAAGACACATAAAAGATACATCATTTTACGGATACTACAAAATAACCATGCTTCAGAAAACATGAAAAAAATTATTTATTCATTGATAGAGTCATTATCGACTAATCGTAAATCTACTTAAAGCAAGAATATCTCCTTTCTTCACATGCCATTAAATTGTCCCCAACTGCTAGTAAAGCCAGGTGCATTGAGAAATCTCCTTCCTTCTCAGTCTTTCTAACGCTGTTTCTAGAGATACCGTCAATATGTCTTTGAATGAATTCATTACTTTTATCCTAACATTGTGCTATCCTCATCTCTGATCGTTTTCACATATAAATCGTTTCCACAACTACAACTTGCTAAATAATTTTAATGCACTGCAGGACGATAATATCACAAATCACGCGCCTTGCATGCCTTCCAAGGCCCGAAGTAGAAAAAAAAAACCAGCCTAACTAAACTAGAGCCACGATGAAAGTGGATACCAAAGTTTTCTGTGGAAATTAAGTCAAATCGCAGCTCTTTAGTAAAACAGCTTACAGCAGCTTTGTTGCTGGTTACATGGACTTCAAGGAAATAAGGAGCAAATATAATGAATATATATATAAAAAAACCCCAACTGCATAGCATGACTTGCGGCTTGCAGCGAAATAAGTTAAACTGTGTCTCCAGAGTACTAGAGTTTACAGCAACAACAACAATACTGACAACAACAACAACAACAACTAGTGGCCCACAATGTCTCTGCTAATCAGCGAGCAACTATCTCATCTTCAGACTCACGGACTTCTGGACTCCAGACTGTGGGCTTAAAGTTATGCACGCGCACCGCTTGCAGCTTGGCACTAAACCAGGGGCCAGCGTTGCCAGAGTTATGCTAAAGGAACGATTGATGTATGTTGAGGCATATTTGATGCTTTTTAAAAACTCAATTTTTCTACAGTGGTGCTCAATTTTACTTTGAACTATGGAATCAAATAAAAAGTTTTAATTTTCTTGATACAGTTTAAGAAAATTTCGAAAAAGCCCAAATAAAAAGTTTTGCAGCAAAAAGTTTAATCTTTTGAAAATTTACTTTTTTGAAGTGAAAACTTCTTTAGGCGCGTTGAACGATTTTGCTATAGGGTAAATCTTTGGTTGCGTCATCGTATTTTTCCGAGGAACTCTCGTCATCAATACAGACAGCAAAGATAACAAGATAGGAAAATTACAAAAAATAACCTTAAAAATGTTTGCATGTATCGTCACTATGCATTGCAACTCCTGAATCACTTGGCAACTAATGAAATTAATGCATATAATCTGTTGGTTAGTAAAGGGTGTTTTTTTTAGAGGTATAGAACTTCGAATTGAAATAAAACAGAAGAAAATCGTTTTAATGTCCATCAATTTGGCTTTATTGGAAGGATAATTTTATGCCATTAATGTTTAAATATGATTTCGGGCATGTGGCCGCCACGGCTGGCTCGAATGAAGCCAATTCTACAGGTTCAATTTTCAACCACTTTTTCGAGCATATGGGGCCGTATGTCGGCAATAACGCCACGAATGTTGGCTTCCAAGTACCCTAACGTTTCTGGTTTGTTGGCGTAGACGAGCGACTTCACATCTCCCCAAAGAAAATAATCCAATTGTGTCAAATTACACGATCTTGGTGGCCAATTGACAGGTCCATTCCGCGAAATTATGCGCTCATCGAATGTTTCCTTCAATAAATCGATTGTGACGTGCGCTGTGTGGCATGTAGCGCCGTCTTGTTGGAACCACAACTCATCCACATTCATGCCATCCAATTCGGGAACAAAATAGTCGGTTATCATGGCTCTATACCGGTCTCCATTAACGGTAACTGACTCTCCAGCATTATTTCGGAAGAAGTATGGCCCAATGACTCCACCAGCCCATAGAGCACACCAAACAGTCAGTTTTTGTGGATGTAATGGCGTCTCAAGGGTCTCATGTGGATTCTCTTCACTCCAAATGCGGCAATTTTGCTTGTTGACGTAGCCATTCAACCAAAAATGAGCCTCATCACTGAAAAAAATTTTGCGATGAAAATCAGCATCGAGATCAATCTCATTTTCGGCCCATACATCAAAATCACGACGCATTGCATGGTCTCGCGGCTTTAATTCTTGCACAAGCTGGATCTTGTAAGGTCGCAAGCCAAGATCTTTGCGCAAAATCTTCCATAAAGTTGATGGACAAAGCTCCAATTGCTGTGCACGGTGGCCAATCGATTCATTCGGGTCCTCTTCAACATTTTGGTCTACAACGGCAATTGTTTCTTCGGTGCGCACTGTTCGACGTCTCTGCGGATGCGTATTATCACATAGGTAAACTTCGCGAACTGAACCATTATTTTCGAAATAAATTTGCACGATTTGCAAGCGTTGTTCTCTTGTAAACCTGTTCATGATGAAATGGCAAACCAAACTGAACATAAATGACATTAGAGTTGCCAGATTTGACCACAAAATGCCAGTTTTATCTCTATTCTAAAAACAAACCTTTAAAAAAAACACCCTTTAGTTACTAACAACGCTGCATTTTTATGGGTATGGATCCTACCATGCCTCAGTAGGAGGCAACAACATTTTTGGACTGTCTCAGCCTAGCACATCGAGGTCAATTGATCGCAGTATATTTCCCTCTGCTCCATGGTGGTTTTTTTCTCTCTTTGTCCTATTAAAATTAAAAATTTTGTTCAAAACAATATAACTAAATCTTGAACTTACTTTTTTCGCTCTGCATTTTGGTTTGATAAGTTTTATTGTTCAATTTATTGACAGCAATCAGCTGTTTCATAACAGAAGTTAACAGAATTGCAATAGATTTTTGTTTTCGAAGATTGATAAAAGGGTGCCATAAAAGATCGAATGGCAGAATACCAATTTTAAAAGATCTTTTATGGTCGGTATCTTTTATGATTCATAACAAAAAATTCATAACAGAATAACAGATCTAGCAGAATAGGCCCAAATATTCCTCTTAAATAATAGCGCTACATAAAAGTAAAAATTAATCCAAATTGTATGCATAACAGGTGGGAAAGGAAGATTTAATACAGATAAACGTTACCCAGGAAGGTCCCTCAACTCATTGGATATGGTCTCATCTTTGTTGACTCAACGACAAATTTTCATACAAAAGTGCCTATGGTCCTTTGGAAATTAAAAATTTTAAAATATTTTTAATAATTATTTCGAAATCAAAAGAGCGAATTCAAGTTTGGCTATTCCTTAGCTGACAGTATTTGTTGAAGAGTAAATGAACGGTTCGAAATTCAGGGCTATTTTTTCCAACATTTTTTTACAGATTATTAAGGCATTCACAAGGTGTGCTATCATGTCATAGTGTCATATTGTCCTAAGATTTTACACTAGTTTAAACATTTTATTGTTGCATTCCATATAAAAAAGTAGTAATATATTACAAGGTGTGCTATCGTGTCATAGTGTCATATTGTCCTAAGATTTTACACTAGTTTAAACATTTTATTGTTGCATTCCATATAAAAAAGTAGTAATATATAACAACTCTGGAAGCTATGTTTATTGAAGTGTCGTAATCAAACAGCTTTTTCTTATTTGCATTCAGTTATCTTGTAAATTTTAGTTGCAAAATTTTAGGAAAATATGACAATATGAAATGATAGCACACCTTGTGAATACCCTAAACATAATTTTTAAATTGAAATAATTAATTCCGAGAATTTGTGATGGTTACATACAATGTATATATTAAATAACTTGGAACACAATGCAAAAAGAGACGTAGTTTTTATTGAAATTACGTCTTGTAAATGGCATAATTATGATTTTAAATCACAGATTACTGGCAACACTGGCTGTGACAACAAAATAAGTTAGCGTAGCCCCTATAACGTTTTCCCACCCCTCTGCTCTCAAAAACCAAATCGTGCCTACTTCGTGTTGCAATCGTGTGTTTCCAAGAAAGTCTTTCTTAGCCTCTTGTTGCAGCCAACTTCCAGATTTGATCTGTTGATCCTGCCAGGGTGTCACTCGTGCAACGAGCATTGAACAACTTGGCTACAGCTTGGTATGAAACTGAAGTTTGTCTCGGTTTGACCAGAGTGTCTGAACGATGGCATTGCCTAATGTTGCAGTTAGTTCAATCTTCGAAGAGATCAACAACAGTGGGACTAAAAGTCAAAAATAAAAATCAAAGCGCTAGAAGGAGTGCAGCACTCAGCATGCGGTCGTTGGGACTTCGTCGATCTTGTTGCTGAGCTGGCTGGTTGTTGCTGCTTAAATGTTGCATGTTATGTTTGGAGCGCCAGCTGAGCTTCCAATGAATGTTGTGGTTCTTCCTAAATGCAATGTTGTTTGGAGTGTTTTATTTTTTAATTTTTTCTGTAAGGTTGGCTGCTTGTCGACAACATGAGATCGCTCCCATTGCCGCAGTCTATGTGTCTGTCCAATGGAGTCAACGAAGTTGTTGGCAGTTTTCCGCTTGACTCACGATCGATGATTACTGCAGTTTTGCATTCTGACGCACGTGTTCGCCACTCGCCACGTTGTCGATCGGTTGGCGCGTTGTAGTGATTTTTGACGAAGATACATTTGGTTCGGTATTTGGTAGGAAATTTAACTTTTATTTAAAAACTATAATGTTTCTACGATTATTTAGAGCAGTTAAGGGCGATGAAGAAGTAAGGAGAATATCTTGTCTAATAATCTGTAGACATGTTTTGAGCGGATGATTTTGTTATTTCAAGTGTGGGCAGTCATGAACCAACGATTTCGGACAGAATGCAGAGTGCCCTCCCTATAACTTCAAAGTGGTGTAAGGAAAAAGGGTTAAGCATAAATCCTGACAAAACAGTTCTGTTACCCTTCTCCAGGAAAAAGAGCCTAAATCTGGTAAGATCTACCCTGGATGGTAATTGATGTTCCAAATTGTTGACAAAAATAAGGTCAAGTACTAAGGAGTGATTTTTGACAAGCAGCTCCGTTGGAACACCCACTTAGATTCAATTACAGGCAGGGCAACAAGTGCCCTTTTTGCCTGTCAACGCCTCCATGGCAAAATGTGGGGCCTCAAACCGAAAATGATTAATTGGACGTTTACAACAATTGCGAGACCTATGGTTACGTATGCAGCGCTTGCATGATGGCCCAAAGTCCAACAGCGTACAGCAGCTAACCAACTGACAAAGCTGCAAAGAATGGCGTGCATTAGTTTCACTGGGGCAATGAGAACGTGCTCATCTGAAGCTCTGAATATGATACTAGGGCTACCCCTCTTAATGATCATTATCGAAAAAGAGGCATATCTAAGTGCACTAAGAATGGAGGAAATTGGTGATTACAAGACAGGGAATTTTACGGGTCTTTTGAAGGTACTCAAAACCTTCGAAAATGACCCCTTTTTAAAAATCCCGTGACAGGATGCTGCCGAAGGTAAACTTCTTAAAAAGCTACAAGGTCGTTATACCCAATAGACAACTATGGAGGAATGATAGCTTCACAGTTGATCCTGGCTCACAGAAATGGTACACTGATGGGTCAAAATTCGAAAATATAGTAACGGGAGCGGGGATATATGGTCCCAATTACCAAAAAGCTCTTCCAATAGGATACACGCCGACAATATTCCAGGCGGAGGTATATGCCATTGAAGTTTGTGTCAGAGAATGTCTCCGCAGGAAATCAAAGGGGGCGCAGGAAATCTACATACTTTCAGATAGTCAAAAGGCTTTAAAAGCCCCTCAAGCCTACGAACTTGAATCAAGACTAGTCTCCAACTGCGTAGAACTATTAAATACGCTGGGACAAAGCAACAAAAAAGAATTATGGTGGGTTCCAGGCCACGAAGGATTCGAAGTCAATGAAAGGGCGGACTGCCTTGCCAAAAGAGGAGCGTCTTGAACTCTTATAGGAATTGAACCACTCTGCAGCTTAGCAAAAGGCTACATTCTAGAAAAAAAATTAGTATATGGGAAAATAAGAAATTTCAGTGCCACAGGAACAACACCAATAAACAGAGGCAAGCTAAGAAATTTGTAACTCTAAGTAAAGCAAAATCCAAAGATTTACTCAAGCTTAGTAAAGCAGACCTTACAATTCTCACCAGTTTCTTCACAGGTCACTGTACACTCAGATACCAACTTAAAAAGATGGGTCTTTCTGAAACAGACGTCTGCAGACTATGCGAGAAGGAAGAAGAAACCCCTGAACACATGAACCCCTGAACACGTGAATGTCCGGTAGTCCACAGCCTAAGACAACTTCATTTTGGAGGGGAAGTAGTGCCCCCGTCAACAATTTGAAACACCAAGCCAGAGACAGTGCTGAATTATATAAAAAGCCTAAATCTTGAGTGTTTATTAAGGGCATGCACAATAGATCCCATGGGTCGTGGTGCGCATGGGCCCACTATAAACTAACTAATTACCCCACCACACTAATGGCGTGCCTTTTTTCACCACACTAACGGCGCACAGTGCGCTTTTTTCGATTTACGTATGACATTTGCATTATGTGAGAAACTATACAAGCTAGGGCCATGAAATTTTGTACAAATGAGCTTAATTAACAGCACAAAAAATTAGAATTCTAGGACCTCCCATACAAACCATATTTTTTTTATTAAAAAAAAAACTTATTTATGTTTTTAAAGAGAAAATTTTTCTTTAATAATGTTTATTTTACTTGAGCTAAACGTCATGCTAAAAATATTTCAAATCGGATAACTTTTGCATGTCTCCTATAAAACAATATTACCAAATTAACGAAATTTAAAAAAATTTATTAAAAAAATGGTTGCTAATATAAAATAAGGTCATAACTTGTTTTAAATTATGAATTCTATTTGATTTTTATTTAAATTTAAGAGTACCTACAAATTGTCTTGGAAATTAGTGCATTTTTGGGCAAAATTTGATTTGTAAGACTTTTTTCATATTAAGTGGTTTTTCTTAATAGCAGCTAGATGCAGCAGATCCTTTCAGAAACAGAAGGTCGAAGTATGGTATTTTATGATAGCTAAAGCCTTCGACTTTAGTAGTGCTTAATTCGCTAGATATTTTCTACTAAATTTTACTTAAACTGTCATTCCTTGAAAAATTTACAGTCATATTTCAACGATTTTTCTATTTTTATTTATTAACATTTTTTATTGTATTTTATATTAAATTCAAAGGCAATTAAGACATAAGAAATAAAAAAAAACAAAACGTAAAAATATACTTTGTGCTTGAAGTTATTATTGTTTAAACTTGACTTTATTTTTTGGGTTTTATTGAAAAGTTTCAACTTTGACGAATTTTATAAAAAAAAAAACCATACAATACATCAAGTTTTTCATGCCAGAGTTATAATACATGTTTTATAATCTGACAAATAAAAATATTTTTTTTTAAAAATTTAACGAAAAAAAAACAAACCCAAATGTCATCCTAATATTAAAAAAGTGCACTGTGCAGTGGGCTAAGAAGCTTTCCCTACCTGCAAATTTTTTCAAAATTCGAATTTTGTGCTGCGATGCACGTAAGTTGTGCTACGATGTGCAATAAACAGATTTGAAAGGTTCTTAAGAAGTTTGCTTAGATCGCAGTTTTTATCTATTCTAAAATTTGGTGAATGTGCTGTAATGTGCTCAAGTTGTGCTATAATTTCCACATATAGGTTTATGCATTGTAGTAGTTTGCCCTGCTTTGAAGTTTTAAAAATTTTCATTACTTGTGCTTTAATTGCTTTCAGTTATACTGCAATGCACTATAGCTTAATAATATAATTATCAACATAACGTGTCTTAACCCTTTATACGGCTATGTAACAAAACTGCAACAAACCCCAAATCACTCCATAATTTTGCACTTCTGTAAATTGCAGTATCTTTCACAGCAGTAACACATTAGGCACAAGCCGTACACAATGTCAGAAGCAATCAAGAAAGAGAGGGAGGAATAATTTGTTGTTTATTTTAGCTCCAATTTTTTTGTCGATCAGTTCGGTGTTGTGTGAACACGTGCAAGTTACAAAGTAAAAAAATATATGGTTTTAGCGAGATTGATAAATTTATCTCATAAAAATATAATTAGTAAGTATGTTCAAAGTTTATGTATAGCAATTGAAATAGGAAATTTCGCATGTATACCTGCAAAATTGAAATTTTGTGTTTGTACCAGATATGTAACATTGCCTTATATTGTCTGTAGATTTCGTAACGATACTACAACTGATGCGACATATGGTTTTAGGGCAAAATGACTTCAAGACGTCTAAATAATGAGGATATTATCGAAATACTCAACCAAAACGACGACGACAGCGAAGATGGCCTAGATTTCGATGAGGACAGTATTGCTGATCCTGATTATATGGTGGACATACAAGAGATTGACTCATTTTCAGAAAACGACGATTTCGATGAGGAGGAGCTTTTCGCCGACATAGAAGGCGATAATATTACACCAGCACCATCATTAATACCTACAAACCAATCAATTCCGGTAAAGGCAGGACATGTGCGTGGAAAACCCACAACTTCACGAAAATCGATACCTTTATGGAAACAAAGAAACCTTATTTTGAATGAGCAACAACTCCGTTTTACAGGGAATAACACACTTCCCGATGATATTATTGGTCTTGATACTCCAATACAGTATTTTTTGTATCTGTTCGCTGTAGATATATTTGATTCAATCGCCGAACAAACAAATACATATGTATGTGGTTCAAAAGGATATTGGAGATCCATTTCGTGTAAGAGGTGTCGATATTCAACAATTTATAGGTTGCTAGTATATTGGAGCAATAAAATTGGAACACGAATAATTCAAGAAGTAATGTCACTAAAACAATCTGAAAAAATTAGGCAATGTATTCATTTTAATGACAATGAAAAATGTCATGCTCGATCTGATCCAAGGTGTGACAGGTTGTATAAAATACGGCCAATTGTCTATAGACTAAACCAGACCTTTAGAAAAGTTCCTCTTGAAGAATTCCTTAGCGTTGATGAACAAATGTGTTCCACTAAGGCAAAAAATTTCTTGAAACGATACTTAACAAATAAACCTCATAAATGGAGGTATAAAATATACGTTCTATGCGGCACTTCTGGATTTCCATTCAATATTGAACCCGAAACAGGAATGGAAAATTTCTTGCAAAACGGAGAACCTGATTTGGGAGCTTCATCAAATGTTGTCATGAGACTAGCTCGTATCTTCATTCAAGCTACCGCCAGAAAAAGAAATGGCAAAAAAGAAAAGGGGACATTCTATTGAATTTGTAACTAATATTGAAGGTGTTGAAATTTCTACGGTTTCTTGGAAAGATAATAAAGTAGTGAATCTTGCCTCAACTTTTGCTGGAGAATTGCCAAAGACAGTCGTAAAGAGATATGACAAAACACAAAAAAAGTACATAGAAGTTGAGCGGCCACAAATAGTTGGGGAATATAATCGCCACATGGGTGGCGTGGATCTCATTGACACTATTATGGGAAGATATAAAATCGCTATACGTTCCAAACGATGGCAAATTCGGTTCTTTTACCATTTATTGGATCTAACCATGTCTAATTCATGGCTGTTATTTAAAAAAGTGAGAAAATCCAAAAATATGAAAGATAAAGAATTGTCTTCGTCAGAGTTCCGCCTTGATGTTGCGACAACACTTTGCAAGATGGGAACTAAAATATATGTTAACACCAGAGGATCACTTGAAATCGACATCCAAGCCAAGAAGCGTAAAGGTCCTGCTCAATATGTCCCTCCAAAAGATGTGCGGCAAGATCAGGTTGGTCATTGGCCAATGTGGGTTGATAAAAGAATTAGGTGCAAGTTTCCAAATTGCAAAGGCGTAAGTCAAACAATGTGTGAGAAATGTGGCGTTGCTTTATGCTATAATAAAAATAATAATTGCTTTCGTTTGTTCCATGTCTCGTAAAATTTTAAGCTCTTAACAGGCAATGTAACATAAATGTCACAAACCAATTTTTACCAAATAAAATTTTTTCCAACTAAAAAAATGAATTTTATAAAACAAACGTATTTTTTTATTAGCTACAATCTATCGAAAAATAGGCCTATTTTAATTTTTATGATGTTGCCATATAAAGGGTTAAGAACGCCAATGCATTCTTGAAAAATGTTGGCCTTGTTTTTTTGTGGCTCAAAAGTTTAAATTTAGAGTAAGTTAAGTAAGCTAATTTAGGTCTTATTTGGATTTGAGCAAATTTTAAGATAAAGTTGGAATTTATTTTGGACAAATTTGCACAATCTTCAATTTCTTCCGTAAATTTAAGAACTGTGCTATGATAAGCGTGATTTGTGCTGTTATTTGCTGTGCTGCTAACTGTAATATTTCTACCTAACAATATTTTACAAGCACGACAAATGATAACTTTGTAATGCAGTGTACACGGAGCCAAAATCCACCACATAAAATCAATAAGATCACCTAATCGAGCTATTTTATTAGGTTTTTATTAATACTATCAAATAATAAGAATTTATTATAAAGAAATCTTTTTAATTCCATAGAGAAAAATCTTATTAAAAATTTACAACTACACAGTAAAAAATTTGAGGGTAAATTTTATCTTTTTTATAATATTTGTGTGGTATAAACTTTTTTATTCCACAAAATTTATAAGTTTTA
Source organism: Dichetophora obliterata (assembly GCA_963920525.1). NCBI lineage: Eukaryota > Metazoa > Arthropoda > Insecta > Diptera > Sciomyzidae > Dichetophora > Dichetophora obliterata. The sequence continues at coordinate 198,898,388 of OY986438.1, read as the reverse complement.
TACCACTCAATATTATAAAACTAATAAAACAAATATAATTTAAAAAGTTTATATGGATATCATGTGTAAATCAAAATATATTCCTGTTCGAAAGAAAAAAATTCACCGAAATCGGGATATTTAAAAATATAGTGGTTTCGATTGGTCTGACGAGAAAAATGGTCTGGAAAAATTTATAAGATTTGATGGTATAACTTTTAAAACATTTTTGGTTTGGATTTATATGTATACAAAATAGCATAAAATTTATGCTCATATTGAACCCGAAACAGGAATGGAAAATTTCTTGCAAAACGAAGAACCTGTGTACTATCAAACATTTCTTAATAAGATTTTATATTAAATAAATGAAATGATGTGGTTATCTTATTAATGCTTTACTTTAATAAGAAATTTTTTTTTTCACTCTCCAAAGTTTAAGAAGAGACCACCTTAAATTAATAAGAAAATCTTTTTGATCTGTTTTTATAAGATTTTCTTATTGAACACCCTTTTAAGAAGGTAATACCGTGAAAATGCTACTTATTCTTTGCTTTAGCTTTCAGTCGTAATTGTGAAGTGAATTCATGAAGTTTATGTGCATTTTATGGATTTAATTTATTTAAAGTAAAATAAAAATATGTGAAAATGGATTATGTTTCCGAACTTGCTTTCGATGAGGCTGAAATTCTGAAAACTCAAACCATATTGCAGTCGTGGGACTTGAGTGACTCAATTTCGACTTTACTAAAAATTTATGGAGTAAACTCGAAGGAGGTTCTTCAAAAAATGGAGATGAGGATGTCGCTACTTTCTCTGAAGCCCTCGACGGCGCTAGGTATTTTGGTGACAAAGTCATTTTTTGTTAATTTAAAAAAACTTATTTATGCAACAACTTTGAACTTATTTTTTGGTTTTTCTGATATTTTATTTTAACAGATGTATTTTTTTTATATATATATATACAAAATTTATTTCCTAATAAATAGTAATAAACCATCAAAATGTCTTTTTTTACTATTACAGGCAATTAAAAATATATTTCTAGGCAAAAGGTTAAAAAAATTTCGTTTTGATTTAAAAATAATTCCTTATTAAAATTTAAATAGAAATCTTATTAAATCAATAAGATGTCCTAATTAAATTTCAAAAATAAATCTTATTAAATCTATAAGATCTCTTCTTAAAAATCAAGAAGTTTTTATAAGATTTTCTTATTGTTTTGAAAAGTGTTCTTATAAAAAACAATAAGATTCTTCTTAAAGTTATGTGGTTTGCCTAATAAAAAAAGTTCATAGTTTAAATAAGATTTTCTCTATGTTTTTAATAACACAATCTTCTTGAATGAAAACCATAGAGAAATCTTATCGATTTTCTTCTATTTTATTAGGTTGTTTTGCCTCTGTGTAGCTTTTTATTGATATATCAATCCGTGCCTTGACGAAAGGACGTTTTATCAACAATCTTCTCTCGTTTGCAACATTGTAGCACAACTTTAGTATTACACAGCACAACTTTTGTATTTCAGAAAAAGTAAAAGCTCTGTTAACTTCTTAAAAATTAATTTATATGCGAATAAATGCGAAAAAAGCAAGATGTAAATTTTTCAAAATGTCTTGACATACGGTTAAAAATCTTGGACTAAATTTAAAATTTTTTTGGATTACATATAGGAAAACACCAAACAAAGCTTACTTTTTAATACAATGAAAGGTTTAACATTTTTCAATCCAAAATAGTTTAGTTTTCAAACCGAAAAAAGTTTAAAAAGCAATAAATATCAACTTAAAATAAAAAACTTTCCTAACCAGTTCATGTATTGAACACACGTCCTCTGTTGTGCCGGTCCAACACCTTATGCACTCGTCCATTTCATTTGCTAAGAAAATTACGCTTATTTTGCATCATAACGAATGCAAGTAAACAAGCGAGCAGAAACGTGGGTTCGAGACCCAGCTTAATTAAAGTAAAATAAAAAATGTTTCGACCAGTTCGTGATTTCAACGCACGTCCTCTGATGTGCTGGTCCAATACTTTATCCACTCGTCCAACTCAGTTGTTAACATAGTTGCGCTTAATTTGCATCATTACGAATGCAAGTAACTCCTTTTCAGGAACGTGGGCTTGAGACTCAGCTAAATTAAACTGATGTTTGGATTAACGGTAGTACTTTTTGGATTAAAAATTCCTTTAAATCAAAGTTTGGAATAAAAAGTAGTCCAAAATTTTTAACCATGTAGTTAAACTTGAACACGTCAGAGCACAATTGTGATTCTCTCTCAAACCGTACAATTGTCAAACGAATCGATTTTCGGTAATGCTTTGTTCTTCCGAATGGGCAAATTCTATGCAAAAAGTTTTTAATAACCAGATATGTTTGGGGCTATTTCACAATATGTACTTAAAAATTTTAAAAGACATTCAGAAAGTATCTATACCAAGCTCCAAAATAGCTCTTCATCTTTCCTAGCTTAGCTCCACAAAAACTCTCCATCATAGCTCTCCACCCCTACAAAGAGAGGGATAGCACGCACGGGATAGCCAAAAGAGAGTTACGCAAAAATGATTACATTCACTGCGCAGCAATGGCTGCCAGGGACACCCGTACACAGGCACCTCCCTTTCACTGCAACTAAGCGAAAAAAGAAAATCATTCAGCGCCAGGACAATGTACGTATATCTATCTATACATTACATCGACGTCTACTACGTGCATTAATCGATTTTTACAACGCGATATGGTTGCCGTTGAGCTCTGCTCATCCTTGTCACAAGGCACTTTAATGGCTGCCAGTTTCCGGTGTTAAGTTCCGGCATTTGAAGTTGCTATGTCCCTCTCCCCGTTATAGAGCAAAATAATATAGCGAAAAACAAGAAGAATCCTTTTAATATTTGAAGGAAACACGTGCAAGTATTAAAAACTGTTGGGAAGTTTGAAAAGGCAGCAAGGAAGCCAGGAAGCAAGGCAGCTAGAGTGAATGAACGAGGGAACGTTTGCAATGAAGACGCACAAAACAATACAGACACGTGACCGGAATCAAATAAATGAGCTAAAGCAAAAAGTGCTGCAGTCGGGGAAAAGCGGAAACAGGATGACATTCTATGCGCTGCTTTGCTCGCTGTTGTACTTGCTTGCTTTTGTTGCTATTTGCCTCAGTCGTTTGTTGTTTCTGTTGCTGCTGCTGTATTGGGCTATCATACAACAATGTTAGACTAGCAAAAACCAACACTAAAAAGCACAATCTATATTTTGACATTGTGTGAATTATGCACACACACACACAGTTGCCCACTTCTGCCCATCTTTGCTTAGTTCATACAGCTTGACATCCTTCCCGCATTCTTCCCATGGATCGCATGTATGACTGCTTTGCTCTTCCTCCTCTCCCTTTTACTCTTGCTCTTCTTCTTAATTGCGTTCTTCATTGACGTTATGAATTTATATTGAAACGCGCTCTGGGCTAGCTTCAGGCTCGCGCTGTGCACAATCATGTCGAGACGAACGTCATGGGGACGGATGCACGCACTCTTGGAACACGTGCAAAAAGGACATTTATTGGATTTCTATATGCGATTCATTCCAATTAAACGCCAACATTGTTGAAGCAAATTGGATGTGTGTGTGTGCGGCGATGTAAACAGAGATGCACAGCTAAATGACATTGGTTTATTGATAAGTTGTTAGATCCTAGCTAACGGAGCTAAAGAGAGATAGTGTACTCAAAAAATTTTGTGTGTAAATATTACTAATATTGCTGCGTCCATTCTACGAATTTTATAAGTACTTTTCAGCCAAGAATAAGATTAGCAGAATGGACTTAGTTTTGTACATATTACGAATATTTTATTCATTTTCAAAGAAAAATAAATGTATGTGAATGACTGATCCTAACCCATTCGTAAATTGTACTGTGCAACGCGTATGTTGTACAAATAATATTATTACAATATTTACCAATGCTCTTTTTATTTATACGTACATTATTCTGTTCAATTCTTATATTGTACGAATATTATTGTAGTAATTATTTATTAATGCGTTTGTTTTTTGTAAGAAGTAATAACCTTCTTGCAAATTATTTTCATCGGTCAATTTGTTAAAAAAAAATGTATAGCTTACCAAACGAAAACCTAGAGGTTATTTGATATTGGTTATGATGATATTTGGACCAAATATCAATGATTTGTTTTGATAACTTTTCGAACTCTTTGATTGTATTTATTCGTTTAGCAGCGCATTGTAAAATTTTTTTTAAACTCATTTAATATTTCGTATATTTTACGTATAATTCGTACGATCAAACTACGAATGAATTTTATTTGCTAATATACATTTTACTTCGTAAATAGTACGAAACTATAAGTAAATGCTACAAATGCATGAAAGAAATTACGACGTTTTTCGTACGAGAAATTAATAATGTTATTATTTATATGTACTCAATTATTCGTACAATGCACTCTTACGAATTGTTGTTTTTTTGCTTACGAATATAATTATTATATAAAACGAATTAATTTGTAGATACTTCCATAGGTATTAGCAATACTTTACCAATAAATTCGTTAAGACATCATGATAGAAATACTTCGTATATTTTACGAATAATCGTACAATGCACAAATATTTTTGACACGAATGGCATTCACAGCCATTTTATTGATAAATTTTTGAGTGTGGAAAAAGACAAAATGCGCCAATCAAGCTTTTTTTAAAAAAACTTAATAACATAATGCTCTAATGTTTAACTCCATGTTGTAAGTAATTGGAGAGGTAAATTCAGTGAGACCAAAATTTTATTTTTTGTATAATTCTAGAGTCACTGCACGAACAAACCATGTACTAATGTAATTTAGTGATTTTTGATTTATACAATCTGCCAGCAAACCATATATATCGATGATTCCATAACAATTCGACTAACTTTGAGCAAAATCTGACCTTTATGTTTCCGATTTTTTTGAAACTTTGTAGGTTAGTAGTGCCTATAAAAATAACTTCAACTGTGTTTTTGTTTTTTTGCGAAAATTTTTTTTTTCAAAAGCTATACACTGTGAAAATATTAAAAAAACAAAAAAAAAATACAATTAATGCATATATTCAAATAGATGTAGTTTTAAAACAGCAGGTAGTACAGGAAAAAAGTGTGTATTTATTTTAAAGATATTGAATTTGGCTTTCTGGTGATTTATTTTTTTTGCATCATTTTTATGAAAAATGCCTTTTTATTTTAACCCGAAATTTTTCATAGTCTTCGCAACAAATTTTTTTTTTTAAGTGTAGTGTTTAATTAAGGCATTAATTTTAAAGATTAACACACAATTTAAGGTTGGGATTTCAACGGTTGCTAGTTTTAACGAATTTTTCAAGAAATGCTCACAAAATATTTCTTATTCTTACACCGAAAAATCTCAAATATCGTAACAATTTTTAAAAATATAAAAAAAAATTTTTGGTTTTACAAGTTCTTGGCTACATATGAATACTTATGAATTTATTTGAATAATAACATTTATTTTTTTGGATGTTCATTGGTATTAACACAAAAAAGGCATTTTCGGTACAAAAATAGGAAAAATTTTGTAGGCATTTTTTAAAAATAACGTTAAAAATAGCAATCGTTAGAATCCCAACCTAAAATTGTGTGTAAGCCTTTAAAATTAATGCCTTAACTCAATACCGAACTGCAAATATAAAAATTTGTTGCAAAGTCAAAGAAAAATGTTTCTAAAAATTTCAGGTAAAAAAAAGAATTTTTCATAAAATGTTTATAAAATATCTTTAAAATAAAAAAAATAAAAAAAGTACGCAGATATAATACTTTTCAGGAGACCTATCCTAGAGAAATTCAAAATTTTTTAAAATAGTGATGTCAGAAACGTGGGCGCTTTGACATGAATTCACCGATATGTATGCCTTTTTCTTTAATTTAATTTTAAAAATGGAGTATTTTTCTATTCAAAAAATAAAATTTCAGTAACGGTTAAGAAAAAACAAATATAATATCGTGTTGCATATCAAATTAAAGCTGGGTCTTTTACCTTTAAAACTAACTATTAAACATATACATAGGTTCTGTAGGTTAAATTTTTCAAACATTTTTGTGTTTTGAATAAAAAAATTCCACTATTAAACTTTTTGAAAAATTTACAAAAAACTAAATTTATAAAAACAAAAAAAAAATTAAAAAATTAAAAAAGATTCTTAATTTTTTTAACTTTAAAATAGGCTATTTTTAAGTTAGGAAAAATTTGGTATTTTAGGGTTAAGTTCAGTCATAGCAAGTTTATTTGTTTTTTTCAATAAAAATTATAAAAAACTATTTATTCTTTAAATTAAAAAAAAACTCTTATACACATTATAAAAATTATTTTTAACTTATTAGAGAATAAACTTTTTTTAATTTTTCGCTGTAATGTGGGGCCACAAGTGTCTTTTTCAAAATTTAAACTCTCCTAACTCAGCAACGAGCGAGCATAAATTGAGGAAACCAATGCCTGCTGGGAGCGCCCTAACTAAAGTTTTTTTTTTTTTCGTGCGAGGTAAATGTCGCTAGCGCTACGCGTTCACGAGATATACATCTAACAAGAAATCAGCTGGCCACGAATGACGTTACAGGGTTAAGATTAAGAAAAAATTCTTTCAAATCTAGCTGGTCGGGCGAATTCTATTCATTGAAATTTTTTTCAAAGCAACAAAAAAATATTTTTTTCGAAAAATTAAATATTGGAATTCATGTAGTTTTCGTATAATTTTCATGTTGGCTAGCTCATTCTAAGGAAAATAATAAAATGTGTTGCAATAAGAAATCTTAAGTTTTAAATTATCGCAATAATTTAAATATAAAAATTGTCAAAATTTTTTTAAAAATATTATCTGTAAAAAGATTACCCAAAAAAAAAAACCTTCAAAATAAAATAACTTCAAAATAAAAAGAATTTTTCAGAATTTACTATTTGTAAGAAATTTCACAATCTCAATATATATATTCACACATGTTACATAAAAAAATGCTTATTGTAGGGTATCCGTAAGAGATAGCGAAACATTTTTTTTGTATATTGTATTAACGTCTAAAATTTCCTCTTACGCCATGTTCTTTCATTTCTTATAGCTTAGGTTTTACTACAGAAATATTCTTTAAACGCTCATTTTTCAGGTCAAAGGTCACAAAACTCCTTCTCCCTACTCGTATTTATTAAAAAAAAAAAATCAAAATCTGTTCAGAAACACGGAAGATATTTTTCTCCTACGACAATTTCTATATACATATGAAGGCTTAAAACATATATTTGGGAATATAACTTTGGAGTGGTTAAAAATATTTACAAAATTATTTTCACATAAAAAATTTTGAAGCTGTAGAAATTTGTAAAATTATAAAAAAAACATTTTGAAAAATTTAATTCTCATCAAAAAATTCATAGGGGGCCCACAAGGCTCATGATTTTCGATGATAGAATCTGTTAATAGAATTATATGTCAAAATAAAGCTTTTTTCGCAGATAAATGATATGTCATATAAAAGAGTATGAAAAAAGAAAATTTAATATGGAAAAATAAAAACACAAAATATTTTGCTTATTTTTTGAGCAAAAACTGAATATTGTAGAAGTTTATTGAAAATGATATAAACCATGGAATTGGTGAGAAAACGTAAATCTTTTCTTATTTCTGCAAAGTATATTTTAGTTGATCTTTCAGACAAAGAAAACTTGATGAAAATCAATTCAAAAATGGCTGAAATATTGGCTAGCAAAATCAAAACTTGAAATTTGAATAGCTTTTTCTCATTTTGAGGCGATGATCTTGCTTCAAGGAAATACGTTGCACTGAGAAAATCTTAATTTTTTTAGGTATCTCAATAATTATGATGTCATTATAACGGGAATTTTTTTTTAACAAACTATCCGTAAAAAATATTACCAAAAAGCTTTCGTATACTGTTATAATTCTGAAGCAATTACGTTTTACATAAAAATACGTTGTACTGAAAACATCTAAAGTTTTCGAGATATCACAACAAATTTTATGTCAAAATAACAGATATCTCTCGAAATTTATTATTTGCAAGAAATTTTATCATCAGAATATATATTCACAATTGTAACATAAAAAATGATTATTGTAGGGTATCCGTAAGAGATGGCGAAAAATGTCTAAGGTATTTTTTGCACATATTATCAATGTCTAAAATTTTCTCTTACATAATGTTTTTCATCTTAAAAATTTAACTTCTGTTTAATAAATGCTCTTTTAACGCTCATCAAGGTCGAAGGTCACTAATCTAAAATGCAATCATACTGTGCAGCCAGACTTTTCATCTCTGAAACCTCATTCACTATTCTACCTCTTCCTAGCCCTAAGATTTGTTGCTAAAATTAATATAAACTTTCAACGTTAATATTTCGGGTCAGAGGTCATAAATTTAAAATCTAATATGATTTGGCACATTTATGGTGAAGTAGCTTTAGAATGATATACGTTTCATTGTCCTTATTCTAAAATAAATATCAGAAAAGTGTACGACAACATTTGATGTTTGCGTATTAATATATAAGATTTACTAATTTATTTGTAAAAGTTTCCGTATTCAATTTCATTTTTTGATACAAAAATACATTTTTTCAAAACTTTACAGTCGATTATTTCAAAATATTACATATGAGGTTTATCATGTTCTTCAATTATATTATTGCACAAATTATATGCAAATAAAAAAAATAAAAAAATTAAAAAAATGTATTTGCTTTTCAATAGGGCACCTTTTATGTCCACTCTATTCTTAATTGTTTATTGAAAAAGGTTGTATCATCAGACTTTTCACTCTTTAACTTCTTGTGGTTAGCGACAAGCTTCTATGCCACATTATTTTGGCGCTCAACACTGTATCTGCTCTGCGCTCAACTCTGCACTTCAATTAAGCTCCACGATGATTCTTTCAATGGCTTTGCAAATATTATCCGTCAGCAATATAGGAGGATTAGGAGCTCAAACAGAATGAAAGAATGTAACCAAATGAAATTACAAAAGGAAAACTCAATGCAAAAAGTAAGGTTTAACAACTTAAGTTAGCCAGAAACATTTGTGCATGACGTCGTTCGAAACGCATGTCCTTATTTACACTGAATTCCCAATGAAGTTTGGAAGTAGCAGCGGCCGATGCCACTCCTGCAAGTGCTTGCTCTGGGCCAAAAAAAAAAAAAAAATAATAAACGAAACAGTGCGTGTGCTCGTATATGTTTTATGTACTTGCAGATACACACATAATTGAAGTATTTCATTCCATTGCACACGTGCAGGCCTACAGGGGACATCACACACATTCGACGCAGTAAACGTCGTGCTGGACTCATGGGAGTCAGCGTGTACTTTGGCGAGCCGTTGGGTTGATAGGATGCATTGCATTGCAGTGAGTGTGTTGGCGTACTCTTGACGGCATCCACTCGCTGCGAATATTCAAATGCAAATTCAATACTTGAAGTGCTTGAAATTTTTTAATGATGTGACGTCGGAGTCCCAGCCAGCGCCTGACAACCAGTCGAACAACCTTTTCTTAGCAGTCGACGATGCAATAAAAGTTCTTGTTCCCATTCTTGGTAGTGTTCTTGTCATCAGTGTCGGGCGGTTGGGCTCATTATACGCCACTTTGGTCATTTGACCACTCTCCACGCTGGCGGCCATCAAGTGCGCTGCTTCGTCGTCGTCGTTATGCGTCGCAGTCGCACGCGTTTAATATCAATTTTTAATGGTGTCCCTTGGGGCCGCTTTTGCTCGAAATTTTTCCGGTTTTGATTTTATTTGAACGAATTATGTGCTGTCAGATTTGCATGCATGAAATGAGAGAACGTAGGAACGAATGCGTGGTAATGCGTTCTGCTGCGATCCTGTAATTTTTCGGTTAAGAAAAAAACCAAAAGATTGAAGAATGATGCGCCAAAAGTCCAATTGAAGCAAATTTGGCAATTACAGGCAGCGGTTACTAACGGAACCATAACCAGATAACAACATGTTCAGTTGGTTCAGGTGGTTCAGGTTGGTGCGTGCTTCATTTACGTTTTTTTTTAAATTGGGTTTTTAAATTTTTTTTTTGTCTGATTTTTAGTCTTGGGTGTCATTAGTGTTTGTACTAAATTTTGCGTTGAAGCATTTTGAACAGATATTAAAGTACAATAACTTAAGTGGTTTGTGCTTTTTGAGTGCCTATTGTATATTCTTTTGAAAATTGTTACTTCAGGCGATTGCAAAAGATTGGTAGGCTTGCATGAGAGATGAGTTTTAAAACTTTTAAGTTTTTTTTCTCCGAAAGGGCTCTTTTGATGATGACTTTTAGCTTCGTTGACTTGTTACAGTTCTTTTAGTCACGGGTAGTACTTTAAATTTTTAAACAGAAGTATTTTTTTTTATCTCGGGAGTTTAAAGGCTGCTCTAAAAGAAGTTTAAAATTATCTTGGTTCTAAGTTAGCGGAGCTAAATCAAAGTTGGATTTTAATCTAAGTTAATAAAGTGTTCAAATTGTAAACTAAAAGTTGCTGTTTAAATTCTCAAGTCTAGGATCCGCAGTTGAGGATTCTAGCAAAAGTATTTTTTTAGTGTACTAGAGGAGGAATCCTGTAACTTCTTCTATCTATTCTTCTATCTATATAACAGCCAATAAAAACCACTAAAAGTAGTAAGAAATTGATTCTTCGATAAATAGACAAGAGAGATAGTTGGAGGATAAAAGGAAGAGTTCAAAACTTCAAATAAATTTTAGTTCAAATTACATATAACAGAAAGAATAAGATCAATACCGTATACTGATAAAATAGCCTAGAACAAATTTGAAAAATAGCATGGAGCCCAAAGTCTGTTTATCATAGATTACCTTCTATCTGTTCAATACCCAAAACGATAGCATTGAGATAGCCATCTTCTCTATTTAACTCGTCTTGGCTTATAATCGAATTCTTCTTTTAGTGTTTTTTTTGCTCTTCTATAGGCAATGGCGTTTAGATTTGGCATATTATTGCCTAAGTTTGCTGTGACCATATGTACGTTCATTATTTCTTTTGCCTGGAAATTAATAATAATAAAGGGTATGCTATTTTTTATATTATGTAAAAGAGGTTCGATTTCCGTTGTGCTCTTGACTTCAGCACAAGAAAAAATTCTTACATTAATGGAAAAAAAAAGAATACAATAATCTTTCTTGGGCCAAATATTATAATTCATATACATTTTTTACAAGTGTAGCTTATGTCAGTGGGCGCAACCGGAAGTAGCCCAGTCAACCTAACAGAGAACTTGCGGAGAGTGGTAAAAATTAAATTTCTTGGTTTTTGGGGTTTTTTGAATATTTTTTATCCTAAAATCAGGGCCTGATATCTTGGCCGCTCTGGAATTCCTAAATTTTTTCTAACTAAAATAAAAAATATTTTTAAAAATAATTGAAGTGATTTCAAATTAGATATATAAGGACAGTTGCATGCAATATTACATGCAATAACAATAGAGTTCAGCTACTACAGCTTTTTCGCACTTTCTCCACATTAGATTATCTTAAGAACCAACTTAATATCATTGAAATATCTCAACAATATACATAGATAAAAGTGGTCCAAAACAATTTTAAGTGAAAAGTTAAGTGACAGTTAACGATATTGTTGCATTTTTGCAAATTCGTTTTTGAAAGATTGTGAGCACACCTTTAATATTATGATGTTGCAAATGCTTTACTACTAGTGATGGGTAATTTTTTGGTATCGAGTATTCTATATTTGATACTCGAAAATACTCGTTATCGATACTCAATACCGAAAAAGACTTGATACTTTTTGTTTTTTTCTCTATATTAAATTGAAAATTAAAGTACGGTGAATTATCCTTCTGTGCTAAAGAGCTACAGGTGATTTGCAACCACATTCGCATTTTTGCCATGGAGAAAATTAACGCTTTTAAAATTTGAGTTTTTTTTTATACTGAACCAATGCTCAGGGGATGCCCCCTATAAATGTGTAAGCATTGTGTTGATTCGGAAGATGGGTGATATTTAGTTGGAGGGTGAATAGAAGGAGTAGTGTCGGTGAATATTTGTTTTAAATTCTTCCGGGATTAAAATTCAAAACTGCCGGGAAACACACTCGGAGGGAGACTACTCCACAACTTAACCGTGCGACTTAGGAACGAATTATCACGGTAATGCAAGGTTCTATTGGACATCGATGCAATGATACAGGGGTGGGCTTGGACAGCTGCCCGAGTGGACCTGGGAAAAACACGAGCTGGTGGCGTCAGGCCATGTATCTCCCTTGAACACTTCCTATGGTAATACCTATACAGAAGGCTCAGGCAACCAACACTACGTCGATGCTCAAGAGAGGATGAAATACTGAATGAATAATAAAATTCTGAAACTTGCTGGTAACAGTGTTGTTCATAAACAAAAAATAATAAAAAATTATTTGACTCACTAAATTTTCAATACTAACGCAACAACTAACTTTTTCATGTTACATTTATAAGATTTTCGTTCTTTTGACTTTTTGTATGCATAGCAGTTTGTGTTTACCACCTTGATTTTATGAAGTTTATCAAACCGTTAGTAAAGAGTGTTTTTTATAAAGTGATACAAGTTTAAACCATAATAAAACATAGTAATATATTTTAAATATCAATGAAACGAGCTTTATTGCATAGAAAATTTTACGACATTCATATTTAAGTATGATTTTGGCCATGTTGCCGCCACGGCTGGCGCGTACAAGGCGCAATCTGGAACACCAATTTTCACAAAACTTTTCGCAGCATTTGTGGCCGTATCTCGCCGATAACTCTTCGAATGTTGATTTCCAGGTGTTCAATTGCTTGTGGTTTATCGACGTAGACAAGTGACTTTATATAACCCCCGAGAAAATAATCCAATGGGGTTAAATCACACGATCTTTGGGGTCAATTAATTGGGCCATTTCGTGAAATTATTTTTTCGTCAAAAGTTTCCTTGAGTAAATCAATTGTAGCGCCCGCTGTGTGGCATGTGGCTCCGTCCTGCCAGCCACATGCCACACACTCCGTCCTCCGTCCTGAACCACATATCAGCAAGATTAATGCCAGCTAATTGAGGTATGAAAAAACTTCGAATCATGTTCCTATACTGTCATGTTCACCATTGACAGTAACATTCTGACCATCATCGTTTTTGAAGACATATGGGCCAATGACTCCGCCAGCCCATAAAGCGCACCAAACAGTAATTTTCTGTGGATGTAATGGTGTTTCGACAAACGCTTGTGGATTCTCTTCACTCCAAATACGACAATTCTGTTTATTTACGTACCCATTCAACCAAAAATGGGCTTCATCGGAAAATAAAATTTTCTATGGAAATTCAAAATCAATATCAATTTGTGCTTCAGCCCATTCGCTGAATTGGCGGCGCATACGATGGCCGTTTGGCTTTAATTCCTGCACAAATTGAATCTTGAAAGGTTTTAAGCCAAGATCTTTTAGTAAAATCTTCCATAAAGTGGAAGGACACAATCCCAGTTGCTGAAAACGGCGACGAATTGATTGATTAGGATCATCTTCAATGCTTTCCTGTACAGTGGCTACAGATTCTTCAGTGCGCACTGTTCGGCGTCTCACGGGATGCACATTATCAGTAACAGTAAATGTGGTCCAAAAACGATATATTGTTCTTCGAATTAGTAGCTCTGAAGGACGATTATGTACGCCATAAAATGGACGAAGTGCACGATAAGTTTGACGAACAGAACCATTATTTTGATTAAAAATTTACACAATTTGCACGCGCTGCTCCGATGTAAGTCGATCCATACTAAAATGTCAAAGTAAACTTAACAAAAACCAACTATTTAGTGTTAAATGGGTGGTCAAACAAAGCAGTGATGCCAACTCAAAGTTGTATTACTCTATAAAAAACAACCTTTTAGATGCATCATGGGAATACCGTATCCTGATTTGCTAACTCAGACTCAATTGCCTTAGCCAATTGTTTCAATGCCACATTGATCAAATAAATTAATATCCCATATCACACATTGAGTTTATATTTTTTGTTTGTAGCTGAAAAAAATATAATTTTACTAACTAGGCCCATTTTGAGTATATCTTTAATATTTTTAGACACTTCGATCTGAAACTTCATGAGTTCTTGCGGTGATGCTTAATGAGCACAAAGACCAAAAGTTGTGTCGATCGGATTCAGTTCGTTAAATAAATTTTTCTTTTTATTATCTCAACGTCGAAAATTACCTACTGGGCCTAAGTAAGCCCAGGGGCCAGAGACCTCTCCCAGAGTCCCAAAGTGTTGCCCATCCTAGGGTTAATTAAAATGTATTCCAGCGTTTTACCTAATAAAGCGCTTAAAATTTGTGGAACGCTTGCCTGTAAACCTGTTGTGAGGCAAGAGCTGCTCAGATTTCTTCCGCGAAATGCCTTCTTTTTCCAATTCCGCACGTGCCTGGAAGGCAGTTTTACTGATTATAAGAGCTAAGAAGTTAGCGAAAAAAGTAGAGTTTTAATTGCAGCTTGTTGCGACATTATTTATAACAAAATAGACCACTTAACAGATATTTTAGTGTTGGTTTGTGAAATTACGTTGGTTTTTAGAAAAGTATTGGATATAAAAATATCGAGTAAAAAGCATCGAATATCGAAGTATACACGATACCAAAATATTCGATACCAAAAAGCATCGAGTTTACCGATCACTACTTACAACACCTGTCTTTTGTCTTACATTTTACGTGGCACTCCTCTGAAAAATAAAAAATTTTGCGAATTTCTTCCTCAGTCCATTTTTTGTTGGTATTTTCCCTTTTAATTTTCATTTTTAAAATTACCACCATTTCTTTTGCTCTGTTGTTTTTATTATAAATGAAATTTTTTGCTGCTAAAAATGTAAACAATAAAAACAACTGTTCAGAAAGTATCGGTGGTTGTGTTCAAAGCAAAATGAAGACATTCATTCACAATAGCTTTATGCAATACGATTAGATTTGCATATGCAACAGCCTTTTGCTATAGCATATTCATTAATATTGCAAATGCATATCAATGCTTTTTATTGTTGTTAAAGCTGCTTATTTTGCATTTGCAACGATACAACAACATCGTGAATTGCCCTACAGTTTTCGAATTGCCAGAAATAGTCAGTTTTAGGATTTTCGAGTTTCAAGAGCGATAACTTTTTACTCGAATTTTGGTTTTTATAATTTTTTTAACAAAGTACCTAAAAAATATCACATCGCCACATGAGATGTCATTTCTTAAAATTTTGCATTTTTGGATTTTTGGGGATTTTTTTCGTAAAAATAAAAATAGGTTTAAAAATACGGATATAGTCGTGATTACAAACTTTCAGATGGAGAAACGGATAGACGTGAAAAGTTAATGATGGCATATTTTGTAATTATTTTTTTAATTACAATATTGTTTTTAATAATTCAAAAAAATAATATTTTTTAGAATTATATATAAGCTTAATGCCAATTAAGTTCATGAAGCATCAGGTTGCAACAATAAGTTCTTTGCAGAACAAACCACCAAGCAGACTAGACAGCTGTTTCGTTAATAGCTACATCAACTCATCAGTAGTCTTCTGTGGTTTCTGCAGTACCATATATATAGATAGACGTTCAGATACATTGACAGATATCCTCTTTGTGTTTAATGTAGACCCCTGCCGTGTGGGCTTAACTGTGCTCCATCGCATTGAATCGATATTTAGCTTCGGCCAACGCCCCTGCGGAATTCAAAGGATCCACCAGACAGAGTCCCCCAATTTCACAGCAACAGACCAACATTAAAAGCTCTTTTGAACTATGCACATGACCGTGACAGTTTCAGCCACTAAAATTTTACATGATTTAACAATAACCATGGGCCATATCGTGTAAAAATACCGATTGGCACGCAACTTCGTTCTCATGTTACAAGAATTGACAGATCCTTGTTATGAAAACTAGGAGGCGATACCATACCACTAAACCTTTGGTACTGTTGCGTATAATAATAAGGATGAACACTACTCACATTGTTTAGGTTTCTCCGTCACCTGTCCTCAAATTTCAAAGGTAACAACAGTATATTGATCCGGTAGTTGCTTACCTTCCTAATATTTATTGTTTGAAATTATCGAGAATTGTATCTACCATCACTCTCTTACGAAAGTTACCAACCCGAGGTAAGCAAGGTGTAACTCGCACCGATCTTTCTGAACTCCAACCACAACCAGTACGGATGAAATCCTGAAGGACCAGCCCATGAGAGTCAGTACCCGGGCAAAAGGTTCCATCAGACAAAGCTCTTCAATATTCCGTCAACAGACCAAAAGTTCTTAGAACATTTATATATGACTGTGATACCTTAGTCACTAGTATTGTACATGTCTAGGTTAAAATAACCATTGGTTTCCCGATAATTTAATGCCACAAGAGAACCACAACCCTAATAACGCAATTTTGTTAGCTTACTTAAGGATTCTTAAACCCTTTTTCGGAAAACTTGGAAGCGTGCCATAGTATATCTTGACACTATAATAGGTCAAGGATTACTATGTCTCTTACATGGAACCCTAATTCCAAAACAAAGGTCTGCAGCCAACGATAGATCAGGTCTCATCGTCTTGATGAATGACTGTCCCCGTACTTAAGTTATATTGGACTAATCGTCAATTGAAAGCAGTACAATTCTATATGGTATAATAACTTAATACCATAACCATGCCTTCTCCAAGATTTGACAACAACAACCAAGGTTCAAGGTGGACCTTTTGTTTTATAGCAATCAGATGAATCATTCAAGAGCAGTGCCTCAAGAATGAGCTAATTTTGAGATCAATTCATGGGCCGTGTCCCATGAACTCTCCACCCAGTATCTAACCATCACCATTTTTCCTGGCGTTGAAATCGCAGACATCCCTAAATAGCTAAATCGACTCTGAATGTGATGATAGTAATAGTTAGTTTGTAAACTTTTTATGATTTTTTTTTTAAAAGATCAAAGAACCAAAGCATGCGCTCTATACAAACAAGGTTTGGTCTTTGATCTGAAAGCAAAGGGATAGATTTGTTTAGAGGAATTGCTTGGAACCATACGTGAATTCTTGATTAGGTGAAACAACCGTGAAAGGCAATTTGAATTGCTCTTAAGCTCGGCAAGCATTTCCAGCCCTTAGTTGTTTCTGTCCTTTAATTCCACATTTTCCACAATTTAGCTGTGGATTTTTAGTTTTCCAGAATTCTTAAATGTAGGAAAGAACAAAGAAAGTGGAAAGAACTATGCCCGAACCAGGATTCGAATCAGGGACCTCTTTGATAGTCTGGTTGATAGTCTAGCGCACTCTCCACTACACTACAAAGACCAAAAATGTCATACTCCTAATGAACTCCTGCTTTTAATTTATTTAAAAAATTATGTTATTAATTATTATTAATTATGTTATTGTTATATCTATTATTTGATTTTACATGAATTTATTTCTTAACTTTTTAGATCAACTAAGTTTTTGAGGATTACAACAAAAATTGAGGATCTCTTTTGTTAATTGTCGACTAAATTAAAATTTATTCAACGATTTTCATCAACAAAGGTTATTTTTTTCTTCAAAAATTATGTATCCTTACTTGAAATTTTTGTGTCTTTTTCAAGTCTTTTTTAAATTATAAAAAGTTTGAAAAACAAACATTTTGATGAACCAAACATTATTTTGTATTTCTACTTAAATTTGCTCCGAAACAACAAAAAGTTGGTAAAATTGTGTTGTAACATTTTTTGTTGGTTATTAAATTTGAATTTGTTTGCGACATTTGATAACCAATTCGCATGATTCTTTCTTGAGTTGCGATCCAAATTATCTCTTCAAGAATCAACTTTTGGGGGAAATTTTTTTAAAAACTTATTCACAGAATTTAAAAAATAGTTTTATTTTCATAGTCCGACTAGATTTGGACTATACGGAGCTGGGTTGTAATGATTTCTTTTTAATTTAATTCCACCTCAATTCCAATTCCTTGGAATTAGGTATTGGTAATTGTACATTTCAATTCCTCAGGAATGTAGCTGCAAGAACTTCTCAATGGCATTACAGGAATTGTAATTGGTAATTGAACATCTCAATTCCTCAGGAATGTAATTGCAAAAACTTCTCAATTACATTACAGAAATTGTAAGTGGTAATTAGACATCTCAATTCCTCAGGAACGTAATTGCAAAAAATTGTCAATTCGATTACAGGAATTGTAATGGATAACTGACCACTTCAATTTTTCAGGAATGGAATTGAAACAAAATTGTAAATTCCATTACGGGAATTGTAATTGGAATTTGAGCGCCTCAATTCGTTGGGAATAGAATTGGAAAATATTGCTTTGTTAGTAGATTAATACAATTTTGTGCAGGGGTGTGGATGTTGTGTACCGAGCACCTAGCAAAAAGTCGGCGGGATTGAACCGGGTAGCGTAGCAGCTATATATTTTGTTCTAACTCAAAATGTGGTATTAAATTAAACAATTGGTGTCTTCGAAAATACTTTTATTTGTAAAGATTTCATTAACCGACTAACAGTTGCAGTCAAATAAAGTTTTCTAATACATAATGAAATAGTTTTGAGTTGATAAAATAGTAATTGAAATTTTAACTTCAAATTACAATTCCTGTAATGGAATTGACGATTTTTTCCATCAAATTTATGAGAAGTTGAAGTGTTCAATTAACAATTACAATTCCTGTAATGGAATTGAACATTTATTCTAATTCCATTCCAAGGAATTGAGGTGTTCAATTACCAATTACAATTCCTGTTATGGAATTGTAGATTGTTCCAATTCCTTTTCTGAGGAATTGAGGTGTTCAATTACCAATTACAATTCCTGTAATGGAATTGACCATTTCTTCCAATTCCATTCCAAGGAATTGAGGTGTTCAATTACCAATTACAATTCCTGTAATGGAATTGACCATTTTTTCCAATTCCATTCCAAGGAATTGAGGTGTTCAATTACCAACTACAATTCCTGTAATGGAAGTGACGATTTTTTCCATTCAATTTTTGAGGAGTTGAAGTGTTCAATAATCAATTACAATTCCTGTAATGGAGTTGACGATTTTTTCAATTCCCTTTCTGAGGAATTGAGGTATTGAATTACCAATTACAATTCCTGTAATGGAATTGTAGATTTTTAAAATTCCTTTTCTAAAGAATTCAAGTGTTCAATTACTAATTACAATTCCTGTAATGGTATTGACCACTTTTTTCTAATTCCAATCCAAGGAATTGAGGTGTTCAATTACCAATTACAATTCCTCTAATGAAATTGACGATTTTTTCCCTATTACATTCCTGAGGAATTGAGAGGACCAACTACCAATTCCTAATTCCAAGAAATTGGAATTGAAATGTAATGAGTACTTTTTGACCCAGCTCTGGGACTATAGCACTATAAGACATCAGAAGTTTTCAGTGGTTAACCGAACACATTTAGGTTGTTGATTAGTGTTATTCTTATAGTGGCCTTCTGCTTACTTAGCTCTTACTCATGCCTATTTGGCGCCCACATCGTCAGCTTTGGCACATTTATTAAACGCTATTTTTACTTAATTTAAACGCACATTTCAGCTCATTTGCCAGATATGCCAGAAATGTTTGGGAAAGTTTGAATATATAAGGGCTATTCCCAGTTACGGGCAAATAGCTTTGCAAATGTATGCCCTACCAAATATTTGCCATCAACTGTGAGCACACTTTTTAGAACACTGTTGCAAACAAAACTCACAGCTGTTTTGGAGGAAAAAAAAAAACAACACGAACAGTATTTGTGGTGTTTTTCATTACTATTTATCAAAGTGCATTATTTATCACAGTCAGTTCCATATCAGAGTCTGTTAATTTTGTTTTATTAGCGGCGTTTGGTTAAAATGTGACAGCTGATTGATTGGCAAACAAGTTTTGCCCATGCTCGACTGTTTGCAATGCGATTTTAGTGTTGCAAATTTGACACAGTCGGGCAAATGCAAATCTGTACATTTTGTTGTTGTGTTGAAAATATTTGCCATCATATTTTGCAAATGCCACGATGCCACGCTATTTGCCCGTAATCGGGAATAGCCCTATAGTGTTTACAACCTGGAAAATAGATATTTTAAACAATTTAAATGTTATGTCGTACTTTTTGCAGCAGCTGTGTATGCAGATTATTAATAATTGCTTATACTAGTATAAATATGGCCAAAGGCCAACCTTAGACAGGATTGATTGCTGCTGCCAATTGTTGTCAACAAGATTGCCAGCCAGAAATGATGACGATGCGATCGAAGAACCACAGCAGCAGCAACAGCGACATATTTTTATGATGATTAATCGTGAACAACAGCAGCAACGCTGTCCTCCCAGCTGACATCTACCATGATGAGGCTGACTGTTGTTGTTGATCCTCGTTCGTTTTAAAATTGAAAATGCGCGAAAATTAATTGTTTTTCTCACAAATTAACACATGCTTTCTATGGTGGCAGCTCTACTTGGCTGACTATCTGTCCGTCTGGCTTTTTACTAGACTGACGAATATTCAAATTTTAATATTTTCATCATTAAATGTAGAGTAGAGTAGAAAAAAAAACATATCTCACATGGTTTCATGGTTGCTGCTGACATTTAGTAAGTGTTGCATGCGGCACGCGCGTCTTATAATTAATTAAAGTGCATTTAGACGACGCATTCTCAAGCCTTCAAGCTGACTGCGGCACCATATGTGAGACGATCGAGTCGCGATCGGTTGGCAGCATGGCACGCACTCACGAACTGAAGCACGCACGCAGCAGCAATTGGCCCTGATTTGGCTTAATAACGTCTGGCAGCTACTGCTTCTAAAAAACGGTTTTTAGTACACTTGTTTTATTGGCTGGCTGTCTTATTTTTAGTTAGTCTTTTCGTCTATCTGTCTAGCTGTCTGCCCGCCGATCAGCGGCATAATCTAACAGTTGCGGCCGAAGCGCGACATTCTCTAAATGCATTTACCATTCGTGTCTACCACGAATTCTTACAGACAGGATAATTTTGCTGCAATTCTAGGAAACAATACGCGCGATGCTTCATTGTTTTTGGCAACAGTTTTGAGGCATTTAAATAGCTACACTTTTTTTGTATTAACAACGCAATTTAAATGTTGCCGATTTCAACCTGTTTGGCCAAATGTTGGCTGAGTGTGCCTCTTTCTGGTGTGCCTCTCTGTGATCAACACGATCAGCGGCAACATCATGCTGGGCATGATGGAACATGTGTCTTCAATCTGTCATTTTGACATTTTGTCTGCCGACAAAGGTCTTAAAATTAGAGGCACCTTAAGATCCATTTAAATGCGTCGCAGCGCAAAAACTGAGGGAAGAGCGAATTGATTCTGCGTAAAATTTTGCAGAATTGAAAATACTGCTTTGTTGCTTTAATGTATGTTTTTTTGAATGCCAAATAAAGAAATATATTTGGCATTCGTCTGTCTTGTGTGATTTTTTTAAAATTGAAAAACATTAGGTGTATTCACGATTCAGTGCACTTGCGAGTGCAGTTGAAGACTTAAGGAGTTGTGCAGTTGTACAGTTAGGTTTTTGTGAACACACTACCATCACTATTTCAAAGCTGTCAAAATTTTTCAATGCACACAAGTGCACAACTGCTCAAGTCCTGAAGTCCTCAAGTTTAAGGCCGCGTTCATAGTGGACGCTTTGGCTGAAGCTGATGCATAAAGCTGCTTTGTCAAGCTTTTTTTGATCATAGTGAACGCTTATTCAACGCTGCATAAAGTAGCTTATTGAGCTTATAGCTTATTGGTGTTCATAGTGCGCGCTTTATGCTTATGGCTGATATGGTTTGTTTTCATTTGTCTCTTTGGAAAATAATGCCCTCAATTGCGTTTTGCAAAGTAAATTTTTTTGTTTAATGAATATGAAGATTCGCGATGATCGCCAATCAAAGATCAAACCAATAACAAACAAAAGTTCAAAGGAACTTGAAAACACAAAGCATAACAACGTTGGAAAGTTCAGCACAAAAAGTACCCAAGAAGAAAGCAAGAACAACGAAAACTATGTGAACAAACGAGATAAAATACACAAGCGCATACAACTGAAAAGCACCACAAAAGGACCACAACGCAACAACAACACAACAACAACACAACAACGGTTAAAACTTCAGCACAAAAAAAAAATCAACGAAAATATTGTAAACATGCAAAATAGATAAACATGTGCCGAATAGCATTTTAAAAATACTCTACAACAAAGCATAAAAAACCAAATTATTTTTCTGTGTGAGCAAGCGAGATGGAAATATAAGCGCTAAAAAGCATTTGAAATTAAGCTTTATGCTAGCTTTATGCTGGCACTATGAACGCTTTCAGCTTCTTCTATATGATTATACACAAAGCGTTTTTCAGCTAAACCTCTCGGCTAAGCTTAAAGCGTTTACTATGAACGCGGCCTAAGGCAATAGTAGAAAACCACTTGTGCAGATTTTTGACGTACGTGTATTTTGTTTTTGTAAACTGTACAAGTCCTCAACCAGGCGCCGATCCAGGGGGAGCTATGGGGCTCAAGCCCCCATATTAAAAAAGGACTTGTGCAGATTTTTGACGTACGTGTATTTTGTTTTTGTAAAATGCACAAGTCATCAACCAAATTTTTAAATAAATACTAGCAGTTACCCGCGGCTTTGTCCGCAGTAGGTGCGAGTCATTTCAGCATTTATATTTTTGGAAAGGATTTTAGTAAGTGGCTCATAAATAAGTGCCTACTGTAAAATATTAAAAAAAAATAAGCTAATCATTTTTGTAGGTCTTTCTTTTTCATAAAAACAAAATTAATTTTGTCCAAAATGTTATGAAGGGGTTTGATTTTCTCGGTTATCTCTTAAATTTCGATAACGTTGTGTATGTCTGCCTGTATTCGGTTGTGACGTTGGCATTTTTGTTTAATTGAATTGAAGAAAAAATATAAAATACCTACAGTCATTCAGCTCATGTAGTCAGTGTTTCCAAATAACCAATGTTAATTCTTCTTTCAATGTGATCGATGCACTAATTCCTACGCGATAAAATTATAAAAAATCATAGATTATTCACACAAATTTCTATTGATTTGTTTTTTTCAATTAGATATTATTTCAATTCACTTACATAAAATTTAGCATATAAAAAATAAAAACAAAACAAAAATGGCACAAAATCGACTAAATGGCTTAGCCCTATCAAACATTCACAAAAAAGTTGATATTAACCCAGAGGAAATCGCTGAAATTTTTTGCATATTAAAAAAATCGACGCATGAGTAACGCGAATTGGGATGTTGAAGATCCATAAGCTTCCATAAAATTACTTAATATTATACAAATAGCAAATAGCTAAACAAAGAAAGTAAAAAAAAGCATTTAAGTGCGTGAAGATAAATTCGTCAATCCGACGCTAACTTGGCGAAGATTCAAACCAATACTTTTGATCCGCAAAAAGTTAAATTCGTACTATTTGCTAAGTACGAATTTAACTTTTGGGAGGAAATTAAATTCGTTCTTTATGCAAAGTACGAGTTTAACTTTTGAATCGAGTTTAGCTTTTGGCACAATTTTGAGTGCACAACTAAGACTTTTGCCATAAATATTTTTTAAAATGTAGTGAAACTGGCGTTCATGGTACTAAGTTTCAATTCAAAAATTCTCAAAATCTGAAATCAGAATGTTTTTGAATTGCATATTACTGGACATGTGATTAAACCACCTTTATAACGATATATTTGCATTTTTGTACTGAAACTTAGTAACATGAACGCCAGTTTCACTACTTTTAAAAAAATAATTATGGAAAAAGTCTTAATAAGCTATATATCGCTATAAAGGTGGTTTAATCACCTCAGATTTTGAGAATTTTCGCATTGAAACTTAGAACCATGAACGCCCGTTTCACTACTGCCAGTTTTTACTTTGCATATATAATGAATTTAAGTTCCTCCCAAAAGTTAAGTTCGTACTTTACAAAAAGAACGAATTTATTTTCCTCCCAAAAGTTAAATTCGTACTGTGCAAAAAGAACGAATTTAATTTTCGGAGGAAATTTCCTCCCAAAAGTACGAATTTCCAAAAACTTAGCAAAAAGTACGAATTTAACTTTTTGCGGATCAAAAGTATTGGTTTGAGTCTTCGCTAAGCTAGTGTCGGATTGACGAATTTATCTTCACGCACTTTAAGAATTTTAAGTTGAATATAATCATTAGCTACTTCTTTTCTTTCAATTCTTACAAATTATATAAATTTTAAGCTTTTGATATGCTTTTAAATTACACTGTGCAACACATTTTTCTAACGGAAAAGCGGATAATACAGGATGATAGTACTAGTGTATGATAAGAAAACCCGAAAAGAAATTTGCAAAGTTAGCTCGATTTTAAAAGATATAGGCATTAAAAGTTTGCCTCTTGCAGAGTATTTTTTAAAAATTAAGTGCTCATTAAGGCGTATCAAATTACAATTTTTTCGAATTTCACATTCTAAGAGGTCACAAAAGTTGAAGAGAAGAAAATGTCTTTAAAAAAAAGTTGTTTTTTAAAAAAAATAGAAACGATCTATAAATGCCTTGATTTTTGTTAGAAAAACTATATATGTTTTAAAGCAAAATTAAATACAGACTTTAACTAAGTATATCTCGCCAAACAAGATGCAGCTCTCGATTTCTACCCTCATTGTCCTGTGTGAGAGATACTCGAATCCAAAGGTACACTCGAAATAGCACAGAACTTTTGATTGTTATCTGATTGTCTAAATGTTGGTGTTATTGATTGAAGTGTTTATGTTTTCTTTAAATTTGGCGAATTAAATATTTGCATATTTTTCGCAAATGCATTTTCTTGTTTTCAAGAAATGTATTTTGAATGCAAATTTATAAGTTTTTCAAAAAAATTAGGATAAGGTTTTATATATTTTTGGCATCAGAAGTGGTACCGAAGATAATTTTGTGAAGTTGGATTCTTAAATATTTTTGAACGAAACACTGTCTGAAAGTATTTTTTTAAAACACCAGGTTCAGACCACGATTCTTTTTTATGTTTCGATTTTTGAAAAAGATTTTTCTGCTTAGCATGAAATTTAATATTTCATCAAAACACCTCACCTCATCATTTACCAAAATGTTAAACTAAAATTTTTAGTTTCTGAGCCTGCCATTCGATGAGTCTCGATTGATTTAACAAATGCTTTTAAGATGTGTTTTTTAAAAAAAAAATAATAACCTTAAAGGAGATATCTGAAGAATTCAAAAAGCGAAAATTATTTTATCACTTCTGATGCCTGAGATATAAAGCCTTATATTATTTTTTTCAAAAAGTTGAAAAATTGCGTACAAGTATGCTTTTCTCAAAAAGCAGTAAATGCATAGGCAAAAAATGTGCAAATTTTAAATGCACCAAATATAAGGAAAACGTAAACATTTCAATAGATACCACTAAAATTAACACAATCAGATAACAATCAAAAGTTATGTGCTATTTCGAGTGTACCTTAAGATTCGAATATACTTCGCACAGGACACTGTGAATAAAAATCAAGAATGGTATCTTGTTTGGCGAGATATTGATAGTTAAAGTTTATATTTACTTTTGCTTTAAGGCAGATGTAGTTTTACTTACAAAAATCAAAGCATTTATAGATCGTTAGTTTTTACTGTTTTTCTCAAAAAACAATTTTGTTCCTGCGGAAGAGGGAGACATCGTTTTTTTGGGAGACCATCCTATGGAACTTTGGAGACCTCTTAGAATGAGAATTCCAAAAAAGAATTTTTTATTCGATACAACCTAATATATACTCATAATATTTAAAACGTAAATATAAATTATAAAAATAAGTTTACTGTGTAATAAATCAATAAATACAATGAATAAAAAAAACTAATTTGCTTATTTAGCCCCCAACACGAGCAATTTCTAGATCCACCACTGAAATTATGATACAAAGATTATTTTACATAAAAAATTGGAATAAGTCTAAATAAACAAAAATTAAAGAGCCCCCAAAAATTGATTTCTGGGTACGCGCCTGCCCAATGGACACAATGAATAAATAATTGTTCAAACACTTTTTACAAAAACAAATTTATGAGTCTGATTGTGAACAGAGACCTCATAAGCCAATCGTCCTTAAAAAATGTGCTGCTGCACTTGCTCAGCCTCTTTCACTAATTTTTAATTTGTCCCTTGAGAAAGGTATATTTTTGGATATTTGGAAACTTTCAATTATAGTTCCTATTCATAAATCTGGATCAAGACAAGACATTGGAAACTATAGACCAATATCTAAGTTACCATCAATTCCCAAATTGTTTGAAGTCTTGGTGAAAAAGCAGATCTATCAAGGCATTAAAAATTCGATATCTGAAAGCCAGCATGGTTTTGTCTCTGGAAAATCAACCTCTACAAACCAGGTTCTATTCACTCACTTAATAAAAAATGAATTGGAGAATGGTAAACAAATAGACGTTATTTTCACAGATTTCGCTAAAGCATTTGATAGAGTTCAGCACTCTATTCTAATTAATAAGCTCAGTCTAATGGGTTTTCATTCTTCACTCTTGTCTTGGCTTAGTGAGTACCTGTTAGGTCGTAGCCAAAATGTATGCATCGGAAAGACGATCTCAAAAGCAATAATTAATCATTCAGGTGTGCCACAGGGTAGCCACCTTGGGCCGTTGTTATTTATTCTTTTCATCAATGATCTTCCTAATTTTATACAGTACTCAGATTGCCTTATGTATGATGATGATGTTAAGATTTTTAAATCTGTAAGCTCTCTCAGTGATCAATGAAGTTTACAAAGTGATTTAAATAGTCTGCACTCATGGTGTATGCTAAATAAACTAAATTTAAATTTGTCAAAATGCAACATAATGTCATTTTATATGATAAGATCTCCATTGTTTTTTGATTACTCAATTTTATGCAACGCCTTGATTAGAGTAGATTCTAAATCTGATCTAGGTGTACTCTGTGATAAAAAGATGTCATTTTCAGGTCATTATGACAACATAATCAGCAGGGCTAATGCTATGATGGGATTCGTTAGACGCAACACTAGAGAGTTTGCTGACCCGTATACCTTAAAGACTCTTTTCATTTCCATTATAAGATCAATACTAGAGTATGGGTGTGTAATATGGGACCCATTTTATGAGTCGCATAGTACAAGATTGGAAAAAGTCCAAAAACGTTTTACTCGTTTTGTTGTGAAAAAACTAAATTGGAATTTTATGCCAGAGTATAGCTCCCGATGTGCACTTATTGGGCTTAAATCGTTGAGTTCTAGAAGAAAATATTTTCTTATAACTTTTGTTCGAGATCTTTTAATGAATAATATTAACTGTGCGCCAATCCTCGCCCGTCTAAATATTTATGCTCCGGAAAGACACTTTAGGCAAAGAGATTTTCTTTACATTCCGCACCATAGAACTAACTATGGCCGGAGTGATCCGATTTTTAACATGTGCACTGTCTATAACAGTGTAAGTGCTCGTATAGATTTCACTCAAAATAGAGAGGCATTTAAGCAAACTGTATTGAGTATTGTATAAATCCTTAATTTTATATTCTTATAATAATTCCATTATAATTATTGTTTTAGTGTAATTTAAGATGCAATTAATAGACTTAAACATTTTTGTCGATAGTTTATACATAAATATATAAATAAATAAATAAATAAGCATGCATTTAGAAAGAACTGCCCAGCAAAAAAAGTGCTTCCAAAAGAAGCTAAAGAGGAAAGCAAAGTCTTGAATGCCATCCCTTCCACTTTCATACCCAGAAGGCATTCTTTTAACATATGCATGTCATTGCAAGGAATGCTTTCCTTAGTCTTCTCTAGAAGTGCTTCTAGGACTTTTTCAATGGAAGCTTTCTTTGAGCCCTTCAATCAAAGGATTCTAGTAGGTGTTTTTCAGGAGAACTTTAAGAAGGCATTCGACAAGAAGGCTTTTTGTGGTTTGAGGGTTAAAAAATCCCTTGGAAAATATCCCTTTTCCCGAAATTCTAGCGATTTTGGTGTTGGAAATGAATAGTGTTTGGGTTTTTTTGGGGGATTTAAAAAAATTCCAAGGTAAAATATCCTTTTTTCTGAACTTCAAATAATTGAATGTCTTCCAGAAGTAGTTTATAAAAATGCCTCTTGAAAGAACTGCTTTATAAGGCAAAGAAAAAACAGAGTTTGATCAATAGAATGTCTTCTGGAAGCAGTGCCCCTAAGAATGCATGTCACATTTGCATCAATAATTTTGCTGGGTGTTTTCAGATGCTTCATCGACTCGACCTGGCGCCCGTTTTTATAAACTTGGGCCGAAAGAATGTCCCATAGGTTTTCGATAGGATTGAAGTCATGACTAACAGCAGGTCACTACAGTACGGGTATATTTCAGATTTATTGAAAGTCATTTGTGGCTTGGGAAGAATTTGTTGGTGCGTTGTCCTGCTGAAAAGTCCAGTTATCCTGGTATTTATAGAATGTGAACTATATAAAAATATATAGATCGATTTGTACGAAATAAAATACAGGGAAGACTTTCAAAGTATCTGAAATC
Organism: Dichetophora obliterata; assembly: GCA_963920525.1. Lineage (NCBI taxonomy): Eukaryota > Metazoa > Arthropoda > Insecta > Diptera > Sciomyzidae > Dichetophora > Dichetophora obliterata. The sequence goes on along the minus strand of OY986438.1, from coordinate 198,869,813 downwards.
GGCTGAAATCATAAATGATACCCGCCCATGGTTACGCGCATACCTAATTTGTCGTGGATATCGAAAATTGTGCCGGCATTTCTGGCAACCGTCGGGTTGAACTTTTTCCCATCACCATCAATATTACATTCCCAAATTTTTTCTCACAAAAACACGCAAAAAAGCAATTGTGCACATATAAATATTTTCTATTGTACACACGAGATTTCATGCTATTTTAGATTAACGGTACTACGAATACGAGGAAGAGAATAATTTTCTATTCGACTAATAAACTTCGTCCTGTAAAAAAAAAATTTGGCAAACTAAGAAAAACTGTATTGTTATAACCCAGGGAGAAAAAAGAAAATATATTTGTGCACATATAAATATTTTACTGTGGCATATTTAACAGCCCTACTCTGGAAAATTAACAATTCTTAAGCAGTATTTTGAATATTTCTATGTGTTTGTTGTAATTTTTTGATTTCAAAACAAAATTTGAAGCTCCAAAATAATAAATTTTGATAAAAATTGTCAACTGTTTTTCAGTTATAGACAATTTCCCCAGCAAACCAAAGTTTCCGATTAGTTCGTTACTATTTCGAGCATTTTTAACGAATTCGTAACTATTTCGCAACAGTAATTTCGGAACATTTTCGAATAATTCGAAAGAGTTCCGAAATCAAATTTTCAAATTTAAATTGTGAGGTGTTCTAAAAATTTCGAGTTGAAAAAAATTGGTAGGCCATGTGCCTAGCTGCATTGTAAATAATTTGCAATTTGTAAAATAATTTAGTTTAAAACAACATTTTCTTTAAACAGATGGTACTAGATTTGGTTCTAATTTTAAGTTTTACAGATGCAAATATAAACGACATGTCAAATTGACATTTATATATGTTCCGTAATAGTAGTTGTAAAGGATCTGCAATATTTGGCATGTCAGATGTACGAAACATATAGTCTAGGGCATCTGAAGTGGATTGATTAACTAATCTTTGATTCGAAATTGTTTTTATAATTTTGTATTACATACGGTACAAAAATCATTAAAAGATCGTTGCGAATTTGATGCTTAATTTCGTACGAATTCAGTGCTACATTTCGTAAAGAAATTGTTATGAGTTTGCTATGAATTCGTTACGAAAACGACTATTCAATTCTTTACGAATTTGTTAGGAATACGATACGTCAATTCTTTACGAATTTGTTACGAATACGATACTCCAATTCATTACGAATTTGTTACGAATTCGTTAGTAAAATTCCTTCCGAATTCGTTACGACAGTTCGTTACGAATTCGTGTCAACCCCTCCATACGATTTTCGTTACGAAATCGGAACGAATTCGGATGCCGAACTCGGAATCCCAGCAAACCAAAGTTTCCAAATTCGTAACGAATTCGTTACGAATTTTTCGAAATTATTCCGAGTTTGGCATCCGAATCGTTCCAATTTTGTAACGAAAATCGTATGGAGAGGTTGACACGAATTCGTAACGAATTGTCGTAACGAATTCGAAAGGAATTTTAGTTACGAATTCGTAACAAATTCGTAAAGAATTGGAGTATTGTATTCGTAATGAATTTGTAACAAATTCGTAAAGAATTGACATCGATTTCGTAACAAATTCGTAAGCAATTGAATTGAATTGAATTCGTAACGAAATGAAGCATCAAATTCGCAACGATCTCTTAATGATTTTTGTACCGTACGTAATACAAAATTAAATAACAATTTCGAATCAAGGTTTGGTTAATCGATCCGCTTTAGATGCCCCAGACGATATGTTTCGTACAAATGACATGCCAAAAATTACAGATCCTTTGCAACTACTATTATGGAACATATAAAAATGTGAATTCGAAATGTCGTTTGTAAAAATTAAAATTAGATCCATATCTGTTTTAAGGAAAAAATTGCTTAAAACTTAATTATTTTACAAATAGAAAATTATTTAAAATGCCGCTAAGCCTAGCAGTTTTTTTCAACTCGAAATATTTAAATATCACAATTTAAATTTGAAAATTTGATTTTGGAACTCTTTCGAATTATTCGGAAATGTTCCGAAATTACTGTTGCGAAATAGTTACGACTTCGTTAAGAGTTCTCGAAACAGTTACGAACTAATCGGAATTCAGACAAATTCGGAAACTTTGGTTTGCTGGGATGATTTCGAAAAACTTTGGTTTGCTAGGTCATTCAAAAATTTAGTTTTTCGAGCTTCAAATTTTGTTTTGAAAACAACAAACATATAGAAATATAAAAAATACTGGTTAGCAATTGTCAATTTGCCAGAATAGAGCTGTACAACTGTGCTTTATTGATGTGACAAAATTTTCGAAAAACTGAAGGAGAGTAAAAAATTTTTATGAAAAATTGCAATCAAAATTGTTTATTTGCACAACAGAGTTTCATAATAACTGATTCCCAAAAAAGTTTTACGAAAGAATTTCATTTCGCCATAGAGAAAATTATTTGCTTAAAATTATATGAAGTAGCACAGCAATTTACAATTCAAAATGAATATAAGGGGATGGCAAGGAATTTCCGGATCACGTGTGCAAACATTAAAATAAAGTGCTAGGTAAAGCAATACTTAGAGAGAACATAAGTGATGCTTCGTTGTCAAGCTACTTCAATAACTGTCAGGATAACAACGAAAAATTTTAAACCCTAGAGCTATCCACCAGAACCATTACTATTGTTCACTAATGAAAAAAAGTGTTCAGTGAAATTTATAGAACAAGTGTTTTGAGTGTTCGAAACAAAACATTCCAGTGCAAAAGGAAAATAAATTTCGAATTTAAAAATACTGCTTTTACTTGATTTTTAAGGTATGAATTATTCTCTGTCATCGCTTTAGAATAGAAATTATACTTTAATGAGTTTATTGTAGGTTGACCGAATCTTTTCATAAAAACACTATGCTAAAAAATATTTTTTAGATCTAAGCAGTGTTACAAGGCAGGCATTTAAATATTTATGCTTGTATCTACTAATGTTTTTTGAAATCACTCTCTCATTGGGACCCCCAACTGTCTCAAGAATTCAAATAAAATAACTTGATAAGATCCAGCTGACCACAACAACTCAATGATCGACTCACGAGTTCGTGTGTAAAGTTTGAGAAAATCATTCCAGTGCCATTAATTGGCCATACAGTTAATACAATAACAATTTAATTAAAAACAAGTTCTAGTCTTTTCAATAAAATTAAAATTTCAATGTGAAGACACATCCGCATTATATTTATGGCGGTAAATTTAAATGAAGAACCCGCATTTAAGAAAACTGCGTGAAGCGTGTGCGAACCAACTTATTTAAAGTGCAATTCACTAAAGCGCTTAATAACATATCAATAAAGCGTTCGTAGAACGCTCACACACGCTCATATAACGAACATTAACAGCGCGTTTGCGCAGCAGGAGTGCGACAAAAACAATTTTGATAAAAACTAATGCATGTAGCAATCAATTTGAAACAATTAAAGAAACAAAATACAACCTAAGATAAATAAAAACAATAAATTTACATGCAATATAATAGTAAAACTAAATATCAGGAACCACAAAAAACATGATCAATATGATCAATGTCAGAAATAATGGAGCAATTACGTTCTATAGCTATGAATTGCTCACGAGTTTTGCTGAACTCTGCTAAAATTCTTGGCTGGTGTTGATTTTTTAGCAAACAAAATATATTAAGTGATCGTTTATTGATATAGTGTGTGTGATAATTAGTGAATAGAAACAGTGCTGAGATAGCAATGGAGGGGAAAAGAGAAGTCATCTCTCAACAATTCATGATGATGATGATGATTATGAGAATATTTTGTAGTCTGTTATTTGGCGATCAGCACTTAATGATCAATGAAAACGATAGATGTGATGATCGTACAGCACAGTTGCTGTTCACTGCTGCAGCCTCCACTGTAAATTTATATGAATTAATTAGTGTGTTTTCCTAATGAGCAGCAGGAATTTAATGGATTTAACGTCAAACACCTGAAGTTAACGTAAAATTAATTATGCCATTTTCACATACCTGACATATTTGATTCCCCCTGCACCATCCCTTAGCACACAAAACCAATCTAAGCACCTGCAGTTAATGTAATTTAAACCAATCTATTTGAAATCCATACAGCGGGAAAGAAACTTATAAACGTCAGCGGCTGGCGTAATCCTAACCCGCAGTGACAATGGATAGAATGCATGGAATTCTCATCAGTCGAGTTGTGTGCCGATAAAACACCAAAGCCCTAAAGCAATACCAGAACGAAATAGGAAAGAGCAAAACACATAAAAAGAAACCACCCTTAGCACCAAGTGTGCCAAAAACCACCCAACCGCCCACTGAAACAACCTGGCCTCATTTCTTACTTACTCCTGCCGCACACCGCACCGCATATAGTCGATGGTTTGGCAACTTTTTGCCTTCTATGGCTTGCTTATGGCTGGTTTTAGCCAACTCATGAATATATTTGAACTCGTTAACTTTGACACACCCCAACATTTGTGGGGTAGTTATCGCTCTTCAGCTCGCCCGCCTTGATGAGGGTTCCGCCAGCCAGTTCGTTTGTTCAGAGATGTGCTGCATTGCTTGGGTTTCCTCAGTTTTGCCTGCAAATTTTGTATAACATCCCTGTCGTAACTTTGCACGTGCACATTTTAAGGCTCGACAACGACAACATCAAAGCCAAAGAGCTGTGGTATGCTCCCAATTGGGGGGAACGACCATTGAAAGCTTTTTGGGGGGCAAAAATAACTGCTTGGTTTGGGATACTATTTTTTTATTGAAATTCTTTTCATTGCGTGTAGAGTGGGAGAAATGGCACGGAAATGGAAATGAAATGCCGTTTCTGGAAGGACGGAGTTTGTGGGGGTAGAGAGGTGATGTGATGTCTGTCAACTATACATGTTATTATGTCTGTAAAAGTTTTAAGTGCTGCTTTACCATGACTCTGATTTAGTCAAAATGGGTAGGAAAAACCTTTAGTGTTGACTCTCTAAAACTCTATGCTATCTATCTTCTTTTGGGAGTAGTTTTTATTAGAGGTGGGATTCGTGAATACATTTTTGGACACTGACGAACATGTTGTTGTACTTTCACTCACACTCACGCGTGAAAATTTTTTAATTTTTCACAATCACGTGTGATCACGAACCATTTTTGAACATTCACGAAAGCTCACGAAGATATTTTTTCACATTCACTCACATTCACGTGTTCACGAATATTCACGAAAATTCACGACAAGAAAAAAAAAAACAGAAAATATAGAAAATATAAAATTCCAACTGACAATGCTGTTGAGAGCAAAACGTGGCAAAATTATCGGAAGTCTGTTATTTAAGTAACTACCTATAACAATTTTAGAGAAATTTTAGAGAAACTGGTAAAACACATATAACTTAAAATCAATTTGTTAGAACAAAAAACATATTTATTTGTATATTATACAAGAAAGTGTAATACAATACATATACATATGTAAAGTTTTATGATTTGTATTTTAATATATAAAATTATTATATCTTTTTATTTAGAAATAAAAGCATATCTACATTTTCTCCAAGTAGTTTACTTCGTCTTTCTTCCAATATCCTTCCAGATGTCGAAAAAACTCGTTCGCTCGTTGCTGAACTGGTTGGTATACAGAGAATTATTAATGCTATTTTCTTCAATATAGGAAGATCACTTGCTTCTTTCCAAAATTTTAAAATATCGCATTCTGCTTTGATTTGTTTGAGTAAATAATTTTTAATTTCTTGGTCGATATCATTATGTTGACTTGACGTAGTTGGATATACGTCCATATATTCATAAAATGGGTTATTTTTGGAAGTTGATGGTTCATTTTCTATTTCGACAATTGTTTCTTTAGGAATGTCTTGCGCCATGGATTTAATAGTTGCCTAAACCATATTTTTCTCATCTTCTGTGCAAAACTTCAATTCCTTAAATGGAGGATACAAAAACAACGCAATATAGTGCACGAGTTCCGGTTTTAATCGTTTTTGAATTGCACGTTTTGCACAAAGTTTCAGTTCTTGCATTAATTCGGAGTCGATAATATCTGCTTCACAATGTTTTATCAGTCTTTCATACCATAATAAATACATGTTAATTGTGGGAATAGATTCCATGCTCAAAAATTCAGAGCATTCCGTGAATAGTTGAAGAAATTTTAAAATGGTTGTCAAAAATGAAAAATCTACAATATATTAGATATTCTTTCAAGTTCATCGTTTTCATTCAAAATTGTTTTAATTTCTGTTTTCATTCGTTCAACACTGTGCAACATGTAATATACAGAGTTCCATCTGGTTTTAACGTGTTGTTTGTGCGAAAAAGTTAATTTCTTATTTAAACCAGAATGTTTAAAGTATCCAACTAACTTTTTACAACCATCTATCAATCGTTGTACATCAGAAATCTTATCCTTAAATAGGACGTCTTCCATTGCCAGGTTAAGATTATGACATGCACAGGATATCCTTTTATACGACTTGAAAGCAGCAACGACATTGGCCCCATTATCAGTAACAAATACGCTATTTTCAATTTTGTTCTCAACATGAAAATCTTTTAAAATATTTTTGACGAATTCTAATATATGAGCTCCAGTCTTTCGTCCTGCAAATCAAATAACAAATTATTGAAAATTTTCTGTATGAAATTGCATATTTAAATCTTATGCTTACCGATATCGAATTCGCGATTGCCTAAGATTTTTACTTTAAGCTCGCATTGTGTATTAATAAAATGGCATGATAATGTTAAAAAATCCCTTTGATTGTACTCATCAGTCCACATGTCAGTTGTAAATGCCATATTTGCATTGCTTAGGATACTTATCAATTCATCTTTAGTATCTTTATATTTTTCATGAAGAATTCTGCTTGTCAACGTTTTGCGAGACACCAGTACATCTGCTACTGGAATATTACCATGCTTCGCTCCAACTGCTATCAAAGCCTGTGCAAGTTCTTTGAATCCCTCACCTTGAAAGAAAAAGTTCAACTAATTAAAGAATAAAATAAAATCGAATACAAAAAACTAATTACCATCAGTGACAGAAAGTGGCCGCAAATCTTTTACAATAAAATTCAATTGCTTCTCACCAATTATGTGTTTGGCTTCCGTGGAGATTTTTGCATTCACCAAAAAATTGGAAACTGATGCTTGAACATGACCTTTTGCAAGACATTTGTGTCTTAACAATCCTCCTGTCCCACTTATTGAGGAAAATTTTATCAATGCTTTGCATTTATTGCATTTGACAAAACCCACGCTTTCTTCGTCTTTTTGAACTATTTTAAAGTTTTTCCACACTTCACTTGTAGTTCCACTGGGTTGAACAAATGTATATAAATGCTCTTTTTTTTAATATCAATTTCAATGTCCAATTTTTGTTTTTTAATACTCATTTTGTAATTTTAATTGTGGTTTATTTATTTTACAACTTTGACAATCAAATGTCAAAATAAACAGGTTGTTTCATGTGACTTTTTTTCGCGCACTAAGGGTTACCAGACTAATCATAAAAATAGTGATGCCAAAAAAATCTGAATTAGAGTAAAAAAAATATTTTATTTGTCGTGAATTCTTGTGAACACGTTCACGAACAACATTTTCACACTCACTCACGCTCACGAAGAGGCTGTTGCACATTCACTCACACTCACGTGTGAAAATTTTTTAATTTTGCACATTCACGTGTGTTTCCACGTGATTCCATCGTGAACACACTGTATATGTGAATCACGCCCACCTCTAGTTTTTATCCTTTATGAATATGAATACTAATACACGGCTAATTCTAATACAAGCAAAGTATTACAGGGAATTTTAATAAAAAAGTGTGTGTTAAATTTTATACTTCTAAATTGATTACAAAATTTTAAATTTATTTTGTTTTATAGTTTAATACAGTACATATATTAAAAAGTGGCGGCCGTAGCCTAGTGGGTAGAGTGCGTGGCCTCTAAGCTAAAGAACCGCGGTAGCCCGGGTTCAATTCCAGCTCAGACAGAAAGTTTTTTCAATTGAATTAATATTTCCGTTCGGCCATCTGTCACCTCTCTGCAGACAATGGCAAACCTCAGAGAGTAAAAATTGCCATGTGAAGCTTCTTGAGAACATAAGCCGTTTGGAGTCGGCATTAAACACGTAGGTTTAGTTCTCGATCATTTGTGATCAAACATTTAATAATACGCACAACACAATTGATCAATACAAGCTAGGCCAAAGTTCTTCCAAGGGCTGAAATGACCAGTTTATTTTTGTTTTTTTTTACATATATTAAAACGATATTTTATATCCTTGAAATCATTTCGATACTATGATGAATATTGTATTTAATTTTTAAGACATGCTGTGTTATATTTCAATACAATTTTGTATTAAATTTTTATAGAATTAAATAATACAACGATATTTTATATCCTTTGAAATTAATTTGATACTATGGTTAATATTATACAAATTTTTAATACAAAATTAGTATTACAAATTAAAACGAACAGATCATTAAATTTCAATACATATTTTTATTAAAAATAATTTTTAATATTTAGCCAGTATTTAATTTAAATACAAGTTTGGTGTGGTCATATACGTAAGCCAAAAAGTATTAAAATTTATTCCAAGATTTCTCACCGGTATGAAAATTAATATTAGGTTAGGTTAGATAACGGTGGCTGAGCCGATAGACGACTCGTACACTTAGGCCCGTTGTGATACCACATGATCTCTTTAAAAACCTAATAGAGATTTCCCTCCTCAAACCAGTTCGAGCGGATAATGAATTTGAGTATATGCTTGATTTCCAGGCATGAGACTTCGGCAAGTCCGTTTAAAGAGGGAAGGCCCAGAGTTGCCATTCTCCTTTTAGCTAGAGCCGGACATTCGCAGAGGAGGTGCTGAACGTTTTCTACCTCCTCCTCACATCTGCAGCTTCTGCAGAAATCGTTTGATGCAACTCCCAACCGAAGGGCATGCGCTCCGATCAGGCAGTGACCCGTTAGTTAATATTAGGGCTGATTAATTTTTTTCGTCTATGAATCATTAAATTTCAAATTCTACATTTATTTCCAAGACAAGAAATCTTTTGGAGCATACTGGTACAGTGAATTTATTTTTCCCCAAATTTCGTCTAAAGAATTTGATTTTATATAAAAGTGCACTGTGACGTATGAGTGTCATTGTATTTAACAAAGTTGATTTAAAATCATATAAGAACATACATAGAAACAAATTTTCATACTCAATCCAATTCTTTTAACGAAATTGTGCTGATTTTGATGTGATTTTTTATGAAAGTGCACCATGACGTATGTGTGTAATTATTTTGATTTGATTTAAGTGACGTCATACGTCACAGTGCACTTTCATAAAAAATCAAATCAAAATCAGCCAACGTTCGTGTACGGTTAGAAATTATTGGATAATTTTTAATACTTTTGGGCTTCCATATATGACCACACCAAAATTGTATTAAAATTAAATACTGGCCAAATATTAAAATTAATTTTTAATAAAAAAAAAGTATTGAAATTTAATGCTCATTTTGTATTAATTTTTAATACTGATTTTGTATATCTTTGTAATATTAAAATTTAAAACAAAATTGTATTGAAATATACTACAGCATGTCTTAAAAATTAAATATAACATCACAATAGTATCAAATAAATTCCAAGGGTATAAAATATCGTTGTAATATTTGAACTGCATAAAAATGTAAAACAAAGTATATTTAAAAATGTTGTAATCAATTGAGGAGTATTAAATTTAATACTTTTTGAATTAAAAATCTTTGCTATACTTTGCTTGTATTAAAATTTATTTCAAGATTTCTAGCCGTGTATAAATAATATGATTTTGTTAAAAAATTTCATTTGACATACCATCATTTAATATGATTTAAAATTAAAGTCTTTGAATAAAATGGTACTCATACTTCACGTTAAAAATTCTTTAAACCAATTTATATTCTCACCTTTCTCGTTCTTAACGAGATTTTTCTTAAAATTTAACGCTGAATTCGAAACTCAATGAATATGAATATAAATATCAATTTGAATATGTATTAAAATTCAAATATAATTATGAATGTGAATCTATTCTATTATATAAAAGCGTTTGTGACGCTGCACGAATGTTTCACAATCACGCAAGAACAACTGAACTGATTTAGAGGATATCAATCAATCAATCAATCAATCAATCAATTTATTTGTGAACATCCCAACATTAAAAGAGGTTAACTCTTATACATTTAAAATGTTAGTCATAATTAATACCCTATAGGAACAAAAGGTATTTTTTTTCAAAACAAGTAACTGAAAATCTAGTTTAAAAACATGTAGTTGATAAACTATTTGGAATTATATTAAGGCGGAACCCACTTTAATTTTTTGTATTTTGAACAAACATTTGAATATTTTGTCAAATAATAATTTCGTAATAAAATACTTACTTATTTAATTTTTCTAATTAAACTTAAGAATTGGCGTTGTCTGGAAATAAATCCATCTTGTTTGTTCATTCATTATCCCAACTGAATAATTCGTGTGTTTTTTTGGCTTATTTGTTAAAAAATATATCCGCAAAAATTCAGCAATCTCTTGCCAATAATCGATTTCGAAAGTTAAGCGCCTTTCCGGGAACATTTGCCTTAGATAAATATGGCTGGCTTTTCATCTAAGGATGATACGGCGTGATCAAGAGAATCAGAAGAACATCACTGGAATTGATGCAATCAAGATTCACATTTTGCCAGCGCGTCAAATTGCATCTGTCCTAAAGACCTCTTTGGGTTCGAAGGGTTCGGATAATATTATGGTCAAACCAGACGGCGATGTGACAGTCACTAATTGGCAAACCCGCCAGAGGACCTGTGGGGAATCTGCCAGTCCAAAGCCAGGATAAAGGGTGATGGTTGGTTGTTGGGTGTACAATTTATGAGGCACGGCCCATGAATTGATCTCAAAACAAGTCCATTCTTGAGGCACGGCTACTGAATGTTCATCTGATTTTCCGTAAAATAAAAGGATTACCTTGAACCTTGGCTGTTGGAGCCAAATCTTGGAGAAGGAATGGTTTTGGTATTCAGTTATCATAACATAGTTTATTGTAAATTAAGCTAGCGAAGTTGCATAGTTAGGATTGCGGTTCTCTCGGTATTAAATTACCGGGAAACCAATGGTTATATTAACCTAGTCATATACAATTCTAGTGACTGAATGTGCCACAGTCAAATATAATTGTTCTTAAAACTTTTGGTTTGTAGACGGGATGTTGAAGAGCCTTGTCTGGTGGAACCTTGAGCCCGGGTATTGAATGTCGTGGGCTGGTCCTTCGGGTTTGTGGTTAGACCAGAAAGGGCGGTGTGAGTTACACCGAGTTAAACTTGGCTTCGTAATTCCCTTAAATTACTAAGAGAATGATGGTAGATAAATTCTCGATCATTTGAAACAGTAAATGTTAGGAAGGTAAGCAACTAGCGAATCAATATACTTTTACCTTTGGAATTTGAGAACAGGTGGCGGGGAAACCTTAGCAATCTGAGTTGTGCCCATAAATGATAGGGGAAGCTGATAACATAGCAACAGTACCATAGTCTAGATGTTACCTACATGTTAGATACCGATAGTATGTATCGCTTCCTAGTTTTCATGACGAAGATTATCTTCTTTGGTCGTGAGAAATGGGTTATATTTTCGGTGTTTATACCGATATGACTATATACATGACTGTGACACATTCACCATGGATGTGTCACGGTCATGTATATAGTTAAATTGAAGGAAATGTTTGCCTGTGCTATGAAATTAGGGGAAACTTTCTGTTGGATCTTTTGAATTCCGAAGGGGCGTTGGCCGACGCTAAATATTGGTTCCAAGCTTTGAAGCACCTTAGAATAATGTTTGTGGCAGTGGTCTACGTTAAACACAGGTAGGATTTCAGTCACTAATTGGCGTTGTTGTGCTTGCCGGCTTAAGGTTAAGGTTTCCTGCATTTCTTATAGTGGTGGTGCTGCTCTCTTCTGCTGAAACAGATCAAATACCTACATTGGAATTTATCTACAGAAGCTTGGATCTAATTGAAACATTATCATAATCCACTTAAATTTATTTTTAGCTTTGCTGCCTTACCCAGTAGATCCTTATTTGTTTGTGTTTTTCGTAATTTGCAATTAAATCATTTTCATTGCAACAGTTTCTAATAATTAAGATATATATATATATCTTGTATGGTATAATTTTATGGTTATCCATCTCAGAAGCTTAACAATGAACACATAAAAAATGTTTGAAACTAAATTGTTCGTATTAAGTTTATTAAAAACATATTAAGAATTGATGTATTTCATTCAAACTTTTTAATAAAAAATCAATTAAAATTAAAGAATCATTAAAAACTGTTCTGTTTCGATTGTCAAATTAATAAGTATCTCTTTAATGGCATTAAAATAGTAAATAGTTCAAAAATAATATTCGGTTAAATCGTTACGATATTTTTGGAGATACCTTCTATGTCTTAAAATTAATTTTTAATAAGTGCAAAATTAACTACTTTTTAATGGATTTATTTAAAAACAATTATCAACTAATTTAAAATTAACTAGTTTCCAAGTAGTTAAAAATTTATGCAAACGAAGTCAATTGACTTATTAAGCGGACATCGTCATCAATACTTATAATAGAACTGTAAAAAAATCTGTACATTGAATATTTTTTCGAAATTCTTTTTGCACTAAACATTTTGAAGGATCTACATAGATTCCAAAAATGTAATTTTTAAAAATGTTCTATGTCTGCCTGTCTATCTGAAAGCGCATCACGTGAAAACTACGGGATGGATTTTCTTCAAAATTGACATGTAGGTTCCTGTAGCGTTCCTGGTTGGGACATAGGCTCTCTTGCTTGAGCTTGATAACTTTCAATCAAGTGTAACTTGTACTTGAATATAAATAAGCCCACGAAAGCTTGCGATTTGCAAGTATGCTAGCTTACGAGCGAACGGCACGAAGTCTTAAGTAAAAAGAAAACTTGATGCCTTCGGCAAAAAAGTTTGAAAAGCTTGAAATTGAAGGGAAGTATCCATTTTAAGCAAGTATCCAAAAACTTCAATGAACTTGTGTAGGAAAAGCTTAAGCGTATTAGGAATTTTAAGGGTTCTGTGGACTCCGTGGTTGGCAGTTTTAGGGGGTAGCTGATTTAGAAATTGATGTCAAAATTTAAAATTCAAGATGGCGGATAGAGTTGCCACCTAGATTTTTTTGTATTTTTGCGAATTCTTGTAATTTTGAAATTCTGACAACGGATTTGATTTCGAATCTAATGCCACAGTTTTAAAATTTTAGATGGAAGTTAAGGTTGCCACCTAAAATTTTACTACAATATTGCCACCTAGTAAAATGTATTTTTGATAGATTAAAACATCATTTCACAGTGTTAGAGGGTCACTGATTTTGAATCTGAACTTTTAAATTCGAAATGGTGGATAGGGCTGCCACCTAAATTTTTTATTTTTACGAATTCGGTGCTAGCGCGAACACTAGGTAAAGATCCGAATCCGTTGTGAGAATTTTAAAATTATTTTTTTTTATAATAGCGCTACCACCTAATAATAATAATTATTAAAATGACATAAAGCTGAAACTCTAAAAACGGATTCGGATTCAGTTACAAAATTTTACCTAGTGTTCGCTTTAGCACCAAATTCGTACATATAATAAAAAAATTTATATGGCAACCTTATCCACTATACTGAATTTTAAATTTTGCATTCAGATTCGAAATCAGCGAACCCCTAAGACTGCTAAATAATGTTTAAAACTCTTAAAAAAACATTTTACTATGTGGCAATACTGTGCTAAAAATTTAGGTGGCAACCCTAACCTCCATCTTAAATTTTAAAATAGTGACATAAGATTCGAAATCAAATCTGGTGTCAGAATTCTAAAATTACAAGAATCCGCAAAAATACAAAAAAAAAATCTATGTGGCAACCTTGGGCTTCCACAGGGGGGAACTTTCTTCCCCCTAGACAGTGAACATTTTTTAAATATCTTCATATTAAATCAAAAAGCCGTAAGCTACAATTAAAAAATTTTACGGGAGAGTCAAAAAACTTTCTAAATTGTAATTATTGTTGCATGTTGCGCTCAAACTTAGGGATTTTAGAACTTTTTTACTAATACCGTCGTTTTTATTTGTAGGAGTGTACAATTTAGCAGGAACATGTATTTCGATAAAGTGCATCAATAGTCAATCGAAAAGCCGACTTTGAATTTATTGTAACTTACGGCTTTTTTGATTTTATATGACGATATGTTCATTATATATATTAATATATTTTGAAGAGAACTGAAAAATACCTCATTTAAGGTATATTTATAAATAAAGCTGAGCTAAACCATACATGTCTTTTTAAATAGTATGTTGTAGCCGTCGCAGTGAAATGTTACGATACCATTTTATTTAACCTTGTTTCACAGTCACTTTTCAATACGTATTCTTCATAAATATGACTAATAATTGCTTCCGAATTTTATTCGTATTTTTCAGTCACAAATAGAATTCATAGATTAGACGTAGTTTGGTACATATTACAAATATTTTATTCGTATTCATAGAAAAACATATGTATATTGCACGAATATATTTGTTACATTAACGTAACGAAAAAAAACAGTCTATCTTAGCTGGGATTTGAACCACGGTTTTGTAGCCTACGGGCCACGTACTCTTTCAGTAGACTACAGCCACCTTGCAATCATACATTTCCTTACATTTGGTTATTGTTCAATAAACCAGGCTGAAAGATTTCGGCTGTAAATTTTTTAAACTCAACTAATACTAGTTCTACGTATTATTCGTACATTCTACGAATAATGCGTACGGTCAACCTAGGAATGAATTTTTTCTACTAACATTAATTTTAATTCGTAAATAATACGGATCCATTAGTAAATACTACGAATGTAATGGAAGAAATAACGAAGTTATACGTACGAGAAATTGAGAGTTAATAAGGAATGATATCCCTATTAGTCGAAGATCATTCTTCGAAGAAACAGATGGTAAGGGGCATTTAAGCTAATAATGCATATGAACTTGGACGATAAGAAAATTTATGTTTAAAAGTTATTAAACACAAGAAGAAAACAAAGTAAAATAAATTTAAAAAACTAAATGTTTTCCTAAAAGTCGGCCTAAAAAAGTCGTTTTTCTATCATAAAGATGATTTGGATGAATTTGGATAATTTTTTCATTTGTCGTTACCTTAACAAAATTGCTAACAATCCTGCAGCATTTAAATTTGAGAAAATTGAAGTGATCTAGGCTAGGGCAAAGATTCTACTTCAAAAGCGGAAAAAATTAAGAAGTTCTGAATGAAGAAGGCTAATTTTAGAATAAGCACTAATTTTTAAAAAAAAATCTAATTGCAAATTATTGTTTCATTAGAATATCATATGGTCAAAAGTTTTTTTATGACTTAAATTTAAATAGGAAACTCGTTTTAAAAAATTTATTTTATACTTCTTTAAATTCACGTTTTTTAACAGGCGTCCACCCATTTTGAGAATTTTCTGGATTTTTTCGCGTCACGTGCTGCTATGACATAAAGGATTTGTCAGGGAGGGAGTTTCTGAAATATGCTTAGAAAGTTAATGAAGCCCAAAACCCATCTACACATGTACCTCTTTATATATTTATTCGTACGTTTTGAATTAAAAAAATTTTTTTTAAATAATTCATATAATAGGTATGTTTCCAAACTCGATTTTAGTAACTCGCATGCTGCTAGAACTGATTATAAGGATTTTTACCTCTTAAATCAAAATCTGATAAATTTCAGCGCTTGCAATTGGTTTATGAGTTATAGGCCTCCAAAACCGGAAAAATGGTCTTAGAATCTTACTAGTTTATTCATCACAAAAAAAAAATATTGGGAAATTTTTGTATTCTTATATGAAAACAGGAAAACTTGGGGGCTGAAAAGTAATTAATGCGATTTTATTTAAAGATAATGGAGACCTCACATTATTCAATTTACTAAATTAGTAAGAATATTTGTTGAGAACAATTTTTTTGAAATTACATAAAAAAAATATTAAATTCGAAAATGTTTCGGGCATGATACAAGAAAGATTTTTACCCCATCTTTGAAATATATATAATTTTCTAATGTGTACAAGCGTGTGTCAACCGGCGTATTATGATAAAAAAATTAGTACTAAAAATCTCAGAAAATAGAATTATATAGGTTACATTTTCGTTATGTGCATTTTAGATTCTTTATGCCTTTGCCCCCCCTAGCACAAATCCCGTCAACGCCATTTGTGGCAACTCTATCCGTTTCTTCCCATTTCACGAAATCACTCCCACAAATTGCATGAAACCGAGCGTTAAAATATTACATATCAAAAATTTTTGTTATAAATATCAACATCAAAAACATTCACATATCTTTAAAATTGAAGAAATTACTTGAATTAAATTGCGAGCTTTAGATCAAGTAAGTTTTTAAGGAGGCAACAACAACAACAACAACAACAACAACAACAACAACAACAACAACAACAACAACAACAACAACAACAACAACAACAACAACAACAACAACTCTGTATAGAGTCAGTCACTTAGCTGACTAGACAGTCTGTTTCGGATATCGCTACATTTTTCTCCTCAGTAGTCTTTGAGTGATTAAGCCGTGCTCAACTCACTGTCTAAATTTGTATAGGACTTCACACATTTAGGAATTCGTTCCTTTGAATTATATGGCTACTAATCATATGACATTTTAAAGCAGTAGGCTATTTATTCATGTAAAAATTTAATAGATCATTAAACTAATTAACTAATTTTAGAAATTTTTAGTACTATTACATTTTCATTAAACATCGTTACCACAGAATGAGAAAAAAGCGACATGAAAATCAAAGTTTTGACTTTCGATGCAAATAACTCCGCTGTTTTTAAATGATTTTTTTGGAGAATTATATTTTTTTCCGAAATGTTGTTTTATATATTTACAAAAAAAGTCAAGTCTCAATATAATTTATGTGAAAAAATGACCACAATATCTCTTTCCAATTGAAAGTTATAGCTAAAACTATCGTTTTGTGGCCTCAAAATTCAGTATTCGATGGACAGTATTCGATGGATAAGAATCGTGTTAGCAACGGGCTGGGTTTTAGCTAGTAATATTTGCATAAATAAATTATTAAATTTGACCAAGAAATTAAAAGGACAAGTAATATGAAATAATTTTTTATTTTGTAGTGATTTTGAAGTCGGTTTTTTTTTGTTTAAAAGTTTTCATTTCTCCATTTTTAGAGAATTATAAATATTAGAGAATATTAAATACATTTTCGAAATAATTCTACCCATTCTTGTAACGAATTTCAGTAACCTAGTGTCAATATTATTCGAGATACAGTGTTCTTCGAATAGTAATACGTCCTTTGTAGAATTTTACCTACTTTCTTGATCGTGTCTTGTTATAATTTAACATACTCTTTTACAGAATTTCAGTACCCTAGTGTCAATAGTTTGAAATCTATTAAAAAATATAATTGCATTTATGTCAGTTTTTGTCAACCAGACCCTTTTTATAAAGTAAAAATAATTTGTAGGTATTCAAATTTTCGTTAAAGTGTCTACTATTGAGTACCGAGGGTCCTCCTTTTTAACTTAGGACAACTGTCGCAATAAAAGAAAGTCTTATTAAATCCAAAAAAATTATTAAGCCCAAATTGGTGAATTGCTGAAATGAGTAAACATTTTTTATGGTCTTCAAATTTTCGTTAATGTATCTAGCTTTGAATAGCATCTTTTAGCGCTAACAAATAGAAAAAAGCAAAATCAATATTCAATACAAATTTTAATTTTGAAAACGACCTACATCACAAAAACTTCATACAACTACCCAAAATTTTTAAAAATCTACCGAGTCGTTTTTGGGTTTTCCAATTTGAGCAGACATCCGCAAATTGAAAATGAGAACGGACACACGAAAATAAAAGTAACCACTTGAAAGAAAATTTTGAGCACCAAAAAATGACTTTAATACTAAAATTTAAATAAGCTGGAAAAAACGAGGGTTTTGGTTGATAGAAAATTACCCTTACATAAATATTTATTACAGATAAGATAGAAATGAAAAAATTAAACTTTTGTAAAAAATCCAAATTTCAATTTCAATTAAAATAATTTTAAAATAAAAAATTATAGTAAAAATAATACACAAAAATTAATATACAATATTTAATACTATTTTATGCGCACTGAAAAAAATTAAAAATTGAAAATGTAAATTATAAAACATGTCAAGTATGGGTTTTAAGCTCAATAAAAATTAAAAAAAAAACCAATGTGGCCACCCTTCACTTTTATTAAAATAATTTGAGGCTTTACGATGCCGCTTAAGAACAATTAAAATAAATCAAAAATAGAAATCGTAACTCATCGACAGCGTCGCTAGAGAGTGAATAACTAAAAGTGCCAAAAAGCCTTCTTTTGTTTCTGTATAAAGCACAATGAAACCCTTGAAATGCACTCACGAAACACCTCACTCCCTCATTTTTCAATTGCCAACTGCTTGAAGTATGTCAGCAGTCAATGTTGCGCAACAAATGTGCGAAATTTTTTAAAATTTTACCAGAACATTTGTGCGCTATTTGCTGAGAATTAGTTGTAAGTCTGTTCAAATTTTTTGCTTTATGAATACGAATTGCACACATGAACAAACAATCTTATCAGGGTTGATATTAAAACAAAAACCAAACAAAAACCGAACAAAAGTGGGAAAAAGGGTAATAAACAACTGTAATTAATATGAGAAAATATTGAACTGTTGAAAATAGGAAACACAAAAATAGAGGAGAAAAACCATGACATTTGTTTGATTGAATGCCACCAGCAGGCGTATCAGCTGCATGGCTAAAATTAAAAGAAGCAACACTGTCAACAAACACAATCACACACACACGAAACGCAAGCCAAACGAATTGCCCGATGACACGAATTCCTGCAATTAACTTAATTAAAATGAAATAACAGGCAACAAGCAAGCGTTCATCACCACCACCAACACCACTACAAAAAGCACAAGTGTTTTCGGCACAAACAAAGCCAGAGACTGCTGCTGATCAAATAAGGATTCGCTGGCTAAAGCCGGCCGCCGGTGAGCGTTGCACTGAGGGCGTTTTGCTATTCTTTGCGTGTTCTAATACTTAAGCAAATGTCGAATTATGTCGTATATCTGAAAGACAAACAAACAAATAAATTGAAGGTATATACTTAAAATACAAATTGTTCACAAATAAATGTTTTTTAACCAGTCGAGAGTGCGTAAGTTATAAAGATGTCCCATAAATTAGAATAAAGCTTTGTAATTATTATGAGTAACAAACTCAATGAAAAAGGCACTTAAAAAGGTTTTCCAATTATACTCATTCCGAATTTAGCTATCGTTTTAAAGCACTTAATTCCAACACACTTAAAAGGCTGTTTAGATAAGTGAATAAGAAAATAATATTCAAGGATTTAGAGAACTTAATAAAACAAATATTTGTTAGTCTAGGTTTTTTTTTTACAATAACCAAACTCGTAGGATGTGGACAATTTATACATATACTACAAAGGCCTTGGATATGGATATATTTCTTGAAAAAAGTAATTTCCAATGTTATATTATATTAGATATTAAAACAAAAATACAATTTTATAAAAAAAATTTAGGTTTTTTATATAATACTAAAATATTTTGCATCGAAAGTAATTTAAAGCT
This sequence comes from Dichetophora obliterata, assembly GCA_963920525.1. Classification (NCBI taxonomy): domain Eukaryota; kingdom Metazoa; phylum Arthropoda; class Insecta; order Diptera; family Sciomyzidae; genus Dichetophora; species Dichetophora obliterata. Next base: position 198,850,010 of record OY986438.1, on the reverse strand, counting down.
TTTATTTGTTTTTTATATGCTTAATATAAGAAACAAAAATGGTTGCACCAAATTTAAGAAGCACTAGCATCCATAGCTTTCAGCTCGATAGTTCAACACAATTGAATTGCTATGCCAGCATTTTGGTGTATGAATCGTCTTTGTCTGATGTGTGGTTTGGATTTTATGACGAAAATTCGGCACTAAGAAATGGAAGGAAATTTTCAAACGCTTAGAGCGTCTAAACTTTAAGAGATAAGGCGAAGAGCTTTTACATCAGTTTTATCTGTCTTAAGCCTATTGTAAGACAAACATTTTAATGCATGAATCGTTCTTGTCTGATGTGTGGTTTGGATCTTATGAGGAAAAATCGGCACTAAGAAATGGAAAATTTTTTTCAAACGCTTAGACCTTTTAAACTGTAAGAGGCAAGGCGAAGCGATTTTACATCAATTTTATCTGTCTTAAGCCTATGTAAGACAAACATTTTGGTGCATGCATCGTCTTTGTGTGACGTGTGGTTTGGGTCTTATGAGGAAAAATCGGCACTAAGAAATAGAAAATTTTTTTCAAACGCTTAGATCTTCTAAGCTGTAAGAGATAAGGCAAAGCGCTTTTAAATCAATTATACCCGTCTTAAGTCTATTGTAAGCCAACAAGCGCGTCGGAAGCTAATTTCATCTGGAGGGGCAGTACAAATGGGGGGGGGGGCAGTACAAATGGGGGGCAGTACAAATGGTGGTGCAAAAAAAGTTCACCAAAATTTCTTCAAAGAAACATGAATGTGAATACACAAAATTTTTATTTTAGTTTAAAATAAAAAAATATATAAAAATATTAAAATTTCATTATTTTTAAAAGTTCTTCCAATTTCAATATTAGAGATCATTCTTTAAAGGATCTTTCATATGGTAATATGAAAATATAAGAAATAATGGTTGCTTTTATAAAGCAAGACTAGGTATATCTTTACATGGTTTAAATGCAATAAGGTACAAAAAGTTATATCAATTTAAATTATTCCAAAATGTTTCTTTCTGTCCTTGCGAGAAACAAACTCTTTCACCACCTCCATCGAATTCAATTCTTCGGTTTTATCTTTGTGAATGTGTATAAGTGCCGCATGAGTGAGTCGTTTCTGTGTCATAGTTGCACGAAGATACGTTTTAAGTCGTCTTAGTGCACTAAAAGAACGCTCAGATGAAGCTGCTGATGCAGGCACAGTCAAAAGCAAAGCAATAAGTTTTTCAACTTCATTTAATAGTTTTTTTACAGGATCCGAATTTTTTGCAAATTGGGATACAATGCCACTACAATTTCAAGGTGTTTGGCCAGGCAATTGCTGCAAAAAAGTCATCTGCATAAAGATCTATTTTTGTTTTTAGATTTTTTTCAGAAGGCACTTTTCCGTTGAAAGCTTCGATTACAATATTTTCCAACGATTCCAGAGTGTCAAGATCTGTTTAAATGTACAGTAAGATTAACAAAGTGCCAGTTTACACTAGCTTCACTCAACCGACTCACCGAATGTTAAATTAAAGTGAGTCGGTTGAGTGAAGCTGGTGTAAACTTGCAAAAATAAAATAAAAAGTAAAATATCAACCTGTTTGATCGAATCTAGCCGTTATCTCATTTGAGGGAAGATCTAAATTTTCGAAATAATCTTTTCGTAGCCGATCATATAATGACAACTGTACTGAAGGAACCGGATTTGATGTTTCTTCAAAGCGTCGAGGTGGATTTTCATCAGCTAATTCACAGTAGTGGCTTTCGCATGGTCCAAAACATTGGACCAACATGGCAGATTGTACAACATGTACTACATGCGTAAGCTAAAACGATAGTCGAAATTTTTGGTTTTTTTCTGCCGATTGTACAATATTGTACAATTATGTAAAATTACTGCTCAATTGTTAGGGCATCTAAAAGTTGCTTAGCTATTAGCCGGATGTGTTCTGCTTGAGAGCTTGCAATTAATGATGTTGCTTTACAAGTTGGATCGTTCGAACGCTCAATCAAATAGTCCCATTAGTTTTCCATCTAACTTATCGTACAACATGTCGTCCAATATGGAAAGCCCCTAAGAACATGTCAAATTTTTTCTTACCAGAGTTGCAAAATTAACAAGCATTAAGCTACATACTTAAGGGTGCTTTTAAACTGAAGTGGTGGGTTTGCAGTAGAAATTCTACATTTTGTTATATCTTTTTGCAAACACAGAGAAAGAAAATGGTTATTCGCAAGCATGCTTATGAAGAAGAGAGAAAGAAGAGGAAAATATATAATACAAAAACATTATCGTTGTAAAAAAAACTGATATTTTGAATAACTTTTGAAGTTTTCCTTTTAAATTGTTTATCTAGCTAAAAAAGTGTGGGGGGGGCAACTGCCCCCTTTCCCCCACTTCCGACGCCAATGTAAGCCAAACATTTTGGTGCATGACTCGTTCTTCTCTGATGTGTGGTTTGGATCATATAACGAAAAACCGGCACAAAAATAAATGTAAAATCTTTTTCAAAGGCTTAGATCTTCTAAACTTAAACTGATAAAGTGAAGCCCTTTACATCAATTTTACCCGTCCCAAGTCAATTGTAAGACAAACATTTTGGTGCATGAATCGTTCTTGTCAGTTGTGTGGTTTGGATCTTATGAGGAAAAATCGGCACTAAGAAATTACATTTTTTTTTTAAACGCTTAGATCTTCTAAACTTAAACTGATGAAGTGAAGCCCTTTACATCAATTTTACCCGTCTTAAGTCTATTGTAAGACAAACATTTTGGTGCATGAATCGTCCTTGTCTGATGTGTGGTTTGGATCTTATGAGGAAAAATCGGCACTAAGAAATGAAATTTTTTTTCCAAACGCTTAGATCTTCTAAATTTTAGGAGGCAAGGCGAAGCGCTTTTACATCAATTTTACCCGTCTTAAGCCTATTGTAAGCAAATATTTTGGTCCATGAATCGTCCTTGTCTGATGTGTTGTTTGGATCTTATGACAAAAAATCAGCACAAAAAAATGAAAATTTTTTCAAACGCTTAGATCTTTTAAACTTTGAGAGATAAGGCGAAGCGCTTTTACATCATTTTTATCCGTCTTAAGCCTATTGTAAGAGAAACATTTTGGTGCATGAATCGTCCTTGTCTGATGTGTGGTTTGGATATTATGACGAAAAATCGGCACCAAAAAATTAAAAATTTTTTGAAACGCTTTGATCTTCTAAACTTAAAGACATCAATTTACATCAATTTTACCCGTCTTAAGCCTATTGTAAGACACACAGTTTGGTGCATGAATTGTCCTTGTCCGATGTATTTTTTGGATTTTATGGCGAAAAAACAATGCAAATTTTACCGAAAGGGACCTTAAAAAACTTTCGATTTAGGTGGCAACGTTAATTTTTAGAATTTTTATAAGGACGCAGTCTTATATCTAGAGTAAGTTAAACAATATTGTGTATAAGTCGTCCTTGTGCGAGGTATGGTCTAGGAGTTATGTCAAAAAACGCAAAAAAATTTCACACGCCTCTAACTCCTAAACTAAAAGAGAGAGGGAAAAATTAGACTAATTTGTAATCAAAAAATGTTAAATGAGATTAATTCCCTATCATAATGAAGTATTTATTCAGCTTTGCACAATATATAAATTAGAGTGGAACGAATTTTTGACATCACCACTTTCATTTATATATGAAAACTCCTCGTACAAATTTTTCTGCATCCTTGGTTTTTTCTGCGACATAACTTTTAACTTTGCCGGAGGGTTTTTGTATTTCATTATTTTTCACTATATATTTTTCACTATATATTTTTCACTGAAAAGATTTTCTTAGTCTGAAATCGAAAAATTTACGTCCCAAGTTTTTTGATGCAAACCTCAAATTAAGTAATATTTAACAACCTTGGCTATTTTGTAAAACATACAAAAATATTTTTAAAGGAAATAAATTTTTCCAAAATATCTTAGAGTTTTGATGATTAAACTAGTTATTTGCTAGAGAATGTTGTGTCATACTGATATATTGAATGTTTGTCATACGAAATGTGGACAGAAATTAAATATGTATACCCCACGCATACTGCGTAAAGGGTATATTTGCCTTGTCACTCCGTTTGTAACACTGATAAGGAGGCGTTGAAGGTATAGAAAAGTATATACATTCTTGATCAGCATCACCTCCTGAATTGCTTTCGTCATTTCCATCTGTCCGTCTGTCTGTCTGTAAATCTGTTTTCACGATAACAGCCATACTTTTAGAGCTATCTTAACGGAATTCAATATTTAAGCTTTTTATTAAAAAAATGGAGATCAAGCTCGAAAATGGGTGGAATCGGATGAAAACAAAGCCTACCTCCCATACTAAGTGACTTTAAATCTCTTTAAATTCCAAACAATATAACCCAGGGACCAAAAATAACAGTTATTTCCGAAATTTCAACTCAAAAAGTCAAATGGAAAGAGCAGGTCTATTCGATATTTGTATATAGCAATGTGATGCTTTTAGCTAAGGAATAAAAATCTTTAATAATTTTAATTTTTCTGATTTTTTTAAAAATGTCAAAAATAATCGCTATCTCTGACCAATTTTATTTCGATCAAAAATAAATATTAAAATTTGACTTTTATTTTTTTGTTCATATATTAAAGTTAAAATTTTACTTTTATATTTTTGATCAAATATAAAAGTCAAAATTTGACTTATTGTATTTTATTATTTTTTCGATCAAGAAAACGTCATATTTTTATTCCTAAATAATCTCCTTGCATTCGCTGGTCCAGTCGTTTGTGAAATAAATAAAAACAGAATGTGCAATGATAAGCAACTAATACCTGATTCACAATACTGCGTTCGGTCGGTCGTGCGTTGACAGCTCGAGTAGAAACAACGAGTTCTTATGGTGCAATTCGCAATTCGACCTCAACCGTTGATCGTGCTTTATTCGTTAATTATCAACGAAGGGGTAAAGTACGATTAAAGTCCAACCTAACGAGTAGAGTAGAAAAATGTTCTACTCGGTCGTGCGTTTGATATTCTTTGGTATGGCAGAGTTGCATTTTCATGAGTTAGCTTTGACGGGTATTTTTTTAGTTTCAATGGTAAACATGAGTTTTCATGGGATTTGCTGTATTATTAGAACTGTTTATACTTAATGCGATTTAACTTTATGTAAATGATAGTATACAAGTTTTGATTAAGTGTACACTATTTATAATTGAAATATTTGTGAAAAATTATTTATAATAAATAAAAAAAAAAAAATTTAAATTGTTAGCATATATTTTGTTAGTATTGGTATTTCACATGATTTTTTTTATTTCATCAGCACAGGTTATATTGAATTTGATTTAAATTAAGATTTACCATTTTGCAACTTACATATTTCAAGTTTTGATGAATTCAACAATATTTAATACAATTTAAATATTTGTGCCCATTATTTATATTAAGCACATCAATAAAAGGCAGTAAGTTCTGGTAGAGAAAACCGTAAAAAATTGTTGGCTGACAGAAATCAATTTATCAGGTGGTTATCGATTTTTAAAATTTTGTTACTTGCAAAAAGATCTGTTCAAAAAAACATCTGTTTCATTGCCATTATCTTAAAAATTAGCATGTCATTTGAAAGGAAATTAATTGATCTTTTCAACGATTTGCAATATAAATATCATTGCAAGAATATTTTACATTTTATATGCAACTTTTCATCATATCTAAATTTTTTAATGAAAATAACCGTTATTTTCTACAAAAAATGCGCTATAAAGGTACTAAAAATGTGTTGTAATTAAGAAGCCTAAACTTTTACTTTTCACTTGAAGTATGAAATTATTTACATTTTCTGCAGATTAAAAGCTTTTTTTGAAGAAAGCAGAACAACTCAGGTAAATATGCTCGAAATAACAACTTTCAACATCTTACTTTCCATAATCCATAGTAATAACAGTGTTTTTTTAAAAAATGGTGGCTTAATGTTATTATTATTTTTTTTTTAATTATTAGTTTTTATTTATATATTATAAATAATTTGGCGTGAATATTTAAATTTTATTAAATAATTTTGAAATTAATTTGGATTTTTTTTAAGTTGCAAATTGATAAATATTAATTTGAATGACATTCAATAGGGTTATTTACGATTCAGTGCAGTTGCCACTGCAGTTGAGGTCTTGTGAGCTTTACAAAAACAAAATACACGTACGTGAAAAATCTTCACAAGTGCTTTCCCACTGTAGCCTTTTCCACTTTCCTTGAGCAGTTGTGTACTTTTGCACATTGAAAATTTTGACGGCTTTGAAAAAAGTGATAGTAGTGTGTTCACGATCCCGTAACTGCTCAACTGCACAGGAAATGTACTGAATCGTGAATACCCCTAGCATAAACTGTGCTGATAGAATAAATAAATCCCATGAAATGAGATAGTTTATACCGGCATCACTACTGTTGATCAAATTGACACATGCACGACCTTGAACGCAATATTGTGGATACAAAATTTTTAGGTCGTGCGTTCTGACAGTTCATCACGTAAAGTTATTGCAAAGCCGATCAAAGTACGATCAAAGGCCGACCGACCGAACGCAGTATTGCGAATCAGCCTTAAGCGTTGCAATGTAACGATATGAAGATCGATGGCAATGTTTTTATCTCTGTGCAAAAATGTAACGAATATAGGTGTAAAAGAATGAAAAATATAATCTCTTAATTGTTTTGAAAATTTAAACTATTGTAATAGTTAATAAGAAATAGATCTGTCAAGCTTTAATCTCTTTTTTTGATCAAAAAAATTAAAGTCAAATTTTAATTTTTATATTTGATCAAAAAAATAAAAATAAAATTTTAAGTTTTATGTTTGATCGAAAAATAACAGTAATATTTTAACTTTTATTTTTGATAAAAAAAAATAAAAGTCAAATTTTAACCTATATATTTGATCGAAAAAATAAAAGTCATATGTTGACTTTTATTTTTGATCCATATGAAATCAGTTAAAAATAACGATTTTTATTTTATTTTATTTTTATTTATAAAAATTAAAGGCTTAGATCAATCAGTACACTTAAAACTATGTTCTTTTCTAGTACGAAAATCATTTAGTTTAGTAAATAAGAATTTAATTAGATTAACATTATAACAACCGGGCTTAAGATTTAATTACAGACATTTGACAATACTTTAGATTAAAAGAGCATAATAAAAAAAGAGTAAATACATTAATAAAGAAGAAAAAAAAAGAAAAAAAGAGAAAAGAAATAAAAACAACCTTTGAAATAAATAGTTTAAGCAAATTGGAGATACTATAGAGTAGAGAAGAAAGTTAACATAGATTGCCTAAAAGTACCTCTCCTAGTTATTTCTCTTAACCATCTAGGTAGTGCATTCCAGAGTCTAATGGCGTTAATGAAAAACACGTAAAAGGTGTTTAAATATTTGTTGACTTTTTTGAAAAAATTCATAACCGTTACGGTACCAGATTTAACCTTATGACTTCAAATTCGTAACATAAGTTTAAACATTATGTTTTTTAACCCTCCCTGTGTCTACTACATTTTTGCGTACGTTATATGACCACTACGACGATTTTGTTAAAGCTATTTTTTCAGTCTTTTAACCCTAATCCTTCATCTAGCTTTCATCTTTAACCCTGAATTTTTTTGGGATTAGTTTAAGTTTTAAATGGAAGAATTTTTTTTTTGTCAGATGATTTTGTTCAAAAGTATTTGTACAGTTTTACGTAATTAATTTTGGAAGCGTCTGAGATACAGCAACACCGTTAACAAAAGTTGAAGGATGATATCGTCAGAGTGAACACAGAAAGGGTAAAATATGCACTCTGAGCATGAAATTTATAAAAATCAAATGAAAACCAAGCTTACCTTCCATACAAAAAAGCTTTATTGAAATGGTAAAATCTCCCTTAATTGGGAGCTTAATTGGGAACAATGGCTTTAAATATGGTAAATAAGTTTTAATCTGAACTACGCACTCGATGTTTGGAAATTGGTAAAAAAAATTGAAAACTCTGCCTACCTCCCATTCAAAGTGACGTTAGCATGATAGTAAAACCGTCATAAATTCCAAAAAAATTGGTGTGAAAAATTGATATTTTACACACATAAGCTTTGATAGTTAATGCATACCCTGATTTTCAAATTAGAAATATTTGGATAAAAACCACGCACTATAAAAGGGACGTCATCAAAATAATACAACATTAAAACTTCAAATAAACTTAACTTCAATCCAGTATAAGATAATACCTTACTATTTCTTTGCAGAATCAAAACTGTCACTTTTTTAACTTTTACATTTTGCTTTGAGAGGCAAAAAGCAAATATAATTCCGCTTTGATTAAGCTTGTCAAAGTGAGTGGACTGCAAAAGCCACAGAATTATACTGAAGCGTTGATGTAGCGATCAACGAAACAGCTGTTTAGTCTACTTGGTAGTTTGTTCTGGAAAGAACTTGTTGTTGCTGCAACCTGTTGCTTTTTGAACTTATTTGGCATAAAACTCAAATATCATTTAACTGTAGAGGTGGTGGTAAATTTGACCCTCTTTTTACATTTTTGTTAGCTGCTCACTTCCGTTGCAATCTAGAATTTTTGTATTTTTTGTATGTTCTCATATCATTACCATTGTTATTCAGTTGTGTTTTTGCGATGGCGGGTATAGCATGAGTGGAGAAATGCAGATGGTAGTGTAAAATTACCACATGTCAAAGTTTATGCAATTTTTTCATTAAAAATTTTTTACCACCACGTCAACGTTAGCGTAAGTATCCAATATAAAAAAGCTGACCAACAAAGCGTTAGGCTATCACAGAAAATTTTTGACCACTCGTCCGTTTTATTGTTGGTAAAAAGTCTTTTATTAGGAAAACTTTATATCATGGACTATTTTATGTTGCATGATATGTTGTTAATGTTTGCAGATTATGTCCATTTAAAACAAATTTGTGATTAAGTATTAGCTCAAATTCTAGAAGACAATGGCGAAGTTAGCGAAGTCGAAGATGAAATTGTCGATCTGAATTTTTGTATTGAAGAATGTGACATAAGTGATGAAATATGTATAGAAGATGCTACATGCAGTAAATCTGATGGATCTGATGAAGAGATTGTTGATGATACTTAGAGCAAGGGTAAAAAAGAAAATGTAAGAGTGATTAATAAAAATCTTTAAAAATGTTGATCCGTATTATCTAAAACAACATTTTTTTACGATTTATTTTTGTTTTTTTAAATATACAGTGGCTCACACCTTATTTCGTGTGAACATATATTTTTGCCAAAAACGTTGCTATGTTACAAATAAAGCAAAAATGTATAAAAATCTTGACACAGCCTGTCTTCTACAACTCTCTCTTAGCTAACTGTAAAAATTTTGCACAAAAAAACAAATTTCAATAACACAGAGAGAGAGAGATAGAGAGAGAGAAAAAACAATTATTGATCTCACAACCAGGGTTGCCACTTGTAAAATAATTTAGTTACCAAAGTATGATCAAAAAGTTACCAAAATTAAATAAAAATTAATTAAATAAACAAGCATTTTTTTAAAGTAAGAAAATCAATAAAATTATAATTTTTGTTAGTAAAAAAATGTATTCGACATTAAAATACTTAAAATTAATAAACAGAAATAGTGGTAAAATAAATTTAGTAATATTATTAAGTATTACATATTTCTTGTTTAAAATTTCTTATTTTTAATAACTAAAAATCACAAAATAAGTAAAATTCATAAACTCATATACTTATCGGAATGAGACGTGTATCTTTTTCATTTAAATTAGATAAAAACGTATGTAGAAAAAGTGCAACTTTTTTCTTGTTTAAAATTTATTTATTATATTAATATAAAAATCGCAAATTAGTAGTAAGTTCAGGTAAACGTAATTTTTTTTGTCACAAAACAAAACACAAAATTGTAAATTATGGGTATAAAAATGAGATCCTTATCTTTTTTATTTGAAAAAAAAAGGAACTAAAAAAATATACCGCATTCATTGGCAATGAATATTGATTTTAAGAAAGTAAATGAATAAATACAAATATATGGTATTTAATGCTTTAAAAAATTATCGGTTTCCTCAAGTTTAAATTTTAATTATTTTTGAATAACTAAAAATCAGAAACTACACAGTTCGTTTGTTTTATAGGATATCAATTCTAACTACGGGCACAAGGAGTTATGAAAAAATGTGATATACAGTTCTTTTTCCAATAACTGCTCCTAAGCGCACACTCTTGCAAAGTATTTAAAGCTTTTGCTGATATCTTTTTACGTTTTAGAAAAACATATTGTACAAGGAACGAAAATTTTATTAAATTTATTCAAAGCAATTTTAAGCGGCTGGAAAACCCTAATTTTTCAGTAAGTTACTTTAGAAATTTTTCCTATAAATTTTTCATGTAATCCATTTTCGTTATTTCAAAATATATCTGGAATTATCCACAATATCTGCAAAGGTCAAATGAATGCTTGAACTTCAAAGACAAAAGATATTTTTATAATTCAGACATTTCACGGTAGCAAATATGTTTATTATGAAAAAGTTTTAAAATTATTGATTTTCAAAGCCATTATCTTCAAAACAAAAGCAAAACAAAAGCATTCAAAAATTTGTTTACAAAAATGTTTAGACCTAATCAGCCGTATTATGAATAACTTTGCAAGTGGAATTGAAAAAGAGAGTTTTCATTATCAAAATAAACCTCAAGAACATTCACGAAACTTGACAAGAAGAAAAATATTCAGGAAATCTAACTTAAAAATGTCCAAAATGTTCTAGAGCTTTATCTTAAAAAAAAAAACTCTCTTTTCCGATTCCGCGTGAAAAATTTATCATGATAGGGCTGAATATTTCCTAATCAAAGCTGTCAAATACGATCGAAATTGACTGATGCAGTTTAGAGATATTATTCTGTTAGAACATAACAGTTTTTTAAATTTTACCCTGTAACTCCTAAACTAGAGCTGATGGCGAAAAAAATCTCAATTTAAAATCTTTTTCTGGTGACCACACATAATGAGGCTTGCCTCTCATTTCGCAGAGTTCCTTTGAAATCATTATACTATTTATTGTATTAAAACCCAACTTGTTTTGTAGCTTCGTTTTTATAAGAGACTTCTTTGTTAACGTTAGATTTCAAAATTGAAATATTTCGACATTTTCTTTTGACATGATTCGCAATATTTTCAGATGATGCGTTCGGAAAACTTAGAGAAATGTTTAATACAAAACATAAAGTTTATGCTGCACTAAAAAATGTTAATGATTATTTTGAATTTTTTGGAAAAACTAAGGGGAAAAAGTTACCAAGTTTATAAAAAATTACCAAATTACCAAGCCAAAAATTATCTACCAAATTTGGTAATTAATTACCAAACTGGCAACCCTGCGCACAACCTATTTCGTGTTGTTATTTTACAAAACAAATGAAATTAAGAATAACGGCATATCTTGCAAAAAAATAAGCTGCATCTCTTACCTTCTAAGAAGTTAATCATATTCTGGCGTTAGTAGTAATTTTCAATCGCGTTTGTCAACATGGGTCGTCGAACATAATTTGAAGTGCGTGAAATAGTTATAAAGCATTTTCAGCAAGGAAAATCCCAGAAAAAAATCGCAAAATTGTAGATTTGAGTTCGTCAACTGTTCAGTATATCATTCAACGCTAGGTACGTGAAAACCGCATACAAGATAAAGGCAGAAATGCTCCAAATAAAATTTTTACTGAAAGTGATGAGAGGTGGATACTGAGAAAAATAAAACAAAATCCAACTTTAAGTGCCCAACAATAGCAAAGGATGCTGAAAATTTCTTAGGCAAAAAGTGTACTGCAGAGACTATTCGAAGGGTCCTCCGAAAAAATGATTTTAATGGACGAACTTCACGAAAGAAGCCAATTATAAGCCAAAAAAAATCATATATCCAGAGTAAAGTTCGCAAAGGAACATATAAGCAAGGACGAACATTTTTGGAATAAGGTAATTTTTGCAGATGAAAGTAAGTTCAACCTTTTTGGGTCTGATGGCAATGCCTACGTGTGACGCAAACCCATTACCGAGCTTGAACCCAAAAATTTGAAAGATACTATAAAACATGGTGGTGGACTCATGGTAATGGTATGGGGCTGAATGTCCAGTGCTGGAGTGGGAAATCTAGTTTTTATTGATTCTACTATGGATAAAAAACAATATTTAAAGATCCTCCAGGATAATTTAGTCCAAAGTGCAGAAAAAACTGGGCATTGGAGATAGTTTTCGGTTTTACCAAGACAATGACCCAAAACATAAATCGAATCTTGTGCAAACCTGGCTTATATGGAAGTGTCTTCATATTGTCCAAACGCCAGCACAATGTCCAGATATTAACGTCATAGAGAACCTGTGGCATAGAGGTGGGTAACTCAGAGCTGTGCTATGGCACTCTACTGACTCTCTGTAGTGTGCCATGTGTGCCAGCACACTACGTTGACACACATAGTGGCACAATAGCACACAAAGAGCAGAGCTTAGACACACTTTTACAAAGAGCTCTTATTTTTAACAAACAAACTTTGAGCACAGCTCCCACAGACAAAACCAAATGAAAGTGTTTTGACAGTTAGGCCTTTTCCACATGGAGAAATTGAAAACTAATGCAACTGCAACGCAACAGCTTAAAAAGTTTCAAAACACTTCAATTTTAAACTGAACTGCAACCTACGCTTTCAGATGGGCAAGTCACGTCGCAACGCAACATTGAAAAATTCACAACAAAACAAGCACTTATTTATTGGAAGCTTTGTTAAATAGATATAAAAAATTAATTGAGGATAAAAAAGGATATTTCTTCACTTCCTGCACTTATTTCATATTTATTAACTGATTAATTATTTTCATAGCACACAACATAAATCGGAAACATAACAAATCGCCGAGTCAAATTGCAGCACGCCGTGTTGCATGAAACTGGTTGCGAATGCGTTAAAAACTTGTTGAGTACAAGTTGTTTCATGTGAAGGTTTCGGTATAAATACATTGGTTAGCAACTTTTGTTGCAGTTGCATTAGTTTTCAATTTCTCCATGTGGAAAAGGCCTTAGTGTTATAGAATTGAGTTTGCAACCAACATGTTGTACCAAATATTTATGTAATGTTTAAAAACCAACGAAAGCTTTTGATATTTTTTACTTGTTGCTATATTTTTGCTAGTATTAGCTGATGCTTCAATAATATCAATAAAATAATTTAAATTCAGTGTTACGGGATTTGTTTCATTTATTGGTACTAGAAGTGTACAATTAACCATCACTATTAATTTGCTGTCGAAATCAAAAAGTGCAAAAAAGAGCTTAAGAGTACTTTTTGAACCTTTGCAGAAAAAGAAACCAATATAATAATAAATTGTTTTGTAAGAAAATTTCAGTGGAAAAACGTTTATATTTTTTCATATTATTTAATATATTTTGAGTTTTTTTCATTAAATATACATACATTTTAATTTATTAACAACTTTTGTTTGCTTAAAAAAAAGCAAAATATAATTCACAAAAATCACATGAAACATTGACAAAAAATATTTCGTAAAGACACATATTCGAGAAATTCAAAATAAATTCATTTATGTTCAAAATATAAAGGGTGATCTTTTAAGAGCTTGATAATTTTTTTTTTTAAAAAAACGCATAAAATTTGCAAAATCTCATCGGTTCTTTATTTGAAACGTTAGATTGGTCCATGACATTTACTTTTTGAAGATAATTTCATTTAAATGTTGACCGCGGCTGCGTCTTAGGTGGTCCATTCGGAAAGTCCAATTTTGGGCAACTTTTTCGAGCATTTCGGCCGGAATAGCCCGAATTTCTTTGGAAATGTTGTCTTCCAAAGCTGGAATAGTTGCTGGCTTATTTCTGTAGACTTTAGACTTGACGTAGCCCCACAAAAAATAGTCTAAAGGCGTCAAATCGCATGATCTTGGTGGCCAACTTACCGGTCCATTTCTTGAGATTAATTGTTCTCCGAAGTTTTCCCTCAAAATGGCCATAGAATCGCGAGCTGTGTGGCATGTAGCGCCATCTTGTTGAAACCACATGTCAACCAAGTTCAGTTCTTCCATTTTTGGCAACAAAAAGTTTGTTAGCATCGAACGATAGCGATCGCCATTCACCGTAACGTTGCGTCCAACAGCATCTTTGAAAAAATACGGTCCAATGATTCCACTAGCGTACAAACCACACCAAACAGTGCATTTTTCGGGATGCATGGCCAGTTCTTGAACGGCTTCTGGTTGCTCTTCACTCCAAATGCGGCAATTTTGCTTATTTACGTAACCATTCAACCAGAAATGAGCCTCATCGCTGAACAAAATTTGTCGATAAAAAAGCGGATTTTCTGCCAACTTTTCTAGGGCCCATTCACTGAAAATTCGACGTTGTGGCAGATCGTTCGGCTTCAGTTCTTGCACGAGCTGTATTTTATACGGTTTTACACCAAGATCTTTGCGTAAAACCTTCCATGTGGTCGAATAACACAAACCCAATTGCTGCGAACGGCGACGAATCGACATTTCACGGTCTTCAGCAACACTCTCAGAAACAGACGCAATATTCTCTTCTGTACGCACTGTACGCATTTGTGTGGTTGGTTTAATGTCCAATAAAGTAAACTGAGTGCGAAACTTGGTCACAATCGCATTAATTGTTTGCTCACTTGGTCGATTATGTAGACCATAAATCGGACGTAAAGCGCGAAACACATTTCGAACCGAACACTGATTTTGGTAATAAAATTCAAAGATTTGCAAGCGTTGCTCGTTAGTAAGTCTATTCATGATGAAATGTCAAAGCATACTGAGCATCTTTCTCTTTGACACCATGTCTGAAATCCCACGTGATCTGTCAAATACTAATGCATGAAAATCATAACCTCAAAAAAATCACCCTTTAGTATATTATAATATAATGACATGTATGACTTGTATGCAAATTTTGCAAGTATTACATAAAAAAATCCAAATTTAGGACTTAAAACATGAAAGTAACATAACAATTAAGAATATCAATAAATTCTAGATACAAATATTTCTTAAATTCACATTATTGTGACGTTTAAATAAATTATCAATAAGAAACGCAAGTTGTAAAACTTATAAGAATACAAACTGTATTTTATAAAAAAGTCCATCTGAGATATTAATAGTTTCAATAGATATTAATAGTTTAAGGTACTTGTAATAAAAAATGGTTGATAACAGAACAATCAACAAAAGTTTTAGAAAAACGCGTCAAAAAAAACTGAAAAACTGAAGGTATGGTTAAAATTTAAATTGTAAAGTTGTAATCCATATGCTGTCTAATCATCTTGGTTATTTAAATTATAATTACTATCTGCCCTGCATGGGAAAAAATTCGCTCACAAGGAACTGAAGTAGCCGATATGCATAGTCTAGTCTTAACTATTTGGTAAAGACGTGGGTAGATCAGAATTCTTTGGTTCCACCAAGCCAGTGGATCTTGAGGCACTCCCTGCACATCTTTCCTTGGAAGCATGTGCTCGTTTAAATATTTGTCTACTTCTACTATCGCTGATGCAAGTGGATTCCTAGGATGTACATATTTCTGAACTTCAGCGTCGAAATCTTTCCACAGAAGTTCTACTCTTTCACTATCTCTTGCACTTATTCGTTGTTGCTGTGTTCGATTTTCAGCGGTTGGAAAAATTTCATCCATGATCGCGTTATTCGGAACGACAGTGTTCGCTACTTTTGCATAAAGTCTTTCAACTGCACTTTTATATTTTGATTCTGCAATCTGTAAACCAAACTTTTTAAACCTCGGATCCAATATGGTTGCTTGCGTTAAAAGTTCGTTTCTTTCAATGTCAAAAAACCTATTATTAATTTCACTCAGAAGCTTACTTACTTACTTAGGTGGCCATAGCAACCCGTCGTCGGGTTTCGGCCGATCTCATCAGCTCTCGCCAGGCGCCTCTGCTTCGCGCGCGCCTTCTCCAATTGGTTTCGCCAAGCGCGGTTAGGGCTTCCTCGACCTGGTCAATCCATCGGAGGCATGGTCTCCCTCTTCGTCGTCGGCCTTCGGCCTTCGCCTCGAACACCTTTTTCGCTGGAGCATCGTCATTCATACGATGGACATGACCTAGCCAGCGTAATCGCTGGATTGCGATACGCTGAACTACTTCAATGTCGTCGTATAGCTCATACAGCTCGTGGTTCATTCGTATGCGATAGTCGTCGCCAACTCGAATAGGACCGAAGATTTTGCGAAGAACTTTTCTCTCAAACACCCCAAGAGCGGCTGCGTCTGCTTGCGAGACAACCCATGCCTCAGCGCCATAAAGAAGCACAGGTATAATGAGCGTCTTGTAGAGTGTCAGTTTTGTCGATCGAGAGAGGGCTCTGCAACGTAATTGCTTACTAAGCCCGTAGTAGCACCTATTAGCAATTGTTATTCTTCGCTTTATCTCCAGGCTGACATCATTATTGCTGTTAATGGCGGTGCCAAGGTAGGTAAATTCCTTGACCACTTCAAAGTTATAGTTGCCTGTTGAAACGTGAGAGCCTAGCCGCCCCGCTTCCCTGCCAGCAGGCAGCATATACTTCGTTTTACCCTCGTTTACCGTCAAACCCACCTTGGCTGATTCTTTTTCGATAGCGGTGAAAGCAGCAGTGACATCTCTCTTGGTTCTACCGATGATATCAATATCATCAGCATACGCAAGGAGCTGAACACCTTTGTAAAAAATGGTGCCATTGCGATGCACACCGGCCTTTCGTAGGATCCCCTCCATGATGATGTTGAAGAGATCGCAAGATAGCGGGTCGCCTTGTCTGAAACCTCGTTCAGTATGGAAGGTTTCGGAGAGGTCATTTCCTACCTTGACGGAGCTGCAAGTATTGCTCAACGTCATCCTGCAGAGTCTTATCAACTTTGCAGGTATACCGAACTCAGACATTGTTGCGTATAGGCAATCCCGCCTCGGGCTATCGAACGCAGCTTTATAATCGACAAAGAGATGATGCGTGTCGATTTGCTTTTCGTGGGTTTTCTCCAGGATTTGGCGCAGTGTAAAAATCTGGTCTATGGTGGATTTACCAGGTCGAAAGCCACACTGATAAGGTCCAATCAGTGTTTTTGTATACGGCTTAAGTCTTTCACATAGTACGCTCGAGAGGACCTTATATGCGATGGAAATAAGACTGATACCTCGGTAGTTGGCGCAAATTGTCGGGTCTCCTTTCTTAAGTAAGGGACAAAGCACGCTGAGATTCCAATCGTCGGGCATGCATTCCGCTAGCCATATTTTGCTGATGAGTTGATGCATGCACCCTATCAACTCATCGCCGCCGGCTTTAAACAGTTCAGCTGGCAGGCCGTCAGCACCCGCTGCTTTGTTGTTTTTGAGCCGCTGGATAGCAACTCGAACCTCGTCATGGCTAGGTGGTAGAACTTCTACTTCGTCATCGTCGATTGGTTGTGGCGAACTGCATTCTCCATGGGCGGAGTTGGTGGGATCATCGCCCGTAAGCAGATTGGAAAAATGCTGTCTCCACAATCTCAGTGCGCACTGCGTATCTGTAACCAGATTTCCATTCCCATCTCTACAAGTGGATGCTCCGGGCTTGAAACCTTGGGTTAGACGCTTAACCTGTTGGTAAAATTTTCGTGCATCCTTCTTGCCTTTGTACACCTCAATTTCTTCACGCTCACGCTTTTCTTGCTCCCTTTTTTTGCGTCTGAAAAGGCGTCTCTCTTCCTTCCTCTTTTCACGATATTTTTCTCGCACGGTTCGCGTTGTAGCTGACTGCAGCGTCTTTCTGTATGCGGCGTTTTTTGCTGCCGTCGCGTCGCGACACTCCTGGTCATACCATTGGTTCCGAGGTTGCGGGCGCCGGAAACCAATCACTTCTTCAGCGGCAGCGCGCATGGAGTGGGAGATGTGCGCCCAAAGTCCATCGGCATCATCGTGTTGTGAGGTTGGTTGGTTGAGCTTAACCGAGAGTTGAGCGGAGTAGGCCTCAGCTGTCCTTTGTGATTGCAGCTTAGCGACGTCTAGCTTTCGTTGCATTCCTGTGCGTATGTTCTTTGCATTGCATAACCGCATGCGGATCTTGGCTGCAACAAGAAAGTGGTCGGAGTCGATGTTCACTCCCCGAAATGTACGCACATCCAGAACGCTAGAAGCGTGCCTTCCGTCGATCACAAAATGATCAATTTGGTTTCGTGTTTTTTGATCAGGGGACAGCCAGGTGGCCTTATGGATGTCGAGGTGTTGGAATCTGGTGCTACTTACTACCATGTTTCGTGCCGCGGCGAAGTCGATCAGTCTTAGACCGTTGTTCGTAGTGGCCTCGTGGAGACTGAACTGACCGACAGTGGGGCCAAAGACGCCTTCTTTTCCGACCTTTGCGTTAAAATCGCCGAGGACTATTTTTACGTCGTGGGCCGGACAGCGATCGTACACGTCCTCTAGGCTCGCGTAGAAAGCATCCTCAGAATACTCAGAAGCTTATGTATCAATTTTTGCACTGCTGGTATAAGTTGTTTATTATCAAATGAATTTAAATGCTTTTTTATTTGCTTAATATATAAGATAACCGACGACGCGCTTACGCGTTTTTCAGTACTTATCAACGACGTAATAACGTCAAAAATTTCTAAGACTTTTGTTGATTGCTCTATGATCAACCATTCTTCATTACTTAGTATATTGATTGGCTCAAAACCGTTATCCGTGACCAGCGCGGATGAGTTAATTAGAGCTAATGTGGATATCAAGGCATCTTTTTAACGTAAAAATCGGTTTATCATTTCAAATGTTGAAATCCAACGAGTTGGAACATCATTCTTTAATTTTGTTGGTGAAATACCCATTCTTTTTTGTGCAACTTTAAGTTGATTGTTTGCATTGCAGCTCTTAGAAAAAAATCTCACGATTGATTTGATTTTGTCCAAAATGACCTGTATTTCTTTTAATCCTGATTGAGTAACCAAATTGAGAGAATGTGCAAAGCAACCTAAATGACGCCATCCACCAATTCTTACCGTCATCTTCATGTTTGCGGCATTGTCAGAAACTATTGCAGTAACTTTATTAGCAATGTCCCATTCTTCTAAAATTTCTTTAAGCTTATTGCAAATATTTTCCCCAGTATATTTTCCTCATATGAAACACAACCAAGCAAATCAGATGCCAAAAATGTTTTTTTTTTCATTGTTAGCAACATAGTGGGCAGTGATGCTAAAAACAGAATCTTGGCTTCGGGAAGTCCACCCATCCACTGTAAGGCACAAAGCAAAGCTTCTTTTTAAACGATTTCTTACCCTTTCAGATGTTTCATTAAACATTGCTGGTATCAGAGCACACGATTTTGTTTTCCTAGTGGGAAGCTTATAACTTGGATTAAGCATATGTAATAGTGCCCGGAATTCAGTATCCTCTACAATGCTAAATGGCTGGTATTCCTTTGCAATCATCTGTACGAGTTGTTGGTCTATTTCTCTTTGCTTTTTTAGTGGCAGCGGCCTATTATAATAATGGGTAATTCTTGAATTTCTTTGAGTAGAACCTTTAAACATAACAATGACTTTTTCAAATCTGAGCGAATGACTTAATAAAAATTACCAAAGTATTGCAAGGAACATTCTTGCAGTGATATAATGCGTTGAGCTGCGGAAGTATTGATGATGACTTCGTTGCTATCTGGTAGTTCTTTATTGGTGTTACTGCTTTGAACTTCGTGCTCTGCTGGTGATGCTTGTCTCTTGATTTGTTGGGCTGGGTGCTTTTTATTAAGATGTCGAATTAGGTTGTATGTGGATTTATTTGCAACTGATAATGTCTGTCCACACAACAAACATTTCACTTTTTTTTCTTTGTTGGGCTCCGAGTAGTGAAGCCATGCTGCACTCTTTTGATGTGGCGTCATTGAAATGGTTCTAAAGTTACTTATATAGATATTAATTAAGCAATAAACTTATATTACTTACATTTTGTTAAGTTTTTGCTTTTGTTACGTTGTTTTTGGTTTCAATTTGCTTCACTTTCGGTTTCAACTAGCAATATTTGACAATATGCAATTTGTGACTATTGAAAACAAATCAATAGAGAAGGGTGTTAGCACTCTATTTGTTATCGACACTTTTACAAGTGCTTTTTTCAATTGTCGCACAATTGTGCTAGCACAGTGTGTTGACACACAAGGCTGCACATGTGCTAGTGAGTCAGCACACCAAAAATTGTGCTATTACCCACCTCTACTGTGGCATAAACTTGAGTTGGAGATCCGCAAACACACTATTTCTAGCGCTGCTACCTTGAAATCAGATTTGCAAACGGAATGGCAAAAAATATCACCTGCTTACACAAAAAAAAACTGGTTTCATCGATGCAATCCCGGCTAAAAGCAGTACTTAAGCAGATGGGTTACCAAACTAAGTACTAATTTTAATCAAAAAATCAAAAAAGTACTCAAAACGATGCTAAATATTTTGAATACACGAAATAAGCTGTGACCAATTAATTGAATTAATTTTTTTATTTACTAAATAAATCTGTATCTGAATATTTTTATGTTACTTTTTATAACTTGAATAGCTAAAAAGATATTGAACTTTAAACTTTGAATTGTTTTTTATTCATTTTTATCATTTAAAAAACAATTTTTTGTGCTATTTCATTAATATTGTTAACACACGAAATACGATGAGAGCCACTGTATACTTTTGGCTGTGAAAAATTCCTTTTATGTTTTGGACTAATTTTTATTTTATAATTTTTTTAAAGTTTTCGATGTAGTGTTTTATTGTATTAAAAAACGGTGTGTGAAATACAGTGCAAGTTTTGTTGAAATTAAAAAAAAAAAATTAAGTTGTTGTATATAGGTTTTTTAAAAATGTAGTAGCTTGTTGCCAAAGAAAAAATAATTACCAAAAAAATTTTTTATTAAAATTTTTTAGTAAAATTAAAAGGCGTACAATTTACCACCATGTCACAGACTATGTCCAAAAAATTCACCTCTATAGTTAAAGGATATAGTTCTAAAAAATTATATAAAGTTATAATTACATATAATATAATTATATTATATACTAGCTGAACCCGGTGTGCTTCGCTACTCCCCTCGTTATAAAATAAAATTAAAAGTATTTATATATTTTTCACGCCATCGAATTTTCGAAATAAGTCCACCCCAGCGCCACCTACCGTGTCCATTTATACACAAATTATTTTCTTATGATCAAACAAACATACATTCTGAATTTCAGTTAAATTGGTCCATAAATTCAAATTTTCGATATAAGTCCACCCCAGCGCCACCTATAGCCTATGTTACCCACCGTACCAAGATGAACATTACCTGAAAATTTCATCAAAATCGGCCCAGCCGTTTTGGAGTCCATACGTTACATACATACACACATCCTATTTTATATATATAGATAGAAGATAATTATAATTTTTTTATAAAATAAAAAATAAATGGGTCATTTCAGTCCTAGAAAAGACTTTGACCGGGCTTCTATTGATCAGTTGTGTTGAGCGCGTTATTAAATGTTTGAACAGAAGTGATTAAGAACAAGACCTACGAGTTTAATGCTGACTCCGAATGGCTTATGTTCTCAAGAAGCTGTACACGGCAATTTTTACTCTCTGAGGTTTTCCATTGTATGCAGAGAGGTGACGACCGAACAGAAAAATTAATTTAATGGAGAAAATATTCTGTCTGAGCTAGGAATTGAACCCGGGCTACCTCGGTTCTTTAGCTTAGGAGCCATGCACTCTACCCATAGGCTACGGCCGCCACTCTGTATAAATTTTAAATAATTTATAATTCATATAATTTTTTTATACAATTGAAGCATAATCGCGAATAACGTTGTAAACGACATTTTTTTAGTGCTTTTTTTTGCGAATACCTGTTAGAATCACTTTCTTATGTTATATACAAACAGATCTGAGTAAGCAGTTGAGCAGTTTGGGGTATTTTATCGCATACTCAAAAAAAAAAATTAGGCAAAATGAATAAAAGTGCTTGTAAAAAGAATAAAAGTGAACAATTATAATTTTGTCGTTTACAACGTTATTCGCGAGAGCCCTTCAATTATGTAATTGTTTTCTTTTATATATTGTTTTGCAATAATTTCTTGTTCAATAGATTCCTGAATATCGTTGAATGAACAATTTTTATTGGATCAATTCGGATTAAGTAAAATAAAGCAATGTAATGATAATAGGGGTATTCACGATGTGGTGTACTTGTGATCAATTTTTACAACTTCTTGTGAACGAACCTTCACTATTGTTGTATTTTTTAAAATCAGCTGATGTTTGTTAGTACTTTTGTTTGGTAATAATAATTTCAATCATTATTTAACTAAAGAAAATAATATAAAAATTGAAACGAAACACTTAAATTATATTAATTTTTATTAAATAAACTCACGGCGTAGCCGGTAACTTCCTCCATGTTTAGTAGAAATGCTTTTTGCGATCAGCTGATCTAATACACAACAAAATTTACAAAGAATACAATAGGGTTCCGTCGTTGTATTTTTAACATAGGGTTGTATTTTGAACACTATGAATTTTGTTTTTGTAATTTTACAAAATTTACTACAAATATCAAAATCAAAACAAAACAATACAAGGGCAAGTACACCACATCGTGAATACCTCTAATGTACTCACTAAGATATAAGACTAAAAAGTTTCCAAAAAATACTTTATAGAATATCGATAGACTAAGAAAATTGCTACAGAGTGCCAGTAGGTTATGGAAAGACCTTACAGCGCATCATCAACCAACATATCGACACATTGTGGTTGTTTTTGAGTAAGTGTTACATTTCAACAGCAAAAAACCTCTTTCAGCTTACAATCTAATCATTAAAAATTGGTGGGGGGGGAGGAGGTTGCACTAATTTGTTTTTATGACTTTTGTATTCAAAACAAACTCGCTGCAAAGACACAAAAGGGGGCAGACAAAAACAAATACGAGACAATGAAACGCAACAATACGCGAAATTTTTACACAAGGGTCGTAAACGAACAACAACTCATGGGGGCGGAGGAGGATGGGGTGATTACATTAAGAATGCGTATAAATTCGTTACACGCTATCAATCTTGGTTAGATGTGATTTTTGCATTTAAGTAATAAGAAGAAAAAAAAGAAAAAAAAAAAAGACGAGACACAGTTTCTTCCAGGCAAAATAACAGCTGCGTTGAAAGGGGATGAAAACCGAGTGAGTGGTTTTGGTACTTACTTTATATTTGTGTTTTTTGGTTGCTCTACGAAAGTTGCGGATTGTTGAACACGTGTCTTGATGGGTCACAGTGTTTGACTTTTATTAAGGAGGGAAAGCAGAATACCAGACAATAGAATGCAATCTGACTAATGTGCCAGATTTAGTATGACAGAAGGGGTCGCTATTGAAGACTCTGATTTTTGTCGAGATTTAAAGTAATATAAGTTGTGGCAATACAAAAAAATTAAATAAGCAATAAATTGCTTATAAATTGAGGCAAAAAATTGCTTCCAAAAAATTGTAACAGCAATAATTGCTGAATGGCAGCAGCGCTAAAATATTGCATTGCTTTGAGCAACAATTTTCAACAGCAAAAATTTGTTGCTAATTCGCTACCAGCGATACTAACAGCAACAGTAGTCATAAAGTTTAAAATTTCATAGCAACAAAACCAACAACAGTAACAATTGCAACAACAACAACAACAACAACAACAGCAACAGCAACGATGTCGTTATATTGCTCATATGACTGAATGAAAACATAAAAATGTCGAGTTGCTATGATTTTCTCATTACTTTGACCAGAACGTTTTGTGGCCGTAGCAATAAACAATAAATCCCTCCAACCTGGCAACCATATTGACAGCAGAGGCGAAACAAATACGACACAAGATACAAGGCGGCTTAATAGACAGCAGCCAGCCACGCCATCGTGTGGTACAGTTCGGTGTTTGGAATGGAATGGGTTGGGAGAAAACGCAAGCAAAAAAATAAGCACACCAAAGCTAAATAAATACAAAATATTTATAACAATTTTCACTAGCAATGATTGCCACTGCAGGCGGCAAGCAACAAGCAACAACAACGTTTCTATGCTGCACACCTTAACTTAGACGCTTAAGTTATTGTTGTTGTTGTTGCGCTCTGCTGGCTGCCTCAGTTGTCGTTATCATTGTCAAAATGTTGCTGGTGCAAAATCATTTGTTGCTGCTGGCAGGCCGGAGCAGCAGCATAGATAATCGTAAACAAATAATAAAGGCAAATTCTTTATGATCTCTGCCTGCGGTGCATGTAACGGTTATTCGGTTATTTGGTCATATGTTGATTGTTTTAAAATTGGTTCTTTTTGCACACTCTGTACATTGTTGCTGCGCATGTGCAGTTGCAATTAAAGCAGCGTGTGCTACTGCAGCGCAAACACTCATGTGTGCTAGATGAAGAGGTGTTGCCGTTGGCTATTAAATTATATCTAGCGCTTTAAGCTTTCAAGGCGTGAAACTTAAGATGCTTGCAGCATCTGAGTTGCGCCACTAGCAGCTTCGAGCGTAAAAAATGGAAACAACAGCAGCAAGAAAGACAACAAGAACAGGCATTGCGGTAGTTTCGTCAAGGCTTAAATGACTTTTAAGCACGTTGCTTCTGCTGTTGGCACAAATTGCTAGTTTAACTCATCCCAGTGGGCAATTGCAGGAGTCCGAAGGCCTTCTAGCTGGCCTGTGTTAGGTTTTTACTGGCCTTCCACACACCTTGCAAACACCGTTTTATTGATTGTATGAAATGGGAACATTTGTTAGTACTTTCGCACACGCTTTGCTAAAAGCGCTTTTTTTAAAAAATACATTCTAAAAGTACTTTCTTCCTAAGCTCTGATTATTGCACTACGTTCACTTTTCCTGAAATAGGTGCTCTCTCCGCAAGCCTTCACACTCCTTGCAAACACCGTTTTCTTGTTTGTATGGAATGGGAAAATTTGTCAGTACTTCCGCACTCACTTTACTAAAAAGCCCTGCTTAAAGCGCTTTTTAAAAATGCATTCTTATGCCCGGTTTCACCGAGCTCCTTTAAATATTTAAAAGTCTGCTAAATGTTTAAAAGCATAAATTCCGTTTCCCCAAAAACTTTTAACGTTAACAGACTCATAAGTTATTCAGTAAATTAGGGGGTGGTTAAAATTTTTAACAGCGACCTAAAATTAAATCATCTTTTTCATAGACAATTTTGTCATTTATTTAAAATGTAAACTGTTGACATTTCGTAACAAGAAAAAGAGCTGTGATATGAATAGGCAAGACTTCTTCAATATTACAATGGATTCTTAATAATAAACCACTTTCTTTTAGATTGTTAGCTTTAGTATCATCGCCCTCATCATCTGAAGATGAAGGTCAACAATGAATTGTGCGCCCACGAATTTTTCGACACCACTTCAGTCCAATGGAGGCATACGACGACATCGATTTTAAAGTGCGATATCGACTTCCAACGTCTTGCGTTTGGCAATTGCTTGAACTATTCGGAAGTGATTTGGAACCTAAAAACAACAGAAACTTCCCCGTTAGTGCAACTAACCAAGTTCTTATTGCCTTGAGGTTTTATGCAACAGGATCCTTTTAGCAATGTGTGGCAGATATGTTCAATGTTTCTAAACCAACCGTTTGCCGCATTGTGAAAAGGGTAATGCATCACATAGTAAAATTACGACCAAACTTTATTAACATGCCCTCGCAACGTAATGAATTTATAAAAAAACAATGATTTTTATGAAATTCCAAGATTTCCGCTAGTGGTAGGAACAATTGATTGCACACACATAAGAATATCATCCCCAGGAGATGAAGAAGCAAAAGTTTATCGAAATCGGAAAGGCTGGTTCTCAGTAAACACTCAATGTGTATCTGATGCCCACTTAAGATTTATGGATATAGGTGCAAGATGGTCAGGAAGTGCACATGATGCAAATATTTTTGATGATTCGCTGTTGAGAGCTAGGTTTGAAAACAACGAATATCCAGACTGTTATTTATTGGGTGATGGCTGATATCCATATAGGAGCTACATGTTAACACCTTTAATCAATCCTAGTACTGAAGCATAAATCAAGGAATACCGTCGAACGAGCATTTGGTGTATGGAAAAGACGTTTTCCTTGTCTTTCAATGGGTATGCGAGCCAATATTCAAACGACTTTTGCAATTATTATCGCAACCCCTGTTCTTCACAACATGCAATCGATGTAGGGGATGAGGAACCCGCTGATGATCTTGGAATAGTAACACCAATTTATGAGGAAGTTGATCTTCCAATAAGCAACGAAAATTATTACTCTGTTCGCACAGCACATATTGACACGGTTTTTAGCAGATTATGATAAATTATAATTTTATTAGTTGGTATATTTTTTAATAATAAAACGATTATGCTGAATGAAGTTTCTTCTTCCTTTTTTATTTGGAGCTCAATCTGCTTCAACACCAACTCGGCATCCAAAAGTAAATGTCTTTTTGCAGATTGACTTTTTTAAGTTCAATCAATTCCTCATTGGAAACCCGTTGAACTTTGACCTGTCTGCGCTTATTTTCCTTAGCCCTGTGAACAAAAGATTTTCTTATGTCCTTTTGTCCTTTTTTCTTATGTCTTTTCTTATGAAGAGAAGGTGACTTCTCTTTATTTGTCAGCAATTCGTCTTTCAATGGAGCAACATTTGTATTTTTGTGTTCACTTTCTTTTGCTAATTCAGTCGCATGAACTAGTACAACTTTGCTTGAGGATATATTAACGGGGTCAGAAATAACCGGACATTCTTCAACGTCGTAAGTTTCTTCAAGAAATTCCTCTTCAAAATCTGCATTTGAGTCGTAAGAATTATTGGCTGGAGATATTGTAGGCAATCCATAGCAGCAATCTTTTCCTGTAGTCCACTTAGCGACAAGGAAGCTGATGAACCACCTCCAGTTTTGTACAACTCCACCTTTAAACATGAATGTTATTTCTAATGGGGCAACTTAAATAATAAAGTACCTTATTGCTGGACATTTGCTTCTTGGTTTTGCATTTCATGTTTTCATACATCTGCTGAAGTTGCTGTGGAGTCCTCTCGCCAGTTTTAGCAAAGCTGCTATTAAATATGGTGGCTATTTTCAGCCACACTCTAATTTTTTCTGCCAGTGTGACATCATTCATCGACTTGTTTTCAATGGTTCTCTTATAATTACTAACCAGATCCACAAGATTGTGCTTTTCCTCCTCCAGAAAGTTTTTACCACGCCTTTTTGTTACTTTTTCTGTTTCCATATTGCTTGTCATAAGAACTTAAATTTTATTTCAAATAACGTTAAGAAATGTCACAATTACATATGATTCATACTGTACCTTAAGCGGTAACAACGTGCTTGTAAAAATTATCATTTGATGTTTGGTGAAACATAAATAAATTTACTAGGATGCTAAATTTTAACAGCGTGTTAGCTAAGAGGGCTTTAAATTAATGTTGGTGAATTATACCGGGCATTATAGTACTTTCTCATGAGCCCTGATTATATTACTTTGTTTATTATGTTTGCTTTTGCACTTTAACATCATTAAATAAAAAAAAAAATTAGTCATTAAACAATGCATATTCATAAAAAAAATTACAAAAATTTTGTCATTTGATATCATTTGGCATTTTGGCATTTAAATAAAGAATCTTTAAATGGTCATTAAATAACCTGTTTTAAGAAAAAAATTGAGATCATTTTTTTCATTTGAGATGATTTGATTTATCGCACACCCAATTTCAAAAGTGACTCAACTAAAAATTTTTACATTTTAAGAAGGAGCAAAAAACCATTTTTTTTCTTCAAGGGACTCCACACAAAACAGCGAAAAATGATTTTTTTTTAATTAAAAACTAAGAATATGTATACAAAATTAAGATAGCCGATGTAGATGATCACTACGAATAGTTTTACACGAAAAAGTAACAATTTGGAAATTTTGAGTTGTGCCACTTTTGAAGAGGGTGTGCGATATGATAATTTAAGGTAATTACATTACAGGTAATTAAGCATTGTAAAATATTTCATTTACATTTAATTTTAATATAATTTATTTTTATATTATTTAGTATTGATATTATTTCTTTTTTCCTGAACTTATTTCTTAGGCATGTTTGTCTGTATAGTTGATTTTTTTCCACGTTTACAGCCAGCTTTTATTTCTTTTATGTAATTTGCTTTAGTGAGGACATCGAATTTTATGGCTTCTGTAAAAAAAATGTATTTAAAAAATTAAGAAATTTCAATTTAAAAGGCTAATCAAATTCGTTGCTCTCATTTCTTAAGTTTTTGAAGAACTTACCAAAAAATATGTGATTAATTTTGCTTTTTTATTCTGAAGGCCATCGTAGTTATATTCAAATAAGACAGATGATAATAGAAAACATTATTATTTTTTTTTTAATTAACATGCAATAACAATAGAGTTCAGCTACTACAGCTTTTTCGCACTTTCTCCGCATTAGATCATCTTAAGAACAAGCCCAAATAACATTAAAACATCTCAGTAAGGCCATTAACAGTTCGAATACGCTGGTCTGCCATTTGTTCGATTTGCTATTTGTACGCCAAATTACGAAAGAGCATTTTGCTTTGTTGTTGTTTTGCATACAAATGCAAATACGCAGGCACGCGTAAATAAAAGCAGCCCTTGGACGTGTTTTTTTTTTAATTTTCATATGAGAAATATTATGGGAAATGTTATTTTTCCACTATGAGTTGATGCAAAGATATATTACTAAAATCACGCAATATTTTGATTCTGCCATATATTGCTTATAGGGGATTTACCTTTATTTTTGCCTAAAATATTTTCGAAGGCAGTTATAAGCGAAAAAACCCATGTAATTATCAAAAGTCATTTGTTGTTATATACCGCATTGTATCGCTTTAACGATGCTTTACTTATTATTTTTTCTGAAATAGCTAGTTCAACTCCATTATTTAATGAAAGCAGTGTTCCTTTTAAGCATGAACTTTTTTTTTTTAAAGTTTTCAGCATGCAAGTAATCAATAATTCTTTTAAACATATTGAAAATAAAAAACCTTACTAGATTTTAGTATATATTTTAATTTGTTTGTTCTATGATAACATTTAAACCGTAAGATCAATAAATAAAAACACAGCACTTTCAACTCTCATAAACATTACAGAGAAATAACAAAAACTTCTTGCCTTCCTTTTAACAGGTAGGCCTTTTAAAAACCCTCATCGATGCAGTGATGTTGTGAGGTGTGTTGACGCCAAAAGAAGCAGTTAATACATGCCTTTTTTCAAGAGGCTTGCCTGAATTGCCCACTGGGATACAAACACTCTCTCACACACACTCACTCACAACCACAGAGCCACCGTCTTGATGTGCTGTTGCTAGCATTAACTATATTTTCTTAATTAAGACTTAATCATGCTGCAGATTAACATCATGGCAACTAATTTATTTTGCAGATTAGCCAACATGTGGCAACATTAGAAATTTTGTAAATTGTTGCATTTTGCAGCGAAATTGGACACATTTTTATGACGTTTAATTTTATGAGTTGCATTTTGCATGGCTTAAAAGCAGGTTTTTGTTTTGTTTAAACTAATCTGCGTGTTCATTGGTTTGGGTGGGGGGGGGAGAGACAAAATTGCTATCCAAGCTTCTTTGAGAGACACAATTCGATTGAGAGTACTTCAATAAATTATTTTGAAGCAAGCTGGTAAGACTTTCTTAGAGAGCTAGTGTACTTAAAATATCTCTAATGGCCTTATATGTTTGTATTTATTAAGTTTTTATACATAATCGATAACACCAGAGCTGTAAAAGAATGCATTCAATTTGATTTTATTCACAAAAAAGTGGATCAGTGAATAACGAAATAAGAATGCATTAAATGAATGCAAAATTGATTTATAAATTAAATTTGCATTCAATGAATGCAAAATCGATTTATAAATAAAATTTTTAAAAAATGATTAATTATTCATTTTTGTTATTTAGAATAATGAATCAATTTTTGTATTCATTTGAATGCTATTCACAAAAAATGCAATGCACAAAGAAATCAGAATTTTCAATTATTCTTTTTTTATTCATTATTCATTTTTTATTCGTGATTAATTTTTTATTCATTTTTCATTTCTTATTCATTATCCACTTTTTTCATTATTCATTATTTATTTGATATTCATTATTCATTTGTTATTCATTATTTGTTTTTATTCATTATTCCTTTTTCATTTGTTATTAATTTTTTATTTATTGCTGAGAACTAAAATGAATAAAAAATGATTAAACAATAAAGAATGAATAATGAATACATAATGAATAAAAAATAAATAATAAAAAAAATGAAAAATGAGCAATGAATAAAAAAAGAATAATAAATAACAAATAACCTCTTTAAACCATATACATACCCAGTCGCTCACACACACCAAATTTTATCAAAATCGGTCTAGCCATTTAGGAGGAGTTCCGTGGCAAAGCCATGGACAGAAGCATTTTATATGTAAAGATTATTCATATATGTAAAATTTAACGAAATTTTAATAATTATCTATATTTATTTAACGTGTTAAGATTATTAAGAAATCATCCCAGATTCACGCATGGCTTAATCATTTTCTTTTAACGCGTTTGTATTGCAAGTGTTTCAATAAACTCCATGTCGCTCACTACTAATCCCTTATTTTGCGCATTTAGCACAGCACAACAAAAAAAAAAATGAAGATTGATAAAAAAAAAAACGGACAACTGTGGTCTGCAAGTCTAAAATACTGTGATGCATTCGTAAGCTTAGGAAACATGTATATGATTTCAATACTAAATAACCGTATATAAACCGAAATCACTGAAATCACCAGGCGTTGATAGAATTTTTCCATTACTGCTTCAAAAGCTATAGACATTTTTCTCAATCCTCTTATGAAAAAAAGTAGAGGAAGTATTGCATTGGGTTATATACCAACAGCGGGCCGAATTCCGAAGATCAAAGATGGACCTCTTCTCCCAAAATCTTTCAGGCGAATCTGTCTAACATCCTTCTTACTAAAAACTCTAGTAAAAGTAATTGATAACCATATAAGGAACAGTGTCCTTATTACATCCCCTTTACACTCCTGTCAGCATGCATATAGAATAGGTAGATCAACAGAGACTGAACTATATAAACTGACAAATGTATTTCAGAAAACCTTAAATATTAAGAAAGAAAGAAAGAGCACTATGTACTTTTCTTGACATAGAAGGTGCCTTTGAAAATACTTCTCATGAAGTCATAAGTGAAGCTCTTACCCAACGAGGGGTCAACAACACCATTACGAAATGGATGGATAATATGTTCAGTACTAGGACAATAGAAACTAGTACCAGCACTATAACAGCAACTAAAACAAGAGGGTGTCCACAAGGGGGAGTATTATCTAATTTAATGTAGACTGGAAGAATTGATCAAAACCAGGGTACGTAAAGCAATCAAAATGCGCTCTCGCACAAAATGTTTTCCTCGTTCGTGAGTTTGTATACTGAGAAATTTTAAAAGAGCGACGTCGTGTTGATGAGAGATGTTGAGTTTTCATCGCTCATGAATTTCGAAATGATAAGCTCATTGCATCGCTTGCTTTCATTTGATGCGAAACTTTAGTTAAACACTTCGCACATAATAAATTGAAACGATTTAAATCAATAATATATTAGGTATTTTCTTAATAATATATTTAATTAAAAAAACTTAAAAAATCATTACATTTTATGAAATTATAAAAAACTGAGATAAAGAAACAAAAAAGGAGCATTTTAAAAAATTTTTTAGTACTTAAATATTTCATTAAAAAACGCACAAAATAAAGTTTATCATAAAACACGTTTTTGTTTTTAATTAACAAGATCACTCGTTGAGTCAATAAATGAGCGAACGCAAAATTTCCAATGAAATGAGTGTAGCTTTGCAAAAACTTGCGAGCGAGAAACAATAAATTAATAAGAAAGAGAAGGCGTTGTTCAACTCAGTTTTTTTGAGGCGCACAATCTACGAACGAATACTATGAAAGAGCGAAGAAAAAGTTTTGATCACTTTGAATATTTAACATAAGAGCGCTCAAGTTTTTTTTCTTCACGAATGAGGAAAGCCAAAAGAATCGTTCGTCAATTGAAAAGTATTAATGAGGAGGAGTGTAATTTTTCTCTTCAATTGAGAGTTTTTGAGAACTCTGGGCAAAACTGGATTAATGTTCCTAGGCTATGCTGATAACATAGTAATTATCTGTAGATAAATTTAAAGAGATTCTGTGTGATAGAATTGTAATGCGCCTGAGAGTGACAGAAAAAATGGTGCAAAAAGGTGGAGCTGAACATAAATCCAGTTAAAACAACCACCATATCATTTCCTAGGAAATACAAACTTGTTTCCTAAAAGCCCTATAAGGTAAGACGGAACAGAGATGGAATTCCAAGAGGAATTTAAATTCTTTTCAGTACTTTTCGACCAAACACTACTTTCAAAAACACATTTGAGCGTTATATTAGAAAAGGATGTTGGAACATTTATTATTTGCAGATCCATCGCGGGAAAAAGCTGGGGATGCACCCCACAAATACTGCGATGGGTATATACAATGATCGTACATACCATGATTGCATATGGAATCATCTGGTCAGGAAAAACAAAGCAACATACAGTAATCAGTGCGCTAAACAAGCTTCAGTGATTGGACTGCGTGTGCATCACCGGAGCCATGCGAACATGTAGAACAGCATCCATGGCGGTTCTTCTCAAACTAACACCTCTTCACATTTATATTCAATCCCAGGCTAAGAGGGCTATTCTGAGGATGACTAGTGAAGATATCGGGCAAAGGAATTGCGTAACTCGAAAGAAGTTTGATTTCCTATCGAGACAATATCCTCAAATAAAAATACCGAGGAAAGCAAGCATCCAAAATTCCGTTTCACTAAAAGATTCCAAACTGAAATAAGTAGAAAAAAGAATTGGGAAGGTCTATCCGAAACTTATAAGATAAACCAATACATGATTACATGGCATACTGACGGCTCTCTTTCCGAAGAATGGACCAGAGCAGGAGTCTACAGGCCAGGCATTAATTTCTTCAAGAACAGCAGCATACTGTAAGCGGAAATATACGCGATTGACAGGTTCGTATACTTTAACCTGGAACGTAAATATCAGAACCAAGACATAGCTATCCTATTAAATAGTCAAACGGCTTTCAAGGCCCTGAAATTTCATTAGATAACCTCAACAATGGTGATGGAGTGTCTTGATATACTTAATATGCGTAGGGAACAAAACCAGGTCTGAGCCCTGTGGGTTCCACTACACAAAGATAAAGTATAGAAAGAAAGGAAATTGCCGATGAACTGGCAAAGAAAAGAGCATCAACTCCTTTGATTGGTCCGGAACCATTCTGTAGTCTAGGTAAAGCGGCATGCTCGCAGCACTTCTATGATGAAGCGGTACATGCATGCGTAAAAAGTAAAACAAATATTTTTATGCTTGTATTGAGGCGTCGGAATGCAAGTGCCGTTATTTTTGCTTGAATAGAAACGAAATTATTCCATTAGTCAGAAGTTTGCGGATAAAACAGATGCAGCCGCTGACGATTTGGGCTCCAAAGAAAATTATAAAAATTAAATGAAAAAAGCGTTAAAACGAGAAAAAAACAAAATGTATAAAATAAATTCTTATTTAAATAAAACTAATAATTAAATAAAAAAAATAATGTATGAAATTTCACTGGGCATGTTGTGTAAAATTGTGTAAAATTTTGTGCAATAATTTTTAGAGTATTTATTTTTCTATAAATTATCTAAAAAATTTAAAAAAACACCCTAAAGAGTAGTGTAATCTGAGCTAAAAATGCCCAGCGAAATTCTTTTTCTTTTTATAATAAGAGCGGATTATATATGCGAGAGCCAGGCCTTCTTGTAATACCAGCGAGCAGGCCTGTTTACACGCCTGCCCACGCATGTACATTTGACGCACCTCTCTCACCAATGTTAGTGTGTGAGTGAGCGGACAGCATGCTCTACAGCTCTGCAAAAAAAGTGCATCCAAAAAAAGGTTTAGTGGAAGGGAAAGTCTTGAATTCCATCCCTTCCACTTTCATACCCAGAAGGCATTCTTTTAACATATGTATGTCATTGGGAGGAGTGCTTTCCTTAGTCTTCTCTAGAAGTACTTCCACAACTTTTTTCAATAAAATATTTCGTTGAACCCTTTAATAAAACGATTCTAGCAGGTGTTTTTCAGGAGAACTTTAAGAAGGAATTCTATGGAATGGAATGGCTTTTGGGGTTATAGGTGGGGGGGGGGAGGGGGTTAAAAATCTCAAGTAAAATATCTCTTTTCCTGATTTTCACGGGATTTTGGTGTTTGAAGTAGGAATTGGTTGGGTTTTGTTTAGGGTTTCTAAAATCCCACGGAAATTTTTGAAAGTATACATGAAGGGCTTCTTGCAAGAACATGATAAGCCACATACAAAATATTTGAAATAATTGACTCTAAGGTTTTGAAAAAATGTATTTTTGTATGATGAAATGGAATTGAATACGGAAACTTTTACAAATAGGTGAGAAAATTAATAAGAAATAGCCAAAATCTCTTCAGTGGATATTGGTACTGCATTGAATAATGTATTCAGCCTAAAAAAATTGCTTTTTTAGGTCATGTGGCTTATCACGTTGTTGCAATAAGCCCTTCATATTGTTATTATTTAGAAGTTTTTTTAACTTTAATTGATTTTAAATGCTGTTGGAATATTTTCCAGAAGTAGTTTATGAGAATGCCTCTTGAAAGTTCTCCCCGATAAGACTAAAAAGAAGCACAATTGGACATAAAGAATATATTCTAGAAGCAGTGTCTCTTAGAATGCATGTTACATTTGTATCAAAAAGTTTGCTGTGATACTGGGAAGATCTGCCAGGGTAAATTCACTCTAAATTTCTCTTAAAAACATATGACCTAAAGAAATTTAAGGAATGCATGAAGCTAACAAAGAATTATCTAAGAAAATTATACCTCTATTTTTAATCGCTATCAAAAATTTTCTGACTTTGGTTGAGGAGACTAGCCACACAAATAAATGTGTTGGTCCCGATTTTTTTCCTACGGGTGACGCAGGAAAGGTGATTTAAATGTGATCAGAAGATCACTTTGCATAAGCCATGAGTTACACGCAGTGGTAAAAAAGAATTATGCAAAACCCACTCTAGTGTTCAGTGATAATACGGTTATACGGATGAAGTCTTACATTGAATATCTGTTGACTTGTTATCTTCATTCAACTTTTTGTTAGAAGGATGTGAGAACCTAGAGTTAGAAATTTTAAATATCAAACAACAGAATTTTCAGAGTTAAGCAAAATAAAGCCTTCTGTGAAATTTTATCACAAAAACCAAACTATTTGCAAAAAATTTGAGTGTACATCGAAAGCATCTCATCAAACTTCTTCAGAAATCAGTCCAAAATGAGAAAGAAATAAAATACATTTAACCGCATTATAGCGGGTGTTCGGTCAACCAGCTAAAGCGCCATATGGTTTTTACTCTATCCATTAAGCTCAGCTTCAAAGCTAGTAGCAGATAATGGGAAAGTGACTTC
Source organism: Dichetophora obliterata (assembly GCA_963920525.1). Lineage (NCBI taxonomy): Eukaryota > Metazoa > Arthropoda > Insecta > Diptera > Sciomyzidae > Dichetophora > Dichetophora obliterata. The sequence continues at coordinate 198,814,359 of OY986438.1, read as the reverse complement.
CTTCCTCTAAGTAACTAAAACCATCATTACGACAGTTGTTGGCTTCATCTTCATCCAAACTGCTGTCTGCTTTACCACGATTTCCCCTGGGTGATGATTACCTTTACACTGCTATCGTATTGTGAACAAAACACTTCAAAAGAGGGTGTTCCATGACATTGTTTGGTGTTGTTGACGTATTGACAAAGCCATACCATACCATACCATTCAATTTTCAAGAGGGTGTCAAACTGCTTATCGCCCGTGCACTAGTCATACTCTCTCATAAATACAATGAAACCTTTTAGTTTTCACTGGCTGGCTGGTTGGCTGACTGTTGCTGCGGCTGTTGTTAAACAACCACCCTGTATTGCATGTTGAGTGGTGGGCTGAACTCATTCAGTGTGTTTCGGTTGCACGAATCAAACATTTGGCTTTTAGCAAAATTAAACGCACATGCCACAAATGCATTTCTATGGATTTGGAATTGAAATTGAAATCGACATTGAGAATACGACTTGGCCAGCCAGTCTGTTAAAGTATATGTTATGCATGCGGTTTGAAAGCGCGAACCCAATAAAATGAGTTTGGAAATGAATGAAGTTCTCTTCTCATCATTTGACAAGGAATCCATATGTGCGGATGTCCTTATGTTAGCATTTAGTTAAGGGTATTCATTCGATTGTTTGATTCATTCATTCAGATTAGTACAAAAACAAATGATGAAATGAGATATGCCATAAGGTGACTTAGTTCGAATAAATACTGATTACACTTTGGGAGAAAGGTGTGTGGGGAAGTGCAAGCGGGGACACAACAACATCAAATTAATGCAAATATAAATTAAGCTGATTTGGTAAACATTTGTTACAACTAATGGTGCTTTGGTGTTGTATTAATTTGGCCTTATGGCTGGCCGTAGATAGCAAGTCTGTTGCGAAAAACATACAATATACATGTTTTTTTTAAAAAAATGGCACAAATATATAAATTCAAAGCAGATTATAAGGTAACTATAATATCAAAAAATATTACAAGAACATTAAACTAAAATTTTATTATAAATGCTAATTAAGCGAAAGATTTTTTTTAAAAAGCTCCAAGTTGAGAGTTCAGGGCACGTGTTTATTGATATTTGATTTTGACCTTCAATTTTGATAGCAGAGGTGCAAGTAGTGAAAAAAGCATTTCGCCAAAAAGGTTGCTACCTTGAATCTTTAATAACGGTACTTTTAAAAAAATTTGGAATGAAGTGTAGGGGAGAGCGGGGAGTTTTGAAGCATGAGAAGTTGCGGAACACGGCCATAGATGTAGCTTCGCAGTGGTTTTGATAGCTCTTACCTATTATCAAAATTTTTTCACCTATTGACCCGTATGAATAAAAGTAGCAGATTCGACTTTACTACAATTCAAAATAAAAAACTCTCAAAAGCAGTTTGTTTATGTGAATAAAGTGCTTTTAACTAAACTACAAGAATCAGCTGTTTCGAACTTGCTACAAATTAGCCAGATCGGTATGAATAAAAGTAGTGTTTGCTACTGATTTTGAGTAGTAAGCAAAATGGCATACTACAAGTTTGTAATAAATTATTTATTTATATTAAACTCATTGAATTTATTTAATTTGATATTTATTTGGGCAGGCGAAAAGAAGATTTGTTGAAGTTGAAAGCAAACTACAAACATAGCAATCGGCCATGGATAATTTTAAAGCACTCTTAAGATTCGCTTTATTAGGGGTATTCACGATTCACTGCACTCGCCAGTGCAGTTGAGGACTGGAGGACTTTCGCAGTTGTGCAGTTGGGTTTTCGTGAACACGTCACTATCACTTTTTTCAAAGCTGTAAACATTTTCAATGTGCACTTATACTTATGCTTCAGTAAACTGCACTGGCAAGTGCAGTGAATCGTGAATACCCCTATTCCAATTTACCAGATGCGACGAACAAATGGCAAATTTTTGTAGTATATGCTACTTTCGAAACTAGTAGTAATCTAATTTCGAACAAAATTTTTATTAATACCGAATCCAAGCATTTTTGTAGCACTTTACTTTTTGGTATTTTCTACAAATTACTGAAGATGCTTCTTTTTATTCATATGGGCTAATATCTCAGTTTTGTACTAGTACTCGTCACGATAGCGCATCGTTCAACATTTTGTTCGAACATTTTTTTGAGCATTCGTGTTACATTTTCAGGGCTTTCAATCCCGGGATTCCGAGTCCCGAAATCCCGGGATCCTGAACCAATTTCTAATCTCGGAATCCTAGGACTAAAAACTTTAAGTCCCGGGATTTTATTAACAAGAAAATATAAAAATTTTAAGCAACTATAAATGCAACTGCAATGTAAACGATGACTTTTTTTCATAATCAAAATCACCCTGTTCTTTTTTATCTCTCTATAATTTAAGTCTATTTTTTAGTCTGTTTTGAATGTGATATTAAAAGACTCTTTTTACTAGGCTGTTGATTTTTCATGAAATTTTGAAAGTAGCAATACTTTTATTACTATGCTACAGTTTTTTACTATAAGGGCCATTTTGTTCACAAAGGGCATAAATATGATTTAATTCGGGGATAACGATCTCTAGGTTAATTTTATACCAAGCGTATAAATCGGGAGATAAAAAAGTGGTTATGTTCACATTTTATCCCGGCTTTATGCTTAGAGCATAAATTCGCTCTCAGTTTATATCGATTTCCATTGGAATGTTAGAGTGTTGCTCATTAATTAAAAAATGTGTGGGGATTTTTGGCTTATTTTTGCGAATTTGGGGGTTGGAGTGAACACTAGGTAAAAATGGATCGCTGATTTTGCATCTGATGTCAGAATTTCAAAATTCTAAAATTGTTCTACACAGGGCTGCCAACTAAACATTTTTTTAAGAATTTTAAACATGAAGAAACAGTATTGGGGGCTACTTCTTTCGAATCTGGTGTCAGATTTTTAAAATTCAAGATGGCGGATAGAGTTCCCACCTAATTTCTTGTTTATTTATGCGAATTCAACTCTGGGAGAAACACTAGGTAAAATTGGGTCGCTGATTCCGAATCCGTTGTCAGAATTTAAAAACTAGAAAATTTTTTTACACATAGTGTTGCCACCAGAGACCTGCAACGAGTCATGTTTTTGCGACTTATAGTGATTCATGCAAAATCTAATAGTATACGCGCACATCAAACAACAACCACCACTACCACTCGAAGCACTCTTGCTTCAGAGAGTAACACATCGTTCAATGTTTGATCCATCAATCGAACGTCATAGTTCAACCTAATACTGATTTCAACATCAAACCTTGTTATAAATCATACCAAATGCTCATAGCTCAAACAGAAGTCCCATAGCTCAAGTAGCAGTCCCATAGCTCATTACTAGCGTATTTTTCTATGAAAACGCTGTGGCTGTTTTGAACTAACGCTCTGTTTCTGTCGCTGTTAGAAGAGTAAAAGGGCTACCACCGAATTTTTTTTAATGAAAAAAATATAAATCGCTTGCCTTTATTTAAGTTGCGGTAAACATTTCTTTATGGAACTTTTCTGTGCGATTTATGCCATGGTGCAAAAACGAAGACAACACACCTTGTATATAAAGGGAGCTTCTTCGAAAGAATTGATAAGACATATCAATTTAATGAGGTTTGTTTATTTAAACTAACTAAAATAATTATATTCACACACTTCAAAATCATGAAAATCATAAGCATAAAATAAAAGCTTAATATAAAAAATTTTAATTCAGTCATTAAAATCATCAATAAGTGGTAAACTAATATTGTTACGGCTATGCATACAAAAATATTTATTTTTCTTAAATTTTATATAATTATTTATAAGCACGCTGAACTAAAAACACGCTATATATATTAGCGTTTGAATATTTATTTAAAATTTATAAATTCATACAACAAATTATATCGAACCGAGAAAACCGAATTACATATATTTAAAAGAAATGAACGTGCGTATGAATCGATAATAATTTCTGAACTAATATTTTCATGAATATTTTTTTATATTTTTGCTAAGCCAAGCCTGATTTGATTTTTTATTTGATTTTAATTTTCCTAGGGTATTTTATATATTCAGGTGTTGACAACATATTTTAAACTTACTTAATACGCTTTGATGCAGTCAGCAATCGAAAGAATAATGGCGCACTTAACTCCAAAAAATTATATAAAACAATCCCGTAGCTCTGCATATCGTACCGTTATGTATAGTGTTACGACACAATCAATAACATCAGAATAATTCAATAACAAGATTCAAACTAAAATTCTTAACTTACGCCAAGGATGGCAACCCTACAAAAGTCACGATAATTCGTTTGAAGGCTATTAACATGTTGTACGCAACTTGTTATCGACTACGTACGACTGGGCGTTGGAGTATGGCTTATGAAGCACTACAATTAAGCTGCGTGTTACACGTATAACAACATGTTGGAATGAGTCCGAATATGAAGTAGAAGGCAAATTTATACGTATATACTCGAGTCAACTCAATTTATAACTACTCGTAGCAGGTCTCTGGTTGCCACCTAAAAATTTTTTATTTTAAGAAATTTAAACATAAGGAAAGAGTATTGGAGGGTCGCTGATTTCGAATCTGAAGTCAGAATTTTAAAATTCAAGATGGTGGATAGGGTTGCCACCTTAATTTTTTGTATATGTATGAACTCTCTCACACTCCAATGGACGTGGAAGCAAAGTGAAATTTTTGATTGTTTTTATTTTAATTTCAATCCCAAATAATTTAACAAACTGTTTTTACAAAAAAATGCATTACAAATGTAACAAATTTTGTTGTAACGTGCAAACCGTCAGCATTTGATGCGCACGTTCAATACGAATACCGAATTTTCCGATCTGAGGGCAAAAAAATGTTGGTTAAACAAATAATTGGACTCTTGTGAGGACCTTCTGTTTACGACCAAGTAGTCTGGCTCTATTAAATTTTATTTTAAAAATTGTAAGAAATTTGTAAACTTGTATTATCTATAAAAAAAAAATCAGAAATAGTAAAACAAATTGCATTATAAAAGCTCATTAATTTCAACTTTGTATAATATAGTATATAAATATGCACTTCCGTTAAAAAAACCATGCATTAAATACTGATTACCTATAAAACTTTCACATTATAAATGGTTGTGTAAAGTTTTTATAAAGGTTTACAACAAAAAAAAAAAAAAAATAGCAGCAAAAAGTACAAACATTAACAACAACAATAAGCGCAAGTGTTTTTTTCCCTCTATCAACTTCCATTAATGAAATTCCGCGCACTCTAATTACATTGCAAGCCGTAGTAGTAGCAGCAGCAGCAAGAACAACAATAACAACAACAACAACAACAACAGCAACAGCAACAGCAGTAACACAATCATGAATGGAATTGAGAAGAAATGCAAAACAACAACGACTAGATGATCAGTGTAGATCTCATTAAGAGGCTCATATTTCCAATGAGACGATAGCAACGTGCTAGAAAATAGAAACCAACAACAACAGCAACAACAACTGTAGCAGCAACAGCTGTCAGCTTAGTGCGATGTTGCAAATGTTGCTACATCTCCATCAGGCAAGCAGGCAGGCAGGCGGATAGACTGACTGACAGCACAGTAAAAAGCTTTTACAACCACATGAGGTGCAAAATGAAGTCTTATTTGTTGGTTCTGTTATTTTTTTTAAGGAAAAAAAAAAACTTAATTTTTTTCTCATCACATGATGGACTTCATTGTTTGAGCTGTTACTCCGCTTAACTCTATTGTTAACTGTGTGGATAGATAGATAGATGGATGCTTGGCGGAAATGAATGAACTTTCTAAATAGATTGCAAACATGAGCAGCAGCAGCAACAACGGTAGCAGCAGCGGCAACAGCAGCAGCTTGAAGGATTGTTGCATGAATGTGTACGAGCGAGTTGCTAGCGCAAATGTTGCTTGCACAATTGGCGGCAGGTGGCAGCAATGGATGCAGTAAGATACGCGCATAATGAATTCATAGATTTGTTATTATTACAAAAGTGTTGTTGTTGCTGTTGCTGTTGTAATTGTTCAAGCCGATGCTGTTTGCCGTTGCTCTCTGAACAGGTGGATTTTTAATTGTTTTGCTGTCTGCATTGAGTCAGTTGTTAGTTGTTTTTGTTGTTGTTGTTGTTGTTGCTTATTGCGTGTCTGGCTCTGAGTGATGATTCATCTCAACTTCACTTTTTCACTGTCTTAGAAGCTGCTCAAAATTGCCAGTTTCTGCACAATTTCGAGCTCAGCCAAAAGATGGAACTAGCTGCTGCTATGGCAAAGAAGTTAACCCAAGCAAGACGTTATTGCAACAAGGCCAGCTATTTAAACAGTTTTTTACTACCTTAACTAATTTTTAACAAATTTTTATTGAGTCCAACACCTTCGTGTGCAATACACTAAACAGCAAAATACTTGCTACATGACGAAGCAATATTACGATGCTGAGAAGCAACATTCAACACCTGCAACTCATAAAATTTTCACAAATTATTTGCAATTGATTTGCTATTCTAGCAATCAATAACAATTTATACAGTTATGAAAGCTTTTAAGCTGCTTAAAATCATAGTTGCAGCTTCCAAGATAAATTTAATGTGTTGCCAGCTTCCAAGATAAACAACTGTAGGTTTCTGAGGTTCAAATATCCCCGCATAGGATTTGTTGGTATGCAAAACTCAATTCAAATACGATTTAAAAAAAATAAATTGGCCATTTCAGCCCTAGAAAGGACTTTGACCGAGCTTCTATTGATCAACTGTATTGTGCGTGTTTTTAAATGTTTGAACACAAATGATCGAGAATTGGATCTACGAGTGTAATGCCGACTCTGAACGGCTTGTGTTCTCAAGAAGCTTTCCAAGGTAGTTTTTACTCCCTGAGGCTTATGGCCTAACAGAAATATTAATTCAATCGAAAAAACATTCTGTCTGAGCTGGGAATTGAACCTGGGCTACCGCGGTTCCTTAGCTTAGTAAGCTACGGCTGCCACAAATATCATTTATGAATGCAAAAAATAAGAAAATTTGAAAGAACAAATTAACAAATTATAAAAACATTTTGCAAAAGATCTTTTTAGATCTTTCGGTGACCAGATTTCACGGAACATAATATGCAAATTTTTATTTAAAAAAATTTTTCTTCCAGCCAGTTTAGGTAAAAATCCAATTTTTGCGAAAATCTTCAGTCATTTTTAAAAAACTGATGTTATAATTTTTTTTTAAGGTATAATATACGTGTAAAAATGGAAAAACAGCAGCTTGTTTTCAAGCATTTTTTTGAGGTACAAGGAGTTCTTATATTTTTTTGAAATCTATACTTTATAAAAATGCTTTATAAAAATATTTTTTTCCAAGCAGTTTTCTGGCTTTCTATAGAGGTCGCTAAAAATGAAATTGAAAAAAAAAACATCCAAAACTTTTCGATAGATAACTCAAAATTTATTGCTTCAATTTCAATGAATCTTATTGCATTTTGTTCCTAATTTTGTCTTTTATCTAAATTCAAGTACCTATTTCCTTTTATTTTTTTTTAATTGACAAAAATTTGCAAAAATTTTTACTCAAACTTTCACCATAATACAAAAAAACCCCCCAGGGGTCGTTCGTAGGTGGGATGCTCAATTATTGACCTATATCTAAAATGACATTTGATTTGTTTGTGTCACATACATGGGAAAGGCCATATACATCGAACAGTTTCGGATGTTTTTTTCCAATTTCATTTTTAGCGACCTCTATAAAAAGCCAGAAAATTGCTAAAAAAAAAATCGATTAAAGTATTTTTTATGTACAGTAACCTGTATAAATTTCAAAAAAATACAACAACTCCTTGAACCTCAAAAAATTGGAGGCATAGATTGCTTTTGGTTGTGGGGCGTCCGTAAGAAATATATTAACCTTAAAAAAATTTAGTTTTGAATACCTGATTACAGGACTGTTTTGTGCCGCCAAATGTCATGTTTCAAATCTTACTATGTTGAAACGTCAAAAAACGGTAGGTAGGCACAAAAAATTATGGGCTTGTTGTACTTAATCTAAGCAACATCGAAGTTCTGGAAGCTACACATGTAACTATATCTCTATTAATTTTTGACCGATTTAGAAAAATTAAACACTGAAGTAAATCAAGTTTGATAACTTTCTTGAGAAAAAGAAGAATTTTTGGCAATACATTTGGATTCGGGCTTAACTTAATAGAATCAATTCACAATTCACAATATCGTGAGATATTTGGAAATGTTTCCATGGCACTGGAGGGGTCCAGACCCGTCAACCACCCATATCTACGCCACTGGTTTTATTTGCCGTTAAGCTTAAATATATTTGTGGAAAAATATTTTTGTTAAAAAGATATAAAAAATATATTTTATATAGAAAAATAACTTTTTAAAATTAAATTGGAGCAGAATGGACAAATAAAAATAATTTTTTTTTAAATAAACAAGCTCCAAAAAATCATGGTAGCCGCATATTTCAGGTGGCTTACGAAGCGACTGTTTCACGCTATATTAACTAATTTATATTAGTTATTAATTTAATTTTTTTGCTTATAAAAAAGGCACAAAACGTTCATCAAATGTTTTATAATTACACATAGGGAAAAACCTATGTACTAACTATATAAATTTATATACTCATGACATAAATTTTTGCACACATAAATTTGGTAATTTTCTTATACTGAGTACATGTTGAAATCTGTATTGACAACATAAAGCTTTTAAGCAGTACTGCATATATTTAATATAGAATTTTATGTACCAATCACATTGTAACTCATCATAAATTTATTGTTAATAATTTTATATAATGAGTACAGTTCCGATGTATATAGTACATAGATTATTGACCCATTACATTAAACTATAAATTATTATATGTAATGAGTACAGTTCCCATGTACGTAGTACAAAGATTATTGGCCCATTACGTAAAATAATAAATAATTGCATGTAATGAGTACAGTTCCGATGTACCTAGTGCACAGATTATTGACCGACCGAATATTCGGTTTCGGTTACAGCCAGTTTCGGCCCTTTTTGGCAGTTTCAGCTGGTTTCGGCTAGTAACCGAAACTAGCCGAAACTTTTGGTAAAAATTTCGGAGCATTTCAAGAATAGCGACAACTATAATTTTGAATGTTGTTTTTGCAGATTATATGAATTTTGGCCTCCTTACTCCAAATCTGAAAAAAATTGCAGGCCGCACGCAATTGGTTTAGAAGTTATAGGCCTCCAAAGTTGGAAAAAATAGCCCACAAATCTTGCTATTTTTCTAAATTTTTCAACAAAACTACGCTCTATGGGTATCATAAGAAAGGCAATTGCCTAACTTTTAAAGATATACACATTTTTAGTGTCGTGCTTTCGTTAAAGGGAAACCACTACTTTTCCAGACAAATTGTAAATATAATAAAAGGTATATCTTAAAAAGTTATGAATGGATTTTCATGTTTGATAAATACCTCGTTGAATAGGTACTCGCATTACCTTTCTTTTAATACCCATAACGCGGAACACTAAAAAAAAAAACAAAAAGATTTGTAGCCCATTTTGAAACTTTGGAGGCCTATAACTTTTAAACCAGTTGCCAGCTGCCTGAAATTTGGATTTGGATTTAGGAGGTTAAAATCCGTATAATTCAACAAAAAAATAAATCAATAAAATTGCTATATTTCGTGGTATCAAACTAAAGTTTGGTAATTTAGTTCATATGGATACTTTCGGAAACTGAACTAAAAAAACTCTCAGTTATGCCAGTTCACATATATAAAGTTATTTTTTATTGCAGTAAGGTGGTCTGTGACAGTTAAAATGAGGGATTACTTGCAAATTATAAAATGCTGCGAAGCTTACATTAAAAATTACTCGTAACATAAAATGACTAAAAATAATTTAGTGCAAACCCTCTTAAAACTGTACTCATCTCTCATCAGCTACATAAACCGGGGAGATCAAAAAAACATGCAGCAGTGCCCAAAAATATTCCGCAAAGTACTCAATTGCAATTTCGGGTGCTCGCAATTATCAAAAGTTCTTAATCTACCCAACTACCCAAGTCAGTGTGAATACCCCTAATGTAAACAAAAATTATTCACTTGAAGGCGTTCACTTGAAGGCTAAAACTGAACTTTAAACGATGCATAAATTGAGAAATAAAAAAAAATATGCTAAAATAGTGTACAGAGCAACTAAATTTTTCAAACATCTGTTAGTAGTTGCATCTCGAGATGCACATGCACATGCACAGGCTCTTCAAAATTATGCTAAATTTCAGCAAAAACTTATCAAAATTTGCTATTTCAATTTATAATAACTAAGCAAATATTTGCTTAAATTAAGTAGAAATGACCCTGCAGGACTGGCCAGGGTTGTGGTTTGCTTTAACAAAACGACACAGTTTCGATAGTATAAGAAGTGTAGACGTAGAATTCCCTTTTATACAAAATAAATGGAAAAAAATGTTTTGGAAATATTTGTATAGCGCCTATTTCACATTGAAGTGTCATATCTGTTGAATTTACCATCTCTGATTAGGTTCAACTCTTTTTAATTGATTGATTTTTATGGTCAAAATAGGGCTTATTTTGAGACAACGGAGCTCAGTTAATCAAAATATAATTTCCATAATTAGGATATCAATATAAGAAGTCGAATTTGTAATGAAAATCCATTAACAATTCACTAATTTCTGGACACTTGAAGAGCACACCTTCATTTTATATCGTTAGAAAGGTAATGGAACGTGAAAAAAGTTAAAATAATGTTCAATGGAATTAAAATTTTTTTGAACACACTTTACTAAATATTTATCACTTTTGAACGTTATTGAATACTAAGACTCATTTTGGAAGAACTATGTTTTTTTCAATGGAATATAAATTGATTTATTCTTAACACACTTCACTAAATATTTATCAATTTTATAAATTGACTACGTTATTGAAGACTGAAAAACCCATGTTTTAGCATTGTATGTAATTCAATTATTTGTTTTGTTTATTGATAAAAATGAATCAAACTAACCAAAAAATATTTTAATGTTGACTTGAAATTTAGTAGCAACTTTTCTCATATTGTCACACTAAATTTTGAGTCGACTTTAAAATATTTTTTGGTATGGCTAAATATTTTCTATTTACACTAAAAGCTAGTTTATAAAAAACCATTTAATATGTAGTCGTCTTACTCCTCACTAGTAGGTAAAATGAAAGTAACCAGATATAAGCTAATTTTCTATAGACTGACTACTAGTTGGTTTCAAAAGGACCCATATATAAAACTAGTCAATCTATCATATCGTAAGTATTGCGTACTGGTGATTTTGCGGCCATTTCATAGAGAAAATCACTAGTTATTTTCGAAGATAAGAGCTGACTATTCAACCACTGGTGGTTTGTTTTGAAAGTAGTTTGTAATCACCTTAAAGTTGGGTGAAAGTCCTGCAGGGTAATTATTAATATTAAATTAAATTCAAAAATTACCATTATCCAGCGACTTGAACCTCGGCCGCGTGAGTGAAAGTGCATGGTCTTATCCACTCGACCATTGCAATTGCTAACTAATCGTCGCCTAATTTTCTTCATTAAGAATAAACGTGTGCTCGTGTGTTTAGTAGAAATTTGCTTGAATTTTGTAAAAATTTGCTATTTGAGTTTATAATACAATAGCTTAGCAAATATTTCTTTGAGTTAAGTAAAAATTTGCTTTTTGAATTTACAATAACCTAGCAAGTATTTATTTGCTTGAATTAAGTAGAAATTTGCTATTTTAGTTTATAATAACTAATTATTTGCTTGAATTAAGTAAAAATTTTCTATTCCAATTTATAATAACTAAGAAAATATTTGCTTTAATTAAGTAAAAATTTGCTTTTCAGTTTTTAATAACTTTTGCTTGAACTTAAGCAAAATTTTGCTTTAACTAAATACACGAGGAGTGCTTGTAATTTAGCAATCTTTTTCTGAAATCATATTGTGATTGACCAAAGTTTTGCTGATTTGCTTTTAAGCAAAACATTTGCTTGATTCAAGCAAACAAATTTTCTCCGTGTAGTTGTATCTCGAGTTGCACATGTACGCGTACCTACATATTGTAAGTTATGAACTTCTGAACTATTTGATGTTATTGCTGTTAGTTTGTATTGCTGTAAATAGCAGTTATTTGTGAAGTAACTGTTATTGTTGCTTTTTACAGCAGTTGTCGGTGCTGTTTTAAGCTTTAAATATGATATTAAAAAGCCTACTGTCAAAATTGTCTTCGCAAAAAAAAAAATAAATTCAACAAAATCACACCTGTTTGTTTTTGTTTCATATAAATTTTATTTGCTATTTCAAGAAAATGTTAATAAATTTAAATAAATACTTTTTGTTGTTGTCTTAAATAAATACTTGCTAAAACGTCTTAAATTGTTAATTTTAACTGCGAACACCTGCATTTTTGTAGCTTATATTATTATTTTATCGTTATTGTTTCAGCTATTTTTGTCTTACTAGTGCCTTATTTGTTGTTGCTTTTGTTGTTGTTGGTGTTTTTATTCATAATGCTGTTATTTGTGTTTTTGTTTTTGTTCAACTCGTTTAATTTGTGGCATTTAATTAAATGTTAAACTAACATAGATACTCAATCAGTGTTTTCTATGTATTGGTTATTTTCTGCGTATTTGATAAACTTTTTCGTTTATTTTTTGCTCCACACACTTGTAAATATTTTGTTGTGATTAAATTATGATCATTTTATTGACTTGGCTTTGGACGCTAGATAAGCCTTAAAATAGAATTCTTAAGCTGTCTAAATTTGATAAGAAAACAAATCGTTAATTAAGTGCTCGATTAAGTTTTAGTGCATTCACTGATTTGGCTATTTCGAGATTAGCACAAACATATGACGGGCAAATTTTTATTACTTTTAGAGTGCATAATTTTAGTAAAGATGGTAGAGAATTATAAAAAAAAAATGCTTTATTTCTTCAGTGACACAATTAAAGATCTGAATATCCGTTTCAGATATTCATTTGAATATTCTTTTCTAAAGGTGTTTCAACAGGTCTTTCAAACGAACTTGGTGTTGCCAAACCAGTGCTTTTAGTACAAGATGTAATGCTTTTAGGTGTTAAATTGAATACATAATAAGACTTTGATTGATATGAACAATACAAGAAGTGTCCGTATCTATTTATTTTTTTTTTTAAAAATTCAATAGATTAATTTTTTTGAGGCAACCAAAGCCAATTTAATATATTTATTACGCCATCTAGCTGTGAAATCTAAAGACCTGCCGCCACCTTAACCTAGCTTAACCTAAAATATTTCATAATATTTAAAATTTACCGCAAATTTTCCGATGAAATAAAAAATTTATTTATTATAAAGCAAAAACAAAACACTTCAGGGTTTTCTTTAGAACGGGTCTAAGCTTAGCATAGTTGAAAGAACAAATGGACATGAAGAGTTTAATAATAGCAAGGAAGTTAGGCTAGTATCTAATTTGACATGAAAATAAAATTTTAGTCATATCTTTTGATTGTAAAGAAACATTGGGGGTAATTCTTTACATACATTTTATAAAATACTACCTGATATACTCGGTATTACTCTGGAATGTATTTTGTAAAAAAAATTTTTATTTAAGAATTTTATTTTAATTTTTTTTTTAAGAATAGGGAAGATTTGCTAAAGTGAGAAAACAATATGTCTTTGTTTGTTTATTGCTTATTTAACCTTAATCGGTTCTTTGTATAAATTTTACACACTTTTCAACTTCAAGCTGATATTTTTTACTATAAGTTTATCAAATCAAGCAAGTATTTTGGCTCAATGTAAAATTCGTATGGAAAATTTATGTTTCGGGGTTTTTTCACGCTAGGTGTTGCTGCTACCCTACAGAAAAAATTTTCCTAATAGGTTCTATAAATTTTACACACTATAGTCTAGGCGCGCCTATGTCACTGTTCTTCTGCTCTATTGTTAACTTTTATTTCGATATTTTCCCAATTTTTCAGTTTTTTAACTAGCTAAACCGAACTCGTTACTACCACGCCCCCTTGTCCGACGCCCATAAAATGCTATGAGTGGAACGGCACGTGTAAATTGTGGTCGAATGCCGAATTCCGAGGCTGTGCGCTCTATAATTGCAAAGCTATTCGATATAGCAAATTTGAGTTGTTTAGGAAGTGCCACGCCCCCTTTTATAATGCAAAAACTTTTACAATGCAAATCCTTGGTATGCGTTTAATAACTTCCTAAAGTTTCACGAAACCGATTTTCGATGCTGTGCGACCTATTAATTATTCCAAAGCCATTCGATAGCGAAAATTTTGGGGTATATTTAAGGTGCCACGCCCCTTTTTGCAATCAGCACCAGCCTTCACAAGAATATTTTCAAGACCCTGATAATTTCCGTTTTCCCGATAATTTCATAAAAATTGGCTCAGCGGTTTCGGAGTCTTTACGTGATTTGCACACATACTTATATTAATTTCTTTTTATAACGATAGATGGGCGGAAAAAGTAGGCGTGGCAGCATTTATATATATATAGTGATGGCTACTTGCTCCCATTGCACCTACATACTAATTTTCACTATCAAGAAGTGAACATTTCAGGAATTAGCAAGATTTCGAAAAAGTGGGCGTAGAAATATTGCGACCATAGTAAACATATGAACTAAACTACCAAGTTTTATTCGATCAAAACCATCTTATATATAGAAGTTCCATTAATTATTTGGTGGTAAAAGTGGGCATGGCAACATTTATATACATAGTTCACTATCAAAATTTGTATAAATCAGAAATTGGCATGATTTCGAAAAAGTAGGCGTCGAAAAAGTTCGACCTCTCCCATTTTTAGTACAGTTGCCGATAGTAACAATCTAAACAAAATTTTAGTTTTTTTTTATTAAAACCGTCCGATATATTGTATTTTATGGTTTGTGGGCGATAGCATAAATTTGGGTTGTATGGGAGGTACCACGCCCCCTTGTCCAATCCACACCAAACTCTCACTCACCAGGAGCACTCTCAAGATGGTGTTTCAATTTCCCTGAAAATTTCATAAAGATCGGTTCAGCGGTTTTTAAGTCTATACGTAATATACGTACATACCCACTAGGGAGTCCAATCCCGGAAGCTTTTTTCGATCCCGGGATTAGTTCGGGATTGAAAGTTTTAAGAAGTAAATAATGTAAAACATTTTTAAAACAATTTTTTGTTATGTATTAATGAAACTCAAAAATGTAAATTAATTCATTTATAAAGTAACAAAAACAAACCACATTAAGGGTATTCACAATTGCGTATTTTCAGTGTAGTTAAAAAAAATCCCGTGGTATTGATACCACACTTTATCGAGCGTTTTTTATATTTTTTGTTGTTTTACATGAAATCTCTAAAAACCAAAAGTGTGGTCATTTTAGTAGCCCAATGATTTATTGCATAGTAACAAAAAGCTACAGTGGGAGGTTACCAACCACAAATTCTATTTTAAAGGGTGCTCATAATTGTGATTTTCAACTATGGCAAAAAAAAACACTACAACTATACCACACAATTGTGAATACCCTTATTTTTAAAAAACAAAGAACTTAAATATTATTAATGACTAGCCTTTATTATTAACTTAACCCTTTCAGTGGATTTGCCCAATAGATTGGGCACGTCAGAAAGTAATTTTTATTTGTATTTATTTCGCAAAGCTTTTGTTTAAATCAAATTATTTTGTTCTATGAAAAAAGATGAACCAACATGATAAAAATAAATTTAGAGAGATATTTGACATAAAAGTCAGTTGGATTTTCGATTTTGTGCCGAAGAAAAGCAAACAAAATTTGTTCGGCCTATTTTATAAGAAAAATTAACCGGACAAAGATTAAATTTATGTTTTTTATCTTTTTTGGCTTTAATGATAAGAATATTAAGAGGGTTTAAAAAACAAAGATCTAAAGGCTTGAAAAACCTTTAAGAGATTAGAAAAAGACTTTGTGCCGAACAGGAGCAAAATATTTTTTCTTTGTACAAGCTTAAAAAACGTAAGTAGCGCAGATTAAAATCAAAGGTATATCTTTTAAGGACCTAATGATACGAATATTACCTCAAAAAAATTATTTTGTTCTTAGCCTAGCCATTGGAAGGGTTAAAGAACAAAAAATATAAAAAAATACAGAACATTTTAAGGTATTATTATATACATGTTACACTTTTTTTTTGTACAACGTCTTCATGATTTTTTTGTGTTTAATGCATATTAATTTTGGAAAAGACTTTTCAAAATTAAACTTTTTGCTTTAATTATTTTTAAAGTAAGCATTAAGCTGATCAACGTGTTTTATTTTTTATTGGAGAGTTTTTTTGGATATTATTACAAATATAATCCGACAGAAGCACCGTTCTGATTCTATGCAAGTTGTAGAAATACTTGTACGATAATCGTAAGCAATTTGTAAGTTTTGATCAGGATTGCCTTCGCCACAAAAAAAAAAACATTTCCTAAGTCAGAATATCTGACAATATTGAAATACATAGCTTCTAAAACTTTGCAAAGTCTTTGCACCAGTGATTCACACTCATCATCTTAACAATCTTTTTCAGCCTCAATAAAAGATTTTCTAATTCTATATTCATATCAACTTAAAATGAAATGTTTGCATTTACATGAATTTTTGTAATAGAAATTTTTTATTTAAAAACCGCGGGATAATGAAAGACAATAACGGGATTTAAAGAGACTTATTGACTTCCCTTATACCCATAGAACCTCAATTATGCTTCAGCGTCATCGAAAATTTGGACCATCGAATGGAGGTGTGCTGCCGAGGTCGTGGCGGCCATTTGGCCGATATTTTGTTTCATACATAATTGAACCATACTAGTATTATCATACTAATAAGAAATGAAAATAATTTCTTAAATAATTTGTGTTTTATTCAAAATCAACATCGGCCTTTAAAATTTAACCTCCCTTTATATAGATTTTGATGCTCGACTAATCGATTTAAATAAATTCTTTTTTAAATTGAATAAAATAATGAATAATTAATTATTTTTAACGAGAAGATTTCATGCATTTCATTCATCGATGAAAATATTGCTCCTGAAAAAAGTGTGTAAAATTTAAACACAAGGAACCTATTCGTTTCGAGAAGTAAGGGACCGATGAAGGTTAATGTTTATAATATTATACACTAAGACTGGGTCTAAGTACATCAATTGAATTAAATTACATTAAGAACTATAACTTAACTAGCTAGATTAAAATTACACTTATACAAATCAGAAAAAATTTAAAAAATAGACAAAATTAATAAAATTAATACTCTAATAATAATAATATTAATACAATTATGTATGTTTTTCTTTTAAGAAAAATATATTTTTTTTAATTCCATTGTATACATTTAACTTAGTTTTAATTTGTTTTTCGCAGATAGGCCACTCATACAAAAAAAAAAAATACCATTGACTTGTGACTAAGATTAGAATAAAAATATTCTGTTAACGTTCTGTCGAATCAATGAGAAACCTCACTGTTTGATAAAAGTACAATATTCATGATGGAAGAATTTTTTTGGAAATGTATTCGTGAAGTTCCAAAATGGAGTAATGTACTTCCGACAAGTAAAACGAACAAAAAATTATCTGGGGAAAACCAAAAATAATATAACGAATATCTTAGAAGTCCGATCTGTCCTGAAAAAAGCACACTCTAGACACTTTTTAAAGCACATCAGAACCCGAAAAGTTTTAAAAGTTCAGTATTGTTGTAATAATTTCAATTCCAGTGGCATTTTCGTAAACCATTCAAATTTATTTTATTTTAAATAGGACCACAAAAGAAAATGTCTACTGCTGAAAATATTGAAGCATTCTCGTTTGAAATATGTAAGAAATACTCATATTAACAAAATCATTACTTTGTTAAGGAATAAACCAGAAACTCTTTGACGATAAAGGGCGAGTTTTTTCACGTTAATATTTATAAACTGTCAAGAAACATTCTCTTTGCTCTTGTACAACATACTAGATAAAAGTGGGTGGATGCTTATTTCGATGCCAGAAAATTGCATTTGATGAATTAGCTGTAAATTATTGTGACTTTGTGTTCTTTTTAACAACATTATGTCTGCAATAATTGTTTTCTTTTGCTGCTAATGAAAATTTATCTTAATAAATGATGCATTTCAGACAAAAGCAGCTACAATTGTTGCTGTCATAGTTGTCTGTAATTGTTGCAGTCTATGTGCAACACTTGTGCACATCCTCTTTTTTAGTGTCTACAGTGCAGACTAGACTTGGGAAACGCAGCGCTGTGTGGCGTTATTGAGTTGAAACACTTAACTGCGTTATTGCGTTGACACACAGTGCCAAAAACCACCATTATAATTCACGAAGAGCACCTTATTGAGCTATTTTATTCGGTTTTCTTCTTAATTGTAATAAATAATAAAAACTATCCTTAGAGAAATCTTATTAATTTTATAGGGAAAATCTTGTTAAAACTGAACAAACATTGCTTAATAAAATTCGTTATTGAATGAATGAAATGATGTGAAAATCTTTTTAAGAACTCATGTCATCACACTCACTCTTCTCACTAAAGTTTGAGAAAAGACCACTTAAAACTTTATGTTTATGTACACATACTATAACTTTGGTTGTGAAGTACCTGCATTCGAGAAAAATAAAAGTTAAAAAGAAGTTTCATGTTGAAATAACAAAAAAATACACTGTAGATAATAAAGGGTTCGCCAAATATGTTTTTTTTTTGAAAACTCTATAAAAAAAACAACTGAATATTTTCACAAATTTCTTCTTTTATTTGAAAGTACAATCCTTCCGGTTAATAATGGAAAATAATTTCATTCAAACGGCTGCCTCAGCTGGCCATGCAGTAGCCTACACGATCGGTCCAATTTTTAAGCACATTATCGATTGTGTGCAGCTGTATTTCACCAATGGCTTCACGAATATTGTCCTTTAAAGTTTCAATTGTCTCTGGCTTGTCGGCGTAACACTTATCTTTGAGGGCACCCCAAAAATAATAGTCCAACGGTGTCAAATCGCAGCTCCGAGGTAGCCAAACGGCATCAGCTCTGCGGCTGATAATGCGATCTTCAAAAACAGGGCGCAAAACATCGAGTGTAGCTTCGGCTGTGTGGCACGTAGCGCCGTCCTGTTGAAACCAAATGTTGCCAATATCCTCCTCTTCAATTTTTTTGAACAAAAATTCGATCAACATGGCCCGATAACGATCGCCATTGACTGTAACGGCCACTCCTTGCTCATTTTCGAAGAAAAATGGCCCAATTATGCCTCTGGGCCAAAATCAGCATCAAACAGTGACTCGTTTTGGGTGCAGCGGCTTTTCAATGTATGCGTGCGGGTTTTCTGTGCCCCAAATGCGACAATTTTGCTTGTTTACGTACCCGCCAAGATCAAAATGAGCTTCATCTGAAAAGATAATTTTTTTGGCAAATTCGGCATCTTCTGTAAGTCGATCGCAGGCCCACTTAGCGAAGCGAAAACGCATTGGATGGTCAGTTGGCTTCAACTCCTGAACCAATTGGACTTTGTATGGCGTCATACCAAGGTCTTTATGCAAAATTCGTCTCAATGATGTCTCTGAAATTGTTCAATTGTTGAGTACGACGGTGAATTGATGTTGATGGCGCTTCACGCACACTTTCTGCCACAGCAGCAATATTCTCGGGTGTACGCACTGCTTTTGGCTTTTCACGCTTTGGTTTATCGATGAGGATGCCAGTTTCTTTCACTTTTTTTACAAGATAACGAACATACGGAGCTAACGGTGCTTCTCTTTTTCCAAAATCCGTACGCAATTTTCGCACACATTCTGCAAAATTACCATGATTTTCAAAGTAATGTCGCAATATTTCCCAGCGTTGTTCAAGCGTATACACAACCATATTCGTTCAGCGGAAGGATAAAACTAATTATCTGTCAAATCAGACATTAGCTAAGTGTTACCATTAGCTCACGAAATAAGCACTAGTTGAAAAGAAAACGTTAGATGGCGGACCCTGTATGTTACAGAACTTCCCTGCAGGACTTTCACCCAACTTTAAGGTGATTACGAACTACTTTCAAAACAAACCACAAGTGGTTGAATAGTCAACTATTGTCTTCGAAAATACCTTATAGGAACAAACTAATTTGGTTTTAAAAACAACTAATTAAAAAACAAATTCAAAATAAACTAGTTTATGAACTACTTTGAATTGTATTAAGGCGGCATCCACTTCAATTTTGAATAGTTTTTATTGCATTATTTATGAAGTAATTGAAAAACTGCTTCAAAAAAAGTGGTTAAAAAACTACTTTGAATTATATTAAGTCGGCAACTACTCTGATTTTGACTTGTTTTTATTGCAAATTTATATTAGATTACAAGTTAATATATATTTAACCATGCTATTTAATCAAATATTATTAACTTTAGGCTTTCTCTAAAATGAATTTATGTATTTTTTTTTCAAAACAATAAAATAAATGATCTCTTTGATGCATAGAAATTTAAAATTTTTATGCTTTTAAGTTCATCTTCAGTAAGTGGAATATTAACTAGTTTTCAATTGATTTATTTTAAAGTAGTTAAAAAAATAATTTAAATTCAACTAATTTAACAAGTAGTTGAAAACATATGTAGACGAAAATCAATTGACTTATTCAGAAGACATCATCATACAAAATATGTTAGTTCGTTCTAGGAAAAAAGTCAGAATTTCAACTAGTTGTGGTTGACAAAAAACTACTTTTTCAACTACTTTTAAATTAGTTGATTTTTCTACAGGGTAACTAGTGATCTTCTTTATGAAATGGCCGCAAAATTACCAGAACGCACTACCTACGATATGACAGATTGACTAGTTTATATATGGTCCTTTTGAAACCAACTAGTAGTCAGTCTATAGATAATGAGCTTATATCTGGTAACTTTCATTCTACGTACTACTGAGGAGTAAAACGACTACATTTTAAATGGTTTTTTATAAACTAGTGAAAATAGAAAGTATTTAGCCATACCAAAAAATATTTTAAGATCGACTCAAAATTTAGTGTGCTATGTGAAATAAATAGGCGCTATACAAAAATTTTCAAAACATTTTGTTCCATTTATTCTGTATAAAAAGTAAATATACGTCTACACTTCCGATACTATCATGTCTCTTTTATCAAGCAAATCAAAACCCTTGTCACGGAGAAACAAATTGATGCAACGCTGAGACTTTTGCTTTGCCTGTTACTACAACCCTGAAATTCTTGCTAGTGGCCGCTCAACTCACTAATTTTAGATTACTTTTCAACTCTCACTACATTAAAGTTACTTTACTTTTCGGACTAGTTACATTTGGTCCTTCAGGGTTAATTTTGAAAAAAACTGAGTTTCTCGAAACTCAAGCCATATTTCGGTCGTTGAGAGACTCAGTTTCGGCTTTGTCAAAAATATACGGCGTGAGCTCAAAGAACTTGCTCAATAAAATTAAAATTTAAGACGCCATCAGTTTCTTTGATGGTATCGACATCACCTAATATTTTGGTGCCAAAGTCAAGTTTAAAGCTGGCTTGAAAGTATGGAGGACAAAATAGGGTAAGTTAATAAAAAAATGAAGTTGGTATATAATGTAAAAACTCGGTGCCCAACAAAAGTTTCAACGTAGCATTTTGTTTCGGCAAAAAAATGGGTAAATGTTTTAAGGTAACAATTATTATATTCCTTTATTATTATTACGGCTAGGAATCTCATGCACTAAAAAATCTAAAATATGCGAATATAACATACACTTTAAACTATAAAATATGCTCTAAAAACAGGCAAAATAGTCAATTAAAAATATTTTTCCTATATATTATTATCGATGCAAAACTAAATGTTGAATGCAATTTAACAAAAAGAGAGAGAAATAAGTAATTTTAAAAACAACAAAAACATGAATTGAACATAAAAGAATTAATCATGAGGAAGCTTTTATCACAAGATGTGTAGCACTACATTTAAATGATTGCAAATTAAAAAAAAGCAAAAATAAACAAAACCCACATGCACTTCTTTTAAAACATACAAAAAATATGCGCAATAAATATGCAAAAATATGCGTTTTTTGTAAAATATGAAAAATCATGCATTTATTGCAAAATATGCAAAAATATGCACTAACGATTTAATGCATTTTTAAAGGAAATTTTATGATCAGTAAAGATAGTTTAACCATTTTCATTTTTAGTTGTCCAGTAAGAACATGCATTTGCATTAAATTCCTAGCCCTAATGATTACCTAATAAATTTTAATAAAATCTTAACAAATTTAGTTTTCCTGAAATAGATAATTAGAATTTGTTGTTGTGCTTTCTTTCATAAATAACTTTGTCCAAAGCTCAATATAACCTTGTAAAATCATCAAACGGTTACAATTTAATTATAAATCTAAAAGTAAGTATATTTTCAGATTAAAAGTTAATAAGATTTCATTTCGCTTTAAAAGGCTTCACTTGTTAAATTTCAAAAATAAAGCTTATCAAATTCATAATATTTCCTTATTAAATTCAAAAAAGAATTCTTCATAAATATATTAGTATTCCTTATTGAATGAAAAGAAAATTATTTAATGTCATATTAATTGAATAATATTAAAAAAAGGTGATCGATTTTGGTAAAGGTCATTAGTAATTAAATATTTGGTTGTGCAAATAGCAACTTTTCAGTTAAACACTAGCTTCTGGCGAATCAAAATTAATTTCAATTCTATGATGCATTTCGGCAGACTCGCCGAACTACAATGAATATCAAAAAATAAGAAGCAGCCAACTATAACAGACCGCAACTCTGGTAGAGTTCAAGGCTTGATCTAAAAATAACTACTGCTTCAATGTCATATGATTAAATGGCCGATGAGAATGTTAAAATTCTTACGAATTTGTTCGAATTCATGTCAAGTCATATAAGACTTTAACAGTGGGTTGTCACAGCTGAATTAATCAAGACTATTGAAGAGGAACTGTAGCAATTTCCGAAACAGGCTGTCTGGTCTGCTTGGGATTGACTCTATACAGAGTTGTTGTTGCCTTCTTCAAACTTACTTGATCTAAAAAGCTCACAATTAAATTCATGCAAAAAATTATTAATTAAATAAGATTTCCTTATCAAATTTTAAAAAGAAATCTTCTTATATCAATAGAATTTTCTAATTAAGTACCAAGAAGAAAAGTATTCAAATTAATATGAATATTACATATTTTAAATAAGATTTTCTAATAGTTTTAAAAAGTTTTCTCATAAAAAACAGTAAGATACTTCTTTAAGCTTAGTGATGTTACTAATAGAAAATGACAGGGTTTTATGAAGATTTTCTCTATCGTTTTAATAAGATCATCTTTTTGGATGAAATCCATAGAGAAATCTTATTGATTTCGCTCTATTCTAAAGCTTTGATAAGGTCGTTTTGGCTCTGTGCACACTTGTTTTATTTAAAGTAAAATAATATCGCAGTTAAAAACTATTTTCTTGCACGTTCTTCTTTCTTTGTTTATTTCGAGCGAGTTCAATTTCAAAACTGTAAGCAAACTTGAATTCAACTTTAAGCATACAATCTGTTTTTAACTTGAGCTGCATCAACTTTTAACGAAGTATAGTGATATTTTTGTGTGTGGATGCTGTGCTCTGTCCTTTCATTTTGACAAGCTTCATATAAATTTCTTGTTCAGTAAGCTATTCTTAATGAATTTTTGACGTATTCCTTTATGACGTTTTTCTTTCCCAAGAAACAACAACAACAACAAAGTTTTCTCAACATGCTCACATTGAATGGGAGTGAAATGGCAGAAAAACTGAGAATATGACACTTCAAATCTCATCGCCTCTGTGGTGCAGTGCGCGCTTGCACGAGGTATCACAAAGATTTTTGATGAAGCCCTTAGCACGGCCGAAATTGCAATAACATCAGCAAGTGATTTTTTTCTTTTCATATTGAAAAAACTTTGTTGTTGTTGTTGTTGTTTCTTTGGAAAGATTCGATAGAACAATTTATTGTTCTAACTTTGACCTTAAGCTCAATAAACGATTTTAAACTATCAAACAACTAGAATTTGTATTTAAAAGCAAGTATGATTTAAACTATCAAACATTTAGAATTTGTATTTAAATCATATAAAATCAACATAATAAATAACAAGGTCATTTAGGAAAAAAACTAATTTTATAATTTTTATAATTTTATAATTTTATTTAAGCAAATAAAATAATAATAACTGTCCGATATTTCTTAAGCACAAAATAACCAGTAATTTTGGATTTTTATTTTTTAAGGAAAAATAAAATAATGCAAAAATAAAAAGCAAAATTTGCTCAACATATTTTCAAGCACGAAATAGCTTGTAAATATTAATTTTTATTTTTTAAGTCAAAAATGAAAAGCAAAATTAGGATTTCAGTTTACGGTTGAACCAAAACCGTAATGTATGAATAGCCATATTAGGGTTTTTAATAATTTTGCTTCTTATTTTTGGCTTAAAATATAAAAATAAAAATAAAAAAATGTACACGTTATTTTGAACTCAAAAATATATAGGGCAAATTTTGCTTTTTATTTTGGCCTTAAAAAATTAAAATCAAAACTTACCAGTTATTTTGTGCTCAAAACTATATTGGGCAAATTTAACTTTTTATTTTTGCCTTAAAATTTGCTTTTTATTTTTTAAGGCAAAAATAAAAAGTTAAATTTGTCTAATATAGTTTTGAGCACAAAATAACTGGTAAGTTTTGATTTTCATTTTTGAAATCCAAATTAAAAAGCAAAATTTGCTCTATATATTTTTGAGTTCAAAATAACAAGTTTTGCTTTTTATTTTTGCTTTAAAAAATAAAAATCATCAATTACTGGTTATTTTGTGCGCAAAAAATATTGGTCAAATTTTGCTCTATATTTTTGGCTTAAAAATATAAAAAGCAGAAATAATTATTATTTATTGCTCAAAATTTAAAAAGTCAAAAGATAATTATTATTTTGTGCTTTTTAGCATAACATACAAACCTAGTACGGTCTTTAATTTTTTCTATGCGAGGGAGACATCACTTAAAGCGCTATCCAAATCAAAATGTCACTGCTTTGATTAAAGACTTGTTGATCATACTCGTAGCATTTTAAATAATTTATAACGCAATTGCGTTAACTCATTTAACTGATACAGTAAACTGCGCTAGAATTGGTATAACAACGGAGAATTTTTAGTGTAGACAACCAGAGGAAGGGACTATTTATAAAAGAATTCGCCTTAAGGGGAGCTTCTCATGAAACTTGACCAAAAACTCAAATTTTTTAATTTTTGGATAGCTTATGATGTGTAGAATATGTTTTCAGAGCAGTTTGGAAGTGGGGAAGGAACCCATACTTTCATTAACGCACTCGAAACAATCGTTAATTAAGGCCCCTATTATGTACGTATTATGTATGCGATGGTATGCGATGTTGACTCGCTTCAACTACATTTTTTTCATATAACGTATTGCATATATTTTAATTGAACCATGTAGTTTGCTACCATCTATTAAGAATTTTCAAACGACGTAGTTCAACTAAAATGTATGTAATAAGTTATACGAAAAAAAATTAGTTGAATCTAGTCAACTTAAGTTGAGTTGTAATACATAATAGGGGCCTTAGTCTTAAAACGCGTTTTCTGAAAAAAACATGTCTTTCAAACTGGTCTCCACGATATCTCAAGAACTACTCTATGGATTGACTTGGATTTGTTTTTATTTTAAAGCAGATAAAATATATTGGATCCTTAACCTAAATTCAGATAATATTGGGGTTTTTTTTAGAGCACTTTAATGAGCGAAAAATGTAAAACAACGAAACTAAAAATTCACATATTCGATATTATTGTAATTTTCAACTATTTATTGATATTATAGGCTCAAGCTCCAATAAATATAATATATAAAATTTTTTGGTTTCTTAATATCAGATGACAATAACGTGCTGTGGGATGGAAACCGTTTGGGTTCCTTTCTTTATTCCATGTTACGTTTGCCGGCGTATTGACACTTCACTTAACTGCCAAAAACTCAAGGTGTGTTCATTTACTTTCTTCTATAAAAAAAATCCAGAACATCACCGTATTTTTGGACCTCTAGATGAGAACCTGCCCTTAAAAATCAGCAAACACAACTGCAACGACAAATTCAGAATCTGCAATGGACTTATTGTTTTGTTCATGTTTTTAGTGGAATATAGTTTAGTAAAAATATTTCGCCAACATATGGTTTCTAGTTATTTGCCAAGAAGCAATGACCTTTTCTGCTAAATACTGACATTCCTCAAATATTTTTGACATAGAAATGACCTTGCAAGAAGTAGTATTAAAACTTTTAGTCAATGAGTCCAATTCCTTTCTACTCAGGCAACTTATTGGCATATGACAAAAAATGCCTGAAACTCTTCTTTTGTTCTTATTTGTAATGAGTTAAGCTTTCTACATTGATAAAATAGATTAAAATGTGACCTCTTAAGCTCAAGGGTTACATAAAAGACAGCATTTCGGTTTTGTTTTGTTATATTAAGAATCAACTCTCTACACATAGTCCTAAACATGTATTTTTCTATCTGTCTCTCTGACTGTCTCTCTGACTATCTGTCTGTTCTAAATGTCTGTTTTGTCGTAATAATGTCTGCCTGTCTGTCTGTCTCTGCTCGAATGATTTATCGTCACAAATGTTTGGCGCGTTTTACTCTTGTGTCGTATCGCACCGCAACGCATGCAATCGCAACGCATCGTTTGCATTTTTGTGCGTTTATCTTTAGAAAATTCCCTTTCTTCTTCTTCTTTTAATTTCGACTCTTCTGTCATTGCGTTAATTTTTCAAAATATTCGTTAAAAAAATTCTTGCCTATTATTTGTTTTTTTTTCTTCACGTAAAGCTTTGTTTTTGTCCCGTTAGTGGTATCTACCTTATTTCTAAATGGATTCCAACTTTTACCAATATGATCACGTCGGATTGACATGTCGCATGTGTCGCATTCTTATGTCTTATTCCTGAACTACTAAAGTGTCACATATGCGTACGTCTGTCTGTTAGCTGTCACTCGGCGGCTGTTGTAAGTTTGACGTTTTATGATGTGGAATTGTTATTTTTGTACACTCTGATCGGATTAGTTAGACGAGGTGTGAGACTCCAAAGGATTTTTTGTGTTTTTTTTAAATTTTCTCTTTTGTTTTAATTTGAGAAATATTTTTGAGTTGTGAACTTAATGATGTTGGAAGAAAACACAGATTGTAAAAATAGCATAAACATTTTTGATTTGAACAGTTCAAATGTTTGTACGTGAGTTCGCTTTAGAAATGTTTATAGAAACTGTTTGAGAAACTCTGATCTTAAAAAAGATATCATTAGTATAGAAAATTATTTTTAAAAAAATTTTACGGTGAAATTTATTTCAAGGCTATTTTTGTAAATATCTTTTTAGATTAAAAAATTAAAAAAAATATATTAATAATTTAATTTACGTACTTACATTTTTGCTTGTCCAATTAAGTAATTTTGTAATAGTAATTTATTCTAAAAAAATTTTTATAATTAATGCAAATTATAATTAATATTAATGTTATTTTGTTAAAATATATATGGGCATTTCCACAGGAAAGTCTACCGTGAAAAAAAAATTAAAACTTATTAAAAACTTATTATTTTATGATATTATCTAAGAGAAACATTTTAATTTTATTAATTTAAGCAATTTGTACATAAAATTATTAACCATGATGATCAAATCGTCTACACTATTTCACAAATGTAGTTTTTCTTTTTCGTAAATGTTTAGTAAGTGTTTCGTAAATATTTTTATTTTAGTAAAAATGGAAGGCATTGGCTAAAGATAATGTAAAAATGGTTGATGCAAGGAAAAAAAAATATATTGAATTTGTTTTTAATTACTAAATTACATAATTACTTAACTACCTAATTACTTAATTACCCAATTAAATTGCAATTAAAAAATATGTCGCGTGCTAGATGTCGCGTGCAAGATTATACTTAAGCTTAAAAAAAACTTTGGTAACCATTTCAACATGACAACTATCATTACAAGGATATATTAATCCATTTAAGTTTAAAGTTCATTGCTTTGAAATCTGATGTTACGTTTCGCAGATTTCTGAATTTTTCGAGATGTAGTTGAAAACGAGTTCCATTTTTTGTCGCGTGCTTGATCGCATGTTTATTGCTAATATATTGAAAACATAAAATTTTCATAACCTACATTTTGTACTGAACATATTGCAACGAAAATATATCGAAAAATAAAAAAAAAAATTTTTCTTAATTTTTTTTTTTTTACACCTCAAAGGTGTACGAAGTCGCGTGCTTGACCGTTGAAATGCCCATATTTATTTTTAACCGTTTAAACTGTAAATACAATTTTTTTATTTTCAATCTTCGAATTTTTTTTGTATGCAGGCGCCACTGATATTTTTTTTTAATATTTGATACGAAATATATCGAAAAATAAAAAATTTTTTTTCTTAATTTTCTTTATTTTTTTTTGCACCTCAAAGGCGTACGAATGTCGCGTGCTTCACCGTTGAAATACCCATATTTATTTTTAACCGTTTAAACTGTAAATACAAATTTTTATTTACAATCTTGCAATTTTTTTTAATATTTTGATGTAATGATTATATGACACAATTATAAAATAAGTGTCGAAAGTATAAATGCTTTAAGTTGTCCAAGTCTCAAAGAAATATTAAATTAATCATACACAACTTTTCTTCATCTTTGACGAAACATGCTGATTCTGTTATACATTTCATTGACGAAGAGTCATATAAAAGTTATAAATTCGTGCACTGTTTGAAAAATTTATGTTTTCGAGATGAGCAAAAACAAGATATTTTTGTTAAAGAATTATCGACCAAGTGTATATCATGCACTTACTTTCTTTAAGAAACATGTATAAAAAGTTGTTGTATAATTTTTTTATATATAGCAATGTGACGCTAGGGAGATAGAGATTCCATTTTTAGCATAATTTTTTTCATGATTTTAAAGATAAAAATCATCCCAAACCAATTATTTTTTGGTCGATATTTTTTCGATCAGAAGTAAAAGTTATTTTTTTGTCGTTATTTTTTTCAATCAGAAATAAAACTTATTTCGTGGTCGTTATTTTTTTCAATCAAAAATAAAAGTCATTTCTTGGTCATTATTTTTTCGATCAAAAACAACAGTTATTTTTTATCCGTTCTTTTTTCGATCAGAAATTAAAAGTAATTTTTTGATAGATTTTTTGATCAGAAATTAAAAGTAATTTGTTGATAGATTTTTTCGATCAGAAATTAAAAGTAATTTTTAGATAGATTTTTTTGTTTAGACTCATGACTTTTCTCTGCTTTTCTCAACTCAACTCTTCTTATAACATAATCTCTATTAGCGAAATTACAATGCAGCAGTTGCAAAGAAACAAAGCAAATTAATCTGATTGTCTTATAGGGAAAAACACAAAATACACACATGAAGAAACATAAAACTTAAAAAATCGAATTAAATTTTGAATTATACGAGTTCAAAAATTAAAACTTTTGTTCAAATTTTTCGACTTTTTTCACCATTTTCCAACTTTAAGGGCCATTCATCATTTTTGTTGCCATTTTTTTAATATTAAATTTAAGATTAGCCCTCAGCACTCTCACAATATTAAATTTGAACAAATTTTCTCTAATGGATATGTTAGTCTTTTGATAGAAATTATTTCAGTCAAAAAATATTTTTTTTCTTTTGTTCGAAAAAAATAGATCAAAAAATAACATTTATTTCTGATCGAAAAAAAAATTAAAGAAATTAGAAAACAAAAAAAAAATAATATAATTAAAACGAAAAATTTATAGGGGCATTGTGCTTAATTTTTTGTGGCCTCCAACACCTGTACACAATTCTGAATTACATTTGTTCAGGCATGGCTGCTAAACCACTGATGACATCTACCTTACACAGTAAACCACTTTTTGCAGAATTCTTATAAGACCTTAGGTGATTTTTTTTTTGTGCTCTGATTTATATTGCAAAATTAAATAAATGTGAGGTAGACGGACTGTCGGACTGTAGAGTAGACTGTCAGACGGATAATGTGGAATACAGGTAAACAGACGGTCATGAAAAAATGCAAATAGTTAAAAAATCAAATATTTTTAAGCTGGAACAAAAAATGATATGAATTTACAGTAAAGTTTAGCGAAAACTATTTTTTTTTAGCAAATTTTGTTTTGCCCGGCCGCGCTAAAGTTGAGAATAAAAGTCAAAATTATTATAAAGTGTGTGCGCATTAGTTAATAGGTATTGCTAAGAAAGTACTGCTTAATGTGGTGTCAGGAAAAATTCATTAGTTAAACCTTTAAACTAAAATTATTGGAACAATGATAACCCAAAACTACTTATTTTAAATCATGATTTTTTAAAAATTATAAATTTTTCAAAAACTTTTTATTCGTTTTAAATAAAACAAAATGAACATTTTTGCAACTGAATGATAAGTACTATGAAAGAGAGGGGAAAATGGAAATTGAAAAAAAAAATTCCAACAAAAAACACTTTTTGCCTATTTTTTGAGCACTATTGAATATTTTAAAGGTTTTTTGAAAACAATATAAAACATTGAGTTGGTGAAGTAACGGTTAACCTTTTCTCATTTCTTCAAACTCACTTAATTGACCTTTGAGACAAAGGAAATGTGATGAATATCGATTTGAAAATGGCCGAGATGTTTTCTTTCAAATTCAAAAATGGAAATTTCAATCGGTTTTTTCTCATTCTAATTCTAAAGAAAATGTGTTATGTTGACAAAATCTGTAGTTTTCAAAATATCGCAATAATTTTGACGTCATAATTTCTATATAGGATATATACGTACAAAATATTTTCGAAAAATCTTTCGCTTACCGTTATTTTTATTAATCGACGACTTTTCATAAAAATATGCGATATACTGAGAAAATCTATAGTTTTCGAGACATAACCAAAAGTTTGATGTTATAATAATGGAAATTTTTCAAAACTTAAGAGAAATATATTCGTATTCTGAATCTAAATCAAAAAAATTAAAATTTTGAATTACAAAAGTAAAAAATTTTTTTCCGAATTTTTTTATAATTCTGTTATGCAGGACTTATTAAAAAATCAAAATATAGAAAAAGCCAAACATAAAATTTTCACCATTACAATTAATGTATAAAGATGGTAATTCAAATCAAATAAAGTAATTTTGTAATATTTATGCCATTTTGTAAATATTAAACAAACACAAATATTTTTATACAATATATTGCATTTACAATATACTTTAATATTAAGATTTTAAATTTTTACATGGTAATTAATATTTTTATCGCATGTGAAGCAGCGGGTATTTGCTAGTAAAACATATTCATAGTGATATTCAGAAGATATCCGTGGTCGTATGCCACCTATCCTCACAAAACCATACCTTATAACAGTAGTAAGCGATCATAAGCTTTAGGGCAAAGTGCTTCACGAGGACGATATATCTTCTACGAGGACCATACATCTAGAGGGCAACATATATATGAGGTGGCATACGACTACGGATATCTTCTGCAAATCACTATGAATATGCATTAAATACAATAAAATATATTATGTGTAAGTTGTTTATTAAATTAACAAAAAATATTGAATATTTTAAACATAACAATTTCAGATGAGAATATTTTCCTGTTTCATAATTTTTAGAGCTTGATTTTAAGTAGTCGGGTTTTAGTTTTTTGAACTTATTTTTATACATTAGCTCTAAAATTTCGGCTATTATCGTGATCACAGAGAGAACTTGAACTAAGTAGGTGATGCTGATCTAGAGTGCATACATTTTTCTATACCTGCTGTAACGCCTCCTTATGGGCGTTAAAAATGGAGTGACGGGCGTTATAAAAACGACAGCCCCATTCTAGAATGATTTTAAATGTAATCCATTTTGCGTAAGTACACGGTAAGAAATTTTGGATTAAATCTTAGTCCCACTAAAATATTACTGCATTTTTTTAAACCTTGTTTAGATTTAAAGATTTCCTTGTTTAAATTTAGAACCTTTCTGTACTAGAATTTACACCAAAAGAAATATTACAGCATCCATTTTTGCGTCTTGGTCTAAATTCTAGCTTTTTGGTTTAAATTTTTGCCTTTTTGGTTTCAAATTAAGTACAATCTACTTTACTACTTATTTTTTTAATACAATTTATACTAAATTCTAG
The DNA here is from genome assembly GCA_963920525.1 of Dichetophora obliterata. Lineage (NCBI taxonomy): Eukaryota > Metazoa > Arthropoda > Insecta > Diptera > Sciomyzidae > Dichetophora > Dichetophora obliterata. The sequence goes on along the minus strand of OY986438.1, from coordinate 198,782,085 downwards.
TATATTTGGATACTAAATTTAGATTCAGACTCGAAAAAAGTAAGCCTGTCAATGTTGCGACTCAATATTAGGCGACTCGGTTCATATATTTGTTTATCGAGCTATATACTATATATAGGTATAGGTCAATAGCCTGGTGGTTAGAGTAGTGAGTTTGCAAATTGAATGTCGTGCGTTCGAAACTCGCGATGGTATTTTTATTTTTAATTTTTATATTTTAATCCAAGGCTGTACAAAATTTGAAACCAAGCTGCATTAAAACCATATTTTAGAATTTTTTAAATACTAGATTTGAAACCAAAGCTGGTGTAGACTTATATGTAGTACAGAAAAGTTAAAATTTTAGTACAATATTTCTAGCCTTGAAGTCCAATTTCCTTATTTAAAAGTCATATCTGTTTAAGTTAATTTTTTTTTATCAAAATCCCTTCCCCTTTCCACCTTCCCCCATGGAAAATGCTGGTTACGGGTCTGATTTGCACTAATTTGTGTCTGTTTCACTCTATCGGACAGTTTATTCAACACTTTCATATTAAAAAGCAATATACTCAAAACTTACATTCTTCTCACAAAGAAGAAACCAACAATGTCACACCAATTTCTAACAAAAACAGTAAAAACCGTCACAATTCGAATATCCAACTGCAACATTTGGCCATCGGTAACTCAATTAAAAACATTTAAGAGCTCTTAACAGATGACAAATTTTTCATCACTAAAGCCCTTTGCCGGTTCAGCTTGTTATTGGTTGGTGCTGAGCGCAATCAAGTTTGGAGAATGTGAGACGAAGAAGATAAATAACACAGTGCCACAGAATAGCTACAACAATGTGTCAAACAAAGGGAGATGTGACAATATTTGTTAAAATTATTAGCATACAAAATGATGATATAAAATGTTGTTAGAGAATAGCTGCTATGCAAGGGGTCAACATGGTGATTGGATGAAAAAGGATACGCTGCAGCTGAACGCGAACATTTGTTAGATTTTTTGCATTTCAGGCTATATGTTGTTGTTATTTTAAAGAATAACATTTGTTTATTAGTTGTGAAAATGTGAATTCTAGACAAAACCTCTTGACTTTGCCACAACAATAATAGCAGCAGCTTTGGCACTCTGTAGATGCATCAACGACCCTTTCGAAAAAAAAGGTTGTACGAGTATTTGCAGCAATCAACAAATAGGGTGGATTATTCTACTTGGCTCTCGACATTTCTGAGACTACACCCTCTGGATTAAAGCATGAGGTTTTAATGTTTGTTTTTGTTTTCACTCCTTCATTGAGTCCATATCCAAGTGTTGATGGTCGATGTTAAAGCGTTTTTTGAACATTTGTCATTCATTCGAAGACAGTCTGTTGGGTTTTATACAAATTAAGAAACTTATTCTATATTGAAGAACAAGCAACAAACAGCTGACTGCTTTTTACATACGACAATAGTTTTTGTTTGAACACAAATGAAAGGGTCTCTATTTCTGATTAGATGTTGGTATTCTTGTTTATTGGTTTTGTTTGTCCTGTTAGCAAATTGGCTGTAAGATTGAGTAACCGGCTGTTAGAATTTCCTGGGGTCATATGTGTAAGTCTTTGGTTGGTTTATTTTTGTGTGCAATTCTTGTTCAAGATATGCTTTGCTAGAAATGATGATGCATTAAAAGATTTTGCGCAGTGTTTTCCTTTGGCCAAAAAGAGTGAGAAAAATCTGTTTCCGAAAAAGACGAAAATATCTCTTTTTTTATAAGTAAAAAAACTAAGTTAAAAAAGATTTTATATCTTTTCGTTTGTTACACGGAGCTCTAAAAGCGCCAATGTGCTTGTACACGGCATTCCACTATATTTTCTTATAGACTTTGAGTCTCTAAACACGAAAATCGAAAAACAAATTTTGTATGGATAGGTTCTTTTTGAAATTTTGAAATTTTTTTCGAACATAGTTGCATATATTTAAACATATCTTGGACACCACTTATTAAATTTATATAATTAAGCCTATCAATTTAAGCCTAATAAAATTTCCTACATGTTTGTGTAACAAATTTTTTCATTTGAGTGAGTAGTTTTTGCGCTATCAAACGAAATATTTTGGAAAAATTATTTTCTCACTCAAAAATGTCTTCAAAATTCATAAAAGATCGAAAACTACAAAAAAAGGGAAATCATTTTTTTTATCGTAAAAATGCATTGTTATTAAAGAAAATATGCTATCGCTGGAGAAATTCGTGCAAAACTGAGGGCAAGAGATGCATTTGAGCGAAGGTACTAAAAATCCGATATATTATATTTTTTACATTTTTGGTTGTATCATACTTAGGGCCGTTTTCTCAATGTCCGGTTAAGCACTAATCGGAACTTTAACCGGCGGTTAGCAAAAAAGCATTTTATCAATGTTCGGTTAGGTCTTAAGTTCCGGTTTAGTTAACGGCAAGTTGAGGTTCCGGTTAGTTGCTAATCGGAAGAACAGCTGTGTAGTGTAAAAAATAATTATATATTTTATGATTAAAAATTTATAGAATTTCGAGGATTTGGTTTTTTTCTAACTTGAATTCGATCCAAAATATACAAAGGACATATGCGCATAGGCATGATTACGTGGAAGAGTATTGCATTTTCTTCATATGCACTGAAGTTCGGCACTCTGCTGCGTTTTTAAATTATTTATTAATTAATCCTTGTTAGATATTTACAATTTTCACATCAAAAATAAAATAACAAACAAGCGTAAACAGCTGATATGCAGTTTAGCGTATTCACAATTGAAAAATTCACAATTAATGACTTAACCGACAGTTACTTAACCGACACTTGGTGAAAACGAAACTGTTTTTTTAGTTATCGTACGGTTAAGAGCTTTGCTAACCGGACATTGAGAAAACGGCATTTAGAAAGGTTGATCCAAAAATATCTGTGCCTTAAGATAGGTGGTTTCTCTGAGAAAATAGCCAGTATTTTAGTTTTAAATAGTTTGAAACATGTTTGCTCATGCTGGCGATATGAAGGAAACTTTTGAGAAAGTGTTTTAAAAACATAAAGAAAGTGGCAAAAAAAAATTATTTTCTACTGGAAATTTTGCTTAAATCAATTGTATGTCAGTAAAAAAGCTTTAAGGCTCAATTAATTCTTTTTTATTTGCTGATATGATATCTGTTATGATTTTTTTCCATATCAGTTTTTTCTCCTTTACTTTTTTTCACTATCAGCTATTGCATCTTGGCACGCCCGCGCAAGGATTGCAGGACACTAGTGGGCATGCTCACTGGTCACTGATGACGGCAGCCCACGCGAGGAAGCTTGGCATCACCACGGATGACAACTGCAGGAAGTGCAAAGAACTGGGCACAGTGGAGACCCTGGAGCACCTACTATGCACATGCCCCGCCCTACTTAGATCGAGACTAAGATACTTAGGCTCATCGACGTTCCCGTCACTTAAAGATGTAGCCAGGGTGTCTCTAGAATCCCTCCTAAGGTTTGCGAACTCAACGCAAATCTTTAAAGACTTTTAAAACAAACACAAAGGTTCTTTTGTTCGCTACCGGTACCACTAAGGACCTGAATTGGTCTATGTGAGCCTCACGAAGGCATCCGGTCTAACCTAACCTAACCTATTGCATAAGTATAGTAAATATAAACAATGGGTTTTAGTGTTGCATTTTTCCAATAGTGTAGTAAATGCATCCCTGTATATTTTGTTTGTGCAGAGAAAAATATACAATACCATTTTGCAAATTCTTTATGCTATGATGCAAGACCATTTGCACCGGATTTTGAACAGCCCTATTAAGTAGGAAAGCTTATTCCAATTTGAAAGGGGTTGCCATTTTGAGTGGATTGCAAGTTGGTAACATAAAATATTGTTGTTTTTTCTGCCTTTTGGACAGTCGATCCTATGCCGATCATTTTGTAAAGTAGGACTGGCTAAAAAGAGAGGACATGAAAATTGGAAGACACAACTCCAAAAATGTTGCTCTGGTTAAAATAGAAAACTTTATCAAAACTGTGTAAGGAACAAAATTTCTGCATACATTTTCTCCCACATGTGTTCTTATTTCACTACTTACTTTTCTAGGCTGGCGACTGGGTCGCTCACTTGGCCATGGAGAGGGATTTCAACCCCACCGGGATCACTGCGACGAGGCGAAAGTCTGATCAAAGAGCTGACTGTAGAACGCCTAAGGACAATTTCATTATTATTTTTTTTTCTACCGAAAACTTTTCATAAATATTCTTACTTGAAGTAATAATATTAAAGGAAACAAATGTATATATCATGTAAAGATTTTGCCATGTTTTTTTTTAGAATATAAGAAAGTTCAATGTAAATAATGAATACAAGAAATTATATGAACTTTATAAAGAACCTATTTCGATTTCTCATTCATGAAGGCACTAGTCGTGGGACATATCCTTTTGATAAGCTTTGTCAAAAATAAAGAAATTAACAACCTACGCGATATAAAAAGTTAATAATGAAAAGTTTTGAATAACTCTAAATAGTAGTTAAGGTAAATAAGAAGTACATCAGAAAATAAAAATACTTAAGAATACTTTACACTGGGCTAGCTTAATAGCATAGGTAGGGTAGAATAGGCACCGTGCTGCAAAGGCTATCACTTTCGCCGTAAAAGGTTAGGTATGACCAACCGCTTCCACAGGGTTACGTTGTGGGTAGGTTCCTACCGGGGTGGCTCTCTTGCTGATATTTGTTTTCTGTTTATTCTTTTCATGTACCATGGTGATAACGGGCATCATAGACACACGCCAGGCAGTTGGTGAGAGTGGAAAACACGAAAGCCAAGCCAACGAACGGGAACATCACGCGATATTCAAGAAAGTTCGATGCAAAGAAGAAGACAGCTGTGTATAAAAGCAAAAACTCAGAGCGAATCTGGATCTGTATTTTTTGAAACGTGCGCGTGTGAAGACGGAGTACCGGCAGCAGTATTCGTTGGTGGCAGAAATTTCTGCCCGCCCCAACCAACAGCGACGTCAACGTCGAAACACTGAGAAAGATCAAACGTCGACAGCACCACCAAGGAAAAGCCAACAGCGGCGTCAACGTTAGCACATTTCATCAAGAATAAAACATCGACAGCATCAGAAAGGAAAAGTCACCAGCGACATCAACGTTAGGACATTTAATTAAGAATAAAACGTCGACAGCATCACAAAGGAAAAGTCAACAGCGACGTCAACCCTCAAGCGATTAGTGCAGGATAAAGCGACGGCAGCGTAGCAGCAGAGAACACCAACAGCGACCGCAAACTACCGCAGGCAACTCTAGGAGCCACTAAAGTATCCATTTTTCTGTTCTTTTCATCAACAATTAAGGACACCAGGTACGTATGGGGACTCCCGAGGGGACCTAAATGTGGTAAAGATAAGTTGAACGCAGTGAAAAATAGTGAATATAAAAGTGATAAATACCTAACGAACGAGACCGGGAACAGAGCGACTCATACCCAAAGAATCCGAGTGAACATACGGGCTAATGTGGGCAGTACCGCACCCGGACGTTTTACTCCTCTGCCCCATTTCGGGAAGATTTAATCAAGAGAGAGATCGCGACATAGGCGTAGAGCTTCTTGCACTGTGGACCGAGGACGGGCTAATGTGGGCAGAACCGCACCCGTTCTAAGTCTCAGTTCATCCTTTCTCGGGATCAGGGCCCGTTCAACAGGGCATTCATATAATTAACGACAAGATATTGTGTGACTCATCGGACCAGGTTTTACTAGGTACTTTAATCCGGCAATTGCGAATCCGAGGTCCGGGCTAATGTGGGCAGTACCGCACCCGGCCTTGGGTTTAAGGTTGAAATCCGAGAATAATACCTAGATGACTACGAACGCCAATAGGGACCTCGAGCACAGCCGTTAACGTTGCCTAATAATACACTATAAGTTATCACTAATGAGAGATATTTTCACTGCGGGATTTGAGAATACCACTCGGGATCGCCATACCCCATACCTGCCTGGTGATTCCTATGATTGTGTTCATATTTATGAAAATAGTTAGGGACGTTGAATAAGTTAATCGACCTCCACCTAACATACAATATAAATATATTTTTCTTTGCTGGGTTAAACTCAACGTAACTGGTTCACGTTATAGCATACTCGCCTAAATAGAAGTGGGTATATATATTTTTTTTTATCTAAACTTAAAATCCACCTAAAATTCTGGGTTGCGATCAAATAATATCAAAGATTTTAATAAATATTAAAATATTTCGGTAGAAATTTATATACAGTATTTCATAGTTATTATACCTTCCTTTTACATTTTTATCAGAAGTTAAACGATTTTCGAACTAAATGTAAAAAAAGGAAAACTATATAAAAATATATATTTTATATTTTTTTTTGTAATTTGGGGAAACTACCCACAACTACTTGATTGCGACCGACCTTCCGTGAGGCCAGGTAGTATTAAGAAACACTTTGTTAGCAAGTAAGCGTATCCTGAATTTTGTCAATAAAAATATTGAATTCCGATACCGCTGGATTTTTATTTGGTGTCCGTTTCCGAAAGGAAACGTTTTACAAATTTTTGTATCGAACCCTGGGTCCGGCGAGCGAATCCTCGGCCGGAAAAAAGGATCGTTACAACTGTAAAGAATGAAGGAGAAGATTTAATTTTCTTAAAAACCTTTTTTCCAAAACTGTCATTGGAAAAAATCACGGAAGGTCTGTTCGATGGCCCACAAATCAAAAAATTGCTTTGTAGCGAAGAATTCCAAGGGTTCTTATCTTCTAATGAAAAATCTGCTTTGAACTAGTTTCTGTTGATTCTTTATGGCTTTTTGGGAAACAATAGGTGTCCGGAATTCTCAGAAAGCATTCGTGACATACTTATAAATAATGCAAAAATTGATATAAAAGACTCTTATTTCATAACATTTTAGCACTGAATGCACAAAAATGGCTTCTTTTAACTTCAGGTGCAAACATATCATTAAAAATTCATTTCCTGCAGTCCCATTTATAGTTATTTCCCCCAAATCTTAACGAAGTAAGGATGAAAACTGCGAACGTTTTCATCAGCAAATGAAAAACATCGAGCAACGCTATAAGGGAACATGGAATTATAGCATGATGGGGGATTATCTTGGTTTCTCATAAGAAAAACAAGTCCGGAAAACTTTAAAAGGCAAAATAGAACCAAGAGTTATTTTTAAGACTATTGGACAAAAGAACTCCTCTTTAAAAAAATTTATTTAAAGTAAAGTTAAATCAAAAATGTAAAAAACAGTGCTGTGTCGAATTTTAGTACCTTTACTCAAATGCATCTTACTTACTTATTTAGTTAGCGCTACAACCGTATGTCGGTCTTGGCCTCATCTAAACTCAAATGTATCTCCTGGCCTTAGTTCTGCATGAATTCCCTTAAGCAATAGCTTAGTTTCTTAACTAACAATGTAGGCATTTTTAAGATAAGAAGAAATGATTTCCCACTTGTTGCAGCTTTCGATTTTTTATTAAGTTTTAATTGGCATTTGTACGTCAAAAAATAATTTTTTTCAAAATATTTCTTTTGATAGCGCAAAAACTACTCATCCAAATAAAAAATTTGTTGAGCAAACTTGTAGAAAATTTTATTAGGCTAAAATTGATAATTTCAAGTATAAAAATTGGATAAGTGGTATCCAAGATATGTCGAAAAATATGCAGTTGTATTGGAAAAAAAAGAAAAAATTTAAAAATTAGAAAAAAAGCTATTCATAGAAATATTTTTTGTGCGATTTTCCTCTTAAGAGACCCGATATTTATAAGAAAAGTATAGTGGGGTACCGCGCACAGAACTTTTTTCTGGATTTTTCGCGTACTGTAATTTAGCAAAAAAAAAAAAACTTTGTTTCATCTTTCGAACTCTCCAATTTAATTATTTTAAATGTAATTCTTATCAATAGAGACTATTTTAAGAACATGTAATCAAATGCAACTAAGAAAATAATTCGGGTTTTTTTTTATTAAAAATTTCGTTTTACGGCTATTTTCAAAGTCGTAGTGATTGTTCAAGTGCAGGAAAGTGGTTTTAAAAGCTTAAAAGCAAATAAAAACAGATTTGTCGTTGAACACACAATAATAAAATAATTTTGAAATTAAAAAATTTAAAATAACATAAAGTTAATTAAAAAAAGCACACGTTATAATCACACCAGTAAATTTTATTACATTTCTTTATTATTTTATATGTTTTTACATTTTACTTTAATTTCGAATTATTTTTAAATGTATACAATTATTAGCATGGAATTTTATTAATAAAATTACGGGTTTGTGATAACTGAAATAGCAAACATATGTCATAGATGTTATGTCGTCAATATATTTATCAATTTAAAAATTTATCAAAAAGAAATTGTTAAAGTGCCTGTGAACATTCATGTCTTAAATCGAAATTAAAATGTCCACCTAAAGCAATTGGCATTTAGAGATAATCTTCACCCAGTTCAATGAAACCTTGCTAATTTTGTTGTTTGGATAGCTAATGCATAATCCTTTTGATCGATTATTAATATCAGCTGCATCATAGCTTCATGCATTCACAATAGAATACGTAGTATAGCTAATGCACAATCCTTTTAATATATTCTTGCCCTATACTGCAACATAGCTTCAGTTAATAGTTAATATAGAATGAACCACTTAATGTAAAGAAAGTGTTTTGGGTAGATGGTAGCGTGCTGAAATATCTAACGAAAGGGTGCGAGTTCGATTCTCATTGCTGTCGATGAAATATTTTTAATTTTATATTTTCTTGTTGCAACAACAATTTTAAGAAAAAGTTGTATGGAAAAAAAGTGTCGTTTTTGAGATTTCGCTTGAAAAAAAGTACTGTAAGTTATATTTCACATTTATTCCACAAAGTTTGCTGAAATTAGGTATTATCGAATAAAATAGAATTTAGCTGCAACTGCCTGCAACTATTGACGAAACTTTGTTTTTTATAGTGAAAATTGGTGATTGGTGATATCTCATGTGCATGGATCGAAGTAAAATATCAACCTGACTGCATTGGAACTATGTAAAGCTTTGTAGAGCCAAAACTTGCTCAGCGATAAATTATTACCAATTTCAAATTCAGTTTAAACATTTAATATCATCATTTTAAAATAAGTGCCGCGCTTCTCATTGCTACAGATTGTTTTGTATTTCAGCAGAGGCATAAAATATGGTTACAAACACTTTCTGATTTTGATCAAGTAAAACAGGTAGGTTTGCGCAAATTAAATATTATAAAAAAATTGTAAATAAAACAATCATTAAAATTAAGAACAAAAAAATGAAACTTGCAAAACCAAATATATAAAAAAATTAAATTAAAATCAGTGCAAGTAGCAATAATGCCAATGCAATACCATTTTTTCGCGAACTCTTTTTTGTAAAGACGTCATCTTAGGGTTGGAGTGCTCAAGAAAACTAATACATGAATTAATTAAATTAGACATAATGCAAAACTCAATGACGATTAAAAGACAACCTTTGACTTTGTTAGTTGAGAGATAACTGTAACGGTCAATTTGCAATGTTAAATGTACCATTACTTAAGTAATTAGAAGCACTTATGTCAAATGAGCATGGGAAAATATTTAAAAACTATGGCTTGTTTTGAGAAGAACAAATTTAGCACTATTCACTGCTCGTCCAACAAAATTGAGATTTGTAAATATACTATTAAAATATTTCAAAACATAAATTTTCAAAAAAGAAACAAAAATCACAACATGAAAAAAGTGATGTAGTTCCATTTTGAAACTACTGTGCGTAGTGATTGAGACTTAAACTTAGAGAACTGCCCTTCAAATTCCGATATTCAAGCTTAAAATTATGGTATTACTGAAAGATTTATTAAAAAATACACAAAGATTCCGACAAAACCGAAAGTTTTTGTATGTTCTTATTCTTCTTTTTGTTGTGCTTTTTTTCTCAAATTCAATTTAAAATTTGTATTCTTCTTGCTTGGCAGCGATTCCTCAATGGTCGAGCCTCAGCTGTCTAGAACTTTTCAAAAGGCGACAACTGCGGTGAAAGGCCATTAGCGCACATATTGCTGACAACAGCAACAACAACAACAAAAAAACAACAGCACAAAAACCACCTCCAACAGCAACATTTTTAATGAAAATTGCAACAATATTGCAGCTGCAAGTCATCACATTGACAAGCAGCACCCACTGATCTTTAACAGCTACCAGCTAGCGGCTTTGCTTTTTTGTAGATTTTATAATTTTTCAACATTTTTTTAAATGTTTTTTATAAAACGTTTTTTTTACTTGGTTGATAGCATTTCAAATTGATAAAATGAAACAAAATAAAGTTGAAAATCTTTCAACAGAAAGTGATCTATTTTTTTATTGCTGCATAGCTACCGCACAACAACTGATAAATTGTTTACACCTGTTGTTGGTGGCGCGATCGTGCAGCAAATTTAGAAAAATTGATTTGTATTTAGACCGAGAGAGAAAAGTGGTTTGGGTGCGAATTTATGTGTGTGTTTGTGTGTGATATTTTGTTCAAAGCGATATATTTTGTGCGTCTTTGAACTGCAGTTGAACGCACTCAAGTGTAACACGGCAAAATTTGTTGTAGACACTACAATGTTGCTGTTGCTAAAACTGTTGATTTCGTGGCCATGTTGCTGTCTACGATAAAATAGGTTTTGTTGAGCAATTGTTGTAAGAGACAATTTATTTGAATTTTCAGGAATTTTTACAATTTAACACTAAACAGGTACATTGATTTTTTTATTAAATCGAAAATATAGATATCTTTTAATCATAATGAACTGGTTGAAGTTTAATGTAGTGATCTTTTGTTATTATTTGATTACAGAACGTGCCTCGCACAAATTTCAAGTTCATTGATATAACGTCACGTAAAGTACACAATCTTTATCATAAAAAGATAACAATTTAAATAGTTGGCACTAAACTAAACTAAACTAAGTGCATTATTCTGTATCACGAACAAGCACACCAACGATGAGAAAGACACGAGAAGCAATACTTTTTTCTATACGAAATTCTATTGCTTCTCGTGTCTTGCTTGTCGTTGGTGTTCATTTTCGTTATACAAAATAAAGCAGTAAGAAGGCATTTGAGACAGGCCTGTAGCCAGACCAAGAAGACAGAGGGGGCAGCCATGAATCTTGGGGGGAAAATTTTTTGTTTTTTCATTTGAAATGAATACATTACACATATTTTTTAATGTATACATGGATATGTAGATCTTTTTATACATGAGATTAATACATAAAAAATAAAATAAAAATTAATTCAGGACTTTGTAATGAAATGAAGGTAAAAATAAAAGATTTATTTAAAGTGGCTAGAAATATAAGAAATGGCAGCGAAATGGGCTAAGATATGTATAAGACATTTTTTAAGTAAAACAAATAAAAAAATTGAATTAACCCGCATCCGTCGTTTGCATCAAATTGATGCAAATTTTTTTATTTAGATTTATATATTAAGAACAAACATGCATGATTTGAATTAAATCTTTTGCTTTTTTGAATTTTTGCTAGAATTAAGATTTGCAGATTTTTTATTTTAAAATAAATAAACATTCATCATGCATAAAAAAAATTTTTAAATTAAAAACATTTCAATGAATTATATATTCTTTTTGTATCTGCATCAAATTGGTGCACAACGTGCTTTTCATTTCTAGAAATTTCCTATGGATGCAGGCTAAAAATTATTAAAATTTAAATCTTTTTTTGTGGTAGCAAATGTTGGCGACCCAGTAGAAATTTGAAAAATTGTAACAATTTGTCTGAAATGTTTTGTTAAACAAATTTCATATCCATATTCAAGTCATGAATAAGGTCAATGTGTATATTTTTTGTTATTTTAAATTAAACTAATTTTAAAGCAATAAACAAATATATCAACAAAATGCATATTAATTATTCATTTAAAGTTTTTCATTGTCTGATTTGGCCAGGGGAGAAAACGGCTGTAGTAGGGGGGAGGGCATTGCCCCCTTTTCCCCACCCTGGCTACAGGCCTGATTTGAAATAAGGTTTTATTTTAAGTGCACGTAAACTATTAGTATGACATGAAGTTGGAAAATTTTTACAACCCAGACCTACCCAGTGAACTAAAAAGTTAATTTTTGGCATGTTGAAATTAAGAATTTTCAAATTCGAAAGACTAGAAACCCTCTCAAAACCAATTTTTTTTTTCAGAAACGATTTTAAAAAAGAACTAAGCAAATTATAGTTTTACGAAAAGGGTTTTTTAAAGGTGTAAAAAAACAACTTTAAACATGCAACGACGACAGCGTGCTGAGAATGTGACGTACCAATATTTTATTTAATACTAGCTGAAACCCGGCGCGTTGCTGCCACGGTCCTCAGCATGTGTAAATTAAGGTCGAATACTGAATTTCGATGCTGTGCGACCTATAAATCCAAAGCTGCTAGATATCCCAAATTTGGGTTGTATGGGAGGTGCAACGCCCCCTTAACCAACGCCCATTATGTGTGATCAATGAAGCTGAATGTGTAAATTAAGGTCGAATACGGAGTTCCGACGCTGTGCGACCTATAGGTTAGGTTAGGTTAAACCGGATGCCTTCGTGAAGGCTCACATAGACTAATTCAGGTCCTTAGTGGTACCGGTAGCAAACAAAAGGAACCTTTGTGTTTATTTAAAAGTCTATAAAGATTTGCGTTGAATTCGCAAACGTTAGGAGGAATTCCAGAGACACCATCTTTAAGCGACGGGAATGTCGATAAGCCTAGGTATTTTAGTCTCGATCTAAGTAGGGCGGGGCATGTGCATAATAGGTGCTCCAGGGTCTCCACTGTGCCCGGTTCCTTGCATTTTCTGCAGTTGTCATCCGTGGTGATGCAGTGATCAGTGAGTATGCCCACTAGTGTCCTGCAATCTTTGCGCGGGCGTGCCAAGATGAACAGAGTTCGTTTTTCGCATTGTGCATTGCACATGATTTTCGAGATTTTGCACGATGTCGTATTTCTCCATCTACGATTCACTGCTAGTGTGGCTCTTCTTTTGAGGTTCAACTCTTCAACGCTACAACTCTTGTAGCGGAATGAATACATGTTCTGCGAGTTCTGATTCCAGCCCTTCCTTTGCTAAACCATCTGCCTTCTAGTTTTCCTCAATGCCCTGGTGGCTAGGGACCCAGTAGATGCGCACTCTCTTCGAAGCGCATAGTGCATCTAGTGCATCTATGCCAGCCAAGACACTTTTGGACTTGATGCTAGCGGAGCGCATGGATTTGATCGCCGCTTGACTGTCAACGAAAATGTTGATGTAAAGTGTTGTGTGTCCATGCTGAGGGCTATCTCAGCAGCCTTCCTTATGGCAAATATTTCCGCCTGGAAAATACTGCAGTGGTTCGGCAGTTTATATGGCTGCCTTATATTAGGCTCTGCGCAATACACCGCCGCACCTACCCCCGTAGGCATTTTGGAGCCGTCTGTAAATATGTTGACCACCTGCTGTGCTTGTTCTATACCTTTGCACCAGTCATTTGGTCCCAGAAGAGTTCGTGCTTTGGAATTGACTATCTCGCGAGGCACCATGTAGTCCGTGCTACTAAGTAGATCCTTTCCGATTGTACAATGTCCAAAATTTTGAATGTGCATGTTGCCTGCTGCCGTAAGGCGTTGTGCCGTTTTTCCGGCTATGAGTTTTGCGTGTATGTCCAGGGGGTCCATACTTAGAATGGTTTCAAGCGCTTTAGTTGGAGTTGACTTCAGTGGCCCCGTGATGCATAGCGCTGCCTGCCGCTGAGTTTTCTCCAAGTGCCTGAGGAATGTTGATTTGTTCACAGCCGGCCACCACACAATAATCCCATAGAGTAGAATAGGACGCACTACCGTTACATAGATCCAGTGCATCAGAAAGGGTGATAGACCCCAAGTACTGCCTAGCATCTTTTTGGATGTGTATAGTGCAATGGTGGATTTCTTCACCCTTTCTTCCACGTTGGTTTTCCATGACAGCTTGCTGTCCAGGACGACTCCTAGATATTTTGTGTGAGTTCTCGGTATGAGACGTATATCGTTCAATTTCGGTGGTATCCACTGTGGTATCTTGTACCTTTTCGTGAACAGAACCAGATCCGTTTTCTCTGCATTAATACTAAGACCGACTGAATTTGACCATCTAAGTACATCTTTGAGTGTGCTCTCCATTATGGAGCTTACTGTTGATAGACATTTCCCTACTATAATTATGCTTATGTCGTCTGCATATGCAGTTATCCTCGGGGCTCTACCTGCGAACTTTTCGAGTAGTTCATTAACTACAAGATTCCATAGTAGTGGCGAGAGGACCCTTCCCTGGGGTGTCCCACTGCGAATGCACCTGAGATGTCTAGAAACGCCCCGAGTGCGTATTCCTTGTGGTGGAGGGTTTTTTATAGGGTTACTACTAGGGAAAGTAGTGCCGTTTCAACCGATTTTCCTTTCGTGTATGCGTGCTGGTTGGTTGATAACTGGATTGAATTGTTTCTTAGGTGCAAGTCAGTCAGTTTCTCGAGCGTTTTGAGTACAAAGGAGGTCAGACTTATTGGCCTGTAGTCTCTCGGACAGGGATGGCTACTCTTACCTGCCTTCGGTAGGAATACAACCCTCGCTGTCCTCCAAGCCACAGGTACATAGTTTAGCCTGATGCATCCGTTAAATAGATTCTTCAGCCATGGGACGACTCGCGATTCAGCCGTTTGTAACATGGCTGGAATTATACCGTCCGGTCCCGGAGTTTTGTATCCAGAGAACGAGTTTATGGCCCATACGATTCCGTCCGACGTTATTAAGTCGTGTGGAACCTGTAGCGGGGCTGTCCTGTATCCTCGTATTATAGCAGTGTTTGGAGCTTCGGTACAGCCAGGAAAATGCGCCTTTAAAAGCACCTCGAGCGATTCCTGACTGCTCTCCGTCCACTGGCCATTGTCTTTGCGTAGCTGGCTCTGAATGGAGGGCTGCTTTGAGAGTAGCTTCCTGAGCTTTGCTGTGTCCGTTGTTTTTTCTATGCTTGAGCAGAAGTTCTTCCACGAGTGTCTTTTTGCTCTGCATACGTTTGTTTTAAAAAGTTTGAGCCTACATTTGTATTCCCCCCAAATTTCCTCTTGGTCAGCTATTTTAGCTAGTTTAAAGAAATCTTTGAGGTCGCGTCTTTGCTCTGTAAGATCCGGACTCCACCATGGTGGTCTGATCTTACGCTTTGTTCGCGTGGGCTTACAGGAGGCATGATAGGCCAAGAGAATCTTCAGGTGACCTATAACTCCAAAGCAATTCGATATCGCAAATTTGGGTCAAATAAGAAGTCCCTTGGCAAACATTTATGTTGAATACTGAGTTCCGACGCTGTGCGACAAATAACTTAGAAGCTATTCGATATCGCAACTTTGGGTTGTATGGGAGGTGTCACTCTCCCTTGTCCAACGCCATAAAATGTTTTCAATAAAACTGCATGTGTAAATTTAGGTCGATTACTGAATTTCGATGCTGTGCGACCTATAACTTCAAAGCTATTCGCTAGCACAAATTTTGGCTGTATGGGGGGAGGGGAAATTCCACCGTTTCCAACGCCCATAAAATGTTATTAATGAAACTGCATGCATAAATTGATGTCGAATACTGAATTCCGATGCTGTGTGACCTGTAACTCCAAAACTATTCGATATCGCAAGTTTTGGTTTTATCGGAGGTTCCACTCCCCCTTGTTTAACACCCATAAAATAGTGGGCACACGCCCATTTTAAGTTTAGTTACCGATAGTTATCATACGAACTTAATATTAAATAAAATTCCTGTCAATAGAATACTGCAAAGCTGCCGTGTTTGTATCAATATTACGCATATACGCACCTGCAGTCCACTTGTCACGCTCAGCAGCTGTCAAAACATTTGACATTTTTATGTATCACGCAATCGATTGCGACGATCGAGTAGTTAATACGTAGAAAAAAGAACGCTTGACATTTGTTGATGATGTCTTGCGAGTGATTTTTGCGCGCCTTGCATGCCGCTGTTGCACGCCGAAACATTATCGCTTGGTTAGTCGCTACGATCGAGATTGAAAGCTCAAGAATTTTCCGCTATTTTTATTTTCTCTAAGTTTTCTACGCTTATCCACGCTTACCGCTGGCTGGCCTTTCAATTAAAATGTTTCACACCTGTTACAAGTTGAAAATTATGTGTCAATGATTCAAGCCAATAGCGCTAAAATTATGTGAAAAAAAAGACATAAACAAAAGTGTAAAATAAAACAAAAACATGGTGGCAACAATTTGGTCCATAAGTGCGATTAGATTGATGGATGAACGAACACCATTGGCAGGTCTTGTGGAAGAAAACTCAGGCACGACAACAGATAGCGGAAGCCGCTATACATACCCACATGCCGTGGAGCAACATCCACTGATATAAAGCTGCCAACAGAGCAGGTGCCACGGATAAAAGCCAAAATTAACAAATCTCACAAATAATTTTAAGTGATATTTTTTTGAAATATTTTCTTTAGTAGTTTATTTTTCAAGGCATTTGGCCATTTTTTTTTTTGGGCTCTCACAACCCGACATCCTCTAACGACATCATCGTTGGCGGTAGAATCCGGGCAGCTGTTGATGGAAAATTTCAACTTTGCTTGGTTTGCTCATTTATTTTTATTGACTTCTTGGAAAAATTAATTCTATATAATTTGTTTTTCTTTGATTTCTTGAGGCTTTATTTTTGCTTTAATGGACTCACGCGCTATTCTAATGATATGATGATGATGATGTTGATTCTGAATAAATTATTTTAACAACAGTTGTTGTTGAGTGTTAATAGTTAGATTTTTTTTTGTAAATTTTGCAAATGTTGCTAGTTTCATTTTATTAATATGATTTTACATTTTCAAAAGACTTTGCGCAACGTGCACTCAGGTTTTTTTGGCCAATGATTGTTACCGATCGTTTTGATTTAGAATATTTCGGCAATGTTAGTTATACCATACAAAATAACTTCTGTATGTCGATTTTTTGATATAAGCTTATTAGGGTGGCCAATATCGATCCCTATCTCGATCCGTTGGAATTTCTGGATTTTTCTATTGAGATCTGGTAACAAAATTTTTCCAAAAATTTTATGAAAATATTCTCAAAAATGCAAATTTTTATATCCAATCAAACATTAGAAACTAATTCTTTGGATAGCGGTTATGAGGTTAACCTTGAGCAAGCATTTCGGATCTTGCTTAGTTGGCGCTACAACCGTAGGTCGGTCTTGGCCTCATCTTAGAACGTGCACCAGCCATTTCTGTTCCTAGCTTGCTGGCGCCATTTGAGAATTCCAAGCTTCGTAAGGATGTCTACTTGGTATTTCCAAGTAAAATGCGGTCGTCTCTTTCTGCGTTGACTGCCGCTGGGTACCGATTCGAATATTTTTTCACTGGAGCATCGTCTTTCATGCGCTGAATATGATCTAGCTAGCGAAACCGCTTGATTTTAATGCGCTTAACTATGTTGATGTCGGCGTACAGTTCATCATTTCACCGTATTCGGTACTCCCATTGACGCATATTGGTTCATAGATCTTTTGAAGGATCTGTATCTCGAAGGCTCCTAAAGTCTGTTCATCTAAACTGATCAGGGTTCAGGCTTGTAATGCATAGAGTAGGATGAGCAATTTGTAGAGAGTGATTTTCGTTCATCGAGAAAGGCTCTTTGCCTCTCAATTCCCTACTGAGCCCAAAGTAACACCTGTTTGGCAAGAGTTATCATTCGTTTGATCTTAAAACTGATATCGTTGGTTGAATTAATGCTAGATAAAGAAGATCTAGATAGATAAAGTCCTTCACAACCACGAAGGAGGTATTTATAACTATAAAGTAGGTTCCACGACGCTGGGACTGTCTGAATGTTGACACCAAGTATTTCGTCTTATCTGCATTACTGCAAGACCCATTCGACTTACTCTCTTTCTAATCTAAAAAGCAAACGCAAGCAGCGTAACATTCTTGTAGAGTATTGTGCCACTACGTTTCAGATCAGCAGCTCGGATGATCTTCTCCATGATTAGGTTGAAAAAGTCTCACGATTAGGAATCACCTTGTCTAAAACTTGGTAACAAATGGTAGGGAGAGGTCCTCCTGATTTTAACTGAGCTGCTGGTGTTGCTCAGTGTCATTCCGCAAAGACGTATTAGTTTTGCAGGAATACTAAATTCTTGACAAATGTGATTCCTTAATGGGTTATCGAAGGCGGCTTTGTAGTGGACAAAAAGATGATGGGTGTCAATTTGTATTTCTGGGGTCTTCTACAAGATTGATTGAAATTTGATTTTTATTATTAATTGTTATAAAATTCTGACAAAATGTTTTAAAAAGATTGTAACTATATAAAAACATTCATTGAATTTTTTGGAATCTATAAATGGAAAATATTATGGAGATTGAAAATCGGAAAATTGAATTCGATTTCCTAATGCACATATGATAAGCCTACTGAAAGAATATATTTTTTTTTAATAAAAGATCAATAAACCAAGGCATGTGCCCTATACAAACTAGGTTTGGTCTTTGACCTCAAAGTAAAGGGATAGATTTATTTAGAGAAAGTGATTGGAACCATTGAGATAAAACGAAGAATAACTCTTGCCAACAGGTGTTACTTTGGGCTCAGTAGGCAATTGAGAAGCAGAGCCCTCTCTCGACGAACGAAAATCACGCTCTATAAATCGCTCATCATGCCCGTCCTTCTTTATGCATCACAAACCTGGACGCTGAGCAGTTTAGATGAAAAGACTTTAGGAGCATTCGAGACAAAGATTCTTCGTAAGATCGACGGACCAATCTGCGTCAATGTCGAGTACCGAATACGGTGGAATGATGAACTGTATGAGCTGTACGCTGACATCGACATAGTCAAGCGCATTAAAATCGAGCGGCTTCGTTGGCTTGGTCATGTTCAGCGCATGAAAGACGATGCTCCAGGGAAGAAAACATTCGATTCGGTACCCAGCGGCGGTCAACGCAGAAGAGGACGACCGCATCTTCGTTGGAAAGACCAAGTAGAGGACAACCTGACGAAGCTTGGAATATCCAACTAGCGCTAGCAAGCGAAAGACAGAAATGGCTGGCGCCAATTCTTAGATGAGGCCAAGACCGACGTACGGTTGTAGCGCCAACTAAGTAAGTAAGTAAGATTGGAACCATACGTGAATTATTGATTTGGCGAAACAACCGTGAAAGACGATTTGAATTGCTTTTAACCGAGGCTAGTGTTATGCCTTAACCTCGGCAAGCACTTCCAGTCCTTAGTTGTTCCTGTCCTTTAATTCCAGATTTTCCAGAAATTAGTTATGGATTTTTAGTTTTCCATAACTCTTAAATGCAGAAAAGGACAAAGAAAGTGAAAAGAACCATGCCCCAGCCCGGATTCGAACCAGTGACCTCTGGGTTGATAGCCTAGCGCACTCTCCACTAGACTACAAAAGCCGATATGCCATAAAAAATGGAATTGTGTAAAGAAACTTTTTCAAATGGGTCTGTAATTTATTAGAAAATAGTCGAAATCTCTTCTGTGTGAATTGGAAAGTCATTACTTATGCGTAAAGACTAAAAAATATCGAATTTTATTTAATGTGGCTAATCACGTTATTGCATATACATTTTTGTTTTTATTGAAGAGACGATATGTTTTTGAATTTCAATTACAATTTTGATGAATTAAAAAGATTTTTCTGGTTTCATTTACACTTTAAACTTATGTCAGTACAAGTCAAAAAATTGTTTCAAAACATTATAGAATAATCTTGAAATATGAGTACTAATTTCGATAAATTTCCGTATATCTGAAATATTAACGATAAATACGAAATTCGCTGATTACACTGTGTAACAGTGAAAATGAACTTAGCACGAGACTTATGCCCTGTTTAGGTAAGTCAAACTATGTGTCTGACTCTATGTTAGCTCTTTGTAAGCAAAAAAATCTGAACGAGACGTCGCAGTTTGACGAGAGCAAAATTATTATCGTTCTGAAAATGAAAGTTGCTGCTAACAGTTTTTGGATTTAGTAGAGCAAAAATAGATGAAAAATGGAACGGATCTGCTAAAGTAAACATTTACGGTACTCCACAAAGAAGTGCACACAATCTATTTTAAACCAAAAACTATCACAATCACCAAAAGTCAATAATTCAAAAACCAAAACAGCTAATGCAAAAAATATTGCCACCTATTAAAAAATGCTAGTAATAAGAATACAATTTTCATGGTTTTTGCAAACAAACGAAGCTTGTCACGAATTCTTCGTTTTACCTTAACAGGGCAGAAGATATTCGAATTTACCATAAAATACTTAACATCCCTTATAACTAGGGCTATGATAGGGCTGCTGCTTCCAAGACATTATCTTCCTAATTTGAGCGTCCATTAATGTATCCTAAATTACAAATATGAAAAGTTTTTAGGTCATTTTTTGTAATTTTTCATCGTTTTTATCGGTTTTAGTTTTCAGGTAATTTTTACTAGTTTTAAGCCATTTTTTGGCCATCTTTAGCGATTTTTAAGTTATCTTTTTGTCATTTTTGGACATTTTTTATTTTTAGAGCACTTTTCGGTGTTTAAGGTCTTTTTCAGAATGTAAAAATGCCAATTTTTAAACATATTCCTTTAACAATAGAGTCCATTCAATCAAAAACATTACCTCTCAAAAAAGGAGTAGCTTTGTTTATAGACCTCGATGAAAAAAAAAGGTCTGCGCGTGTTGCAACTGACGAAGGGGTATGTAGAAAGATGAAACAAGTGTAAGTTAAAAACTCAGTATATGCTAGTTTTTATTAATTCTATTTTTTTTGCTCTATTGCTGAAATATTATTGGGTAAAAATTTTAATACTATGAATTTAGAAGAGGAGCTTGGATCCGATGACATATTCGCCTTTTAAATATCAGTGCAGAAGTAGAAAGAAGTTTTTCTGTTTACAAAAACATTTTGCCAGACAATCGACGTTCTTTCAATTTTAAAACTTAATTGAAATATACCTTGTAATATACTGTAACGCTATGTATGAAAATTATACAAAATTAATTTTAAGTTTAGTAATGTCTTATTTTTAAAGCTTTATTTTTTACTAGCTGAAACCTGGCGCGTTGCTGCCACGCCCCCGTTGCCAGACTTCCATAAAAAGTTATCAGTGAACCTTCATGTGTAAATTGAGTTCGAATACTGAATTCCGAATAATGAATTTCTAGGCTGTGCGGCCTATAACGCCAAATATATTCGATACCGAAAATCGCAAATTTGTGTTTTATGGGAGGTGCCACACCTCCTGAAAGGCGTGTGTAAATTGTGGCAGAATA
Source organism: Dichetophora obliterata (assembly GCA_963920525.1). Lineage (NCBI taxonomy): Eukaryota > Metazoa > Arthropoda > Insecta > Diptera > Sciomyzidae > Dichetophora > Dichetophora obliterata. Next base: position 198,760,752 of record OY986438.1, on the reverse strand, counting down.
CCGAATTTCATGGCTGTGCGAACTATAACTGAAAAGCTATTCGATATCACAAATAATGGGAGGTTGCCACTCCCCCTTTTACTACGCCCATCAAAACTTATCAGTAAAACGGCATGTGTAAATTGTGCTCGAATACCGAATTCCGAGGCTGTGTGGTATAATAATAACTCCAAAGCTATTCGATATCTCAATTTTTTTTATATGGGAGGTGCCACGCCCCTTGTTAAACACCATACAATGGTATTATTATGTTAAATATGTTATCATGGCATTATGTTATCATGTGTAAATTGAGTTCGAATACTGAATTCCGAGACTGTGCGGTCTTAACTCCAAAGATATTCAATATCGCAAATTTTGGTTGTATGAGAGGTGAAACGCCCCCTTGTACAACGCCCATAAAATGTTATCAGTAAAACAGCACGTGTAAATTGTCGTTGAATACTAAATTCCTAGGCTGTGCGAATTATGCAACAAAAGCTATTCAAAATCTCAAATTTGGATTGTATGAGAGGTGCCACGCCCCTTTCCCAACGCCCATAAAATTTTATCAGTAAAAGGGCACGTGTAAATTGTCGTCGAATATCAAATTCCACGGCTGTGCGAACTATAACTCAAAAGCTATTCGATATCTCAAATTTGGATTGTATGGGGGGTGCCACGCCCACTTATCAAACGCCCATAAAATGTTATCAGTAAAACAGCACGTGTAAATTGTCGTCGAACACTAAATTCCGAGGCTGTGCGAATTATAACGCAAAAGCTATTCGAAATCTCAAATTTGGGTTGTATGGGAGGTACCACGCCCCCGTGCCCAACGCTGTCCGTACTACGACTTAAACATTCGCATGAATGCGAACAACCAATTTGGAAAATTTCATCGCGATCGGATGAACGGTGTAGAAATGTATTCAGGACACGCAACCAACAAACCAACAAATCAACAAACCAACAAACCATGTATCAACGTACCAACGTACATTAATTTTTATACATGAGGGCTTATTGCAAAAACATGATAAGCCACATAAAAAACATTTTTAAATAATCGACTCTAAAGTTTTGAAAAAACGTATTTTCGTATGAAAAAATGGAATTGAACACGGAAAATTTTACAAATAGGTAAAAAAATAAATAAGAAATAGCCAAAATCTCTTTAGTGGTTGTTGGCAATGCATTGAGTAATGTATTCAGCCTAAAAAAAATGATTTTTTAGATCATGTGGCATATCAAATTATTGTAATAAGCCCTTCATGTATAGTATGTAATTGTTTGCATTTTTAGGTAATTTTTGTCAGTTTATAGGTAATTTTCTGCAGTTTTTAGGTAATTTTTTGCAGTTTTTTAGCTCCGAGCCCTGCTTATAACTATTACTGAATAAACGCTCAAAATTAAAAGGGTCTCTGTTATAATTTAAGGAATAGACCTTAGCAGAAATTATTTGTTTTTTAGTATTTTTTACTTTGACATCAATTCGGAACAGATGTAATATAGTAATGTCCTTAATATTCGTTTAATTTTTATTCCAAAACGTTTTAATTAATTTAATCGGTTCAAAATTCATCAAGTTGTTGGTTTTAAGCAGAAGTAGCTACTTCTCTACATAATCACTTAATAGTTTAAAAATGCTGATTTTTTTTTCAAAAAGTGTATGTCCCTCAGAAGATACAACAAAAAACTTATAAGGGATTATCATCGACTGGGCAGAAATTAAAATAACGTCACAGCAATATTTTTTATTTATTGTTTAGGGGAAGTCGTAACTTTCATGTGCTTTTGCACAATTAAAGTTTAGAGGATATTTTAAATATCAAACATTATGTGCAAAATATCCACTCATTAAATTATTTTTTATGTAACTTATAAAGATTCTACTGCATTGATGACGTCACTCTGTAGGGAAAGTAGGCAGAGCTTTCATTCGATTTTGCTAAATTTCAAACTGAGAGTGTTAACTTGTGCTTAAAGCTTATGTACAAAAGTTTGTGTCTTTAAATTAATTTTTGTAGAATCTTAAGAGATTTTAACCTTTTCATAATGTAAGTCTGAGTCTAAGAGGTGTGTGAGATTTTAGTTTGATTTTACAAATCTTTAATATTAGAGTGCATATTTAAGGTCGAACCTTATTTTGTGCAAAAATTGCAGTCATTTAAGTAAATTTGTGCACTTTAAATAGACTTTACCGATTTCATAAAATCACTTTATATTGAAGGTACCAAAAATTTGCATTCGATTGGACTTATTTTAGAGCTTGATATTTATTTTATTGATTTTAAGAAGTTCGTCATTAGAAATTAATACATACATTTTCGACTGTAACTTCTTTCATATAAACTTATTTTTAATTTTTTAACAGGAGAGCTTTTTAAAACGTGTCAATTAATATATTTTATCACTTCGTAGTTTTGATTGACTTTTTAGCGAAATCATGTGTACTGAAAAAAAAGTTCGTGAGCAAATAAGTAAAATATTTTTAAATAACCTACAATATACCTTGAATCGGATAGCAAAAGTGGTTTAAGTGAATAGAAACAGGAAAGCTTTAGACGGATCTTAATGTCGATCGAAACGAAGGAACGGGCAGGAAGCAATAAAATTGTCAAAAAGTAGTGATTCCTTTAAGATTATAGAATCCACAAATATTATTTTTTTGGACTAATAATTTGTATTTAATATTTTTAAAGTATTTTCCTTACAGCGATTCCCATTTTGTTGGGTTTCGAGACTAAAACATTTTTGATTTTTGACCAATACACGATCTACTGTGCGGCGCTAACGTTCGTAGTCGTCATTGCAAAAACCCATTAATTCGGTTATGAAATGCTACCTAATCCACCATTATTTCCAGATTTAGCCTCCTGCGACTATTTTCTATTTCCAAACCTCAAAAAATGGCTCGACGGCTAGAGATTTGGGTCGAATGAAAAGGTCATCACTGAAACAAACGCCTATTTCGAGGAACTTGATAAAACCTATGATTTGGAAGGAATAAACAAATTAGAAAAACTCTGGACTTAATGTATCGATTTTAAAGGGTACTATGGGGGGGGGGGGAAAAATGCCTTTTATTCAAAAAGTCACTGACTAATCAAATTGCCCTTGTAAAGGGTGTTTTTTTATAGAGTGATACAAGTTTAAATCATAATAAAACATAGTAATATATTTTTTATATCAATGAAACGGGCTTTATTGGATAGAAAATTTTATGACTTTAATGTTTAAATATTAAATTTTTTTTAAGCCATGTGGCTGCCACGGCTGGCGCGTACAAGGCGCAATCTGGAGCACCAATTTTCACAAACTTTTCGCAGCATTGGCGGCCGTATCTCGCCGATAACTCTTCGAATGTTGATTTCCAGGTGTTCAATTGTTTGTGGTTTATCAACGTAGGCAAGTGACTTTACAGAGCCTTAAAGAAAATAATCCAATGGGGTTAAATCACACCATCTTGGGGGCCAATTAATTGGGCCATTTCGTGAAATTATTTTTTCGTCAAAAGTTTCCTTGAGTAAATCAATTATAGCGCCCGCTGTGTGGCATGTGGCTCGGTCCTGTTGGAACCACATATCAGCAAGATTAATGCCATCTAATTGAGGTACGAAAAAACTCGAATCATGTTCCTATACTGTCATGTTCACCATTGATAGTAACATTCTGACCATCATCGTTTTTGAAGACATATGGACCAATGACTCCGCCAGCCCATAAAGCGCACCAAACAGTAATTTCCTGTGGATGTAATGGTGTTTCGACAAAAGCTTGTGGATTCTCCTCACTCCAAATACGACAATTCTGTTTATTTACGTACCCATTCAACCAAAAATGGGCTTCATCGGAAAATAAAATTTTTCATGGAAATTCAAAATCAATATCAATTTGTGCTTCAGCCCATTCGCCGAATTGGCGGCGCATACGATGGTCGTTTAGCTTTAATTCCTGCACAAGTTGAATCTTGAAAGGTTTTAAGCCAAGATCTTTTCGTAAAATCTTCCATAAAGTGGAAGGACACAACCCCAGTTGCTGAGAACGGCGACGATTTGATTGATTAGGATCATCTTCAAAGCTTTCCTGTACAGCGGCTACAGATTCTTTAGTGCGCACTGTTCGGCGTCTCATGGGATGCACATTATTAGTAACAGTAAATGTGGTCCGAAAACGATCTATTGTTCTTCGAATTAGCAGCTCTGAAGGACGATTATGTACGCCATAAAATGGACGAAGTGCACGATAAGTTTGACGAACAGAACCATTATTTTGATTAAAAATTTCCACAATTTGCACGCGTTGCTCTGGTGTAAGTCGATCCATAGTAAAATGATAAAGAAAACTAAACAAAAAGCATTTATCAGCTGTTAAATGGGTGGTCAAATAAAGCAGTGATGCTAACTCAAAGTTGTATCACTCTATAAAAAACACCCTTGATATGGTAATTTAAAATACTTATGTTAATATGTTTATTTATAGTACAGATCATGATTCAATTATTATAAGGTTATTCGTATTTTTGAAGTATGCTTATTTTTTATAAACAAAATTATTTTGACAATCTGCTAACAGTGTTTTGTGCTGTTGGAAAAAAAGGTATGTTTCAGTGTTTCGTTGTGTAGTTTTCTAGTGTAGTAGTTTTTCAATGATTTCTTGCCAAGTTAATAAGAAAAAGAAACTATGTAGGTGTTGCGTCGTAAGTGTATGCTATGTTGTGAGTATATTCTAGGAATTTAGAAAGATCCTTTGCAAATTTAAAATAAAAAGTTATTTTTGGCATTGCTCAAAACCTAATTAGTGAATTTTATTAATTGAAAGTGTAATTTAGAAGGAAGTTAGTTAAGGAAAAAATAAATTATAAAGAAATACTAGTATTCAGTGAAATGAGTGTTGTCGATGTAAACAGCGTATGTTCGGTAAGTTTACAGCAGCGTAATTTGCAATAATAAAATTGTAAGGGATTAAACATACGCAGCTTGCGGCACAAAATCGTGTGGTATACATAATGTGACTAACATTTTCAAAGCAAAAAGATGTACACGCACAGACTTTAAAAAGAGACACAAAAAAATTACATATAATAAATATAGAATTACAAGACATCCATTACAGTGCATCCACAAGAAATAATGAAGATATTAGAGATGCATGAATAAATCCATTAAACAGTTTAATTTATAAGAGATTTAAAATTAGATCCTATTCCATTTCATTGATATTACAATTCATTGCCTGTTAAAGTAGCTGTCCACCAGTTTGACGAATTCAAAAAATAAAATGTTTTAAATTTTTCGCAATAGAATATAAAAATTAAATCTGAAAAAATATACTCTAAAAATCTTAGACCTAAATTGAAAATATTTTTAAAGTTACAGCCAAAAGAAGAGAAAGCGTCGTAACATAGGTATATTAAAGTGCTGTTAAAACTTTAAACACGTTTTTTTCGAAACAACGTTTTCGAAAATTCGGGGAAGCATTAACTAAAAACTATTCGACCGATTTGGCTAAAAATTTCACCTGCTATTTAAGGCATACATAGCTAGTTCCAGAATTTTAAAACAATAAATTTTTCAATAAGTTAATTTTTTTAAACAAATTAAAAAAAGTTAGATTTACAAATTTGTTTTTCACAGGTTCGCCATTTTTTATTTGTTTTTTTTAAATATACATATTATAGGGTAAAGCACTACAATAAAGCCTGCAGAACGATATTCTCTTTGATTTTTTTAATTTAGATGAACACGTAATCCTGGGTGCTTCCCCCAAAAAACACACCTTCTTTCGAGTACTCTTCTTTGATATAGATAACTTTAAGCAAATTAATGTACAATCAAGTCAAACAAAATTCTTTTGCACACTTTTCGACATCAATAAAAACATTTCAAAACGATCGCCTTATTTTTCTTATTTAAAAAATTTATGAAAAATGTCAACATTTCGGTCGTTACACTTGGATACTACCTTAAAATAAATAAAGTTACTTGAATCGAGTACAGAAAGAAATCTTAAATAATTTTTTGCAGTAGTTAGAGAGCTGTATTTTGAATAGATATATGAAAATATTGTCAAAATGATGTCAAAAAGAAGTACAACAAGTAAAAAGAAATACTTTTAGCGTACTTCGATACAAGAAGTATAGCGAGAAAAAAAGAAGTAAAAAACTCCCAAAAGGATTACGGTTGGTCACATTATGTATACAGTATTATGTGACCGTGGTTTCATTTTTTTTTTTTTTTTACGAATTTTTGTTTCTTTTTTCTTTCTTAACAATTTAAAAAATTATAAATGCACTTACTATTAATGGATCCAAAATTTCTGTAAAGTTCCTAATAATTTTGTGATGGGAATTTCTTTTTAATACAATTACGCAATTAACTCGGTTAATTAACTTACTTAGAACGCGCTCTTGGTTAGGTTTCATAGTTAGGTTTTATGTGTTTATTGAAATAAACGAACGAAAATATATTTTTTTTTTGTATTTATATTACTTATATATTTGTTAACATAATTTTCATTCAAGTTAGTAAATAAAAAAAATTTAGAAAGTTATTAATGCACTAAGAAATAGGAGCAATAAAAGTGGTAGAACAAAATTAATAGAAGTCAATATAGTACCAATTAGTATGATATTTGTGCAACCGTGTGCATTTTTAGCTCTTATGACATTGCTCTCATGATTTTTTCTGCTCTCATTTTCAAATAAGCATACCAATTTGAGAAAACGTCAAAAATACGAATAACCTTACAATAATTGAATCATGAGTACAGATATGAAAATATCAATTAAATTTTTTTTGTTTTGTCTGTCAGGAATTTCTGGTGAAATTGTTTTATTTTTCTAGAATATGTATTTTTGTGAACCCTGCCTTTCCTATAAGCTTTAAAAACCGGCTTTCAAATAAAATCAAAAACTAACACTTGAAAGACACGCATAACGTTAACATTATGCAAGACAACGTTTCGCAATTAAGTTTGAATATCAACGAAATCAATTAATTGTTATCGCACTAAAATTGTGTACCCAGTGCGAAAGCACCTTGAGACAGCTTAATGAACCAACAAAATAAAAATAATAAAAAAAAATTGAGAAAAAATAAAAAAAAGTTATCGAAAAACCTACAACTAGATGACAAGACAGTGAAAAACAACAATAATTCAGAAAGAAAAAAAAATAAGCAAACAACGTAATGAGATAACGTATCAGAGGCGAATCAGGTGCATAACACCTGTGCAAATGAAATCACACGAAATGACGATGACGACGAACCAGCCCCACACTCAACCCAACCAGTCAGTTAGCCAGTCAACGGATTCAAAGGCCTAGCCAGCAAAGCGCTATACTAGGTTGATGAGTACCGAGTTTTGTGTGTTGTGTGTTTGGTTTGGTTTGGTTTGGTTTGGTTAGGTTTGGTTTCGTGGATTTGAAGACCGCAAAGACGGCGACTTCTTTTATCGCAGCTCAAATACAGGTGTTTGTGCCTTGAGTGTCTCACAGTTACGCAGTTTAAACTATACTCAAGCTGTCATACAACTTATGCATTCCGGTGATATGGTTGCCCACCAGCCTACCGCCAACGGCTGGCTTGCTTACTTGCTTGCTTGTGTCGATAACAAAGTTTACACACACTTGTCGTCGGCTGAGTGCTTTTGCACGGTCGTTACTTACTTTAGGAACAACATCAGCAACAACAACAACAACAGAAACTACTACTGGCTACAACTTAAAGTTTCTTCATTGCGTTGCAAAGATATAGAACACTGTTTTTCCATTGAACGCATGTAAAATTGGCTGTGATAAGAAAAGAATTACTTACTCAAGCCTAGATGTTGACAGCTATGTTGTCGTAGCTAATATTGTTGCCACATATTCCATTGAAAAATATAGACTCGGTGCGATAAAAAAGCTATAAGAGTTCTAATTACCAACGACCTAACTAGATAAAAAATTGTTATGTTTTTTTAGATTTAATGGAATTTTTATATCATATTTAAAAATATTAATATTTTCCTTTTGAAGCCCATGAGCTTTATTGTTGCTACCAATAAGAGTTTTTGTAAATAAAACGACTTAAACATATATTAACACCCATATTAACACCCAAAGAGACTATTGTGTCTTCTATAGAAAAACAATAAAAATTTGAAAAAAATAAATATAAAGCTAATTACAACCTGAGACTAGCATTCATGTTGTTGTCGATATTTTCAAATAGTATCGATCGTTCGGGAAACTGAAATTCAAATCGATTCATTGAAATAGTTATGAATAAATTTTGGTCAATAGTATTTAACCTTTAGTTATCGATATTCTATGAGCTGGATGAATCAATATTATTTCCATTTATTAAATTTTGTATATAATTTTAACACAACTAAATTTAAAATTTTTGCTTACAGCAATTTAGTTTTAAACGTACCGGATAAATAAAAACTACGGAATGACCATCTCCGATTAGGGTGACATTTTGCATGGAGCATCACTGACGGAAATATAATAAAGGGTCCGCCAAATAACTTTTTTTTTTTGAAAATTCTATTAAAAAAAAAACTACTAAATATTTTTTCAAATTTCTGTTTTTATTTGAAAGTACAATCCTTCCGGTTAATAATGAAAAATAATTTCATTCAAATGACTGCCTCGGCTGGCCATGCAGTAGCCTACACGATCGGTCCAATTTTTAAGCACATTATCGATTGTGTGCAGCTGTATTTCACCAATGGCTTCACGAATATTGTCCTTTAAACCGTCAATTGTTTCTGACTTGTCGGCGTAACACTAATCCTTGAGAGAAACCCACAAATAATAGTCCAACGGTGTCAAATCGCAGCTCCGAGGTGGCCAAACGACATCAGCTCTGCGGCTGATAATGCGATCTTCAAAAACAGGGCGCAAAACATCGAGTGTAGCTTCGGCTGTGTGGCACGTAGCGCCGTCCTGTTGAAACCAAATGTTGCCAATATCCTCCTCTTTAATTTTTGTGAACAACATGGCCCGATAACGATCGCCATTGACTGTAACGGCCACTTCCTGCTCATTTTCGAAGAAAAATGGCCCAATTATGCCTCTGGACCAAAATCCGCACCAAACAGTGCCTCGTTTTGGGTGCAGCGGCTTTTCAATGTATGCGTGCGGGTTTTCTGTGCCCCAAATGCGACAATTTTGCTTGTTTACATACCCGCCAAGATCAAAATGAGCTTCATCTGAAAAGATGATTTTTTTGGCAAAATCGGCATCTTCTGCATCAAAGTAATGTCGCAATATTTCCCAGCGTTGCTCAAGCATATAAAAATTTTGGCGCTCAAAAGTGACAAAAATCGGCAAAACGTCGAAAATCGATTTAACCAAAATTCATATCTCAAAAATTGCTTAAACGAATGCTAAGTTTGAACTACCATAAACTAGGTAATTAAAGCCACTTAAAATTACTTTTATAATCTATTAAATTATTACATTGTCTTACATTAAATTATATCATTATCTTTATTCAGAATCAGTCAAAGTCTCATAAAATTTAAATAGGTAATCAATATTTTATCATTCCTAGTTTAAATCAGCAATGCCCACGAAAATTATTTGAAGAGTGCAAAAACAGCACCAACTCAAAAAATACCTGAATTTCTATGTACAATTAAAAAATAAAAACATTTCTATATATTTTTATTTTTAAGTACATATATCTTTAAATATTCTTTTCTAAGCACATTCCCAAAATTTGGTCTAAGATGTAATTACAATAAGGATTTTATGACCATTTTTCTAAAGCATGTTTTGACGAAAATGAGCACAAATTGCATAACAAAAAATACATGACAAGGTTATATTCCACATTTAAAACAAAAAAAAAAAAAAAAAAGCGCTCAACTTAAGGCTTTATTATGCAAATACAATAATACAGAGAGACTTGACATTTTTTTACGTAAATAATACAAGCCACAATATCCCAAAAATTTGTATTTTGTTGTAATATTTATGCATCTTCTTCTTGCTAGGTGGTGTCGAAAAGAGTCGTTTGCAGACAGGGCGAAGATTTCTCGAGCTAAACGCATCTGATTTCATCGTAGGTCATCTTAAATTGTTTGTTTTGGTTTTGACTACAATATTCATTGGAATTACTTAATAATTAGGCTTAAAAATGTAAAAGAAATATTATTTGTAATGCTGTAGTCATAAAGAGTTTAGAAAAACTAGCTTAAATCATACCCGTAAAAACTTTGAGAACTATGCAAAATAGATCTATTCCATGAGTTACTGCTTTCATCAGATGTTGTCATATATTCTCTTAGAAAAATATTGAAAAAAAAAACAGAATAATTATGATGAAATCAATGAATTAATTTTAAATGAAGATGAACGAATGATGATACAGTTAATTTCATTTCTGAACTCGATTTCTCTAACTTTGTGTCGAGTGACTTTACGAATTATTTTGATGACAGTCAATAAATTTCTCTGTTATTTCCTCTCATTCTTAAGATTTATGCACAATTTAAACACACCTCTGTAAAAAAACAAAATTTTTTTTAAGTATGAATGAAATAATTATATGATAATTATGTGAATGTAGTTAAAAAATAGTTAATTTCCTTTCTAATACTTTTGAAAACGCGAGATATTGCATTTTGATTCTTTATTTTGTATGGAAAATGAGAAAAGAGCGTTGCTGATCTTGATGAAAATTTTATATGATACTTATAAGAATGTAGTTAATTAAAAAATAATTCACTTTATTTTCTAATACTGTTTAAAACTCGAGATGTTGCACCTTTATTCTTCATTTTATATGGGAGGTGGGGGAAAGGCTTGGCAAGTATTGATAAAATTTTTAAATGGTAATTTTGTGTATCCAGCCAATAAAAAAATTTCAGATATTGCACTTTTATCGTTAATTTTGTATGGGAGTTGGGCGATGAGCGTGACAGATCTTTATGAAAATTTGTGTGGCGTTTTATATTTGTTAAAATAGTGACACATGATAATTTTCATGTACCTACAATGATTCCTTCTATTTTTGTCCCTCATCCCATCGACCTCGTTACACTGTACAATAAAATTAAACTTTGAACAGCGACATCAAGAATGATTGCCGCTTTAGACAATAGTGTCAACAGCAAAAAGATTGCAGGATATGACGTCAAACAAAGAATAGAAAGAGCCCCTAACAAAATGAAAACAATAACAATAACAACAGCAAAAAATCGTAGCGCCATTCCATTGAGATATACAACTGATTGCAATCAAAATGTGCAGCTGTTTGTTGTTGTTGTTGCTGCTGCTACTGCCGCTGATGCTGCTCAATTGAAAACTAACAGCAAATGTTTGTGAAAAATGGTAATTTACAATTTAATTGCAACAATTGTTGTACGTTCGTTCAATGCATTGCGGTTTGCTCACATCGCGCTCACTCTCTCTCTCTCTCTATCTCTCCCTCTTTCTCTATTGCTGGCTCATTCAAGCAACCAAAAAAGTGAAAAACAAGATAAGTTGCAGCAAAACGAAAGCAGCAGCAACAGCTACAATATTGCAACAACCATTGCTAATGGGCATTTATTAATTTCCATTTAAATTCGTCATTAGTCAATTTATTGCTATTGCTGTTGTCGGTGTTGATATTGTTGTTGTTGTTGTTGTTATTGTTGCTGTTTTTGTTGTCATTCATATAATTAATAAATTAATTTGTTTATCGGCATTTGCCATTGGCAGCAATTGTTGCCGCACTAGTCATTAATTGTCGTCATTGATTAAGCTTAAAGATCCGCAACTGATCGATTAACCAGTTGTTGGCGCTGCGCCAACAGAAAAGGGGTCTATTGCAGGAGATTTCAATCAGAGTTGCAAAAAATTTAATTCATGCAATAATAAATTGACACTGAATGCCAAATAAACGATTTTAGTCATTCAATCATTTTTTGATTCCATGATTTCAAGTTTTGAAATCAGCAATCATTTTGAATCAATGACTTCGAAATCAATTGGTTAAAATGTCTGTTGAAGCACTTTGATTCATTCTCTATGATTAAAGTCGAGCTTCTTTGAGTCTTTGATAGCATTCAACTGTAATCACATTAAAGTTAATGAAATCATTAGAAGTCAGTGAAATCATGTTTAATATCAATGTAGTAGTGAAATAACTTGAAGTCTTTTGATTGCATTCAAAAATTTTTGAAGTCATTTTGTATGCAGAATACATTTTTACTAAATCTATCAAGTAAAGGTAGAACAAAGATATTTGTTTTTTGCGGAAACACTAATCCAGAGACTAGAAAAACAATAAGAATTTCTAACTTTTTGCACTAAAATGATAAAGGAATATGAAATGACTTCCCACTGAACCATATGGGAAGGTTTTGCGTAAAGTTATAGCTTTGAGTACGTTTTCGGGTAAAATTTTTTTTGTGAATTTTTTTATTTCTTATTTGTATGATTAATGTCTTTGCAAGAGAAGATTGATTCCATAAAAAAATTTTAATTCTCTTGCAAAATTATTAACAAACTTATTCTTAGCCGAAAATGAAACTTTCTTTAATCATTTTAGTAGGTAAAAATTACTTATAAATGAACCATTTTATATTTATAATAAGTTCAGAAATGAATAATAAATGTTGCTTTTTCACATTCTTTAGTGAGTTCAAAAAGAATCATGGAGTTTTCTTCTTCTCACTGAACCACTAGCGTAACTAGGGCATCCAATCCCTTGATTGCGGGATCCCGGGGTCCCGGAATTTTTTTTTAGTCCCGACAGTCCCGGGATTGCAAGGCCTAAAATCCCGGGATTGCCTTCACTGCAAAAAAAAAAACTCCAAATAATTGCACCAAAAAGTTCAATGATACTATGTACCTAAGAAAAACCTGAATGTGATTTAAAAAATTTTTAAATAAAAACCTTTCTCAAAATATCTGTACAAATTAACACAATGTGAGAAACACATGATACTACCTTAGAAATACTGAAATGTTATTTTGACAAAAATGAAAATATTTTGTAACTATCTGTACAAAATATGATGTGAAAAATATAAAAATATAGACCTTTCTTGAATTAAACTTACAAAATTTACAAAGTACTAACTTAAAAAACTTAAATGTGACCTTAAAAATTAAAAAAACTTCTTTAAACAAGCTGTACAAAATATCATAAAATTCGTAATTAGAATTACTAAAATTATTATACTATTTTATTCTTTTTTAAATAATTTTATTAGCTTTCCGAATGATCTCATTTAATTAATTTTTTGTTTAAGTACTCATCTTCGTTTTTCAAAAATAAACAATAAATACTGTCCAAACATTTTATCGAAACTGTGTTTTTTAGTTTTTTTAAATCTTTTGCATTATTTTGTGTTGTAAAACAAAGCATAACTACTTTGGAACTTCATATTACGTCTTCCAAAAAATTCATTTTCTGAGGGTTGTCAATCCTTGTGTTTTTCCCATCCCGAATTGGATGCCCTACGCGTAATGTAAGAGTTTTTGCGTACGTTTTCTGGTACAATTGTTTACTTAATTTATGTTTTTGAATAAGTAGATCTAAACTACATCCTTGATAGGATTAAATTAATTACATTTTATTTCCATCAAAAAAATTATAGTTATTTTGGGACATTATTAAAAAAATTTTTTTAAGCATTATATTGACTGAATCTGAAACCAATGTGAAATTAAAATAAAACAAAAAAAAAACAGAGTGCAATACTAATCCCAGAAATCCTCAATTGATGTGTTCACTATCGAAAACTATAACCAACATATTTTTAGAAAAAAGTGAAAGGTGGGTGGGACGGTTTAAAGGCATACACCTGCTATGCGATTGGTCTGCACAGACCAGTAGACCATCATCACCATCATTTGCATCTCCAAGAATTGAAGTGTTTTCTAAGAAATGATGCCTCCATGTTCATGAGAGATATTTTTTAAAAAAATTTTGAATGACGAGATATCAAATATGTTCTGTTGGCAAGGAACAAACTTAAAAAAAACCTTGCAAGGGCTCACAACAACAGCAACATTTAGAAGTAAATAAAATAGAATGATAGCAGTGCAAAAACATTTTAGCTCACTGAGTAGTATATTGCTAATTTATTATTAAGGTCGGCTTTTGAAGTCTAGTGGAAGGTGCGCTAGACTATCAACACAGAGGTCCCTGGTTCGAATCCGGGCTCGGGCATGGTTCTTTTCACTTTGTTTGTTCTTTCCTACATTTAAGAATTATAGAAAACTAAAAAATCCACAAATAAATTGTAGTAAATGTGGAATTTAAAGACAGGAACACAACTAAGGGCTGGAAATGCTTACCGAGGTTAAGGCATAACACAACCCTCGGTTAAAAGCAATTAAAATTGTCTTTCACGGTTGTTTCGCCCAATCAACGGTGCCACTCAACTCCTCTAAATAATCTTTTCCTTTCCTTTCAGGTCAAAGACCAAACCTTGTTTGTATAAGGCGCATGCCTTGGTTCTTTGATCTTTAAAAAAAATGTATATTAGAACAAGTCACATTTGTATGGCTTTTGTTAAAGTATCTGGTATCCTCCGTGCCTCCCCCTGAAAAACACGATGGTTGCAAATGAAGGAATTAGAATTCTTGTAAGACCAAGAATTGTCAAAAATGGCCTGGTTCTTTTCGAAAATCAGATTTTCGGAGAGTAATTTTTCCAATCCATTTAAATTTACAAAAAAAAAAAATAAAAAAAACAAAAGTGCCTACTTCTATACTAAATTAGCTGAAGAATCTGATTACGGACTTAGATTTGACGTACAATGAAGTCCGGTTCCAATAAACACATTTAAGCTTCATCGGTTCCATATTTCTAGAAACGATTAGGTCCACGTGTGTAAATTTTACACACTTTTTCAGGAGCAATATTTTCATCGATGAACAAAATGCATGCAATCTTCTCGTTAAAAGTAATTTATTTTTCATTATTTTATTCAATTTAAAAAAAAATATGTTTAAATCTATTGATCGAGCATAAAATCTATATTCATAAAAGTGGATGTCTGTATGTGGGTATGTATGTATGTATATCACGTATAGACTCAATAACCGCTAAACCGATCTTTATGAACTTTTCAGGGAAATTGAAACACCATCTTGAGAGTGCTCCTGGTGAGTGAGAGTTTGGTGTCGATTGGACAAGAGGTCGTGGTACCTCTCATACAACCCAAATTTATGCTATCGCCCACAAACCTTAAAAAATGCAATATATCGGACAGTTTTAATCGAAAAAAACTAAAATTTTGTTTAGATTGTTACTATCGACAACTGTACTAAAAATGGGAATGGTCGAATTTTATCTACGCCTACTTTTTCGAAATCATGCCTATTCCTGAGTTATACAAATTTTGATTGTGAACTGTATATATAAATGTTGCCACGCCCAATTACCGCCAAAAAATTAATGGAGCTTCTATATATAAGATGGTTTTGATCGAATAAAACTAAAATTTGGTACTTTAGTTCATATGTTTACTATGGTCGCAATATATCTACGCCCACTTTTTCGAAATCATGCTAATTCCTGAAATATTCACGTTTTGATAGTGAAAATTGGTATGTAGGTGCAATGGGACCAAGTAGCGATCATTATATATATATAAATGTTTCCACGCCTACTTTTCCGGCCATCTATCTTTATAAAAAAAATTAATACAGGGTTGCCAATATTCGAAGCGCCCATCTGGCAACACTGTAACTTTCCGCAGTGATGCCAAATCGACTAATGACATACCGCGTTTGAAGCGTCATTCCAAGCAAATGTTTACAATGGAACTGTACACGCCACGCGAACGCTCTAAAATTGTTGAAATTTACATTCAACAAAACAAGTCAATAGTGAAAACTCAACGTGCTTTCAAAAAAATAAATAAAGTGAAAAGTGCGCCTTCCAAGAAAACAATTTATCGTTTGTATGAAAGATTTACAACTGGTAATTCTCTTGGTAACCCAAAGAGGCCAAATAAAAAGCGACCAAGGCGATCGGATGAGAATATTGCAGCCGTACGAGCCAGTATTGAGCAGTCACCAACAACATCCCAAAATCGCCGTTCTCAGCAGCTCGGCATTCCCCGATCCACTTTACAACGCATTTTACGTGTTGATTTGAATTTGTTTCCGTACAAAATTCAATTGGTAAACAAATTGTTGCCTACCGATAAGCCACGTCGATGGGAATAGGCCCAAAGAGTCATCGAAATGGCTGAAGAAGACGAGCAATTTTGGCATAAAATTATCATGAGCGATGAAGCTCATTTTCAGTTGAACGGAACGGTAAACAAACAAAATTGCCGTATTTATGCCACTGAAAATCCACAAGAGATTCAAGAGGTACCTTTTCACGATGCAAAAGTCACTGTTTGGTGCGGCGTTTGTGCTAAAATGCTCATTGGGCCGTTCTTTTTCGAAGATGATAATGGCCACAGAGTTACTGTCAATCAGGAGCGTTATCGCGATATGATAAACAATTTTTTCATGCCAATCGTTCGTCGAAAGCGTATCAGGCACACTGGTTTCAACAAGACGGCGCGCCACCACACACAAGCCGCACTACAATCGATTTTTTGAAGCAATTGTTCCCTGGCCGTTAGATGTTAAAAAATTGTGATTTCGATTGGCCGCCAAGATCACCAGATTTAACGCCTCCAGACTTCTTTTTGTGGGGTTATTTGAAATCAAAGGTTTACGTCAACAAGCCAAAGACTCTAGAAGAGCTGAAAACCAACATCCGTCAAGAAATAACCGCCATTCCCATCGAAATGTTGAAGAAAACCATGGAAAATGCTGCAAAACGGGCACAATATATCGTAGAGGCCAATGGCGATCATTTACGAGATATCATATTCAAGAAATAATGTAAGCAAATCTACTTGAACCCAATTAAATGATATTCATGACGAACAGACAAAAAATTGTGGTTTCTTTGATTTATTTAAAAATAAAATGGACGCTTCGAATATTGGCAACCCTGTATATGTATGTGTGAATATCACGTAAAGACTCCGAAATCGAAGTCTTTTCAGGGAATTTTTATGAAATTTCCAGGGAAACGGTAGCAAAGTCTTGAAAATGTTCCTGTGAAATCTGGTGCGTGGCACCTCAAATATACCCCAAAATTTTCGCTATCGAATAGTTTTGGAATAATAGGTCGCACAGCATTGAAAATCGGTTTCGTGAAACTTTAGGAAGTTCTTAAACGCATACCAAGGATGGTTTTTGCATTATAAAAGGGGCGTTGCACTTCCTAAACTACCCAAATTTGTTCAATCGAATAGCTTTGCAATTATAGATCACACAGCTTCGGAATTCGGTATTCGACCACAATTTACACGTGCCCTTCCACTCATAACATTTTATGGGTGTCTAGCAAGGGGGCGTGGTAGTAACGAGTCGAGTTTCAGCTAGTTAAAAAAAATGAAAAATTAGAAAAATTTTGAAATAAAAATTAACAATAAAGCAGAAGAGCAGTGACATAGGCGCGCCTAGATTATGGTGTGCAAATTTTACAAACTAGAACCAATTAGGGAAATTTTTTCTGTAGGGTAGCAGCGACACCTAGCGTGAAAAAACCTCGAAAACATAAATTTTCCATACGATTTTTACATTTAGCCAAACTCCTAGCTCGATTTGATAAACTTATAGTAAAGAAATATCACCTTGAAGTTGAAAAGTGTGTACAATTTACACAAATAACCAATTAAGGTTAAAGTCATTTTAAAATTTTTTCATATAACAATTGAGAGTTTTCTATATGACCTTGTTATTAATTATGTTAATTTTCTATGATTTAAACACAAATTCTAAATGTTTGATAGTTTAAATCATACTTGATTTTAAAAACAAATTCTAGTTGTTTGATCGTTTCAAATCGTTTATTGAGCTTTAGGTCAGGTTAGAACAATTAATTGCTTCAACGAATTTTTCCAAAGAAACAACAACAACAACATTTTCAATATGTAAAGGAACACATCACTAGCTGATTTTATTGCAATTTCGGCCCTGCTACAGGCTTCATCAGAAATCTTTGTGATGCCGGCAGGAATCGAACCCAGGCCGTGACACGCCGTGCAAGCGCATTAGCGCACTACGCCACAGAGGCGATGAGATTTCAGAGTTAATTTCTCAGTTTTTCTCCCTTTCATATTTTCCTGTTGTTGTTGTATTTTTGCTTTACTTAAGTTTTATGCTTATGTTATTATTATAGAGTCCAACAGTTTGTTGAAATTCACCACTAATAAAGCATGGCTACTGAAGTTGTTTTTAGATTTTCTAAAAAATATTTAGGCTGTTTTAGTGTTATTTTTGGTCTGGCTCTACCACTGATTACAATTAAAGTTTTCTATATGACCTTGTTATTAATTATATTGATTTTCTACGATTTAAATACAAATTGTAAATGTTTGATGACTGACCTAAAGCTCAATAAACGATTTTAAACTATCAAACAACTAGAATTTGTATTTAAATTATTGAAAATCAAAAATCAAAAATTAAAACTTTTAACTTTTATCTACTTTTGTTGCAATAAAAAATTGTTTTATGAACTATTTAGATTAGTTATTAGCTTAGATTTTACTTAAAACTTAAATCTTATAATCAATGAAGTATATCTTTTGTGACCTAAATTTTTGCTATTATTATTTACTTTAAATTACTGTTGTATATTCAGGGGCCGAACTACTAAAATATATACGAAATTAGAAAACAATAAAAATTATAATAAAAAGGAAAACTTTATGTAGGGGCATTGAAGTAAATTTTTATATCAAACCATTTGCATTTAATTTATCGTATTCAATAAAAAATTTTGTTCACGTTTGGAAAAACCTATTTAGCAATAATATATCTAATTAAAAAATATATTTAGAAAAAAATCTATTTAAAAACCTCCCCCGCAAAGTTCTCGTTTTAGTTCTAATTTTACTGTTTTCTAATTTCGAATAAATTTAGTTCTTTTCTACCCGGAAAGGCTCATAAATGAATGAACAAAAAAATATTGTTTTGGTTCACTGGGCTATATTTTTACTCGAATCAAAAATACAATAGTATTTAGAAATATTTTAAGCAAAAAAACCAACAACAAAGATAATGATTTCAATCATTTCACTTCAAAGACTTCAAATTGACTTCAACAAAGGCTTTACCTTTTACTGGTACACCTTATAAAAATTATACTAATATTAGATCTGTTCCCAACTAAAATGCCAAAAAAAACACAAAATGTAGTCAAAAATTCATGTTGTGTTTTTAAGAACGTCTTAAATAAAGCTTTTTCTTCCAATTAAAAAATAATTTATTCATTATTTTGAATAATTGAATGAAATCGAATTGAATTTTGAATTGTATTATTACAGAACTATTATGCATTATTACTCTCTTGATTTTTTTGTTGTGGTCCCACAGACCAGGAGTACCAGTTAAGGGTTAAGGTAATTACAATATTATCAAAAAATAACTTAAGGAATGCAAATCATTTCAACGACGAGAATTCAATTTTATTATGCATTCAACAACTCAAAAATGATTTCAGGACTTCTAGTGCCCTTTAGTCATTGCAATAAAATATGATTAAAAAATTGCAATCAAAACTTAAATTTATTGGCTATGAAAGTCACTGATTGGTATACAAAAAGATTGCAATCTTTTACAACTCTGATTTCAACACATGGAGCAGGGTGCAAGACTCTGAAGTAAACTTTATGCATTTGCTAAAGGTCGTTGCAAGTTGATTTGAAGGGCATTCAAAGCTAACCCAAATGCAAACCTTGCACAAGCACAAAAACAAGAACAACAACACCACTAATATAATCATCACGGGCTTCCACAAGAGTGCCCAACTAGAGCAAAGTCGTTGTTGCTCGTTCCAATTGAATGCTTTTCCAATTATTTGCAACTCAATGCTTATAATTGTGCACCTCTGGCAACGCTGTACGACAGGTTATTAGCACAATTTAGCGACCATCTGCTGTTGTTCGCTATGGTTTTTGTTGTAGTTGTTGCGTCAATGCTTGCGCCACCAACTATTGCTGATTCATAGCATACATTAAAACCGATTCATCGCACTTCAAATGCTGATGCTGCTGCTGCTTCAATTCAATCTTAAGCGATCTACAGCGTTTCAACGTTTAGATCAATTATTGACGAGCTTAAATGGTGCGCAGAACTCTAGGCGCTGCCAACGCTCGCTGGCGTCTAGCTAGATAGCTGGCTGACTGGCTGACTAACTGTAACAACAAGTGCCACAAACGTGGTTACCGTAAGCCACGCTAATCCGAAGAAAGCCGGTCCGTTTGCGGTTGGGACGTTCCGCACATGCATTCGAACAGGTGTGCGCGTCACTCTTTTGTACATACATGGCTATTGGCGGCTTAAATGGGGTCTGCAACCCATGCATGCGGTCTTGATTTGAGCGCTGTTAGTAGCCGTTAGTGGAGCAAAACTACAGCAGCTGTGTTGTTGTGGTTAGTTTGATTGCGGGGCATTTTCAGGCACAGGTTAATGAGTGAAATTAGAGGAAATGGCGTTTAGTTTGATGGGGCAAAGTGGGACGCAAGACGGCATCTCAAGATGTAGTAGCTTTGGAACTCATGTGGGTTGAGTGATGCTCGTCATTTAATCAATTCCAACAAACAAACAAACAAACAGACAGACGTTAAAAATTGTCACAACAGGTTTTTTTACTGAGCAAGCCCACGATCAACGTGATCTCCTAGTTGTCGCCAAGCGGAAAAATACACATCCACAAAGATCATTCGTAAGTAAGATTGCAGTATAAAAGGCTATGTTAAATGCAACAATAGCAATAAAATAAATTCGTAATTTGTCCGAACAGACAGAAAATTAACGACACCTTTGAGCAAAGCCAAGCGCGATCTTAAGTTATCTATAAAGAACCGCCACAACAAAAACATCACTAACAATAAGTATGTACAACAACAATAGCATCATAAATTTCAAACTCATTCATCCGTTTGTTTGCTTTTGTCTAAAGCTAGAGACTTCAGTGGTTTGCTTGGCCACGATCACTGCGATCACACTGGCGACAATGGAGTGAGTGCACCCTCATAGCCTAGGGAAATAAATTGTTATTGTGGTTCCTTTTTGTTGTTGTTGTTGGTAGTCACCAAAAACTTTAAGCTCTTTATTCTATGGGAAAACCTTAACAATTTGACCATAAAAAAACAGCCCATAACTTCACACTGACTGCGACACTCGGGGCGATCATGTTGATCGTAGCGACAATAAAACTAAAATTATGAGCCAGAGCAAGCGGGTACCTTGTAAATGTCCACCAAGTGCATCATGTAAAATGTGTACCATTGAAAGAGAAGAGAAGAATCCTGTTATAATTAAAAAGTGGAAAGATTAGAATGGAATTTAAAGATTTGATTGAGATATCTTACATACAATCTATACTAATTTTTTATCAGAAAATGTTTATGTACATTGATTGTGTGTGTTCCAAGTAAGCTCCTAAACTATTTGTCAGATTGACGTAAAAATTTTTCTGATGGTTTCTACAACATTTAAAGAAACACATAGTCTTTGTAATAGTTCGATTTATAAAAACGGGGTGGAGCTGTGATGGCTTAAAGGAAATAATGTCATAGGCTCCGGCTTAAAAAAGTAAAAAATAAATAAAAATATTTTAAACAAATATGTGAATAGTTATTGTATGTGATAAAATCTTCAAACAAACTCTCAAGACACCGTGTTTATTTAACTCGGATACCCTGCAATAAGCATTTTGATTAAAATAACAGTGTTAAACTGACTTTTTTCTTTTCTTAGCCGTTGCTAATAACCGTTTCTAATATATCAAAGTAATAATTGAATATCTTCAAGAAAACCTCATTAAATTTTCCAGAAATGATGGTCAATCAATCTTACGAGTAAAAATTAAGATCATTCATATAAATTATATAATTACTTATTAGTTCATTCTAAAGAGGAAAATCTTTAGGACATTTTTATCTTATAATATAATTGGGTAATTCACAATGTTGTTGCACCGTTGCAAATACGTTTTAGCAAGGGTAGATTTTTGTGAGCACACCTTTGATATTATGATGTTGCAAATGCTTTACAACAGGTGTTTTTTCTGTTGTATCGAATTTTTTCCTATATCAATTTTTTGTTGGCATATTCTTTTTAATTTTCTTTTTTGAAACTCCCTCCACTTCTTTACCACTTCTTTATTTTATTATAAACTAAACTTTTTTTACCGCTAAAAATGTTAACACTGAAAACAGCTGTTCAAGCAGCGGTGTTCAAAAAGTCTCTGTGGTAGTGTTAAATGCAAAATTAACACATTAATTCACATTAGCGTCATGCAATATTATTTAATATCCAACAGTCTTTTGTTTTAATAAATGCAAGAATGTTGCAAATGCATATGAATGCTTTTTGTTTTTGTAGAAGTAGCTAATTTTGCATTTGCAACGATGCAACAAGATCGTTAGTAACCCTAATATTATAATATGAGAAAAATAAGACGAGATACGGGGCTTGCTATTTACAAGGAGAGAAATAATATTCTTATATTAAGCAAACACTTTGTTTGATTTAAGAAAATTTAAAATTAAGCCTTTTTTGCTCAAATGAAGCACTGAAAGCTAGAGTTAAAAATAAGATTGAGTAAAATAAATGATTGCTTGAAACAAAAATACAATACTTAAGAACCTGGAATAAGACTTAAGGTAGTAGGCCAGTGTAACGAGCAAAATTTGTACGTATTGCCATAAATTTTTTTAAATAAGAAAATAAAATGCGATCGTTTTGAAATTTTAACATGTTTTTATTGATGTCTTATACTTTAGTACAAATAATTTTAATATATAATTACTTCTCACAAATAGAGATCGAGTAGAGTCCTCGAAAAATGGTTAGCTGTGGCGGGTAAGCATTCACACTTCAGTAGTAATCTGAAAAAAAAAAAATTCAAAGAGATTATCGTTCTGTAGGCTTATTTGTAGTGCACTAACCTAAAATATGCATATTTAAATAAAATAAATAAAAAATGGCGGACTTGTGAAAAAAGTAGTTAAAACGAACTTATTTTTTTTATTTGTTCAAAAAAATTAACGTATTATTTAAAAAATGATTGTTTTGAAGGTTCCAGACCTCGCTATGTATGTCGGTGTGTAACGGGTGAAACTTTTTAGCCAAATCGGTTGAATTGTTTTTAGTCAGTGCTTCCCCGCAGTTTCCAAAACTTAGTTTCGAGAAAAAACGAACCTAATGTTTTTACAGCACTTTCATACACACTATGGCGCCCTTTCTTCTTTTGGCTGTAGCTTCAAATTTAAGATATTTTTATTGTGAAAAATGTAAATAAAATTAAATAATTTTTGGAATACGTCACAACGGACTTCTACCTTAAAGCTTAGTATGCTGTAGGAACGAAAATTTTTAGGTATTTATTTTTACACGCATAATTTTGGTGTAGATTCAACACTAACACATACTTACCATAACGTGTTTGTTGAATTTGTTAGCTGAATATTATTGCTGAATGTCAAATTTCCACGCCAATTAAATGTACGGACATATAAAAGACATCTAAATTTGGACATTTAAACTCTTCAATCATGGTTGTGAATTTGGCTGCATTGAACATTTTTTTGGGTTCAACAGGGTACTAACCAACGAAAAAAAAAATGTCGCTACCTTTTCGCTGTCAAAAATGCAATGCATTTCTTACGGAAGATTTATTTTCGCTTCTACAGCATACTAAGTTTAACAGCGTACTAACCAACGATAAAAATGTCGCTACCTTTTCGCTGTCAAAAACGCATATCTTACGGAAGATTCCTTTTCGCTTCTACAGCATACTATGCTTAAGACAAAAAAATATTTTCTTAATTTTAGCAAACGCAAAGTAGGTGTTTTAAAATATTATTTAATTAATAACTTAATTGAAAACATTCTAGTATTACGAAAATTGTTTACTTGAATTAAGCTAATTTCTTTCAACTCAAGGATTGGAACATACCGATTTCAACTGATTTTTTGGAACATAGTAGAAAAAGATTCCTTTGAAAGGCAAAAAATGCACAAATAATTCTGTTTTGAGTAAACAACCTGTTGCTTCATGAACTTGTTTTGCAATAAGCTCATATTTCATTCTAAAAAAAATAATGTATCAAGAAAAATAAATTTCTGAAATCACGCATATTATTCTAATTTTCAACAAATTGTTTACTTGAATTGAGCAAATTATTCTCATTTCAAGAAAATATCAGACTTGAATCTAGAAAAAATATTCTAGAAATTTAAGCAAATGCTTCTTTAATTAAACATATTTTTCTTAATATCTTACTTACTTAGTTGGCGCTACAACCGTATGTCGGTCTTGGCCTCATCTAAGAATTTGCGCCAGCCATTTCCGTCTTTCGCTTGCTGGCGCCAGTAGGAAATTCCAAGCTTCGTCAGGTTGTCCTCTACTTGGTCTTTCCAACGAAGATGCGGTCGTCCTCTTCTGCGTTGACCGCCGCTGGGTACCGAATCGAATGTTTTCTTCACTGGAGCATCGTCTTTCATGCGCTGAACATGACCAAGCTAGCGAAGCCACTCGATTTTAATGCGTTTGACTATGTCGATGTCAGCGTACAGCTGGTATAGTTCATCATTCCAACGTATTCGGTACTCGCCATTGACGCAGATTGGTCCGTAGATCTTACGAAGAATCTTTCTCTCGAATGCTCCTAAAGTCTTTTCATCTAAACTGCTCAGCGTCCAGGTTTGTGATGCATAAAGCAGGACGGGCATGATGAGCGATTTATAGAGCTTGATTTTCGTTCTTCGAGAGAGGGCTCTGCTTCTCAATTGCCTACTGAGACCAAAGTAACACCTGTTGGCAAGAGTTATTCTTCGCTTGATCTCAATGCTGATGTCGTTGGTTGAGTTAATGCTGGATCCCAGTTAAACGAAGTTCTTCACAACCTCGAAGGAGGTATTGTCAACGGTAACGTGGGTTCCAAGACGCTGGGACTGTTTGTTTGTTGACACTAAGTATTTCGTCTTAACTGCATTCACTGCCAGACCCATTCGACTTGACTCTCTTTCTAATCTGGAAAATGCTGAACTGACTTCGCGCGTATTATGGCCAATGATATTTATGTCATCAGAATACGCAAGCAGCATAACACTCTTGTAAAATATTGTGCCACTACGTCTCAGATCAGCAGCTCGGATGATCTTTTCCATCATTAGGTTGAAAAAGTCGCACGATAAGGAATCACCTTGTCTGAAACCTCGTTTGGTAATAATTGGTGGGGAGAGGTCCTTCCCGATTTTAACTGCGCTGCTGGTGTTGCTCAGTCTCGTCCTGAGGTGGAGTATGTCTGGTGGTGGTTATACATAAAATAAGTTTATTTTCCAAGTGATCAAATTTAAAAATTTTCTCTGCCTATTTTTTACGAGTATTAGGCTTTTTGATTTGGAGTGACGTTACTGGCCAAACTCGTGTTTCTCCGCATGGCCGCTGTAGTAGATATCACAAGGTGCATGCCGAATGCAACCCTGTCCCTTCCATCGCATTTCTTGGATAGCAGTGATATCAGCTTTGTATCTTTCCAAGACATCAGTCAGTTGGATAGAGGCACCTTCCCAATTAAGGGTTCGGACATTCCAGGTGCATATCCGTAAATCATTATCAGTTTTTCGTTTGCGGTAGTCGTCATCAGATTTGGGGATAATTTTTCTCCTTTTGTTATTTGTTTTCATTGAAATTTGTTTTTACGGGTGGGCTTTAAACCCGACGCACAACCTATTTTAAGCCTAGGGAGGCCCGCCGCTCTGATTAGCCGCCAAACTAACGGTTGTCAGTTTTGACGTTGCCCAGGAAACACCACGTGGAGGTTTGAGTCGACTTGAGGCGGTTTCACAAAGATTATGCTGGCCTCGCCAGGTTGAGACAGTCAGAGTGTATTTTGATAGCCTATTTGCTTGATTCAAGCATAAAATTATTAATTTTTTCTCTCCGTGTATATCTATTTCTGTCCTGTGCAACATTTAGTATTGCCAGGTGTAAGCTGATGTTTCCATTAGATATTTAATCATTTGTTAGCATATAGTTACTCAAAACGTTTTGACATATTGTCGTCCGGAGATTCATGTGCTCCAGACACCATTTGAGTTAATAGCACAATTTTGAAATAATAGTACTGTAAATGAGGCAAGAGGTCACTAAAAATTTCGATTAAAATGGACATGATTTATCTCAGTTTCTGGAAAAGATCGCAAAAAACGGATTGCAGATTTGAAAAATTTGGTATCAAAAACCCTTAACTCAAAATTGTCAAAATGGCGTATGGAGCACCTAAATTTCGACAAACATCTTCGTGAAAATATTTCTTATAGTTTTTGACGTAGATTAATCAAGACTAGGGTATGTAAAACCGGTTCGAATTATTCGGCGTTTCGGTTTTATTTTAAACTGACCCGGTTTTTTACAAATCGCAAATTTCGAATAATTCGATAAAACGGTTTTGTACAAATTGTACTATTCGAGACCAGTTTTTTGTCGAATAGTTGCATACCTTAATCAAGACAAGAGTACTCGTAAGACAAAGTACTTAACAAAAAATAATGTCTTTTATTCCAAATACAAATTTTTAAGGTAAGAGCGAAAATCCAAGTATGCAGATATATTGTCCTCTACCGAAATTATATATTAACGATACAACGTTGCATAATTCCATTCTTCATACATAATATATAAGAAAAGTATACGTCCACCTAAAAGAAAATGGTTTTTTGATTCTAAATTCACATTTTGAGGGTTAAGTCTGTAAGTTAACAATATCTTTAAGTTTAAAAAAAATAGGTAAATATTATCAGAGTAAACAATCAAAGCAAATATGGGAAGGAACGTGATACCTTTCATGCCAATTTCAAACTTATAAAGTGGTATCTTATGAATCTTAGCGGTAGGTATGAACATCGGACCACGCCCATGTATATCCTAGCCCCTGAAAAGCACATTAATTATAAACACGGTCTTATTTATAAGATTTGTTTTTACAGGAAATTTTAAAATTTTATGAGATTGTAAATAAATCATGCATAGAAGTCATTTATTAAGAGGAGCTTGAGGCAAAGTAAACGCGAAGTAAGGATGCCGTGTTTCAACCCTACACATTTGACTAAAGGACGGTATTTCACGTTTGGGACTCCTTAATTTATAAGAAAAAATTTTAAATAATAGTTATTGCACGAATTGAAATACTTTGCTTTTCCAAGACCGTGATCATGCAACAACAACGCGAATTAAAAAAGAGAAAATTTTAAATTATTTTATTAAATATTTTCGAGAACTAATGCTTAAGACAATGAAATGTCAAAGCGCAAAAGTAGGAGATTTTATTTACAGTATACAGCATAATTATTTTGACGAAAAGAAAACGCAAATATTTTGAGTTTTAAAAATATCTTAAGAAAAACCGAATTTATATATTTTCATTTGCTTAAAAGCTTACCAAAAATGTGTACATAACTTATGAGGATACACCAAAAATGTGTACACAACTTATGTACATAACTTATGAGGATAACATATTAAAAAAAACTTAATTTCAAGGAAGGCATAATTATTTTGACAGTTATATTTTATGCAAAATTAAGCTTAAATATGACAAAAACTTAACAATTTAATAAAAAATATATTTTATGCAAAATTAAGCTTAAATATGACAAAAACTTAACAATTTAATAAAAAATATATCCGCCATTAGCTTCTTTTACTTTTTGACTGCGTTTAGATGAACGACTTTTCAAAATATCTGCCGGAATTTACTCCCAAAGACTTTTTATTTCAGAAATAGTCTCACTCCTAGTCCGAGTCAAGCAAACGCTTCGCTTTCCTTTAATATAGACCCACAAATTTTCTTTAACGTTTGAATCAGGACTTTGTGGTAACCAGTTTAAAAAATCTACGCCAGTTAGATTCAAAAACTTCATTATAAACTTGCTCTTGTGACATGGTGCATTATCTTATTGTAAAATAAGTTTGACACCAGATATAAATGCATGATCATTTAAGACATCCAAATACTTGTATCCTCATCGTTCATCGTTCCTTCAATTGGAACCAAATCACCATGACCACAAGAAGAAATGCATCCCCAGAACATTACCGATAAGCCGCCATGGCGATTTGCTTGTACGACTGGAGCTACTTCTTTTCGTGTTTTCTTGGGAATTCGGACAAATCTATTCTTAGGTAAGCCGTGATACTCAAAATTACTTTCATCAGTCCACAAAACACAGTTCCAAAAGCTCATATTCTTGCAGAGAAAATCTTTGAATAATTTGAGTGGTTTGATTTCATTTGCCGGCATTATATACAGCATTTTCCTAGCGGAATATGCACCAAATCAAAATTTTTTTAAACGTCTGCCTTCGCTAACGGGATTCGGACAAAAATTGTTCATCTGTAATTTGTGGCTTTCTGGAGTCAAACCACGGTTCTTTGAGAATGCCCGTACAATAAGTTGGTCTTCTTTACGTGTTGTTTTACGTTTTTGCCAGAAAGTGGAAAATTTTTCACTGAATTTGTTTTTTTTTGTGCTGATTTATTTGATAGTGAACTTGACAAATGTAACTCGAAGCATATTTCTTTGACAGAAATACAAATTATGCTTCTCTGCGATTGCACATCTCATTTTAACACTTAGTTCCGACTTTTTTTTCATTTATTTTATAAAAGCATAACTGAAATAAACAAATAAATTTGAATAAAGATGAATAGTTATTAAAAACTATGATATTAATTACCAAATGGTAACTTGCATAAACGTCAAAATAATTTTGAAACCAAGAAATTCTTTATTTTTGTAATGAACGACTTACTACCTCGAAAAGCGTATCTTAAATGACTTAGTTTATTCAGATTTAAATTCCTCACACCATGATTTTACAATAATTTTTTACAATAAGAGAGAATCCTTTAATGTTGTGTTTTACTCAGAGAGCACATGTGATGCCAACTTTAGTCAACATATTTATGCCGACCACTGTATATTTTTGGATATAAAAAATTCGATATTTTGAGAGCTAGAACTTTTTTAAATTTTTGTAAAAGCTATTGTACGATCTATTAGGAAGGCAATATAGCTTTTAAACTCTATGCGTATATAATAAGGCTTAAAACTTATCATCACCCAAATTTTGATTGTTTAGCACAACCGGTTTTAATTTGGGGTCGAATGAGTTTGGAGGTATTTTAAATATAAAGCCCGTGCAATGCCGGGAACTTTCTGCTTATCTAAACTAAAGATATTTATAGCTTTTTATTTTGCAGTTTTATAAAAATGAAAATTTTAAAAGTCCTCTATGATTATTGGGGCTTATTTCTAAGGTTATTATTTTGGCCCAGAATTCGTAGCTATAATAAAAATTAAAACACCATGTCGGCAATTCAAAACATTTAAAATTAAACTTACAGAAAAAAAGTCAACTTTTATTTAAAAACAATCAAATAGTTTCAGAAATAACCTTAACAACATTATCTTGCTTAGCAGCGTAGTGGTAGGCAATCAGAGCTGTAGTCTCCATAAACTCAAAAATATAAATTAATATCTCATTAAAATCTCTTTACTAAGACTTTTTAAAAACAAGTCGCAGTCTAATCTTGACACATGACACATATTGGAGATAAGCATTGACAAAGACAAAATAATTTTACGAAAAGCATGAGTAGTACACAACAACCAATGCTTCAGGACTAAAGTACTTAAAATGCACTCAATATCACTAAATTTCAGTAGAACATTTCCATTTATAATTGCAAAATGATAATAAATGAAAGCACTTAAAATTATATTGGACAAGTGAAGCCATAACCAATTGCGTGCAACTGATATGACTATCTTTATATTGGTAGTATTAGAAGTTGAAAAATAGAAATTTTAAATGAATACCTTTTAACGAAGTCGCAGAAAATAATTTCTTATTTTGTTATCAGATAAGACATAAGTAGTGCAATTAACTTAACTTTGATTTGAGTATATAAATTAAATATATATATAAGTGAATATGTCAACATGATTACATTACTATATGAGTATTTACAAAAATACACTAAACAGTGTATTTTTATTTATTTATTGGCCAAACAAGGCAATGCAATTTACTTATTCTAACTTATTCTAACAGGTTTTGTTTACTTATTACTAAGTTTTTTGTTTTTCTTCTCCCCTTTCCTTGTTTTTATTTTATTTTTTATTTGGTGCTCTTAGTGGGCATACTCCGCCCACCGGATTGACATGATTTCAAAAACCATGTCAAAACTAAGAGAAGAGGAGGAAAACAAGAAAGACTATATACACACTTAAGATACGATGTATATATATTATTCTTAAAGACTATAAGGACAAAAGGATGTAAATGGGAGATTTGGAGAGGGATGTTAAAGAATTTTGATTTATTAAACTAAATGCTTATACATATAAATCCATACATGTATGTAGTTTATCTGAGGCCTGTGTTAATTCTGATTTCTGAGTGATTTATATAGGGTTTGCTTGAAAGAGGATTTGGACATAGAAGGTGAGTAGTATATAGAGATATTATTAAATTCTCTGCAACAACGACTGATGGGTTCATTATTTGCATATGTAGTTTGGTGCTGATATTCAGTTAACAATCGAGTATGCCTAATGCGCCTAATTGGATCGTTAAAGGAAATCATATTAGAAATATATTCGCTGTGAATAGCACCATTTATTACATCAAATGTGAAGCATGAGCCCAATAACGATCTTCTTGTTGATAGTGGCATCAAATTTAAAAGGCTGAGTCTATGTTCATATGATGGAAGGCTACAATAATCATGGGGGTTGTACATATCTCTAAGCGCGTATAGTAAGAACTGCTTTTGAATAGACTCAATTCTTTCTCTATGGGAATCGAAAGATGGATTCCAAATTATGCATGCATATTCAAGTATTGGGCGCACTAATGCACGGTACAAGGATGTAGTGACCCATATATTCTTGAATTCATTTGCACGTCTTTTTATAAAACCGAGCTGTTTGCTGGCCCTGGACACAATTTTATCATAGTGCAGATTAAAGCGCATCTTGCAATCTAAGACAACTCCAAGATCCACTATATGGTTGACCCTTTTTAGTTCGATACTATTGAGGTGGTAGGTATGTAATGTTACGTTGTTTTTACGAGAAAAGCTAATAACATTGCATTTATTGACATTAAGATGTAGTTTATTTTGAAAACACCATTGCTCAAGAGACAACAATTTTGATTGCAAAAAATTTACATCCACATCTGATTGAATTGAATAGTACATTTTTAAATCATCTGCATACATAAGATGTGGGATATCGTTTAGAACTTCTGACAGATCGGATATGAATATGTTGAAAAGAAGAGGACCAAGATGACTACCTTGCGGAACTCCCGAGGAGACTGCAATTTTTTTCGATAGAACTCCCTGGAATTTAACAAACTGGGATCTGCCGTTTAAATATGATTTTAGCCAACTTAGTATGGACCCTGCAACACCAAACTTTTCTAACTTATATATAAGAATTTTGTGATCAACTCGATCAAAAGCTTTACTGAAATCAGTATAAACAGCATCTATTTGGTGCCCTTTTTCCATTTTGACTAAAACATCTGATACCATAATCATGAGATTAGTGGTGGTAGATCGCCCTTTTCGGAACCCGTGTTGCTGCTCATTTAGACGTGGGTTAATGAAACTTGTTAGCTTTTCACAAATAAGTTTTTCAAAAAGTTTTGGAATGGCTGACAAGATTGCTATGCCTCTATAATTTTCAACTGATCTTTAATCACTATTCTTGTAAATTGGCGTAAGATGGGATGATTTCTAATATGAAGGAAATGTCCCACAAACCAGTGATTCGTTTAAGATTATGTGTAATGGCAATAGCAGTTGGTCTAAACATCGCACCAAAAAGCTTGTAGGTATTAAGTCTGGTCCTGGTCCCTTTAATATATCCAGTTCTTTTATTGCATTAGAAATCTCTTCCTGGGTTAAATATAAACTATCAACTATAATAGTTGAGCTAGGAGAAGTTTCAGATAAGGTGGTAGGAAGACAAAAGACCTCCTTAAAGTGATCGGCATACAAGTTGCTTATTTCAAGAGAATTGGACGAAGTGACATTACCTTTAAACATAGACGATGGATAGCCGCTAGATTTGCGCTTCATGTTAACAAAGTCAAAGAATTTTCTCGGCTCTTGGACAATTTTTTCTCCGATGATGTTCGTGTACAACTTGTACGCTTCTTCTGACTTGATAGAGAACTCTCTTGATAGCTCGTCATATCTAAGCTTCAGTTCATCGCTTATATTATCAGTGTTTTTGAGAAGTTTGTAGATTTTATTTCTTTGATTCCTCAAAAATCTGAGATTGTTGTCTAGCCATGGTTCTGTGAGCTTATTCTTTTTCTTTATTATTGGCACATAACTTTCGATAGCGGTAAAAATGTGCTGATAAAATATAGAGACAGCACTGTCTAAATCTAAATTGAATAGAATATGATTCCAATTTAGAGAACTAAGATAACATTTTATTCTTTCATAATCGGCGTTGAGGTAATCGTACGCAATGGTGTTATTATAAGACTGGGTAAAGTTGATGTTATTAGCAGAGAAAACAACTTTTAAGGCTGTATGATGAACAGTGTTGGTTAATAAATTTTCTGCTCCCATGCATGGACTAACCTTCACTTCTTCATACGAGTTAGTAAAAATTAGGTCCAACCATCTGCCATTCTGATTTTGTACAGAAGAGACTTGCTGCAAGTCACTGCCATAAAAGGTGCTAAGTAAGTTGAAGTCTATGGCATTAGAAAGATTTACAGGAAGAAGAAAGTTGTCGTTTTCGTCGGTGACAAAAGATATATTTGGGCGATTGAAGTCACCAAGAATAACAACTTTATCTTCCTCTTTTAGGGAGGAGGTAAAGGTGGTCAGTGTTTCACATAGCTCGTTGTATGTTGTTTCACTTGAGCCGGGAGGAATGTAAACGACGCCTATGTACACATTGAGACTTTTACCTGAACAAACTCTAATAATTTGGTGATCGAACAGTTTATGGTTAGGTGTGTCTATTAGCTCACTTGAAAGGGAATTGTGAGATGCTACAAGGACACCACCTCCTCGAGAAAGACCTGTTGAGGAGTATTTTATATTATATTTGATTTTACAATCAAATAGTTTAGCATTTTTCATTTATTTGCAAGATTTATTCCTTTTTGGCTTATAAAATGTTTAATTTTGATACAAAATTTTTTTTCTTAAGTTTTATTGTATTCTAATTTAAACATATTTAGTTTTTTGCAATAATAATTATATTTTTGATTTGAAAGAAAAATTTTTTGGTTAAATGGTAGTTCCCTTTGTTTTTAAAATTTATTCCTTTTTTGGTTTGAAAAATTTGTAATTTTGTTACAAAGACATTTTTTCTTATTCAATTTTCTGTTATTTTTTTTTTTCTAAAATACTCCCTTTTATTTCAAAAATAATGTAATTTTTTTTCAATGAAAAATTTCCATTTGAAATGAAAAAAGTATTCCTTGGCGTTAAAACCAGTAAAATTGTCTTAAGGGCGGGTTCTCATCTACACTCAGAAAAAACACGTGATAAAAAAATGCTCTATTTTTGATATTAGCAATTTTCTCTATTTCAAGTAAAATTTTCTTCAATTAGAATAAATTTTCACAAATTCGAAAAAATATTTCTTCACTTGTGGGAAATGAAAATATTTCATGTCTTTAATAATGATAAGTATTTTTTTCGCACTTAAAAATACACATTTTTATTTTTAAAATTTTGTCTATAGTAGATAAATAATTCACTATATAAGATATTTTGGCTGTATTTCTTTATTCATTCCAGACATTCGGAATGACTGTTTTTGTTTCTTTATTTGATTATCCGAAATATTCTTTTTGTTTTTCTTTATTCTTACGGAATATTCCAAACGCGTTCTTTTTATACTATCAGCTAAAGTAGAATAAAAAGAATATTCCTTGTGTGTGAAGTTATATTCAATTGTTTGAAGTAAAATGTCGCTAAATGAAAATGGAACATTTTTTAGTTTAAATGTTTTAGATTGCTTTGTTGCATTTTTATTTTTTAAATTTTATCTGGTGTATTTGTTGTCTTTAATTAAATACGAAAAATATGTTTCTGGTTTTAAGACCTGTTTCCAGCTCTTAAGTAAATCAAATTTTTCATATAAAAAACTAAAAAGTAATCAAAAAGAAATTTTCTCTTTTTAGAAATTACTTAGAAGTGAATCCAGCTCTTTAGAAAAAATGTTTTATTTGTACTACTTTTTTTCAATGAAAACCAGGCACGGAAACACTGTGACTGAAAAGAAATATATGCTTGAGGCATTGTTTCTTCAAGTAAAGTTGTGAAAGTATCTTTGCAGATATATTTATTTTTATTTTTCTTAGCTATAGTTTGGTAATTGTTTACGAAAATGGTCATATAAATGCATGTAAGGTAGAGGTAACGTTCTTTGCAGGTTACTGCCTGCGCCTGGCTACCTGCCTGTTCAAATCGGCATTTACTCTGTTTGCAAAATATGGCTGCCCGCAGAGTAAACGCCGAACAAGGCGGGCGCAGGCAGTTCACTGCGAAGAAACGAGATAGAAATAATTTTTTCTCGCTTGTTCACATAGTTTTCCTGCGCTTGCCTGCCTGCCTGCCTGCTTCGGCTTTAACTCTGCGGGCAGCCTAAGAGCACTCGTGATAACGAACGTCTACGACTCAAGAATGCACAACGAAGCAAGATATTAGTAACATTCGCAAGAAAATTCATGCTTTTACGTTCATTCGCTCCATGAAAAATATATTAAATGCAGCTCTCAAAGTAAAGAGAATATATCGATCGCTGACGAGAATGTATCGAACGTATTTATTGCAATTTCGTTTCGTGGCTGGCGGATTAACGAAGAGCGTCTGAACGTGTTGAAAAAAATTGCGTCACTCTAACGAATTGCAGCTTTCATGATATTTGCTGTGCGACATTTGATGTGCCTATATGTCGCGGATATTTAATTAAATATTAAATAGGAATGGGTACGCAAAAAATTAACTAAATGGAAACAAACAGGAACAACAACAAAAAGGAATGCGTTGCTAGAGAACGGCAGATAGGTATAAAAGATAAAAGTATATATATTGAGTTCGCAGACACTCGAGTTTCAAGCGAAGCGTCCGAATGTCTTCATTGTCTGAATGCTACCTTTGTATTCATTCGCAAACCGTTGTTTACGAGCTTGAGCCATATGAATGCTTCATTTTTGTGTGCGATTGTAGCTAATGGCGATTGTTATTCGAATGGCAAAAATTATGAATGTTCTCATTCGAATTTCTGATCACTATTCAAATAAACCAAAAAATCAGCTAACGGCTCTACAGATTTTTTTTTGAAAAAATATTCTGCCAAAATAAAAATAAATTATTTATTTTTGTGAGGTGTCAAATTTGTTTTCATACTACTTTTTTTTACTTAAGAAATATAGGCCTTTAACAAAAAAAAAAGTTCTTTCTTTTCCAATACTGTTTCTTTATTCATTCTGTTCTGGATAAATAACAATCTATTCTATTCGTTCTCTTCTTTATCCGGAATGAATAAAGAAATACACCCTATGTTTAATAAAAAGAAATCAAAAATAAAAAATTTTTTCTAAAAACGATATATTTATCTAATATTGAATTAGATACGAAAAAAACGATGTTGTGAAAAGCAAGTATTACATATTCTTCATATTATGACGATTGGTTCTTTAAAAGTATTTTTTTTTTATTTAACATAGCTACCACTGCGTAGATACATTTATAAAAATGTTTTTCAGAATAAATTTCTTGAATATTTATAAGAGTTTCTACCTCTACAATAACACAGTGACGCAATATTCAACTTTTTGACTCCAAACAAAAAAATCACTTATCCCAGCCGAAAGTACTCGATGAGAGGAGAAAATTAATTTCTGGATTTTGCTAGATTGGTTGCCGTTCGTTTTTTATGAGATTTTGACAAATACGCATTTATTTTGTTGTTTCGTATATAAAAAACGAAAATAAAAAAAAATTGCAAAATCCGTATCAAGGAGTGGTCGTATGAAGTTGGTATGTACTGAAAAGTTGTTCATAATTTTATAGGCTACATTTCTTCCCTTGATTGTTTGGTAAAATTTTCAATAGTTCAAGAGATGTAGTTGAAAAACGGAAAAAATCGGTGAAAAAAGTGGTAATTTTTTCGACATTTTTGGGGTTTTGAGCATGAAGATGAAATTTTTCCGACTTAAATATTCAGCATTTTTGTTGGCCAAGTCAAGAGCTACAACTTTGCTGAAGACTGCAAATAAAAATTCACAGCATTTTTCGAGCTATGGCCATGCGAAAAATAGAAGAAAATTGCAAAAAAGTGCTCAAATCGAATTTGGCGAAAAAACTATAGAGGCTCATAAAAAACGAACGGCAACCAATCTAGCAAAATCCAGATATTACTTTTCTCCTCTCATCGAGTACTTTCGGCTGGGATAAGTGATTTTTTGTTTGGAATTTTTGTGTTGTGTTGTGTAATTCTACCTCTAACTCTTAACAATATTTGTGCCTAATATTTCAACAACCGGATCGAAATACCATACTAATACATTTACTTAACGTAGAACTGATGTAAAACAAATGTTTCACAAAAAGACATTTTTAATCCTAATTGAAGATATACTTCTGTTTTAGAGAAAACATGTACGCAATAAAGAAATTTGTTGTATCAATATTTTGAAAATATATCTCTCTTTTGAAGAAAGTGTTCTTTTTGTGAGAAAATATAAACGCAATTTAAAGAAACGATTTATTAAAATTAAATAAATATTTCTCTGTTTTCGGGAAAATTTGACACAAAAAAGAAAACGGTTGAACCTGTTATAAATAAATATTATTCTGTTATACATGAGAAATGCCGTTATTGATGAGAAAATATTTGTCTTTTTCATGGAATCTTTTTACCATTATTTTAAGGGAATTTTTGGGAATAAATTTAGGGAAAAGCATTCTCTGGAGCAAAGTCAATACCATTTTTCTCTAAATATGATGCCTTTTTTCCTCATATTCCGAGAAACTTTTTTCTGAGTGTAGAGGCCCAAAAACACGGTGATGTTCTTGATTTTTTTGTTCATAGAAGGAAGTAAATGAACACTTTGAGTTTTTTGGCAGTTATTTATTGATTCTTAAAGTGTAGGAAAATATTTTTTTGGTGCATAAAAGTGTTATGTGAAGTGCCAATACGCAATCAAACGTCACGTTGAAAAAAAAGGTACCCAAACGGTATCCATCGCACAGCACGTTCATGTCATCTGAAATAAGAAAACAGACAAATTTTGTAAATTATGTTATATTTATTGGAGCTTGAACCTATATATGATATCAATAAATAACTAAAAATTAAAAAACGACAGACGTGTAAATTTTTAGAAGCGTGCTTTTCACATTTTTCGCTCTTTAAAGTGGTGTATAGAAAAAAAATAACCGGCGAATATTATCTGAATTTAGGTTTAGGATCCAATAAATTAAGTGGCGGCCGTAGCCTAGTGGGTAGAGTGTGTGGCCCCTAAGCTAAAGAACCGCGGTAGCTAGGGTTCAATTCCAGCTCAGACAGAATGTTTTTTCAATTGAATTAGTTTTTCTGTTCGGTCGTCACTGTAATGGCGCTTGTAGCCAGCCTTTTTTTTTTTTTGGTTTTGCTTTCTTTCCATAAATTACTTGGTCTTAAGCTCAAAATTTTACCCTTGCTAAATCATCAAAAGTCCTAATTAATTGTATAAATCTTCCTTGTTTTTTTTTTATTTTGTGCTGACATTAAAATTCGAGCGTCATCTAGTGACTGAATTCCGCACCTTCAGGTGTAAGAAACCCAAAAGTTACAACACTGTTTGCTATAATAACCGATACATTCAATTCTTTATTTCCAAATTCTTAGCAAAATTTCCCCTAATAATGGAATAGAAACGCTAATCTCTCAAATTTTGCTAAATCAGCATAGAATTTGTCGCTTTGCTAGCCAAAAACTAAAACTTAAACTGCCTTTCTTGTCTTCGAAGAGGAAACATCACAGTGAATACGCTAAAATTTTTCAATAAAAAAAAATATATATATATATTATACATATATAAAAAGCAGTTAATTATAAGTTTTTGTGACCTCTATAAAATTTAAAATTTTTAAGGGCAATACAAGCACTTAAGAAAAAGCCGTGCTAAATAAAAGCAAACGTAAGTTAATTATTTACTTCGATTTTTAAACAGAAATTTTGTTATAAAAAAAAATAAAAAAATGTTTTTATATGTAAGGCAAGATAGCAGAAAATCATAAAATCATAAAAATTGGCTACCGGATCCATAAAACTTTCGTTTTACAAACTTAATAGTTGTTGCCAAATCCTAAAACGGGTAATAAAAAAAGTTCTCTTTGATTAAAATTAAATTACTTTAATTCAAATCGCTCTCTAGATTGGCACCAGGTTCTATTTTTATTTTCTGTACATCAGAAATATTGTCGACGAATGTTGAGCTCCTCTCAGGCCACCAAGTTTCGTTTGCTAACGGACAACTTCCAACTTCTCTAAGCTTGACCACAAAAATTCAGAGCAAGCAGTCGCATCGACGAAAAGAAAAAAATCACCAGTTCACCGGCACTTTCGTAACTAGCGTGGTATGAAAAATTCGCAGCGAACAAGTAAAAAAGTTGTAAAAATTGGCTTACGCGTTAATTTAAAGACCTACAGACTAATTAGTTAAAAAAAAAAACAATTTGAAAGAAAGATTAATTCTAAAATGCATTTAAAAATTTCCTAAAATACATTGATAAAAAGAAAAAAAAAAATAGAATTAAAAACGCTTAATATTGATCTTAAATCTAATTAAAGCTATTAAAGTGAGAAAAAAAAAATTAGCATTTAAGTTGAAATATTGATATACATACAAAAAAAAAGTGATCATGTTCTAAAGAGAAAGAAAAAAAATCATAGTTATATGTACACACTAAATAAGAAAAAAAAAACTAAAAATATTCTTCTGAAATTTTCTTGTGAAAATTTGTTCTTAACATTAACGTTAGTTGCAGCAATATATTTTAGTGGAGCAACATGGCTTAAATAAAAATTGGTAAGAAAACTTACTAAAACAACAAATTCTAATATGTCTGCCAAACTCCAATAAAATATATCGCATGCGATAAATTTCTGTTAGTGCTTCTAACATTTTTTCTCTCTTCGCGAAATTAATTTAGTGTGTATACAAAAGAAAAAAAGAAAAAAACAAGAGAGTGACTTGATAAAATTCTTGCTTTAAGTTTAATTCTAATTTGTAAAAGCAATTGCTGTTAATGTTGTTGTAGCTAAACACCACAAACTCTTTAAATCAACGCAAATCAACTCACACCTTGAAAGATCTTTCATCGATGGAGCGACTCTTCAAATTCTCGTAAGTTTTTTTGTTTACTTTTGTATATTAATTTTATGCTGGCAACATTTAAAGTAATAGTGGAAGAGTTTTTCTGGTTCCGTAAATTTTAATTAACTTAGCTGAAAGTAATGTAAAATAGTAAGATGATTTTCTTTCTTTTGGGTATTAATTAATTTCATGCTTTTATTTCATACTAATAATAATAATTTAAACCTTTGTTTACTTAAAACACTTGCTAATAATAAAAACGTTGAGATGTCATAAAATAAATAAAAACAACAATAATTTTATACAGCATCTCACCATTACTACGCTCTTTTAGATTCTACATTAAACACACGTTTTGGTTATGTTATTCGATTATTTTTGTAACTTATGCTAAGATATTTTTATTATAAAACCAATGAATACGCATCCTATGGGTTGAATTAATATTTATTTTCATTAATAAATTTAATTTAAATGGATAACTAAATTGGCTACTGTTTTGATTTCGCGCATTTTCATGTAGAAGTTTTGTTGTGATGTATTTTTGGGATCATTGATTAACAAATTTAATTTGGATCATTAGCAATGATCAGGTTGGGAGGGCACATACTATGTTGTAGCAAATTCTGTTTTGCACAGCTAAAACATCCTTCGACTAGGATGTTTGTACGGCAGTAGGATACCTTCTTCTTTTTAATTTTTCAGTTACATAATAATATAATCATTAAGCACGTAATTTAAAATAGTTTCTGTGGCAACGAATAATGATCAGGTATAAGGTAGAGCGAATCCCATCCCATATACGAGAGCTAGAGCCGGAGCTCCAGACGTGCTACCACTATCTTATGCTTGAATAAAAATGCTAGATACTTTGTAAAAATTAAAAATGATTTCGTTGCATGCTACATCACCTCTCTGCTGACAATGGCAAACCTCAGAAAGTAAAAACTGCCATGTAAAGCTTCTTGAGAACATAAGCCGTTCGGAGCCGGCAAAAAGCTCGTAGGTCCAGTTCTCGATCATTTGTGTTCAAACATTTTATAACACGCACAAAAAAATTGATCAACATTAGCTTGGTCAAAGTCCTTTCTAGGGCTGAAATGGCTGATTTATTTTTTATCCAATAAATTTGATCTACTTTAAAATAGAAAAAAATAAAAATCAATCTATAGGTTGAATGACATGATTTTTCAGAAAATGCGTTTTAAGATTTGGTTAACAATTTTTCGAGTTCGTTTATGAATATATGGGCTCTTTCGTATGTGATAACTTTTTTATGCAATCGTTAAAGGCCAAACCGTTTTGGGAACACATTTTACACATCATAAGCTATCGAAAAATAAAAAAAAAACATGATTGAGTTTTAGGTCGAGTTTCACGAGAACCTGCCCTTAGGGGCCTCCGGGAGTTTTTCTAAAAACAAAAGAATTTTTTTAAGCTTTGTTTTATTTTAGAACCAAATTTTTTTTAAAATATTAAATATCCTTGATATTTTGGTAAAAAAATATTCGTCGATAATGTAAAATAGTGCAATGCCGCGAGAGACCTTAAATTTGTGGTGAGCAAGATATCTGATGACTGGTTTATTAAAAAAAAATTTTTTTTTTCAATCTTACAAAGTTTTTGAACAATTTTAATCACCGGTTTCAAAATGTACTTTCGCGGCACACAGTGAACTGCTTAGTGGACAAAAATCAAAAAATTTGTGTCTCGAAATCCTGCAAATTTGGCATCAATCGACAGGTAATAATTTGACTATTGATAATCAAAAATATTGGAGCAATAAAGGGCGTTTTGGTTGAGCTGCAACGCTTTGAAGTTGAGTATTTTTTTTAAGAAATTCTAATTTTGGACATAGCTCTTTGAGGTGATTTATACAACTATTTGCCAAAAATCCAGTTTTTAATAAAACTAAATTAAAATTAAAGCTCATCATTTTAAGAAGTCTTAGGGATCGTCCATAAACTACGTTACCAATTTAGGGGGAGGGAGGGGTTTTGAAATGCACTATGATAAGTAACGGTAGGGGAGGGAGGTGTTTAGATATTGTAACGTTACCAAAAATCGAAAAAATCGACGAAAAACCTCTAATTAATAACACAATCATTTAAAAAATTTTTAACCTTACATGTTTATGTTTGATCGTCTAAATTGATGGTTAACTTTTGTTTCAACAATTTCTTCCACCACCTTTTCCCTCGACACAGGAACCTTTTGGTATTCCTTCACCATCTCAGCACACGTCTGAAAAATTTGGGTCTTTGCTTTTTCGACAGGCTTTGACGTTAAGGCTTGAATGTTCTTGATCAAAGGAGATACCGTATGACATGTACTGTCCTTCTCAGAAAGAAGAAATCGGTTCAAGGTCATGTCCTACCTGCGGCTTGTATTTCGCTTTTAAAATTTCTATGAATTGCCATAAGTTTGTATTATATCGTTTACAATATATCGGAATAAAAAATACTATTTAAATAAATCAATTTTCAGAAAGCATTTACACAAAAACACAGGGCTTGGTGCAGCTCGGGTGCAGCCTTTAAGGGTACTCTGTCAAAGACCAGGTGAATTTCTTTGCGTTAGAAATGAGGATTCACCAATGGGTCGACATAGAATCCGATGAAAAGTTCTATTTTGAAGAATCCTCAACAAAGCTACCAGCTTCTTCTATCCCAGCGATTGAGAGCATCGAATCTTGGATCGCAGATGGAATAGCTTTTACAGATGATATTAATTATTGATTGTTTTCCAATTGTTCCTTTAATGTATCTAGTCATACTAGTCACTAATACTAGTGAAAATTGTCAGAGCTAGTCAAAATATATAATCATACGAATGAGTTAATTTCATATGTCACGTTACTTTAGGGGGAGGGGGGAGGGGTTTTGAAAAGCACTACGAAAAGTAACGCAGGGGGAGAGGGGGTAAAAAAAAACCGGAAAATCAGTAACGTAGTTTATGGACGACCCCTTATGAGTTAATAAAAATATTTTTAAGTGGTTTCGAAATTTGATATATTGGAACGAGAAATAACGAAAAATAGCATATTTTGA
Source organism: Dichetophora obliterata (assembly GCA_963920525.1). Taxonomy (NCBI): domain Eukaryota; kingdom Metazoa; phylum Arthropoda; class Insecta; order Diptera; family Sciomyzidae; genus Dichetophora; species Dichetophora obliterata. Next base: position 198,718,266 of record OY986438.1, on the reverse strand, counting down.
TGGAAAATATACAGAATATGTGAAATAAGTGAATTTTTCGGATTATTAAAGAACATATACTGTACAATAAGGAACTGAAAATAATTTTTCCTACTTCGTTCTACAAATATAGTTTTTTTGATTGAAAAAATGCTTAAAATTAAAAATTTACATACAAAATTATGTAAAGAATTAAATAGGTCGTAGGGAGGTACTTCTAGGGTCAAACCGATTTGGACCATTTTCAGTACACATCTGTTACTCTATTTCACTATCATTTTGACGAATTTTTGTTAAGATCGATCAACCTTTGCATGTACCTCCCATACAAAATCAAGTAAAATATTAATAAAGGAGGTACCCGGAGGGGTTAAACCTATTTCGACTATTTTCAGTACACATCTATAACTCTATTTGACTTCTCTTCTGACGAATTTATGTTAAGATCGGCCGACTTTTGTATGTACCTCCTATACAAAATAAAAATAAAAAATTCATACAGGTCCAGGGTACCTCTAGGGTAATACCAATTTCAATACCGATTTTTAAAATATTTCTTAATTAGCTTAAACTTGTTAAGCATACAAATTGCATTATCATAGGAAGATTCCTTCTATTTTTCTCCAGCGCTTATATGGGGACAGTTCGCGGTAAAGCCTAGTACTCTGTTCGTTTGCGTGAAATTTCGCTGGCAACATCTATTTATTTGTTGCGTGAAATTTCTTACTTAAAGTTTGTTGCGAGGAATTTCTATGGCAACATTTCTCAGAGAGACTCAGAGAATAAGTTGGGAGATTTCATATAATCCCTCTCTTTTCACTTCAAAATAAATAGGCAGTACAATTAAATTGTCGTGAAAAAATGTTGCTCAGAAACATGTTGCGATAATTTCACGCAGCGGAACAGAGTACTGCTCTGTCGAACATGTTGTGAAAATTTCCACGCTTGCTTGCAGCTCTCACTTTTTATATGAAGATTTGAGTGGAATTTCACATGAAACTGAACAGAGTATTATGCTTGAGACATTGCACTTTTCAACCTCATTGACGAATATTTGTGGACCAAAATGTCAGGGATAAATCTTGAATAGTTTTACTTATATTAGTTATATTTGGTCTAAAATAAAATAAAGCTTAAAAAAGTTTTTTTAAAATAAGTGTCTTTTGTTTTTCGAAAAACTCCCGAAGGCCCCTAAAAATTAGGTAAAATTTCTTTGATTTGAATACGATTTATTCTCAGTATAGAATTTCAGAATTTTTTTTGGTTTTTTTAAGAAGTTCATCAGAAATTTATAGTGTCTACCAGAGAACTGCACAAGTCTACTTGAAGTGAATTCAAGTATGTATAAAACCAAACAGATACAAGTCATATCCCTGCTTGCTCGTTAGCTTGGCTTGGTGAGACTTACTTTGTAGAGCAGAAAGTTGAAAAGCTTGAAACAATCTGCAAAAGCTTGTAAGTTCGCAAGTATCCAATTAATTGAATTTAAGGCAAGTATCCAAAAAATTCAATAAGCGTGTGAAGGGAAAGCTTCAGCGTATTAGGACTTTTAGGGGTTCTGTGGACTCCGTCGTTGGCAGTTTCAGGGGGAAGCTGATTTCGGAATTGATGTCAAAATTTAAAACTCAAGATCGCGGATAGAGTTGCCACCTAGACTTTTTTGTATTTTTGCGAATTCTTGTAATTTTAAAATTCTGACAACGGATTTGATTTCGAATCTAATGTCACAGTTACAAAATTTAAGATGGAGGTTAGGGTTGCCACCTAAATTTTTACCACAGTATTGCCACCTAGTAAAATGCATTTTTAAGAGATTTAAACTTCATTTAACAGTATAAGGGGGGGGGGCGCTGTTTTTTAATCTGAATTAAAAATTTTAAAATTCAATATGGTGGATAGGGTGTCCAACTAATTTTTTTTTTATTTTTACGAATTGGGTGCTGGCGCGAATACAAGGTAAAAATAGGTCTCTGAATCCGAACTCATTGTCGTAATTTCAAAATTATGTAGTTTTTATATAATAGGGTAGCCACCTCATAACATGTATTGTAAAGAGTTTTAAAAAAATTAGGTGGCAGCCCTATCCACTATATTGAATTTTAAAATTCTGAATTCAGATTCGAAATCAGTGACCCCCTAGTACTGTTAAATGACGTTTAAAAATCTTAAAAATACATTTTACTAGATGGTAATACTGTGGTAAAAATTAAGGCGGCAACCTTAACTTTCATCTTTAATTCTGAAACTGTGAAATTAGATTCGAAATCAAATCCGTTGTCAGAATTTTAAAATTACGAGAATTCGTAAAAATATATAAAAACATCTGGGTGGCAACTCTATCCGCCATCTTGAATTTTAAATTTTGACATCAATTCCGAAATCAGCTATCTCCTAAAACTGCCAACCACGATGTTCACAGAACTCTTAAAAGTTCTAATACGCTCAAGCTTTTCCTACACAAGCTCATTGAAGTTTTTGGATACTTGCTTTGATTGGATACTTGCCTTCAATATCAAGCTTTTCAAGCTTTTTGCCGAAGGCATCAAGTTTTCTTTTACTTGGGACTTCGTGCCGTTCGTTTGTAAGCTAGCATACTTCCAAGTCGCAAGCTGTAATGTGCTTATTTATATTCAAGTACATGTTATACTTGATTGCAAATTATCAAGCTCAAGCTTGAACTTGTGTTTTCAGCAAGTACTTGAAATAGACTTCAAGAAGGCTTGTGCGGTTCTCTGGTGTTTAGCGTAACACATTTAAATTGTTGCCTAGTGTTATATTAGATTTTACTTAAAAATCAATTGGAACTTTCTCAAGATATCAATCATTTTATGAAAGTGCTCTAAAAATTAAATTTTTTAAAAACAATTTAAAACAAAAAATTTTACTAGCTCATTTCTGCCATAAAAAACCTATCGTAAAGTCACATTCGGTCAACAAACAAGACCAAAAATTATATGTGTTGATTTCACGGACTCTAACCTGTACCTACTTAAGATAAACTTTATTAAAGTGAGTAAAGCGGAACTCAAGGATTCATAGTTGTTCTTGTTATAGAAAGTATTTTTTCTATTTATGTCTTGATAGAAGCTTCGCAAAAGTTGGCTAAATATACATAGCTAATCTTGAACACCTGCAACATCAGGGCTTATCAGCTAGTGGAAAAATTTAGTTGTGTTAAAACTTAGTACGTTTTATTTTGAAAAACTTCATAAACACTATTTATAAATTTATTGTAAACAAATGCTATTTTTATATGTGAAAACCCAAATCTACTACCCATAGATTGCGCCTTCACATTTAATTCGATAACACGATTTTAATGTGCGTAAATGTGTAAAAAAAGTTCAAGCCATTTCATTTGCCTCTAAATTCGTCAATTTCAGCAAAACGATACCACATGGTCAAAGTGAAAAATACAACAACACTGAAATGTGGCTTATCTTATCAGCTACCAACGTGCTTCGGTGAACTTCCTCGAACTTATTTTAATTAAAAAATAAATATTCAAGCACTTGTGTGGCAAAAGCGAAATTTCTGCTTCACGGAACTAAATGAAAAGACCTCGAATCGAGCAATTAGTCCGATAAAGCAGCCAACATTACGTCTACAAATCAAATATTCCAAAGGAAACACTGCCGTAACAGAGTACAAATGCGAATTAATAAAACGTTAAACAAAGCACCATCAACAAACAGGTGGTATGCACCTAGATAGCTCACGATACCTGCTTATCTAGGTGCTAAAGTACCGAACTCAAGTGGTTTAGTGGTGGTGACTTAATTTGACACTGTTTTGATTGTGCAAAATTAATTGAGTATCTTTGAAATGCTTCAGTTGTTAATCACAAAAGGACTGATTATTATGATCTGTCGGAAGCGTACTCCATCTGATAATCCTTATCAGAGATATAATGTTACGGCCATAAAGAGTGAGTGTGCCTAGTGGCAAAACGGGCGTTATTTATAATCGGAACTCAAGGATTTATTATAAATAAATAAGGACCAGATACACTACAGTAATCTGTTAGACATTATGGAAAAGATATTTATGATAAATTGCAGTAGACTCCGTTGACTATACTCTTCTCCATTTTCTATTCATCTGTAACTCAGAAAAATAAGTGCTTCCAAAAGAAGGTAAAGTGGAAGAGAAGTGGGAATTGGAAGTCTTTCATTCCATCCCTTCCACTTTCATACCCAGAAGGCATTCTTTTAACTTATGCATGTCATTGGGATGAATGCTTTCCTTAGTCTTTTCTAGAAGACCTTCCAAAATTTTTCAATGGAAAATTTCTTTGAGCCCTTCAATGAAAGGATTCTAGTAAGTGTTTTCCAAGAGAACCTAAGAAGGCATTCAGCGAAATCCGACGAATCCGGGCGATTGTACATTATGAACAATCGCCCAGAAATAGAAACGCTAAAATTTTTGGGCGATTGTTCATTTTAGTTTGGGCGATTGTTCATAATGAATTCTCGTCCAAATTTTGAAGAATGAATGATTTATATATAAGTGAATGAAGATAATGATGTACATTATGGCCATAAAATGCTTTGCTCTTATAAGGAATTTAAAACTACATTTCGTACAATTGCAATTTTTTTTTGGGTGATTGTTCATTGTGGGATTGGGCGATTGCAACTTGGGCGAATGTTCGGATAGGATAATACGGCTGTGCGAATAATCGCCCAAGTTACAATCGCCCAAACGTACGAAAATGAACGAGATTGGGCGATTGTTCATTTCGGGTTTGGGCGATTGTTCGTTTTGTTTTTTTGGGCGATTGTTCATAATGAACAAACTCCCAAATTTCAAAGAATGAACAATCGCAAAATAGTTTTTGGACGATTATTCATCGCATTTTTGGGCGAGTTTACATTATAAACGTACGCCCAAATTTTTTTGGGCGATTATTTATTTCACGATTTTGGCGAAAGGTCGCAGTTTTGGGCGATTGTACATTATTAACGAACGCCCATATTTTTTTGGGCGATTATTCATTTTATGATTTGGGCGAAAGGTCGCAGTTTTGGGCGATTGTACATTAAGAACAAACACCCAACAGTTTTTGGGTGATTGTTTATTTTTGGGTTTGGGCGATTATAAATTGGGCGATTATTCGCACAGCCGAAGAAGACATGTGTGCCTTTTCCTTAGCTTTCGAAGGATGTTCATTAAAACGTAATCATATTATTTTTTAATTGCGAAAATGAGAGATTTCCAACATATCGGATTTTTTTTATTTGGACCTTTTTATAGCACAAGCCACAACCATTCATCTTAATACAGGTAGAATTTGAAAAAGTACACTTGAATACTTACGGAGCAATGAATTTTTCACGTCAAAAAGATAGCAACAGCGGTCTTTGAATCAAGATAAAAATATTTTTTCGAAAACTCCTGGCTTTATATTGAAATAAAAAAATACGTATCAAAAATTTTTTGACTAATGAACCATAAAAATACTTTTGGTTGCAAATTTTTTATGGAATGTCCCATATATTATTGTTTATAATTTTATTTGTACTTTACTTGAATTTAAATGCTATTTGAATTCCTGTTAGAAGTAGTTTATGAAAATGCCTCTTGAAAGCGCTTCTCGATGAGGCTAAGAAGAAGCACAATTGGAACTATAGAATGTCTTCTGCAAGCAGTGTAGCTAAGAATGCATGTAAAATTTGTATGAGAAATGTTGCTGGGAAAATGCTTGATATCATCTTCACTAAAGAAGTTATTCGATTCCCAGTCTTCTCTTTTCGGAAAATAAATGAAAAGGTGTGACTAAATAATAAAGGAAACGTTATTATGAAACATGAAAAGTTAATGATGGCATATATTAATTACAATATTGTTTTTAATAATTCTAAAAAAAAAAAATAATATTTTTTAGATTTATGTATAAGCTTAATGCCAATTAAGTTCATGAAGCAACAGGTTGCAACAACAATAAGTTCTTTGCAGAACAAACCACCAAGCAGACTAGACAGCTGTTTCGTTGATAGCTACATCAACTCATCAGTAGTCTTCTGTGGCTTCTGCAGTACCATCCACTTTGATAAGCTTATACTAACACTGTTTAATTAAAACAGAATTATGTGCTGTAGGTCGCCTTTCAAAGCAATGTTTTTCTACTACTTGTATTATATTATGAAATATTATGAAATTTAATTTTTTTGTATTATGCAATTAGTGCACAGTTGCTCGTTTTTCAAAAATGTTTGCAGAAATCAATTCTGGTTTCAATAAAAAGTAATTTTGTTTTAATGTATATATGATATAAGCGGTCTCTGTGCTATCAACAAATACTAAAAAATTGTTTTAATTTTTTTCATTTTCATGTAGCTGCATTTTTCTAAACACTATTTTTACATATTTTTCAAACTTTAGGGTGATTTACAAAATGAGTTCTGGGGAGTTACGGGTTCTGCTTTCACAAAAATGTTTGGTTGAACATTTCTGAATACAAGGTAAAAAGAATTAACTGCGTATACTTGCATTTCTGACTTCTATAACGATTTATATGGAAGCATATGATTTTTTCATGTTCCGCTTGCAGTTGCTTCATTTGGCATTTTTTCTTGGACATTTTTAATGAGCACTAACGAAATATATTGTATGTAATTGTATATTTTGAGCATCCACAGAAGGTTAAAAAAATTTCATATATCACATTTTTTCTCACCAATTTTAATTTGTATTATCATGTAATTTCCTTCCACATCTTCTGCCGAAGGTTTTCCTGCACGCGCAAAAGGCCACTGTGAGATTTCTTTATTCTTTCACTATAGAGGTGGGTAGCTCGGTGCTGTGCTATGGCACTGTGCTGACTCTCTGTAGTGTGCCATGTGTGCTAGCACACTACGTTGACTCACATAGTGGCACAATAGCACGCAAAGAGCAGAGCTTCGACGAACTTTTGCGCGTAAAGTTACTTTTGTGTGCTGTGTTGGGATGACAAGCAGAGTGTTGTGCTAAGCTTCTTCACTGACACTCATTGGTTATCGCTACTGTGCAATGCATTTCTTACATTTTGTAAGTTTTTGCTTAGTAAAGTTGTTTTTGGTTTTACTTTGGTTTACTTGCAATAATTGACAGTATGCAATTTGTGAATATTATAAACTAATCAATAGAAAAGGGTGTTAGCACTCTATTTGTTATCGACACTTTTATAAGTGCTTTGATCGATTGTGGCACAATTGTGCTAGCACAGTGTGCTGACACACAAGGATGCACATGTGCTGGTGAGTCAACACGCAAAAAATTGTGCTATTACCCACCTCTATTTCATTAGTGTTCTTTTCCCAATGATCTTAGGGTCTAGGATTACTCCGAGGTATTAAGCTAGACTGGCTAGGTCTAGAGTGATACCATTGGCTTTTGGTAGGCCTAAACTTTAAATTTTGTTTCTTTTGATGAATAGAACCAGTTCGGTTTTGCCAGGGTTAATCCCTAAGTCATGTGGTTCTGCCCACCAATAATATAAGATTTATTTTCATGCAAACCCATTTCTACTGTACTCCATAAAAAATGTTTGCCAGTTTTTTGGTGCTATTTTAATGATTAATACTGCATAACAACTCTAATAAAAACTATTAAAAAAACCAGCACCAATTTATTTCGACAGTGTCACTAAACACGCGGCCCACATGCGTCAAGCGTTTATCATGTAATGTGCGCGCATAACCTCTGAACTTGCGGCTCATAAAATTCACCCGTCGCATTAATTTGCTGATTTTTTTTCTAATTAAACCTAAGTGCAATACACACAATTTAACGAATCTGTCAACCCGGTGGCATGCCTTGATTTATGTAGCAATGAATTTGGTATATTTATAGAAGTGCGCGCATGCGCGAAAGTTGCGCCAATTGAGGTGCAGTCAGCAAACAGTCGAGTCGGCAAATAAAACCAAGAAAACTAGGTAAATAGCTGTAAAGTTTTCAAAGTGGTTAACAACACAACTAGTCCTTAGAACGCTTGCGACCAGACGCCTGGCATTTATACGACTACATAAGTATGTATGACATCACAAGTAGGCTGGTCGGCGACATATATTTTTCTCTATGTTTAACTCAAACAAAACAGATGCACTACATTTGAGGAAAAAAAAAATTAAAACAAAAACTAGACGAGTTGCGTTGTGCAATTTGGCTCATGTGACGCCTTTTAAGTGCAGCGTTGCCACATTCTCAGCTCATATTGCACTTACTTGCGTCATGGAGCAGCCACCTGTGTGCACGACAGTTACTTAAATTAAGAAAATAATGTCAGTTAACACAAATATTTAACTCGAGTGAGCAAAACCTAAGCTTGCGATATTTGCTTTAATGCCTTGCTTTACGCATGCGTCATCACAAAAAAGTCGGTCATTTGTTCAAATCGTCGCATTCACATGTGCTTGCGACGTTGTCTGGCGTCTGCATTGTCTGTAGCTATAATTAGCCGAACCTCGTTTATGACTTCGCCAACACAGCTAATAATATTGTTGCTTGTTCACTGCTGCCGCTGCTGCTCCATTCACCATAATTAATCGCAGCCAAATTAACCTTTGTAATTGTTAAATCGCAGCAGTAAAATGTTGTAGCTGAAATGATGATGCTTTTTGTAGAGGTTGTAAATGTCGCAGCAGGCATGCGCAGCATTTCGATTGAGCTATGCGAACAATGCGCAAAAAGTTCCGTTGCTCACATATTTTTTTTTTTGTTTTTTAACATTTTTTTCGGTAAGTCGTGGGTTAATGAGTTTTAATCAGTGCGAGATTAGAAACTAGCTAGTTTTATCTGCACAGTAGTTGAGTGTGTTGTCGCTGTCGTTTTTGTTGTTGTTGTTGTTGTCTTTCAAAATGCAACTTTAAACGGCAGTTAAGCGTCAATGACGGTTAATTTAGATGCTTATCTCGCAGCGTTGTACAAGCATTAATGTGCACATAACGGAGGTGTGTGAGCCAACAGCATTGCGCGTGAGTGTTAGTGTTGCCACAAACAAATTATTATTGCTGCCATTGCACACATTTTATCAAATGGCATCGCTAATTTTAATTTGTTGTTGACAGATCACGCAATCGCTTGTTCATTTAAAGCACGTTGAAGTAATTGAAAAAATATATGGCAATATTGCATATTTTTAGAGCTTTTTTCCTAGTATTTATATAAAATATTGGTAGGCAAGTTCTTGATGAGAGTAATGATAAATATGTCGCAAATATTATAAATATTAGCTAAAAATGTAAAAAGGTTCTTACTCATTCTCAAACTTGCTATTTATATATAGGGTCCGCCATCTAACTTTTTTTTCAACTAGTGCTTATTTCGTGAATGGTAACACTTAGCTCATGTTTGATTTGACAGATAATTAGTTTTATCTTTCCGCTGAGCGAATATGGTTGTATATACGCTTGAACAACGCTGGAAAATATTGCGACATTACTTTGAAAATCATGGTAATGTTGCAGAATGTGTGCGAAAATTGCGTACGGATTTTGGAAGAAGAGAAGCACCGTCAGCTCCGTATGTTCGTTATCTTGTGGAAAAAGTGAAAGAAACTGGAATCCTCATGGATAAACCAAAGCGTGAAAAGCCAAAAGCAGTGCGTACACCCGAAAATATTGCTGCTGTGGCAGAAAGTGTGCGTGAAGCGGCATCAACATCAATTCACCGTCGTTCTCAACAATTGAACAATTTCAGAGACATCATTGAGACGAATTTTGCATAAAGACCTTGGTATGACGCCATACAAAGTCCAATTGGTTCAGGAGTTGAAGCCAACTGACCATCCAATGCGTTTTCGCTTCGCTAAGTGGGCCTGCGATCGACTTACAGAAGATGCCGATTTTGCCAAAAAAAATCATCTTTTCAGATGAAGCTCATTTTGATCTTGGCGGGTATGTAAACAAGCAAAATTGTCGCATTTGGGGCACAGAAAACCCGCACGCATACATTGAAAAGCCGCTGCACCCAAAACGAGTCACTGTTTGGTGCGGATTTTGGTCCACTTTATCCAGTAGTTTTTTTTTATAGAATTTTCAAAAAAAAAAAAGTTATTTGGCGGACCCTTTATTAGATGGAAGCCTATATTTCGAATTTCATTATTATAAATTAATTGCCGTTATCGTGATCACAAACAGACGCACAGACAAACTGATTAGCCTTTTTATGGGTGTTTCAACCGTAGTGATAAAATAAATATATGTCTTTTTTAGACCGTTAGGGGGTATTAAAATATTTCACACGTCAATTTTTTAATTCAAGTATGTATATTATGTAAAATGCACCCTTCTTTTCTCGTTTCCAGCAAGAACCCTCCTCCTTACCCTCCGCGTCGGTGCTGGCTGGTAATTACCGCTCCAGAGTTTTTGGGACGGTGCTTAGCAGAAGGGAGGCTGCAACCACAGTGCTCTGCTTCTCAATAGTTCTAGTGCTGCATGGTGAGTGTCCTTCCCAACGGTGTGAGGTATGGGCTGAATTAATGTGTTGTGCGACCCGTGCCGAAGATTTGCCAGGCTGGAAGCTTATCAAAAATAGTCCAGTCACTAACGGAGCGTATCGGTTACCAAGCGCTCTTCGGTGCTATACAGCCTTGCCCTTGCACCGGGACCTTTCACTTTCCCACACTTGTGGTAACTTTATGTAAGACTCGACAGCAACAACAAATACAAAAACACCAGTTGACACCGACGGATACAGTGAGCAATAATCCTGGCACCTCTTCTATTTTCCCGGGGCGGGAGGAGGTCCTGGTGTAAAGTCAACTACTGCCAAAAAACGCTCACTACTGCGCAAAGTTGCCACAGTCGATGCAGACTCGGATCACGAAAGCGCAGAGTATTCGAGTGAGTTGTTCAAAAAGTGTGAAGGTCGGAGCTCCAGCAAGCAAACGATAGAGGGAGAAACTGATCGCAAACGCGAACCCGCAGCCGAAACATGAGGTGAGATCCTCCAGATCGAAGCTCAGTAGATACAGCTGATGAAGACAGACTTCTCCTCTCCCTAGGCAAGCTGCCGGGTTCCAGCTCCTCTCACAAAGGCCCAGGACTGAGTCAAAGGAGGGACTGAAAGTCAAAGCCTACTACGAAGCGGCCCTTAAAATCTGCATTCAATTCGAACGAACTCTCTTCCAAGAAGAAGGAGACGCTTGCCTGGGCTGAGTAAGAGGTGAAAAAAGGCCACAAAAACTTAGCGCGAGCAGATCACGCTTTGCGCGAACAGAGTAGAAGAGTTAGTTGTTCAAAAAGTGAAGGTCAGAGCTCCAGCAAGCAAACGATAGAGGAAGAAACTGATCGCAAACGCGAACCCGCAGCCGAAACATGAGGTGAGAACCAAGGCTAGTGATGTGACTAAACGACATCTGATTGTAGCACTGATCGACCACAGTGATCCCCACGGCAAAATGACCCTTGAGAGATGGAAGTCTGTGGAGTTAAAGCTTATCGAGGTGATGTTCGCGAGGTTCGTAACGCAACCTGACACTTTCATCCTCATCGAAGGTGGGCTTCAATGGAGCGGGTAAAGATCCTTAAGTTCAATGATGATCTGACTCTGCTCTGGGAGAGAGTAGTAGACCCGACACACCTGTGAAGGGCTATGAGAGGGCCAGGGCAATACTTTGAGGTATTGGACAAGACTAGCATCCCGTTTCTATAAAAAGCAAAGGTACTCTTCACAAGAGTAGTGCCGCAAGAGTCAATGATAAAGCTTCTGCAAAAGAAAAATCTGGACGTGCCAACAGCTGACTGGATGGTGCTGAAGATTGCTGTTCTGCTACCTGGTAGTAACGAGGGGATAGCACTACATCCTCCAGATCAACAAGGAGGCAGAGGATGTCCTATACGCGTGCTATGAGAAAATGGCGTTGGGCATTTAAAGCGTGTATCTGCGCTTCAATTAGCGCCATCCCAAAGAAAACAACACCAACACACTAAAATCCGGAGTGGTGGAAAAGAATATCGGCCTAGAAGCCGTGACTGACCTTTCCTAAGGATGGATGGTGCTGGCTGGATGGTGCTGAAGGCTGCTGTTCCGCTACCTGGTAGTTATGAAGGGTTAACACTTATTCCACCAGATCAAAAAGGAGGCAGAGTATATCCTCTACGCGTGCTATGGGAAGATGGCGTGGGGCATGGAAAGCGTGTATCTGCGCCTCAAGAAGCGCCAGCCCAAAGACAACAACACCAATACACTAAAGTCTGGAGAGGTGGAAAAAAATCTCATCCTAGAAGCCGTGACTGACCTTTCCTAAGGATGGATGGTGCTGACTGGATGGTGCTGACTGAATGGTACTAAAGCTTGCTGTTGCGCTACCTGGTAGTAACGAGGGGATAGCACTACACCCTCCAGATCAACAAGGACTCAGAGGATATCCTTTACGTGTATTAGGGGAAGATGGCGTGAGGCATTGAAAGCGTGCCTTAAGAAGCGCCATCCCAAAGACAACAACACCAATACACTAAAGTCTGCAGAGGTGGAAAAGAATCTCGGCCTAGAAGCCGTGGCTGACCTTGCCTAAGGGCTCAGACTGTAAAAAGCGGGCGGGGAAGGCACGACTATGCAAGTCGACCCCGTGGAGGAGAATTCTAACTTATTCAGTCCTCCCGATTAACCTGCATAAAAGTAAGACCTCCAGCACAAAACTCCTTCTCGTTTATGTCTCGTTTTAGTGAAAGGAGACTACGATGTGGCTTTAGTGTAGAAGCTCTGAATAGCTTGGAGCAACAAAGTATCTGGCCTCCAATCACATAATTTGAATAATTTTTTCACAACAACAATAAGCAAATTGAAAAAAAAACTTTCCAATAGTGAATGAAATATTTATTTGGAGCGATACATAAATGTCTGCCATTTACTTCTTAAGATTATTTCATGTAAATAACGCCTGCGGCTACGTACTTGGTATCAGTTCACTTGGATTTCTCATTTGAATATGAAGATTATTTTTAAATCTGATTATAAATTTGTGTATAAATATGCGTGCTTATAGTCTAGCGGTAGCGCGCTTGACTATCGCTCAGAGGTCCCGGGTTCGAATCCTGGCTGGGCCATGGTCCTACGCTATAACCTTTTTTTCCTTATTCCTATTCAAAGGAACTTCAAAACACATCAATTTACGATGAAAAGTTGTATTAGAGGTGGTAGCAAAAGTTTGTGAAGAGGAAAGTTTAGTAACTTGATTTGACTGAGGTCAAGGCATAACACTAGCTTCAGATTTAATATCATATGTTTTTACAGCTTCTGCCAAGTTAAGAACATCGTACATAAAAGCTTCACCTGATTACTCCCTTCTTCCATTCTATGGCATCACAGTGGATCAAAACTATGGTCTAAGTGGGCTGGTCTAAAGACCTGCCGCCACCTTAACCTAACCTTACCTAACCACGTGTGCCTATTCTTATCAGATCGTTTTAAACAGTGATGTGCAAAGAAAACGGGACAGCTGTATTTTTTTATATTTAGCTGCATTAATATACAAGGTTCCCCAGATATTGCATTAATTCCCTCGGATGGTGATTCTCCTTGATTAGGTGAGTGTAAAACTTTATGGATGAGGATCACCCCTCCCACTCTTCAGAGCTAGAAAGTGAAAACTTGAAAATATGTCTCCTTACGTCTTACCCTATATTTTATTTATCTCCCAGCCGATCTTAAAAGTCAAAAGCATCTTGAAAAAGAGACTGCATGACCTTCAAGCCAATGATACAAAAACTGTTTTCTAATCTCATCACACTAAATGCTAACTGTATTACGTGTAGTAATTTAAAATAAAAAAGTAGTTTTGTTTGCATTGAGTACTCAAGTACTATGTCAAGATCAAAAACGAATTCAATAGAAAACTTTGTCATTAAAAAAAAAATTCCATCATAAGAATATTTAAAAAATTTATTCAATATTCGAGATATTTATAATCAAAGTTGAATTAAAAAATTTTGTAGAATTTAGTTGCTCATAACTTTCTTAAGGGAGGGGTCTGGGTTTCAGCGTAAAAAAAAACACTTTTTTTGTGATTTTTTATCTCAAATATCGATTGAGCAATTTTATTCAAACCTTCTATACATTATTGAGCATAGTTTTGACTATGTTCTGTAAATTTTTCATGCAAAAATATTAAATCATTAGCCCGTGACAGAGCTTCCCCCAGGACGTCTTGAAAAAAAAACAATTTGCGGTGTTCACTGTAACTCGGCCGGAAATTATCTGAAAATGAAAAACCATAAAAATTTAGTTAAATTATAAACAAATCTTCCCCCCAACGTTCTCTGATTATTTTTTTTTTAATTTAAAAATTTTTGGCGGCCATCTAAAGTGTGAACCGTTATTTTCGACTAAAATTTCCGCCATTTTGTGGGTGGGAAACACCCTTAATGTTAAAAAAAAAATTTTTACTAAACGTAGGGGGGAGGTATTTTATATGAAGAAAATGTGTACAAAGTTTGAAATGAATCGGTCGAGTAGTTTTCAAATGGCAGTGAACACGGACTTTGAAAAAGTAGTTTTGAGAAAAACGCGTTTAAAGTTTAGCTGTTAGAGTTAGAGCGTTAAAGGCCCCGAGACTAATTAAACAATAACTTCAAGAATATTGCTTAGATCGGATTAAAATTTTGAGGACATATTCTTGAAATGTTAAACAATAAGATAAAACAAAAAAAAAAAAATCGATTTTTCGAAAGTGAAAACCCAGACCCCGCCCTTAAAGGTGTTTTTTTTTGCAAAATGTTTAAAAAACAACTTAATGTTAATTTGATTAACTTCTCAATAAGTTACCTATTAAGAGAAGGATCTGTAATAAAGCATAATTAAGCAACTCTTCAACTATCATACTGTATCTTGCACAGTGCTCATCACCAAATTTGAGTTCTATAATTACCTCTACTCGAAAAAAGTGTAATAAATTGTAATAAATTGTAAATGTCGTAACAAATGATAATATCTGACGAGGAGGGAAGATTCTCTCGAATACGAAAGATAATGTAAAGATTTTATTCGCTGATAGCAATTAGCAATACACAGCCATCGCTTAACCTACCAACCCCCCAACCATCAGACTACACTCACTGTATGATCGTTAACTAACCCTCTCAACTATGATACTGCATCTTACAAAATGATTGTCAATCAACCCCCTCAACTACTATACTGCAGCTGAAAAAAACATTAAGCTGCAGTCTTTTAGTATTTTAGCCAATACTCAAACCTTTAACAGTTCACCGCCCCATCGCTAAAGGCGCTGGTGACGTGATCCCTTTTTTAGCTAAGAAAAAAAAAACAACTCTACAATAATTCACCACCATCATCCATAGATAGTAACGTTTCAAAACAGCTATTTTTTTTAGCTAAGAAAAACTTATAATACTTTATCGATACCCTATAAGTCCTTTTTAGCACTGATTTAGTACTTATTTACAGGCAATTTAGCCACCACCTAGTCATTATTTAGAAATGACACAAACCTATTTCTTAAATTAACATCCACTTGAGCAATGATACAAACCTATCCTCCTGTTTTACAGGTCATTTAGCCAATACACAAACCATTTAGCCAATGTACAAACCTGTTTAGAAAATACATCAACCTATTTTATAGACTTCAGCTAAGCACGATGGTTTCTTTGCTCGTAATCGTTACCACTAAAGATCAGAGTTGGTCTATGTGAGGCTCCGACAGGTTCCATCCTGACCAACATAACCGAACGTATATTTTTTTAAAATTTGTTGTTACATCGACAAAATCTGTTGTAAAATTTTTTTTTATGTATAACACTAACATATACATACAAGTTATATATACATATAACATTATATAATCACTCGAAGACTACTAAAGAGGAAATTTAGCGATTTCCGAAAGAGACAATCTAGTCAGCTAAGTGATTGACTCTATACAGAGTTGTTGTTGTAGCCTTCTTAAAATCGTACTTGATCTAAAGCTCACAATTAAATTCATGTAAAACAAATTACGCCAATTTCAAATTCATTTTTTCAGTGTTCTTCATCATCATCACTCATTACGTTATAAGATAGAATTTAATATCAATTAATTTTTTCTGAGCTTTAATTGATATTTTTCGAATTTGCTTTGATCTTATTTGAATTTTATTTGATCTTTTCTGAATTTCAAATGATATTTCTAAATTTCAATTTATCGCTTCCGTATTTTAAATGAAATTGTTGAATTTGAATTTACCTTTTCTGACTTTCAATTAATATTGACTGAATTACGTAGAGAAAAAGCTCCAATAAAACCTGTCTCAAAAAAAAAAAAAATTGATTGGAAGTTTGTTATTTTTTTTATTATATTACTTTAGAATGTCTCAATTGTTCAGCAATGTGACTTTCAAGAAACCATCTCCAAAATTTCCAAAATAAATGGAATAGGTTTTATAGCAAAAATTCCACCGACGCATTGATAACATTAAAATATAGTCCGTTGATCGAATATCTGTTTGATTTTGATCTAATTTACCATTAATACGAGTAGGGTTAAATATAGTAATTATTTAACATTTTTCCAATAATCATCTATTTAAGAGAGACTCTTATGTGTTTTGAAAAATATTGTTTTTGTTAAATCAAATATTATATAAAACTCCATTTTTTACCTTTATCAATAAATTCTAAGAATTTCAGAAAAATATTACTAAGTTAATTACGAGGCTGTTGTCCATCGAAAAATTAGGCAACTTTTGGCAAACTTTAGGAATTTTTTTCAGATATTTTGTATCAGCGACACTTTCGCTTCTTAGGTGCATGTCACACACAGCGGACACGGACAAATTTGTTGTTGTTTTCGCGGGTAAAAGAAAAAACTGGAAATTGAGAGAGCTTCTCAGTCATCAAAAAAATTCCAGGCAACCGACAAAAATGTTCACGGCCCAAAGCTGAAAACAATTTCGACAACGGTTGCATTTTCTTGATGTTTTACGTTTAGTAGTAATAAAACTGCACTGCAGTAGAAAATGTACTATTTGAATTCATCAGTAATGCGATGTTTGTTGTTTAGTATTGAATTGTACGCTGCTAGTGCTATACATGGCTTGAATGGTATTTATTTATAAAAAGAAGAAGAATACTTGACGAACATGCAAAATGCAGCCCTGCTAGCTGCAGAAAATGGATTCAACTGAACAGCTGAATATTATTAGTGATTGTTGTGAATGTAATATTAATGATTTAATATATTGTTTTTTAGTGATTGAGTATTTTTTATAATTAAAAATATGAACGTAAAATGTGTATATGATGTTTTTTATAAAAATGTATACATTTTTTAACTATATTTCCCATTTACAAACTATTCCATTGCATATATGAAAGTAACACGTCATTGTATATAGTATTTTTAGTGCTTGTATGTACAGCTGCAGTTGTCTCTTTCACCCTTGTATTTAAGACAATCGTCAAGATAAAATGTGAGCAGTAGTTTTACTGATAGTATAACTGATCAAGCTAGTCATACATTACAGCCACGTAGTTAACAAATAAACTGTTTATATATACATATATCTTGTAATATCGTTTAAATCGTTAAAATTTACAATATTCTAAAAGATAAGGTTGTGGCTATTAATTGGAGTAGAAATATCACTGAAATGTTCTTAAATGAATTTCAAAGCCAACCGGCTTTGTGAGATATCCTTAAAAAAACTGTAAATGCTTTATCATCAGTGAATCTTAGCTCCTTTGATAAATTTATCATCCCTTTCTTATCTTAAGTACTTTTAGCTTATGATTTACAATTCCCTAGATTGTAACTCTTAGTTTTTTCCCTAGATTACAAAAAACGGTCCATGAAGTAAAACTAGAATAATCTTCTCAATAAGTGAATGTTAAAGTTAAAGATATAAGAAATGTTACCATTAAATATTTATTGAAGAAATCTTTTATAGATTTATACATATATGCTGTCTGATATTATTGATTTGACTTAACTTTTTTTTATTGTTTAGTTGATTTTTGACCTCTTATTTTATAATTAATTATATTTTTCGGGCTCAAGGTCCAATCTTTTGGTTAAAAAATAAACGTTTCGTTTAATTTTTTAAAATTTTGTATTTTCAATATTTCGCTCGCCGTCGGCTAGCATCATCAGGAACTGTAACAAATTTTTTAACAATAATTAACAAACAATTTGCATGTACTAACTACTTTTTAAAAACTCACCATTTTTCAAAAATTTTTTAATTTTTTTATACTTTAATAAAATTATATACTTTAAGATATTTATTAAAACTTTTTAGTTTGTTAATAATACGTGATTTCAATCAAAATCATACTTTATATTTTTGAATTATATTAAATATCTTGTTTTATAATTTTAAATTTTCTATCAAACCTGTTATCGCAATCGAATTAATAAATAAATAATGTGTTTGATTAAAGAGACTCTATTCTTAAAGGAATATGTTTAAAAATTTGCATTTACAGATTATTTTTCACTTAAAAAAAATATTTTCAATATTACACTAAATGACCTAAAACCCGAAAAATTCTCTAAAAATTAAAAATGTCCATAACATAACTTAAAAATTACCAAAAAATGCGCTTAATCTAGTAAAAATTGCATGAAAACTAAAACCGATAAAAAATGATGAAAAATTACCAAAAACCTTTTCATGTTTGGATTTAGGAAACATAAATGGACGTTCTAAATAACCACATTGAGGACACGAATTGGGTACTGCTACCAAAAAAAATACCCAAATAAATTTTTGAGGTTGCAGCGGTTTAAAATTTGTAGCAATCTATACACGCTCAGAAATCTTGGATTAAATTCTAATACAAACTGTATTGTATATATGACCACACCAGAATTGTATTACAATCTAATACACTACATATATTACAATTGATTTTTATTCTCTCATGGGACTTAATTTTAATACATGCTTGTATTAAAATATTTTTGACAAAAAAAAAATTAACGAAACATATGGGATTCGAACCGAGTACGTTTAGGTTATAAGTTGTTGGCTCTACCAACTGCTCTATGAAGCCACATGTATAAAGAAATGATAAACATGCATAAGAGCCGAACCAAGCCGAACGCTGTTTTTAAAGACTAATCCAAACTGTATTTAATAGTATTCCAGGTTTTATTAAAAAATGTCTAGTATTTTGAAGAGTTTTAATTCTAATAGAAAAAGTATTAAAAAATGCATGATTCCAACGATTGGATTAAAATTAATTCCAAGATTTCTGAGCGTGTAGAATAATCCTTTATTAACCTTCTACACAGGAAAATGAAATTTTCCTGTAAGCTTCTTTAAACCTAGCATCTCGATTAATAAATATTTGAATATATAAACATTGATTTATTTAGCTATTAAACGATCCAATTCACTTTTTATCTAGCTCTCTCCATATCCCTTCCTTATAAGGAATACTAGTTCAATAAATTTTAGTTGGAGAAATTATACATAATCAATTCAACCAACGTAGCAATTAAGAAAAAATACAGTCCTTTATCATAAAAATTACCTATCAATGCTAATTAGTTTAATTTGCTGCAAGTATAATATTTTTCTTGCTCTCTTAAAAGGTTTTCTTGAAAAATTTAAATAAACGGGCTATAGCTCAATAAGATTAGTATTAATCATTTAAATAATAAGCCTTAGTAACGATTTTACAAAATTTCACGATTTTTAGGACAATGTCTGCCAATTCTCCATGGCTTAATTCAGCAGGATCTTTTTCACTTTTTTTAACTCCATCCAGAGTTTCATCAACTCAACAATTGTTTTTATTGTGACCTTATCGTTGTCATCTATATATGTGGATATACTTCCTGCATATATATTGGCCAATGTAATTAATATTAAACCCCGGAGATCAGAATTTAACCCATCAATTTGCAAAAAAAAAACACTTATAAACAACCTATAGAGGGAAGCCGTTTTATTGAATCGATTGCATAAAGGAGCATTACCTGCACGAAATGGTAGCAAAAACGTAGTAAATTTGGCTTCCGCCATTATCGAACAGAAAACTACGTGTAGCATGCCGTGGACAAAACAATGAGAGAGAGAAAAAAAAAATGGCGAAAATTCCAATGTTTGACGGACAAGCAGACAACGTGTGACATGCCCCTTACAAAATACACCGTTCTCTTTGATTGTTCGTCAGCGACGTGACAATTTTACAAATTTACATGAGCAAATTTTGTAATGATCTTGATTAAGATCATCATCATCATTATCAGCAACGCTGTTGTCATCATCGTTGAGCATCATTAAGCTTTTGTGCATGAAGCGTGGGATGTTGTGTTGTGATGTGTTGTTTGCAGGTGCAGCGCAAAATATTGTTATTGCTACTTATTATTTGAAATTACTAAAAAAAAACTTTGCAAAAAAAAAAAGAAAACAAATATCGTGTGTAATCTGCTTGTTGTTATAATGTTACATGCAAAACAACAAAACAACTTACATCACGTTAACATTTTAATTTGCAGTCACATCATGTGTTGTCACTAACATTGTTGTTGGCTGCTATCGTTGAGATGTCACGTCAGGCAAATAAAAACATGCCAAAAACGGAAACTGTCAATAAATTACAAGGTAGCTAGCTACTAGTTACACGGTTGCATCTTTACGGTTGGATGGATAACGGGCAGTGAGAATGATAAAACCATTAAAAATGCGCCTCAACTAGAATGAGGCAACGATAAAATATTTAAAGCTCAAGTAAATAATCTATGATATAGAGTTGTCAGGCAAATTGTTAAAAACTATTTTAAGTTTAGAAAAAATTAAACCAATTTTTGCCTTAATGCTTTAAAATTAACACTTCAGTTTGAGAAAAAAACTTTATCGTTGTTGCCACTTGAATTTCAATATCCGTCTTATTGTTTTCTTTCGAATATTTCTACAAACTTCCTTTTTCACAAAAATCCACTGTAAATGGCTTTTGTGAAATTTAGACCCACACATGTAATAAACACATAACTGCTGTCCAATTCACAAATGCCAATAACTCTCAAGTGCATTCTTAAAAAGCAATAAAAATTCCATCTAATGACATTTAAACGCATGGCAAAGAACTCACACTCAACGCTACAAACAACCCCTTCTCATAGTAAATGTTACAAAATATCCAAACATTTGGTTAAATTTAAAAATTCATAAAATAATTGAATAACTCTCAGTCGATCAAAGCTAAAAGGACCATCAAGCTCAGCATCCGGCCATGTGTCTATATCCGGGTGCACAAAATACAAATGAAACAGTTATGAACAGCCGTTCAGTTTGGAAAAAACCTTTGCGAGATACTTCACTTTGAGCACACGTAATCCAATTCATATTCCACCATCTGCCATTTTCGACTTTCAACTTCATAACTTTCGAGTCTAGCTCCCCACCCTAGCGATTGGGTAATAACTCCCCAATGTCTTGGCCCGAAACAGCGAATTGAGGAATGCAATTAGTGCACGTCTCAATTCAAGGTATTTTTTTTTTGTTTTTTACTTTACAAGCGAGGGTCTTGAGTTACTCGCACTTGTCTTTGTTGAGCCTATCGCGTGGACATTACGTGAGTTCGTGTCGAACGTTTTGCGTTATGAATAAAATATGACACCTTCCCTTAGAAGCCATAATACATCTCTGTAGCTGCTTCTGATAGCCAGAGATCTAGATTGCTTGTGTTTTTTTTTTGTTTTTTCTTTTCTACATATATGAGTTGTTGTTGTTGGTGTTGTTGCAATGAGTATAGCTGGTAGTTATATTGCCACCCTTGTTGCCTATTTATCAGTGTTGCATCATCATCAGAATCCTCATCAATGTTACTCGTTATGCTACAGATTTCCCCGGAGATACTTGAGAAGGAAGTCATGTTCGTTACAAGAGTTCAGCTTCAATTTATAATAAAGCCATCATGATATTTTTGAGGTGGCTTTCAAAGCGGTCGAGAAGGCAAAAGGAGGTGTGGAGAAGTAAGTGGTGGTTGTTTAAAAGTCCTTAAAATATTGGCAACGTGTTTCAAATAAATTAATAAAATTGTGATGTTCATCTTCTACTTCAGCTACTTGTGCCATTAAGTTGAAGTGTAGTTTCTGTCAAACAGAGTTGAACTTTTCTATACCAATTAGATAGAAAACAGGATAAACCATCATACAAGGTGAGCTTGAACTGAGTTTAAATGAAAAAATCTATGATTGCAAATTTTCCGACAACATTTTCCTTTTTTCAACGCTTAAGCAACATTAAAAGCTCAAATCTAAAATAATCTGTCGATATCTTTTTGAAATAACTAACTTTATAAATATTTTTTAGAAAATCTAATTTTTTGAGAATATCTATAAATATTATACATTATGCCTTTCAGACCATGATGCAGCGATTGTGCGGCCAACTTTAGTCTAAATATATCTACTTCTATTTCGCGAATGTTTATCAATTTTACATGTATCGATTGTTTATTTGCCTTTCATATTTTTTAGCTGTTAATTTTGTCGTTTCCTAAATTTTCACGAAATTCTTGCGTCACATTTAATTTTTTTTTTTAAAATGAGTCGTAGAAGTTAGTTGTTTTTTTTTCATATACTAAAATACTAATAGTGCAATTTTAGTGAAGTTGACAAATTTTAACTAAAAAAATGACACATTTTAAAATCTCAAATGACTTGACAACATTTGATGCAAAAAGAAATATTTTCAGTACAAACTTTCGTTTCTTGAAAATCCTTGAAGGATATGAAAATATCAAAATTTAGGCATTGACATATGACATATCATATAAAGACCATTTACTCCAAAAAATCATAAAAAAATTCTCATTAGCTTAACGTCAGGTCTGAAAGGGTTAAACGTCCCTATCAGACTGGGATTGTAAGTTGCATGGCAAATCTGATCTTTATGGCTTCTTCTTGGCAAATTAACTTCATGTTCCCTCGTCTTCTTGATCGTATTGCGAAAAAAGCCCAATGTGTAAACCAAAATTGTTTATTATTGAAAGCATCGTTGCTATAAAATTAAAAAATTTAAATTATAACTAAAATGTAGTTGATTAATACATAAATTACTTTCAACATGCCTTATCAAGCTCTTGCGAATGAACAAATTTTACATAAAGTGCGTTTATTGTGTTTTCGGAAAAATGTCATTTTCAAAAAATCTATTGCAAAATTATGCGAAATTGCACGCAGAAGGAGAATTGAAAGAGTAAGCTAAAGATTTTTTAACTGTATTCATCCAACGCTTTTACAGACTAAGGAAGGACAATAACTCTAAGATTTAATTACATCTAATGCTAGGAGTTGTGATTTAAATTTTTTTCCAAATGTTAAAAGACCATGAAAAGGATTCGATAGTCTGAGCAGAAGCTCTCTACGCAAGTCGTAAAATAACTCATGATAAACCAGAACTTAAGGGAGATTCTTGTAAAAAACAGCTGAAGGGCATTCTACGCAGGGGCGTCCCTTGGGGTAGGTGAAGCAGACCCACGCCTGTGGCGCCAAATGTTAAGGGGCGCTGAAATAAAAAACTTTTTTTTTATTTTTTATCTATTTTTACTTTCACAAAGTATTCTTTCATATGGTATCCAAAATCGTTCTTATTGTGATTCCCCTTACGAATTGCAACGTTTAATCAGAATTGTTTGACATCTATAATAGCAATAATACCATCTGTAACTAATCAAACTTTGACAGTCGTTTAAACGTTTGTCGTGCAATTTTATCTTATTGGAAAAGGCGCCCTTAGCAGAACCCTCTTCGGAAAAAGCGCCCTTAGTTGGCAATTTTTTTTTAATTTTGTGATGTTATAAGTAAAAAAAGAAAATTAAGCTATCTAGGGCATAAAATAAGAAAAGAAAAGTGCTAAGAGATAAAGAAGATAATCGTCTTCAAACTCTCTTTCGAATTTTTGAAATGTGCTTAAGAAAGTTATGTTGAACACGAAGTTGATGGCCAGTGACAGGCCCGTAGTCAGGACTAACCAAAGAAGGGTTTTGATAAAAAAACGACAGTTTTTGATATCGATACAAATTTATTTTTTATAATTATATTAAATGTTTGTTCAAATTGTTGACGTCATAGGCTAAAAATAGTCTACTTGTTATAAAACTAAAATCTACAAGTTTTCTATATGACCTTGTTATTTATTATGTTGATTTTCTATGATTTAAATACAAATTCTAAATGTTTGATAGTTTAAATCATTCTTGATTTTAAATACAAATTTTAGTTGCTTGATAGTTTAAAATCGTTTATTGAGCTTTAGGTCAGATTAGGCACGAGGCAAACACGGCCCGGGTTCGATTCCCGCCGGCATCACAAAGATTTCTGTTGAAGCCTGTAGCAGGGCCGAAATTGCAATAAAATCAGCTAGTGAAGTTTTCCTTTTCATATTGAAAACGTTGTTGTTGTTTATTTGGAAAAAATTTGTTACAGCAATTAATTGTTGTAAATTATAATAATATTGTTGTAATATTGTGAAAAAATTGAAAACCAAAACTAGGATCAAAAAGTGATGACTGTTGAAACTTTACTTTTTTTAACCCTGAAAAGTGTACTGTTTGGTGCGATTTGTAGGCCGGCGGAATCATTGGACCGTACCTTTAAAAAATAATGAAAATCGTAACGCTACAGTCTATGGCGCAAGGTACCGTGCGATGGTTACCAACTTTTTTTTCCCAAAATGGAGGAATTGGACTTGGTTGACATGTGGTTTTAACAAGACGGTGCCACAAGCCAAACGGCACCATGGATCTATTGAGAGGCTAGTTTGGTGAGCAATTAATCGCATGTTTTGATGCAGTCCATTGGCCACCACACTGAACCAAAAAGGTACATTATATTAATGAAAAGGTGCATTAATTTCAATGAATTATTCATTGATTTTGGTCCAATGAACTGTGGTCATTGATTTCAATGAATTTTCTTCATACTTTAATGAATAGTTCATTAACCTTAGTGATTTTCAATGAATGGTTCCTTGAATATCATTGTACACTTCATTGAATTCAATGAACACGTTCATTAAAAATATGCCAAAATTAATGACTTTTTCATTGAATTTAATGAATTCTTCATTAATTCAATGTAAGGTTCATTAAATTCAATGTATAGTTCATTGAATTTAATGTTTATTTCATTGAATTTAATGTATTAAGTTCATTGAATTTAATGTATTTAGTTTATTGGATTCAATGTACAGTTCATTAAATTTGATGTATTTAGTTCATTGAATTCCATGTATATTTCATTAAATTTAATCTATTTAGTTTATTGGAATGAATGATCTATACATTAAATTCAACGAATTATTTGTTAATTCCCTTCTAAACATTTTTAAAATAAGGAAATAATTACAATTTCAATAATATTTTTTTATTTTAAAGAGTCAATTAATATGCAAATTTTCGAAGATTTTGAATAGTTTTTAAATTTATAAAAAAATAGACGGCAATAAACTCCCACACGAGAGTGCATGCAGCAGGATATTTTAATCGAAATAATTGAAAAATTTTAAAGCACACATCTACGGCTCTAATGAAACTAGCAAATTGAAATTTTACACCATCCATGAACACATAAAATTGTTGGAATGAGGAAAAGTTCTTCTCTCCAACAGCAAGGATTAATGGTTGAATATTTTCGCCTTTAGTTTTTAAAAACTCAATATGCTCCTCGACTTCCTGGATGCTGCTTCCAACAAAAACGAATACCTCTTGGGAACTGGTAATTGTATGCTTTAGGAAAGTTTTTCTTCCAAAGTTGTCCTTACTGCATACTTTTTGAGTGGGCACCAAATGCCCATGAAGGCTCCAAAGAAGTTTAATAGCAGTACTGTCTGGAAAGATATGAATTGAAAAAAAAAAATAACTATTTATTTATTTAGCCTCAAGAAAAATTAAGCTTACCACTGTAATTAGTGAAATCTTCAATTTCTGCCAACTTTGCCCGCACAACTTTATCTTTTATGTGATTTTCAACCTTTAAAAAGGCAAACATTTTTGAAAATGATGGCAGCAGTCACTTAAAATCCCAGGTATATTTCCTACTATTTACTAATACTAATAGTAATTCAACAGATTTAAATTTTCTTTTACATTCAAAGCGCAACATTTTCTTCACTTTGAATTTAATTTATTATCACCTTTTATCTAAAATTTACACACACAATTGCCACACGTCTTCACAACTTCTCGTTTCACTTCAAACAAAATTGGGAAGGGAATAAATAAGTATACATTGAATTTAATGAACTGAATACATTGAATTTAATGAACTATGCATTGAATTTAATGAACTATACATTGAAATCAATGAACAATACATTGAATTCAATGAACTATACATTAAATTCAATGAAAAATACATTAAATTCAATGAACTATACATTTAATTCAATTACCAATACATTGAATTTAATGACCTAAACATTGAATTCCATGAACTGTTCATTAAAAATCAATGTATGGTTCGTTAAAATTTGATTTATAACTGGAATCAATGTACTTTACATTGATATCAATGAAAAGTTCATTAAAATAATGAAAACAAATCATTGATATTTATTTAGACATTTTTAATGAATGTAACTTCATTGATTTCAATGAATAGTACGTTAAAAACTATGAGCAATTCATTAAAATTCAATGATTTTTTCATTAAAATCAATGAATTAATTTTAACGTATGCTGTTCATTAAAGGCACTAGAAAAAAATCGCCCAATGAAAAATGGCCCAAAAACATAAATGAAAAAATCACCCAAATGAAAAATGACCCAACTGAATGAAAAATTGCCCAAAAAAAACAACGAAAAATCGCCCAAAAAAAATGAAAAATCACCCAAAAAAAAGGGCTCAAAAAATAAAATGAAAAATCACCCAAAAAAAATGAAAAATTACCCAATTATAAAAAATTTTTTTAATGTTTAATTATTAACAAGAACAATAACAGACATTAATTAATGGTATAAATCAATAAATTATAAAAAAATTGTTCAGTTCCATTGACTTCTTGCCTGCAATACGGGCGGTTGTATATGTTAGAACCATCGGCCAAACTTTGCGCTTGTAGCTTCAAGACACACTCGTCACAAAACTTTAAATGTTTGCATAGTAGCAAACCTGTATTTGCCGGTAAATCCTCGCAAATAATGCACAACGGAGTGTTGGAATTTCTGTTCTCATTTCGTTCTTGCTCGTCGTTCTCTTGATCTTGCTCGTCTTCTTCTACCATTTCTTCATCGCCTTCAAAAATGTCCTCATATGGTTCCCAATCGGTACAAATTTCATTTTTTGGGAACACCATTCTATTTAAAAATGTCATAACTGTTATTTTTCCAACCTCCAGCGCCTCACTTGCTTCCATTATTTTTTTTTGACTTTTCTGCATACTCTCTCTTAACGCTTTTGGTCCCAAGAGTGCCTCCGCTCTCAATGAGGAGATGGAAAGCACGACTTTTCATAAACTCCTCGTCCCGGATAACTCGCACAAATTTAAAGAAATGGCCGCTTTTAGGGATTTGCCGACCCAGTATCCCATTATATGCTTCGACTGCACTTGTCGACCTTGTTGTAAGTTTAAACACTGAAAACTTCTCAAGTCTTATCTGGAAAAGAAAATTTTAAGATGCAATCAGAGTATAAGTTTAATATATTTAGTTATAAAAAATACCTTTCTCATCCAAAAGTTTTCAAAATAGCCAAAAAATTCATAGAATTTACGATCTGTATCGAATTTGGATATATCCTCTTTTAATAAACAAAATGCAAGTTTAATAGATGCCGGTGGAAGCAATGGAAGCGATAAAAATTTGTGATATGCGATCGAAGCTTTTTTTCCGCCCTAATGAATGCAGCAAGTTCTTTAAAGCTAATTGCTATTTTGCGTCGGAGCGCCTGGCAAAAATGAAATCAGCATCCATTGCATTTGGAAGAGGAATACACGTTCCGAATCGAACTCTGCAACGCCGTTTCGAAATCGGTCATGAAGCTTTTCGCTTGTAATTCAAAGATATTGTTGTTAATATATTTGAACACACTTTCGTACGCCTTTTTCGTACGTTTGTCCATTAAAATATAAAATAATGGGAGTATCTAAGAAGAAAAACATATTATTTTTAAAAAATTAAAAGTTTATATTCAATATGATTTAAAGATACTTTTTCACCCAGATAATCAATATGAATAATAAGCAGTTGATTGAAGCAGCCATTTGGTACAATTTTGAATGCGCCATCAATCAGATAGTTGCGCTGATTTCGCGGTATGTTTGTTTCAATCAATTTTCCAATCCTCTCTGAATAAAAAATGCAGTACGCAAATCCATTCTCCTGGATGCATGCTTTGAATAAATGAGATTGGTTCTCCTCGTGCTTGCTTAGTCCATATGTTGTCATTACATGTTCTGTGTTGAATGATTCAACGACTTGTAGTGGTGTCATAGGAGACTTTATAAAAACTTTGCTTGTCAGATATTGCAGACCGCGTTGCATTTTTGGAAAGTGCAAATTTTGAGTTGCTTCTTGATGGCTGTGTGCAAGAGTAGAGGTGTGTTAGTGTTTATTGTGGCAACGATAAAAAATAACTTACATCGAATTCACACGTTGATAAGCTGAGCGTATGCAGCTCATTGCATTTGTTCTTCCAAGTTCGCCTGCATTTTCGATGCAGTCTTGCTTTATACTTGATAAAGCTTTCAACTCCAGGAAAAAAGACTCTTGATTGGCATGATTGTGCTCTTTAGAATTTTTGCTCTGCACTACACTGCCACCGCCTCCAACAATAAAGTCCACACGCGCACTGCATTGCTTATTGTAACACGTATAATAATGTTTGTATTCGGTTTTGGATTTGATTTTGAATAATTGCTTTTTTTCTGGTAGATATAAAATATGACTGTCCACTTTTTTGCCACGCACAAACTCGAACTCAAAATTTGCCATTTTAATCATTTTTTAAGAAAGTAAACCGTTTTGCGCGTAAACTGAAGTTCGATTGAAATTTTATTTTTTCCAAAGTGGCAATTAAAACAATGCACAGCGATTTTAAAAAAATAATTAGCAAGTAAAAACAACAAGTATTAAAAATAAATAATGACCCAAAATAAATGAAAAATTGCCCAAAAGTAAAATTCAATTACACACAAAATACGAAAAATCACCCAATTTTGTATGAAGAAATTTTGGGCGATTTTTCATTTTCATTTTTGGGCGATTTTTCATTGGGCGATTTTTCCTAACGCCTTCATTAAATTTGTTTTTTCTGTGCAAGTTCATGCGGTTTAACCCCACTAGACTATTTTTTGTGGGGCTACGTGAAGTCTTTCGTGTGAAGCGACAAGCTAGCCACAATTGCAGCCCTGGAAGAAATTTTTAGAGCTATCATTAAGATACCGGCCCAAATGCTGAAAAAGTTATACCGAAGTTGGAGCTTACGGATGAACAACCTCAGGTCGTGTTAGACTAAAATTTGGTAATTTAGTAAGTATGGTTACCAACGCCGTAGAAATGGGGAGGGTTCAGATGGTTCGAACCCCCCTCCCCTTAGCAACTGAACATTTTTTTTTATATATTAAATAAAAACACAGATATTCCAAATTATTTAATTACCATAACATGAAGATAAATTGAAAATTGTTCAATGTACATGCTTAGTTTGTTTAGCAGACATTAAGTTAAATATAATACAATATACATGATTTTCTTCATTGTTTTCCTATGTATTGTTGCTTACGTACTAGCGTTTGCAGAACGTATGCATATAAATTGAACAAAATTATTCTAAGCCAGTCTCTGAAATTCAAATGATGATAAGCAATGCTTCATTGTTCGTTAAATTACACTGTAGGTAAATTTTCAACTTTTGAAAAGACACAAAAAAAACGCTGACACACGTAAACTTAATTTTCGGTCGTAGAATTTAGTGTCATATTCAGTTTTTCCAAATCAGATAAAATTCTTGTGATATTCAGATTTTTGTTATTTGACCATCAAAAAATTTTGTTTCGTATTTTAACAATTACTTTTTATTTTATTTTCGAAATATACCTCCAACGTGAAAATCAAGTTAGCCTTGTGTCATCTATGATTTTTCAAAGGTTAAGCAATTTTGCATTTCTCTCCATTTTGACCAAATTTGAATGTTAAACGTAAAATCTCTAAAACAATCTTAAAATTTTTTTACTCAGATTAGTATTTTTTAGGAAGATTAAATTCTGAAAGTTTAGGGCAAAATCGGAGGTGGTCAAAATTTTTATTCTCCAAAAATAAAGCAAATGTAACTAAGAACGGGTCTAAAAATGACTAAATTTCAATCGCAAATATCTCGAGATTTTGATCTGATTGGAAAAAGCTAAGTATGCCACTAAATCTTACGACCAATAAATAAGTTTACGTTCTCAGCATCTTCGTGTGTCTCTTTGACGTCCCTACAGTATTATTTAATGAACGTAAACGTGAATTTCATTTGTACATTTGTCAGTTTCACGATTAGGTACAAGTCCAGAATATTTCGTTGCAATTTATTTAATACATAAAATATATCAATTTACGTCAGCTTTGACTATACTGTTGTAAAAAATCGATAAAGATCTAACAGAATGATGTTATGGCTTAACGTTATGACATATTCAAAGGGATATTTCTATGAACGAGGAAACTGTCATCGATAAATTGGCTTCGCGTTCCAAAAATAAATAATTATATAAATAATACTTACTATGTAAGTATCTACAACTATGTATATTAAGGCGCCTAATGCTCCATAGAAAAGAAAAAAGTTAGTCGAGTCTTTCCTTGAAAATAAACCTGGGCTTATGTGATGATTCCCCAAATATTTCGACTCTGCAGATAGCCATCCGTGAGCTGGAATGGTTTGAAATAACCTATAAAAATTAATTTTTGTGTAAAAATATTGGCTGGCATAATAGTCTTAAAAAAACAAACTATCGGAAATTATGAGCCAGTAAAATCTCTTCGTAGCAATCGTAGCCTAGTGGGTAGAGTGCGTGGCCCCTAAGCTAAAGAACCGAGGTAGCCCGGTTTCAATTCCAGCTCAGACAGAAATTTTTTTTCAATTGAATTAATTTTTGTGTTCGGTCGTCACCTCTCTGCAGACAATAGCAAACCTTAGAGAGTAAAAATTGCCATGTAAAGCTTCTTGAGAACATAAGCCGTTCAGAGTCGGCATAAAACAGGTAGGTCCAGTTCTCGATCATTTGTGATCAAACATTTAATAACACGCACAACACAATTAATCAATAGAAGCTAGGTCAAAGTCCTTCCAAGGGCTGTAATGGCCAGTTTTTTTTTTTTTTTATTAAATCTCTTTTAATCTGCATCAAAAAATTTTTGATAATTTTTATTTTATTTCCATACAAAAACTTTAAAAATTTAAATAACTTGATAACTTTATTTTGAATTTCTTACAATATCTTTTCAGTAGGTGTTTATTTTACAATTAATATTGAAGTTTTAATTTGTTTCAGTTTAAGTAATTCTGGCCAGCAATTCTGACCAGTGAGGACATCATTAGAAATATTAAGTTTTTTAACTTTAAAGAAAATAACTTAAAAAAAAATCATAAAAGTTACGATAGTGTCGTAACTGATTTTTTTTGTAAATAGGTATATTCCTACTAAATTTTTATTACAGGATGTTACAAAATAAAAAAAAAATCTAACATCTTATAATAGAAAGAAATAAAATATACATATTAGGTCTAATAGAATTGCATAGTTGTATATATAGATACTTATTTAAGTACTCTCAAAACCGCGTTTTGTGGTTAAAAAACTCTAAAGAAAATCAGTCACATCAGTACAAACTAGCATTGTCATTAAGAATTCTTTTGGTTTTCTCAAAGTAAATGTTTTCTGCAAGGAGAGAATGGTGTTTACACTGGTGCTATTTATACTCTTAGCATATTAAAGGTAAAGTTATAGGCTATGCTAATTTTCCATAAATTTTAAAATTTTTCTTAATTTCGATTTATAATAATAATAGTAATAACAAAAATGTCGTTTATATACAAGAATTAATTAATTACAAATCCAATAAAGTGTAAATAGTAAGACTCTCAAGTGTAAATTATACACGCAGAGAAAAGACATGGTTGAGACATGATTACTGCAATAGTAATTTTTTTACTAAAATTATTGTATTATTTCTGCAAAAACAAATGTTTGCCTTAATAAAGTCATTATTTACTTATGGTGGTACCAAATATAACATTATAGTTGAAATCATAACATAGTTGAAATCGTCAACATACTATGATTGCCTCAACTATTAGTTGCAACAATAATGTTGTAGTTCTGTCGATCATGATAAATGTGAATATTATTATAGAGACAAACATATTAGAATTTTTAATGTTTGTCTGAACTATTCTTTGCTTGTTGACAAACGAAGCAGAACATAACCAAAAATCGAAAGATTTTATTGTGTCTGAACAGTTTGCAGGAAAAACTTTCACTTCATTCAGACACAATAAGTTTTATCGATTCCTGACTATGTGCCGTTTCGTTTGTCAACTGTTCAATTATTGTGTTTAGTTTTAAATCGCCTGATCCTAAAAACAGCACGCAGAAAAGTGACATTTTCGACTTTAATTGTAGCAAACATGTTTCTTTTTACCTTAAACATATGTATTTTGCAATTCTGATCATATTTTGTTTATCACAAATATTGCTATTTTTGTGACAATGCACTTAATGCACCATGTTTATGAATGGCATTAGTCAGGCGAGCGGTAGTAGCGGCTGTGGCTTACTGGTAGTGTGCGTGGCTCGTAAGCGAAAAAGCCGCGGTTCAAACCCCAGCTCGGACAGAAAATTTTATCAAAAAGATTTTTCAATTGAATTAATATTTCTTTTCAACCTAGTCAATGGCAAACCTTTGGAGATATCTTCATAATTAGCTGTTGAAATTGGAGTGCATGAAAATAAATAATATTCAATAATATTCTGGATCCTGACCCAATAAGAGAATAATGATTGTTTCAATAATATTTTGGTTCCTACAAAAAAGTTCCTTTTCTAAATATGGTTGTTGTAATCATTTTACCATGATCAAAGAAAATATTATATGTTTAAGAACATGTTAGCAACAATCATAATCCGAATCATACTGTGATCCTCTTAAAACATGGTTGTTGCAACTATGTTTTTTCTCTGCGTGTATGAAAATTCATTAGGATATTGAGA
This sequence comes from Dichetophora obliterata, assembly GCA_963920525.1. Classification (NCBI taxonomy): domain Eukaryota; kingdom Metazoa; phylum Arthropoda; class Insecta; order Diptera; family Sciomyzidae; genus Dichetophora; species Dichetophora obliterata. The sequence continues at coordinate 198,685,159 of OY986438.1, read as the reverse complement.
TTCAAGCAAGTAAACTTTTATAAAAATTATAGATGAAAATGTACATTTTTATAAAAAGCGTGTTTTTTCTTTTTATACCACCACGCGAAGTGTGTAGGGGCATATTAACTTTGTCACTCCGTCTATAAAGCCCTTAAGGAGGTATTCTAGTTATGGAAAAGTATATATAAAAGAGCTGCACAACTGCAGTTGATAGCCATTTCAAAGCATTCTCATAATAACAAAACGAATGCTAGTAACTACATTAATGGAACGAATAGAGTGAGAGCGCAAACAAAGCGCTTAGAATGGAATGGAATGTGGCACTTGTGAACATTGAATACTCTCAAAGGAATATTCTCAATTTGAGAGTATTCGTTTGAGAGTACTTCCAAATGACTGACTAAGCTTGGGTAGGAAAAGCTTAAGCGTATTAGGACTTTTAAGAACCAGATATCTGCAATCAGGTCGCTGATTTCGAATCTGAAATTAGAATTTTATAATTCAAGATGGTGGATAGGGTTGCCACCTTTTTTATTTTTACGAATTCGGGGCTGGCAAAAAAATAGCATACTAAAAATGGGTCGCTGAATCTGAATCCGTGGTTAGAATTTCAAAATGATGTAATTTTGAAAAAGCAGGGTTGCCAGCTAAAATTAATTATTTGAAACAGTTTTAAACATCATTTATCAGTGTTAGGGGTCACTGATTTCGAATCTAAAGTCAGAATTTTAAAATGCAAGATGGTGGATAGGGTTGCCACCTCATTTTTTTATTTTTACGAATTCGGGGCTGGCAAAAATAAGGTACACTAAAAAATGGTCGCTGAATCCGAATACGTGGTCAGAATTTCAAAATTATGTAATTTTGAAATAGCAGGGTTGCCACCTAATATTAATTATTTTAAAGAGTTTTAAACATAATTTATCAGTGTTAGGAGGTCGCTGATTTCGAATATGAAGTCAGAATTTTAAAATCACCGTGACCGTGGATCATATGACAAAGGTGGCAGCCCTGCTTTTTCAAAATTACATAATTTTGAAATTCTGACCACGGATTTGGACTTAGCGACCCTTTTTTTAGCATACCTTTTTTTTTGCCAGCCCCGAATTCATAAAAATAAAAAAATGAGGTGGCAACCCTATCCACCATCTTGAATTTTAATATTATGACTTTAGATTTGAAATCAGCGACCCCCTAATACTGATAAATGATGTTTAAAACTCTTAAAAATACATATTATTAGGTGGCAACCCTATTATAAAAAAGTCACATAATTTTTAAAATCACAATATAAGGTTTATTTGTGTATTCATTTGTAAATCGCATTATATGAATTCATATTGCCCAAAAACTAAAATACTTGACATGATCAGAAGCAGACAAAACTAAAGCAAACACCAAAATTCATAAAAACCATTTGAGAGTAATCGCAATTCTTCAAATGCATTCCATAAGAAACAGCTACAAACGACTAGATGATCAATATTCATTAAAACTCTCTCAAAGAGAATTGCACATTTATTCGCTTCGCAAAATTAATGTTTCGCGCTCATTCGTTCCGCTTTGTTAATGGTTTGAGAATATGGAATACTCTCATAGAATGTTTCGAATGGTAAACGCAACGAATACATTCCTGCAGCTCTTTAATCTAAACAAGCACTTGTTGCATCCGCTGTCATGCCTTCGCGTTAAATAAACACAGTTTGTACGTCGTTTGGAAGTTATTTAATTTTATTTTAGGACTTATCTCATTTTTCAGTTGGAAGCTATTTCATTACAAGATTACTTTAAAAAATTTTAATTTCTTTATTTTTTGGTTGGTTATATACTTTTTTTAGACTTATTAAGTTTTCTAATTTAGAAGTGTTTTTATTTTTCTTTGAGACTTATTTTATTTGCACTTCTTTTATTTGGGGCTTACTCCACTGCGCTACAATAAAATACTAATAAAGTTATAATTTTTAATATTCGATCGAACTACAGTAAGAAATGAGCTTATGTAGCATGTTTCAGTAAATAGTTCATGAAAACTAAGGACCCAATTTAGGGCCAGGGATCCATAACTGTGGATAGCAAATGTCCAATGTTTACGTTAAAGCAAAAGCATTCTACTTTTATAATAAAGGTAGCAAACTTTTGATTAGCGGAACAAACAACCTCTGTCTTCAGAAATTTTCGATTATAAATTGCATTGATCGCAAAATAATTTATTTCACTTGTTTTTTACAAAAAAGTGCATCTTTTGCCCAAAATCGGCGTCAAAACCACAATTAATCACAATGAAATACATCACAATGCCTGCCAAGGTCAAAAATCAATTCATGGTAAAGTATAACTGTATGCCGCTTAATTGACAGAATCTTCGATTCCCTTAAACTTTCGTCAGTTTCCAGTTCCTCCAACCAGTTGTTAGCTTGTGATGTTGATGTCGATTCTTATCTTAAGATACCAAGAAATACAGATACATTTTGAAACTGCCGAAAAAATACAGAACACCATGAATGGGCCACCCAAGCGATAGAAAAGATTTTTGATTTTTATGCTATGAACAATAAATGAAATTCTTCTTAATTGACAGACGCTGTTGATGACTGAGCAACAATCAGCGATCGCGTAGGTTTCGATCAATGTTCACTTTAAGTTCAGTGCTGAGCTGGATGCTTGTCCAAGTTTGTAAACAACAATAAAAATAACGAAAGGCACACCACACACATTCCATGATTTCAAGCAAACAATTGATCGAACTCCGAAAACATTTCTCTGATGCATGCATAAAAATGATTTCAATTCTTTTTTTCAACTGTTTGGGGGTTGGGGGGGCCTTTAATATACTTTGGGTGATGGCTTCAGTTAGCTGTATTGTTGCTTTTTTTGCCTTTTTAAACTAACTTTACTCTTAATTATGCTGATCAAGCATTCATAAAGTTATGAATAGATTCGATGATCGCAGTGTTGCTCATAATTATCATGATGATGATGATCGTTCAGTCTCTTCAAAATTTTTGATATTTAGCTCATTAATAAATTAAAACTTTTCTATACAACACTCGCTGAAGCACATGCGAACGGACAGGCAAACATCCGATGAACGGACAGACGGATGGACGGCCGCTTAATTTGCTGGACGGACATTGAACACTTGGCGAATGTGTGAAGTGATTTTAAACAATTTTATGTCTGAAAAGTTGTTGATTGGGTGTGCAATGTTTGTGAAGGTGTGTGTGTGTGTGTGTGTGTTTGTGTGTGTGTGTGTGTGTGTGTGTGTGTGTGCCGAAATGGGGGCTCACGGGTGTGTGTTAAATTGACGAGCACTTAAAGTGCATTTTATTTGGCGCACAAGGAGTTACTAACTCGTTCAACTCTGCAGCGACTCAATAAATGTTGGCCAGTGATTGATGATCGCAAATGCTTTGATAGCGTTTGATGATCAACAGAAACAGCAGCAGCAACAGCAGCGCCAGCAGTCATTGAAGCATCAACAAATCTTTTCATTTGCCTGTGCATATAAAAATCTTTTGTTTATTGATACATTACGAGCAGTGAGTGCGGTGGGGAAAGCTGCTCGCCTTTGATCCCCAGCTTTTACTGTTTGCTGTAAAATTATGAACAATTTTTTGATTTGTTATTTCATGTGTTTTCATTGAAATTTGCTGAACGTACTTTTGTAAATCGTTAATATTTGCGACTTTTGATGCTGGATTTTCGAGAAATATTTGTCTAACCCACTGACCAACAATTATAGGCTTTTTGTTTATATACGTAATTCGCAGCTTCGTAGATGCCCAACAGACTAGCATGTTAGCAGCTTCCTACAGGAGCAAAACGTCAGCACTTAGTTTTGTTGTTGTGGAAATGAACAGTACATTGAGAGCGCTCAGTAACGGACACAAGAAAAAACGAACAAAATAAAAAATGAAAAAAAAACGAACATAGAAAAAAAAACGCGACATGCAAATAATCAGTTGTTTGATACAATTGTCACACGCGCAATTGCAAAATTCAATTGAAACCATTGCTGTTGTTATTGTTTCAGTCGAAATGTAGATTTTTTGCTAATGCATTAAAAATAAAAACGAACTGCTGACCCAAAGCTTTCCAATGGAGGCCTTTTGAAGCAGTATCGACGGTTGCAAATTCTAACCCTTATTATCGATGAAATACACAATTTCTCTCTCTCTCTCTCTCTCCCTCCCTCTCAGAAAATCTTTTTTTGAGGTAGGCAAAATCAAAAAGAATTCGATGAACTGCTGACCCAAGGCTTTGCACGGGAGGCCTTTTGAAGCAATTCATAGTCACCTAAATTGAAGTACTCTTTTTCAATGACATGTAATGTTAAAATTGCAATGGTGTGTCATACGTTGGGTCTGATTTACAATCACTCAAAAAGGCCTTTCGGAGTACTTTTTTCCCCGATGGGTTGAGTCTTGTCTTTGTTTGCAAGTTGGTTAGAAACTAGTCAAACAATGACGGATGTGCATAAAAATGTAAAATGTTCTTTGTCTCAATGACTCACTCATTTTAACTGGCTCTAACTTGCACTCATTTTAACTAATCAGTTCATTGTGACTAGGAAAATGTTTATTGATCTATATACACTTTTTCTTACAGTCAATGAATCGCTGCTACAAATCAAGCAAATTAGTTTTGAATACAAGAAATGAATGTATTGTTCATAAACTTAAATGCGTTCTTTGGGAGTAAGAGCAAGTTCTGACGTTTTGCAACAACAACTTTGAGATATACATCTAAATGAGGGGAGGAGATTTAGGCCCAGTTTCACAATCAATACTTAAGTTGTATTCATGTACGAGTTTAAGCTCTGAAAATGCGTTTCATCAGCCATAGTCAAGTATGGAAAATTCGTGAATTAAGTTAAACTTAAGTCATCGACATCAAACAACTGATTATACATTGCAAAATAATTAAACTAAACAGCAAAAACTAATTGGTTAAACTTAAGTACAAGCTGGTGAAACCAGTCCTTAGACAAATAAGAAAAAAAAAAAAAAAAAAATTAAGAGTTTAGGAACTTGTTTTTTGAGCCAATGATGTGCCTATTGCATCAATTAATTTCAAGCCAACTATTAAATCCATTGAAATTTAAAAGCAGTATTTATGATATCAGATATTTATTTACTTATTTAAAGTCAAGGTCCAGGGAACGTCTACATAACATTACAAAACTACATCCAGAATAATATACTTGCGCTCAGAACTGAGTATTTTGCTATTAAAATTACTTTCCAATTACAATTACAGTAATCGTAAATTTTTAATGATTACGATTACTGTAATTGTAATTGGAAAGTAATCGTAAATTTTTAATGATAACGATTACTGTAATTGTAATGTAAGAATAGTATCATTACGATTACTGTAATCGGTATACACGCAAATTACAATTACGATTACTGTAATTGTAATAGAAAAATCTATTGATTACAATTACAGAAATTATTGCATTCTAAAAGAAAAATCTATTGATTACAATTACAGTAATCGTAATCAATAAAAATGACAATTAAAATTACTGTAATCGTAATCATATTTTTTGTAATTTAATTGCTTACTATATAAGTTATATTACAAATAATGGCGTTTCAAAAAAAAAAAAAAAATGTTTATGTGAAAGTCATGTAATTTAAATGTTGTCTTATTTTTCCTCTTACTAAAAAGCAAATATATTGCAATTTTATTCCGAAACTATTTTATTTTAAACAATACGTTTTAAATGATATAAATCAGAGAACTGCACAAGCCTAATTGAAGCTCAAGCATTTTCAAGTACTTGAATTCTAGTATGTATCCAAACTTGAAAAAGCAAGCTTTAGCCTGCTTGTAAAAATACCAAACAGAAACAAGTCATATCCATGCTTGCTCGTTGGCTTGGCTTGTTTAGACTTACTTTGTAGGGCAGAAAGTTTAAAATCTTGAAACGATCGTCAAAAGCTTGTAAGCTCGCAAGTATCCAATTAATAGAATTTAAAGCAAGCATACAAAAAATTCAATGAGCTTGTGTAGAGAAAGCTGAAGCGTAGAAGGACTTTTAAGGGTTCTATGGACTCCGTGGTTAGCAGTTTTAGGGGGTAGCTTCTTTCGGAATTGATGTCAACATTTAAAATTCAAGATGCCGGATAGTGTTGCCGCCTAGATTTTGTTGTATTTTTGTGAATTCTTGTAATTTTGAAAGTCTGCCAACGGATTTGATTTCGAATCTAATGTCACAGTCTTAAAATTTAAGATGGAGGTTAGGGTTGCCACCTAAATTTTTACCGCAGTATTGTCACCTAGTAAAATGTATTTTTAAGAGTTTTAAACATCATTTAACAGCTGATTTCGAATCTGAACTCAGAATTTAAAAGTCCAATAAGATGAATAGGGTTGCCACCTAATTTTTTTATTTTAAAAATGGGTCGCTGAATCCGAATCCGTTGTCAGAATTTAAAAATTATGTAATTTTTTTATAATGGGGTTGCCACCTAATAATTTGTTTTTTAAGAGTTTTAAACATCACTTAAAGAAAAAAATTTATATAGATAAGAGGAGTCAACAACATCTAAGTGGCCCACTGTGGCTAACGAAGGCAGATCTTCTCCAACAAGATTGTAGTTTTAGTGCTGGATACCACCGTAACCACCGTATAGTAAGATAGACCTTGCTATAGTTGTATAAAGCCACAGTGCAATTTTCGGAGTCATCCCCTGGTCTTATCCATTACTATTTCACAGGCATATAAAGCGACGTTGGGTTTTCTAGTATACGCTCAAGAACATTTGGTTTCCAGTTTAGCTTTGGAAACTAAATAACTTTTTTATATTTATATCTTTATCTATACATCTATATCTTTATCTTATCTATATCTTTATTTAAGATATATCTATAGATATAGATTTAGATTTAGATATAGAAATAGATATAGATATACATTTAGATATAGATATAGACTTAGATATAGATATAGATATAGATATAGACGTAGATATAGATATAGATATAAATTTATAGAAAGATGTAGATATACATTTAGATATAGATATGGACTTAGATATAGATATACATGGAGAATACTGTTTGCTAAATTTGTATTTAGCTAAGCAAAACTTGCGCTTGATTCTCAGCCACTTCAAAATTATGCTAAATTTCAGCAAAAACTAATCAAAATTTGCTATTTCAATTTATAATAACTAAGCAAATATTTGCTTGAATTAAGTAGACATTTGCTATTCCAATTTATAACAACTAAGCAAATATTTGCTTGAATTAAGTAAAAATTTGCTATTCAGTTTATAATAACTTAGCAAAATTTTGCTTGAATTTAAAAAAAATTTGGCTTTTTCCTAAATACACGAGCAAGTATTGCAATTTAGCAATCTTTTCCTAAAATGACATTGTGATTGAGCAAAGTTTTGTTGCTTTGCTTTAAGCAAAACATTTGCTGGATTCAAGCAAAACATTTGCTCGATTCAAGCGAATTAATTTTCTCCGTGTAGATATATAGATATATAGATACCTAGATATAGATATTGCTATAGATATTGATATAGATATAGATATAGATATATAGATAGTTATAGATATATAGATGGATATAGATAGATATGGATAAAGATATAGATAAAGATATATAGATAAAGATATATAGATAGATATAGATAAATATATATAGATAAAGATATTTAAATAGATATAGATAAAGCTATCAATATAGATATATAGATAGATATAGATTTAGATATAGATATAGATATAGATATAGATATAGATATAGATATAGATATAGATATAGATACAGATATAGATATAGATATAGATAAAGCTATCAATATAGATATATAGATAGATATAGATAGATATAGATATAGATTTAGATATAGATATAGATATGGATATAGATATAGATATAGATATAGATATAGATATATATAGATAGATATATAGATAGATATATAGATAGATATAGATATCTAGATAGATTCAAATATAGATATGTAGATAGATACAGATATATAGATAGATATAGATATAGATATAGATCTATAGATAACTAGAAAAAATATTAATATATATAGATAGAGATATATAGATATAGATAAAGAGATATATACAGACATAGATAAAGATATACATAAAGATATAGATATCGATATAGATATAGATATATAGATAGATATAGGTATAGATTTAGATATATATATAGATATAAAGGGAGTTTTTTATAGAGTAATACAACTTTGAGTTGGCATCACTGCTTTATTTGACTACCCATTTAACACCTGATAGTTGTTTTTTGTTAAGTTTCCTTTGACATTTTAGTATGGATCGACTTACACTAGAGCAGCGCGTGCAAATTGTGGAAATTTTTAATCAAAATAATGGTTCTGTTCGTCAAACTTATCGTGCACTTCGTCCATTTTATGGCGTACATAATCGTCCTGCAGAGCTGCTAATTCGAACAACAATAGACCATTTTCGGACCACATTTACTGTTACTGATAATGTGCATCCCGTGAGATGCCGAACAGTGCGCACTGAAGAATCTGTAGCCGCTGTACAGGAAAGCATTGAAGATGATCCTTATCAATCAAATCGTCGCCGTTCTCAGCAACTGGGGTTGTGTCCTTCCACTTTATGGAACATTTTACGAAAAGATCTTGGCTTAAAACCTTTCAAAATTCAACTTGTGCATGAATTAAAGCTAAACGAAAGGCTTGGGTAGTTCACGAACGAACTAGTTCAATTGAACTATTCGCACTCAAGAACTATGTGAACTAGTTCGTTATTTCTCGTTCTTTTAGTTCTTTTAGTTCAATCGATTTTGCAGCGAGTCTGATTGAAATGAACTAGAAAAAATTTTGTTTCACTCAACAATGGTTTGAGTCTGTGCTGATACAGTTTTTCAGTAATGAACGGTAAAAAAACTTTTTTGCAAAAACAAATTTTTGTGGCAAATATTGTGTGGAATGCCCCATATGTAGTATTTTTATGTAAATTTCTTCTATGTCCGCAGTTAATGATTGATTCGGTCATATAGTTCGTTTCATTTTATTGATCTGATCATGAACGAGCAAACAAAACAAACTAAAAGACCTACCTATTGAACTAAAAAATACAACGAGCTAACATACCTAACGATCTAAAACACCAAACGAACTATAAGATCTAACGAACTAGCAACATGAACGAGTACACGAAACGAACTAAAAGAGCGAATGAACTAAATGAACTAAAAGAACTATATGAACGAACTAGTTCATTAAACTCAACTGAACTAAAAAGGGCGATCTTTTTAGTGAACTAAAATGCCCAAGCATACTAAACGACCATCGTATGCGCCGCCAATTCGGCGAATTGGCTGAAGCACAAATTGATATTGATTTTGAATTTCCATGGAAAATTTTATTTTCCGATGAAGCCCATTTTTGGTTGAATGGGTACATAAATAAACAGAATCGTCGTATTTGGAGTGAGGAAAATCCACAAGCTTTTGTCGAAACACCATAACATCCACAGAAAATTACTGTTTGGTGCGCTCTATGGGCTGGCGGAGTCATTGGCCCTTATGTCTTCAAAAACGATGATGGTCAGAATGTTACTGTTAATTGTGAACGGTATAGGAACATGATTTCAAGTTTTTTCATACCTCAATTAGCTGGCATTAATCTTGCTGATATGTGGTTCCAACAGGACGGATTCACACAGCGGGCATAGATAGATTTCGGATTATAACTGTTGCTAACATGTTCTTAAACACATAATATTTTCTTTGATCATGATAAAATGATTACAACAACCATATTTAGAAAAGGAACTTTTTTATAGGAATCAAAATATTATTGAAACAATCATTATTCTTTTATTAGGTCAAAAATAGAATGATTGCAACAACTATATCATGAATTTCATTTTAGGATCCAGAATATTATTGAAAAAAATAATTTTTTTTTTATTTTCATGCACTCCAATTTCCACAGCTATTAATTAAGATATCTCCAAAGTTTGCCAATGACTAGGCTGAACAGAAGTATTAATTCAATTGAAAAATTTTTTTGATAAAATTTTCTGTCCGAGCTGGGGTTTGAACCGCTGCTTTTCCGCTTACGAGCCAGGCACACTACTAGTAAACCTCAGCCGCTACTACCGCTCGCATGACTAATGACATTCATAAACATGGTACATTAAGTGCAGTGTTACAAAAATAGCAATATTTGTGATAAACAAAATATGGTCAGAATTGCGAAATATGTTTACGGCAAATAGAGACATGTTTGCTACAATTAAAGTCGAAAATGTCACTTTTCTGCGTGGTGTTTTTAGGATAAGGCGATTTAAAAGAAACACAATAATTGAACAGTTGACAAACGAAACGGCATATAGTCAGGAATCGATAAAACTTATGAAGTGAAAGTTTTTCCTGCAAACTGTTCAGACACAATAAATTCTTTTGATTTTTGGTATATTCTGCTTCGTTTGCCAACAAGCAAAGAATAGTTCAGACAAAAATTTAAAATTCTAATATGTTTGTCTCTATAATAATATTCACATTTATTATAATTGACAGAACTACAACATTTTTGTAGCAACTAATAGTTGAGGCAATCATAGTATGTTGACGATTTCAATGATGTTATGATTTCAACTATAATGTTATTATTGGTACCACCATTAGTAAATAATGACTTTATTATGGCAAAAATTTGTGTTTGCAGAAACATTACAATAATTTTAGTAAAAAAATTATTATTGCAGTAATCATGTATCAATCATGTCTTTTCTATGCGTGTATGTCTTAATAAACAATAGTTTTAGGAGTTATAGATACTATAGTTAGTAGTTAGGATTTGGGGGTTAACAAGTTAATAGGTCTGTTAATAAGTTCTTTATTTACAATAGAATTGCTAAAGGGGTCTCTTTCATTTGAACAGTCAAAAAAGCCTCTGCTCGAATTTTTATTTTAAAAACTTTTGTTCATCAAACTAAATATTATTAAGTATATACTAAATTTTATGTTTTTTTGTTTTTGCTGTAATCGTCCAAATTTAAAATGTCTAACTTTGGAAAAAAAATTTGTTGATATTTCGTTGGATAATCTCAAAATTTTTGCTTCGCTACCGCACATGACACGATAGTGGTTGATTTATAGATTGAGAAGCTGATATTTCGTCTAAAATACAAAATAATATTTTTTATTTTTTGGTGAGAAGTTCAGATTCTAGATAAATAATACTAAACACGTGCTAAAAACGTAAAACACCCTGTATATTGAAAATGTTACAATATAGGGGAAAACTGAGTACAGATTTAAACCAGGGCTAAAAGTTGATATAGGAATAATAATCGGTTTACCCGATACGAAATTTGTAGACTAGTATTATTTATCCAAACATGTATGAATATAAGAGTGCTGCCATTATTTCGCAACTGTATGTATTCGCTATTATTAAAAATATCGTTCTGAAATTTTAAACACGTATCTTAAACACATATATGTAGTAGTAACCATTTAATAAAAAAAAAATAAATTCGAAATTTTTTTTATATGAAAAATACCCCTTAACTGTGTCAAGTAACAGTGTTTTCGATTACTAACAATAGCATGCCATTATAAAAATAATGTATTCCGTAAGCAAGCCGGTAAGCGATGAAAGAAATTTTCTGGATAGCTTTTCCGATTACATATAAGCATAGATTTTGCTGAGATAACTAAAAATACAAAACACCGATATCTGTGCAATAGCTGAACAAAAATTGAATACAATAACTATTGCTTCAAATACAAACCTGTTTCGTATGAAACAAAACAAATTTTTTAGGTAACAAAACATTAAAAATGATGGTCACCGAAACTAAATAAAGGCGTTTTTATTTTAGTATTCTGTTGATATTGCATAATGTATCATTTGTAACTGTTTGGTTTTAAAAATTTTGTTGAAAATTTTGTATTTTTTGGTATTTTTGTTTAAATTTGCAAAAATAAGAACATATCTCCTTATTTAATAAAATGATATTCAACATACAATAAATTTTTATATATTTTGGTTAACTTCATATTTACAAATTGCCATATTATAGTACCAAGAAGATAAACAAATCTTCCGAAATGTCACTGATGTTTAAACAAATGTCTGTTTATATCAGAAATAATTTTGAATTCATTCAGAATTTAAAAGAACAAGTCTCACACATCAAAAAGTGTTTAAATGAATGAGCAAACAAATTGAATAAAAATACCGTAACTATACATAAACAAACGAAAATGCAGTCAATGCCACTAACAATAACAAGAAACTTAATTAAATGAATATCACATTCAATCAACAACTTTCAACAAAAATAACAAAAATACAAAAAAAAAAAAAAAAATAAAACGAAAGACGTTGCTTTGCTGGCTTTGAAAAATCAATTGATAGCAACCGAAGAGCTGTCAATAAAACTCAAACAAACCAACTACAAATTCAGAATCCAAAAGAACACTTTATTGTTTATTGTTTATATCCACTTGGCTTAGATACAAATATTAAACAGTCTCCCTTCAACGCACTGAAGAGCTGTTAAAAGCGATCTTGTTGGACTCTGCAAGTGTTTGTTTGAATGATTGTTAGTGTTAGTGTTAGTGTTAGTGTTAGTGTTGCTGTTAGTCGTGATTTAGCAGAAGAGGTGGCAGAAGTATTTCCTTTTCAGTTAAAAGCCTTACGAATGATTGCCTCATGATGAGCTCATGCTGGCCATCGTCTTGGCAAAGCAGTCTTAAACAAATATTTACGTTATGAGCGGCAGCAGCAGCAGCAGCATCAACAAAATCACCCAAGAAGTTTTTTCAGCATTTATGAAGTTTCTATCGGCCAGATGGATGCTCCAAAATTCGACAGCAAAACACAAACAAAACTACACACACACAAGCAATCTCGCATATGATCATTATGCTAACTTCAATATTTAGGGCAACATGAATGTGAGAAAAATAATAAAAAACCATCACGATGGCAACCATGCGAGCATTCTACCAAGTGTTCGATCAATGGTGAACCAGCAGACCACCAACATAACAACACGCATACACACATACATACACATGGCGGGATCAACTGGAGCAAGATAGTTGGCGATGCTGTTGTTGTTGTTGTTGGTTTTATTGAATGGCTTGTTTATTTATGCATGATCAACAGGGCGCTGCTCTGCTCATTGCAGGAATCAGTAATGTTGCGTTGATATTGAAGTGAGCAATATTGTTGTTGTTGTTGTTGATTAAGTATGTTAATGATTATGCAAATGGTGATGATTGCGATATCTTGGCCAATTTGTGGATATGGTATTATTTCTTTATATCCATAATTGCATGGATTTCAAATAAGAACAAATTGTTTTACATAAGATTTTTTGCGGCATAAAATATTAAGAATTGTTGTACAGATCTAAAAGTTTTCCCAAAGTATTTTTTGATGAAGAAAAAACGTTTTTCTGAAAAATTTACGAGCCACGTCACTATTTTAAGGTAGTTGCCATACAAGTGAAAAACTTAAAGGTTCCATTCCGGCCATACAACAGCCTCCCCATACATTTTTTATATAAAAAAAAATTTAAAATAAATAAGTTCAAAGAAATAGGTATCTTCGCCTTTTGCAGGAACCGAACCTAGACATCTTGGTTTATAAGCTAACGTGTAGCCTGATCGGCTATCGACGCTAAAGTTTGTACTCAATATAGCTGATATACCCAGTGTTAATTGGTAGTTCATTTAATCAATCTGTAGATTGATGTAGATTGAAGCAACAAAATCGAACTATTGGTTTAAAAATTTATTGCGTTTACAAATTTATGTTTAAAATGCCGTTTTATGGCCTTTAAAATTAAATGCCTTTTCAAAATAATGAATTAATCTAAATCAAACAATTCAGTAAGATTATTATTTTTAAAATTCTTTTATCCATTTTGTATGATGTAACCAGCGTTACTCGGAAGTAAATTCGATTTGGAGTACGGTTAGCATTTGCTTATAACGTTATCTATCTATTGAATGTTACGAATGTTGCATTTTTCCACCAATGAAATTAAATTTTTCTAATAAATTTTACAACATATGTATACTGTCCTCATAAATTTTCAGCCTGAAAGTTTGCACAGAAAATTCATCTGATACTTATTAGGAACAAGATAGGGTTTTTACAATAGTACTTTTTTGATCTGACTAATTCTTTTTTTCATCGTTTTACGCATTTAATGAAAGAGGGGACAAGTTTAGGTAAAACTATCAGCAGTAGAGAGAAGGAGGATATTACAATGCACACTCCCTACATCGATCTACCGAGGGCCAATATAGTAAAAAGGTACAACTTCGAAAAACAATTCGAAATTAAGCTTAGTACCAAGAAAGAGTGAGACAGTGAAATAATATCGCAAGAAGCCAAGAAATCACACAGTATATCTTATCACAGTATACAGATGGCTCCAACACATTGGAAGGTATAGGCGCAGGGGTGTATGGGCCAAGAACCAATCACTTCGAACCTATGGGGACAACACCCAGTATCTTCCAAGCGGAAATCCTAGCAATACAGCTGTGTAAATAATTCAATCTGGACCGGAAATACAAAGGTCAGGATATAGTTGTGATGTCAGACAGCCAAGCAGCAATCAAAGCATTAGTCTCCTGTGAGATATCATCGAGAATAATATGGGAATGCCTAAAAAAACTCAACGAACTAGGCAAGAATAACACTGTTACTATACTTTGGGTCCCAGGACACAAAGGAATATGTACATAGGACCATTCTAAAATAAATAGGACCAGAACCATTCTGCGGATTGGGCACACATTCTATAAAAGAATAACTAAGAAGGGAGGAGAGGCATAAACGTTCAAACCTTTGGAAAAGCCTCCCATAGCTAAAACAATCCAAATTGCTCTTAAGAGATTTTTACACTCGGAGAGCAAAATTGTGCATACACTGAAAAAACAAAAAATCAAAAATGTACATTTTAAAAACGTTTAGTAAAATTAATATTTTTAAAAGCATTTTACGCCATACAAAAATGAAAACGCAAATTTTTAAATAGAAAAGTGAAACGAAACGTTTTTAAACATCTACAAACGTTTTACCATGACATAGTAAAATTCACATATTTTGTTTCAAAACACTTGTTAATAACGAATTGTTTGTTACATATGTTTCATTGACTTATGTATTTAATATTTGTTCAGATAATAAAATATTTTTCATTCTCGATTTCATCACTCAGCAGTTTGCCTGCAAGAAAGTAATGAAAGAGTTTGAGTTGGAGCATTTGCTGCCACAACTAAAAGGTAAGTATTTTAAATAAAATTAATAATATCTGACAAAATTCTATTCTTTTTAGACGCTGGTATATCTATAGCATAATTATCTAAAAATTTTTAACGAGATGAACATAGCTGATGATAAAGTAACTAAAATAAAACTGTAATTTTGAAAACTGATAAAGCTTTTTTTTATTAATAGAGGAAATGCGGATTTCTGTACTTTTTTTGGAATTAATGGGAAATAATGAACATTTTTGTTTTTAAAATATAAATAATTGTTGTACCATTGCATTTTAAAATGTTTATTGTTACAAATTGAACGAACATTTTAGAATCTAATTTTAAAATTTACGCTTTTAAAATGAAAATAAACGTTTTACTACAGCATTTAAAAATATCCATTGTTAAAAATCAAACGAACATTTTAGAATCTCATTTTAAAATGTAAGTTATTAAAATGAAAATAAACGTTTTACTTATTTATTTTAAAATGTTCGTTTTTAAAATTAAAATAAACGTTAGAAGTGCAAAATCTGGGTTAAACGTTTTTAAAAGTAGCTCGTTTCTGACACTATTGAAAATGTTGTTTTCTCTGTGTAAGCTTAAGCAAACCGAATCTAAGGATTCTAACGGGGTTCGTTACAGCACACTGTAAACTTAAATATCACTTAATGAAATTGGGCATAGAAACCGATAGTAACTGCCGTTTCTGTGAAGAAGCAGAGGAGACTCCAATACACCTACTTGCAAACTGCGACGTCGCACAGTGGGTCCATAAATGATTTTTTTAAATTGCTCCTGCAGCCTGTATCATTATGAAAATAATCTAAGAATAGGTAAAATTTTGTTCATCAATAAAAATTTTATAAAAAAAGTTGCCACGATTCAGTTATATGGCTTGCTAAAGTGTTCTCAAGACACAGTCCTATATCAGCAGCGAAATGAAGAATGTTTTTAATCGAATTTTTTCAACTCTTTTTAAATTAATTATACAAATATTATACACCATTGGAAAGCTTAAAGTTTAAACTTTTTGAAATAAGAAAAAAGAAAAGAAAAAATTGTTTAACTTAATAAATTTAATATTTTTTATCAACCTGTTTTTTTAAACTTTTTTTTTCATCTTTGATTAAGGTTTAAATAGTTGCGCTGTCTTGCGCTGTTTTCTTTCATAGTCCACTTGGTTCCTTAGTGTTTAAGTAACTTGATAAAAAAATAAGTTGCTCCAATTTTGCCCATTTTGAGAAATTTAAACTTTCATAACGAGGTACATGGCAAAAAAAATTTCCCATAAACTTTATATTTTTTTTTCTTTTATTAAACTCTGTTTTTGCGGTTGCAATTCATAGTTCCGTTAAAATCTGCATGTTTCTCAAATGCATGTTTGTCTAGATGAAAGCAGTGGCGAAGGAATGCAAAAGGAGACCTTGCTGCCATTTCTATCACATATTATGAACTAATAAAGCTTTTTTTTTTATTAATAGAGGAAATGCGGTTTTGGGGTTTTTATTGTAAATTTGCACAATTCAACTATTTATTTAATTTTTTTATGGATCCCATGCCTTTGCCCTGCATCATATTATTCTATAACATATGCATTCTGGTTTATATCAGAATTCTTCCACAAATACGATACATGTGCGGAGTATGGAGTCTGCCCCAAATTCTTGCGCATGTGGTGCCTCAGTTTTACCACAAACAGCATAACACTTTACACAAACTAGTTTGCTTTAAATTTCAATTTTAGATTTAAGACTTTATTTCTAAGATATCATAAATTATACAATTTTCTATCAGTTTGTAAAAATTATCTTAACAAGCTTGTAATAATAAAAAGAATGGAATTTAAAAAAAGTAGTTTGAATGATTTACTAAATATCATAGAAAATACATTTTAAATTTGGCTTCACTCTTGCAAGAGACAAAAAAGTTACACAACTTTAAAACACAAAATAGTATTTGTTGAACTTGTAAAAATTAGTACTTAAATCAAAAATGGATTTTGAAAAAAAGGAGTTCAAGTGATTTACTGAATATCGAAGAAAATACATTCCAAATTGGGCTTAAATATTTCAAGAAACAAAAACTCTTCAGATTTCTTAAAGCCGAAATAGTATTTTTTAAATTTAAAACTTAATTTCAGTACTAAAAACTAACATTGGCTTTCAAAAAACTAGTTTAACTAATTTATTGAATGCCATAAAAAATATTTTTTAAATTTGGCTTCACTAATGCAAGAGACAAAAATGTTACACAATTTTGAAACGCAAAATCATTTTTTTTTTAAAATAGAAAAATATTTTAGTATTAAAAACTAAAATGAATTTTAAAAATTTTGTACAAATAATGTATTGAATATCATAGACAATACATTCCGAATTAGGCTTAAATATTTCAAGAAACAAAGAAGTTACAGATTTTTAAAGCCAAAATCGTATTTTTTTATAATTAAAACAAAATTTTGGTACTAAAAACTAAAATGGATTTTAAAAAAGTAGTTTTAATGATTTATTGAATATCATAGAAAATATATTTTTAATTTCGCTTAAATATTGTAAGAGACACGAAAGTTAGAGAATTTTGAAACGCGCAAGTCAAGCCATAATCGTATTTTTCTTAATTTTAAATAAAATTTAAGTACTAAAAAACAACATGAATTCTGAAACAAATAGTTCGAATGATTTATTGAAAATCATAGATTATATGATTTGAAAATTATTTTATATATTCCTAGTTTGGCTTAATTATACCAAGAGACAAAAAAGTTACAGATTTTTGGAGATTTTGGAGCCACTGTGCGCCTTGGCTCGCAGACGTAAGCTAGCACTGGGGAACTATAAGCTGAATCTAGAGTAGGTTTCATCCCTTGAACCTAAGAATATTCTCAAATTCATTAGAGAAATAGGGCTGGATGAAATTCTGTAATCTGAAAACCCAGCGGAGCTTTGAGAATGAGGTACAATAGATCTCATTTAGGTCACAGTACAACCATCTCCACCATACAATTTTAACAACCTTTAACTTGTAGAGGTTACTTGCCTCTGGTAATCCTTAATGAATTTTCTTGGAGAATGTTTTTGTGAAAGATTTAAGCCCTTGACCACGCTCTAAAGTGTTCTTTGAAACACTCAGAGAAATAGGGCTGGATGAAATTCTGTAATCTGCAAACCCAGCGGAGCTTTGAGAATGAGGTACAATAGATCTCATTTAGGTCACAGTACGCATCTCCACCATACAATTTTAACAACCTTTAACTTGTAGAGGTTACTTGCCTTTGGTAATCCTTAATGAATTTTCTTGGAGAATGTTTTTGTTTAAGATTTAAGCCCTTGACCACGCTCTAAAGTGTTCTTTTAGAAAGTTTTTAAAAAAAGGGTCAAAAGTGAGCTATACGGATGAGAGCTGGAGGATTCAAATGTTCCGAAAAAAAATTAAGCGGAAAATTTGACCACCCTGTATTAAATTTTTTACATAGTTTTCTATATTGTTTAATTCGATTTTTGACCAAAAAATTTAAATTTCAAACCACCGTAAAACAGGAATTCGGGCTTTTTTTACTAATTTCAAATTCTATCGATTGAAATTGGTTTGGTTAACCCCCGAAAATGTGAGTTTCAATGTGTAATTTCAAGGACAAGGACCAATTTCTTATTTCTGTTTAAAACTTAAAATCCTTCTACTGAAAAAATAAGTTTTTTTGAGTTGTGACGTTTTTAACCCTCCGTTTGGCACATGGGTCTGGCCAGAACTTTTTCAATTTTAATTTTATGTTAAGTATATTTTTAATTAAGCTAGCGACTTGAAATTTTATGTAGCTTCCCAAAATTTCATTGGCTGTCGTTCTGTCTAACAATAAGTATTAAAAAACCAATGCAATGATAATTATAAGGATTTTATGGTGTACACATCGTATTCGTACCACATGGATCTGGATAGACCAACATATATTTTGTATGAAAAATAATGCAATTTGAACAAGTTGCTTTGCTTTTGATCTTTCTTTTGGAAATTTTCTATTCATACGGCCATTTATTCTCTTTGAATTTGTATATTTATGTGTATTCTTACTATAAGGTTTGTTGCTCTACTCATTTTAAATAACTTAAAGTTACTTGAACGCGTTTCTTTACTATTTTTCAAGCTCCAGAGAAAATTAAAAGCAAACAAAATGTTACTTTCTATATTCTATTAAAATTACTAGAAAAGCTTTTTTCTATATTTGGCAAGTAAGTTGGCCTTTGATTCCTTTTTCGGAAGACAAATAAATGTAAGTATTCAAGTTCGATTAAAATTACATTTACCGTTAGTTTTCATTTTGACTTGACTTCATATTATTTGACTCGTTTTCGTTTTTTTGTTTTCATCAGATTGCAGTAGCAGTAGTGACTGGCATTAGCGGTGCATTTCGAAAAGAAGAAAAGTTGCAAAATTTGTGCACAAGGGCATGATAAAATACGCCGAAAAACTTGTTTCTTTTGTTCAAAATGTTCAAACGCAGTATGCCAACAACACTCAAAAGTTTATTATATTTGTTTTTCTTGCCATAGAGATAATTGGTAAAAACGTATGTAGTAAATTTTATCAGAAAATTAACTGAATGAAAGTCTACAACAGCATTCTTTAAAATAAAACCTACAATAAAAAAATAGTTTTTTTTAACATTCCAAAAAATTTTCTTCAATATTTTTGCATGCGCTGGTAATTCCACATATGCGAAAACCACCGATAAAAAATAATTAAAATTATATATCTACATTATAAATAAATAAGTCTCAATTCATCACCAAAAATTAAATATTTACATGTACATTACCGGGTCGATTTGTACGGGTCGATTTGTACAAAATAAGAAACTTTGCCCGAGGAACTATACCTCTAAAACAAATTCTAATGCCCAAACTTTTGACTTTTGTCCCGTAGGGTCAAATTTTGAAAAATCCCTCTTTGACCCATTTAGAGTGCTCCAATCGAGTCCAAATGTATGACCGATGCCAGTAGCACACGCCCTGGAACTCCCCTGGGGGTTACCCATATAAACATTTCACAAAATCACCATTTCAAATAAAAACCACCAGGGGGTTCCAGGGGGTGTGCCACTGGCATGGATGGATCGGCCCTCCAAAGTTAGTGGGGGTCGATCATACATTTGGACTCGATTGGGGCACTCTAAATGGGTCAAAGAGGGATTTTTCAAAATTTGACCCTACGAGACAAAAGTCAAAAGTTGGGGCATTAGAATTCATTTTAGAGGTATAGTTCCTCGGGCAAAGTTTCTTATTTTGATCCCTAGAATACGATTTTCACTGAGCAATGGGCGATTTTTAAATCAAACCCCCCTAATGTACATTCTTGAAAATGTATGTGGGTCTGGCCAGACCCATGAGGTATGACCCCTCCTAATATGTGCCAAACGGATTGTTAAGCAAACGATCGATATCTTTACAATATCTATCATAATATCCTCTCTTTCTGACACTAGGACTCGTACAAGGCTGTTGTGCTCGCATTCCCAAAGAGCGTCATGACCAGGGCTATGATTTCGATGATATGTCATCTTTTTTCTGCTGCTTCTAAGACATTTCCAATTCAATTATTTAGAACGTCCATTTAAAACGTGTCATCTAGAATGTGTTTGAAACACGAAAGGATTTTTTAAATTCTTTCCAATAACTTTTTAATGAAAATTTATTATTAAAATATATTCTGCTATTAAATTTTTTTTTATTTATCTAATATATAAAATTCTTCTGTCACGGGGTACGTAATCGAACTCCTTCGAAACGGCTCCACCGATTTTCATGAAATTTTGTATGTATATTTTGTAGGTATGAGAATAGGTCGTAAAGTATATTTCAACCTCCTACTAACAGTGGGCGTGGCACCTCCCATACAACCCAAATTTGCGATATCGAATATCTTTGGAGTTATAAGCCGCTTAGCCTCGGAATTCGGTATTCGACAATTTACACGTGCCGCTTCGCAGATAAAATTTTGTGAGAGTTGAACAAGGGGGCGTGGCACCTCCCATACAACCCAAATTTGCGATATCGAATAGCTTTGGAGTTATAGGCCGCACATCATTGGAATTCGAAATTCGATCACAATTTACACGTGGCGTTTTACTGATAAAATTTTATGGGAGTGGACAAAGGGGCGTGGCACCTCTTATACAACCCAAATTTGCGATATCGAATAGCTTTTGAGTCAATGGCGTTGGACAAGGGGGCGTGTCACCTCCCATGCAACCAAAATTTGAGAAATTCTACAGCTTTTGAGTTATAGGTCGCACAGCCATGGAATTGAGTATTCGACCACAATTTACATATACAGTTTCACTGATAACATTTTATTCGCGTTTGGCAACGGGGCCGCGGCAGCAACGCGCCGGGTTTAAGCTAGTATTTTATAGAAAAATGAAAATTTTTTCCAAATTTACTGAAAAGTAGCGTATTATTAGCGATTTTAGTGATAAATACCCAAAATTTTGACCGAAGTCTGAAAACAGTTGCACTAAAAATATTCCCAAATCTAACAATCTTCCTATTCACAACTTTGGAGACCCAGATACCTGAAATTTGCACCATACTTTGGGGTTGTTATTTCAGCTTGGTAAATACTTACGGCAAAAAACCGTTGATTATTGGCGAAAAAGTGATTTTTTCAAATCAAAACTGCTGCGGACATTCAAACGAATTTCGATATCCTTTCGGATTTAAGATCTTTTTGAATCCAGCATTCAAAATATGAGCTTTGAATTTTTTTTTTAAGGCGTGAACAGAACAATCCACCTAAATATGTATATAACTCAATCCTCAATAAAAATTAAAAACTTGTTATTTAGAACGTTTGGATGGTAAAAAATAGGGTAATTTTTACATTTTTTTGTTCAAAATGTCGCCAAAAAGTATACATGTGATCTGGTTGGCTGATAATGGGTAATTTTGTAGTTTTTGGTATGATCTTCAAATGAACATAGATATTTTCATTTATCTCTTTTAGAAGCTGAGAAAGCATTGGCACCGTTTTGGAGTTCGAAAACTAAGTCCAAACAGAGGAAACGCTAACTGTGTCCTTGTAAGAAGGGGATAAAAATAATTCCATTTATACGATATACTTTATAATATGCAGTTTGTTGTACAAAATTTTTGTTTTAATTATAGTCAATATTTTATCCAAAAAAAAAAATCGAAACAGAGTCTTGTTTTCAGCCGTTCAAATGAAAAAGATCTCTCAAACCAAATCACAAAAACTCAACATTGTCAACATTCAACATGACAAAAACTTAGCATTATTGAACATTTTTCTAAAGGATCTTTTGATTTAAGTTTTAATTAACTGCTTTTAAGAAAGACACAAAGACAAAGAAGTCAGAATTTGTAAATGCCATGTAAAATGAACAAAAACTCGAAACAAGGCTGAGTTAATTGATGTCAAGCTGATTTCTTTGTGTATTTACAAAGTTTCTAAAAATCCAACAAAAACTGTTGAACAACTTAATTAAGTCACAAACAGTTTGCAAGCCACGCATACTTAAAAAAGCATGCGTTGGTTACTGGCCAAGAGACAGGCTTTGAAAATAACAAAAAAAAAAAATTAAGCTTAAAATCACGAGAACTGAAACGCACGACCAGATACGACGTCGGTTGTTTAATTACCGCCATCGATAATGGCATCGGCATCAAAAATGTGGCACATGCAGCACCAATAAGTAAAAAAAATACAAAAATGGCAACCATTTGTAAGGTAAAATAAAAAAAAAGAAAAAGTCAACTACAGCGTTAAGTACAATTAATGCAAAAAAACGTTTAGAACGTGACTAAGAGACCACCAATGGCAACACCAAGACAACAATAAGCACAACAACAACAACAACAGCAGTGGTTGATCTTGCCAAGCCATGACATAATCCTCCGAAAACTGACAAATTACTTCTAATTCGCAGTCATGTCCTCAAGTCGACTCAAGTTTAGAGCGCATGAAGCTTACACAGGGGTTTTGTTTTTGGCATAGCAACTCTTTGAAGCGATCGTTTGATCATGGCGTCAGCAACTCAAAATTCAAGACACGCACACTTGGTTTGAGAGGCGGTACAAATTAAACTCAAAATCAAACGACAGCCAAGAACAACTTTAGTTTAGTTGACGGCGCACATTTGAAATATATCATAAAAATCAATTGAAAAATTCAAGCCAAAAATTAAGAAAAAAAAAAATGGCGTTTATAACAAAAGCTGTCAAACAAAAACTTTTTGGCTATGTATCAAAATACAAACAATATTAACCGAAAACTAAGAAATACAAACTTATAAATATAATAGTGTATGTAAAACTGAGTTTTGTTCGATTTCCATTTATGTATGTGGTTTGTTTGGCGTCTGACAAAATTGACAACAGTGGCAGCTGTTGATATAATCAAGCATCAAGTTGCGCTTGAATCACATGTGAAACATTTAGACGTGTTTTTGTGTTCGATTTGGCCTAGCAATTTAACTGGGCGTCCGTCCAGCTGTCTGTCTGTCTGTCTGTCTTGGGCTGGAGCTGCCGAAACAATTCAATTGACAGGCGCGCTTTTTATACGCCGTCATACATGCCACACTGACTGGTCTCTTGATCAAATCCAAGTTTGACTCTTGAAGTTGTACAATCAATCACGTGTGTGTGTGTGTGTGTGTGTGTATGTGTGAGTTTAGGCTTTTGTGCCAGCGTGTTTTGTACGTGTGACCAATTGACTTCAAGGCAATATGATGTGGCTTCAAAATAAACGTTCCTTTTTTACCCTATCACCAGCTACACAGCCTGCTGCTGCTGCTGTTTGACTCTTGAGTGATCTGAATAAAAAACAATCAATGATCATGCTTATAAAGTTGTAGTTATGACAAACAGATTGATCGACAGGCATTCAGATAGAGCAACAGAGCTACCAAAAGTAGCGCAATTCTTTCAATTATCATCAATGCCTAGTTATGGGCAGCTTTTGTTGGCTGACCATTTTATTTGCAGGATATTTTCGAATTGCTGTTAATCAAAGTTATGCTGAATCATTACAGCTGGGGTTTGGTTGGTATTGTGTGTTTTTTTTGCAGCACTGTGACCGGCTTTTAACATCTGAGAAAAGTGTTTTGCAGCGAAGCTTCTTACACCTCGTTTTGCTGATTTGCTTGAATTGCAATCACGCAAAAATTAAAGTAATTGTAAAAATATTCAAAACCCTGCTGGAAGATTTTTAACCGCATTCTATAAATGTTTAGACAAATGCAGTAACCAATCCGCTACGTAAACATGCACGAGGCAGTTTTTGATTCTCTTTTAAGTATTGTTCAATTCAAAATAACTTCTCTTGTCTGATGGCCTTAAATACGCCTTAACCCTATTACAGTTATGCTTTTTGACTAACGTAAATTGCCATGTAGTGACTAAGAAACACTTATACAAAATATATCTAGGGCTTATAGTCAAATTGTGCCATCTACAAAAATACAATTGTTCAGGAGACCAAAAAAACCGTTTAAATTTCTTATTAATAGAGATTTACTCATATTGTTTTCTATAAGATGTTTAAATAATTCCTACTGAATCCCACGAATAAAAAAATATCAATTTGACACGTTATCCGCGTAATTATGGTAGATAGCACAATTTGTCTAAGATTATTTTTTATTTTATATTTTAATGTGTAGATAGCACAATTTGATAAAAAAATATTTTGATTTTTTTTATCAATCTTAATCATTTTATACACCCTAACGTAAAAAATAAGATATTTCAAGAGAAAAGTAACAATTATTAACAGTTTATTTTATATATTATTTTCCTGTATAACATTTGATGATAATAGTTCAAGAAACAAAAAAAAAAAAACAAATGCAGTTAATTGGGTTTTTAATAGTTAAGGTTATCATAAAATAAATGATAATCAGATGGTATTACTTTATTTAATTCTTGTAAATGTTTCCATTTGCTTGCAGAAATTGGGAGTGGATCATACTGTAAAGGTTCGAGTTTAGAGGTGCTCGAGTGTTTTTTGATACGGGTTGGTAGATCAGTATAATCAGTATCGAAGCGGACCTTATATTTAACTTCGCCATTCGGTAAATATAAGAGTGACTTAAGTTTTGATACCGTTGGATCATGTTTAGTTCGACCGGGTCTTATACTGGAAAAACGAATAAATTATATTTTGGTATAGTTTTTGAAGAAATCAAAATTTAAATATTCCATATCAAACGGCATATTTACAAATTTCCCATCCAACTTGACTTTTTTTCGCGCTTGTCTTGTAATTCTTATGTAATCGTTTGGTATATATATAGCTTCATTTTTCAATTTCACCTCTATTTTGGCATGGGCACTATCACACTCCATTTGAGTGTGCCCTTTTCAAGGTATTTCTGTTCAATTATTTTGTCGTGTTTAATTGCGAAATTGGAAAGAGCATTAGACAAGTAGTGATTCCGGTTCTGATAGCCACAGCCATTAGAATAAATTATAATCGGTAATACTATTGCCTATTAATAACACTGGGTAACAACCAAAAAAAAGTCATGGGTTTCTCAGCTGATTTAGACTAATTTTGGTGTTCTGAGTCCGAATATCACATTGATTTTGCTGTATCAGGTCAACTTTTTGAGATACAGCCATAGGCCTAAATGACCATTTTTCCCTGAAATGTAAGCCCTGAAATAAATTCCTAATTTAATAATACGCTAACTTAGTAACCCTAATTCATCTTTTGCTATTAAATGATAACGTCATTATCCGGCAACTCTGTCATTGTATATATAGTAGTATGTAAGTCTAATTAAGTATGTAATCAATAAAAGAGTTCAGTTGCTTATCATCTTCAATCGTCAACACTTGTGTTTCTCTTCGTCCGATCTCTATCCACACATAAGTATACACACACACAAGAAACAAATTTAACAAACAGTGAACAAACATAACAAAAACAAAAGAAGCCTTTAAGATTGTAACAGTTAATCATTCCAATAGGTGCCTTTTATTCTTATTATTGTATAAAATTTATTCTATTTTTTATTGTCTGACAGTACACTGCATATTTCTATCTATTTCAGATTGATATGGCTTCTGCGCGACGTTCATGCATGAATAATCCTGACGTTTTCTGCTACATCTGCGGAGAATACACGCTTTCAGTGGACAGGAAGAACATCACGGGATTTGTGAAGAACGCCTACCAGGCTTACTTTAAAGTCAAGCTGGGTGACCAAGATAAGCCCTGGGCACCGCACACGGTCTGCAAGAACTGCGTGGAATACCTCAGGCGGTGGACGAAGGGCACGAAAACTTCACTGAAGTTTGGGATTCCGATGGTTTGGAGGGAGCCCTTAGACCATGCATCGGATTGTTACTTCTGCGCTATCAATACTACTGGCATCAACCGGAAGAATCGGCACAGCCTCCAGTACCCCGACCTTCCATCTGCCCGCCGTCCAGTTGCTCACTGCGAAGAAATTCCTGTACCAGCGTTCACAGAGCTTCCTGACATCCACGACGAGGCCACCACTGCAGACGAGGGAGGATATATAACAGACGAGGAGTATGAAGCACAAGATGGTCGGCAGCCCTTTTCACAATATGAGCTTAATGATCTTGTTCGGGATCTCAGCTTGTCGAAGACTTCATCCGAGCTGTTGGCCTCCAGACTGAAACAGAAAAATCTACTTGGCGAGGACGCGCGTATCACTTTCTTTCGTAGAAGGCATGAGGACTACATGGGCTACTTCTGCCAGGAGGAAGACCTAGTGTACTGCCGAGATGTCGCCGGTCTTCTTGTTAAACTCGGGGCTCCTACATACGATCCGAGAGATTGGCGACTCTTTATTGACAGCTGCAAGCGCTCTTTGAAGTGTGTGCTCCTCCACAACGGGAACAAGTTCGCCTCAATCCCTCTTGCTCACTCCACAACTCTCGTAGAGAAATATGAAGCAGTGAAGTACGTGCTCGACAAAATCCAATATGAGCAGCACCAATGGTTCATCTGCGTCGACCTCAAGATGGTGAACTTTCTACTTGGTCAGCAGTCCGGGTTCACGAAATACCCATGCTTTATATGTAAGTGGGACAGTCGAGACAGAGCCCAGCACTATGTAAAGAAAGTGTGGCCGCCACGAGAGCAGTTAGTACCTGGTGCGGGAAACATCATAAACGAACCTCTTGTTGACCGGGAGAAGATATTGATCCCACCGCTACACTTGAAGCTTGGGTTAATGAAACAGTTCACGCGTGCTCTGGACAAGGATGGGAGGTGCTTCAACTACCTGTGCCGAGCCTTTCCGCGACTGACCATTGAGAAGCTGAAGGCCGGCATTTTCGATGGGCCACAGATACGGCAGCTCATAAATGACACAGAGTTCGAAAAGTCCATGAACACGTTACAGTGCGCCGCGTGGAAATCGTTTGTGCAGGTGGTGAAGAACTTCCTGGGGAACACGAAGGCAGCAAACCACGCCAGACTCATCAGTAGCATGATAGGGCCTTTCAAAAGCTCGGGTGTTTGATGAGTATAAAGATGCACTTCCTGTTCTCACACATGGAGAAGTTTCCTGAAAACCTTGGGGCGATGAGCGACGAGCAGGGAGAAAGGTTCCATCAGGACATGCGCCAAATGGAGGATAGGTACCAGGGGAGGTGGGACGCAGTCATGATGGCGGACTACTGCTGGATGCTGAAGAGAGACAACCCAGCAGCTGCTCACAAACGGGAATCGAAGAAACGCCGATTTATGCCGTGAACTTTGAACTTTTGTGTCACGTAACGCTCATTGTTATACTAATATTATGATAAATATGCTTATTTAATTTGATGGAGTAAATAAAAACTTAATAAATTTGCATACGTTGACTTTAATTTCTTGAGGAAAACGGAAAAAATCTTCCGGGGTTTCTCAGCAGATGATCCAAAGAAATGTTTTTTACGAAAAATCGATTTTTAAAAATTTCTGTAGCAAAATCCTGACCTGATAGAACAAAACCAAGGTCATTTTCGGACTCAGGGCATCTAAATTAGTCTAATTCAGCTGGAAAACCCTAGACTTTTTAAAAAAAAAATTGTTTTGTTGCTCAGTGTAATAATAGGTAATACTATTGCCTATTATTATTAATAGGCAATACGTTGTTAGGTGGTGCAAAATTATGGAAATAAATGTGGAGGCTGAAAGATCCCCGTTAGTTTCATTCCACCAGCATTGGTGTGAAGCTAAGTTATATACAGTGAAACTATGAGCTCGCAAACGTTGCTGGAAGTATACAGCCGAAGCATTAATATTGGAGCAGAGTTTAACCGCTTGTGCATCCATTGTAAAGACATAGCACTGATTTTGTTGAGCAGCAATTTTGTCCCTTTGCTTTCTTCCTGAGCTAGTTGTTTTCTCGAAATATATTCGTTGTATTCCTCAGCTCTTATTTGTTTTGTTTTGAAACCAACACACAAATTGCATTCGTCTTTACGTGGCATAAATAATGCAAAGTTCTGTTCTGCAAAATATTTAGAAAATGTAAATATTGACACATAATGAACCTTCTTCTCCAAACATTTTGTTTTATAATCTCTGTACATTTCAGCTTTAGTTTTGAATGTTGCTGCGATATATATTTTACTACTGTCTTTACGACAATAGTGGCTTTCCATCTTTTCTAATTTTTGAAAATAATCTTTTAGATGTTCATCCCAGGCACAGGAGGTTCAAATAAGTGGTAGTGCAATCGGTGGATGAACCACCCAATAATCAATCATTCTCTTGGATATAGCAAGAGTTGAAAGAAACATTTTTCGAAAAACTTTCAACAATGTTTTCTTATGAGGTAATTTAAAAACACAACTGTTTTTTCTCCTGTTAGAATCTGGAATTGTTTTTCTCTTTGTGTCTGTCGCTGTAACATAGCTTTTCAAAAACACTCGCTTGGACTCCCAACTCATGTTCCAAAATTCTTTAAATATTAAATTTCTTTCAACCTCATTAAATGATTAACGGAAATTTTTTTTATATGCTGGTGATATACATGTTGGCCCAATCTGCCTTTTAGATTTTAGTAATGTTTGTTTCCATCCATCAGCTGTGTCGAAGCCCAAGTATCCTTTTCCCCTCATTCGCTTAACATAATTTTTTTTTTTCGTTTTTTTTATGTGGACTGACTACTTGTTGGGCCGTGTGTTCATCATCAGAATCTAGGTTAAAGTTTTTGTGAATAGTCATAAAAAAAAGACACAGTTTCGATAGTATCGTAAGTATAGACGTAGAATTCCTTTTTATATGTACAATAAGAGAGAAAAATTCTGTTTTTTTTCATGTACATTCTTCAAAACTTTTTTAAAGTATTTGATCTTCTAAATTAAAATTATGTTGTTGTTGTCCTTCTTTAAACTTACCTGATATAAAAAGCTCACAAATAAATTCGTGTTAAAATTTGTTTTGTTTTATAAAAAGTTTTCGTTTGATATTTACGGTGATGAATTTGTTGTTCTTTTTCATTTGTTTTGTTGGTTAAAGCTAAATATAATTCAAAGTTATGTTTAATTAATGAAACTAAATATGGTAAATTTGAATTATTTATTTTTCCTGTAGTAAAGAGCATATACATATACGTATATTTTAAGAGTAATTTAAAATTAAAATTTTAGTTAACAAAATAAATATTTAATATGGAAAGAATATAAAAATAAGCATAATAAAAATAATTCGAATTTATTATGGTATTTAAAAAATAAATTTAGTTTTTAAAGCACAACGCATGCTTAGTAACGCATGCGCAAATTTGCGTAGTAGTATACATAAATGCTGAAAATAAACATTCGTTTTATTCGTACTGGCCAACTCGGAGAGGAATGAAGTAGAAAGTAGAGAAAAGCGAGCTAGTTGTCAAAATCAGCTGTTCATGTCGAGTAAAAATTAAGAACATCTAAAAAAATTTCAGCTAACTGAACCAACAAGATCTCTTTGTCTCGCTTTTCACTCGGCAATAATTGCCTTTGCCACAAGCAGTTTGTGGATTATTCGCCCGCATGAGGGGGCTTACGAAAGTCCCCTTAAAGCCCGAGTAGCCAACAAACTACTTGCGGCGAAAGCAATTATTGCTCATAGAATTGCCGAGTGAAAATCGGCTCTTTGCAGCACATGCAGAACCAAAACAACAATATCAGCAGCTAGTAGCAACGTTGCCAGTTATGTTGGAAAAATTCCATTCGTGGTAATTTTGAATTGCCCTTAGGAATTTTTGTGTCTGGGAATTCCTATTAAATTTTTAAATTCAGCGTGGTACATTTTTAATTGGCGTTTAAATTCAGCGGGGTATTATTTAAATTTCCGTGGGAGTTTGGTAATATTCTTTTTACATTTTTTTCCTTTTTTTTTAAGCAAAGTTTCTTTGTGGTATTTCTAAATGTTTTTTAAATTGCTTGTGCATATGGGACTTATTGTGATATTTTTAATACGAATGAGATTTTTGTGGCAATTTTAAAAGCATATGGAATTTGTGGTGGTATTTTTAAAACACGTGGTATTTTTGTGGTAATTTTTAATGATCTGAGATTTTTTTTTTGATATTTTTTATTGCGGTAGAAACTTATTTGCTTATCTTTTCAATGGTAATTTTTGTTGTATTTAATTAATGTTATTGTGAAAAAGGTAACTTTTTGACGGAATTGTTTTAAATTTTAACTGGCAACCTTGACTAGTAGTAGTACATTTCTTTATAGCCACATACTGGCTCCCTAGCTACATGCATCTGTATTCTCTATTGCATTACAACCCAACAAGCCATGAATGTTACTGTGCCAGCTAAACGGTACTTAAAACGGCAGCGTCTGATTTGCTGGTATGAAAACGACATATTTTTGTACCTTTAAACCGTTCTCTATATAATTGTAAAGTCCTTTTTTATATTTATCAAGAATCGAATTGAAATTTATGTCATATTCGCTTGATGTGTCGTTTTTTCTTGTCATTTTCCCTCTCTTTTTCTCCCGTTCGCCAAAAAATACTGAATTTATGTTTTACATACATATAATAAAAAACAACAACAACAAAAGCAACACAACAACGAACGACGTCATTACGAACCAAACAAGCAAGCACAACAACAATAAGAACCTTAAAAACAGCAAAAGCATCTACTGCAGCTAAGCAGCTTGTGCATTTCTCATACGAATATATGAATTTTTCATCTTCTTAGATTTTGCTATTTTATTAGATATTCGTTTTCTTCCCACTAAAACTGATATTTTGGCATTTTTTTTTCTTTCTACTATGAATATTAAAGGCTGTAGGTATACCCCAAAGTGTCAAATATCACTTTGAAAAAATTCGTGAAAATGACCCCCATACAAACCGCGCTGTAAGACGTAATTCTACGTCAAAAATTAGAATATGGGAAGATAAGAAATTTCAGTGCTACTGAAACAACACTAATGAACAGAGGCAAGCTATGAAAATTTTAACTCTAAGTTAGTAAAGTATCTATCCAAAGATTTACTCAAGCTTACCAAAGCAGACCTAAGAATTCTCACCAGATTCTTCACAAGTCACTCTTCACTCAGATACCAACTTAAAAAGACTATACGAGGAGGAAGAAGAAACCCCTGAACATATTCTATGTGAATGTCCGGTAATCCATAGCCTAAAGGCTGGATTACCCAAGCGTAAGGTAACGTAGCGCGACGTTGCCAATTGTCAAGCTGAAATCTGTTTAATGATAAATGTGTGCAAGTCGTTACCGAAATCGTAACGTGGCGTGACGCAGCGTAGAAGTCTGTAGAAAATAGATTTCTACGCAACGTTACGATTTTTGACAGTTCGACAGCTGTGTTACAAGCAAAAAAATTTGTTTAACTTCACATTATTGTAAATTTTAATACTATATAAGAAAGAATGCAATCTTTTATTGACGAGGAGAAGTAAATAAGCCTACAAGAATTAAATGAGTGCCCTGCACTTCGCCGCCTGCACTACGTTGGATTACGATTTCGGTAATCGCTTATCCTCGAGGCAACGTCGCACTACGCTGCATCCCGCTGCGCCACCTCACGCTACGCTTGGGTAATCAAGCCTTAAGACGCCTTCATTTTGGAGCGGAAGTAGTGCCCCCGTCAACAATTTGGAACACTAAGCCAGAGACAGTGCTAAAATATGTAAAAAGCCTAAAATTGGAGTGTTAATTGAGGGCATGCACAATAGATCCTATGGGTCGCGGTGCACATGGGCCCACTATAAACTAACTAACTAGAAAGAAGACAAAATAAATAATTAGAAAAAAGAGGTAATAGATAGGTAGATGTTTGGAAAGTATAACATAACTAAAGCCTGCAATTTCGGGTTGTTTTGGTGATCCCGGCATTTTCAGGATTGAAAATTTCAATCCCGGTATCCCGAATCTGATCAAATTTTTAAATAAGTTTCAGTATTACAATAATTATTTTTTCTTAAAAAAAAAAATAAATAAAAATGTATTCAAAATTTTATTGGTCGGAGACCGTTGCTTTGTAATTGTAATCGGTTTTTGTAATCTTTTTTAAAATATAATTGATTATTCCTTTCTTCACTGAAATTTTGTGTGAAAATTCTTGTATTCTAAAACGAATATCTGCAAAATGTTGTTGATCCACACTTAAAACCATTAGAAAGAATTTTTGTACTATATGTTCAAATACATTTTGCCTGGGTTGAATATTTTTCTGTTAGAGTCTATAATTAGTATTTTGCAAGCAATCCCGCCAGATTAATATTAAGAGTAAATTCCATAGAACTCGCCTTATCAGCTGTTGACTGGCGCCAGCCACTTTTAATCTGCATCAACAACAACAACAGAAAAAAGCAACAACAAACACTACTTAACATTGTTTTCTTGAAACAAAACAAGTTGTAATCGTTTGATGATAGCAGCAGCAGCAGCAGCAGCAGCAGCAACAAGTAGCTTATCATCATCGCACTTGCACTTTTAGCTAGCTGGGGCCATCGGGACGTATGCGCAACATTTATTTTTTCAAATTTAAACAAAATTACTGCAATGAAAGTGCGGATGTGACTGCTTGTTGTTGTTTTTGTCGTGAATTTTATTGAAATAAGTTGAGATTATATTTCGATCTTTGTTGTTGTTTATTTCGTGTTGTTGACTCAGCTGTTGCTTGCGTCATCAGCACAATTGCGGTGACAAGTTCAAGAAGCTGCAATACCAGAACACAAGGTCTAGCATTTATTTGAGCGACAGATTTTGTTTGTTTTGAATTGTGTTTACATACTGTTGTTTGTCAAAATTTTGCATCCCTGTGTATGCGCGTATGTGTGAATATTTCTTTAATTATGTGCGAGTATCTCTTTAAAATCGCAGCGCAAAAGCAAACACCACATTCATTGCTTAGCTTTTAACGCACACCTGATCAAACTTAACAAAACGCAAATAACACACAAATAGCAACAACAACAACAACAACAACAACAATAATATCCACCTAAAAGAGATGCGCGTTCATTTAAATAATTTTTTATTGTTGACTGTTTTGTTGTTTGCTCAACAATTTTGCGAAATCAGAACAGCAACGGAGCAAAAAAAAAAACAAACCATAAAAAATTTAAATATTTGTTTAAATGTACAAATAAATGAGTGATGAACTTTGCCGCTGAATGACAAGCATTGAAATTGCTAAGATTTAACAGATGTTGCTGGTATTGCTCTTGAAATGTTTGTAAATAACATTTAATGTTTTCAATATAAGAGAACAATTTTTGTCCGACGAATTTTCGAAGGTGATGGCAGTCAAATAATGTAAATTTTTTTAAATATTTTTATATGTTATTGTAAGATGTTTTGATATTATTTAATTATGAAATTCTGTCTTATTTTCAGCAGTTCCATTTTAAACGTATCGGAAACATAAAATTTACGGAATGACCATATTCGATTTGTGTCAAATTTTGCATGGCGCGTCACTGACGGAAATAAACAATTCCATTTGAAGGAAAGCAGTTTAGCTTGACTTTTGGCGGAGTTACGGAATGCATGAAATTCATAAAGATCGTCAAAAACGAAAAAAAAAATCGATTTTTACGAAAATTTTTATCTCAAATACTTTTTAACCGAATGTTAAGGATGTAGTCTAGTTGGTCACTTTCGAAATTTTTTTACATGTTTTAAATTAACCGTATCACCTTAAAGTTCGTCTTTATTGGGTTAAGACAATACATGTAAAAAAATAAAAAATGGTATTTTTTATTTTGTTTTCTTTTATTTTGTTTTGGAGCACCGCTCTGCTTTTATATGTACCGCTTGTACAAATTTGTCGGTGATGACATTGTAATGTAGTACTGTAAGCAGGGTGTGACAAAGTCTTCTTTGTGCTCAAACTCTTTTCTTTTCATTGTTCAAGCAACAGTTTGACTTTATTCGTCTGCGTAGATACATCTTGTTTTCTAGCATTTTAGCAAATTTTGCAGTGAAGTGTGTTTGTGATACCTGATGATTATCTATGTGTTTAATCCAGAACAAAGTTTTTTTTTACAAAATAACTAAATGTTATTAAATATAAATTCTGAAATACTCGATAAAAGGTAATAAATTGTTTCATTTAATTGCAAAAATCATTGTGAAAATAATTTGTGGCGTCATTTGCTTTTGTTGCTTCTTTTTGGTGTTTTCTCTTTAATTTTCGTTGTGTTTTTGGCGTAGAGAGGATTGTCGTTCAATTTATCTGTGTTCTCTCCAATTTTGTGCGTCATTTTTTTGTTTTCTCTTATCTTTTGCATACTTACTCACATTGTCGCTTACTGTGTAAGGTAGATGTCATCAGTGTTTTAGCGGCCATGTCCAAACAAATTTAGCTGTGAATTGTAAACAGACTTCGGAGGCCCCGCAGATACATTATATGTAAGAAATAATTAGTTAGAGTAACATCGGGTATTGTGATATAGTTGGGTAATGTGATATACCTTCATATTTTGTTAAATACACAAATTTTGACTAGAATATACATGTAAACATAAGGTGTATACGGAAAAAGGCACATGCTGCTGTTTTGTGCGCACTCTGATTCGCTGTGTTTGTTCTTATTGTTGGGAAATCGTTTCGTTGGTGGAGTCGATATTTTTTTGAGTGCGCTCTGTGAGTAAGATATGATAAAACTGAAGCAGATTGGAAATCTTGAATACATAAATTTATTAGTATTTGAATACAGGTGTATTTGAATAAATGAGTTGAGTTCTTTATTTTCTGAAGTGTATTTTTATAAAAATAACCAGATTGTTTAGAAAACCGAATTCGACTATTGTGATATAGTCAAAGTTGGGTAATGTGATATACCCCTCTGAGTAATCAATTATAAATTATTGTTATAATAAATTGCAGATATTGCCAAACAAAGGAAAGATACGTAAGACGGATACAGAAGGAAGGAGAAAGGCTATTACGGCAGTCAGCAAATGGTCTTACTGTTGGCATCAAAGACATTTGTAGTTCTATTTTAAACGCTATAAAGAGCAGCTAGCCGTGATAAACAGTGATAATCATCGATTTAAGCTATTTTATTGTTAAGTTTTTATTTGCGTATTCGTTGCTTTTGTTTATATATTTTCCCCGTGTGATATGGTATGTCACATTATCCAAACGTGTCATATCACCTTACGTGCCAAACTCATTAGGAGGGGCCACATGGCTTTTTTCCATTGTGTTGAAAAATCTCTAAATTGGGTAACGTTTTAGAGTTTTGAAGTCGTAATATACTGCACAATGCATCAAAGTACTATCCTTTGTAATGCGGTATAAACTAACTTAAGAAAATTACGAGTAACTATAGAAATAAAAATACCTATATCACATTACCCGAAATTACTCTACATAATGTGTCCATTTACCACTGGGCTGGAGCTTATTGAAACTCTCGCAACACAAACGCGTCAAAAGACAACGAATAAGAGCCCGAACAGAACCAAAGCGGTTGTCGGTTGTCGGATTCGCCGTGCAACAAAATACATGAAAATATATGAAGCCGCCAAAAATGAAACAGCCGTAGAAATGCGCGACGGGAAAACGCCAGAATAGAATCTATTCTAATTTTTCTGGCGGATCTCTCTTTGAATGACTTAAATATTGCCATATTTTTTCTAAAGTTTGGGTACTTTTAGTGTTATTTTCTTAGTTTTTACTATGATCTGACATTCTGTTTTTGTGCCTGTGTTGCATTCATGTGAATTCAAAGCATAATATAAAATAATTTGTATCATTCCCCATATGAAATGTAACCCTGATCCGACAACCGCCACCGCTCCAATTCTGGACGGGTTCTAAGCGGATTTCGCCGAGAGAGGCCCGCTACCCGACATCAGCTTTGGTTCTGTTCGGCCCAGTAATTTTGGAGTAAAGTCGTAACTTTAAATTTTCACTTCAATTTTATATTATAGTATAAATATAGATATATAAATATAATTAAATTAGTGAGAGTTGCAAATTGTCAACGCTAACATTGGCAACAAAAAAATTGGGCGTCAACAGTTGCAGGGCGCAGCTGCACATGCACTTTTCTGTGCTATGTGTGTGTGTGTAATTGTATGTATCGCTGTTTTTATACATATGTCAACATAAGTCACCAAACCCGCTGACAAGCCATCAATTGTCATTCAAGCATTTCGGTTTTTTGTTAAAATTTATTTTTCGTTAACTCATTTAATATTTCTTTTTGTTTCTACTCCATGTCTTTGGGCCATATTTGCGATCAGTGATCGTGCGGAATTTCATCAAATGTCACACAAGCTGAGGGCGCAACAGTCACCAAAAGATCTTGTGCAGCGCACATGATCACAAGCAGTTTCAGTCAGGATCGGCTAGCTTGACATTAAACAAACACACACACACACACAGACTCACGTGGGCGGCCGACTTCATTGTTGATATTGTTGGTAAAGCTCTGCAAAAACGAGGACCACAAAATATACACAGATATTTGCAGAGGTTGGGTCAACAAAGGGTGCGACCGAGCGATCGATCGATCGTTTGCGGCACATAAACAGCTGTCCGCATTATTATCTTTCAAGTGTGGGTTAGGAGGAGGCATGTGAAGTTAAAGGGGAGTGGCAGTTCAGTTAGTGCACGACTTTTATAGTTTTTGACTTTTGGTCATTTAGCGTAGCAAAACGTTTTATAAAAACTTTGCAAATAAAGCAAATAAAATAATGATTGATTAAATAACTGAATGGTAATTTTTTTCGCCCAAATATAAAGAGTTGTCAAATTAAGTTGTTTGCAAGTTATAAACAACAAAAAGTGACAGCTTTCTGGGGTAGGGCAGCCCCTTAGGTAAAAATATTTTTTAGTTTGATTATTATTCAACAGCTATGAATAACTTACATAGCTGTTATAGAATAACTATCTCATAAATGCTGATCATTCGCATGTACGATCGCTTTCTTTTTGTTTATTTGCATAAAAAAAATTATACCGTTTTCTTACCATTTCACCCAAAAAGGAAGCCGCCAAAGTCATCGATTCACAATTGGCCATTTATTTGTATTCATGTGTATTTTATGTGCTCGTTTTTAATGGCGGCAAATAAACTTCCGTCTCTTTGTTTGATCCGCCTGCGATCGATCGAATGCTGCCGACTCCAGTCATGAGTACATTTGTCAAAGCCGCGTTGTGACGTTCGCAGTCGTCGTCGTACGCGATTTTAATGCATAAATCAGTCGCAGCGTCACACAATCTTGAGCCGGTGATTTTTTATGTGAGCGAATTTAAGCGCATTTGAATGAATGAATGCGCATAATTTATGATGACGCTATAATGGGCATTTGATTTAGGGCCTCAAAAGCGGATTGGAATTAGCAGTTAGGGAATCATGTTGCCAGCACGCGTCAGTGCTTGGCAATGCAATAATATTTAAGTTTAATTGCATTTTGATCGTAGAAAAGTTCACATCGAAACTCGACTAAAGCATTTTAAAGTAAAATTGTGGTACGTACATTGCCATAGCGGAATTTTTTGTCGACAGAATCACTGTCGAGTCAACCTTCCGTTGTGACCTGAGACAAAAATACTATTTTAGAACTATTGCTTTTTCCATACCAATTTTTAAAGCAACAAATCAGTCTATTATCAATAACACGGGTCAGCACAAAATCTGACCTTGACATCAAAGTATGAATATTCGGTAGGTTGGATCATAGTTTTAATTTTTAGATCAAAATTAAATCCACTCTAAGGCTGGCCGCATAGTAAGCGCCGAAGCAGGCAGGCAGGCAGGCAGGCACAGACAGCAACCCGCTCCACAAATAACCACCGCAGAGTGAATGCGAGAAGCAGATCAGATCAGAGCGACATAGTTTGTTATTGTTTTGTTTTTTTTTCGCATTTCTTCTGTTATGAATGCTTCTCCACGAAAAAACATTTAACGTGGATTCACTGATAACCTTCAGCATGTTTTCAGCATGAAGTTTGTGCGCTTTACGCTCAGAGGGAAAACTTGCCGCACGCTCTTCAACTTGATTAACATTATTTTAATTCACACATAAACTTGCTGAAATTAGTCAGTGAATTCATCTTTACCAACAACAACAGCAACGCAAAAACACACACTTGCGCATGCGCACAACACAAAAAAACACTCACTCAAAGCATTGCTGTACCAAACAACACAAAGCAAGGAACAAGTTGATACTTTTGTTGTTTGTTTTTGGTTTCCTCTTCTTCAGCTTCTATGTCAACACCCATAACTTTGTCTATATAAAGTTATCCAAAATAAATTTGTCTATGATTATCTAACAAAGGACTCAAATTTCGCAAGAATTGAGAAACAAAATTTTTTTATTTTGCTTTTACTGACTTCATGTCAATCAGTTTTGTTGTGCTTATTGAAAAACCAAAAAAAGAAGAGTAAATTGCACGAATTTGTCAACAAAAATAAAACACAAGTTTCAATCTATCATATGCGCCGACTCAGCCGCTGCTGTTGTTTGTATGTGTGTTTCGACGAATTTATTCTGTTGTTGCTGTTTTTTTGTTTTGATTCTATTTTCACTCCAAAGATGATGAAAATAAAATCAAAACAGTCCTTTGAGTTCTGATTCCACAAAATGTGTATTAAATGCGAACAACAACGCATTAAAAGAATTATTTTTCATCTGTTTTACATGTCCAACAATTGGTAATTCCATCAACCCATAATTTTCGTTGTTTCAGTTATGCACAATTTATCACCAACAACAACAACAGCATAGATGCACAAGAACAAAAACAATCTTCACACTCGTTGCTATGTTGTGTTTGCATGGTGTTGTTTTTGTGTGTTTATCATAATATATACACATGCGCTGATGCTTATTATGTTTGTGAGTGTGTTTCGTCCAACGAAAAAATAATAAACGTAAAATGCATCTAATATAAATTCTTCGTTGCGTTAAAACTGCGTTTAAAAAAATTACCCATCAATTTTTAACAAAAATTAGACAAACACGCAAAATCAGCTGCGAGAAACCAGGACAAAACTCTTTTCTCGCTGTACCTGCTTTGGTCTGCCTGCCGTCACTAAGGCTGCCTAAGTCAACCTAAGGCTGCCCGCTGAGTAAACGCCGAAGCAGGCAGGCAGGCAGACAGGCAGACAGGCAGGCACCAGTGCGAGAAAAGTGGCTTCATACAGTTTCATATAAATCTGCTCGAAGTCCACATAGTGACGGCAGGCAGACCAAAGCAGGTACAGCGAGAAAAGTGTTTTGACCTGGTTTCTCGCAGCTGATTTTGCGTGTTTGTCTAAGTTTTGTTAAAATTGAAGATGTATAATTTTTTTAAACGCAGTTTTATCAAGGAAGAATTTATATTAGAAGCATTTTATGTTTATTATTTTTTCGTTGGACGAAACACACACAAGCATAATAAACATCAGCGCACGTGTATATGTTATGATAAACACACAAAAACAACACCATGTAAACACAACATAGCAACGAGTGTGAAGATTGTTTTTGTTATTGTGCATCTATGTTGTTGTTGGTGATAAATTTTGCATAACTGAAATAACGAAAATTATGGATTTATGAAATTACCATTTGTTGGACATGTAAAATAGATGAAAAATAATCCTTTTAATTAGTTGTTGTTTGCATTTAATAGACTTTTTGTGGAATCCGAACAAAACTGTGGACTGTTTTGATTTTGTTTTCATCATCTTTTGAGTGAAAAAAAGAATAAAAACAAAAAACAGCAACAACAGAATAGATTCGTTGAAACACATATACAAACAACAGCAGCGGCTGAGTCGGCGCACAAGATAGAGTGAAAGTTGTGTTTTGTTTTTGTTGACACATGCAATAGAATGAATTCTGAAAGACTTTTTTCTTCCCATAACAATATAAATTGCTGCATTGGAAATTAAAAAACATTTCGTCAGACGAATCCATTTTTTCTTAATTTTTTAAGTATGTAAATCAATAAGTAATAAGAATTAAATAAATGTATAGGTTAGCCAAACAAAACAAGCAAAGTGAAAAAATATCAACAATAGATACCCAATGTGCACAAAAACGGATGCAGATCCGTTACGAACCCGTTACGAGTCCGTCAGTACGCACTGCGCTTTCTTATGTTTTGACGGACCCGTTACGAACCCGTTACGAATCCGCCAAAAGAGTCTGAAACGCATTCGTATATAAAGTCCGAAACGGATTCGTTCCTGAAGTCCGTTCTGAGTCCGAGGCGGATCCAAAAAAAAGAAACAAGCAATTCGTATTTTTGAGAGGAATCTTATGTTTCGGCGAACCCGTTACGAATCCTTCAAAAAAATTTCCACAACGTTAACATAAAAGACAGTCTTAAATTTGTTTTACAATTTCTTATTTTATTTTCAGTAGATTAGGGATACGAAATACAATTGTGTACTCATTTTTGTTGTTATTTTTATTTTTATTATACATTGATATAATTTTAAATTTCCTTCTTTAAAATGTAATATGTAGAATGTAAGAACTGAATTAGCCAAAAAATAAAAAAATGTTGAACATACATAAACATTATTGTCCCTTTTTGAATAAGAGCTATTTTTAAAAAACGAGTCCGTTGTGAGTTCGCATTATTTAAAAAAAGAGTCTGAAACGGATTCGTATGTGAAGTCCGAAATGGGTTCGTATCTGAAGTCCGAAACGGATTCGTATCTGAAGTCCGAAACGGATTCGTATCTGAAGTCCGAAACGGATTCGTAACTGAAGTCCGTAACGGAGAGAGGGATTTCATACGAAAAAGGATCCGTTCCGGATGCGAAACGCAATCCGTTTCGGACAAAATGTACGAAGAAGTGAGTTCGTTACGGATTCGTAACGGATCCGTTTGGCACACTGGGTATTTATTGCTGCCCGCAATATAAGCATATTTATGCCCGCTTTTCTGCACTCAACACAAATTTCGAGGAATCCAAAAACAAATAACAAAAGTATCAACTTGTTCTTTGCTTTGTGTTGTTTGGTACTGCAATGCTTTCAATAAAAAAAGAATTAAAAAGACACATTTAATAACAATAACAAAACCTATAAATCAATCTTGGATCATTGATGCGCAAGTGTGTGTTTTGCGTTGCTGTTGTTGTTGGTAAAGCTGAATTCACTGACTACTTTCAGCAAGTTTTTGTGTGAATTTAAATAATGTTAATTAAGCTGGATACACTGGTTTCATAACAAAATAAATGCGAAAAAAACAAAACAATAACAAACTATGTCGCACTGACCTGATCTGCTTCTCGCATTCACTCTGCGGTGGTTATTTGTGGAGCGGGTTGCAGTCTGCGCCTGCCTGCCTGCCTGCTTCAGCGTTTACTCAGCGGACAGCCTAACAAAATATTCTTGAAGAGAAATCTTTATACGCCTCGTTTTGTGATTTGCTTGAGTGAAATCTCAAAAACTTCACGGATGAACTTTAGTGTATGGAACGATTTTGTTTTCTAATAAGACTTTATAGTTAAAGAAAAAGTCATTTATAAATTTTTTTTGTTTGGTTGAGCGGGGCGCACTAAGTTTTGATTTTAGGCATATGGTTTCTGGATAAAATTTTCTCATTATTTATAACAAGTTTCATGATGAAATAAATTTAACTAGTCTAATACTTATAATAAACTATGTACCTGTTTTTCTATATATTCGCAATTTTTAACGAAATGCACGTCATTTTAATAGGCATTAATACAATTTACTTTCATTTACATTTAAAGTTTTTATCAAAACATTGCTTAATAACAATTTTACAATGCTAAAAAACCACACAAATAAAATCATAAAGTCACGGTAATCAGCGGTAATCAAAAAATTATCTATAGAATAGCTTGCTGACTGTCCGAACAGACTGCTAGATTGCGCGCATGCGCCACATAACTTCCGCTCAAACGTCGTCTTTGAACGTCAAACTCCCTGTCTTGCTGTCTCTTTAGTCTATATGTCGAAATGTCTGTCAGCGAATAATGAATGCATTCGATCAGATGTCAGTCAGCTGTTGAGTAGCTAACGTGTTATTTTTGTGTGCCAACTGCATGTGAAGCTGATACCCGAACGTACGCCTTTGCAGCAGCAGTCTTTCAAAGTGAGCTCGACTCAATTAATATGGTAGAAAAATAAAAATAATAATTCTAAAAGTTGTTGAGGCTGTTGGTGGTAATGTTGTTGTTTTTGTTATGGATGGCGCTTAGAAGTTAATGACACCCAGTAGGTTTTATTGTTGTTATTGTGACATTATTGCATTTCAAAAACTATTCTGACTGTGCTGGTGGCAATTTTAGCTTTGTCAATGCATAAATATTAAATTATATTTTCAATCAGATACATTGTGACTGAAGTGTTTGAATGATAACGGAATAACATATGAGTAAGCAGACTCTTATATTTCCTCAAACCCAAATATTCGCAAAACATTCATATGAGGGTCTTGGTCAATATGCAAGATAATACAAGGGGCAAACAAGGGTCCAGTGATTCCATGATCTTCAAAGATTAGAGGCTAAAATGGCCTTACAAAAAAGCCAAAAAAAACTGAAGGACTGAAAATTAAATGCTAAAAAAATCCTGAATTTTTATATTAAATTTCAAGATTGCATTGAATTAAAAATAAAAAAGGTGCGGATTATGAAAATAAAAAAAAAAAATACATAACATGTGTAAGTAAAATTATACACCCAGAGAAAAACCGCATGGTAAAAATTAATATGAACATACTTGATTCTTTAAATAGTTAAATTTAATATGAAACACTATATTTTAACGTAAAACATATTTAAATAAATAATTGAATACGAATTCATTTTAAATTAAGCACTAAGACACTTTATTATAAGTACATCAAATTTAGTTTAAAGTGGAATAACTGAAATCAATATCTAAAAATTCATTTTGGCTTTGGAGAATAATTGAGTGAAATATTTGAACACTTTATTTCAA
This sequence comes from Dichetophora obliterata, assembly GCA_963920525.1. Taxonomy (NCBI): domain Eukaryota; kingdom Metazoa; phylum Arthropoda; class Insecta; order Diptera; family Sciomyzidae; genus Dichetophora; species Dichetophora obliterata. The sequence continues at coordinate 198,641,508 of OY986438.1, read as the reverse complement.
TTATTTATGCTTAAGTATGAAAGCCATTTGAATCAAGTCTTTTCATTGTTACGCAACAATCAAAGGGGATACACTTTACAATAAATATTTACTCTTTGAAGCTTAGTCATTGGCAAAAATAGCTACATCGAAGTGTGAACATTAAGATTTACTGCGTTTTTTCTCTGGGTGTAAAAAATCCTCTTCATCAAATAAATCGGATGAGCTAGAGTAAACACAAATATCACGTAAGTTAAATGTAGCTATTTACTTCAAAATCATGACAACATTTCTGTAGTGAACATCGAATACTAAGTAGAGAGTTAAGCGTATTGACTAGGGCGGGTTGATTTTTTTATTTGTAAATCGTATAGCAAAAACATAAACTACATACAATTCTAAGAAAACTCTCCGAAGAAACCATGTATCTAAAATAAAATCCTAATCCGCGCCTCTCGACTTGAAAATTTATATGCCCCCTTTTCTACACTCAAAATTTTTTTACATTAAAAAAATATTCACCCAAGTAAAAAAGTTTGTATATAATTTTATATTTAATATTTTTATAAGGAACATAGATAAACACGTCTTATTTTATAATGCAAATAAAAACAAACAAAAGAATTGTTTTCACTCAAACAATATTTCAGTAATTTTTTTACCATAAACAAATTTTGTGTCATTAAAACAAATAAGGTCTTTAATACATACAAAGAAGCAATTATAGAATACAAAGAAAACTTTACTTATTGGTTATATTTTAATTTTGTTAAGTCTTTTTTACTCTCCATTCTAGGTACTTTGGCACGACTTTCTATAGTTACTACTATTTGATCTATATTTCTATAGATAAAATAAACAGGATTAGAGGTCATGCTTTTTTCCTGTTTTAAGAAGTATGTTTTGCATATTTTATTCCAAAAAAAAAATTTTTTTAATTATTCTTTGTTTTTTGCAAAACGCAGTTTAGGTAAAACGTGTTCTAACTATTTTTCATATAGAACGCAAATGAGAGGAGATGCAAATTGGGGTTCAACTGCTTTTTTGATAATTGAATATTTTGATGAAAACAAAACCTGTATTGCATAAACTATAATATAATAAAACATAATAGCTATATTTAAAAAAAAAACATTTTTTAGCGAAAGAAGAGGAAAAAATTTCAAGTCGAGAGGCGCGGATTAGGGTCTGATTTTAGACCTATGGTTTCTTCGGAGAATTATCTTAGAATTTTATGTAGATTACGTTTTTGCTATACGATTTTTCAATTTTTTCATCCATACAAATCAACCCGCCCTAATATTGACTTTGATATGATAAGTTTTGTTAGGTGTTAAAATTTTCGCCAAAGCTTTCGCCTTTGAACTTCATTTGATGTTATTTTGCCTGCAATATACTTAGATTTTTCATGGCCAATAGGGGAAATATATCTGGCCTTGCTGACCAAAGAGAATTCTCCATAGAAAAAAAAAATATTTCTACTATATTTCTACTTCGTTTTCTAAATAAAATATATAAAAATCAATGTATTGATGCAAATCTTTATTTGTAATGGTAGTTCGGTTCCTACAACTCAATGTTTAAAAATTATTTCATTCAAATGTTGCCCACGACTAGCCCTTAAATCCATTCTGTGGGTTCAATTTTAAAATTTCAACAAAATTCAAGATCGGCGACAAATCGATTGTTCACGGTTTTCACGAACACTCTTCGCTACTGCAGCAATATTCTCAAAATTACGGGCTCCAAGCACTCTTGTTGAATGATGAATGTTTAATAGTGTAAAATTGGTTCGAAATTTGGTGATGGTTTGGACGCTCATAACGACCAAAATGATGTTGAAGAACTCTATAACATTCTCTAACTCATGACTGATTTTGGAAGTAAGTTTCCACAGTTAATAAACGTTGTTCAGGAGTAAGTCTATTAGATTGATTCGTATTGAATACTGCACACAAACGTCATATGGACAAACCATTTGACAAATAACAGCTGTCAAAACAACCCAGTTGAAAAAGGGGCCTCGTATTGGATCACTCTTTATTAAGACGGCTTTATAATTTTTTGTATAAATTATATGTAGACCATGTTTTCTCTATAAAGTTTTATTTTGTGGTCCACTGCCAAGCTGCCCAATATCTAATCTTGCTAAAAAGATCTCTGAAGACTCTTTGTCAGCAGAAGGAGTTTATGTTAAACAGCTGCTTAAGCTTTTAAGCTTCTTAAGGCTCATAATTCTTAACACCTCTGGAGTTAAGCGAGTCTCACTGAGTCTACCGTCTGACTGTTCAGAGGCAGTGGACTTGAGGCGCTGCCACCGATCGTTAATTTTTTTCAAATAAAAATTTACGACGACATTAAACAGTCGGAATTTTACAAAATATTATTGGTTTTCCTTTTAATATTTTGTTTATGAATATATTTTTTTATTGCTGGCTAATTATTTTTGCTGTTGGACAAACCGGCAAGATATGCAGTTCTACTTAATAAATATCTACAAATATATAGTATATAAAAACGAGCTATGATCCGTGTAATTGTGTGCAAATAGGTGGACGTCGTGTCTGTTTTTATTGTTGTTATTTTGTGAAATTTATGCACCGTTGCCTGTTTATGGGTAGTGCTTTTGTGCCAGTGTTGAAAATTGGTAAATAATTTTTGGTGTTGCTGTTTTATTTTTTTTTTTGCTTTAGCTAATTTTTGTCTTACAAATTTTACTGTTGTTGCATTTTTATTTTATAGCCACATTATTTTAAGGTAGCCAGCCTGCTAGCCAGTCAGCTAGCCAGCCAATGACTGCACCGGTTGCCATAATATTTTATATCCAAAATTTTGTTCGACTTTATCGCTCGTTTAAATATTGTTTATTTTTGCATAGCTTTAGAGCTGCATAGCATAGGAAAGAAAAAGTTCATTGATGAGGTTTTATTTTTATGCACTTGGTAATGAATTTTTTTTTTAATATGATCACCCGCTGTGGGGCGCTATTGGTAAATAATGTGACAGTGGATTCAATAAATCTTATAGCGCATATTAAGATTTTTATTTTATTAATTTTCTAGCGTTTTTCTCGGCTTTGTTTAAAATTGCATATGCATTTGTTACGATCGATTTTATTAATGCTTTTGTTAGATGTGAGGATTTATAGTATTGTGGAATTATTTTTGCTTGTTCTAGTTCAAGTTTTGAAAAATTGTTTTTTGAAGAGAAAATGACTCGTAACACCCTGTTTACAAGACGTTACGATGTTACACAAGCATGGGGCACAAGATAAAATGATGATAGACTTTTCTAACATTTCAATATTAATATCGAAAATGCTTAAAACTCAACATTTAAATAATTGAAAATTTAGCAATTGAGGGCGAATCTGCTACAGAAACAGGTTTTTCAATAATTTTTTACCAAAAACTGAGAGTATTTACAACATTGAATGAAATTACATATTGACATTGATGTTCAAATGTATACCTTAGGGTTTTTTTTTGCAATTTTTCTTAATATTTCTAGATTTTCTCAGTTTCAACACTTCCTTGTGACCCAGGGACTACACTGTACAGATCTCAATAAAATTGGCAAAAGTTTAAAAACGTCTTTTTTTTTATTTTAATTTTCCCATATGATTTGTATGGGAAAAAATTGATTTTGAAGGTTCATGGAAAATAGAAGCCCAAAAAAAATAAAATTTATTAAATAATATACGTGTGTACTACTTTTTTATCTTCTTTTTTAAAAAAAAAATTAATTAATATTCGGATATAATTCACTGATCTATAGCAATCTTCTCAAAGCAATTTAATGAAATTAATACAGGGTCCGCCAAATAACTTTTTTTTTTGAAAATTCAATAAAAAAAAAACTACTGGATATTTTCTCAAATTTCTTTTTTTATTTGAAAGTACAATTCTTCCGGTTAATAATGAAAAATAATTTTATTCAAATCGGCTGGCCATGCAGTAGCCTACACGATCGGTCCAATTTTTAAGCACATTATCGATTGTGTGCAGCTGTATTTCACCAATGGCTTCACGAATATTGTCCTTTAAACCGTCAATTGTCTCTGACTTGTCGGCGTAACACTAATCCTTGAGAGCAACCCACAAATAATAGTCCAACGGTGTCAAATCGCAGCTCCGAGGTGGCCAAACGACATCAGCTCTGCGGCTGATAATGCGATCTTCAAAAATAGGGCGCAAAACATCGAGTGTAGCTTCGGCTGTGTGGCACGTAGCGCCGTCTTGTTGAAACCAAATGTTGCCAATATCCTCCTCTTCAATTTTTGTGAACAAAAATTCGTTATACATGGCCCGATAACGATCGCCATTGACTGTAACGGCCACTCCTTGCTCATTTTCGAAGAAAAATGGCCCAATTATGCCTCTGGACCAAAATCTGCACCAATCAGTGACAGTGAGTTTTGGGTGCAACGGCTTTTCAATGTATGCGTGCGGATTTTCTGTGCCCCAAATGCGACAGTTTTGCTTGTTTACATACTTACCGGCCAAGATCAAAATGAGCTTCATCTGAAAAGAAAATTTTTTTGGCAAAATAGGCATCTTCTGTAAGTCGATCGCAGGCCCACTTGTCAGCGTTGTTGAAGCGTATACACAACCATATTCGTTCAGCGGAAAGATAAAACTAATTATCTGTCAAATCAGACATGAGCTAAGTGCTACCATTCACGAAATAAGCACTAGTTGAAAAAAAAAACGTTATATGGCGGACCCTGTACTTTTTCTCAAAAATCTTTTGTTAAATATTCATACTTTTTTATTATTCCAGTTACATTGTACATATGTCTTAAAATTCAGACTATGACTGTTTCAGGCCAATACTAAAAAATTTACATTTATAAGTTTTTTGGATAAAATCGTAAAACAAGTAGTTTTTTCACTTTTACTATCAAGTTTTATTAATTTTGGCGAATTGCATATAAATGTATTATGGATTAAAGTTTTTTTAATGGCCTTGTTATTTATTATGTTAATTTTATATGATTTAAATACAAATTCTAAATGTTTGATAGTTTAAATCATACTTGATTTTAATTAAAAATTCTAGTTGTTTGATAGTTTGAAATCGTTTATTGAGCTTAAGGTCAAAGTTAGAAAAATTAATTGTTCTAACGAATCTTTCCAAAAAAACAACAACAAAGTTTTTGTATTTTTTTGTAAAAGCTTTGTTGTTGTTGTTGTTTCTTTGGACCTTAAGCTCAATAAACGATTATAAACTATCAAACAACTAGAATTTGTATTTAAAATCAAGTATGATTTAAAGTATCAAACATTTAGAATTTGTATTTAAATCATTTAAAATCAACAGTATTATGGATTAGATACACATTCACAAAGGTGTAAGTCTAGACTTTAATATTAGCTATATAAATACTTTTTGAATTTTTAAACAGACTTCTTTGGTATTGCGAAAGATAGCTCCTTTATAAAACAATCTAATAAAAAGTTAAATTTTCAATAGCATTTTATTATGAACAGTACATTTAAGTTTTAAATTAAAAATACAGATTAAAAAACAAGCAATTTTATAAAAAATAGCAGTAAATTACATGTTTTTTTTTTATTTTATCAGAGTTCAGCCTTATACTAAAAATACTACTTGTTGTGCCATTTAATCCAAAAACTCAACATTAATTTTTTTTTATTTTATTTTATTTATTTAAAGGAACAATGTCGACATGTAAGACAGAGTCTTATAAATGCACTAAGTATGACATGATAACAACAGTTTTTAATACCATGAATGAAAATTAAAGCTAACTTAACAATGTATTATAAATGAATAAAATGTAGACTTAGCTGCTAATTATATTTTATTTAGATTAAAAGTGATAGACAAGAGATTTAAGAAAAGAATTTGAGAATTTCATGCTTAAAGATATGTTTATTTCGAATTATTTTGATTCCATAAGGCAACGTATTCCACAATCTGATGGCGTTCACAAAAAATAATCTATTGGAATTCAAATAATTATAAACTGGTATTTTAAGGTTGAAATTTCTATTAGATCTGCAGAATTGGAGTTTCACAAATAAGTAATTAGGTGTTTGTGAATATATTAAATTGTGTAAAAAAAATACAGTTTCTAGCATTTAAATAACTCAAAATATTACAGCCCAGAATTTTATTGCTCAAGTGACTGATGTGATCAAATTTTCTAAGGCCATAAACGTACCTCACAGCATTATTAAATACCAGCTCCAGCTTCATCCTGGACCTGGAATCAAGTTTACTGTACACGACATCTGAGTAGGAGATGATTGGCACTATGAGCTGTTGGACTAACTTCTTTCTAGTTTCAAGAGGAACAAATGACGCAGTCCACCTCAAGTTCCGCAACACATAGTAAACCTTACATACAACAGTATTGATATGGTTTTCGCAAGAGAGTGAAGAGTCAATGTGGTAACCAAGATTTTTTATCTTGTCAACAAAATTTAGTTGAACACTATTTAGATAAATGGCAGGTATATTATCGAACGAGACCTTAGATTTAAAAATCGGTAAGACATATGATTTCTGGGGGTTGAGCTTGAGCTTATTAGTTTGAGCCCATTCTGAAATTTTATTTAAGTCATCATTCATTTTAATACATAAGTCATCAACAAGGTTAAGAGGTCTAGACAAGTACAGTTGCAGATCATCAGCATATGCATGCATTGTAACATGCCTGCATTTGCTAAAAATATCATTAATAAACATAGAGAATAAAAGCGGACCAAGTACAGAGCCTTGAGGAACCCCACAATTTAAATTACGAAAAGCGGACCCACCCTCACTCTTTGAGTTCTTCCAACTAAGTAACTATATAACAGACGGACTGCCATGCTGGAAAACTTAAAATTATCTTCAAGTTTTTGGCACAATATAGAATGGTCAACAGAGTCAAAAGCCATAGAAAAATCTAGCAGGCAAAGAAGATTAATGTGACCCAAATCATATGTAATTCTAATGTCATCGAGAATTTTTAGCATAGCTGTAGCGCAGCTGTGGCCTGGTCTAAAACCAGACTGAAGTGGAGTCATAAAGTCATATTTTTTTATGTGCTCCGAGATTTGTGCAGCCATGAGAGACTCAACTACTTTTGATAGAGGTGAAAGTAGACTTACAGGACGAAAATCAGATGGTTCATGAGCGTTGGATTTTTTAGCTATGGGAACAATTTTTGCTGCTTTCCAAACATCAGGAAAGCAGGAGCTTGTGAAACAGTGATTTATAATGTGGGTTAATGAACTTAATATATGAGGTAAGATAATTTTAATGAATTTAATGGATATTCCATCTTCACCCAAGGCATTCGACTTTGTTCTATTAACGCAACTAGCAACATCACTCTCACCTACAGCAGCAAACTCCAAACTAAATAGATTTAGATTTACATGACTTAAAGATCTCTAGGCAACAGAGTATCAGTGGACGCAGAGGAAGCAATAAAATAATCATTTAAGATATTAGGATCAATGTGACAATCGTCAGATTTAACATTGCATACTCCAGCCTGTCTTAAGTTGTTCCAGAGTTTTTTAGAAGGCTGTGTAGAGTTTAACTTGTTAATGAAAAAAGCACGTTTTGCTAATTTTACAGCCAGGTTAGCTTCATTTCTTGCTCTCTTGTAATTATCCCAGTTTAATGCTGTGGAATTTCTTTTAAAGCGATTGTACATTTTGTTACGAGTCTTAAGGGCTAGCATTACATTTCTTGAAAACCAAGGACAACTTTTGTTAGAGACGCGACGAGTTACTAATGGGACATGATAATCAAATAGTGCTTGTATTTCATTAATGAAAAAATTTACCTTCTCATTTACTGTACTGAGAAAGCAGCATTGAGACCAATTTATAGCAGATAGGTCATTAAACAACATTAATTCTTTTTTGTTTCTTAATATCGCCTTTACTTATTATTGTCTGCATTTGAAAAAAAAGAGTCAATCCTGTAACTGGAATATAAAAAAAGGATGTAGATTTAACAAAATAATTTTTGTAAAAAGTACTAATATCTTTAAATAGCTTTAAGAAGTAAGCCATAGATCAGTGAATAATAACCAAATATTTATGAAATTGTTTGTTTAATAAAGAAGATAAAAAAAGAAGTGGTTACGTATTTTATTGAAATAGCTTTTTTATATTTAGGGCTTCTATTTTCCATGTGCCTTCAAAATGTATTTCTCCCCATACAAATCATATGGAACAACTTAAATATAAAAGAGCCACCTCTAAGCCTTAACCGATTTTTTTAAGGCTTATATAGTTTGATGCTAGTGCCCTAGGGTCCTAAGGAAGTGTTTAAGCTGCAAAAATTAAACTAGATTTTTTTAAAAACCACCCTAGTGTACACACAAATTTATTTTTTTAAGAAAAGAAAACAGAATGCCGGCGCTACAGCTGCTCAATCTCGGCTCCTTCAATTTGCGCTATGGAATGCCAGGCCCCTTGTAGTCAACTGAAATCAACCACACAAAAGTTGTTCAATAAAATAAGTTATTTTGCTTTTAACATACATATGTACCTTAAACAGGCACGGCCTCCACACAAAAAAAATTTGAAAAAACAACCCCCCATATAAAAGCTGACCTCGAGAAGATTCCAAAAACAAAAAAATTTTTATTAATTTGTGATCTATTAACTTACACTAGTCTACAAATTATAAACCTTCGTCATTATAAACCTAATTTGCTATATCAATATTTTTACCATGTTTAAGCTTTAAATTGTTACCGCAAAACATTCGGGGCTCAGATGATATAAGAAGCGCAACCATCAGATTATAATTACATAGTTTTCTTGAAACTTTCGTATGTATTTACGCTTTGCTTCCAAAGAATCTTTAGAAAAAATTCCGATTAGCAAAGTGAAATTTTTAAAAATTGTACATCCATGCACAAGAGTTTTATGAACCATTGATGACATTTGTTACCAGGAATAATCGCCAGTGGCGGATCTAGAAATCGCTCGTGGGGTGAGCTAAAAAAGCAAATTCGATTTTTTTTTTATTCATTTTATATATTGCTGTATGACATAGTAAACTTATTTTTATAAATTATATTAACGTTTTAAATATCATAAGTATATAATTTTAAAGCAAGTCGAAAGTTTAAAATTTATCTAATTTCTAAGAATTGAAAGAAAATAAGTAGCTAATGATTAAATTCAACTTAAAATTCTTAAAGTGCGTGAAGATAAATTCGTCAATCCGACGCTAACTTAGCGAAGACTCAAACCAATACTTTTGATCTGCAAAAAGTTAAATTCGTACTTTTTGCTAAGTACGAATTTAATTTTAGGAGGAAATTTCCTCCAAACATTCGTTCTTTTTGCACAGTACGAGTTTAACTTTTGGGAGGAAATTAAATTCGTTCATTTTGAAAAGTACGAATTTAACTTTTGCAGGAAATTTCCTCCCGAAATTAAATTCGTTCTTTTTCACAGTACGAATTTAACTTTTGGGAGGAAATTAAATTAGTTCTTTTTAAAAAGTACGAATTTAACTATTGGGAGGAAGTTAAATTCGTTTTATATGCAAAGTACGAGTTAAACTTTTGAATCGAGTTTAGCTTTTGGCTATTGTGAAGCCAAAAATGCAAATGTATCGTTATACAATTGTACGCGAATTTGAATTTAAAAGCAATCCAAGACCGGTAAATGTTGGACATTTGCCGCGTCCCCGAAATAGCCCTGAATCTCATCCAAAAAACGATTAATAAACCACAAGTCTAAATTAGAGCTTGTGTATCAAAATGTCAGGGGTCTTAACTCCAAACTTTCCGATATTTTCATAAACAGTTTTGATTTTGAATATAACATTATAATTTTTACAGAGACTTGGCTTCGCTCTAATATCTTAAATTCTGAAATAATGTGCAATAAATATCAAATTTTTCGTAAAGATCGTCATGATAAGATCGGTGGTGGTGTTTTGATAGCTGTTCAAAACTCGCTTGTGTCTGAAGAATTGACAATTCTTGACAACAGTGACATTGAGTTCATTTGTGTTGCAGTTAAATTAAACAATAGTATTATTTATGTTACCTGCTCTTACATTTCTCCTAAATGTGACTTAACAATGTATATAAAACACTTACACGCCATCGAAAAAGTTCATAATTTGTTAAAAAATAAAGACGTTCTTATTGTGCTGGGTGATTTTAACCTACCTTTTGTGACTTGGAGATCGTCTGAAGATTCTTCATTTCTTACTCCTGTTTCCAATAGTGATTGGATAAATGACTTCTTAGATAAGCTGTCTGATCTGTGTCTTCAACAAGTCAATGATATTTTAAATATAAACCACAGAACCCTAGACCTTGTATTTGTAGATAGATGATATTTCTTGTTGATGATTTATGTATTGAGGTAAATGAAGACATGAGTAAAATAGTAGATTGGGCTAAAGCTAATAAGCTTAATCTTAACCCTTTTAAATCATTTGTTCTGCCAATTTTTAAGTCTAGATACTCACTCTAAAAAATAAATGTAAATTTACTATATTACTATAGTAATTTTTTGTATAAATTCCAACCGATGTGTAATTTTACTATAAATCTTGTATGAATTTTGAATATTTACCATTCAACACTATTCTTAGCAAAATTAAGCAATAAATGTTAAATTTTGTTGCAATATCAACCGCAAGGCCGTATATTCCTATATAAATTGAACTAATGAAACAGATGTTGAATATTCAACATATACAATATTTTCAACAGATGGTTCAGTCAACTCTGTTTGTCATGGTGTACGGATATCATAATGTAAGAGTTATATGGTTTTTAATTAAAAAGTGTAGTAATAACTTGATTTTTATTAAAAGTTTTATTATGTTGTACAACACAACACAATAGGTATATGTGAGCAATATGTTAATAATTCAATAAAAATCTAGAAAAAATATCTGTGTATCATTTGTTTATCTCTTTTGGATCGCATCGGTAGGAATTTCTTTATGCAAGTGTTTATTCCTCATTTTGCTGTTTATAGTGCTAATTTAATGACGAAAAAAGCAATAAAGATAAATTAAATTTATTTCTGCACGTACTGTCAAGTGTGAAGTTTTAAGGAATATTAAATTGTGTTCTAAACCAAGAATGTCAAAACTAACAATGTTGCATTTACTATAATATCAATATAAATTTAATTGATTACATCAATCGTAGTAAAAATAAATTCAAGTTGTTGAATTTTACTAACATAAGAATAGAAATTTTGTTATGGTACTTCATAAATAATAGCAATTGATGTTTAATTTTGCTGCAATGCCAATATTTTTTTCATTAATATTGCTACATATTTAACTCAAATTTAAACACTTTTTGTTGAATTTCACTACAAGTCAATAGTAAACAATATGTTTAATTAAATAAAGGTGTGTAAATTTACTGTAGCAACAGCCGCAAAACTGTTGCCTACAAGCATTGTAGTAGAATTCAACAAAAACTTTTTAGAGTGCTCTTTTTCTGATATACCAGCCATTTTTCTGAATAGAGTCGACTTGAAATTTATAGGTAAAGTTAAAAATCTCGGTTAATATATTAACTCCTCATTTTACTGTGAAGATCATATAAACTCTGTTGTTTGTAAAGTTTACTATATCCTACGGAACCTGAGGAGAACTGCATCATTTGTGCCTGTTGAGACTAGACGAAAGCTAGTGGTTCAACTCATAATGCCAATAATTTTCTACTCAGAAGTTGTATACAGTAAGCTTGATTCGAGGTCAAAGCTTAAGTTACAACTTGTGTTTAATAATGCTGTCAGATACGTTTATGGTATTAAAAATTTTGACCGTATAAGTCATTTGAGCAATCGAGTACTTGGTTGCAATATTTTCAATTATTTGGATGCTAGAAACTGTATTTTTTTGCATAACTTGATTTATACACAAACTCCTAATTACTTATTTAATAAGTTACAGTTTTGTAGATTGACCAGAAATATGAACCTTGTAATTCCTGTATACAATTTTTTGAATTCTAACAGACTCTTTTTTGTGAACGCTATCAGAATGTGGAATTCGCTACCTTCAGGAATCAAAAGTATCCGAAATAAGCACAACTTTAAGCATGCAATATTCCAACACTTTTCTTGATACTATCTCTCTTCTTTCTCCTATTTTCTATTTTATTAATGTTATCTTCTTAATTATTTGATAAAGTTCCTTAAAGGTAATTTATACATAAGTCTAAATTCAATTCAATTATAATTTATTGTTAAAATTTAAGCTTATAACTAAATTTAATTTCTTGAGTGAAATGCATTTGTTTGTTGATTATAACTTAAATTTAAAATTTAAAATTTAAAGTTAAATTTAGTCGTTGCTTACAATTTTTTTTTTTAATTTAAAATAAGTAATTTAAAATTTTTTGTTTTTATTTATTTGTTGGTTATAACTTGCTGTTATTCTTTGATTTCTTATTGCATTTAAAAGACTTTGTCTTATATGTGAACATGATAATTAAATTAAATAAATAAAATGCACTACTGTTAATCTCCATTGTTTGAATCCCGTATCTCTTCCAGAAGATGTACATCATCCAACTCTTGAAATAACAGTTTTACTCCCCCACGAAAAAGAAGATAAAGTAACTGCTGATGCGCGAAATGAAAATGTTTATAATTTTATAAAAACGGACTGTGTAAAACTTAATTCCTTATTTTCGCAGACTGATTGGTCTCCAATTTTAACTAGCGGAACATCATATTCATATTATAACGTCGAATATTCTGTACAGTTTTTCAATGATACTCTGCAAAGGTGTTTCTTATTGTCCGTCCCAAAAAAAGTTGTTTCTCCAATCCTTTAAATCCACCCTAACTAACAAATGATCTAAAGGCACTTAAAAATTTAAAAAATCGTTTATTTAAAAAATATAAAATATCTGGTTCTAGTTTAGACTTTGCTTCCTATTCTTCTTGTCGTTATAGATATCAACTATTAAATAAACAATGCTGTTCTGCTAATATAATTAACATAAAATCTCAATTTAAAGATGATCCAAAACTTTTCTATAGTTTTGTTAACTCAAAACATAAAGCCTCCAGTTTTCCACCCTTTATGAAATTCAATCAGGAAAAATCATCTTGTGACGATGTGATTTCTAACATGTTTGCAAACTTCTTTAAATCAACTTACTCCGATATACCATTTAATACTAGCACGGTGTATCCTTTTCTCCCGCCAGTTAACTCTTTTGAAACTCCTGTAATAGACCCAAATATTGTCATGTGTTATCTTCGACAAGTAAAATCTTCTTTTACGACCGGCCCTGATAAAATTCCAAGCTGTATTTTAAAGCAATGTGCTACAAACATGTGTACTCCTCTAGCAAACATTTTTAATATTTCCTTGCATAGTGGTTATTTTCCTATTGTATGGAAGGATTCTTATATTATACCCCTTTACAAATCTGGCTCCAAGACAGATGTTTCTAACTATCGAGGAATTGCAAAATTAAGTGCAATCCCTAAGTTATTTGAGAAAATCATAACTGATCAATTAACCCACTCCGTGTCTTCCACCATTTCTGTCTTTCAACATGGTTTTCTGAAGGGTAAGTCCACTACAACAAACCTCTTAGAGTTTACTACGCGTGTTATAAATGGTTTTACTTTGGGACTGCAGACTGATGTTATTTATACGAACTTTAGCAAAGCTTTCGACAGTGTTAATCATAATCTTCTTTTGAAGAAACTCCAACTTATTGGGTTTGCTGTCACATTATTAAATTGGATAAATTCGTATTTATCTAGACGTACTCAAAAGGTTTTTTATAAGAATTCTCTTTCAAAAAGTATTTCGGTCACTTCTGGCGTTCCTCAGGGCAGTCATCTTGGACCGGTTTTGTTTTTACTATTCATTAATGATCTTCCTTCGGTAAAAAACACTGTAACGTCTTAATGTACGCTGACGACGTGAAACTTTTTCTTTGTTACAAATCACCCGAAGAACGACATCTCTTACAATCTGATCTAAATAGACTCGTGGACTGGTGTAGCTTTAATATATTAAATCTCAACTTAAAAAAAATGTAAGCAAATCACATTCTCGCGAAGATCTGCTAGTAACATAAATTACACTATAAATAACACTTACTTAGAAATAGTTTCCAGTTTTCTCGATCTTGGTGTTATTATGGATTCAAAACTTCGCTTCAATCTCCACGTTAATATGGTGATAAATAAGGCAAGAGGAGTCCTTGGTTTCATTAAAAGATGGGCTAAAGAATTCAGTGATCCCTTTACTACTAAATTATTATATACCTCTCTCGTAAGGCCAATTCTTGAATATGCATCAGTTGTATGGAACCCACAATATAATGTCTACATCAACGCCATAGAATCCGTTCAAAAACAGTTTTTACTTTTTGCTTTACGTCATAGTCGTTGGAACCCCAATATTATGCTTCCATCGTATGAAATACGCCTTAAAATTATTTTACTACCTTCCCTAAGAAGCAGAAGAATGATGCTTAATGTCATGTTTCTGTATAAATTACTTCGTGGCGAGATTAATTCGGAATATCTCATTTCAGCTCTAAATTTTTACATCCCAAGGAGAGGAACTAGACATTTTCTGTTTTTCAAGTTGAGTCAGTGCAGTTCTAATTACGCTCTTCATGAACCTTTACGATGTATGTGCAGTGATTTCAATGATAACCTCAACATGAATAATTTTTCTGATTCGGTAGACGTCTTAAAAAGGAAAATTATATTACATTTAAATAATTAAATCAATTTAACTTCATCCTATTATACCTAACGCAATTTTATAACAATGTAATATTGGCAATTGAGATTGTTCTGTTTCTCTTTTTTGTCTCGATATTATGTTTTATAAAGTAAGCACCATCAAATATGAATCGTTTTTAAAACTTACTTTTTAATTATTCAATAATTTAATTTTTAATCGAATTGGAATTTACGTGCTCACGTGGTTTCCTGATTTGAAATTAGACTGAACTCACACTATCACCTGGATTGGTGTGCCAGAGTATATCTCTTTTCCACACAAGCTTATGCCTGCCCCAAATGCATATCCAACTAATTGGGATTTTGATTTGGCGGATATGAGATTTATATCATTTCCACGTAGGTCCTTGGGTTGGACAATGGCCGCAAACCAGTTAAAATGAGTTTAGTGTTTTTGATTGTTTTTCGGGTACCTTAAATTGATAACTACTATTATTTAATTCGATGTTGCTTATTTATATAGATTCAAGTATACTTAAATACGCGTTTATATATATTCAATTTTTAAATTCCGCTGAAAAGCCAATTAATGTGCTTAGTGGAAAATCCTAATTGCCAATAGGGGGTATGTTTTAGTACGTAGGTGCATTCTGTCTGTCCCGGCTGATTCGGACAGATTTTAGAATGTGAATCGTGCATTCGTATGGGACGGGTATACGTATCTTTGGAAGATTTCATACCTCCGGGCGAATCCAAAAAAAAGAAGGTGGCTTAATCAGCTGTCTGGTATGCTTTTCAAAAACATTCTTCGCTCAGATTTTAAGAATTTTCGCATTGAAACTTAGTACCATGAACGCCAGTTTCACTACTTTTTAAAAAATATGTATGGCAAAAGTCTTAATTGTGCACTCAAAATTGTGCGAAAAGCTAAACTCGATTCAAAAGTTAAACTCGTACTTTGCATATAGAACGAATTTAAGCTCCTCCCAAAAGTTAAATTCGTTTTTTTCAAAAAGAACAAATTTAATTTCCTCCCAAAAGTTAAATTCGTACTGTGCAAAAAGAACGAATTTAATTTTGGAGAAAATTTCCTCCCAAAAAGTTCCCTTAGCAAAAAGGCCGAATTTAACTTTTTGCGGATCAAAAGTATTGGTTTGAGTCTTCGCTAAGTTAGCGTAGGATTGACGAATTTAACTTATGACATGATGGAGAAATTTGAGTGCCTGATTTGTGATTAGGAGTACGGAAATACATATTTGAAAACATTTTTCGGTTTTTGTGCGCAGTGTAATTTATGAGAATACAAGTTTTTTGTAAAATTTTACACTGTTCTTGAAATTTTTGACATATGATCAAAATTCTGACAAAATTAACTCAATTAATTTTTGCTCAGCTTTCAGTTTTTCAATTTTTCGACATTTTGCTAAGTTCTATTAATTTTATTATGGCGGCATCGTTTAGTTCTTGTTAGCAACATTTTCAAGATCAGCAACGTCAGATAAAATTCGTCTGGGTGTCAGAACTTAATTGAATTTGCAAATTATTTCGCACGCCATTAGGCAGCACTCAAAAGTGGCCAAGAATAACAACAACAACAACAACAACAACAACAAAAACTACAACAACAGAAGCAGCCAATAAAGCAACAGCAACATAACGTAGTAGCAACTGCAACTGCAATGGCAACAGGCAAAATAAAGAGTCAATTAAATAAAAGTCGGTGTTGTTATTGTTGTTGTTGTTGTTGGAGCATTAAAGCCATAAACTAACAGTACAAAAACTCAATTTAAATGATTGATTCCTGCATTAATACAATCCGTTGTTGTTTATTTTTTGTGTTATTTTTTTTATTGCCTTATTGCTTGGGCCAGCTGTGTTTCATTGTGTTGCCTGGTAATTCGCTCATTTTTTTACACACATTGTTCTTGCATAAATGCAGTTTTGTTGTTGTTTTTGTAGATAAAAAACTGCGAATTTAATGCAAATTGCACGCTCAATTATTTTTGTAGCGGCAAAACAAAGACTTCAAGAGCAGTCAGTTTTAGCCACACACACACACACACACAGGCAAACTCACACACAAGCACTGTGTGAGCTTATTTCCTGTTGTTGCTTTCTGGTCTCTCCATGCAAGCTACGATCATGATGGCGATCATTTAAGCGAAAAGTTTTCAAATCTAAACAGACTTTGATAAATACCATCCCACACCTTTACATTAATTTTAACAGTCCGAGTTGTATGCGGTCCAAAGTGCCCCTGCCCCTCCTTCACTTACCACTAGCCATAACGACAAAGTATTTTTGATACAATTATATTGTTGTTGTTGTTGTCTTTGGCTGCCTTCCTCTTGAGCGTCCAACCTAGGCGGTCTCAGTTGTTGGCTTAATTGATTCATTGATCTTGCAGATTGGATCATTTGGGCAGCACGACATGTTGTTGTAGTTGTTGCAATTGTAACGGCAATTGTTGCTGCGACAGCTGGACACACAGCCGGCATTTTGACAAACGCAGTTTTACCAATATTAAATTCAATAAAATTCTACTCTGGGCGTTGAATTGATCAGGCATTATCAGAAATGATCGCATATTTGTAAAATGCTGATTTGGAGAATTGCATGCAAATAAAATTGAACTAATCAGACGTTGAAGTTATTGGCAAAACATATTTCAGCAAGAGCTATAGGCGTTTTATAAATAATGTACCTTGATAAAAATATGTATAATTATATATACTTAAATTTTTTAATAACTTATAAAACGACAATTATTTTCCAATTCTTGAAATTTTTCATTTCAATTTTTGAAAAGAAAATTTTATCATTAAGAAAAATATTATTGATTTAATATAGGCCCTTATTCTTGAACCCTCGCGCGCTCTCAAAACGACGTCGAAACAAAATTGTTATATTCTCAAAACTTTCAATTTCGACGTTGAGACCTGCAGTGATTGCTCATGTCAACTACTGAGCAAATCTCGTCAAATAAATGTTAACATTTTTGATCGTCGAAATGATCTTCGACGACAATTCATTGGTGAAAGTGAGCTCTCGACGACGACATTTACTCGACGCGGATTCAAGAATAAGGGTGATAGTTTTTTTTTTCTTTCAATCCACATTATTAAATTTAAATAGAGGGCGTTAAAAGTTTAAGATTTTCGTGATTTTTGCCTTAGAGATTAATTTTAAAAATTCATAACTTCGGTTCAGTTTAAGCTAGGGACAACTTTTTTGTTTAATTTTGAAAATAAAAAAGTGAGATAAAAATATAAAACATACATATAATACAGAGAACAACGGTATGAGACGAGAATATGAGGTTCACTTTGCAACTGGAGTGCCGACGTCACACAGTACTTTGAGCCCATACAAAAGTGAGGAATAAATACAAGGAGTTGTTTGATCTTTACGAAATTTGGCATGTTTATTATTTTTTGGCTGCTGATTTCAAAAATTGAATCAGATTTTATGTACATCAAGTATTTACGCCATAAATGAGGTTTAAAAATTAAAAAAACTGAAATTTCCCCATTTTCAATTAAATATTAAAATTATAAAAACTTTTTTAAAAAAAAATAAAAATATATTTTTGAAAAGCTTAAGGTCTTAACCTGTTAAAACTGAAAATTTTATGGCAATATCTTTTTTTAAAAAAAGATATGCTTATAGTTTGATATGCACTTTTTTCACGAAAATGTTACTTTTCATGTAAAAAAAATATGTTTTTGCAAAAAAAAATATTTGTTGTAATTCTAAATTCACTTTGTATTATTAAATTAAATATTTTTTTGTGTAATTGATTAAAAGAATAAAAATTAAAAACAAAATAAAAATATTTATGCCAAAAAATAGGTATTTAAGTAATATAAACCTAAGTATCCTCGGTTCTTTCCGTTTCAATATAATAAAGCATATACGTATCTTCCTCATATAACTTGTTCTTGTATTTGATTTTTCTTTGAGGTGATAACAAAGGATCTGATGAAATCAGCAGGTATGTCATCAGATCTCTATTTGTATTTTCCCGTGAGCTTTTCCTCGTATGGCTAAGACGAGCATATCGAATGTGTTTGTGGGAAGCCTCCATCCAATGCTTCTTCTGATAAATTTCCTACAAAAATTAAAAAAAAAATTGTTATTTATTTCTTAATATTATTAAAGTTAAATATTACCTATAGGTAAATCGAAGAATTTTAAAACTTCACATCCATGCATTAAAACTTTGTGGACAGAACTAGGCATATAATACCAAGGGTAAATATCTAGGTACAAATTCCTGGTATCAAGAAGGAGCTTACTAAACTCATCAATTTTAATGTTTTTTCCACACGACAAAATCCTTAATATTAATGAGAAGTTATAAATTAGATCTTTGTTAATGCCAGTTATTTCCGCGGATACTTCGTAATTAACAAAAAACTTCCGTGCGGTGTTTCCGTCATTAGTGGTTCCAGAACCCTGTTTAACAACGTCTATTAACAAGCCCATTTTTTCTCGAAAATTTCATTGGATGCGGATTTTGTTTTCAGAGAAAATAGCTTTGTTCTCTTCTCTTACTTGCCATATTTTAAATGGAAAACGATATGCTATGTGTATTAAACATTCGAAAAACCGAATCCAGCAGTGAAGCGTTGACAGTCCATATTTATAGGTATTTATATTTGGAGGCTTATATAAATCCGTTCTATTCATTTCAACTGGACTAGCATTGCAAATGAAGCATCTGCTTGCAGAATTTGTTTCCGTTAGCGTATTTGCAACTGATCCATCGATCATCGGTGCAGTGCATTTCATATGTCACCTCAACAGATTTTTCAGTTCAAAATATCACAAAAATATCACAAATATCAAGTCCAAAAATATCACACTCTAAATGACTTATTTGTCTATTGATATCTTCATTTTCTTTCACAACTAATGTCCGATTTTCTTTTGCCAATAATATTTTGATGGGTCGACAGAATAAAGTAGAGGAGGGCTTACTGTTAACCCAAATTTCCTCTTTGGATGCGGAATCAATTAACCTTAATATAAAAATGGTCGTTTGTTATACAGAAATATATAAATGTCGAATTTTTTACTCACTTGATTGGGACGAATGCAATAAAAAATAAAAATTCATCGCTAAGTTCCTCTGAAGAATATTTTTGTTTGTATCGACTGTGACCTGAACTGCCATCCATACCCCATTTGCAAATAAGAGTCATTTTATCTGTTGCATCTTTACAGAGCTCTAATACACTTTTAGCTGTAAACCGCAAAAGTGGTTGTAAGCGAACTTCTGCAGTACTTTCCGAAGCTTCAATAGATGGTACTAATCGTTTCTTAAAATTTTGTATCGCATACAAAATAAATTAATTTTTTTATAAATCGGAAATAAATTTTTATGATAGACGTTGACAGTGTTGCGCAGAATATTATATTTTTCTTCCGAGAGATCCAAATCTAAGTACAGTGACAAAGCCATTTGTACTGATATACAATTTTGACTGTTAATATTCGAACCATGAGTATTTTTTCTTGAAGCAAGTTCTGATGCATATTGTAATTCGTTTTCAGAATAATCAGATAATAAGTGAGCCACTTTCCTTTTTTTCATTTGTTCTGATAACAAATGGAACTCCTTTTCAGGCCTTCCACGACTTGTGCTTGGTTGCTGAAATGTAAACTTTATTTTTAACTGCGCTAATATTAAATTTTATTCTTACTTGCGTACATTATTTGGATCAGAAATAACAATTGTTTTGGCACTTAACCAATTGGAATACTTTTTAATAAGCTTGCTTTTACTATATCCGCACTGCTTCCACTTCGTTTTCAATTGCAATATAAATAACTTAATATTTTCATCAATTATTTCTTCACTGTATGGGATTTTACAAATTTTATCTTTAACAAATGACTTCAAAAACAAATATTTATTGCGTGGACCGGCAGAAATCCAACAATTAAATAAATCGTTATTAGTAATAATTATTGGCATTTTAAATTAAAAATCTTTGTAATGTTTTCGCTGAGAAAAATACGGTAAAAACAAATATGTTGGCATTAGTAAGCATGAGAATGCCCTACATTTTAACATAAATAGTCATTATTTATTTTTAACCTGTATTTAATAGCAGCATTTTAACAAACAATTACAAATGAATTCATACTCCAATTACTTTTACTTTTACTTTTACAACTTTTACAATAGATTTTCATACTCCAATTACTTTTACAAACATAATAAGTTAAAATCACTATTTAAAGAACCTCTTAAAAAAAACAATTTTCTGCAAACTGATACGTCTTGCTTTTGAGCGTAGAGTACAATTCATACAGATTACTTTAAAAATGATCTAAGTCTTAATTTTTTTAAAAGTAAACATTTAATGATTTAATAGAAATAAACATACTAGTTTTTTACCTAATGAAAACGATTATTAAAAAAAAAATGGACTTAGGTCATTTTCGAAATTAGTCACCCATAAATATGTTTGTTTACATTTCAAAGGAGTAAACTCCTCACTGCATGCTACGTTTATTAGAGGAAAATATGATTTTTTGACCATTTTTCAAAATACGATAACTCTAAAGGTCGGATAAAAAAGGTTAATATGTTCTGAAATTTTGAAAGAAAAATACATAAATAACAATATATTTGAAAATAAAAGAGATATTTTTCGTTGTTTTTTTTTTAATTTGCTCTCAAAAATTGGATATTTTTGGAAAATATTTGCAAAAAAATTTATTTTTTGGCGTATTTTAAGTTTTTTTACTTTCAGCTAAATTTTAAACATATTGAAATTATTTATTTATAAAGTACTTATCTTGAAGAAAAATCAAAAATAAAAAGAATTGGGTCAAAATTGCAATTTTGGCAATTTTTTCTTTGTAAGATGTGCAAATTACTAATTTCCATTAATTAAAAGAAAATATGATTTTTAGACTATTCTTCAAAAAGTGATAACTCCGAAGGGCGGACGCAGGCGGATATCAAATTTTAGAATTTGAAAGATAAATATGTATATTAAAATATATTAGAAATTAAAGAGATGTTTTTTGATGTTTTTTTTTCTCTCAAAAATTGCAAATTTTTGAAAAATATTTAAAAAAAAAATTTACTTTTGGACAATTTTCATATTTTTAGTTTTAGCTTAATTTAAAATATATTAAAATTTATTTATTTTTACAATATTAATCTTGAAATAAAATCAAAAAACAAAATAATCGGGCAAAAATTGCGTTTACAGCAATTTTTTCTTTGCAGGATGTCCAAAATCAAATATTCCACAACAATCAAAATGCATAAAAATGGTTGACTTTAAGGAGCTGTAGAGTCTACAAAAATTGTTCAATTGGCAAAAAAATTTGGATTCTTCTTAGTGGAAGTATTTAGTGGATGTATAAACGGTACCAATTTTGTTAGGATCTGCCACAACAAAAATCTTGATTTATTCCTATGAGACAAAGTACTGTGCGTCAGCTACCGCGAGAGTTTATTTAATTTTTTTGCTTTTTGTTTTATATGTAAAATTTGACGTAGAATACGATGGTCATGTTTAAAACACGCTAAGTGGTGGATAAGATTGGTTAAAATTTATTTAAAAATTTAAATTGCATATAACAATATGCAATTTTCATAAATTTTTTTGAAACTATTTTTTTCTAACTATTTTAATTTTATCTTCAAAATGAAACAAAAGAGTTGTCTCCAGCTGAAACAGAACTGAAGTTATGAATTTTTGAAAATTAGTCTCCAAGGCAAAAATCACGAAAATATCAAACTTTTAACGACCCCTATTTAAAAAAAAAATCCTCGAACACGTGTCTCTTTTTTTTCGATATAGAATCCGTAAAAAAATTTCATCCAAATCAAAAATGGGTCGGTCATTTTTTGTTCAAATCGAATAACGAAATTATTTCTTTTTGTCAAACTAAGCAGGTAATAATTTGAGTGTACTGTCAGAACAATGACTTTTTATTGTTAAAAATCTGCTTCATTATTTTTTCAATGGTTTTTAAAATTGATAGTTTTTACTTTTAACAGACTTATTTGTATTAATTTTTCGTACACATTCGGATTCTATGAGGGGTAGTTTGAACTCATAAAAACAGCCTTGACCAAGGCTCAGCGCTAGAAGGTTAAAATGTTTAAAAAAATATTTCATACATATGCCTATGAACACACCAACTATTTATCTTTCTTTTTATGTTAGTAAATAGCTACAGTAAAAATAAAATATTAATTTATAGTTTCGTAATATTATCCTTCGTTTGGATTTTTTTCCTCCAGAATAAAAATATAAGCTGAGGAACAGCGGTCGATCAGCTGTCGAACATGGTCCGCACGGACGAACAAGGGTCGGACATGGCCTGAAAATAGTTCAAAAAGCCTTAAAACAATCCAAAAATCCTATCGGCTGAAATTTTGCTAAAACAACGACCGAACAAGGGTCGAACATGGCGCAAAAATTATCCAAAAGGCCTAAAAATAATCAAAAAAGCCTATGGGCTGAAATTTTGGTAAAACAACGGCCATACAAGGGTTGAACATGGCCTAAAAGTTATGAAAAAGCCTAGCGGCCGAAAGTTTGGTAAAACAACGGCCATACACGGCCTAAAATAGGTTAAACGGCTGCTGTACGCCTGTTGTATGCCACCTAATATTTTTCTGAGCTCTTATGCAACAGCAAATGTATGCGCAACAAAAGCAAACCCCTATCGGCGATGCTGATATTGATAGTATCACCACTTGTGTGTTACGCAGAAGATTTTTTATGTTTGAATTTTGTAAAAAATAACTGTTAATTTTCACTGTAGTTTAATCACTACTTGGCCGGCTGTTTTACGCCCGCTGTACAGCCGAGATTATTTCGGCCTCTGTACAGCCGCTTTTTGGCCAAAAAGTCCCGCAAACGACCCTTGTACGACTCTTGTACGGACGGGAAAAATATCTAATATCAGGTCTTGTTCGTCGGCTGTTTGCCCTTAGCTAAGAGAATTTTTATTTTTACTAGGGTATATGATAAAATTTCTTAAAAATTTCAGGCAGCACAGATAAAGAGCGTATTTCATACCAACGTAACTGCAGGCAAAAAACTTTCAAATCCATAAGATCAACATAAGTAACAACAACAACAACAACAACAAGAAAAAGGTTAATTCTTTAACATTAAAGTTTATGACACATAATCGTAGCTTGATGAATTTTAATAATTCTCAACTTGCATTTTATAACTTTTCAAAATCTACTAAAAGAGCTAACTAAATATAACCATTTGAGGCACTTTAAAATAAAAGCTTACCTCATAAAAACATAATGCTCCCATTTTATGAAAATTGAAACCAATTTCTTGGCAACTCGTATAGAAACTAATTTTTGAAGAGGAAAAAAATGCATAATATTTAATGTGGTCCGCAAAATTCATAATTAGCGCGAAATTGAATTCTTTGTGGAAGTTTCACACCAAAAACTAAAAGCGCACAAATTGCCCAAAAAAAAAAAAAAGATTGCTTAGCCCAAAATGTGAACGGAAACCATATCTGGCGAAGACAATCAAATGCAGGTGTGGCCATCATCAGAAAGCAATCTGAAATTCAAATCGAAAATTTCGCATAATAGTACAGATAGCAAGAACCGGAATCAAAGCCTAAGCGCTTAAAAGAACGGAGAAAAGTTATATGTACAAAAAAGATTTGGCGAAACTTGCATACAAAATAAATACCTATTAAAAAAAAAATAATACATTTTGCGGCAGAAGATATACAAATACTAAAAAACTTGAAAAATAAGTCGACCGTTTCACGTTGGTGTGTAGCTTGGCGGCGGCGCTCCTGAAAGTGTCCAAACTGATGTCCGTCTCTGCGTGCAACGCAAGAAGTCCTAAAATTGAATTGAATTCGTTTACTATCGCCTGATCTCAGATCGCAGATCACAGGAATTCGTTAAGAGATCCTTTTTGTTGTTGTTGTGGTTGTTGGTCTTGCTGATACTGCTGTTGGTGCCCCTTACCACTTGGTCGGTTGGCAGCTTAGTTTTTGTTGTACTCAAAAATGTGCGCTGCACGTGCACCTTTGTGAATGCCTTTTCTTCTGCTTCTTCCACTGCTTCTTAACCCGTAACATTCGCCTGTTTGATGAGAACCTTAAATTTTGGGTCGATCTTTTATGTATTCTTGAACACTTGTGTTTGCATTCATTTGGCAGCTCTTCCCTATGCAAGCCCTTCCGTTCAACTGCTTCTTCGTAGCTCTTCCTTCTTCTTATTCTTCTTCTACTTTTGCCATTGTATGTTCTTCTTCATCGTCTTAGCACCGAAAAAATATAGTTGAACGAATATTGAAAAACAAAAAAAAAACACAACCCAGTGATTCTTGGAATTTAAAATCAGTGAGAAGCCTACAAAAAATAACAAAACCCAAACTTATCGAAGACAAATAATAATGCGTTCCATTGTGTAACCGACTTGTTGGCTCCTCTGGGATCGTTGGAATAATCGCAGTCTCAGTCACATGAATTTCTTGAATGCATTCTTGGTTTCAGCTGGTAAGAAGCAATACAGCTCAGCTTGAACATCGTCGGCAGGTTCAACGAAGAATGCGAGGAACACTTGCAGGAGCGGTATTAATTATTCGCTTGAGTAGATGTTTGTGTGGGTTGTGTGGCAACAATGTGCGGCATTTGTGGGAACACTTTTGACCATGATGAAGTTGTCGTCAAAATTTATGAATTTGTTAAAAAAATTAGTTCTGTCAGTAAACAAGTTTTTTCGAATGTTGAGCGTGCAATGGATTTGCATAATAAAACAAGATGAGTTGCGAAAGAAATTGAAGGTACATTTAAAAAAAAAACGCGTTTTGATCGAAAATATTTTAAGCAATATTATGCACAAGTGGAAGGCTATCAACACTGGTGACTCATAAGCTTTAGAATTTTGGGTCTTTAAGCATGAACAATAAAATACTTTTATATAAAAGCGCGTTATAACAATGTTATAAACAGGGCTAGAATTGAGATGACATGTCACTTTTTTCTGCTGCTTCGAAGACATTTCCTGGTTACTTAGAACGTCCATTTATGTTTCCTAAATTCCAAATATGAAAAGTTTTTATGTCATTTTTTATCAATTTTAGTTTTCAGGTAATTTTTACTAGTTCAAGGGCATTTTTTGGTAATTTTTAGTGATTTTTTATTTTATTTTGTTGTCATTTTTGGACATTTTCAATTTTTAGAGCATTTCTCGGTTTTTTAGGTTATTTTAGTGTAATTTTAAAAAATTTTTTAACATTTTTTTCGTACTAAAAATGTAAAAATGCCAATTTTTAAACATATTCCTTTAACAATGCAGTCCTTCAATCAAAAATATTAGCTCTCGAAAAAGGAGTAGCTTTATTTTGTAGACCTCGATGAAAAACAAGCTCTTTGCGTGGTCAAAGGGACGAAAGGGTATGTAAAAAGATGAAACAAGTGTTAGATAAAGACTCAAGATATAATAGTATTTATTAACTCTATTTTTATGCTCTATTACTGAAATTTTATGGGCACAAATTTTAATACTGTGAAATTAGAAGAGAAACTTACATCAGATGACATATCGTCTTTTAAATATCTTCCTCTCGTCAGTGCAAAAGTAGAAAGAAGTGTCTCTGTTTACAAACACATTTTGCCAGACAATCAGAAGTTAATAACTTAAAAATTGTATCTTGTAATATTCTGTAACGCTATGTATAAAAATTATAAAAAATACATTTTAAGTTTAGTAAGGTATTATTTTTCTAGCTTTATTTTTAGTTTATTTTTTATGTAACTGTTTGCATTTTATAGATCATTTTTGTCAGTTTTTAGGTCATTTTCTGCAGTTGTTAGGTCATTTTTGTCATTTTTTTAAGGTAATATTTTGTAGTTTTTTAGGTCATCAAAATCCGAGCCCTGGTTTTAAACTTATATAAAATCCATTTCTATTTAATTTTAGATTACCTTGATATCTGGTTTTGGCACCATACAAATTTTATAGTTTCCGCCACTGAAATATCAGTCGAAATGGTATTTTTTCTAGCTTATGAAACGCTTATGAAAGCGT
Organism: Dichetophora obliterata; assembly: GCA_963920525.1. NCBI lineage: Eukaryota > Metazoa > Arthropoda > Insecta > Diptera > Sciomyzidae > Dichetophora > Dichetophora obliterata. Next base: position 198,614,766 of record OY986438.1, on the reverse strand, counting down.
ACGAGCAACTACACCAGGAGTTGTATTTGGTGCCGATAGCGAGCAGAGATCTGCAACGAATTACATTTTTGAATCAATGAGCCCACTTACTCAAAAATGAGTATGAATAAGTATAAGTAGATTCCAAAGAAGTGATTGATTCGACAACAAGTGAATCACATTTTTGAATCATGAGCTAGTTACACAAAAATGAATATGAATAAATATAAGTAAGGTAAATGTACGGAATTACGTAAGGTTAAGGAAACTTTTTGCTTAATGAATTGTTATAGAGAGATGAGAAAAAAATATTGACATAAAATATTTTTTAATCATTTGGACATGTTTTTGCTTAAGTAAAAAAATACTAAGTAGGGAAATAAGCTATTTGTTAAAGAAAAAATAGTACAAGTTCAAATGTATCCAAATGTTTTTAATTCCGTGATAAAATTTGTTGATTGAACCTAATACCGTAAATTGATGTCTCTTATTCCGTAAAAATAATTTAAACAACAGATGTAAGTGTTTTTAATATTTTTTTAATAATTTGATGACATTTGATGCATTTTTTAAATTGTTTAACAATTACGAATTTCAGTGATAAAACAAAAAAATTAGATATAAAATATATTGCAGCAGTAAATTCCTTGAAAGTTTACTTCATTACAAAGGATTGAAAAAATTTTAGATGTTTCTTAAATAGTGTAAAAAAAAGAGTAAAATAAAAAAAAATAGTTTTTAGTGAAGGTCATTTACTGAGAAGATGCCACGCTTGTTGATTTGTACTGGAGGGTTTAGTTTTTTAAGCACATCTGAGATGTCATATACAAAATTATCGACCTTTTCTGGCCAACGCCAGTTTGCACCACTCATTGCCATGGTTTTTACCTCATAGCGTCGAGGGCTATCAAAAATATTTGTGACTAGTCCTGGAAACTTTTCTTCTTCATAATTTACTAACACGTAATCTCCTTTCAGAATAGGTAATTCATTGGTTAAACCTTTGAAAATTACTTCTTTGTCATGTTTTTTTTTTTTCCGGTTTTGGTTTTCAGTTCTTGCTTCTTTTTCTTCCTGATTTCTGCTTTTTCCATTTTATTCCGTTTTTCCTGACCAACGCGTCTCTGATGTTCAATATATTCGTCCGATGTTCCAACAGTTGGAGCTAGCTTTCTCTTAGTATTTTTCTTCTTATTAGACGATAAAACTTCTGGCCAAAATAATGAGGTTTTTAAAAGGTGTTGGGAATTTTTCTTTTATATTTCCAGAAGTAGTTTCGATATCTTTAGTAGGGATATGACTGCTTTCATGTGTAGAACAAGGTATTTCTACGTTAATCTCGGTATTACCAGCTTTAAGATTGGAATTTATTTCGATTTCATCTACAGACTTTGATTTATTAAAAACATTTTTTTGAATTTTAGTATTTGTTTTTATAACTAATTCACGATTTTGATTAGTAGGTGATGAAGTTGAGCATAACAGTGCTATATTCCTTTCTATATCTTCCTCTAGATATTCGAAATTGTTCGATTCGAATAATTCCGTACAGATGTTTTCAATATTTTATATATACTATACTAACACATTATATATATATGTATACTATATATACTATATAGACTATATATACTATATAGACTATATAGACTACATATACTAACACATTAATTTGATTTTGGCACCACTTATTCAGCTTAAAAACAGTTAAGTTTTCTTTAAAAACTTTATTTTTGACAAATTTAAGGAAAATCAATGATTTACAAACATATATATTAAGAATTTGAAAAATAATTGTATATTACGTAATTGGCTCAAGACGTCCTTGAATGTTTACTTAAGCTAACAAAACTTAAAAACAATAACAAATATTAATTTTAAATAATCAGTTCAGTAAATTTAAGAGCAATAACTTTTCCTAAATCCGTTACTATCACGCCATTAGGTTCATTCGAAACATTTTTTGCACACAATTCCGTAAATAACTAAAATTACTGCTGGGTTTTTATACTTACGTTAATAAATAAACGAACACTCTTAAAGCACTTTTAAAACACTATTTTTTTTTCGTCGAAAATAAATATTATTAAATTTTTGCAAATTTTCAAGTTACAGGCTTAAAAAAACACAGTCTGAGGCTTAATACTTTTGTTAAGAAAAAAGAGCAGCGTGCGCATGCGGCGATGTGTATCGACTAACTGATAATCTATGAATTATCTAACGGTATCTCGAAAATGAGTGTGATGCAAATTTGTGAAGGACACGTTTTTCAACACAGTGGCATTTACAATTATTTTGAATTTTACAACGGCATCTTATTTTCCGGCATTAAAAATTAAATAAAAAAATTTACGGGTTTAAGTTCACTTACGGCATTCCGTACATTTACCTTAGTTTCCAAAGTAGTATTCATATGTGATTAATTCAAAAGAAAGTGAATCACATTTTTGAATCATGACCCACTTACACAAAAATTAGTATGAATGAGTAAAAGTAGTTTCCAAAGTAGTACTCAGATGTGATTGATTCAAAACAAAGTGAATCAAGTAAGTATAGCATGAATTCAATACTAAGGGTTGCCACCTAATAAAATGTATTTTTAAGAATTTTAAACATAATTTAACAGTGTTAAGGGGTCGCTGATTTCGTATCTGAAGTCAGAATTTTAAAATTCAATATTGTTAATAGGGTTGCCACCTTATTTTTCTATTTTTACGAATTCGGTGCTGGCGTGAAAACTAGATAAAAATGGGTCGCTGAATCCGAATCCGTTGTCAGAATTTCAAAATTATTGGGGGTTGGAATTAATTTTAAAGGTTTTTTTTCGGTTTTTGAGCATTTATTTAGAAACAACGGTACAACGTATATTATTCAAAGTATTGTCCATCGTTAGCTACAACATTTTCCCATCTTTCTGGCAGCATATGGATTCCGCGCCGGAAGAACGATTCGTCTTTTGAGGCAATCCAGGAATCGACCCATTTTTTGGTATCCTCGTAAGAAGTGAAGCGCTGCTCAGCCAAGCCATGCGTCATCGATCTGAATAGGTGGTAGTCGGAAGGGGCTATGTCTGGGCTATAAGGCGGGTGGGGTAGCACATCCCAATTCAGCGCCTCCAACGTTTCCTTGACGGTTCTTGCAACATGTGGCCGTGCGTTGTCATGTTGAAAAACCACTTTGTCGTGTCTTTTGGCATATTCCGGCCGTTTAACATTTAATGCTGGGCTCAATTGCATCAATTGTTGTTGGTAGCGTTCCCCAGTGATGGTTTCGTTAGGTTTTAGCAGCTCATAGTACACGACACCCTTCTGATCCCACCAAATACACAGCATAAGCTTGGCGCCATGAATATTCGGCTTGGCCCTCGATGTTGATACATGGCCGGGTGGTCCCCACGATTTTTTTCGCTTAGGATTATCGTAATGGATCCACTTTTCATCGCCAGTGACAATACGATGCAAAAAACTCTTCCTTTTATGCCGATGAAGCAGTTGTTCGCACATGCAAAATCGCCGTTCAACGTCTCTCGGCTTCAACTGGTACGGCACCCAATTTCCTTGCTTTTGAATCATTCCCATGGCCTTCAAGCGTTTGCCGACCGTTGATAAGTCAACTCCCAATAATTCTGACAATTCTTGAAGGGTTTGACACGGGTCTTCATCGAGCAAAGCCTCCAATTCCTCATCTTCAAACTTTTTCGGCTGGCCCGGACGCTCTTTGTCTTCCGTATCAAAATCACCACTTTTAAACCGACGGAACCAGTACTCACAAGTAGAAATCGATGGAGCATAGTCCCCGTAAGCCTCAGTAAGCGTGCGTTGTGCTTCAACCGCTTTTTTCTTCAAATGGAAGCACAAAAGTAAACCTTCCCGCAAATTGCGTTTTGTTGGAACGAAAGTCGACATGTTCACAGAGAAAAAAATATATGTTGTTTACACTTCAGTGGAATGACACATACTGAAAAATGAAGCTTAGACAATGTGCTTTGAAATGAATATAGTCACAGGTGTGCCCGATGCGATCTATTGATAGTTACGCCATCTCTTAGAAAACCTTTAAAACTAATTCCAACCCCCAATATTAAGCCCCCTAACACTGTGATATGATGGTTAAAACGATTAAAAATATATATTACTAGCAGAGTACCCGACCTTGCTCGGATAAAGCTAATTTGAGTTGAATTAAATCAATAGCAAAAAAGGATTAATTTATATCAGATTTGCTGGAAAAATAATTTATTAATGCATATGTACACTGTCTTGGACAATCTGCTTAACATACGAACCATAAATTTGTTATCGGAATAAAAAGTCAATTTTTCAGTGTTTTATCAAAAATCAAGAGATATGATGAACATTTTTGTAAAAATAATTTTATTTCAACACTGAATACATATAATTCAATTAACATCTAATAAACGTTATTTAAGCTTTGCAAATTTTTATTATGTCTTTTTGTAATTATTTTAAAGCTTCTGCGTCAAAATATTTAAAGACTTTTCATTTGGTGTCAAAACAAATAAATTATTTGGACTCCCAACGCGTGAGCAGCCGACACATAATTGGCCATGAGCGAAGCAGTTTTCGGTCAAGCCAAGTCCTGCAACTTTTAGTGTTTGTCCTTGGGATTTCTTTAAAGACATGATGAAACTCATACGGATTGGAAATTGCAGCCTCTTGAACTGAAATGACATGTCAGTTGGTATTATTCGCATGCGAGGCAGAAAACCATCATCTCTTTTGCCGCACCCTGTTAGAATAGTTGTCTCAATAACATTTGGCAATAATTTCTTAACCGAGAGCCTGGTGCCATTGCAAAGTCGTGGTGACTCTAAATTTTCTAACAAAATAGGTGCTCCAACTTTTAGGCTGAGGCTATGAGGAGGTACTCCTGGTGGCTCCAACGAATTTACAAACTCGACGATTAATTAACTGACTCGTTCTGATCAGGAACGATATCTACCAATTTATAAGTGCGAATATTTCCCTGCAGCTGCCGTAAAAGTTGGAAGTTGATTGACCGTGTTGTTTTTCGGCTCCAAAACTGCCCTCTCGCATAACCAACTTTGATTTTTGTAATCGCTTACGACATTCGTAAAAACTTTTTGTTGGAGCTCTTCTACAGATTTAGCTATTGTAGAAATTGGACTTAAATTAACTTTACCTTGCGCATCTTTTTCAATTTGTCCCTCCCTAGTTTCAACGTGTTGTTTGCGAAAAGACCAGAAAATTAGTCTCCATAGAGGTAAGCTGTCATGTTTTTTCACCAACTTCCATGGTTTGTTTTGGCACATTGCACCTTCACAATGAATATCATCATTTTAGTTAGCAGCTACTTAGCATATTTTATTATGAAGGCATTTACGTCTCAGGAACTATAATTATTTATGAGTAGTGGGCGTAGCTGTAGTGGTACCACTCCCATTTTTATTATAATTTCTGGCAGTCAGCATACGAAGTAAATTACCAAATTTAAGTCCAGTTCGAACGAAACCGTTTGAAATATAGCATTTTATTTGGTTTGTGGGTAGTAAATGCGGGTGTGGCAGCCCATTTTTCGTACAGTTGCCGACAGTTAGCATATAAACCTAAGCACCAAATCTTAGTCCAATTCGGCCAAAACCGTTTGCAATATAGCATTTTTATTAGTTTGTGGGCAGTAAAAGGGCGTGTGACAACGCATTTTTCGTGCAGTTGCCGACAGTAAGCATATAAACCTGGGGGTCAATTCCCGTTCTGCTTTATCGTCCTATGAAAAATGTTTTCAGCCTTACACGAAAAACGTGATTCCCGTTGTGTGTTAAAAAGGCAACAGCTTTTTATTTTTTGCTGAAATGAAAACAAAATTAACGCCGGTTGCAAACGCGCGTTATCGACTTGCTATATTACTTTCGGCTATTTTATGATACTGAAAAACTTATCTAGGTTATATTTATTTATGCAAAATTCATTATATCTTTCTTTTTTATAGTTTATTTTTAATATACAGTTTTACTTTCTCAATCAATTTTATAGCTTTGGGAAAGCGATACAAGTTGAAGTGTACATTTCTCTCTGCTATTCTGGTGAATGAGTTTCTTCATCGCGAAGTCTCCTCCTGAAAATCCTTGGGTCTCTCTACATAAATCAATAAAAAGAATGTTAAAGTCATAATAAAGTCATCATCATGTTCAATAAAGTCATTTTTGTAAATGTTTTCTACCATCTAATGCGTCGTTTACATTTATTTTTCATAAAAGCTTTGTTCAATAGATATTCTGCAACTCTCAAATGCTATTCAGCAACTACTTTCCATTAGGCGAACAAGAATCGCGTTTTTGTACGCAGTGAAGTGAAAAAGTGAAATCTTTAAATAAAAACTATTGTGAAAAGCTTTTTTCACTTCCCTTTAACGCAAAACGGGAATTGACCCCCTGAATACCAAATCTTAGTCCAATTCGGCCGAAACCGTTTGATATATAGCATTTTTATTAATTTGTGGGCGGTAAAAGGGGGCGTGTCAAAAATAATATAGCCTATATTCAGCGCAGTTATATAAAGAATCGTTTGATATAGGTTTTAAAAAAATCCGTTCTGTAGTGTAGGAGTCTATTCAACACATAAATACATACAAACAAACAAACAAAAATATTATAGAGATTAGGTTGCAACCCTATTACACAAAAATTACATAATTGTGAAGTTCCGACAACATATTCGGATTCAGCAACCCATTTTTACCTAGTGTTCGCGCCAGCACCGAATTCGTAAAAAAAATTAGGCGGCAACCCTATCCACCAAATTGAATTTTTAAATTCTCAATTCAGATTCGATGTCAGCGGCCACTTAACACTGTTAAATGATGTTTAAAACTCTTTAAAATACATATTATTAGGTGGCAATACTGTGGTAAAAATTAAGGTGGCAACCTTTACCGCCATCTTAATTTCAAAAAAGTGACATTAGATTCGATATCAAATCCGTTTTCAGAATTTTAAAATTACAAGGACTCGCAAAAATACAATAAATATAATAAATCAAGGTGGCAACTCAATCCGCTATCTTGATTTTTAAATTTTGACATCAATTCCGAAATCAGCTACCCCCTAAAACTGCCAACCACGGAGTCACAGAACACTTAAAAGTTCTAATACGCTTTAAGCTACACAAGCTCACTGAATTTTTTGGATACTTGCTTTAAATTCAATTAATTGGATACTTGCGAGCTTACAAGCTTTTGCCGAACGTTTCAAGCTTTTAAACTTTTTGCCCGACAAAGTAACCCACTGAACCATAAGCGAAGGTTTTGCGTAAAATGAGAGCTTCGCGAACGTTTTTGGATAAAGTTTTTTTTTTAATTTTTTATTTTGTCGCTTATACTCGTTTCCATCTGCTCGAAATCTTGAGATTTTGTGAGATTTCATTATATCTATATTAAAATCAACAGAGTTCTCTATACAAGTTTAAGATTTTAAAATCTTGTGATTTCAACAAAATCTAATACAGAATCTCATAAAATGCAATGCGGTATCCCTGAAAAGTTACATCGGTATCCAGCACTATTCAGCTTATGTCAAATTTTTCATAATGACAATTGGCAATGATAATTAATTATTAAAAAAAAAACAATAACAATGAAAATGAAAAATGCAAAACAAAGGAAATATGAAATTTAAAAAGGCTTGGAGCTTCAGTGAGGAGCAATTGTTCGTGGCAATTTTGGAGCAAAAAATTTAAGAGCTCCGGAAATAGCAAAAGAAATGCAACAACGCAATTGCTCCTTTACGCTTTGCTCATTCTTAAATTTATCAAATGAAGTCTTAATTTTCAAATGAAATCTAGCTGTCATCACATGCCAGATGGAAACACTTTGAAATCACTTTTTTAAAATCGCAAGATTTCGAGTACATGGAAACATAGAACTTAAAGTGTTTGTGTGTTTAAGTTGTTAAAGTGCAAACTTTTCCCATAAATAAAAACTGTACTTCTGTTGTAAAATCAATCAAAAATTTATTTTGAGTCGAAAAAGAATCATTTTAGAAGCTAAAAATTCCTCGTAATTGAATCATTTTTGTTCATAAATGAGTTCAGAAATGAATCAATGAATCATAAATGCTTCTTTTTTTAAAAAAAAAAAAATATATATATATATATTAGAATTGTTAAAAAACAATATTGTAATGAAAATATGCCATCATTAAATTTTCATGCTTCTTGTTTGCATTCTTAAATGAGTTCAAAAAAATAATATTTTTTTATCGTATCAGTTGAAATAATATCTCATAAACGAACCATTTCTTGTTCATAAATGAGTTCAGAAATGAATCATAAATATTGCATTTTTATATACTAAAATGAGTTAAACAAGGAATAATTTAAACCTTTTTTGATATTTTTGTGAACATTTTGTGGCGGCCGTAGCCTAGTGGGTAGAGTGCGTGGCCCTTAAGCTAAAGAACCGCGGTAGCCCGGGTTCAATTCCAGCTCAGACAGAAAGTTTTTTCAATTGAATTAATTTTTCTGTTCGGTCGTCACCTCTCTGCAGACAATGGCAAACCTCAGAGAGTAAAAATTGCCATGTAAAGCTTCTTGAGAACATAAAACCGTTCGGAGTTGGCATAAAATACGTAGGTCCAGTTCTCGGTCATTTCTGATCAAACATTTAATAACATGCACAACACAATTGATCAATAGAAGCTAGGTCAAAGTCCTTCTTCCAAGGGCTGAAATGGCCAGTTTATTTTTTATTTTTTGATATTTTTATAATAGTAAATTAAAATATTAACTTTCATACAAACGTCATATAAACTTTTTCACCAGTGCGAATCGACTCTTGCCATAAGAAGAGAGATAGATGTATTGCTCTACACGTTCGAAACACTATTTTCCTTTTTATCTATCAACCAGTCTGTCATAAAATTTCAACATTTCTATCAAAAATTAAGATCAAACCCAAAATTAAAGAAATCCACGTTAATTTCCGAGTGCCGAAAAAGAACTTTTCTATGGTTCATATTTTAACTCATTTTCTCGAAAAAAGTTCGTTTCTGAGAAGCATTTTCGTGCGGCGATTGATTTAAAAAGGGTTCATTTCCGAGTGCCGAAAAATAACTTTTCTATGGTTATTTTTTTAACTCATTTCTGAACAATAATAGTACAATTGATGGTTCTTTTTTAACTCATTTCCGAACAAAATAAGGTTAATTTTTCCGAACAAAATAAGGCTTTTCAAATGCCGACGAATGATACAAAATGGGTTCATTGGCTTTGGAAGCGGGGGAAAAGGGGGGCAGTCGCCCCCCACTTTTTTAGCTAGATTAACAATTTAAAAAGAAAACTTAAAAAGTTATTCAACATGTCAGTTTTTTTTACAACGATAATATTTTTGTATTAGATATTTCCTCTTCTTTCTCTCTTCTTCATAAGCATGCTTGCGGATAACCGTTTTCTTTCTCTGTGTTTGCAAAAAGATAGAACAAAATGTAAAGTTTCTACTGCAAACCCACCACTTCAGTTTAAGAGCACCCTTAAGTATGAAGCATAATACTGTAATATTGTAATCGATGCCTTCAACGGAAAAGTGCCTTCTGAACAAAATCTAAAAACAAAACTAGATCTTTATGCAGATGACTTTGATGTGAGCGACCTCCATGCGCAACTTAAATTGCTGAAGCAATTGCCTGGTCAAATACCTTCAAATTGTAGTGGCATTGTATCCCAATTTGCAAAAAATTCGGATACTTTAAAAAAAATATTAAATTAAGTTGAAAAACTTATTGATTTGCTTTTGACTGTGCCTGCATCAGCAGCTTCATCTGAGCGTTTTTTAGTGCACTAAGACGACTTAAAACGTATCTTCGAGCAACTATGACACAGAAACGACTCACTCATGCGGCGACTCACTTATACACATTCACAAAGATAAAACCGAAGAATTGAATTCGATGGAGGTGGTGAAAGAGTTTGTTTCTCGCAAGGACAGAAAGAAACATTTTGGAATAATTTAAATTGATATAACTTTTTGTACCTTATTGCATTTAAACCATGTAAAGATATACCTAGCCTTGCTTTATAAAAGCAACCATTATTTCTTATTTTTTCATATTACCATATGAAAGATCCTTTAAAAAATGATCTCTAATATTGAAATTGGAAGAACTTTTAAAAATAATGATATATTAATATTTTTTATATATTTTTATATTTTTTTATTTTAAACTAAAATAAAAAATTTGTGTATTCACATTTATGTTTCTTTGAATAAATTTTGGTGAACTTTTTTTGCACCACCATTTGTACTGCCCCCCCAGATGAAATTCGCTTCCGACGCGCTTGAATGGGTTCTTTTATGAGTTCCGAAAATATATCTTTCTACCCGAAAAGGTTTATAAATAAATTCGAAAACGGTAGTTTTGGTTCACAGGGAAGTCTCAACAAGCCAAGCCAACGAGCAAGCAGGGATATGACTTGTTTCTGTTTGATAGTTTTGCAAGCAGGCTAAAGCTTGCTTTTTCAAGTTTGGATACATACTTGAATTCAAGTGCTTGAAAAGGCTTGCACTTCAAGTAGGCTTGTGCAGTTCTCTGTTACGCACCATGTTTTTTTTTTTTCTCTGCACTTATTCAAATTTGCACTTAAAAGCCATAATTTAAAATTTCATCATTTTTTATGTTTGTCTATTGACCCTCAAAATATAAGGAGATCGAAGACATTATGTGTGAATCGTGGCCTAAATGGTGTAAAACGCCCCATATTTATCTATTGCCTCTGTTGAATTTTCAATACGAAAAATTACTGTTTTTGATTTCTGTCACATTCTATATCTAAACTGAATAAAATCTTCCTTTGCCAAATAAAAACTCCGCTATAATAATAGTATTATCAGTGTAAACGATACTCACTGCTGTCGGCAAAATTTCAACGAAAATTCCTCTCCAAAAAGAACTACAAATTGCACAAGATACTTCAAAAACTTGTTACAATAATCAAGAAGATTCAAGAAATTTAAACAAAAGAAAAAAATTATAAAATTATTTCTATAAAATGAAGAGAGTGAAAAAATATTGAACAATGGCGAAGAAAAGCAGCTACACACATAATAAAATAAATCCCGCAAATTGACCTCGAATCCAGCATGTGAACCTCAGCTGGCACAGAGCAGCGACACTTTGATCCCACGTCAACAACCAGATACAACAACAACAACAACATCAACAGCAACTGACGGAAGCAGCACTACTTAGCGAAAATGTCCCAAACACAGATGCATGCGTGCATCATCTTCAAGCAACAATCGAACAACAAACAGCAACAAGCAACCAACAACATCAAGAAGAAACCCAAGAAAGAATCGCAACATTGCTTTCTTGCCAGAGTTCAGGGAAATTGTTCATTGTTGTTGTTGGTGTTGTTGTTGTTGTGGCTATTGTTGTTGCTATATGCTTTGTTACAAAAACAAACAAGAGGCATTCTTTAACGATTTCCTTTCAGGTGTTCATTCAACAGCGGCTGACTGCTTTGCACTCGCTTGTTGGTGGCATTGCCATAGCTGCTGATGCTGATACCAATGGTGATGGTGATGACGATGACGTCAGCAAGACGCAGCACTAGCATTCAAGAGGTGCAGCTGAGCGGATTAAAATGCAGCAACAAATGTTGGAAAAAAAAGATGCTGTGTTTTTTTCCCGTAAACTGAGTCGCGCCTTATTCTTTTAAGAAGGCTTTGGAGAAATGTGTTGTTTTTTTTTTAAGTTAAGTGCGACAACAATGAGCTGAGTTATGTGCTGTTCACTGCTGGCTCTTTTTCCTCTGCTACAACAGCTATTCCTAACTATTCCAAAAAGTTGTTATGTAGGTTAGATAAATAATGATATTTAGTTGGAGATGCTGTTGTAATTTAAGCTGCGAATGAATATTTTTTTTTTGTCATCATTGTTGCTGCAACGGAAGTTGCATCAGTTACTTCCGTCTGATGCTCGGACATTCAATCTTGTCCACTAAGCTTGGTGTTTGTGTCTATGACTTAAACTACTTTATACCATAAATCATATTCGTATTTCAATTAGTGGAACATGATTGCTTTTTTTTTTGTTCTCGGAAAGATGTACCTTTTGGTACTTTTACGTCGGAAAAAGTTTTATCGAATTTCCGGTCAGTTTTGGTTTTAGGAAGGTTTTACCAAGGAACAAGGTTTTATCAAAAACGAGTGAGATATAATTACGGTGACTATATTTTTTAGAGCAAAATACAGGACAAACCAAAATTTTAAATACTCCATTATATAGGATTTTTATTGGATATAACAGTATATACTCAGAACAGTATCCATACAGAACAGTATACATACGAATTCATTAAAACGTATTAAAAGCAGATTAGCTTATATTAAGCTTTGTATATTGATTTGCAATTTGATATTGCTTTCACAAGGTAAGCATACAGGGTTGTCCATATTCGAAGCGCCCATTTTATTTTTAAATAAATTAAAGAAACCACAACTTTTTGTCTGTTCGTCATGAATATCATTTAATTGGGTTCAAGTAGATTTGCTTACATTATTTCTTGAATATGATATCTCGTAAATGGTCGCCATTGGCCTCTACGACATATTGTGCCCGTTTTGCAGCATTTTCCATGGTTTTCTTCAACATTTCGATGGGAATGGCGGTTATTTCTTGACGGATGTTGGTTTTCAGCTCTTCTAGGGTCTTTGGCTTGTTGACGTAAACCTTTGATTTCAAATAACCCCACAAAAAGAAGTCTGGAGGCGTTAAATCTGGTGATCTTGGCGGCCAATCGAAATCACCATTTTTTGACATCAAACGGCCAGGGAACAATTGCTTCAAAAAATCGATTGTAGTGCGGCTTGTGTGTGGTGGCGCGCCGTCTTGTTGAAACCAGTAGTGCCTGATACGCTTTCGACGAACGATTGGCATGAAAAAATTGTTTATCATATCGCGATAACGCTCCTGATTGACAGTAACTCTGTGGCCATTATGATCTTCGAAAAAGAACGGCCCAATGAGCATTTTAGCACAAACGCCGCACCAAACAGTGACTTTTGCATCGTGAAGAGGTACCTCTTGAATCTCTTGTGGATTTTCAGTGGCATAAATACGGCAATTTTGTTTGTTTACCGTTCCGTTCAACTGAAAATGAGCTTCATCGCTCATTTTTGAAAGCACGTTGAGTTTTCACTATTGACTTGTTTTGTTGAATGTAAATTTCAACAATTTTAGAGCGTTCGCGTGGCGTGTACTGTTCCATTGTAAACATTTGCTTGGAATGACGCTTCAAACGCGGTATGTCATTAGTCGATTTGGCATCACTGCGGAAAGTTACAGTGTTGCCAGATGGGCGCTTCGAATATGGACAACCCTGTATATTATATTAATATTTCAGATATTACATCCCAGCAAAATTTTTGATTCAAATGTGGCATGCATTTTTACGAACACTGCTTCCAGAAGATATTCTATGGACTCAATTGTGCTTCTTCTTAGCCTTATCAAGAAGTGCTTTCAAAGGGCATTCTCATAAACTACTTCTGGGAGACATTCAAATTGCATTTAAATTCAATTTATGAAAAAAATACGCATTACTTGAATAAGTACATGTTTTAGATATTTTCCGTGGGATTTTTAAACTCCCAACAAAACCCAACCACTTCTCATTTCCAACACCAAAATCGCGAGAAAATCGGGAAAAGGAATATTTTTCGTGTTATTTTTTAAGTCCCCCTAACCACAAAAAAGTTCTGGAAGCACTTCTAGAGAAGATTAAGGAAAGCATTCCTCCCAATGACATGCATATGTTAAAAGAATGCCTTCTGGGTATGAAAGCGGAAGGGATGGAGTTCAAGACTTTACCTTCAACCTACTCTGGAAATCAAGGAGTGTTCCAGATTTGTTTGCCACATTAGAAATATAAAATTATAATAATTCATTAAATTTTAAAAATAACAATTTCTTTGTTATTCACAAACATCACTAAGTTTGAGCACATTTTATACATGGGGCAAGAAAATGAATTGGACAGACTGACAATATTATAATATTTTTATAAAAATTAAGAAAAGTTTACAGTCACAGTTTTTATTTTTTCTTAAAAAAGAAAATTAATATTTCTATAAAAATTAAAAAAAATTTACAGTCATAGTTTTTATTTTTTCTTTGCGTTCTTTTCTTAGCTTTGTGTCGATTTGATATTGAACGTCGTGTGAGGGAAATTGTGTGTACATCAATTGAAATTTTTAGAAATTATTTGAAATTTTTCTATGGTAAAATCTAAATTTCCAGCCAAAATCCCAAGTGAATTTGAGCTCAAATATGAAAGATATAAAATTTCCTCTATAAAAATAGAGTCAAATTGACACTGAAGCGTTGAAGGTTAAAAACGAAAAAATTTAACTTAGTTAATTTATGTAATAGTTTTTATATATATCACAGGTTTCTGTTCAATGAGGATAATAAAAAGTTAAACATAAAAATAGCAAAGTAAAATAAAAAAAAAATTTCAATAACTTTTTTGTAATACACTACAAAAATAGAACACTTTATAAAATACGAATATTTATATGTTTTTCATAACATATTAATTTGAACAGGACATTGCCTTAAAAAAGAGTACTGTAATGTATTATACAGTACGGATGGTCAGCGTAAATATAATTTATGACTACATTGTCAAATATCTTGGACTTTTTAAATCCAATCTTTGGATTTATAACTTTTTAAATACTTGTTGTACACTCAGGGAATTATTGAATTTCGTACACGGCTGCCATGAAAAAGATGAGGCTGTAGTAGCCATACTAGAGTTATAATATATGAAATGAAGTCACCTTAGCTGAAAGTTTATTGCAAGCACTTTATTAGAGCTGTTATAGCCCTAATTGAATCTGCAATAATCATAAAAAAAAACAAAAATTATGTTGAGCGTCTTTTGAAAATAAGAGCTGTGGTTACAGTTGTGATACATTCAGTATTGTGGCTACTGCAACCAACTTTTAAATCTTGTGTGTAGAGAAACTCCAATACGGCCATTGTAGCCTCAATACGGTTTTCACGCTTTTACTGATGATACTTAAACCACAAAAGACAAATTTCTCCACTTTAGTTGGCAAATATTAAAAAAATTGCTTTTAAAGTTAATCGGTAATTACTTTGATAATCGCTTTACTTTTATAATATATATTATGCCTATTGTACTGAAAAAGGCATGGACTATTTTACAATTCCATTGTCTAGGACTATTTGTAAGCATGTTTTAGATGCATGTTAATGGTTTGTCGTTTATAATATGCGATTTTTAAAGTTCCATAAAAAAATTTAAAAAAAATAGTTTGTAAAGTTCTATGAACAATTAAAATTTTATATTTATTTGACCAAAAAAGTAATATTTTTCAAATGATTTGAAATAAAAATTTAAAAATTATTTAAAAATAACACTTTTATTAAGCAAACGGCATTAAGAAATTGGTGATAACCTTAAAAGCGCAGAGGTAAGTAGCTTAAATAGAAAAAGTTCTGACAACCTCAACATAAGGATTTATGGCTATCAAAACCGAATTCCTCTCACCATTGCAAAAGGCGCTGTTATGACCCCTCCACAATTCGGCTGTCAAAACTGAATTCCTCTCACCATCGCAAAAGGCGCTGTTATGACCCACCACAATTCGGCTGTCAAAACCGAATTCCCCTCACCATCGCAAAAGGCACTGTTATGACCCCTCCACAATTCGGCTGTCAAAACCGAATTCCTCTCACCATCGCAAAAGGCGCTGTTATGACCTCTCCACAATTCGGCTATCAAAACCGAATTCCTCTCACCATTAAAAGTTCTTACAACTTTCTGTGAGGTTGTCAAAACCGGCAGAGCATCTCTTAAACAGGAATTTAACAGCCCTTATGGAAGTTGTCAGAGCATCGCATATTAAATTTTTTGAGAACCTTAATATTACGGCTAGAAGAAGCGAAGTTCTGTAAGTGTATTAGAATTTAAACTCTTCAATATATTAAAAAATTTTTTAATAAGACCTAGAATAATATTTAATATAAATAAAAAATAAATAAATTGGCCTCAACCCAAGAAAGGACTTTGGACCGAGCTTCTATTGACCAATTTTGTTGTGCGTGTTATTAAATTTTTGAACACAAATGATCGAGAACTGGACCTACGAGTTTAATACTCGCTGAGGTTTGCTATTGTCTGCAGAGAGGTGACGACCGAACAGAAAAATTAATTCAATTGAAAAATCATTCTGTCTAAGTTGGTAATATGGACCGGGTCCTACCGCGGGTCCTACTGCGGTCCTTTGCTTAGTGGCCACGCACTCTATCCACTAGGCTACGACCGCACAGTGAACTCTCTCCATACAAGCGACGGACAAAAATAGAATTAGTCCACCTATGATAATGCAATTTTGTATGCTTAATTAGTTAAAGCCAATCAAGAAAAATTTTTAAAAATGATCTAAATTGGTTAGAACCTAGGGGTACCTCTCTTGGACCTATTTTGATATTTTACTTGTTTTTGTATGGGAGGTGCATACAAAAGTTGGCTAATCTTAACAAAAAGTCGTCAGAAGGGTAGTCAGATAGAGTTATAGATGTGTACTGAAAATAATCGAAATGGGTTCAATCCTACGGGTACCTCCTTTGGTCCTATATTAATATTTTACTTGATTCTGCAAGGAAGGTACTCACAAAGTTTGACCGATCTTAACAAAATTTCGTTAAAATGATAGTGAAATAGAGTAACAGATGCCGAAATCTCTTAGATCCTAGGTGTACCTCCCTAGAACCTATATTAATTTTTTTACTTGATTTTGTATGAAAATTTTTAATTTTAATAATTTTTTCAAACAAAAAAAAATATTTGTAGGAAGAAATAGGGAAAGTAATTTTCAGTTCCTAGTTGTACAATATATATATTTTTATAATCCATAAACAAACGGCACTTATTTTTATTGGATATGCCAATTTTCATGATTTTCCATTCGTATTTATGAAATTTTGCAACAACTTATATATTATAATTTATTTTTTTTAATATGATAAATTTTTATATAATTCTATAATTTTTTATAACAATGAGCTTTGTTTGACTTAGTTGCGCTGAAAAATGGATTTTTGGCAATTATTTATATAAAGCAACTCAAAAAGCTGTGCTCAAAATCTGAGTTTGTTAAAAAAATTACTCAACTATAAAGCGCTCCAGCCAGTGGCCCGCAGAGCCCGCGTTGCGTACCTTGATGAAATTGATAACTAAAGTGGAGAACGACGCACAGTGTAAAATAAGTGGCCAAAAACCTAATATATCGATGTTTGAATTTTTTCAAATTTTTATGGCTTTCAATAGAAAATATCTTGTATGCAAAATCAAAATGAAATTTTTTAACAGTAGCAATCGTTTCGTTATGAAAAGCCGTCAAGTTGTATTTTTAAAAATGCAATTTTTCTTGTTATTAAAATTATATTTATTTTTTTTAATATATCAAAATAAAGTTTAAAATTTCTTATGTCTGGCAAGATTACTGTTTTTGTTTACATTTTGAACATCATAGCTATTTGATCATAGATATTTGAAGCTTATCATAAATGTAAATACTAAAAGTGGGATACAAATTTCTAAATATTTAATTTTTAAAAGTTCTTAAACAATAATTTTGAGAAAGATTGACTATAAGTTTTCACGAAAACATTATTAGAACTGCGTTACACCAAATCCAAAAGAATTCTTGCTAATACTTGCTAGTGTGGAAGATATACATTTTTTATGCTGACCTGCTTAGTTAAAATTTGAGATATATTTGATGTATGGCAACTGATTATTTTTAAAAGTTTTGAGTTATTTAAAAAATAATAAATAAAAAGTAAACTGGCCATTTCAGCCCTTGGAAGAAGGACTTTGACCTAGCTTCTATTGATCAATTGTGTTGTGCGTGTTATTAAATGTTTGATCATAAATGACCGAGAACTGGACATACGTGTATTATGCCGACTCCGAACGGCTTATGTTCTCAAGAAACTTTACATGGCAATTTTTACTCTCTGAGGCTTGCCATTGTCTGCAGAGAGGTGACGACCGAACAGTAAAATTAATTCAATTGAAAAAAAACTTTCTGTCTGAGCTGGAATTGAACCCGGGCTGCCGCGGTTTTTTAGCTTAGGGGCCAAGCACTCTACCCACTAGGCTATGGTCGCCACCGACCATTTTTCTTTTGACTTATTTACAAACACAAAATTAATTCAATTTTTAAAATTACCTTGCTATAATCAAAGCTTACAAATATAAACAAAAACGTGGTTAATATGTGTGGGTGGTATTTTCCAAGCCTAAGTTAATTTTTAATTTTAGTTCTTAAGTGTTTTGTTGTTATATAACTCATAATTGTGTTAACTTATAAATGTGTTATTACTTGTTATCTATTTCAATTTCAATTTTAATTCAATTTTAATTACAATTTTAATTCTAATTTTTAATTTTAATTCTTAAGGGTTTTGTTGTTAAGGGTGTTGTTTAATTTGCGGCATGCACAAGAAATCTTTTCTTATATGCTACATACCTGCTCAATAAATACAAATACAAATATTATAAAATAATTAATCACAAAAGAAATTTATGTAGCAAACTTCGTTGTTTTGAGACAAGACTGAAGTTTCAGGCAAAAATGGGTTTGATTTATATGGGAGGTGGGTGTGGCAACTTTTGGATTTTTTTAACTTTTTCAAGATTTCTTTATTTTGTCATGAAAGATATTCGTACCAATTTTCATAGCTCTACGACCACTCCTTTTTTTTTTTGGCCAAGAATAAGGACGTTACACTGTGCGACTTTGTGCTAAAATAAAATTTAAGTCCTGTACATACGATTTCTCAGGGTGCAATAATCGACGTAAAAACACCGACTATTTTGAGCAAAAGTCGTCTTTGTTTGGCAAAATTCGGTTATGGTCGGAGTTGATTAGCCCGTTTGCTTTCATATTTTCAGCAAGTCAGCAACTGATGTTATTTTTATCACTCAATTGGTCATATTTTGTTACGTTAGCAAACTCTTTAGTTAACAGGTAACGTCAAATATGAAACATTTAAACTAAACATCTTAAACTTATCATTTCACTAATAAAAAATTATTTATCCCATTAATTCAAAAGTTTGTTTACTTTTTTAAATAATTAATATGTGATGTTTTGTTTTTTACCTACTTTGTGATAACATCTTAAAAATTTTATTTTTGTGATATTATTAAAAGTATTTCTTACGTTATTACTTTTTTTAACAAATGCTATTGAAATAAAATATAACTTTATTTATAAAATAAGATATTTTTAAAATCTAAATGTTGTAATAAATGATGGTCATCATATGACCATTGAATTAAAAAAGCCTATTTTTATTCCTTTTTTTATTCCTTTTTTTTTTGTCAAGAGCTCTCTTGTTTTCTCCTACGCTTCTGGTAACCTACCCAGTAAAAAATATGCAATCGCTCCCATGAGGAGCAAAGAGGGTGCGCTCTTTTGCTGTTTTATTGGATCAAAAAGTGATCACTTGTGCCCTTGTGCTCCTTTACTGTTTTATAAGATCAATAGGCGAGCAATTAATGAAAAAAAGAACATATGTAAATTGAGGCATATGCTTTCTAGGAAGCCTCTATCAGCCTAACCAAAAAACATTTTAATGTCAACTCTAAATTTAGTGTGAGCTTTTCTGACATTATTTCTTTAGAATTTGTTGTCAAAAAGCTGTATCATTATTTTCTGTGAAAAAAAAAATATTTTAAATGTTCCTTTCATTCGATTCGCGTCGTTTTAACACCGAGGTCGTGAAGTGTAACCAGCCAACGCTAATTCCATTTTGTCCATCCGTTGATGCAACGGACACAATTAATGTACAGTTTTTAAATAGAAAAAAAAACGATTCGAAATTTGTGATGGCGTTATAAGTCTCACGATTTGGACAAATAATTTCCTCGCCACCTTAGGGTCTTGATGAGTCTACTTGAGATAGGAAAGCCCAGCTTTCGGAGCAAACCTAAATAAAAAAAAATTAATGTTCCTTTGCTTATACATTTGGATCATTTACTGATCGCTCTTTTTGAGCTCCTCTGGGATATTAAAGGGAGCGCTACTCTTCCTAGGACATGCAATATTAAAAGAGAACACAAAATACATCTAGCTTGAATCAATAAGGAGCACTCCACTGTTCTTCAGGGAGCTCTCCCAGATCGCTCATAGGAGGATCAACTTTTTTACTGGATAGTAATAACATAGTTTTACTCTAAAAGTAAATAACAGGGCGCTTTTTAATTTTTTAGATTATTAATAATAATAATAATAAGGTAATCGTTTACCTGTCGATTGATACCAAATTTTTAGGATTTTGAGAACCAACATTTTTTATTTTTGTCCACTGTGGGCCTACTCACAATACTCTAAGAAAGCAGCGTTCGGCTTGGTACGGTTCTTATGCATATTTATCATTTCTTTATACATGAGCAGTTTTTACACTTATAATCTGAACGTTGCGGCATCGAACCCCACAGGTTTCGTTATCTTTTCATTTATGTCGAAAATATCTTTATACAAGCATTAAGATTTAGTTACATGAGGGAATAAAATTCTATTTTATTATTTGGCGTCGATTAAATTTTAATACTGCTTCGGTGAAATCATAAATAGACGGTTAGAAATCTTATATTAAAATTGTAACTTTTCTGTACTTCATATAAGTCAACACCAGGTTTGGTTTCAAATCTGGTATGTATTTGCAAAATACTAAAAAATGGTTTGAATACAGCTTTGGTTTAAATTTTAGTACAAGCTTGGATTATTATATTACAAACGAAAAAAAACTAACAAACACCGCGAGATTCAAACCTACGACATTCAGTTCGTAAACTCACTACTCTAACCACCGGGCTATTGGCCTATACTTAACAAGCACGATAAACAAGCATATGAACCGAGTCGCAGCATTGCCAAGCTAACTTTTTACGGGTCTTAATCCAAATTTAGTTTCCAAATGTACTAGAATTTAGTATAAATTGTATTGAAAACTTTTTAACAAAAAAAAAAAAAACCAACTTCAAAACCACTACAAAGTAAAAAATATTTTTAAATTACTTTTCACATTAATTCTTGGTGAAATTTGATAATTTATTTATATATATTATAAAATTGGATATTAATTTCTCCATGAATATAAAACCTTTAAAGCCTGAGCGTAAATTTTATAAAAGTCTGGTTATATTAGCACCGACTTTAATGGTTTTATATTCTTGGAGAAATTAATATATTTATGATAATAATACAAAATAGAAAAAAAATTGTTATAACATGATTTCCAATTTAATAATATATGTAAATAAATTATCAAATTTGACCAAGAATTAATGTGAAAAGTAATTGGAATTATTTATTATTTTGTAGTGGTTTTGAAGTTGGCTTTTTTTTATTAAAAAGTTTTTATTTCTTTATTTTTAGAGCTTACGACAACAATTTTGCCCATTCTTGAAACGAATTTTGGTACCCTAGTGTTAATATTCGAGATACAGTGTTTTTCTTATTGTGGTACGCCCTTTGAAAAATTCTGCCTACTTTATTGATTGTGTTTTGTTATAATTTTACCTATTCTTGTACCGAATTTCTGTACCCTAGTGTCAATATTATTCGAGTTACACTGTTTTTTCAGATTTCCACGACCTTTGTCGAATAACGCCCACTTTTTTTACCATTATTTGTAATAATTGTGCCTACCCCTGAACTAAATTTCAGTACCCCAGTGTCATTATTAACTGAGATACAGTGTTATTCTAAAATTGACACGCCCTTTGTCTTTTACCACCCACTTTCTTCATAGTGTTTTGTAATAATTCTACACATTCTTGTAATAAATTGTATTACCTTAGTATCCATATTAATCGAGATAGAGTGTCCTTCTAATATTGCCACTCCCTTTTGTCCAACAACGCCCACTTTCTTGACCGTAATTTGTTATAATATTCGTACCCCTGTACCAAATTCCAGTACCCTAGTGTCAATATTAACTGTGATACAGTATTTTTCTTATTTTGTTACGCCCTTTTGTCCAATACCGCCCACTTTCTTGATCGTAAATTTTCATAATTATTCCTACACCTGTACCTAATTTCAGTGTCCTAGAGTCAATATTATTCGAGTTACAGCATTTTTCTTTTATTGCCATACCCCTTTTGTCAAATACCGCCCACTTTTGCAGACGGGCACCTTCGCGTCCAATAGCTCTATCTGTTGACAAAAAATTGCTGCAATTGGGCTAATACTTTAGGAGTTATCGATGTACATAAATATAAAAAAAAAAACTAAAAAAATAAAGAAACCAGCCAACTTGAGAACCTGCTCCTTTTTGAAGTCGGTTTAAAACAAAAATCAATACAGAATTGTACTTTAATTTAAACTAAAAACGATAAAATTGAAACCAAAAAGCTAATATTTAAAACAAAAAGCTAAAATGGATACTGTAATATTTCGTTTGGCTTAAATTCCAGTACAGAAGAGTATTAATTATGAGTAAGTATTTAAAAAGTTAAAATGTTAAACCGCAAGATTTCTAACCGTATACAATACAGAAGGTATTATAATTTAGTCCAAGATTTTTGACCGTGTAAAGAGAATTAGGAATAGGAAAAATGTGCAAATATAACCCGCGCGTTGGTTTTAAATTTTATTTAGGTAAGTTTTGAAACAAGCATTTTAGGTGTTACACCTTTTTTCGTAAAGCTTGCCTTCGTTCAAAAAAAAAAAAAGGTATAGATTTAGAAGAAAGAAAGTAAACTGCAAGTGGAATATACACAGAAAAAACAAATTTAATGAACAGCATACGTTAAAGTTAATTCATTGACTTTAATGAAAAAATCATTGAATTTTAGTGAATTGCTCATAGTTTTTAACGTACTGTTCATTGAAATCAATGAAGTTATATTCAATAAAAATGTCTTAATAAATATCAATGATTTGTTTTCATTATTTTAATGGACTTTTCATTGATATCAATGAAAAGTACATTAATTCCAGTTGTCATTGAATTCAATGCATAGTTCATTTAATTTAATGAATGATTCATTGAATTTAATGTATAGTTCATTGAATTCAATGTATTGTTCATTGATTTCAATGTATAGTTCATTAAATTCAATGTATAGTTCATTAAATTCAATGTATAATTCATTAAATTCAATGTATAGTTTATTGAATTCAATGTATAGTTCATTAAATTCAATGCATAGTTCATTAAATTTAATGTATTCAGTTCATTAAATGTATACTAATTTATTCCCTTCCCAATTTTGTTTGAAGTGAAACGCGAAGTTGTGAAGACGTGTGGCAATTGTGTGTGTAAATTTTAGATAAAAGGTGATAATAAATTAAATTCAAAGTGAAGAAAATGTTGTGCTTTGAATGTAAAAGAAAATTTGAATCTGTTGAATTACTATTAGTATTAGTAAATAATAGGAAATATACCTGGCATTTTAAGTGACTGCTGCCATCATTTTCAAAAAATTTTTACATTTCTAAAGGATAAAAACCACATAAAAGATAAAGCTGTGCGGGCAAAGTTGGCAGAAATTGAAGATTTCACTATTTACAGTGGTAAGCTTAATTTTTCTCGAGGCTAAATAAATAAATAGTTATTTTTTTCAATTAATATCTTTCCAGACAGTACTGCTATGAAACTTCTTTGGAGTCTTCATGGGTATTTGGTGCCCACTCAAAAAGTATGCAGTAGGCACAACTTTGGAAGAAAAACTTTCCTAAAGCATACAATTACCAGTTCCTAAGAGGCATTCGTTTTTGTTGGAAGCAGCATCCAGAAAGTCGAAAATATTCAACCGAAAATATTCAACCATTAATCCTTGCTGTTGGAGAGAAGAACTTCTCCTCATTCCTCATTCATGGATGGTGTAAAATTTCAATTTGCTAGTTTTATAAGAGCCGTAGATGTGTGCTTTAAAATTGTTCAATTATTTCAATTAAAATATCCTGCGGCATGCACTCTCCTGTGGGAGTTTATTGCCTTATATTTTTATAAATTTAAAAACTATTCAAAATCTTCGAAAATTTGTATATTAATTAACTCTTTAAAATAAGAAAAATATTGTTGAAATTGCAATTGTTTCCTTATTTTAAAAATGTTTAGAGAGGGATTAACAAATAATTCGTTGAATTTAATGTATAGATCATTCATTCCCATGAACTAAATACATTAAATTTAATGAAATATACATGGAATTCAATGAACTGAATACATCAAATTTAATTAACTGTACATTGAATCCAATAAACTAAATACATTGAATTCAATGAACTTAATACATTAAATTCAATGAAATGAACATTGAATTCAATGAACTATAATACATTGAATTCAATGAACTATACATTGAATTCAATGAACTTTAATACATTGAATTCAATGAACTTTAATACATTGAATTCAATGAACTTTAATACATTGAATTCAATGAACTTTAATACATTGAATTCAATGAACTATACATTGAATTCAATGTAAGGTTCATTGAACTATACATTAAATTCAATAAACTATACATTGAATTTAATGAATTATACATTGAATTTAATGAACTATACATTGAATTTAATGAACTATACATTGAAATCAATGAACAAAACATTGAATTCAATGAACTATACATTCAATTCAATGAACTTTAATACATTGAATTCAATGAACTTTAATACATTGAATTCAATGAACTTTAATACATTGAATTCAATGAACTATACATTGAATTCAATGTAAGGTTCATTGAACTATACATTAAATTCAATAAACTATACATTGAATTTAATGAATTATACATTGAATTTAATGAACTATACATTGAATTTAATGAACTATACATTGAAATCAATGAACTATACATTGAATTCAATGAACTTTAATACATTGAATTCAATGAACTTTAATACATTGAATTCAATGAACTTTAATACATTGAATTCCATGAACTTTAATACATTGAATTCAATGAACTTTAATACATTGAATTCAATGAACTATACATTGAATTCAATGTAAGGTTCATTGAACTAAACATTTAATTCAATAAACTATACATTGAATTTAATGAATTATACATTGAATTTAATGAACTATACATTGAATTCAATGCACTTTACATTGAATTCAATGAACCTTACATTGAATTCAATGAACTTTACATCGAATTCAATGAACTTTACATTGAATTCAATGAACTTTTCATTAAATTCAATGAAAAAATCATTAATTTTGGCATTTTTTAATGAACGTGTTCATTGAATTCAATGAAGTGTACATTGATATTCAAGGAACCATTCATTAAAAATCACTAAGTTTAATGAACTATTCATTAAAGTATGAAGAAAATTCATTGAAATCAATGACCACAGTTCATTGGACCAAAATCAATGAATAATTCATTGAAATTAATGCACCTTTTCATTAATATAATGTACCTTTTTGGTTCAGTGTATGCAGGCTATCTTTACCCTAGGACCCAAAACAATCCGGATGTGACAAGAACCAAACACTGGGCATACGCACACCCAGAATTTCAACTCCAACGTTAATCTAAATTTTGTTGTGTTATGATTATTTTTGGTTTTTTTTTTTGCATCATCAGATTGTTTTTTTCTTTTTTTTTTGTGAAAAGGCTTTGATCAAAAATTTTAGTGGAATCAATAATAAAAGAGTCAAGGCAATTTTAATCTTTCGCATGGTTACTCAAATCTTCTAGAAGAATTCTTAAAATACAATCATTTAGTAAAAATTCAAAACATGGTTTTTGGTCAAATTCTGAGACACAGTAGATTCTAATAAACAAATTTTTCAACATCTTTTCTTCAACTTTGCAGAACATTGCATTCCAAAAAAAACTACCATCATTGTACATATAGAAATTGTTATTACAGTTTCTAAAACATATAACATTTGTTGTTTCCTATGAATTCGGTTTTATTTTCAAATGCTTGTTGAAATGATCCAAGTCAAGTTCATAGAGATCCTTATTCATCATGGTCAAGTTTTCAAGACCTTAAGATTTTCAAAATTCTACGTCCGTATACTCCTCTCCAGTAACTAAAAATGTTTTTAACAGTTACTTAAATAATGCAATAATTTAACTCGTTTATAAAATAGCTAACTTACAATTAGTTAACTGGTCTCTGCTATTAAATAATTTAAGCTAGCAACCGAGACGATTGCTCACTAAAAGCGGGTGTTGCCCAGCTTGCCTCCAGCATTAAAACAGCAACTTTATTCCCACCCCTCCACCACTTCCTACCACAATAAAATCACGCATGCCGTACATCCAGCTGCATTTTCTTTAACTTGTTCTTTTTTTTAGCAGAATATTAAATAAGTTTTTCCAGCAATTGTTGCTCCGTTTGTCAGCTGCTGCTGCTGCTATTGCGCATGTGTGCTGATTTGGCAGCGTTTTTTTCACAATTTCACAAGCTTTGAACGAACGCATTCAGTGGCTTGCTGATGGATTTTGTGCAGTGGTTTGGTTGGTTGGTTCAATCATTGTTTTGGGCGCTGCAACTGCTTCGGCTACAAATACGAGTTTCTGCTCACTCAGCTCATGTTGTTGTTGTTGTTGTTGTTGTTGTTGTTGCTGCTGCTGTGCTATTCTAATGGTTGCAGCTGAGTAATCAGCCACGGCCACTGCTGGTGTTGGCGTTCATGGTGATGTTGATCGTTGGTGGTGGTTGTTGTTGGCCAAAGTGTTCATTACAGGTGCGTTGCAGGTGTTTCCCCACTCAGTGCGGCATGTTGCAGTCGCAGCTAAAATGTTGGCAGCATTGCGGCTCACAAATAGTTGTTCGTGTGAAAATCAAAATTAATATAAATTTTGTATGCTTATTTTTGTAAGAAACAAACAAATATACATGCACACACACACACACAAGCAACCGGCTTAGGTGTAGCTTTTAAGTGTTTTGTTTAAATAATTAATTTTGTTTTGCATTTGCTTATCTGTGCGGAGCGATGTTTTGGTTCAGCTGTCAATTCTGGCGTTGCTGAAAATGCCTGTCTTACAAGCAGTTCGTCAATTTTACAGCACAGCTGGAGATGCTACACTGAGGAAAAAAAATTAAGTTAAATAAAAAATAATTTAACCCTGGATAACCAATCATATATCTAATACGTTATAACCAATGTTAGTCGATTCGACTAACACGCTCCAAAACTCGTTTTAGAGGAGCTGTTAGTACATAAAATACATTAAAAGCTGTTGAAAATGGAAAACCTATGTATATTCTACTAGAAATAAAAAAACATTAATACTGGTCTTTGTTTTTTTTTTACATTTTTTATAAGCTCCTTATTTTATCAGTTTGAGATATACCACATAAGATTATTGAAAAAAAACAAATAGTAAATAAACATAAAAAACTTAAAAGGCTCTTCTATCATTATACGAATAAAGTATTATTTATTATTATTAAAATAAAAAAGTTTAAATCAATTGATTAACACAAGAGACACAATTCGCTGCACCACTATAAAAAACTTATAACCATAACACTATATTCCTACAACAAAGGAATTAACTTCGACTGAACCGAATTTAAAATAACCCACATCCGTATTTTGGTGTATATGAAGTTGTCAATGTTGTATAATGTTGATGACACCTCTTTTAGGGGGCGTGGTTTTTATCCAAATATACAAAATTTTAAACTCAAAGTTCATCCTAATTATCAAAGCTTATGTATAAAATATCAAGGTTAAAACATAATTTTTTGAATTTATTAATGTTTTGTATTATAATGACGCAACTTTGTGTGTGAGGTGGGCGTGGTTTTCATCTAATTTTGACATATTTCAAATATGTGGTGAATATTTCACTCCAAAGTTAATGTGCAAAATTCCAAGTTCATATATTTATTTTTGTGGCATTTTAAGAGATACCGTTTTGATAAAGTTACTTCTTATGGGAGGTAGGCGTAATGTTCATCCGATTTTGCTCATTTCCGAATATTATCTTCGTTTTTTGAATATAAGCATTCCTTTTTTTATTTCATTATGATATCTTAAAAACTGGGGCTGTAATCGAGTCGACAGACAGACAGATGGATAGACGGACATGGCTTAATCGACTCAGGAGGTGATGCTGATCAAAAAAATCACCCCATCCAATTAAAAAGGCAAATACTTTCGAACGCAACGAGAGCAGCTTAACAGCTAATGTGGTTACTACGATATGGATAGAGAACACGATCAGATGCGAGAAAAAAAGGCTGTAAGCAAAAAATTGAGCAGTGTTAGTCGAAATGACTAACATTGGTTATCCAGGGTTAAGAAAACTAAAACCCGACTAGCAAAATGCGCTCTCTAAAAAGTATGAAACAAGACAATATACTTACCTGAAACTTTTATGTACAAGCTATTAATTTTTTTTTGTCTATTAAATAAACAACTTACACATAATATATTTTATTGCAAATAATACTAAAGGGGTCGCCCATAAACTACGTTACTGATTTTCCGGTTTTTTTACCCCCCCTCCCCTGCGTTACTTTTCGTAGTGCTTTTCAAAACCCCTCCCCCCAATAAAGTAACGTGACA
The DNA here is from genome assembly GCA_963920525.1 of Dichetophora obliterata. NCBI lineage: Eukaryota > Metazoa > Arthropoda > Insecta > Diptera > Sciomyzidae > Dichetophora > Dichetophora obliterata. The sequence continues at coordinate 198,586,190 of OY986438.1, read as the reverse complement.
TATGAAATTAATTCATTCGAATGATTATATATTTTGACTAGCTCTGACAATTTTCACTAGTATTAGTGACTAGTATGACTAGATACATTAAAGGAACAATTGGAAAAAAATCAATAATTAATATCATCTGTAAAAGCTATTACATCTGCGATCCAAGATTCGATGCTCTCAATCACTGGGATAGAAGAAGCTGGTAGCTTTGTTGAGGATTCTTCAAAATAGAATTTTTCATCGGATTCTATGTCGACCCATTCAGGTGAATCCTCATTTCTAACGCAAAGAAATTCACCTGGTCTTTTTCAGAGTACCCTTAAAGGCTGCACCCGAGCTGCACCAAGTTCAGTGTTTTTGTGTAAATGCTTTTTGAAAATTGATTTATTTAAATAGTATTTTTTATTCCGATTTATTGTAAACGATATAATAGAAACTTATGGCAATTCATAGAAGTTTTAAAAACGAAATACAAGCCACAGGTAGGACACAACCTTGAACCGATTTCTTCTTTCTGAGAAGGACAGTACATGTCATACGGTATCTCCTTTGATCAAGAACATTCAGGCCTTAACGTCAAAGCCTGTCGCAAAAGCAAAGACCCAAAATTTTCAGACGTGTGCTGAGATGGTGAAGGAATACCAAAAGGTTCCTGTGTCGAGGGAAAAGGTGGTGGAAGAAATCGTTGTTACAAAAGTTAACCATCAATTTAGACGATCAAACATAAACATGTAAGGTTAAAAATTTTTGAAATGATTGTGTTATTAATTAGAGGTTTTTCATCGATTTTTTTAATTTTTTGTAACGTTACAATATCTACACCTCCCCCCCCCTACCGTTACTTATCGCAGTGAATTTCAAAACCCCTCCCCACCCCTAAATTGGTAACGTAGTTTATGGACGACCCCTAATTTATAGTGATGTTAAAAATATATACGTGGTAGTATGCCACTTTTAGATAGATTATATGTCGCCCTCAAGATGTATAATGCACTTTTCCCTAAAGCTTTTGATCGCTTACTACTGTTAGAATGTAATGTTTTGTTAGGGTTGGTGGCATACGACCACGGATATCTTTTAAACTTCTAAATATTCCGAGATCATCTTTAGATACCTCTTTAAACTGTAAAATAGTCCAAGTTGAAAAAAATAAAGATCAGCGTTCATAAAAAATTCAGAAAACTAAAAAAAATTCCAAACAAATCAAAACGAGAAAGAACGTGGAGTATGTACGTACCCCACGAGGCCAGGTGAAGGTTAATAGACAAAAAAAAATTAATAGTTTGTGCATAACAATTTCAGGTAAGTATATTTTCTTGTTTCATATTTTTCAAAGAGCGCTTTTTAGTAGTCCGATCTTAGTTTTATGAACGTATTTTTTATATAAATTATTTTAGGATATAATTTTTTTATAATCGAAAGGAATAACTGCTAATTAATTATTTGATGATCAATTTATAAACAAAAATGTTTATTTTGGCACTTAAAAATTTTTTTAGAGCATGACTTTATGTCTTATAAAGAGTGTCCCAACAAGAGCGCAATTTTAAATAAAACACAGATATTTAAAAAAAACCATGAAACTTTATTATATCGTAAAGTAGACAGAATGAGGTTATGTATGGAACAATATATCGTGTAGATGACCGCCGCGGCTTTGCTGGCATACACGCGATCTTTTAATGAAATTTTCAATGACCGTTTTGCATAAATGTTGCGATATTTCATTAATGCAGCGTCCAATTTCCTCTTTTAAGGCTTGAGTCGTCGTTGGCTTATTCGCGTAAACCATCGACTTCAAAAAACCACAAAGAAAAAATCTAATGGTGTTAAATCGCACGATCTAGGCGGCCAATTATGATCTCCAAAACACGAAATAACACGACCGGGAAATGACTGATGCAGCAATTGAATTGTTTCTCTGGCTGTATGACATGTGGCGCCGTCTTATTGGAACCATATGCCCTCCACATTCATTTCTTCAATTCTAGGCAAGAAAAAACTGGTTATCATTTCACGATACCGAACACCATTGACTGTTTGCGCTTGACCTGCCTCATTTTCATAAAAAAAAGGTCCAATGATTCCTCCAGCCCAAAAACCACACCACACAGTGACACGTTGAGGATGCATTTGCTTCTCGTGAATCACTCGAGGATTTTCCTCACCCCAAATGCGCTAATTCTGCCTATTGACGAAGCCATCAAAATGGAAATGGGCCTCGTCACTGAAGATGATTTTAGCGGCAAAATCAGCATTTTCATGTTGTCGCTCCAATACCCAATTAACGAACTCCCTTCGCTGTCCATGGGACCCAATGGTCAGCTGGCTTCAGTTCCTGAGTCAACTGAACTTTGTATGCATGAAGATGCAAATCTTTCGTCAAAATTCGCTGCATAGTGGATTTGGAGACACCAATTTACTGAGCTCGGTGTCGAATTGAGGTGGATGGAGTTTGAGCGACATCATCACGTACAGCTGCGACATTTTCGGTCGATCGACCTGGTCGAAGGCGCGTTGTTGTCTTTACATCACTAACAGACCCAGTTTCGGCAAATTTATTCATTAATCTCTTTACAGTTGACTCTTTTGGAGCATTATTGTGACCCCAAATTGATCGCAGTTTGCGAACTGTAGCCGCAAAACTTTCACCATTTTGGTAAAACAATTTCACAATGAGAATGCGTTGTTCATTCGTGTAGCGCTCCATTTTTACTAACCTCGTACTTTCTACTAGCAAACAATAACAATTGTTCAAATGTCAAACATTGGCACTTCGAATGGCGCCAAATTTAAAAATTGCGTTCTTGTTGGGACAGCCCATTCAATTAAATGCGCGTCACAAAGCCTATAATAAGCGGACCAAAAGAAAACGCTTCCAACGATACTTGATTTATCAAATTAGGGGTTTAGTTAATTTTCTGTCCTCTTGAGGACTCTTTATTCTATTTAATGTGACATCACATAGCCTTTAACCAGCGGACGTAGAAAATTCTTTCAACGATAGCTCTTTTCTCAAAATATGATAAGTATTTTAGAAGTTGGTGGCTTATTTCACTTTCTGTCCTCTAGAAAAACGCTTACAACGATACCTCATTTGTCAAAATATGATAAGTTTAGAAGTTTAGAAGCTAATGGTTTAGTTTACTTTATGTCCTCTAGAGGGTACTATATTGAATTGTAAGTGACGTTACCTATAACCAGCGGACGATCAAAGCGTTTCCAACGATACCTAATTTTTTAAATTCTAATAAGTAGTTTAGAAGCTAGTTTAGTTTGACTTTCTGTCTTCTAGAGGGCGTTTTCAACGCTATTTCATTTGTTAAATTCTAATAAGTAGTTTAGAAATCAGGGGTTAAATTAACTTTATGTCCTCCAGAGGGCGCTATGTTAAATTTTAAGTGACGTCACATGACCTTTAGCCAGCGAACGATCAAAACACTTCCAACGATATCTCATTTGTCAAACTACGATAAATAGTTTAGAAGTTAGGGTTTATTTTACTTTCTGTCCTCTAGAGGGCGCTATATTCAATTTTATGTGACGTCACATAAACTATAACCAGCGCACGGTGAAAACGCTTCTAAAGATACCTTATTTGTCAAATAATGATTAGTAGTGTAGAAGTTAGGGGTTTAGTTGACTTTTTGTCCTCTAGAGGGCGCTATATTAAACTTTATGTGACGTCACAAAACTTTTCTTTATTGGTAAATCAAAACGCTTCTAACGAAACCTCATAAGCTTATGTCACTAAAATTTTTTTTGCTCATGACATTATGTCTGCTAGAGGGCGCTATATTAAATTAAATGTAACGTCACATCATACATACATGCATGCCGGTCAAACACATATACCTCTCCTTTTGCTTCGCTGTAGTCGGGTAACAACCCAGTAAAAAATTTTTATGCGCATTACTCGTATATGCGCTCGGCTTCTTACTGGGAAGTCGATTATTCCTTTTGTTGTTGGAACACAAAGTCGCATTCGTTAGTGCGAAAAGTGTGCCATTTGGTTTTTTTTTTTAGACAAATTTTGTTGCAAACACAAACTGAGCCGATCTTTTTCTTACACTACCACTTCACTCACTTAAGTGCTCCAAACATAGCGCTTTACAAATAGCACTATACGCAAGGGGATGAAAGCGCTCTTAATGCGCATACGAGTAATGCGCATCAAATTTTTTCACTGGGTTGGTGTAGATTATAAACAAGGATAAAGGAAATATTTTTTATTTTTTTTTAAATTTTAGATTGAACCTACGCTCAGGGGATGCCCCCAATAAATGTGTAGTCATTGTATTGATTCGGAAGATGAGTGGCGTTAGTTAGTTGAAAGGTGGATAGAAAGTATTCAACGCAATCATTTTGTGTAGAATGTTCTTAGAGTTGCAGAAAGCTGTAGAAACATGTGATATTGAATCTAAAGCCAGTGTTTTACTTGACTTCAGTCAAATCAAGAAGCTTAGCGATCCTCTCCAAAAAGTTTGCAAATTTTCGTAGTAAATTGATGTCGTAAATTTAAAGTTCTTTTGAGAAGTAAGGTAAGAAAGCTTAAAGCGTAGGACCATGACCCGACCAGTATTCGAACACGGGACCCCTGTGTAAGAGTCAAACGCGCTACCACCAGATTATCGAGACCAACAATCCATTTGTGAATTCTCATTTTTTAAGGGAACGATACATATAACTTAACAAACAATATTTTTTTCCTTGATTAAATTTTTGACCTTTTAATATTAAATTTCCTTTAAATAGTTTATTACATAAAGAATCAGCTTCAAAGTTCCCAAAATTTGACTCTCAGAGTTCAAGTCGCTATTAGGGATGTGCAACTGCCAGCAAAAGTCGACTTCGACTTTTTCAACCGTTGAAAATTTAAAAGTCGACTCATCGAATTTTTTAACCTTTAGAAGTCGACTTTTTAACTTTTTTCGACTTTTTTTAGAATATTTTTGTACCGCTTTTGTAGGGCAGTTAAGAAGCAAATGATTCAATATGAAAAATGTGTTTTATTGTTTAAAAATAAACAAAAACATGGTACTTCAGTAAATAAATAAAATACAAAAACATAATATTGAAATTTTAGTTCTTATACAGATAATCAGATTTGTTATGAATAATTTTTTCCGGGTAATCGGAAAAGGGAGAGTTAATTTTCAAGATAAATTTTAAGAACATTTTGGAAATTTTTAATGTAAATTTCTTCATTAACCGTCAATATTTATGAAATAAAAAAAAAATGTGAGTCTCTTTCTGCTTTCCTAAAAATTAAAACTACCTTTTCCGATTTCCCAGGATAAATTATTAAAAATTGGTCAGAAAATCAAGCCCTAATCGACGAATTAACGTAAGCGTTATAAACCAAATTTTACAAGAGAAGCATTTTCCTTGTTTGTTTTTTTTTTTTTTGCATAAGTGGTACATGTAAATTTTATTTTTGTGTTAGATATAACTTTAGAACAGTTTGACGTAGAGATGTGAAATTTTTGGAGATGACGATTTTGTTGTCGTTTGCCATTTAAAAATTAATTTCGAAAAAATGGCGCTTACGTTAATTCGGCGGTTAGGGCTCGGTTAGGGCACAAGTGAATGCACAATCAAGGGAACCACATGTCTTCACCAACTGAACGTAGAAAAACCAACATGTTAAGTTGTTCTGGCGAAAGCCTGTTTCGCAATTGGCTTGCTATGAGACCAGCATGAGAAAATAACCTTTCGGGTGGCACCGAAGTTGCAACAGTTGATAAATATTTTTTGCAACGGCCCAAAAGCAAAAGGTAATTCAGTCTTCATGCATTTCCAGACAACAAGTGGATTTTTATTAAGTTTTCGATCAACACCTGAATCCTCTCGTACTCGAAAAAAAATCGACTGCCAAAATTGCAGCTCAACTTATCCCCTGAAAATGGAGCGAAGACATAGTTCGACCACGCCCATTTTTAGTAAAGTTGCCGCCAGTAGGCATATGAACTAAATTACAAAATTTTAGTCCAGTACAACAGAAAAAATATAGCGTTTAAAATATAGCGTTTTTACTGATTTTTGGGCGGTAATAGAGGGTGTGGCACTTCTTTTTTACTATTCGAGATATAAGCCTTGATAACAAATGCTGTTAATTTGATGTTTTTAGATGAAGTATTGCCTATATTTGCAAAAAGTTAAAACACATGAAAAAGTACATAATTTGGCAAGAAATCAATCTACCCAAACAAGTCAGGGAGTTGGCTAGAGTAGATGGGTAGATGGGTACTTGGGCACTTTACAAAAATAAAATGTACGGCATTTGCCAATCTACCCAAGTCAGTGTGAATACCCCTAATATATCACTGTTATCGCATTCTTGATTATTAGATGTCGATACCGCTATCACAACTTCTTCATTTGAAATTCTTGCTTGCCTCATCTCGGCATTCACAAGATCACCTAAGTGGAGGGGGGAGGTTATATTTGCGGTAATTATTTTTGTATTGCTGCTTACCAAGGTGAAAGATTGGTTGAGAACACTGACGGATATTTTAAAATGCGTGCTTTTTGAACCTAGGATCTAGATGTGTTAAAGAAGCGTATGGTTTTACCAATTCAATATTGTAAATTTTTTTCAATGGCAATTGTTACACACTCGTTTTAAATTCTTGCCAATTTGACTTAAAGCAGAACATTCCTCCGTTTTCGTTGAGCATACATTAAACATTTGTATTAACAGCCCTATTCTGGCAAAGTAACAATTATTATCCAGTATTCTTGATATTTTTATGTGTTTGTTGTGATGTTGTTTTTTTTCAGAACAAAATTTGAAGCTCAAAAATAATAAATTTTGATAAAAATTATCACCTGCTTTTCAAATCGTGCCAATTTCATTAAAAAATTTTGTTACGCGTGTAACGTAATCAGATGATACGCAATAGCTTTGTCACACTTCCACTTACAGTCTCTTTTTTTAATTTTGCCGACAACTTTTTTACATATATCGAATCTAGAGTTTCCAACGCAGCTTTATTTGTTGTTAAACAGCTATTTCGTTTATTAGTTTAGAGAAGACAGTTCTCAGATTAGAGTTAAGGTTTTTGTTTCGCATAAAATGAAAAAGTCGAAAGTAAAAGTCGACTTTCGACTTTTTTCAATATCAGAAAGTCGATTGCCAAAAGTCGAAAATTATCAAGCAAAAGTCGACTTTCGACTTATTTCGACTTCGACTTGCACAGCCCTAGTCGCTATAGAGCATTTAAATGAAAACTCTTATTTTTAAGCGCAAAATTTGATCGCGTCTTTCTCGAATCGTGTTTCGATTCCGTGCAAAAGATTTCGCATCCAGGCAAGGAACCGCTGTAGTGCAATTTTAAAATGCGAAAAGTTTCTGCACGAAACCCGCATTCAAAAACAGGGGCCGAATTACAGCATCCGTGATCGAGAAAAATTACGAAGGGCACGACGAGACAAGTGCCTATCATTCTTGTACAATTTTGCTCCATCACGGATGCTGTAATTTGGCCACAGGTTCTTCTCTGCCTTAAAGGGAAGATTCCAACTCTTTTAAAAGATGACCACATCTTCACTGAGTTGGCTGATAAAGCAAACCTATTGGCTGAATAGCCTGCACAAAACTCCATTCTCTCAGATATCAATCAGCCTCTTCGCTTTGTTGAGGGTAGATCTTCTGCAGTGCAAGAGATTTACTTTCAAAGAGTCCTTACAAATTTCCACATAAACAAAGCTTCAGGTCCTGATGCAAACCGCCAATTGTGCTTTAACCCTAGAACCCAAACGGGTAGGAACCCCATTAAAAATTAAAAGTGGCTGTATTTTGTTTTTTGAAACATTTTATAACATGAATTTTTGTCAATAAAGCTGTGATTTTTTGTGATTTTTTTTAGTAATTCTGTTTTAAAAAGAACTTATTATGAATAAAAAAAATAAATATTTGTTTCATTTGTTTCTGAATTTAACGAAATGCCGCTTTAAAGTTAGTGGGGGTGTACACAGAAAAAACAAATTTTATGAACAGCATACGTTAAAATTAATTCATTGATTTTAATGAAAAAATCATTGAATTTTAATGAATTGCTCATAGTTTTTAACGTACTGTTCATTGAAATCAATGAAGTTATATTCATTAAAAATGTCTTAATAAATATCAATGATTTGTTTTCATTATTTTAATAGACTTTTCATTGCTTTCAATGAAAAGTACATTGATTCCAGTTGTAAATAAAATTTTAACGAACCATACATTGATTTTTAATGAACAGTTCATTGAATTCAATGTTTAGGTCATTAAATGCAATGTATAGTTCATTAAATTCAATGTATAGGTCATTGAATTCAATGTATAGTTCATTGAATTTAATGAATGGTTCATTGAATTTAATGTATAGTTCATTGAATTGAATGTATTTTTCATTGTTTTCAATATGTATAGTTCCTTAAATTCAATGTATAGTTCATTAAATTCAATGTATAATTCATTAAGTTCAATGTATAGTTCATTGAATTCAAATTATAGTTCATTAAATTCAATGAATAGTTCATAAAATTCAATGTATTCAGCTCATTCAATTCAATGTATACTAATTTATTCCCTTCCCAATTTTGTTTGAAGTGAAACGCGAAGTTGTGAAGACGTGTGGCAATTGTGTGTGTAAATTTTAGATAAAAGGTGATAATAAATTAAATTCAAAGTGAAGAAAATATTTTGCTTTGAATGTAAAAGAAAATTTAAATCTGTTGAATTGCTATTAGTATATGTAAATAATAGGAAATATGAATTAAGATTGTGAGCTTTAGATCAAGTGAGTTTTCAAGAAGGCAACCACAACAACAACAACTCTGTATAGAGTCAATCACTTAGCTGACTAGACAGTCTGTTTCGGAAATCGCTACATATTCCTCATCAGTAGTCTTTGAGTGATTAAACTGTGATCAACTCACTGTTTAAACTAGCATATGAATGTGCAGATTATTTAGGAAATATAAATAGGAAATATACCTGGCATTTTAAGTGACTGCTGCCATCATTTACATTTTTAAAGGATGAAAACCACATAAAAAATAAAGCTGTGCGCGCAAAGTTGGCAGAAATTGAAGATTTCACTAATTACAGTGGTAAGCTTAATTTTTCTCGAGGCTAAATAAATAAATAGTTATTTTTTTCAATTAATATCTTTCCAGACAGTACTGCTATGAAACTTCTGTGGAGCCTTCATGGGTATTTGGTGCCCACTCAAAAAGTATGCAGTAAGGACAACTTTGGAAGAAAAACTTTCCTAAAGCATACAATTACCAGTTCCCAAGAGGCATTCGTTTTTGTTGGAAGCAGCATCCAGGAAGTCGAAAATATTCAACCAGGCGAAAATATTCAACCAAAAATAAAGGCGAAAATATTCAACCATTAATCCTTGCTGTTGGAGAGAAGAACTTCTCTTCATTCCTCATTCATGGATGGTGTAAAATTTCAATTTGCTAGTCCCGAAATTTCTTTTGAGTCCCGAAATTGGAAGCCCTAATCTTGATGGTATCTTTGCTAGATGGATCACGTCTTTCCTCAAGGACAGAATTATTATTATCGAAGTTGACGGCATTGCGTCCATGACGCATGCAATTAACGCAGCAGCACCACAGGGTTTGGTTCTATCACCAACCTTGTGATCCATTCGTTTGCGAAGGACAGCAGAATTTGTCATTCATACTCATTCAAAAAACGCCCAAGCTCTATAGAGGTTGAGAGAAAGAGGCAACATATGAATGGCATACTCCCTAATTATCTTCTTTCCGAGATAGTATATATTTCCGAGTAGAGTCTTGCTTATAGAAAAGTTTAATGCCAGCAAGGCCCATTGCTGTCTGTTAACCCACAAGCGGTTGGATTGTCCCTTAGCTTCCATCATAATGAATGGTGTTGATCAGCCTCTCTTGGCGTTCTAAGCATATCGATCGAAGCTGATCTACGTTGGCATGATCATATCTTCGATGTGTCGAAAGAACGGCGTAGTGCCTAGGTTCTTTAAACGGTTCAAAAAATATTTCACTCTTATGATCTACACCTCATATATCAGGCTGAAAATGGAGTACAATTCGCACATTTGAACAGGGGCTTCAACATCTTATTTGGAGCTCCTGGATCGAATTCAACGTATTGTGATATTTTTGATGAAATACTTTCATCCTCTCTCAACTCTCTTGGGCATCGATGTATTGTTGGTTGCCTCAGCCTTCTGTATAGGTACTACCATGGGAAATGTTCAAGGGAGAAACACGGTCTGACGCCACCAGCTCATATGTTTCCCAGATCCACTCGGGCAACCCCAACCCTTTACCATTGCTTCAATGCTCAACAGACCCTCGCATTACTGTGACAATTCATTTATTAGTTACTCGGTAAAGTTGAGGAATAGTCTCCTTACGTGCGTGTTTCCCGACAGTTTTGAGCTGTGAAAGTTAAAGAAATTTTCATCGATCTTCCATCTATTCATCCTCAAACAAATTATCACCTATCTTCCGAATCAACACAATGCCCATAGATTTATAAGGGGCATTCCCTGATCATTGGTTAAGTCAATAAAATAAAAAAATTATCTTATACAAAAATGTACAATATGATCACATATTTTTTTTAAGTGTACCTTTGTTAAGCTTAATTCATGGAAACATATACGGTTGAAGGCTTATAGAGAAACTCGAAATCTTTTATGACATTTGAAAAAATCGATTATCCGCTTTCAACTCTCCTAATTGTTCACAAATTGTCAGTATTGTCAAAAATATTATGACTAAAATTATCACATAGCAACGATCATTAGACAGCTAAATATATAGCTGCAGCAGTATTCAACCAAAATAAAATGCAAACAAACCAACATAACAACAGCAATAACAACAACAATAAAAAGACTACAGAACTAACAATGCAACGGTAAAAGATTAACAATAAATTGACAACTGAATGGCTTTGTAAAACAGGCAAAGGATAAAAAAACCAAATGGTGCAGCAGTGTGGCAGTCAAGGAATTTGATCAAATGAAAAAACAATATTAATAAAAATTGAGATACATATTTCGTTTCTCACGTTGGCTTTGTAGGTATTTATTTTTGTATTTGAGTAAGATTGTTGAAAGCTGTATGAACAAAAATTTTCATGCAAAAGTAGATATAAGTTTACCCAAGAAATGCTAAGAATACTTAAAGATCGCGATCACTTGAAGATATGAGTAGTGCTACGATGAAAGTTTAAAATTCATGACTGATTTTCTTTCTTTTCTGGCAACAAATATGCTAATTAAATATGCTTGTCATTAACTTATATGAACAAAGTACAAAAATGATTAGAGTAAGTTCGGTAAATATGGCCTACCCTTAACTTTTTTTGAAATAAAACAGACAGTTTAATTTGAAAACATAAAATTTTCTTTAAATTGTTTTCAATTCATTTTATATTAAGTCTCCATAAAAGAATTACGTTCCAAAAAACACAACAAAAAGATATTATGGAAAAATTAAAGGAACTTCAAAATATCGCTTTTCAAAAATGTGCGACTAATATAGCCCACCGTGTTTTGAATATGGACTAGGGTGGTCCATATTAAACACAACTTATACACAAAATTCACAAATAAAATATTCTTTTTCGTTGCCACTGCACAGTTCATGTGCCCACATTGTGCATAAAACGCACTGCAACCATGTTTCTCCACCTTTATCTTCGGAAAAAAGACTTAAGAAATATATGCATTTGGCATCTTCCACATTAGTCCTATCAGGACTTGCATCTGATAAATCATCTGCTGTAAAATTGTCTTCAAAGTCTGATGAAGACTCTGCTGTACGTTGATTTTTCTTCTGAAAAGTAAATTTTAAGGAAAACCTTTTTCAAACCTAACTACAAATATAATTCATATCTACCTTCTTTTTCAAAATGTTTTTTTCCCCGATTCGTTTTCCGCGTGTGTTTTGATTCTTAAATTGTTTGTCATTGTTTTTTTTTAATAGATTCCTCTAGATTCTATTTATGCGGTGATGATGATATCAGTTGTGCCTTTCCTGGTATTCGCCCTAGATTTGAATTTTTTTTAACTCGGACCGGAATAGGAGAAATTTCTTGAGGCATTATGTAAGAAGTTGACCGAATGCCAGTGGAAGTGGAAGGTGTTTCATCGGGAATTTGTTCTAATTGCACCATTTCAGGTAAAGCGGTTGGTAGTTGTAAAGGATATACATTTTGCACATTCTCAACTGTTGCATCAACTTCGTCCGCTGCGAGAAAATCGTGATCGCAAAAGATTTGCCTATTAAAAGGACATATTCCAGTTGACGAAAATCCTTTGACAGCAATTTCACCAGTTTGAGCTTTCATATAAGCTTGACCGAACAGTTGAATTATATTTATGACCCAACATAATATTATTTATGACCCAACATCTTATTTCCTCAGTCAAATATTTTTTCAAGGGTCCCATGAAAGATTTCCAGAGGTTGAATCTTATGGCTAGAGTGTGGAGGAATCGAAAGGATGCGAACATGGTTACTTCTAGCCAAGTCAATGATTTCAATGTTTCTCGTTTGGCTTGCATGCCCGTCCAATATGAGTAATACAGGAGACGATGCAGAAGGTTTAACTGTTGCAAGAAAGCGCTCGAACCATTTAGTAAATAAATGCGTTTGAATCCATCCAGAAGGATGATTTGCGTGAATTGATCCTGGCGGTGCACCTTTCATTAGAAGAGGATTTTCCCTCTTCTTAGGGAAAATAAACATAGCTGGTACAAATGACCCGCCTGCGCTCATACACAAAACAGCAGTAATCAAAGATCCCTTTTCTGCTGAAGTAAGTGCTCCTATCTGCTTCCGACCTTTCAGAGACAATACCTGTGGCATTTTTGCGGGCACAACAGAAATTCCTGTTTCGTCTACATTGTAAATGTTATTTGGAGAAAAGTTGTACGTAGCCATTTCTTTTTCCAACAAGTCAAAGAAAACGGTGACGTTTTCTTTTGAAAATCCTCTTGCACGAGCTATAGATGTTCCGGTCGGCTGACGGAAGGACAGAGATGGATGAGGTCTTAGAAATAAACGCAACCAATCTCTTCCTGTAGTTCCCTTTGCTACTGAAAACGGGTTTGGAATATTGTTCTTCAAAGCTAATTGAAATGCTAATGATCTTATATCATTTCTTGTTTGACCAAAGAATTTCGCTTCCATAAACAATACATAGTCAACAAGCGATTCTTCGAGCTGTGGTGGGAAAATCGGTTTTCTGCCTAATTTGGCTGCTACTACTTCTTCTAACGGCCTTCCCTTCACTGCCACCAAACGTCGTAATGTGGTTTTAGGTACATTGTACTGTTTGGATGCCCTTAAGAACCCCATTCGCTTTTCTTTGATGGCCGTAATTGCATGCGCCATATCTTCTTTGCGCCAGGTCTGTCGTTGCTTTTGGACTTGCTTAGAGTTCGGAGCCATTTATATCCTTGTAGCTAAAAAAGAAAATAGAAATGAAATATTAACTAGAAACATGTGTGAAATATGGTCCACTAGTCCATATTATTGTATTAGCATTTATGCTTTTAATTTTCGCAAACTTTATTAACTATTTTCCAGATTTAGCACTATATAGTTTGCACAAACACAAGAATATTCACACAAAAATTTAATTAAAAAACGCGTAATTAAACTTACCAAAAAATTCCAACGACAACGCCAAAAAATTATCAAGTGCTGTCCTGTACACATCTGTTTCGACTGACTCACCACATTACAATGAGCGATGACCAGTTCGTTCATGTCTGAATTGAGTACACAGTGGCGTGTCTAGCCTTTCTCAGTTAGGAAATATTGCTATGGGCCATATTACACACATGGGCCACATATGCCGAACTTACTCTATAGGATTATAGAAATACTTCAGGTGCATTATTAAAAAAAAAGCTTATTAATGAAATGATATAAAAACTATATAGTAAATAAAATTATGTTATAACTTTGTGTTTTTCATTTTGCAGTTAGGATTCGATTTATAAAAAAAACCTAAAAAATTCAAATATAGTGGTCCCTGGTTAATTGAGCCCCGCTTAATTCGGTTCCTCGTTTAGTTGAGCTGATAAATTTTGAGTCTTTTGGTAAATTCATACAAAAAGTTCCGGTTACTAGAGTTCCTCGGCTAAATGCGTTGAAAATCCAACATTATAGCTGACGCAATTAACTGGGGTCCACTGTTTTTATACCTTCCCTAGAACAAATTTATTTTGTGCTAAGCAACCCAAAATCTACAAAGATAGTATAATGACATTTAATGTAAAAAATGCTGGCGCATAGTGATATTGATGCCCAAATATAATAATAGTAGCTTTAAAAACTTCTAATATGTTGTACCCTAGCGATTGCAGTGGGTCCAAAAAAGTGCAGCACTCTATAAATCTCTAATATATATAAAAATGAGTTGGCGTGTGTGTGCGACAGCATAACTAAAGAACGGAGAGACCGATTTGTATAAATTTTTTTGTATGCGTTTGGGTGGTGCTCCGAGTGGTTTAGATTTATAATTCGGTCCTATTGGACAAAGGGGCGTGGTACCTCCCATACAAATTACAAATTAAAAATACATTATTTCTGCTCCGGCTATTGGTATGTGAACAAAATTTGGTATATAAGTTTGGTGTACATATTGTAAGTTCTGCTGCAAAAATAGGCGTGATTGGACAAATGGGCGTGGTACCTCCCATACAAATTACAAATTAAAAATACATTATTTCTGCTCCGGCTATTGGTATGTGAACAAAATTTGGTATATAAGTTTGGTGTACATATTGTAAGTTCTGCTGCAAAAATAGGCATGATTGGACAAAGGGGCGTGGTACCTCCCATACAAATCACAAATTAAAAATACATTATTTCTGATCCTGTTATAGGTATTTAAACAAAATTTGGTGTGCGGGCTGTTGAGGAGTTCATAAAAAATTACACTCTTTTGCATCCCGTTAAACACTGGGTACAAAAAAGCTATCTATCTACAAAAACTTTGAGCTATTTGGCTGATTTTTTGTTTATTCAAAAATGATTTTTTAAAGAATAAAACTATTAAAAATTACTGGTAAGACTAGGAAAATTTAAGTTCTTCATATACTAACTCCTTTCCAATGCTCATTTTTCTATGTATGAGAAACTTTTAGGAGAAACTCAAACTCCTAACTTTGTCAAGCACGTTGCCTTCTTTTCACTTCTCAATTTTGTTACTTGGCTTAAGCTTAAACTTTGAAAAGTTCCTAATTAGTGCCATTTGTGTTTGCTCTAAAAAGTGAAAATTTTAAAATACAATTAACCGTGCGTTCAAATTTTTCGTGCAATATAATATAGGTGTTGGTGAGTATAATTTCAGCAATTACTTTTTTTATAAGAAAAAACGAAGAATATCTTCTTTTATTCTTCTTCTCTCTCTTTATATATAAAAATGAGTTGGCGTGTGTTTGTGACAGCATAACTTAAGAACTGAGTGACGTTTCATTATAGTATTGATTTTGTTTTAAATTAATTTTCAAAATAAGTCAGTGAGATGCCGCCAATCAGACGTAGGAACATTGGTCGCAGAAGCCGTACGGCTACAAGCTCAAGAAATTCTCGAGCGATTGAAAGTCCTGAACATCGGGCAAATCGTATTGAGAGGAACAGCCAACGGATGTTAGAATCCCGATTAATTGAGTCACATGAAGATCAAGCTATACGAAATGAAGAAAATCGATTGAGACAAAGACGTCGCATTGCATCTATTAATCGATCGGATGATAATCATCAAGAAAACAATATAGCTAGACGCGTACAACGACAAGCTGGTGTACCGAGAAATTATTTTCGTACAGCCTTCCGCTATGATTCATCTACTGATTATTGTACGGATAATAATGTTGTAATCGGGTCCATGAGCATTGTGTGTTCTCATTGCAAGGCTCTGAAATTTCCCAAAGAATCTCCAGGGTTATGCTGCGCAAATGGAAAGATAAAACTACCACCATTTAACCCACCACCTGAGCCTCTGTATTCATTGGTTTCTGGATCAGCACCTCTTTCGAAGCATTTCCTAAACAATATACAAAAGTACAATTCTTGCTTTCAAATGACTTCGTTCGGCGCCACGAACATTGTCCGAGACAATTTCATGCCAACATTTAAGGTAATTAATTTGCCACATGTAAATAAATTACATTTTTCATCAATTCACACCACCGTTGCAGATTCAAGGTCAAATTTACCATAGAGCAGGATCGTTGTAGCCAAACGTTGATGAGGACCATCAATTTCTGCAAATATATTTTATGGGGAACTCAAACGATGAAGTCGATCAACGATGTGCACACAATGCCTCTATTAACCGGGAAATAGTCCAACAGCTGCAAAGTATCCTTCATGAACACAATGCATTAGTTGGGTTGTTCAAAACGGCTCTTGAACAAATGCCGTCAGACAACCATAAAATTGTTATACATGCCGATAGAAGACCAGCTGGGGAACACGCCAGAAGATTCAATGCTCCAACTGTCGATGATGTTGCAATAGTTGTTGTAGGTGAAAATTTGGCTTCACGTGATATTGTTCTCCATCGCCGTAACGACCGATTACAGCGTGTGTCAGAAACGCATCGATCATATGATGCATTGCAGTATCCTCTACTCTTTTGGCAGGGTGATGACGGCTATCATTTCACAATCAAGATGGTAAACCCATTAACCGGTGAGTACCATAAAATTTCTAAAGTTAAGTTGTATTTTTGTTACCAACAAATTACACACTTGAAATTGTAGGCGCCGAGACGAACAAAAAACTAAGTTCCATGAACTTCTACGCATTCAGATTGATGGTTCGTGAAAACGACCACAATTACATTTTAAAATGCAGAGGACTGTTTCACCAATTCGCTGTTGACATGTACGTGAAGATAGAAACGGAGCGGCTGACTTTCCTCAGACTCAATCAAAACCAACTCCGCTCTGAAGAGTACATACATCTTCGGGATGCTATCAGCATAGATGGCAATGGAAACAATGTCGGTAGATTGCAGATTTTACCAGCAACGTATATTGGAAGTCCGCGACACATGCATGAATATGCACAAGATGCGATGTCATATGTTCGCCAATACGGTCGTCCGGATCTTTTTATCACCTTTACATGTAATCCACAATGGGATGAAATAAAAGATCTCCTGTTTCCAGGTCAATCATCGGTTCATCGACATGACATAACTGCACGAGTCTTTAGACAGAAACTAAAATCACTGATGCATTTTGTCGTGAAACTTAGAGTGTTTGGAGAAACATGTTGTTGGATGTATTCCGTCGAGTGGCAGAAACGAGGTTTACCCCATGCACATATTTTAGTTTGGTTAAAAGAAAAATTAAGACCTGATGAAATTGACGATATCATATCAGCTGAAATTCCTGACAAACATATTGATCCTCAATTGTTCGAAGTGGTGACTAAGAACATGATTCATGGGCCATGTGGGTCATTCAACGTAAATTCACCATGTATGATTGATGGAAAGTGTTCCAAACGTTATCCTAGAGCATTCACTGCTGAGACAGTAACTGGAAATGATGGTTATCCTTTATATCGGCGTCGATCAACACAGGACAGCGGAAAATCAGCCATTGCGAAAGTAAACCGTCAAGATATTCAGGTTGACAATCGATGGATCGTCCCATATTCACCATTATTGTCGAAGGCATACAAAGCACATATAAATGTAGAATATTGTAATTCCATCAAATCAATTAAATACATATGCAAATATGTGAACAAAGGAAGCGATATGGCTGTTTTTGGTGCAGCTGCTGAATACGCAAACGATGAAATCACGCAGTATCAAATGGGCCGTTATATCAGCAGCAATGAAGCTATTTGGCGGATTTTTTCTTTCCCAATTCATGAAAGATATCCAACTGTGGTTCATTTGGCTGTTCACCTTGAAAACGGACAACGTGTATATTTCAGACCCGAAAATGCCTTACAAGCAGCTGAACGACCACAACCTACTACACTGACAAGTTTCTTTTCAATGTGCCAAACTGATGCATTCGCCAGAACATTATTATACCGCGAAATGCCAAGATATTACACTTGGAATAAGTCTTCAAAAACTTTTCAACGTCGCAAACATGGCACTCCCACTGATGGTCATCCAAATGTGTTCTCCACAGATGCTTTGGGACGCATTTACACAGTGCATCCTAATAATGATGAATGCTTTTATCTCCGTTTGCTGTTGGTGAATGTTCGTGGACCTACATCATTTCAGAATTTGAGAACGGTCGATGGGCGATTGTGTGCCACATACCGCGAAGCTTGCCAACACTTGCGATTACTAGACAATGATACTCATTGGGATCATACACTTGCTGATGCAGTACTTTCATCACATCCACATCAAATACGAACTTTATTTTCGATCATCATATCGACATGTTTTCCATCAAATCCCATCGATCTATGGGTAAAATACAAGGATGATATGACACAAGATATTCTTCATCGAATGCGTGCCATTACACAAAATCCTGATTTGTCGATATCAAACGAAATGCATAATGAAGCATTAATAATGATTGAAGACCAGTGTTTGATTATTGTTAACAAAGTTCTGATACAATTAGGTATGATTGCACCGAATCGTCCAATGAACGCTGTATTAAATCAAGATTTACTGAGAGAGAACCAATACAATCGCGAGGAATTGGCAGATAATGTTCAACCAGGCATCGAAAAACTTAATCCCCAACAGAAATATGCCTACAATACAATAATAAAAGCCGTCAACGATGGAACTGGTGGAATATTTTTTTTGGATGCTCCTGGAGGTACAGGGAAAACATTTCTGATTTCATTATTATTAGCAACCATAAGATCGCAAAATCATATTGCACTTGCCCTCGCATCCTCAGGTATTGCTGCAACTTTATTGGATGGTGGTCGAACTGCGCATTCGGCACTTAAACTGCCATTGAACATGCAGATTAACGACCAACCAACATGCAACATATCGAAGACATCCGGAATGGCAAAAGTCTTGCAACAATGCAAACTGATTGTGTGGGACGAGTGTACAATGGCACACAAAAAATCATTGGAAGCTCTGCAAACAACACTACAAGATTTGCGAGATAATCCAAATCTTTGTGGTGGTGCCCTGATACTGTTGGCAGGTGATTTTCGCCAAACATTACCGGTAATTCCACGGTCAACTGCAGCTGATCAAATTAATGCATGTCTCAAATCTTCCAATTTGTGGAGACATGTTACTACGCTGAAACTCACAACAAATATGCGAATCCAACTGCAAAACGATCCCTCTGCAGATGTTTTTTCGGTGCAATTATTGGATATTGGAAATGCAAAAATTCCCATCAACGTTACGACTGGTTTAATAAAGTTACCTAATGACTTCTGCCATTTTACTGAGTCAAAAGAAGAGCTAATTCATTGTGTGTTCCCCAACATTTTGCAGTATTACAGGAATCATGATTGGCTAGGAGAACGAGCAATATTAGCCGCTAAAAACAAAGACGTCGATGAGATTAATGCAACGATTCAAATGGCCATTGAAGGGCTAATAGTGTCTTACAAATCAATTGACACTATCATGAACCAGGAGGATGTTGTGAACTATCCAACAGAATTTTTAAATTCCATCGAGTTGTCAGGTTTGCCGCTACATGATCTTCAGTTAAAGGTTGGATCCGTAATCATAATGATGCGTAATATCAATCAGCCTCGACTTTGCAATGGCACAAGACTTATTGTCAAAAAACTTATGACAAACGTCATTGAAGGTACAATTTTGAAGGGAAAGTACAAGGGGGAAGACGTACTGATCCCACGAATCCCAATAATTCCGAATGATTTGCCATTCGACTTCAAACGCCTTCAATTTCCAGTAAAACTAGCATTTGCAATGACTATTAATAAGGCGCAGGGACAGTCTTTAAAAATTTGTGGCATCAATTTGGAGTATCCATGCTTTTCTCATGGCCAGCTCTATGTAGCATGTTCTAGAGTAGGTAAACCATCGGCCTTATTTGTTTACGCTCCCGACAGACAAACAAAGAATGTTGTGCATCTAAAAGCGTTGCAGTAATTTAAGATCTCAATTAAATTGACTTAATTTAAATAATTATTAAAAACTTATCAATAAAGTATTTAAAGCATTTATTTAAATAAACAAACTTTTGTAACAAAATTATTTTCACAATTTAAATATATAAATACAGAACCATCTATCCTGAAAATTGTAAATCTTTAATTTGCCACCTTTGAAGGCAGGACGAAGTTTGCCGGGTCCACTAGTATTTCATAAAAATGATATAAAATGCTTATCAGCGCTTTATAAATATCTCTTAAAAGAGACATAAAATGTTTAACAACAACATCAACTTAACTTTTGATCGACAACTCGAAAGCGTGCAGCTGATGTAAATGAAGTGGCTTTTTTTGATGTTATTGCAATAGCAATTTTAACGCCAACAGCAATGGTCCAAACAACAACATCAATAACAATTACACATTATAGTAGTATGTGCATTAAATTGAATTGTTGTTACCGTTGAAGCAACAGCTGATCTTGACAGTTTTAAACAATAGATAAAGAAGCAACAGCGGTAAGTTCAGCAAAACGAGTATGACAACAAAAGTCAAGCTCCAGCTGAGCTTATTAATGTTACTGCTTTAACAGCAGCAGCAACACTTCTCTATGACAGTCGCTGTCGTTGTTGCTGATCATGACAGCAACTAATGCGATAGCAACACTCGAAGATCGCTCAATAGCAAATGAACAGCAAAGTGACTCTCCATTAAACAAACTGGACAGACGAAGGCTTACCACTTTTCTACACACAAGACAATACAAATCAGCAGCATAAGAAAAACCACAACAACAACAACAACAATAGCAACAAGATCTACAGGTGCATCAATGATGTCCACTTACTTTGCTTGATTACTGCGATAATCGTGAAGTTGAGCATTTGCAAAAACAACAGCAACCGAAACATAAGTAATACAAGAATAATAAAAAATATTAACAACAACGAGAACCACAACAACAACAACAACAACAGGCAATAGAGTTCTGGTACCTAAGCATAAACATTTAATTGTTGCTGTTTTGTCTTAATCGCTTTTCTTGGTTGGCTTGCACACGTGCACCGATGATAACGCGAGAAACATTGAGTAAACTCGACTCAAACAACGGTACCTGCAGCCAGGCGCGATTGCAGAGGGGGAATATGAGGGCTGAAGCACCCCAGTCGCTATAGATTTTGTTGTAATAAAGAAATTTTGGAACTAGTTTGCTAAAAAAACTACGCCTTTTTCACTGAGATATTAAAAAAAAATTAGTTCTTTACGTTTTTGTTATAAGTTATGTTACAGTGAATTAACAAAAGTTATATCAATACAAATTTCTTCATTTAATATGCAATTTACTTCATAATACAGTAAATACAATATATTTATCATTTGAACGATGGGCTTAGAAGATAGAGGAATAGTCTAAAAAAGGGTTATATTTTGATAATAATATTTTTAATAATATCCAGTTTATTTATATCTTTTTTTTCTTGCTGAAGCTTGTTTAAATGATTGACATACATATATGTATTTATAAAGTTAATGTATATCCTGTATTTTGTATAAAATTATGCCGCAGTGCATTCCCTTATGGAGTGTCGGGTATGACGATCCCGCGGATCTTTGCTCTTGTTAATTCTATTTTCTTATTTCGGATAACTTGTCAACACTAGCCCTCGTAGCTACAGACAAGT
This sequence comes from Dichetophora obliterata, assembly GCA_963920525.1. Classification (NCBI taxonomy): domain Eukaryota; kingdom Metazoa; phylum Arthropoda; class Insecta; order Diptera; family Sciomyzidae; genus Dichetophora; species Dichetophora obliterata. The sequence continues at coordinate 198,564,405 of OY986438.1, read as the reverse complement.
TTCCGGATAATCCTAAGTTTAAAAATTTTATGAAAAATGTAATCGTTATGGTTTAAGTTATAATAAAAATAAAATAAAAAAATAATATTTCTCTATTTTTTAACACATCCACCAATTTTGATCTAGCCCGACTTCTAGACGTTTTTGCTTTGGAACTTAAAGTTGTCCTATACTCACTTTTCTTAAAGATATTAACGATTTTTCAAAGTTGAAAAATATCTAAAATATATATTTAAAACATTATATATATGTTTGATATATACATTATTCTGGGTCGATTGGGGATAAAAAAAATTCCTAGGCGATTTTCGGATCCGGCATGAGAAGTTGTTAAAAAAAGAAGGTGCCAATAGGAGTGCACTTTACCCTATCACATTTTCAATTTTGTGAATTTTTTCTTTAGGAATATTTTTCAAAAAATTTTTGTATATAAACGTGCCCAGCAAGAACAAAACTGATGCCACAAATTATGTCCTCGTACCCGATTCAACCTATAACCAGTCTCACATTCATACATTTTTAAATTAAAATTTATCTTAAAAAATTTCTAAAGAAAAAATTCACAAAATTCAAGAATAGTGTACCACTACGTCTCAGACCAGCAGCTCGGATAATCTTCTCCCTCAATAGGTTTAAAAAGTCGCATGATAGGGAATCATCTTGTCTGAAACCTCGTTTGGTAACAAATGGTGGGGATAGATCCTTTCCGATTTTAACTGTGCTGCTGGAGTTGCTCAGTCTCGTCCTGAGGTGGAGTATGTCTGGTGGTGGTTATACATAAAATAAGTTTATTTTCCAAGTGATCAAATTTAAAAATTTTCTCTGGCTATTTTTTACGAGTATTAGGCTTTTTGATTTGGAGTGACGTTACTGGCGTTACGTAACTTAAATTTCCATTGTAGTTTAATTGAGTAATTAAGTTATTAGGTAGTTAAGTAATTATGTAATTTAGTAATTAAAAATTTTTTTAATATATTGTCCTTTCCTTGCCTCAACCATTTTTTATTATCTTTTGCCAGTGCCTTCCATTTTTATAAAAACAAATAAGTTTACCAAAAATTTATTAAGCATTTACGAAAAACAAAAACTACATTTGGGAAACAGTGCAGACGAGTTGATCGTCATGGTAAAATAAAAAATTAAAATGTTTTTAATAAGTTTTTAAATTTTGATCATGGTACCACTTTTCTGTGAAAATCCCCATATTTTGTAAAATTTTTTTTGTGATTTTATTATGATTAGCTTTTTGCCAAAATCAGGTTTTTAGAAAGTTGCTTTTCTAATGAACTTAATGAAAAAAATATCATGTTATCAATTTTCGTTCAGGAACTATAACGTCATAGCCATTTTTTTTACAAGTTCTTAATTTTAATTTTCTAAATCTAAAATAAGGTTGGTAGAAATTCGTATAATAATTTTTTTTAATAGGTTATTATTTAATTTGACAAAATATTATTTTTTGAATCACATTTGAGATATAAATTAATTTTTTATTAGTTTTTATATTTGCAATGAGGAAAAACTAATTAATTCTCCCAAAATATCAAAATCTTTGTAAGGCAACAAGATAAAAATGTCCAGGTTTTAATCATCAAATTAAGAAAAGTGCGGTCAAAATTGAGACCTTAAGAAAAAGGAATTTTTTATAACATTTATGTTGCAATCAGACTCCGTACACATAAGAAGACTTCAACAATGTGGAGATAAATATGTTTTCCTTTTTTAAAGAAATAAGTTTTGAATACGAATTCGAATGTTAGAAAAACAATTATTTAATTGAAGGGCTTATTGCAATAACGTGATAAGAAACATGACCTAAAAAATCAATTATTTAGGCTGAATACATTACTGAATGCATTGCCAATAACCGTTAAAAAGATTTTGGCTACTTTTTGTTAATGTTTTAAGCTATATGTAAAAGTATCCGTGTTCAATTCCATTTCTCCTTACAAAAATAAATTTTTTTCAAGACTTTAGAGTCGATCGTTTCAAAATATGTTTTATGTGGCTTTTCATGTTTACACAAAAAAATACATTTTTTAAATGTGTGCCAAAAATTTATTTTTTATCAATATCTTTGGTTTAGAAACTCCCATATAATTCAAAAGCATACAAGATGTATTGAGAATCGAATTAAAAAACTGTCACAACGTTTAAAATGTCTATAAAAAGACTAGGGAAATGAAGAAAATAATCTGCAATAGGTATTTTATTATTAAACTAGTATAAAAGCCTGACCTACGACAGGTCTTCCGCACACTTCCTTTTTGGAGGCATTTGCCGAAAGTACTTTTTTCAGTTTTTAAAGCTTCAACTATCATTTATCTATACATAGCAACTCAGGCGTCGTTTCGCGGCCGATACAATTATATTTTTTGGTAAAATCGACTCAAATCAAATCAACAGAATTTCATTAAACTCGTCATAAATTTTTTATAAAAGGATGAAAATAAGAGGTAGTTAGATCCAAAACGTACTATTGTAAAAACCCAATATTGTCACTAATAAGTATCAAATATATTTTCTGTGCATACTTTCAGGTTGAACATTTTGAGAACAATATGTCTTGTAAAAGTTCTTTACTCCAAAAAATAACTCCAGTTTGAGAAATACGGTGAAAGTGGTATGCTTGCCTTTTATGTATTAAGATGTGCATACTTTCAGGCTGAGCAGTTTGAGAGATATTGGAAATAGAGCAGCGTGCTTGCCTTTTATATGTAAAGATATCTCAATATAAGTAATTGTTGCCATAACTTTCTGTTTGTCTTATGTTTGTCTGTCTGATGAATTTCTATGTTTCTATGACATTTTTAAAATTAAACATGATAAAGCATTAATCGACAAAAGAATGAACTAAATTGTGTACAAATCATACAAATTAATGCCATTCAAAGCACACATTTATAAATTCCTATAAAATTTATAATTGTCTGAAATTTAAACAAATCGGATGAGAACCACGCGGAATATCTCCATTCAAAAATATTTTATAAGCCTTTACAAAACATTCATAAGTCTAAAAAAAATGAGAAAAAGGGATATCGACCTCAAATTTAGTAATGCTGAATTTATCTCTGATACATTATTTTTATTTAAACTTTAAATTTAAAGAGGAAGGTAAATTGAAAAGAATCAGAAGCTGATGGAATCCGCAGAAATTCTTTCACTTATAAGTTTCTTTCACTGTGGAACTAAACTATACCAAAATTTCTTGGATTGTAATATACCACTGAACAAATAAAAGATATAGGCCCGAGCTCGATCTTCGACTGTAGTCGAATGGCCTGATCGAACGAATTTGCGTTTGCTATTATAACCTACTTTCGACAAAGAGTAGCGTTATTGTGAATTTCATTCATTTGGTTTGTTCACGGTAGTATATTTCTATCAGCTGATCGTAATACTTACATTTTTAACAATTATTTCTCAGCACGCATCGAAAGCAAAATTCTATTCGAATGAAAATTTGATGAACAACGAACATTTCGATAGTGTTGTACCGCTCATAATAAAAATTTATCGTTCGATACTCATTGTTCGATAAACACATGAACACATTAAAGGAATATTAGTGAGTAGTGTAACATAAAAGTGTAAAAAAGCAGTGTAACAAAAAAGTTAGAGGATTTCAAAAATGTATATTATGCAAAAATTAGAACATTTCCATAACTCAACTCTGAAGACCGATATCTTCGAAACTATGAAATAAAATTAAATTCGTATTAAAAGTTCGGATGTCTCAAAAAAGATTTAATACTATTTCTACCACCTCCAAAAGGTGTATAAAGAAACCTTTGGGCTTCAATATAGTAAATAAGAGCTAAGACTTTCGTCAAAGATTATAAAGTACTAGTGGACCCGGCAAACTTCGTCCTGCCTTCAAAGGTGGCAAATTAAAGATTTACAATTTTCAGGATAGATGGTTCTGTATTTATATATTTAAATTGTGAAAATAATTTTGTTACAAAAGTTTGTTTATTTAAATAAATGCTTTAAATACTTTATTGATAAGTTTTTAATAATTATTTAAATTAAGTCAATTTAATTGAGATCTTAAATTACTGCAACGCTTTTAGATGCACAACATTCTTTGTTTGTCTGTCGGGAGCGTAAACAAATAAGGCCGATGGTTTACCTACTCTAGAACATGCTACATAGAGCTGGCCATGAGAAAAGCATGGATACTCCAAATTGATGCCACAAATTTTTAAAGACTGTCCCTGCGCCTTATTAATAGTCATTGCAAATGCTAGTTTTACTGGAAATTGAAGGCGTTTGAAGTCGAATGGCAAATCATTCGGAATTATTGGGATTCGTGGGATCAGTACGTCTTCCCCCTTGTACTTTCCCTTCAAAATTGTACCTTCAATGACGTTTGTCATAAGTTTTTTGACAATAAGTCTTGTGCCATTGCAAAGTCGAGGCTGATTGATATTACGCATCATTATGATTACGGATCCAACCTTTAACTGAAGATCATGTAGCGGCAAACCTGACAACTCGATGGAATTTAAAAATTCTGTTGGATAGTTCACAACATCCTCCTGGTTCATGATAGTGTCAATTGATTTGTAAGACACTATTAGCCCTTCAATGGCCATTTGAATCGTTGCATTAATCTCATCGACGTCTTTGTTTTTAGCGGCTAATATTGCTCGTTCTCCTAGCCAATCATGATTCCTGTAATACTGCAAAATGTTGGGGAACACACAATGAATTAGCTCTTCTTTTGACTCAGTAAAATGGCAGAAGTCATTAGGTAACTTTATTAAACCAGTCGTAACGTTGATGGGAATTTTTGCATTTCCAATATCCAATAATTGCACCGAAAAAACATCTGCAGAGGGATCGTTTTGCAGTTGGATTCGCATATTTGTTGTGAGTTTCAGCGTAGTAACATGTCTCCACAAATTGGAAGATTTGAGACATGCATTAATTTGATCAGCTGCAGTTGACCGTGGAATTACCGGTAATGTTTGGCGAAAATCACCTGCCAACAGTATCAGGGCACCACCACAAAGATTTGGATTATCTCGCAAATCTTGTAGTGTTGTTTGCAGAGCTTCCAATGATTTTTTGTGTGCCATTGTACACTCGTCCCACACAATCAGTTTGCATTGTTGCAAGACTTTTGCCATTCCGGATGTCTTCGATATGTTGCATGTTGGTTGGTCGTTAATCTGCATGTTCAATGGCAGTTTAAGTGCCGAATGCGCAGTTCGACCACCATCCAATAAAGTTGCAGCAATACCTGAGGATGCGAGGGCAAGTGCAATATGATTTTGCGATCTTATGGTTGCTAATAATAATGAAATCAGAAATGTTTTCCCTGTACCTCCAGGAGCATCCAAAAAAAATATTCCACCAGTTCCATCGTTGACGGCTTTTATTATTGTATTGTAGGCATATTTCTGTTGGGGATTAAGTTTTTCGATGCCTGGTTGAACATTATCTGCCAATTCCTCGCGATTGTATTGGTTCTCTCTCAGTAAATCTTGATTTAATACAGCGTTCATTGGACGATTCGGTGCAATCATACCTAATTGTATCAGAACTTTGTTAACAATAATCAAACACTGGTCTTCAATCATTATTAATGCTTCATTATGCATTTCGTTTGATATCGACAAATCAGGATTTTGTGTAATGGCACGCATTCGATGAAGAATATCTTGTGTCATATCATCCTTGTATTTTACCCATAGATCGATGGGATTTGATGGAAAACATGTCGATATGATGATCGAAAATAAAGTTCGTATTTGATGTGGATGTGATGAAAGTACTGCATCAGCAAGTGTATGATCCCAATGAGTATCATTGTCTAGTAATCGCAAGTGTTGGCAAGCTTCGCGGTATGTGGCACACAATCGCCCATCGACCGTTCTCAAATTCTGAAATGATGTAGGTCCACGAACATTCACCAACAGCAAACGGAGATAAAAGCATTCATCATTATTAGGATGCACTGTGTAAATGCGTCCCAAAGCATCTGTGGAGAACACATTTGGATGACCATCAGTGGGAGTGCCATGTTTGCGACGTTGAAAAGTTTTTGAAGACTTATTCCAAGTGTAATATCTTGGCATTTCGCGGTATAATAATGTTCTGGCGAATGCATCAGTTTGGCACATTGAAAAGAAACTTGTCAGTGTAGTAGGTTGTGGTCGTTCAGCTGCTTGTAAGGCATTTTCGGGTCTGAAATATACACGTTGTCCGTTTTCAAGGTGAACAGCCAAATGAACCACAGTTGGATATCTTTCATGAATTGGGAAAGAAAAAATCCGCCAAATAGCTTCATTGCTGCTGATATAACGGCCCATTTGATACTGCGTGATTTCATCGTTTGCGTATTCAGCAGCTGCACCAAAAACAGCCATATCGCTTCCTTTGTTCACATATTTGCATATGTATTTAATTGATTTGATGGAATTACAATATTCTACATTTATATGTGCTTTGTATGCCTTCGACAATAATGGTGAATATGGGACGATCCATCGATTGTCAACCTGAATATCTTGACGGTTTACTTTCGCAATGGCTGATTTTCCGCTGTCCTGTGTTGATCGACGCCGATATAAAGGATAACCATCATTTCCAGTTACTGTCTCAGCAGTGAATGCTCTAGGATAACGTTTGGAACACTTTCCATCAATCATACATGGTGAATTTACGTTGAATGACCCACATGGCCCATGAATCATGTTCTTAGTCACCACTTCGAACAATTGAGGATCAATATGTTTGTCAGGAATTTCAGCTGATATGATATCGTCAATTTCATCAGGTCTTAATTTTTCTTTTAACCAAACTAAAATATGTGCATGGGGTAAACCTCGTTTCTGCCACTCGACGGAATACATCCAACAACATGTTTCTCCAAACACTCTAAGTTTCACGACAAAATGCATCAGTGATTTTAGTTTCTGTCTAAAGACTCGTGCAGTTATGTCATGTCGATGAACCGATGATTGACCTGGAAACAGGAGATCTTTTATTTCATCCCATTGTGGATTACATGTAAAGGTGATAAAAAGATCCGGACGACCGTATTGGCGAACATATGACATCGCATCTTGTGCATATTCATGCATGTGTCGCGGACTTCCAATATACGTTGCTGGTAAAATCTGCAATCTACCGACATTGTTTCCATTGCCATCTATGCTGATAGCATCCCGAAGATGTATGTACTCTTCAGAGCGGAGTTGGTTTTGATTGAGTCTGAGGAAAGTCAGCCGCTCCGTTTCTATCTTCACGTACATGTCAACAGCGAATTGGTGAAACAGTCCTCTGCATTTTAAAATGTAATTGTGGTCGTTTTCACGAACCATCAATCTGAATGCGTAGAAGTTCATGGAACTTAGTTTTTTGTTCGTCTCGGCGCCTACAATTTCAAGTGTGTAATTTGTTGGTAACAAAAATACAACTTAACTTTAGAAATTTTATGGTACTCACCGGTTAATGGGTTTACCATCTTGATTGTGAAATGATAGCCGTCATCACCCTGCCAAAAGAGTAGAGGATACTGCAATGCATCATATGATCGATGCGTTTCTGACACACGCTGTAATCGGTCGTTACGGCGATGGAGAACAATATCACGTGAAGCCAAATTTTCACCTACAACAACTATTGCAACATCATCGACAGTTGGAGCATTGAATCTTCTGGCGTGTTCCCCAGCTGGTCTTCTATCGGCATGTATAACAATTTTATGGTTGTCTGACGGCATTTGTTCAAGAGCCGTTTTGAACAACCCAACTAATGCATTGTGTTCATGAAGGATACTTTGCAGCTGTTGGACTATTTCCCGGTTAATAGAGGCATTGTGTGCACATCGTTGATCGACTTCATCGTTTGAGTTCCCCATAAAATATATTTGCAGAAATTGATGGTCCTCATCAACGTTTGGCTACAACGATCCTGCTCTATGGTAAATTTGACCTTGAATCTGCAACGGTGGTGTGAATTGATGAAAAATGTAATTTATTTACATGTGGCAAATTAATTACCTTAAATGTTGGCATGAAATTGTCTCGGACAATGTTCGTGGCGCCGAACGAAGTCATTTGAAAGCAAGAATTGTACTTTTGTATATTGTTTAGGAAATGCTTCGAAAGAGGTGCTGATCCAGAAACCAATGAATACAGAGGCTCAGGTGGTGGGTTAAATGGTGGTAGTTTTATCTTTCCATTTGCGCAGCATAACCCTGGAGATTCTTTGGGAAATTTCAGAGCCTTGCAATGAGAACACACAATGCTCATGGACCCGATTACAACATTATTATCCGTACAATAATCAGTAGATGAATCATAGCGGAAGGCTGTACGAAAATAATTTCTCGGTACACCAGCTTGTCGTTGTACGCGTCTAGCTATATTGTTTTCTTGATGATTATCATCCGATCGATTAATAGATGCAATGCGACGTCTTTGTCTCAATCGATTTTCTTCATTTCGTATAGCTTGATCTTCATGTGACTCAATTAATCGGGATTCTAACATCCGTTGGCTGTTCCTCTCAATACGATTTGCCCGATGTTCAGGACTTTCAATCGCTCGAGAATTTCTTGAGCTTGTAGCCGTACGGCTTCTGCGACCAATGTTCCTACGTCTGATTGGCGGCATCTCACTGACTTATTTTGAAAATTAATTTAAAACAAAATCAATACTATAATGAAACGTCACTCAGTTCTTAAGTTATGCTGTCACAAACACACGCCAACTCATTTTTATATATAAAGAGAGAGAAGAAGAATAAAAGAAGATATTCTTCGTTTTTTCTTATAAAAAAAGTAATTGCTGAAATTATACTCACCAACACCTATATTATATTGCACGAAAAATTTGAACGCACGGTTAATTGTATTTTAAAATTTTCACTTTTTAGAGCAAACACAAATGGCACTAATTAGGAACTTTTCAAAGTTTAAGCTTAAGCCAAGTAACAAAATTGAGAAGTGAAAAGAAGGCAACGTGCTTGACAAAGTTAGGAGTTTGAGTTTCTCCTAAAAGTTTCTCATACATAGAAAAATGAGCATTGGAAAGGAGTTAGTATATGAAGAACTTAAATTTTCCTAGTCTTACCAGTAATTTTTAATAGTTTTATTCTTTAAAAAATCATTTTTGAATAAACAAAAAATCAGCCAAATAGCTCAAAGTTTTTGTAGATAGATAGCTTTTTTGTACCCAGTGTTTAACGGGATGCAAAAGAGTGTAATTTTTTATGAACTCCTCAACAGCCCGCACACCAAATTTTGTTTAAATACCTATAACAGGATCAGAAATAATGTATTTTTAATTTGTGATTTGTATGGGAGGTACCACGCCCCTTTGTCCAATCATGCCTATTTTTGCAGCAGAACTTACAATATGTACACCAAACTTATATACCAAATTTTGTTCACATACCAATAGCCGGAGCAGAAATAATGTATTTTTAATTTGTAATTTGTATGGGAGGTACCACGCCCATTTGTCCAATCACGCCTATTTTTGCAGCAGAACTTACAATATGTACACCAAACTTATATACCAAATTTTGTTCACATACCAATAGCCGGAGCAGAAATAATGTATTTTTAATTTGTAATTTGTATGGGAGGTACCACGCCCCTTTGTCCAATAGGACCGAATTATAAATCTAAACCACTCGGAGCACCACCCAAACGCATACAAAAAAATTTATACAAATCGGTCTCTCCGTTCTTTAGTTATGCTGTCGCACACACACGCCAACTCATTTTTATATATATTAGAGATAAAGATGTGCCACGTAGAACATTAAAAAGTAACAAATATTTTTCAGATCAATACGTAAGCTTTTGTGAGCGCGATGAAAAGGCTTTCTTGAGATAAAAGTTTCCAACGTTTGCATGCACATTCTCTCTGAAATGCTCTTTCTCTCGTCACTCCACAATGCTTCACAGCATAGATCACCACTGCATGGTTTCTCATAGCTAGCGGAGGCGTGAAATTTTATGTTGTAATTGTTTTTTCCATTGTTGTTGTTGGAACCAAGCAATTGTGATCTCTGCTTGACAGCAACAAATGTTTTTGTTTGTTTGCATTATTTTCATGATGATTTCCTTATTTTGTGCGAAGCGGATTTTCTTATTCACTGCTTTCTCTTAATATTGACTATTTTTGATTGAATCAGCCAGAGCAGTAAAATCTGCATATACATTCAGAATCTTAAGGAAAACTGAATAACGACATACAAATCCATCCAATGAATTCAAAATTGTTTATAAATAAAATTTTTAATTCTCATTGATATTTAAAAAATTGCTTAGTAATTAATTTCAATTATTTTTTTCGTTATTCAGAATAATTAATTATTTTTTTATTTATATGAATGCCATTTACAACGAATGCAATTCAAAAATAATTTCAAATTTTTGAATAACTAATTTTTTGTGCATTATTATTTCTTGATTCATTGCCTATTCATGTGTTATTCATTATTAATGTTACAGTCATTATTAATTTTTTTATTTATTATTAATTTAGTTCATTATTCAAAAGTGAATAACAAGATTTTTTCATTTTAGTTATTATTCAAAAGTGAATGAAAACTTAGAAATGAATACGAAATTTATAATGAATAAAAAATTAATAATGAATAAAAAAATAATAATGAATAAAAAATTAATAAAAAAATTAATAGCGAACATTTTATTCATAAAATAGTAGTGAATAACAAAATGTTTTATTCATTGTATTTTTTATTTAAAAGTGAATAACAAATTAATAACAGTGGTAAACAATTTGATAAAAAAGTTTGCGCGATGAAAACGGCATTGCTAGTTCGATAAAGTATTTTTTCTAGATAATAGAAATCATTAAGACTTTTCCAAGTTGGTTTGAATTTTTTTTAGAAGAATTTTCGACCTTTTTGAGTTTTTAAAAATAATATCCCCACTTATGATCCTATAAATCAAAAAGTATTAATTTATTTTACAAGATTTATAAATATTTACAATTGAGACATTTATACCTTTTATTTAAGCTATTGTACGATTTTTGTCGACATTTTCTGAATACTACATTTGTGAAAGAGTTTAAAATATAGCGTTTATTTAACATTTCTCCTATATTAAAGTGTGCAAAAATATGACTTCGATATATATTTTGGATTTATTTTTACTTTGTTGTTAAAAAAATATTTCAACGAAAATATTAAGGTAAAAAGTATTATTGTAGCAGGTTGGATATTTACGTATTTCGGTTTTAGTAAAAATACTCAAAATTACCTCCATCAAAGTGGACGTGGTGAGTTCGTACTAAACAAATTCTTCAGACTTTAAAAACCCAATTATCACATATGAACCTTAAGATTTTGTTTACAAACAATGTTCTTAGCGTTTTTAGCTAAATTTAAAAATCCCTAAACCGCAATTTTACGTTATAATAGGATTTGCAATACTGTTAACTCTTTGAAATGAGTAAAATAACAGAAATAACGCAATCAAAACAAAACAACGAATTCTTCGCGCTTCTATAAATAACTAGCTGAGACACTGTGTTTTGCTACCACGCCCCCGTTGCCAAACGCCCATAACATGCTAGCAGTGAAATGACACGAGTAAATTGTGGTCGAGTACCGAATTCCGAGGATGTGCGGCCACCTATAACTCCAAAGCTGTTCAATATCAAAAATTTCAGTTGTGTGTGAGGGGTCACGCCCTCTTGCCTAACGCCCATAAAATGTTATCAGTGAAACGTTTAAATTGTGGTCGAATACCGAATTCTGAGGCTTTGCCAAATATAATTATAAAGCTATCAGATATCGTATATTTGGCCTGTATAGGAGGTAATTTTGAGTATTAACCATATTTTTTAAACTCTTTCACAAATGTAGTATTTGGAAAATTTATACAAAAAACATAAGATCAATACAAATGACAGCTTAAATGAAAGATATAAACGTCTTATTTGAAAACATGTATAAATTTTTTAATATGAAAAAATACTTTTGAAGTTATAGGATCATAACTGGGGACATATTTTTCAAAACTTAAAAAAATCGAAAAATCTTTGAAAATTCAATTCTTTACGAATTGCATTCGTTCTATAATACTCACACAATTTAACACAAAGTCTATATTAATAAAACTTATTTTCTGGTATGTTTATTTAATTGACATTTATACAAATCTAAATGGCTTAACGAACTTCGCTCAATTTAAGTACACATACTGTGTGCATCCTAGATTAGATTGTTACATACTTAGTTTTGATCACGCTCATTCCATCCATTTTCACTTACGTAAATTTTGATATTGAAAATCTTTCTTGAAAAAAATTTTTTGCAAATTAAATTTAAAAAATTTCAGTAATTTTAATACCAAAAACATTCACATATCTTTAGAATTTAGAAGAATGAGAAAAACGGCATGAAAACCAAAACCTTGACTTTCGATGCAAATATATTCGCTATTTTTAAATATATTTAATTAAAATTTTTTTAATCAAAGTTTTAATAAAAGCACTTTACAAAAATAGTTTCAACTGTAGCGTTAGGTCAGTGAATATATCCTTTATTTTCTTTTCAAAACCGGTCCAACATATTGAATTTTTACTAAAAAAATTATTAAAAAAATGTTTTTGTTGTATAAATAAGAACAATTGAAAATTGCATTTCTGAGTACTTTTCATATAGTAAAGCATGTATTTGCAATAATATATTAAAAATATGTATATACAAGTAGTTAAATAAAAAAATTTTTCGCAAAAAACAACTTAAAATATATTGCTTACAACATTATTCGCGGCTAAGCTTCAACTGATGGAATCGCAATTACAATAATATAACACTAAAAATATCATGTGGCAAAACGGCAAAAAAAACCAAGTCAACACACAAAATATACCCAGATTAAGTCATCTTTATGATATTATATTCTTGAAATTATATAACAAAAAGATAAGAGATAATGCAAAAAAATATAATAACTTTATATAATGCTCGTAGGGTAGTTTAGTAAAAAAATTGCCTACATTTTTTAAGTAAAACCTAATAAAATTCTGCTACATTTTGTTGGCAGCTACATCGTTTATTCAGATGCTTCGTGCACTAAATCTTTACATATCATTTATATTGCTTTTCAATATTATACTCACATTTGCTCACATTGTCGCTTACTTATTCTCTCGCTCTCAAAAGCTTTAAATTCGCTCGCTGACTCTCATAAAGCTTTTGTGTGGATTTATGATAAATCCACATTAAAATTTTACTGTGCCACTTGCTTGTATGGCGGTGGCACATCTTTCTATTATATTATCTGTGCTTTCGTGATTTTAAATTATTTTGGAAGACAATGAAATCGATGAAGTAATTTTTGAATTAAGAAATAGAAATATAGAATTATCTATATAAAAAAATTTACTCTGCAGAAATTATTAAAATGACAGACCAGTTTTATGATTAAGTTTGAAAATAGTCTTTCGTTACCTCTTGGTAAAAAAACGGTTCAAGTCAATCGAAATCAGCATAAGTTAAAAAAATATATGATTTTTATGAGTATTGAAAAAATGAAATTATAAGAAAAAAGCCGTTTCTTTACATTGTGGTCTTATTATTAAAAGAAATTATAAGAAAAAAGCCGTTTCTTTACATTGTGGTAAGCTTTAAAAACGGATGCCATATATATGCATCTAAATTTGATTGCCGCATGTACTGGAAATTCACTGGAATTGCTGGAAACTGTCCACTGTTCTTATGTGAAATTGATGAATTCTATACATTCTATACAATAAATACAAACCCCCCTATAAAAAATTTCTAGATCCACCACTGCTTGCAGCCCCTATTAAGGCTTAACCTAGATGGATGGTATACAAGATGGTAAGCACCACAGTTAAGCGATAATGTTGGGTTTTCCAGCGTGTGAAATTTATTTCAGCTACTCTGACTGCACTTTATTGTATACGGAAATTCCGATATTTTTCATATTCCAAGTTAGTGTTAGTGTTAGTGTTGTTTTTGTTTTTATGGTTTGTTACGGTTTGCTAGGTAGTCCGTATCGTTACAGAAAGCTTGTGTGATCGGAGAAATCTTTGTGGGTAGGCATTGTTTTTTGTATTTATAGTGTTTGGATTTTATTATACTTAAATTTATTTTTTTCTTTTTAGTTCACGTCTTTTTAAATAAAAGTTTTTTTTTAATTTTTTAATTTTTTTACTTTTTTATTAATTTTAGCTTTGTTTCTGGCTTGGTTTCCCAAATTTTTTAAGGAGGCACTAATGACTGTCCAAAGTGAAGAAGTGTAAGACTGTAAATTGCCGGATATTCACACAGAATGTGTTCTGGAGTTTCTTCCTCCTACTCGCATGGTCTACAGACATCTGATTGAGATGAGCCCATCTTTGTAATGGACATTTTACCTATTTTGTCGAAATTTTAGAAGTTTTTATGTAAGTATTGGAAAAAAACGGTTAGAGATATTTGAGTAAAAATATTTTATTGTTTTACATAAGTATTAAAATTAACAAAAAAAATTTTTTGCGTATCACTTCCGCGTCAAGTGTTGCAAGATTGCGCCATAACTATTATGCCGATTTTCTTCAAAATTGTTGAGTAATTAAAAAAATAAGGGTTCCCATCTAAGCATGTAACTGACACGTAAGCATTGTAAAGCTTGTGAACTTACATGCGCGTAAGCTATCTGTCAAAATTTTTGTGGGCGTTAGCTTACATAATTTCCGAGACTATTTTGTAGTGTAAACTAGCATGTAAATTTACGTGTGTAAATAAGGGATTGCTTTTGGCGCTAATCATGACATACTTAAAGTATTTGAAGTAACTACAAATTTTTATCAATTTTTCTAAATTGATAAAGGTTTTTAAAATATTTAAAATTGAATAAAGGCGATTCCGCAACCCTAAAATTAGCTTTAATTTTGTCGACATTTACGCTTTTTACTCATTATCACTCATTAAAAGTTGAAATGTTTTACATTTTTACATGCTTACATGCTTAGATGAGAACCTTTAATATTATTTGAGGGGCTGTTTTATTCGAGTTTTTTTGTAAAAAGTGCTGAAAAATTTTTACAGCTACTTTTGTCCTAAAATGTTAGGCCTTTTTTTGAATTTTGAATTTGCGTAGCCGCCACTTTGTTTGTAATTTTTTTTTTAATATCGCTTAGTCAGCCTCTTTCTTTTGTTTCAGATAACCTAAGCTCGAGATATCCTGTACACCATTTTTTCTATTTTTTTTTACTGCTTCATTTACGTACGTGTGACGCTGAAGTGACGTCGCGGAAAATTTTTTTAAAAATTTATATTTTTTAAGTTAGTACTTATTTAAAACAATAAAAAATATTAACTCACATGTCTTCAACCGTTTTTTCACAATCCATACTTAACCTTTACCCTGTAACGTGGTTTTTTTGTAACGTTCTCTGTAATGTGGGGTCACTAGTGTCTTGCCCTTATTTTACCTAGTTAAATCGCTCCTAGGTTTGAATAAGTTTAAAATTTTTACATGATGATTCTTTTTCTACTCGACGATTAATAGGTTTATTTACTAGTTAATTAATTACACTGGTCAACAGTGGTTATGCCACACGAGCTTTGATAGCTAATACTGTTTAAGCTGTATTCTCACGTTATGAAACTGAATTTTTTTTTTTTTATTTGGCCTCAGATTTTTTGTGATTTTGGATTTTGTGTTTTTTCGACTTTGATCCTATTTTTATGCTCTGGAATACAAACAACTGAACGCAAAGCAAAAAAAAAAGCAACATCTTATAGAAAATTAAACAAGCTTTTTAGTGAGGTATTTTTTATTTTTCTGCCATATTTAGTCTGTCAGATTTTCAGGTTCAAAATAAAATTTTGGATTTTTTTGTTAAAAATTTTGACTTTAACAAGTATTTTTTTTTACATTTAGAGCCATATTTAAAAAAAAATTTAAATTTATCGTTTTGCATATTTAATTTTCTTAATTACGATACCAAAAACATAAATTTTATCCGAGAGAAACAATTAAAATAAAATAAAATAAGCGAACTAGCTATATAGTTATATGAAGCATTAAGCACTCTTAGTAATCCACTTGCACCTAAATGATATTCTCATACCTTACATTTTCTCATTTTTTACCACTCAGCAATACTGTTTTACACAGTGAACTGCTTTAGATTTTTTGATTTAAAAAAAACCGGCATGAAGTTCTTTTAAGGATGTTGTTGCAAATTTTTTGGGTAACTATAAGGGTGACAGTTACAGAGAAATAGTTAGCGAGCTGTTGTTGGCTTATCAAGCTGCAACATGTCACTAAAGATTCATTTTTTACACTCACACATCGATTTTTTTTTCCTGAAAACTTGGGGTCTGTGAGCGATGAGCACGGAGAAAGGTTTCACCAAGATATTTTGAAGATAGAAAAGCGTTACCAGGGCAAATGGAGCCCATTTATGTTGGCAGATTACTGCTGAACAATCAAAAGGGACCAACCAGGAGCTAATTTTGCTAGAAAATGTTGGAGGGTGAGTTTATAATAACATTTATTAAAATTTTTACATTGAATTTCATTTAGATACAAGTGGTTTACTAAGAGTGCTTCATATGGCTAGTTCGCTTATTTTATTTTATTTTAATTGTTCCTCTCGGATAATGTTTATGTTTTTGGTATCAATATTAAGGTAATTAAATACGAAATACTATAAAAGTAATTTTTTTTAAAATATGGCTCTAAATATAAAAAAAAAAATACTTGTTAAAGTCAAAATTTTTAACCAAAAAATCCTAGATTTTATTTTGAACCTGAAAATCTGACAGACTAAATACGGCAGAAAAATAAAAAATACCTCACTAAAAAACTTGTTTAATGTTCTATAGGATGGTGCTTTTTTTTTTTGCTTTGCGTACAGTTGTTTGGATTCCAGAGCATAAAAACAGGATCAAAGTCGTTAAAACACAAAGTCCAAAATCACAAAAAATCTGAGGCCAAATAAAAAAAAATAAATTCAGTTTCATAACGTGAGAATATAGCTTAAACAGTATTAGCTATCAAAGTTCGTGTGGCACGAAAAAGTTGCTAAATTGTTGACCAGTGTTATAAAAAAATTGCCGCTTTAAAACTATCAAAAAAATTTTTTAAGAATTATAGTAAAGTAAATAAGACCAACGAGAAAATAAGCTTAAATATATTTTTAAGAAAAAAATAAAAGTTAAAAAAATTAAATAGGATTCTTAATTTTTTAACCGCAAAATCGGCTTTTTTTAAGGTAGGAAAAATTTGGTATTTTAGGGCTTAAGTTCAGTAACAGCAACTTTATTTATTTTTTTCAATAAAAATTATAAAAAACTATTTATTTAAATTTAACTAAAATTTTTAACAAATATAAATTTGTTCTGCATTAAATAAGAGCAAAAACTTTTTTTTAAATTTTTACAAACGTTCGCTGTTATGTGGGGTCACTTGTGTCTTTTCCAAAATTCAAAGCCTCCTTGCTTAGCAACTACCGAACATAAACTGATCAAAGCAATTTCAACAAAAAATTTTTTCGTGCGAGGTAAACGTTGCTAGAGTTAAGCTTTCAAAAGATATACACCTATCAATAAATCACCCGGCCCCGAGTGACCCCACTTTACATTGCAAAGGTTAAACAACTCCTAAAATTTAAAAAATCTAATAAAAAATCAGGTAAAATGTCCATTAAGATATTATCTGAGTGAACTGTAAGATATACACCTATCAATAAATCACCCGGCCTCGAGTGACCCCACTTTACATTGCAAAGGTTAAACAACTCCTAAAATTTAAAAAATCTAATAAAAAATCAGGTAAAATGTCCATTAAGATAATATCTGAGTGAACTGTAACCTGTGAAATAACTTGATAGAATTTGTAGTTCTGCTTTAGTAAATGTTTCGATTTAGCTTTACTGAGAGTTACACATTTTTTAGCCTTCTGCTGTCTATAAATATCGTTCCAGTGGCTCTAAAATTTCTTCATTTCCCAGATCTTAATCCTAAACCTATTCGAGAATGTAACTGCTACAGGAGCTAACAATATTCACACGGTTTTCATGAAAGCATGAATTCCCAAACTGCTGTCTTATGTTACCTTTATTTATAATAATGTCTTAACCAGATGTGTTTTTCCTCAAAACTGGAAGTAGGCGAAAATCTTGCCAATACCAAAAACCGATAAAGAATACAGACCTATAGCAATTTTGTCTTATCTTGCGAAAGTCTTGGAACTATTAATTTTCAAACAAATGAATGCTTATCTCACAAAAAACTGTCTGATTTCGAAAAAGCTATCAGGATTCAGATCTAAATGTGGATGTGTGACTGCCTTAATTGACGTCGTTGAGGAGATTCGGTCCGAACTGGATGTTAACAAGGTTACCATCCTAACTCTGCTAGATCATTCTAAAGCATTTGATGCTGTAAACCATGAGATACTTGTCACAAAAATTTTGAAAATATATAGTTTTGAGCATTGCGCAGCGAAGCTCCTTGAATCATATTTGACTGAAAGATTGCAGGCAGTCAGCTGTGGTGATACGTTGTCGTCATACGTTTGTCTAACCAGAGGTGGCCCTCAGGGATCAGTTCTGGGTCCTCTGCTTTTCTCCATTTCTATCAATGATTTACCTTCGGTTCTAAGTAACTGTGCGATACACATGTATGCAGATGACGTTCAACTGTACTCTTCTTGCACTATTACCTACCTAAACAAAACTATAAATGATACTAATGCTTGATTTTCACTATGTCATTTTGATGACGACACAAAATTTTATCACTTGAAATATCACCTTAATAAAACTCTAGAACATTTTCTGCATAGCTCCATTTAATAATTTATTTGTTTTTAATTTTCCAAGAATGCCAAATGTAGAGAAAATGTCAACATGTTGTCATTTTCAATTTGATTGACAACAACTAACCACTGAAAATGACATAATGAAAACCAAGCAAATGAAAGCCTAGAAAAAGTTAACGACTGGGCACAAAGAAATGGTCTGGCGCTGAACCCAAGAAAGTCACAATCTTTAGTGATTTAAGAAAAAAAATTATTGATACTGCTAACTTGCCAAAATTAATCTTAAATAACACCAACATCGAATTTGTGTCAACTGCCAAAAATCTTGGTGTCGTTTTCAATCAAACTCTTACTTGGAACACGCATATAACTAACGTTATTGGTAAGGTCTATGGAATGCTTCGAGGGCTCTGGCCTTTTCATTACTTTACTCCGCATAAAATAAGAATGCTTATCGCGAAAACATATCTCATTCCTACTCTCCTGTTTGGCTCCGAAATGTTTGGCAATTGTGACTCTATTAGTAAGCAAAAACTGAACATTGTCTACAACAACATCGCAACCCACATATGTCTTTGGCCTTAAACGCTATGCTCGTGTTTCTGAACATGCGAAAAAAATATTTACGATTTCGTTTGACAATTTTTTACAATATAAAACCTTAATTATGCTTCACAAAATCATTTATACAAAAGAACATGAGTTTTTGTTTAATAAATTAGACTTTTCTCGGTCCAGTAGGAATAATATGATAAAGCCTATTAGACACTTCACTCTTGTATCTGAGCGTCAATTTTTTGTTCATGCCATTCGTCTCTGGAACTCTTTGCCTGTCAACTTACGGAAAATAAGCAATGCTTGTATCTTTAAAAAGCAACTAATGAATTATTATTTGTAATTTTATCTAAATCAATCCCAAATTGCTCTTGGGTTTTTTATATTTTTACTTATGTGTTATGTTTCCAATACTTCATGTATTTTTTATTTTTTTGTTAATTATTTATATCAATATGTAACTAGTTAAAGTGTATTCAAAAATTTATTTTAGTGTATTTTCATAATTACTATTTAATTAAACGTCTGTGACTGATGCTTTAAATGTTAAGATAATTTATAGTCTTGTAGCATTAAGATTTTTAATGTAATAAATAAATAAAAATAAATAAATAAATAACCTTTAGCTAGACTACAGAATCGTTCGGGGCCAATAAGAGTTCGAGATGCTCCTCTTTTGGCAAGGCAATCCGCCTTTACGTTGCCCTTGAATCCTTCATGGCCTGATACTTACAGCAATTCTATTTTATTGCTTTATCCTAGTGCATTTAGAAATTCGACACGATTGGCAACTAGTCTTGATTCAAGCTAGTAGGATTGCAGGGCCTTTAACTCTTTGAAGTACCATGGGACAAAATTTTGAACCACTGAAAAATAAACTTTTGTGGTATGTTGGGACAAAATAAACCACCTTATTTTTAAAATAGAATAAGCTATATTATGAATTTTGTTAATAATTATAACATTACACATATATACATTAAAAATAAATAATAATAAAAAATAAAAATATTTTTGACTTTCTCTTTCTTGTACCTCAAGGGTATTTTTTGTAATGAAATTTCCGTACCTCAAAGAGTTAAAGCAGCTGGGCTATATGAAAAAATGTAGACATGGGCTTCCCATGGTTGCGTAGTAACGTTTGTGCGCCTTTTTTTGTTGTTAGAAATTAAAATAAAGCATAGAAAAATGTAAATTTTTTGTCCTGTTCTGATCTTTGAATAGCACTCTGGTAGTACGATACTATATTTAGTGTAAAAAATGGAAGCGATCGAAAGTATTGTCCAAAGATATAATCAAACAAAAAAGGGCGCGTTACGATAAAAAAGTGCTTTTTGACTGCATCAATATAAACGAAAAAAATCTGCGTAGAAATTATTTTAATACATATTAGTTGGAATAATATGGCTATATATTCATAATTGTTTCGTTGAAAATATTTTCTTATTATTTTTATACAAACCACAATATGATACGTTACGATACATACGTTAATTTTTCCTTTCAAAGAAGTATAGAATTTGTATAGTTTTATTTATTTAATTTAACTAGAAAAACATATAAAGTGTAATTCAGGAATGTAATAGTCCAAAACTAAAAAAATTAATTAAACTCTGTATTAAAAGAGTACTTATTAAATTCAATCTTTCATAAAAATTTTTCAACTTTTGTTGCCATTCATCATGTTTGTTACCATTAAAATTCAAATTTAGTTCAGCTCCCAGTACTCTCATAATAGGCGATTTTCTTTATTAATCCAAAGCGACGAGCGCGTAGAGCCTGACCACTTAAAAAATAATCCGAGTAGGGAAGGTGTAGTGCATTTTGAACTCATTTTGAAACGCACTAAGCACAAACTGTCGAAATATAACAAATTATTTTATTTTACAAACCATCTGAGCAAATGCTTAAATTATTTCTCGCTATCGTAACATTGCACTTAAACAATAACTTTAATTCGATTTACAGCTGTCATTTCATTGATTTTGTTATCTGCTCTGTTCTGCGCTCAATTTACTCCATTACATGAGAAGATACATGGTAAAAAAAAACAGGTAGATGCACCAGATGAGAGAATGTCAAAACGAAGCAAAAATTTTTATTTATTTCTTTTGTTTCCATTAGCCACACAGCTAAATTTGACAGACATGGCAGCATGGAAAGAGAGCATAGTCAGCGCTGCAGCTACCTCTATCCTTATACCATGAGAAGATGCATGTAGAGTAGAGCTTGAGCGCGCTCAAAATGAAAAAAGAAACACCAATTTTTTTCTCTGAGCGCTCAAAACAAAAACTGAAACACGAGCAGTTATTTTGACAGTTCGCGCCCTACGCTGTTTGGATAAAGAAAATCGCCTAATATAAATTTAAACATTTTTTTATCTTTTTTAAAAAAATGTTCAGTAACATTTAATTTTTCAGTCGCGGTAGACCTTTTGGTGGAAATGCCCATATGTATCTGAGATTCCCGATCCATGGACACAACATTATATTTACCTTCAACAAAGTGCTGAGCCTCAGCTCAAAAGCTCCCGAAATAAATTCCAGTCTTGCAACACCGCCCAACGGTTTTCATGAAGAAAAAGTCAAAATTTGTTTACTTTCAATCAAGAGTTTTATTTTTAATAGAATTTTTTTTCTTATTTTTTACCATTCAAAATTTTTTACAGTGCATTACACGCAAATTTTTTTTAATAATTTTATTTTCATATACATATTACTTATATTTTTTCCAACATCGAGATGAACCATATTAGCTGTGCCTCTAAAAAGAGAAGGAGAGTAGAACGTGCCATATGTTACTTCGGTTTTTTGTTTTTTTAGAATGTCAAATATTTCAGTTTTTTTTTTTTTTTATTTTTATTCAAAAATTTTACATCTGCATAAGAATCGATAAAAAATTTTATAAACTTTGTACAAAGTTTACTACGGATCACAGAACATATTTATTTATATTTTCTTTTTTTTGTAATTAATGCTTTTTCTACATACAAATTTATGTTGCAAAGTTTAAAAATTAAATAAAAATAACTTATATAAAAGTTAGTGCAGTTGTAGGTGTTGTGTTCTAGTGAGAAAAACTAAAAGTTTGTCAATTAATCATAAGAAAAAAATAAAAATAAAATAAAACAGAATTATTTAAAAATATAAAAATAAAGCAACTAAATAAGGACCTTTACTTTGACACAAAAAAAAAACTTACTTAATTTTAGCAAAAGCTTATTACTCTCGTTATATAAATTATAGGATGCACAATTTTATTTAAGGATTGCAGTTGGTGCTTAATTTTTTATTTTTATTCTAGACATTGCTGTTTTTTATTTTTTTAAATATTAATAGTTTTTAAGTTTAGTTAGAAATTATTTAAAATTAATAGGAAAAATATTAAAAGTTTTGCTGTGATGCCTTCCTTACTAAAATGCTTTGCTGCTTAAAAAAAAACTAATATAACTTTCCATGTGTTGAACATGAAGTTTTTAATTAAAACTAAAGTTTAAAGCTTTGCCAAGTTTTGTTGTTGTTGTTGTTGTTCAATTGCTGTTTGCTTTTTAGCATTTTTGTTGCATTTTGCAATAAAATTTATTACAGAAATAAAAACTAAATATTATTTAGATAGTTTAATGCTTAAGCCTAAAATTAAACGCCAAAATTGTGGTTAATAAGTTTGAATTTTTATTGTGTAAGCTGCATTTTATTTTGAAAATTTTTTCACTAATATGTCATTTAATAAGAGCAAACTTTACGCACATTTTCATTGCAAACTGTTTGTGCTTTAGTAATAGAAAAATTATTGGGGGTATTCACGATGTGGTGTATTTGTGATAAATTTTGAAAAAATTTATAATATTTACAACTTATTGTGAAGAAAACTACAATAAAAAACTATGTTTTTCAAATTAGCTGTTTCTTGAATGTACTTTTGTATTTAAATATAAATTTAAATCATAATTTTATTGTAGGAAATCAAAAAAATTTTAAACATATCATTAAGTTATACTAATTTTTATTAAATTAACTCACAGTGCAATCAGTAGCATCCTTTATGTAGAGTATAAATGTTTTTGCGATCAGCTGATCAAATTCACAACAAAATTTACAAAGAATAGAGTAGGGTTTCTTCGTTGTATTTTTGCTACAGGATTGTATTTTGAAGACTGTGTATTCTGATTTTGCAGTTTAACAAAATTTACTGCAAACATAAAATTTATCACAACTGCACAATACAATAACAAATACACCACATCGTGAATACCTTATTGTTTTAAAAGTACAATTGAAACATTTTTTTGTTGTAGAGCCATAAAAATCTTATTGTTGATAGAAACGCAAAAAAATTTATGGACAATTCTTGGAAAATGTAAAAACCGTTCTCTGCTATTTTTTCTTTATTTCACTTTTTGAAAATTGTTGTTTTATATATATTTTAAGCAATATTTTTTGCTCTATATGTGCAAAGTTTACTCTTCCATTTAAGCTACAAACAGTTTAGTTGACGCATTAAAAACCTGTTGGAGTGGATAAATTTCTCTCAGTGTAATTATCTTATTGCTAACGTGAAATGCATTCAATTACTTTGCTAAAAATTGATGATTAACATTGTTCTGCATGCTGTTTGTTTGTTTAGTTGTTAAATTTTCATTATTTTCTTATTAACATTTTACTTTAACTTTAAATGATTTTTTATTTAGTGGGTTTTTGAGAGATCTGCACAACATCAGCTTGACTTTTTAGCAAAAGTTTTGCCTGCTGCTCTTTTCTGCTGACGTCTGTAAAGAGAGATAAAGAAATAAAAAAATTAGTCACTGTTTAATGAGCTACGATAATACTTGGTAATATTGAACAAAATATGTTAAAAATTAATAAATATTGTTAGAAATATGTCAACTTTATATATTTAGTAAATAAAACTTATCATTTTCTCAGTGTAGTTGTTTTATTTGTGCATGTTTTTCAGCGAAATTTGTTCGCTCAAAAAAACAAAGCATATTAGCGCCGCGTTTTAGTTGCCAAAGCTGCCGCCAGTTGGCGCCAGCCAAGATCGCAACAACGCTCACACTTCAGCATTGTTTGGCGGGCAATTGTTTTTAATTTAGCTGCAACAACAACAACAGCAACAACAACAACATTAACAACAGCAAGGCAAGCCGTGATCGAACACTATGAAGTGATTTAAAATAAAAACAAACTAGAAAAAGTTTTAAAAATACGACTAGAAGTCAATAACAGCGACAACAGTCAGAACAACAACAGCAACAACAACGGTGAAATCGTATGCAAATGCTGCCGATCGTTGAACACGTGCAAAGATTCTTCAATAATTCAACAAACGCCAACAACAAAGACGACGACTTTAGAAGAAGGGGTCGCACAGGAAGACGCAATGGCAGCAGCGGAGGTAGAAAACCTCTTCTGTGTTCATATTTTTTTTTCAGGAATTAATTTTTTTCGATTTTAATTTCTTGAAAATTGTAGCAAAAATAAACTCGATCAACGCATTGTTTTAACTAGAAATTAAAAATTAAATAAAAATTGTCGCTTCTCCCAAGAATGTGGGAGCCTACAAGTGTTCCGTTGAGGTCGATTGCTTGTATATTTTTTGTTGTTGCTGTTGTTTTTAATCATTGCGGTTGCTTTAAAATGCGACAAATAGACTGTTGATAACGTTGTGTTTCTTTCAGCTTAAACATTTTTATTCAAATTTATTTTATATTTTTCTTGCTATGGTTTTTTAAAGATACGAAGCAGCTGTGCGTTATTTTGAATATTGTTGTGTATTTTGTATGTACTATGTTTGTATAAAGGGCTGATTAAAAATACTGTAAGCACACAGAAACGATCATATTAAGAATTATGAACATACATGTTTGCTTGTATAATACCTAGTATTAAAGAAGCTCTATTTTGATGGCACGAACAGACAAGGTTAAGCTGACCCCAACGTGTGCTTAGCTGCTGCTCTACAAAATAATGCGACGTTGATGTTGTTTTAAAATGATAACATTGCTTTTTGTTTAATCTTGACCTTTTTAAACTTGACTTGGCTTTTGAAAGGCACTGAAAGCTCGGAAAAAAATTAAGACACTTTTCGGTGAAATAATAATGCTTTCGGGGGTTTTAAAACTAGAATTAATTTTGCCTTATTTTTTACCTTGTATTTGTTTAAAAACTTTTTGTATTATTATTTTTGTTAAAAGCTCCGTTTTAAAGGGCAAGTGTGATAAAATTATAAATAAAAATAAAATAAAAATTAAAAACATACCATGTATGTATTCTATTTTCTGCAACCAGATTTATTTACTAAATCAATAAAATTAAAGTGATATGGACATATCCACCTAAAGGTCTACCGCGACTGAAAAATAAAATCTTACTGAAAATTTTTTAAATTTTTAAAAAATGGCAACAAAAGTAGAAAAATGGTGACAAAAGTTGAAAAATTTTAACAAAAGCAAGAATTTTATAACTTTAATAAATACTCGTATAATACAAAGTTTAATTCAATTTATTTAAGTTTTCTATTTTTACGGACCTGAATTACACTTTATATGATTTTTAAGTTCAATTAAATAAATAATACTATAAAAAAGAGAAAAATCTGTATCGTAACGTATATATCGTAACGTTTTATGTTATGGCTTGTATAAAAATAATTAAAAAATAATTTTCAACGAAACAACTATATATCAACGTCATTCTAGAAAACATAAAAATATTTTTAATAAAAAAACTCGTGCACACTTCCCAAATTTTTTGATTATATTAATGCAGAGAAAAACCCCTTTCATTTGTTGTATCGTAACATCTGTATCTTTTGATTGCTTATATCTTTGGACAATACTTTCGATCGCTTCCACCTTTTACACTAAATATAGTACTAATTGGACAAAAAAAGTTTAAATATTTTTTTGTTTTTTTTTTTTAATTTTTAACAACAAAAAAGGCGTACGAACGTTACGTGCGTGACTAAGTGGTAAAATTTTTCTTTCTCTAAAGTGAAATGTCACAATCAAGGTTACCGCTTTGGTTGAATTCTACCAAGCGTGGTAGTTTTATTTCTTCAAATCATCTTCTGGTTATTTGTTAATTTTTTTTTTCAATTTAGTAGATTTTGGTCAATTTTTTAAATTTGGTAGACCTTTTAATTTTTTTTTTTTCAAAATAAAACTCTTTGAAATTAAATGAAAATGGAAATCATAACGCTTGGATAACCCTGTTAAAATAATTTGAATTCAGTAACCCTTCGCAAGTATCATATTTTTAAGTATTAGCAGAAAGAAATTTTCTGACTTGTCATTGATAAAAAAAAAGTAGGAACAACCCAGTAAGTACATTCATGCATACAGCATTTATGATGTATGCATACGTTTGATGTTTTGTATGCATGCCAGCATAAATGCAAGCTCATTTTCATTTACATGGCGATGTCATACAAGAGCATGTGTACTTCGTACCCGCATAATCACTAATGCTGTATGCATGGGGAATTAGTGGTACTCAATTCATGCATTGCCATTAATACCGCATGCATACATTGTCATTAATATTGTAATAAAAAAATGGCTGTTGTCATTAATTATCATCCCAGTTGGCTGTTTCCTTAAGG
The DNA here is from genome assembly GCA_963920525.1 of Dichetophora obliterata. Classification (NCBI taxonomy): domain Eukaryota; kingdom Metazoa; phylum Arthropoda; class Insecta; order Diptera; family Sciomyzidae; genus Dichetophora; species Dichetophora obliterata. The sequence goes on along the minus strand of OY986438.1, from coordinate 198,537,455 downwards.
ATTCATCGAGGATTCATGAACGAAAACACCCAATCGCCGACGAAATTTCCGGAGTTGCCCATACAAATCGTGCAGGAAAATTTAATATAGTGTCCAAATTTTCGTCGACGAAACTTTGAAAGAAAAATGCAAGAAATTTCATCAACGAAAGCTTGTAAGATATGTATATGGTCAATTTATTTCTCTTTAATGTTTCATTCGAACGCATATTTCTGCAAATATATTGAAAATATTTCATGAAACCAAAAAATGTTGTATGCTTATATGAAAGAAGGCCTCAAGACTTGCATTTTATGTTAACCAACTTTTCTTCTATCTTTTGTTGTTTCGAAAATATAACCAGTTTCATGTAGTATTTAACGTTACATTTTTTTAAAAGTGAGTTTCGAGGTAGATCTGCATTTAAAAAAAAATTAGCGAAATTGGGAATTAAAAATCCTAAATTAAAGGACTATATCAAAGAAGACTATATCAAGTAAGCGACTAAAATCTTAATAATGAACAAAAAAATGTTGTCTTGCACTTGCAGGAGCCAAAATATGTGATCTTTAACGTTACACATCTTATCGAAGTGAGTTTCGAGGTAGGTCTGTATATCTTTAAAAATTACCGAAGTCGGCAATGAAAACACCTAAATAAGAGAACCATATCGAAAAAGAGGAATCAAATAAACGACTAAGATCGAAATAATGAAAAAATGTTGTCTTGCACTTCTTCTAGGAGCTGAAATGTGTTGTCCTTAACGTTACATTTTGTTTCTTTTTGTTCCTATCTAAATTTTTTTCAATTTCGATCTGGTGCTCGACAAAGGCGAAATAAACGTATCTGCATGAAGCGTGACAAAAGCACACTGGTTTGATATTAATGTTAAGCGATGGTATGGTTTATAAATGAACGGAATATAGTCGATACAGAGCAAAATTATTTTTTCGGCCGTTACTCCTACAGAAAAAAGTGACCATATGTAGTAAATTTCGGCAACGAAATAATATCAGAAATATGAAAGAAATTTCTGCAACGAAAATTGGAAAAAAATTTGACCCATGAATTTTGTTTTTTTTTTACCTTTATTACAAATTTATTTTTTAAACCTTTTATTTACCACCTTTTTACCACAAATTTTATTCAATTACATTTTTGCACAACTTTTCAACTTCTGAACATTTGTTTGATAATAAATCGGCGTTGCCAGATTGGTGCGTTGCAAACTGTAAGGCCACATGACGGTAGTAGAAAATTGTAAGAAAGTTCGTTAGTAAATTATTATAAGGTGTGAAAATTCTTTAAAGATTCATGGACGATTATTCGTCAAGGGATTTCTGGCCTACGGGGATCTTATTTATTTTTGTTTTTAATGGTATTTTGCTGTTATATTATTTTAAATATTGTTAATAAAGTATGTACAACTGCACTCATTAAAGTTTTAACGAACAATGTGAGTCCATATTTTTTAAGCAAGACTATTATGCATGCAGGGTTCATGCTTTAGTTCCAATACAGCATGCATATTTTAGTATGCACGCTACTGTGTATAAACTACACGCATACTGCTAGCATAATATAACAGCAAAACAAGCATTTCAGCGATTTTGGATAATTTTTGGTTTTTTATGACTATGCATGCCTTGTCCATACTTCTGCTTGCATACAGCATGCATGTTTCTTGTATGAATGCTACTCTAGACATACTGGGAAGTTAGAGCATAGCACAATGAACAATATAATGCTGGCTTATGAATTTTCCAAAAATAATACTGGTGTTCACTTCTTTTGATCATCTAAAATCGATTCTAAAATTTTTTTAATTTTGTACGGAATTACATCTTTTTCTTTATGTGCCCTTAAAATTGTTTATAACTTACAGCTCTATTCTGGCATCATCAATTAATACTGAAAAATTGTGATAATTTTGATCTGGTCTCTATTGATCCATGTTCTGTCTAAGCTGTCTCAACGGAAAAGCTTTTTTAACTCTCCACAGAAAGGTGAAAAGCTCTGTGTAATAAGCATAGATTTTTATACATAAATGCATGCTGATAGTCAAATATTCAGTTGGGTGCTTAAAATAGTTGTGTTTGTGCCCAAATGTTAAAACGATGTTATGAAGCACTGGCTTTGTTTATGTTAATGGCTTCAATTAAGTTACTGCAATCAGATTTGTTTAGCGATAAGTCGTAGCAAACTAAGTTTTTAACACATTAAATAAATCAGTTCTTGGCTCCAGATTTCTTAAAATTGATATGAGTTTAAGATATTATCCTTATTTTGGCTCTTAACTTATTTGTGACCTACTTTGCTGTTCGTCACTATTTTGATCACTGTTGATACAAAAAGAGCTTTTTCAAAGTGCTCAGAATACGAAGTTGTATCAATTGTGACTTCTGTATCAATTGATACTGAGGTGGCTTTTGCGATTTTGTTCGAAAAGAGCTGTTAATTTATTTGTGTTTTTCTAGTGAATTTAATTCAAAGAATGTTATAGAAATAATTTTTATTTTATTGGAACGAGCGAGCGAAGCATCCATGGAACAGCTTGTTTAAAGAAGGTTTGACTAAGCAAATCTATGAAATGGGTTGACCAATTTAAATTTATTTTTTTCCCTAATTGTTCTACGCTTCTCAAATTATTTCCTATTGAAGCAAAATTACGAAAATCCATTTAGTTAATAAGTTAATTTTTTTTTTAAGAAAAGCGGCAATTTGAAAATTCAAATTTTTTGTGGATCATATGTATTAACTAATTCTTACACTAAAAAATTAATAAATAAATTACACTATTTGTGACAATTTTTTTACTAAATATATTATGAAAAAAATTATACATAAAAAATGCAATATTTAGAGGTTTTTCCGAACCATTCCAGCTAACTAACGCCTATCGCTACAGCCGAAATATTTAGGATATAATCATAACATCAGCCAAAGTTTATGACCCGGACAACTTTTTTCTTCCATAAAGAGTGAGACGCCTTAATATATGGGGCATTCCACGCCAAATCGGAAGGTTTTAAAAATTTTTATTTTTTATTTCCGCCATTTTTTGATATCTTTGAGTACTCATCGAAAAACCCTCACTTCTACATTTTGGATCATCCAAAGATATCGAATTTTCAAAAAAACAGCTCTTTTGTGGTTTTTTGTCCGCAACTTTTTTAAAACTAATTTAAATGAAAATTATCATTTAACATACAAGTTAAGTTTTTCAATTTAATTTTCGAAAAAAATTTAAAAAATTTTTTAAAGTGCAATAATACACTTGCATTTTCTAAAGCGATTGCATATTTTGATTTTTTTTCAAAATTTTTACAGCAAACTACTGCTAATTCTACAATTTTTAAGACCGGTCTGGTCGTGGGCCTTCGATAACTACTATTTTTTCGATTTTTGAAAATTAAAAAAAAAATTTTATTTTATTAAATTTTGTGTATTTCTCTCTTCTGATGGTGTTAATAAAATTGTATATTTTCGAATATTATATTTAAAATAATTCCAAAATCTTGAAAATAAATGTAAACTAGTTGTGCCATTAAAAAATAAAATGCGCCTTTTTTGTTTTAGTACAAAAGCAACATTGCTTATTGTCATTTCCTCTGTTTGACATTATACTCCCATGACTGACAGTTTATTTTTAGCACCCGGATAAATATACCTTGTTTACTACTAAATGTCCACCAATAAATGTTTTGTATTTTAACCAAGCATTGGCTTTATTAAATATTCCTCAGATAGATAAATATGCAATTAATATTCCAATTTACTTGAGTGAGAACTACAATGAAATTTGTCAATTTTCAAACAGAGGAAATGACAATAAGCAATGTTGCTTTTGTAGTAAAAATCAAAAAAAAGGGGTATTATATTTTTTAATGGCACAAATAATTTACATTTATTTTCAAGATTTTGGTATTGTTTTAAAGAAAATATTCGAAAATATACAATTTTATTAACCCTACAGTAAAAAACAGCAATAAAAAACAGCATATACAAAAAAATATCAAAAGAGAGAAATACACAAAATTTAATAAAATAAAAAATATTTTTTTTTTAATTTTTCAAAAATCGAAAAAATAGTAGTTATCGAAGGCCCACTACCAGACCAGTCTTAAAAGTTGTGGAATTAGTAGTAGTTTGCTGTGAAAAATTTTGAAGAAAATCAAAATATGCAATTACTTTAGAAAATGCAATCTAAATTTTGAAAATCGAAAATTACGTATTAATACACTTTAAAAAATTTTTAGAATTTTTTTTCAAAAATTAAATTGAAAAACTAAACTTTTATGTTAAGTGATAATTTTCATTTAAATGAGTTTTAAAAAAGTTGCGGGCAAAAAACCACAAAAAGAGCTGTTTTTTGAAAATTCGATATCTTTGGAACGGATGCTCAAAAAAATCCCAAAATTTAAAAGGGAGGGTTTTTCGATAAGTACTCAAAGATATCAAAAAAAGGCGGAAATCAAAAATAAAAGTTTTTAAAACCGCTCGATTTGGCATGGAATGCCCCATATATAGGATTTTTTATGTACCCTTTGTTAATTTTATAAAATTTTTCTTTTATAAAAATTTTTAAAGCATTGAGTTACATAAAATATTAAATCTTTTTAATTTTTTTTTTTAATAATATTTATGTCATATTCCCTTCAAATATTTTATAACGTGATTGTTTTGTATTTTGCAGTAAACCAAACAAAAATACTGTATTTTTTAGAAAAGATTTTGGATTTTTGTATCTAAGAATTTTTGGCGGCCTAGATAGTCTAGTGGTAGCACACTTTACTGTCAGGGGTCCCGGGTTTTAGTCCTGGCCGAGCCATGGTTCTACGCTATGGCCTTTCTTTCCTTATTTCTAGCCAAAGGACCTTTAAACACATCAATTTACGACGAAAAGTAGTTGGTGGTGTAGGAAAAGTTTGTGGATTAGACCGCTTAGTAACTTGATTTGACGAAGGTCAAGGCATAACACTTTCTTTATAATAAATATCACATGTTTCTACACCTTCTGTGACATTAAGAACATTCTACACAAAAGATTCACTTGATTACTCCCTTCATTCATGCTGTGATATCTCAAAGGACCAATAATATGGCATAAGTGGGCTAGTTTAAAGTCCTGCCGCCACCTTCATCTAACCCCCACCGTATAAGAATTTACAGTTTTTAAAGCGAAACGAATAGAAGGCATACAAGGTACATAGACGTATTAAGGGCTTAAAAATAAAATATGTGTTTTTTATGATAGCTTGTCATTTCTTTGAAAGTAGATGTAAGAGTTGACATGTAAAGATGCTTCTAGTATTCAGAAGACTTTTAAAGTGTTGTTGTTTTTTTTTTGCTATGCTAGTTTTTGTTTTAATTGGGCAGATTTTTAGATGAGCTTGGCAGCTTATAATTGTTATGAGTAATTCACATTTACAACTTCACAAAAACTAGCCACTGGCTTTTAGCACTCAATCAAGTATCTAGCAAATACATATATAAAAATTCTCAGAAAAAATTTCGAAACGAAAATAAAAAAATTGTACGAAAACAACTTTGCAATTCAAATTATGAAACAAAGAATAAAAAAGCGTTTAAGTCTAAAAATTTGAATTGACGTTGACGCATATTTAATTTGTAGGACATGCGTGGCAACCACATATCGCCAACAACAGCAACAACAACAACAAGAAAGCTTTACAAATTATAACAACAAAATTCAATATGGTCATTAAACAAAGGTGTTAAAGTCATTGGGAAAAGTTAAACATATGCGTTGATTTCTGACTTTGTTTCTCAACACTTGAGCAAAATACGCGGCTCTTACTTATATAAAAGCTCTTTTCTATAAACCTTTATTATGTGAGTAATAATTAGCATATGTTTTAAAAATTTCTTATTTTTAGCAGAACTGTTTTTATTAACTCAAAATTAAAATATTACAGCAATAAAAGCAAAACACGCTCAAAGCGAAGGAAGATGTAGAAGAAGCTGCAAAAGAAAATATTGATATGTATGTCGTCGTTGTCTTTGTTTTATTGTTTTTACATTTAGCTTGCTCTTTTGTTTTAATTTAGTTAAATCTTTAAATTTTTGTTTTAAACTTTTTTTTTTGTCATTTGTGAAATTATTTTATTTTATGTTTTTGTTGTTGTTGATTTGCGAGTGTGTTTGGTTGTTTTTAATTATTGTTGTTGCTGTTGTTGTTGTTGTTCTTGTTGTTGTTGCTCAACGTTGTGTTGTGATGTTAAATGAACACCTGCAGATACTTAAATTTGTTTCGCACACACATACTCACAGCTAAATACAGTTTTTTTTACACTCACCTACAAACATATGTACATATGTTAATATGTGTAAAACTACACATAAGCCTACATTTTAAATATAACTACACATTTGTGTTGTTTTTATTGTTGTTGTTGTATTTGCAGTTGGATTGGGGACGTCTCCATATATATAAATATCTAATTAAATTTACTACATGTATTAATCAATGACTGGTGGCTTTTTGTTGTTGTTGCTGTTGACTTTGCCTCGCCAATTACATACAAATAACGCAACAGTAAAACGGCAATCACAATCATTACAACAATATTAACATTGAATTTGTTTTTGAATTTTAAAACAGCACAACTTAAATTAAGTCATGCTAAATAAACTTTGATTCAAAAGTTGTAAAGCTTTGTTTGCTGCTTATGGAAGCAGAAAAAAAAAACAACAACAAAAAAACGCAATTTGAAAACTTGAAATTTTTGATGACAGCATCAATTCGGTGATGAAGATCATTCATCATAAAAAAAAATAATAAAATATAAAAACTCTTTTGGCTGGTTTTTTTAAATGACTAAAGCTCTAAGTATTGGTGAAAGTGTGTTATATAAGAAAGTTTACACATTAAGGCATGACATTTACGGTTATAAAATTTTAGGTTAAAAAAATTTTTTTTCAAAGCTCGGCTTTGCAGCTATAGAACTTGAATTTAACTTAAAAAAGGCAAAGCTTAGTTAATTTGTGTACTTTTATACATAATTGCTTTGAAGCTTAAAATTGCTGTTAACTTTTATGTTCAGCTTAAAGTTGCCTTCATTAAGTTTAGTTTGTCTGTGTTAAGCCATTTTGTAAAACCTTTGCCCTTTCGCATTTCCAACTTTGAGCGATTGTAGCAAATTAGAGTTACAACATTAGAGTTTCTCTTTTAAGGGCCAGTTTTTCAGTACGAGTTTAAACTTTAGTCAAATTAAATCTAGCTTAACTCACTAAAATTGGACGTTTACACTTGGTTTAACTAGATATTTTAGCATTCGTTGAAGTTAAGTTGACTTAAAATATAATATAGTGTATCTCTTTATTGTCTAAACCGAGTAAAAACGTCGAATTTTTGTGAGTTAACCTCAAATTTGACTAGAGTTTAAGCTCGCACTGAAAAATTGGCCCTGAGTAGAAATTTAGTGATGAAAAGCTTTTTCGCGTAAATAGAGAAACAAAATGGGGCTTTTATTAGACATAGTGCAATGAAAAATTTGAAGCATGAACTAACACACCGAGTAAAAATATTAGCGGCCGAACAGCGGTCGAACATGGACCAAATGTCCGTAAAAGGGTCAGAAATGGCACAAAAATAGTACAAAAAGTCCGTAAAAGGGTCAGAAATGGCACAAAAATAGTACAAAAAGTCTAGCGACCATAAAATGGGCCGGACAACGGCCGAACATGGCACAAATCAAGTTGTACAGCCGCTGTACACCAGTTGTATGCCACCAAATATTTCAGAGCTTTTATTCAACAGCAAACGTATGTGCAACAACAAAAGAAAGCAACTATCAACATCAGTATCGTCACTTGTGATTGGCGCAAAACAATTATTTTTTTTATATAGAGTGAATTTTCAATTGAAACAGCATAATTTTGTTTGTATGATATTGTATTTACTTTATTCAAAATTAATATTTGGTTTTCCAATATAAACACTTTCTGCTGCTGTAATAAAATAACACAAACTTATAATTTCATCCATATTAATAAATAAATATACATATATAAATCTATATATATTATTTAATTTATTTCGTTATGAAGTTATAATTTTCTTAGAAAATCTGCTCATTTTCACTGTAGAATAATCACTGTACGGCCAATGTACGGCCACTGTATACTCGTTGTACAGCCGAGATTATTTTAAAAAGGCCTCTATACCGCCACTGTACGACCCTTGTACGGCCGAGAAACATAATTAAAGTAATGCTTTGCTCGTCCACTGTTTGACCTTAGCTAAAAAAAATTATTATTGCTCGGGACAAGCTTAAAGTTCAAAAATAACCTCGTTTTTATATGATTTTTGGGTGCTTACGAATCCCAGACATGTAATTTTATGAATAGTTTAGGGAATAAAAAGTCAAAAATATACTTAAGGCATAAAAAATCTTTTGATTTTACCCTAAAAAGTCAATGTTCTAGGGAGCGTTCTAACTAGGGAGTCTAATCCCGGAAGCTTTTCTCGATCCTGGGATCCCGGGATTAATTCGGGATTGAAAATTTTAAGAAGTAAATAATTTAAAACGTTTTTAAAACAATTTTTTGTTATGTACTATTTGAAACTTAAAAATGTAAATTAATTCATTTATAAAGTAACAAAAACAAAACAATACACATTAAGGTTATTCAGAATTGCGTTGTTTTCAGTGTAGTTAAAAAAATCCCGTGGTATGGATACCACACTTTACCTAGCGGTTTTTATATTTTTTGTTGCTTTACATGAAATCTCTACAAACCAAAAGTGGGGTCATTTTAAGTAGCCCAATGATATGTTTAACGAACGCGGTTTTTAAGGTTCCATAAACAACTGATTGGTTGCCAGTTATTTTCTAATTGCAAAAATGGAAGAAGCTCAAAATGCAAGTTAAACTTTTTTATGCCATATATTAATAAAATATATAAAATTGGATAGTTAATTTATTTGCATAGTAACAAACAGCTATAGTGGGAGGATCCCAACCACAAATTCTATTTTAAAGGGTGCTCATAATTGTGATTTTCAACTATGGCAAAAAAAAACACTATACAACTATACCACACAATTGTGAATACCCTTATTGTTAATAAACACACAAAACTTAAATAATATTAAAGACTAGCAAATTGTATTAATATAACCCTTTCAGTGGATTTGCCCAATATATTGGACACATCAGAAAGTCATTTTTATATGTATTTATTTTGCAAGGCTTTTGTTTAAATCAAATTCTTTGGTTCTATAAAAAAAAAGAACCAACATGATAACAATAAATTTAGAGAGATATTTGACATAAAAGTCAGTTGGATTTTCGGTTTTGTGCAGAAGAAAAGAAAAAAAATTCTTCGGCCTATTTTATAAGAAAAAATGAACCGAACAAAAATCAAATTTATGTTTTTTTATCTTTTTTCGCTTTAATGATAAGAATATTAAGAGGGTTTAAGAAACAAAGATCTAAAGGGTTGAAAAACCTTTAAGGGATTAAAAAAACAGACTTTGAGCCGACCAGGAGCAAAATAATTTTTTCTTTGTACAAGCTTGAAAAACGTAAGTAGCGCAGGTTAAAATCAAAGGTATGTTTGTTCATCTTTTAAGGACCTTAATCATAAGAATATTACCTCAAAAAAATATTTTGTTCTTAGCTTAGCCTAGTCATTGAAAGGGTTAAAAAACAAAATATATACAAAAAAAATAAAATACAGAACAGTTTAAGGTATTACTATATAAATATTACTTTTTTTGTACACTGTCTTCATGATTTTTTTGTGTTTAAGGCATATTAGTTTTGGAAAAGACTTTTCAAAATTAAATTTTATGTTTTAATTATTTTTAAAGTAATCATTAAGCTGATCAACGTATTTTATTTTTTATTGAAGAGTTTTGTTCGGATATTATTACAACTACAACCCGCTGATGAGAAGCACCGTTCTGATTCTATGTTAGTTGAAGAAATATTGACGATAATCGTAGGCAATTTGTAAGTTTCGATCACGATTGCCTTCACCACAAAACAAAAACTATTTCCTAAGTCAGAATACCTGACAATTTTGACATACATAGCTTACTTCCCGATGTTGCAATTTTTCTAAAACTTTGCAAAGTCTTTGCCCCAACGTTTCACACTCATCGCCCTAACAATCTTTTTTAGCCTCAATAAAAGGTTTTTCTAATTCTATATTCATATCAACTTAAAATGAAATGTTTGCACTTACATGAATATTTGTAATAGAAATTTTTTATTTAAAAATCCCGGGATCCTGAAAGACAATCCCGGGATTTAAAGAGGCTTAAATCATCCGGGATCCCGGGATTGACTTCCCTAGTTCTAACGTTGTTCTTTAGTTATAAAGAAAAAGCACATTTTGAAATTAAGTAATAGTAATGAATTAGCATTAAAAAAAAGTAGTTACTGAACTTTTCGCATAACAAACCAGTATCTACTTACGAAACAGTTCTTTGTTTAAACGATGTACTTTAAATACTACCAGGCCTACTCCTCAAATTAAAAATTTATATAATTAGGTTTATCTTGAATTCCGATTGAATCACTCGAAAATTTTTGTTTCAAAGAAAAAAATTTCTTAGAACAAAAAATTTAATTAGAAATTATTTTTGAATCTTTAAATGTCAATGTGTAAAATAAAATATAGAAAAAGCTTTGAAATAATTGCAAGAATATCAAAAAAGTAATTCTAAGAGGAGCTTCCGTTATTTCTACATGATTTTAATAATAGGCTATTAACATCAAGTAAGTTTTGAGCATCCGTTATTTTTGTTGAAGAGCATTAAGCTTTCCTAGTACAAGTTATAGCCAAACAGAGATTAATAAGGTGTGGCATAAGACACAAAAGTAGTCCTTTGGATTCAGCAGAAACACTAGGTTTGATACCATACTTGAACATTCGTACGAATTCGTGCTATTTTCAACTATTTCCTGCTGTTTCCTGTTCCCGTACCCAAAAAAATTCGCAAAAGAGAGAAAATAACTAATCCAGTCCTTGTCAAATGTCGCTATTTTCTGCTACACAATTTGGCAAAGCAGAAATTCGCAGCAATTCGCAAGCTGCCATGTTTTGACGGCTGATTTCAAATTAGAGTACCAGCCATTAAGCAACAGGGAAGCCAATGTATTCTTTTGATCCGACATTTGTTAAATTTTTACAAAAGAAATAAACATATGTTTTTGACTTTTTTTCAAAGTTTGCAACTTTTTCCTAAAAACCATCTACCTTACTTTTTGCAATTTTTCACGCAAAGAGAGTAATTTTCCGCTTGCTCTCTCAAATTTTATAACTTCATAATTTCTGTTAAAAAAGTATAGGAACAAACCTATTGTAAGTTGAATATAGTTATTTGAAAAAGACTTCCACACTTTCTCTATAAAAGATTCGACCAATACTACATAATAAATTAACCCGTGTTTCTTAAAAGGTACCTTTTAGAAGCACTATATAAAGCGTTGCCGAAACAAAAAAAAATTCTTTGCTATAAATCCGCTAGTTAAGATAAGTGCATGCTTGCAATTTTTTGCGAACAGAAATTACCAGAGAGGAGTAGGAAAAGATTACCATGTAGGACTGGCTTAACATTTTCTGAAGTGCTTAGTGTATTCTAAAGAAAACTGTGCCCGAAGTGAACTATCTTTACTATCTTCACCAGATTTAAAATGAGAAAAAACAGTACATTAAAAAAAACAGTACACTTTTTATCACATTTAATTCATAAAACACTACAACATTAAATAAAGATATTGTCTTTGTAAAAAAGTAAAATGTAATTTAATGATAAAATGCATAAGAATAACAAAAATTTTGGCTGCAATAAGTATAGCTTTAAAGCTCTACTAGCATATACAGTGGTGCTCAAAATAATAGCAACAACTTCAGTGCGCTGCTACAAAATCGTGTATCTTTTTAAATATTTGGTACACACAAAAATTATTATACGAACCAAAGCATATATTCATTCATTATATAAAAAACCAAGCATATTGAAATTTGGTTTTGTTTTTTCTTATTAAATTTAAAATTAATGTGACTACATTCAATTTGTCTGAGTGCAAAACAAAAGCAACAAAACTTTAGATATGTAAAAAGAGAACTGAAGTTCCAAGAATTATCGGTACGAGTTCCATTATTGTAAAGCACGTGTTGTTTGTAAGCCATTTCAAGAGTTGAATTTAGTTTTGTTTTTGCGCTAGTTGTGACATTGACTGTTCCACTAATGACACGTGATACATACTGTAAAGCTCTAAAATAACAAATTATTTCGGAATAAAAATAGGGAAATTCGCAAATATCTATCGTGAAATAGTTCGATATTAATCGGTCAATTGTTTGTAGATTAATAAAGAAGTATAACATCACAAAAGACGTAGCAACGGTACATTCAGGAGGGCGGCCGCGGAAGCCGTCGCTACGTGATGACAGAAACATTTGTGGCGTGTTCAAACGAAATTCATTTGCCACATCCAAAGAGGTTGCTCGGACACTTGATTTAGATATCCATCACAGCACTGTTCGCAGACGAGCCGTTGATAACGATTTAAGAAGTTACAGACCGGCAAAGAAACCTTTGCTTACTGCTAAGCATTAACAAAAAGGTGAGGTGTTGTAATTTAAACCATTCTGTCTGAAATTTTGACAAAAAGTTGCAATTTATTGTTTTTTAGACTTTTGTTTTCCAAAACAGCACCTAAATTTGACCATTCAAAAATGGAAAACTGTTTTCTTTAGCGATGAATCAAAGTTCAACTTGATTACTTTAGATGGGAAGTGAGCGTTACGGAGTCGGACCATTTCATAAAATCGATCATTTTACTTCACATAAAGAATACAAAAAGTATTTAAAAAAACGTAAAAGAAATTTTCACCCCTCACAATTTCTCTCTGGATCCGCCACTGTTAATTGCAAATATTGTAAATTTTGTTAAAATATTTTACAAATACACCACATCGTGAATACCGCTATTTTTTGCACTTATTCATAATTAAGGTTTGGGCCAATCATATTTTGCAGAAATTTTTTGTTTCGTCAAGAACATGCGTTTTAATACAATAATAAAATTCTGTTCATGTCATAGAATATTTAAGTTTGCATTGCATAATGCTTTTCAAGGTGGTTATGTTATGTATACTCCATTGCGAGGAGACCAGTGAAAATACTCGCACCATTTCAGCTGTGTTCATTTACACATGATCTAAAAAACCAAGTTTTTAGGCTGAATACATTACTCAATGCATTGTCAACAACCACTGAAGAGATTTTGGCTATTTCTTATTAATTTTCTAACCTATTTGTAAAAGTTTCCGCGTTTAATTCCATTTCTTCATACAAAAATAAATTTCTTTAAAACTTTAGAGTCGATTATTTTAAAACATTTTTTATGTGGCTTATCATGTTCTTGCAATAAGCCCTTCATACTTATTTTGAAAATTTTTAAAGGGAAATATAAATGCTATAGCCCAAAGATGATATTTTAAAATATTTGCCTTAAAAATTGGCCAAGTACTTTTGGAGTTTAAGAAAGTTTGCACTTAAATTTCTTATGATATGATGATGAATATTACTATTTCAAATAATTTATTTGTTTATTTTATAATTTCGACATTCTTTTTTAATAATGACCTCTTCACAAGGGTTGCTAAACCATATTGTGTGCACTACCCTCTGCAGCTTTTTTAAAAAATAAAAATTTCTTCCTAATGGCGTTTTCTTTTCTCCAAAAAATGCTGCATTTTTTCTGCCCTTTTTGAAAATTTTGCCTTCTTTAGAAAAAAATAGTGATCTCTTAAATTTAATCGTGTTATTTTCTCAAAAATGTTGATCTCAAAAGTAGAAAAAATGCAGAATTCTCAAAGAGGGCAGCAAAAGTGCAGCATTTTTTCGAGAAAAGAAAACGCTATTAGTAAGCAAAAGAGTTTCAAGTCGAACAAATTTAAAAATCTTGTACAAATATTCTTATCTTCAGCCTTTCATAGCGGAATGCATCGATTGAATATCGTCACTTCTATTTCACGGATATTAAACAAAGTTATATGCAGCAGATTGCGCTGATTATTGTTAATGTTCACCTCTCATATTGTTTTGCTGTTTGTTTTTTTTTTTTCATTTTCTAGAATACTAATAGAGCAATCTTATTGAAATCGACACATTTGAACTAAAAAAATAATATTTATTAAAATCTCAAATGATTTGAGGTCATTTGGAGTAAAAAATATCTTGTAGTACTAACTTTTGGTTCTTGAAAATCCTGGAAGGATGTGAAAATATACATATTTAGGCATTCAATATGCTTTCATATCATATAAAGATCATTTACTCCAAATATCTGTGTCGATGAGCAATAACAGCTTAAGTTTTATATCAAAGTTTCCAGAAATCTTGCTTCAAAGTTTTCAATCGCCATAAAATTTATATGAAAGGGTCTTTTGTTTTTGCGTCATATCTTTGGCTAAGGTCATTCTAGAAGTTCTAGATTTTGTGTTTGCATAATTATATATACGTGGAATAGAACTATATCAATAACTCAGTTCTGTCTAAAATCGACTTAAGCTATTATTGCTTATCGACACAGATATCAAATAAAAATTTGCAGTTGTTTACCTTTAGGCCTAAAAGGGTTAACTTTGCACTCTGATATATAAAATCTTTTAAAAAACATTCTAAGGGCCAGTTTTTCAGTACGAGTTTACGCTTTAGTCAAATTAAACCTGGCTTAACTCACCAAAATTGGTCGTTTAAACTCGGTTTAACTAGATATTTTAGCATTCGTTGAAGTTAAATTGACTTAAATTATCATAAAGTGTGTTTCTTTTTACCTAAACTGAGTTTAAACGTCAAAATTTGGTGAGTTAAGCTAGGCTTAATCTATATAAACTTTAAATTCGTACTAAAAAAATGGACCTAAGAGTTTGCCAAAATTCCAGCTCTTATTTTAAGATCTCAGAAGTTCGTAACTTTAAAGGCAGAAGTTAAAAGCAGCCAGTAAAAAAATTGTGTAACAAAAATATTATGTATATGGGGCATTCCATACAAAATTTGCCACCAAAATTTTTTCAATAAAAGTTATTTTTTATAGTTCATTATTCAAAAATATTTGACACGTTTAAAAAAAAAGGACTTCACGAGAAAATAATTTTTTTATATTACGTTTTTAAAAAAGGACCTCTGTTCAATCGCTTATACTGCAATAACTAAAGAAAATAGAAAAATTTGTTCCAAAGAAGAAATGTGCACCATCTTTTTAGCTTTCGATTGATGTTCACTAAAACTTAATCACATTACTTTTATATAGCGAAAAAGAATGATTTCCAAAATGAATTTTTTTTTTAATTTGGGACTCATTTTTTTTTTGTTTTTTTTTTTGTTAAAAAAAAGTCAAAACCTTTTTCTTAATACTGGTAGAATTTCAGAGTGGGCACTTGAATACTTGCGATGAAATAACGAAATGGAGCATAAGACATTAATAATCATTTCTGACTGCATGAAACATGATGCGATAGCTGTGTGCGTGAGTATTTTTCACAAAACTATCCACTCATACAAAAGTGCATTTATTTTTCTGACGGCGCTCCTCAGCGCCAATAAAAATGTCAAACACTTTGCGAATATTTTTCATCACGAGTCTGACTTTAACCGCCCCGCACAGTGGCATGGCAAAGGGCCATGTGATGGGGCTGGAGGAACTATTAAAAGAATAGCACGTCGAGCAAGTTTGCAAATGATCACTGATGGTAAAATATCCTCCGCAACTGAATTGTACGAGTGGGCTAAGAAAGCTTCTTCTTTGCCAAGTATTTAAGTTCTTCACAAATGTTTAGAAGACTATGTAAAAGCAGAAAAATTTCTCCAGAATCATTTTGAAAAATGCAAAACCATTCCAGGAACACAATCATTTCATTATGTTGAGCCGATCGAAGACTTCAAATTGAAAATGAAAGTATTTTCTTCCTGCGATACTTTTGAAATATTTACTATTTGTAAGTAAAATTTTGTAAATATGTACATCCAAATTTAAAAAAAATAAAATGTAATGTTAAATAAATAGTTTCAACGTTTTTTAATAAGCCTTTCGCATTGAATTCACGTCTCTACGTAATTTTAAATTTAACACCTTCTTGCGAAGTTTCAGAATCATATGAAATTTTCTTAATTTTAAACACTTACAATTGAAGGGCTTATAGCAACAACGTGGTAAACAATTTGAATTGAAGAAATTATTGCTAAAATTGGGTCTCTTACGCAATTCAATAATAACACCGACTGATAAGATAACGGGTCCTTTCCGAATCATTAAGGACCCACTTCTTGTAGTTAAATTGTTCAATTTAATTTTTCATAGAAAATTTAATTTCTAAAAAAGTATAACTTGATTGTATCGACTTATTATTAAGTGGCATGTCATGATCTTCTAATAAACCCTTCAAGTGTAACATAAGTATTTTGTGAGTATACGATAGTGGAGTACTCTTAAGTTAAGCAAGTCGCACTGAGGTTCACTTCGCACGTGTAAGTTGCGATTAAAAAATTCATTGCTCCGTAAGTATTCAAGTGCTTACTCTGAAATTCTACCAGTATTAAGGAAAAGGTTTTGACTTTTTTTTAACAAAAAAAAAAAAAAAATTAGGCTCAAATTAAAAAAAAAAATTCAATTTGGAAATCTCTATTTTTCGCAATCTAAAAGTATTGTGATTAAACTTTAATGAACATCAATCGAAAGCTAAAAAGATGGTGCACATTTCTTCTTTGAAACAAATTTTTCTATCTTCTTTAGTTATTGCAGTATAAGCGATTGAAAAAAGGTCCTTTTTTAAAAACGTAATATAAAAATATTATTTTCTCGTGAAGTCCTTTGTTTTAAATAAAAAATACGTGTCAAATATTTTTGAATAATGAACCATAAAAAATAACTTTTATTGAAAAAAAAAATTTTGGTGGCAAATTTTTTATGGAATGCCGAATTTTATAACAAATTTTGCATAAAAATCAATGTGACTGAAATAAGCAAAATTACTTTAATTTTTTAGCTTTTTTCGATAAACATATTCAAAAAAAAAAAAAATTCACACCTGAATCAAAAAGTGCATTTAGCCAAGCTTTGTGTATTTATTATGTTAGCACACAAAATACGTGAATCTGTCAACTTAACCTTGATAAACAAAATACTAGTGATGGGTTTTGTTGCTAATATTATTGCCCAAGACGCTTATAAAACTGGC
Organism: Dichetophora obliterata; assembly: GCA_963920525.1. Lineage (NCBI taxonomy): Eukaryota > Metazoa > Arthropoda > Insecta > Diptera > Sciomyzidae > Dichetophora > Dichetophora obliterata. Next base: position 198,520,250 of record OY986438.1, on the reverse strand, counting down.
TCATAAAGTCTGCAAAAAATAGTCCATAATGCAAGAAAAAAAAGCCAATTGTTTAATTTTTCAAGAGCTTTGATTTTTCAAAGTTTTTTTTTTGTTTTTTTATTAATCACTTAAAATTTGAAATTTTGTCAACAAATGCAAAAATATTTTTTTGTTTTTTAATATACAAACATAAATCTTCCTACCAATTAAATACATCATACTACATACATAAATCATTACAAAAAAAAATTAAATCAAATCAAATATTTGAAACGATTAAAGCTTAGCGAAATATTTTGACGCAAGTTAATCGTCAAAGTGTTTGTTTTTTTTATAGACAAAAGTTATAAAAAACATGAAGATAAACTCATTTAGACAGCTATTAAGCTTTTTAGCTTAAAAAAAAACATAAAAGTTAAATTGTTATTTTATTATATCTACAAGTAGTACATATCTTATAGGATGTTTTAGTTGAAATGAGGTTTGAATGTTTTTTTAAGAAGACTTAAAATGAGGCAATTTTAAAGTTGCCGCTTTTCCACAACATTAGGTAAAGCATATCTTTTGATCACAAACTTAAGCGCTAAGTTTTGTACTAAGCATAAAGTTACTTAAAAAATACGTGTGTTTGTGTGTGTGTGTGTGTGTCTATTTTGCCCAAGGGAGAGTTGGTCAACCTACCGTTTGTTGCGAGCTTTGAGCCAATTGAGGTTGCTGCTCTTGTTGCTGTAGCTGTTGCTGCTGAATCACAGCAGCTGAATGCGATGCGGCGGAGGCTGCAGCCGGCAGTATTGTGTTGGGAGCCTGACGATCAGCCAAAGGTTGACGCACAATAGCGGGACTAGATTGTTGTTGTTGCTGCTGGTGATGTTGCTGGTGTTGCTGATATGTTGCTTCAGCGGACAAACGCTGCGTCAAGGCATCCTCATCAGCGGCATTCAAATCTTGATCATCATCTGCAGGCGCCTCCGTCTCATCGATATCTTCATCGTCGTCACCCTCATCCATGGATGCGACGTTTTGTGAGGCGGTGACAAAGTTGAGCGCGCTGGCTGCATCAAAGTTGCCCATTTCGGGATGTGCCTCTAGCTCACTTTGCAGATCGCAGATGTAGTCGATGACGTGCTGAATGATCTCGAGCTTTGAGAGTTTGCGATTTTTGGGCATGAAGGGCACCAGATCTTTCAGCTTGGACAGATACATCTTCATTTCGGCGTTTTCGCGCTGCGGATGCTGATGACGCGAGATGGCGCGACCGCTCGGATTGATGGTGGGCATCGTTGTACCGGTTTGACAGACGGCAGTCAGCGATTTCATTTTTTTAATGATGGCTTTGCGCTCGTTGAGTAGAATTTTGGCGGCTGTTTTTGGCGGTTTAGACCGTTATGCGAGGTTTAAATGAGGTGTTTTTAGTTTGATTTCTCTCAACGTTTGGTTGTTGCTGAAGGAAAATTGTGCGCTACGTTTGGAGACACACAATTTTGCACTTTTTGACAATTTTTTTTCAACACTTGCAAAATTTTGAGTTTTTAAAATTTTTTTATTTTAGTTTTTAAGAATTCTTTTTTTTTTATATTTAACTGCCAAAATTCACTTTTATCCAGTAAATTGTTTGTTTGTTGTATCTTAGAGATAGTTTTAAAAAAAGACCGTAATCCGTTTTGTGAACGTTTTGTTTATTTTTTGTCTGAGAAGGCGAATTTGAAAATTTATTTGAAAGTTGAACGAATAAATTTTGCAGCAATCAAGAGTTAAGTGATTTTGCTTTTATTTTTGTAAAACTGAACACGTTGAGGAGCGAACTCGAAATGAGTATTTTCGCTCAGAGCACGCATATTTATAGCAGCGCCGCCAAACTCCGCCTTTCGCTGAGCAAATAAAAACGAAACGAACGTTGCGTAGCGAGCAGAGTGTGAGCGTAATTTTTATGTTTTGTCTACACTTTGGAGAGTTCGCTCTGGAGACTTGCAAAAAGAGAGCAAAAGTATTAGAGGACAACCATGCAGCTGCAAGCTATGCAAATTACAAGTTTGCTCGCTTGTGTTTCAGATACTTTGGAGACTTTGTAGGTAACCCAGCTGGAGATTCAGTGAGGAGAAATTCAAGCGCACAAAATAGCCGACCAACTCCATTAAACGAGTTCACATCGGCTATTCGTCTATAAATCTACATTGTTGAGAGTTTGGTGTAGTGGAGTGGAGAGTGAAGAATATTATCAGCCCTATCATGAATTATTTTTCACGCAGAATCGGAAAAGGGAGTTTTTATTTTTCAGATAAAGCTCAAGAGCATTTTGGAAATTTTTAATGCTAATTTGTTGATAAACCGTTGATGAACAAATTTGTATTAAAAATTTCCAAAATGTTCTCGAGCTTTATCTTAAAAAATGAAAATTCCCTTTTCCGATTCCACGTGAAAAATTATTCATGATAGGACTGTATATTTTGTTTGTTGAAAGTCTCATTATAGTCAAAGAAGAATTTAGTGGAGATCAATCAAGTTTTATAACATTCCTTCAAAGGAGAGTTTCAAGCGATGTCCATGGGAGCAGGTTGTCTGTAGAGCAAATATCGCAGTAGAGTGTGAGCAGAGGCAAATTTTCTAAATTTTCCCAAATAAACGTTTGCTGATTTGTTTTATATGATTTATGATTTTGATTTTTAAAAAACGCCTATAATTTTTTTTTACAATAAAATCGTTTTCTCCTTATTAAAAATCGTTGTCACTTAAGCAATTTCCGGCTTGCATTTAAAGCACTTTGTTGCCTTTCCCCACTCTCCAGAAATGCTCACTATCATCTGCTATACTCACAGCGGTTTTTGTTTACAATTCTACAAAATTGTGCCGGCTCACATATTTAGTGTAGACTTTTTTGTAGACTTATGTTTGCAATTCTCAGAGCAAACGAGTATTTTGCTACGCGCAGCTGTTTTGCCCCTTAGGGCCATTTTGTTCACAGAGAGATAAATTTATCCCCGAGTTAATTCCATGATTTTTCCAGTTTTTCATTTGTTCACAGCGAGTTAAGCATTTAACTCTTCAAACTGGAGATAAAAATGGTGGCGAGATAGCTTAACCCCAAAAATATTTAACTCGTGAAAATTGGTGAGATAAGATTTTTAATTCGCTCTCATCACTCTCATTTTAATATTTTTTATTTACTTGGTGTCAAAATATTGAAAATACAGACTTTTAAGCATATGGAAACAGTATTGGGGGTTACTGATTTCGAATCTGATGTCAGAATTTTAAAATTTGGATAAGGTTGCCACCTTAATTTTTATTTTTACGAATTCGGGGCTGGCGCGAACTAAAGGGTAAAAATGGGTCGCTGAATCCGAATCCGTTGTCAGAATTTCAAAATTCGAAAATTTTTCTACACATAGGGTTGCCACCTAAAAATGTTTTATTTTTAGAATTTTAAACATGAGGGAACAATATTGGGAGGTTACTGATTTCGAATCTGAACTCAAAATTTTTAAATTCATGATGATGGATAGGGTTGCCAGCTTAATATTTTAAATTTTTACGAATTCGGGGCTGCCAAAAAAAAAGGGTATACCAAAAATGGGTCGCTGAATTCGAATCCGTGGCCAGAATTTCAAAATGATAAAGTTTTGAAATAATAGGGTTGCCACCTAATAATATGTATTTTTTAGAATTTTAAACATCATTTAACAGTATTAGGCAGTCACTGATTTCGAATCTGAAGTCAGAATTTTAAAATTCAAGATGGTGGATAGGGTTGCCACCTTCATTTTTTGTATTTTTATGAATTCGGGGCTGGCAAAAAAAAATGGTATACCAAAAATGGGTCGCTGAATACAAATTCATGGTCAGAATTTCAAAATGATAAAGTTTTGAAAATATAGGATTGCCACCTAATAATATGTATTTTTTAGAATTTTAAACATCATTTAACAGTATTAGGGAGTCACTGATTTCGAATCTGAAGTCAGAATTTTAAAATTCAAGATGGTGGATAGGGTTGCCACCTTAATTTTTTGTATTTTTATGAATTCGGGGCTGGCAAAAAAAAAATGGTACATCAAAAATGGGTCGCTGAATCCGAATCCGCGGTCAGAATTTTAAAATTATAAAATTTTGAAATAATAGGGTTGCTTTTATTTTTGAAAATACATATTATTAGGTGGCAGCCCTGTTATTATAAAATTTTATCATTTTGAAATTCTGACCACGGATTCGAACTCAGCGACCCATTTTTGCGTACCATTTTTTTGCCAGCCCCGAATTCATAAAAATACAAAAAATTAAGGTGGCAACCCTATCCACCATCTTGAATTTTAAAATTCTGACTTCAGATTCAAAATCAGTGACTCCCTAACACTGTTAAATGATGTTTAAAATTCTTAAAAATACATATTATTAGGTGGCAACCCTATTATTTCAAAACTTTATAATTTTGAAATTCTGACCGTGGATTCGTATTCAGCGACCCATTTTTGATGTACCACTTCTTTTGCCAGCCCCGAATTCATAAAAATACAAAAAATTAAGGTGGCAACCCTATCCACCATTTTGCATTTTATAGTTCTGACTTCAGATTCGAAATCAGTGGCTCCCTAATACTGTTAATTGATGTTTAAAATTCTAAAAAATACATATTATTAGGTGGCAACCCTATTATTTCAAAACTTTATCATATTGAAATTCTGACCACGGATTCGGATTCAGCGACCCATTTTTTGAGTACCATTTTTTTTTGCCAGCCCCGAATTCATAAAAATACAAAAAATTAAGGTGGCAACCCTATCCACCATTTTGAATTTTAAATTTCTGACTTCAGATTCGAACTCAGCGGCCCCCAATACTCTTTCCTCATGTTGAAAATTCTTAAAATAAAACATTTTTAGGTGGCACCCCTACGTGTAGAAAAATTTTCGAGTTTTGAAATTCTGACAACGGATTCGGAATCAGCGACCCAATTTTACCTAGTGTTTCTCCCAGAGAAATTTATTTCGCATAAATAAACAAGAAATTAGGTGGCAACTTTATCCGCCATCTTGAATTTTAAAATTCTGACACCAGATTCGGAAGAAGTAACCCCCAATACTGTTTCTTCATGTTTAAAATTCTTAAAAAAATGCTTAGTTGGCAGCCCTGTGTAGAAAAATGTTAGAATTTTGAAATTCTGACATCAGATGCAAAATCAGCGATCCATTTTTACCTAGTGTTCACTCTAACCCTCAAATTCGCAAAAATAAACCAAAAATCCCCACACATTTTTTAATTAATGAGCAACACTCTAACATTCCAATGGAAATCGAGATAAACTGAGAGCGAATTTATGCTCTAAGCATAAAGCTGGGATAAAATGTGAACAAACCCACTTTTTTATCTCCCGATTTATACGCTTGGTATAAAATTAACCTAGAGATAGTTATCCCCGAATTAAATCATATTTATACCCTTTGTGAACAAAATGGCCCTTAGTATAAAAGAATTTCTCTACAATAGCCAATTCATTTGAACAGCTTAACTCTACAGCTTCAGGTCTCCAGCAGCTGCAATTGAAGGTTTTGCTCGTGCGCTCGTATTGCTCTTCGCTTTTCTGACCGCCAATGATTGGTCGGTTTTGTGAGACCTCAGAAAAATTCTCCGTATTATGCGGAGAAAACCATCAGAACCAGTTTTTCTCTACACTACACAACGGCAGTGTATCACCACTGTTGCTCAATTTATCCGTCTATCTCTCCAAAGTATCTCTCACTATCTTGCCTCTGTGAAATGTATCTGCTATTTAGTTAAGCAACTATAGGTTGTTTTCTTCACAAAAAAAAGTGCTTATTGAGGAGAGTAGAAAATATTTCTGAATGAAATTCACGTCATTTTGTTAAATTTTAAAATCTTTCAATACTTCTACTCAGTTTCTTTGCTTATTTAATTTGCAGCTGTTTTTTTAAGTGATTCCCCTTGTTCTCATAAAATTTCAAAAAATCTCCCAATCTTTTACTCTTGGCAATCTTCCCCCTCTTTGACACTCTTGTCAATTGTGTTTTTTTTTTAATGGCAATTAAGGTTGGTTTGTCAGTCAGTCATTCACACACTCATAAGGTTTCCGAGCTATTCTAGACGAATGCCTTTTTATTGTTGCTTATTTGCATTGTTCTGATAGTTTGAATTGTTTAGGCTTAAAAATAGCTGTTGTATCGTTTTTTTATATCTCAAGATCTTCTCTTTATTTATTTCGCTTTTTGTGGAGTTGAGCTTCTATGCAACGGTTTGGCATTTTGATTGAATCTAATGAATGAATCTATGAATGAGCGTAGTGTGTGTGTTTTGTTGTTGTTATTTTTGAAAAACGACACTTTGTTAGCACTTGGTTGTGTGATTTTAGGCGTTCGAGTGGTGTGTGCGTGCTTTGTTTGGGCTAGACTTTTATTTTCTGGAAACTTAATAGGCACAATTTATACATTTTTTTTTAATTGTGATGTATTCAAAGACTAAAAAGAGGTAAGGAAGCGGTGTGGTTTCTTTCAAAGAACACAATTCAGAGTAATTTTTTTGTTAATAGTTTTAACCAGGACTCGAATTTTGATGACCTAAAAAACTGCAAAAAAATACATAAAAACTATTACAAAAATGACCTAAAACCGACAAAATTGACCTAAAAAATGCAAACAATTACATAAAAATATATAAAGCTTTAAAATAAAACTTTACTGAACTTAAAATTTATTTTATGTAATTTTTACACATAGCGTTATAGTACATTACAAGGTACATTTTTAAGTTAGTAAAATTGAAAGAACGTTGATTGACTGGCAAAATCTGTTTGTAAACAGAAACACTTCTTTCAACTTCTGCACTGAAGAGAGGAACATATTTAAAAGACGATATGTCATCGGATATAAGTTCCTCTTCTCATTTCATAGAATTAAAATTTTACCCCCTAATATTTTTTCCATAGAGCAAAAAAGTAGAGTTAATAAAAACTAGCATATCCTGAGCTTTTATCTTGCACTTGTTTTATTTTTTTGCATACTCTTTTGTCAGTTTCACCACGTGCAGAGCTTTTTTCATATAGGCCTAGATACAAAGCTACTCCTTTTTCAAGAGGTACTTTTTTTGATTAAAGGGACTTTATTGTTAAAGGAAAATGTTTAAAAATTTGCATTTTTTCTTTTTTAGTACTAAAAAAACGAAAAAAAATTATTTTAGAATTAAAAAAATTACCTAAAAAACCAAAAATACTCTAAAATTAAAAATGCAAAAAAAAAAAATTACAATAAAATAACTTCTGCCCTAAATTGTACTAAAAAACTTACCTAAAACTAGTAAAAATTACCTGAAAACTAAAACCGATAAAAAACGATGAAAAATTACGAAGAAAAAGCATAAAACTTCTGATATTTGGAAATCAGTAAACATAAATGGACGTTCTAAATAACCAGGAAATGCCTTAGAAGCAGCAGAAAAAAGATGACATGTCATCGAAATCCTAGCCCTGATTATAACATATACCTTTTATTTTAAAAACACGTTATAATAATGGCTTTCATGACTGATATGGCATTGAAGACGATATTTTTTTTTTGTTATTTATCTAAAAGTAAAATATTACAAATTTAGAAAATATATAAATAAGCTTTAGCAACAAAGGCTTTCCGCTTTAAATGAAAGGCTATATATTGAATATAATTTGAGCTAACAAAATCATGTGAAAAAAAATAAAATCAAGGATACTCAGCAAAATTTTTGTCACAAATGTGACATACATTCTTAGGAACACTGGTTCCAGAAGACATTCTAAAAATCCAATTGTGCTTCTTCTAAGCTTTATCAAGAAGTGCTTTCAAAAAACATTCTCATAAACCACTTTTCAAAGACATTCAAATAGCATTTAATTTCAATTATTTTTTTCAGGTATTTTTTCATTTTCCGTGGGATTTTTCAAACCTCCAACAAAACGCAACCGCTTCCTACTTCAAACACCGAAATGCCGTGAAAATCGGGAAAAGGGATATTTTACGTGGATTTTTTTTAAACCCCAAACAAAACCCAAACACTTCTCATTTCCAACCGTGAAATATATTTTTTATAACCGGACTCATATTTTCCGTTGGATTTTTTTAGCCCCCCTAACCACAAAAACCATTTCATTCCATGGAATGCGTTCTTAAAGTTCTCCTCAAAAACACCTAGTAGAATCTTTTTATTTAAGGGCTCTAAGAAATCTTCCATTGGACAAAATTCTGGAAGCACTTCTAGATAAGACTAAGGAAAGCATTCCTCCGAATGACATGCATATGTTAAAAGAATATGCCATCTGTGTATTAAAGGGGAAGGGATGAAATTGAAGACTTTCTCTTCCACTTCCCCCTTTTTTTTAAGCACTTTTATTGCTGGGTATATGTATAAAAATTATATAAGATAAAAAATATGTTTTCTTATAATTTTCGCTATCATCTTCTGTAAGCCCTTATTAATTAGTACTTCCTCTTTGTAGAGCAGCCGGCTTAAAAGCCTCGCTGCGCTTAAAAAGTTATGTGGGCTCCAATGTGACATGCATTTTTAGGAACACTGCTTTCAGAAGACATTCTATAGATCTACTTGTGCTTCTTTCTTAGCCTTATCGAGAAGCGCTTTCAATAGCCATTCTCATAAACTACTTCTTGAAGGCATTCAAATAGCTTTTAAATTCAATTAAATTAAAAAAATTATGTATATATATATATAATACTAAATAATTTAAATATTTCCCAGGGATTTTTTCAACCCCCAACAAAACCCAACCACTTCCTACTTCCAACACCAAAATGACGTGAAATTCGGGAATAGAACCAAACTCAAACACTTCACATTTCCAATACCAAAATCGTGAGAAAATCGGGACGGGGTATAAGCACCTAATATGTAGAATCCTTTCATTGAAAGGTTCAAAGAAATTTTCCATTAAAAAAATTCTGGAAACTCTAATATAGTCTCTATAGAAGACTAATACTTCTATAATGATCTATTCTATAATGGTCTATGCGTCTAGGTTTTCACTTCGTCATTTTTATAACGACACAAAAATTTATCACCTGAACAATCACCTAAATAAAACTCTAGAACATTTTCTAATAATTTATTTGTTTTTCATTTTGCAAGACTACCAAAGTTAGAAAAAATGTCAACATGTTATTATTTTCAATTTTATTGACATCAACTGACCACTGAAAATGACACAATGAAAACCAAGCATAAGGAAAAAATTCCTTCCAATGACATGCATATGTTAAAAGAATGCCTTCTAGGTATGAAAGTGAAAGGAATGGAATTCAAAACTTTCCCTTCCACTTTACCTTCTTTTGGAAGCAATTTTTTTATTGGGTAGTTGTGTATGCAATTCTATGGTGCATTTCGACAGATTTTCGACCACCAATGAATATTGAAATAAATGAGAAGTAATTAGAACAGATGGCAACCTTGGTAGAGTTGACGGCTATGCTCTATAAATAGCTTACTGCTTTAAATGTCACATGATTAAGTAGCCGCTGGGAACGTAAATTATTCTTACGAATTTGTTCAAACATGTGTGAAATCATATACGACTTTAACAGTGAGTTGATCACAGCTTAATCACTCAAAGACTACTGAAGATTAAATGTAGCGATTTCCGAAACAGACTGCCTCGTCAGCTAAGTGATTGGCTCTATACAGAGTTGTTGATGTTGATGTTGTTGTTGAATTCTTAAAAACTTACTTGATCTAAAGTTCGCAATTAAATTCTTATAGATAACTCGACCATTTAACATTGAAGTGTAATATCAGTTGCACTGAGCATCTCCGATTTGACTTAAATTTTGTTCTTAAATTGGTTTATTTTTTAGAAAACCGAATCCGAAGTTTGAGATTTTAAGAATTGCTTTTCGAAGACCCACAGCCATGCGAATGCCAAAATAAGGTCTATTTTGAGAACACGTAGCTCAGTAAATTTAAATGCAATCTTCGTAAATTGGGTATCATTAGAAAGGTAACTTTGTTTTTTTTTTTGAGGGAAAAATATAAAATTTTCGAAAAAATTGCAGTAAGTTCATTCTAAATTTCAAAGCTTAATACCATGTCAGCAACAGGCTTTTAAATGGCAACGCTGGCCACAATCTCGCTAATAGAGATGATATCCCGGGAACCCCAATTACGAATGACAGCGTCGAGGTTCCGTTGCCCGATTATGATAAAGTTCTAACAGCCATAACTCAGCTCAAAAATAACAAAGTCTCGGGAACTGATGGCTTACCTGCTGAGATTTTTGAGAACAGAGGCGAAGTTATATTTGAATGCATTCAAGAGCTTCTATGCAAACTATGGTCAGAAGAATGCATTCCGATCGTTTGGAATTTCAGTGTGCTCTGTCCAAATCACAATAAAGGCGATCCAACTGCTTGTGGCAATTACCGTGGGATTGTATCTTCTTAATATCACATATAAGGTCCTGTCAAGCGTTTTATGTGAAAGATTGAAGCCCATTGTAAACCAACTGTTTGGGCCTTATCAATGTGGCCTCAGACCTGGAAAGCCTACCTTTGACCAGATCTTCACAATCCGACAAATATTGTAGAAAACCCAAGAAAAACAAATCAACACCCACCATCTTTTTGTCGACTACAACTCCGCCTTCGACAGCACAATACGGAATCCCTATACTCCATACCTATATTCCACCATGTTTGAATTTGGCATTCCTGCAAAAGTAATCTGACTTTGCACGATGACACTGAACAACATCAGCAGCGCAGTTCAAATCGGGAAGGACCTCTCCCCACCATTTGTTACCAAACGAGGTTTCAGACAAGGTGATTCCTTATCGTGCGACTTTTTCAACCTAATAATGGAGAAGGTCATCCGAGCTGCTGATCTGAGTCGCAGTGGCACAATATTCTACAAGCCATTACATTTTACAGCATATGCTGCTTACGTATGCTGATGACATTGATATCATTGGCCATAATACGCGCGAAGTCAGTGCAGCATTCTTCAGATTAGAAAGAGAGTCAAGTCGAATGGGTCTGGCAGTGAATGCAGATAAGACGAAATACTTGGTGTCAACAAACAAACAGTCCCACGTTACAGTTGGAACCCAAAGTACAGTTGACAATACCTCCTTCGAGGTTGTGAAGGACTTCGTCTATCAGGGATCCAACATAAACTCAACCAACGATACGTTTTTTGAGATCAAACGAAGAATAACTCTTGCCAACAGGTGTTACTGTGGGCTCAATAGGCAATTAAGAATCAGAGCCCTCTCTCGAATCGCGATCTATAAATCGCTCATCATGTCCGTCCTACTTTATGCATCACAAACCTGGAGGCTGAGCAGTTCAGATGAAAGGAGCATTCGAGAGAAAGATTCTTCGTAAGATCTACGGACGAATCTGCGTCAATGGCGAGTACCGAATACGGTGGAATGATGAACTGTACGAGCTGTGCGCATTAAAATTAGTCAGGCGCATTAAAATTGAGCGGCTTCGCTGGCTTGGTCATGTTCAGTGCATAAACAATTATGCTCCAGTGAAGAAAATATTCGATTTGGTACCCATTGGGCACAGTGGGGTATTTTACCCTGAAAATGGATATCAATGCACCTTGAAGATGGAGGTAACTTTTGACCTTTTTTTTAGTTAGAATGCGTGCAAATTAGAAAAAATTTCCGTCCATCCGTTTGTCGACACGTTACAGGCGTGATTTTGCCTATAGTAATGAATAGTGCTATAGTAATGAAATTTGGTATTTAAGCTTGTATCTAAAATATATAGATCAAGATCGCAAATGAATCAAATCGGATGAAAACTACGCCTACCTCCTATACAAGATGACTTTTTAAAAACGGTAAATTCTCTTATAATTCTACGAAACTTCATATATGTACTTGAAATTTTGTTTGTGGTCTTTGATTTTTAATATCTGCTTTAAGTATGAAGTTCAGCTAATTCGGGTGAAAACTACACCTACCTCCCATACAAAGTTACATCAAAATTTTTAAAACTCAACAAAAATTAATATATGGACTTAAAATTATTCACATAAATTTTAATTTTTATTATGCATTCTTAGTTTGAAATTTCGTTCAGTCAAATGAAAACTCCACCTACCTACCACACAAAATGACAAAGTGGCCTTTTTATAATTTAAACATTAATTTTTAATCACAACCGATTGATAATAGTCCATAGTATGGATCATGAAAATTGACGTCACAACTTTTGCCACTCTCTTCATCGGTTTCATCAGTGTCTTTGATGTTGTTTTCATTAATTGGCACCAATCGGTACAATCAAATTTACAGCCATTTGTGGCAATTTTTTCAACTTCTTTTGAGGTAATTTCCTTTTGCTTGAAATTATTGGATCAGAAGTTATCAAAAAGCTATTGAAAATATCTTCGAGCGATTTTTCTCGGCTGATTTTTCGTGAAAAATCCTCCCTACATTTTTTGAAATCTTTATTACGAGCTTCTTGCGCCTCCTCGAACAATTGACCAATTTAAAAGTTTAAATGAACTTGAACACCTGAATACCCATATAACAAAATAGTACATCACTATTAATTGCTTCAAGGCATCCCAGCAAAAAAAGTGCTTCCAAAAGAAGCATAATTGGAAGGAAAAGTCTTGAATTCCGTCCCTTCCACTTGCATACCCAGAAGGCATTCTTTTAACATATGCATGTCATTGGAAGGAATGCTTTCCTTAATCTTCTTTAAAAGTGCTTTCAGAACAATGAAAGGATTCTAGTAGGTGTTTTCCAGAAGAACTTCAAGAAGGCATTCCATGGAATGGAATGGTTTTTGTGATTTGGAGGTTAAAAAACTCCCTGGGAAAATATCCCTTTTCCCGACATTCTCGCGATTTTGGTGTTGGAAATGAGAATTGTTTGGATTTTGTTGGGGGTTTGAAAAAATTTCACGTAAATATCCCTTTTCCTGATTTCCAAAACGTATTGGTGTCGGAAGTAGTAAGTGATTGGGTTTATTTGGGAGTTTAAAAAATCCCATGGAAAATATCTAAAACATATATATTAATTATAGATAATTTTTTTACTTTAGTTAAATTTAAATGCCATTTGAATTTCTTTTAGAAGTAGTTTATAAGAATGCCTCTTGAAAAAACTTCTTAATAACGCTAAGTGAAGCACAGTTTGAGTTGTAGAATGTCTTCTGAAAGCAGTGTCCCTAAGAATACATGTCACATTTGCATCAAAAATTTTGCTGGGATACGATTGTCATATAAAATACAAACAAATTAAACACAGATTTAACGGAGAAATTGCAACTATTACGCATTGTCGATAAGTGGTACACGCTACATTAAACATTATTAAAAGTTTTTAATATCTTAAAAATTTCAATGCCAAATTCGTATTCCATAAAAATGAAGAAATTATAATAATTAATAAAATACAGATTAGTATTAACAAACGCAGAATGTTGTAAAAGTGTATTATATATTTGAAGAAATATCATTCAAAAAGAGATTTGTCACAACAAATTTTCATTTAAGTACTGCGGTAGTAATCCTAATAATAGGAAACACGATTTCAGAAAATACATATAGGGAAAATTGTTTTTGTGACGTGTCATGCTTTGAATGTTAGCTACTCAATAACGTTTAAGCTGTTACCATGAAAATATTAAAAATATACAGACTGTAGGGTATAGCTGGAAAATTGAAAGAAAAATAAGAAAAAATAAATTTAAAACAAAAGAAAAGCACAAAAAAAAACACAACAAATAAATAAGCAGCGCAGTAACAACCAACACACTCTTCAGTAGTTGCACTTGCTTAATTTGTTCAAAGCGATTTTCAAAAAGTTTAATATTTTCTAAAACGTACAAAATAGCACAATAAAATTTCATACACTTTATAATAACAGTGCATATTAAAAGAAAATCATTAAAAGATGACAACAGAACACAAAAAACAAAAACTTTAACTTCATATGCATAGCAAAATATCGGAATTTTTTGACACATTTTTAATAGAGACAAAAAAAGTATTTCCAACACTTTATCTAATAAATTTTTATGGCGTTAGAACAATAATAACCTGAAGTTGAAGGTTACATTAAAACATATTGCAAAACAGAATTTTTTTTTAAATAAAAATTTTATATAAAAGTGCTGAAAAATTGCGATTTTCCACTGCGCGCGAACGAAAGCAAAAAAAAGTTAACTTTGACAGCCAGTAAAAAGAAAATAGATTACTATAAAGAAGATTTTATATAAACCAAAATGTTTATAATTACTCCAGACTCACAACTTCATTCTTAGAGATAAATGAGGACGCTTAAATAATATAGAGAATTTTAAAACAAAACTCAGTTTTATTAAAAGTCTGGTATGAAATAATAGATTTTAAGCCATAACTTTTGATTGGAAAGAGATATTCGGGTAATTTTTTCACATAAATGATTTTTGAGACTTGACTTTCTTGTAAAAAATATAAAAACAACATTTTGGAAATCATGTCATTTTTTGAGTAAAAAGTCAATATTTTGGACCTTTTTTGACATAATCATACAGCATATATACACTGACTTAATGGTACAGTTCAATCTATTTTTGTGAAGTAATTTTATTGAACTTTTGAACAAAAAAAAAATTTGAATGAAATATAGTAATGGACAGCGGAGATATTTGCATCGAAAGATCAAACTTTGATTTTCATGTCGTCTTTTCCTCATTCTTAGGCAACGATGTTTTATGAAAAAGTCGTTGTACTAAAAATTTCTCCAATTTTAAAGATAAGTGAGTGTTTTTGATGTCAAAACAACAAAAAGTTTTAAAATTAAATACACAAAAATCTCTTATACTAAAAAGTTTTGTAATAACAAAATTATCGTTAGTTGAAAAATTTCAAAGGAAGCGTGGCAAAAAATAAGTATGTAACATTTTAAGTTGGGATGCACTAGTTCAAAAACTAGTACTCTTAAAGTATTGATTTTTTTTTGCTTGTGACGCAGAATTTTATTAACTTAAAAACCGGTATCCAAATAAAGTTCGTAGCTTCCATTTGATATTTCAAATTTTAAGAAAAAAAAAAACGACTCAATTCCCCTCTGTGCGGCGGTCAACGCAGAAGAGGACAACCAGAACGTCGTTGGAAAGACCAAGTAGAGGAATACCTGACGAAGTTGGTTGGCGGTAAGTGCAGGTAAAATATGCAATTAAAAATATTTTTTGAATATTTTATTAAAGGTAAAAAGTTAATATTATTTTAAAATTAATGTAATTTACCAAAAAATATATAAACAATTCATTTTAAAATTCATATAAAATGAATTAAAAAAAAAACAACAAAAATATGTAGTCAATATAAAAGTAATATTTTCCCAAAAGATGTCGAACTAATTTTATATGGTTGAAAGTCAAAAAAAAAGTATAAATATGCAAAAAAAAACAACAAAAATATGGGCAATAAATACGCAAAAAACAGGAATTTTTTGTAAAATATGCAAAAATATGCACTAACACTTGAATGCCATTTTAAAGGAAATTTCATGATTTGTACAAATAACTTTACCATTTTCATTTTAAGATGACCAGTAAAAACATGCATTTGCATGAGATTCCTAGCCCTAGTAATTATATATTTGAAGTGTTTAATGCTAGCATCTTTCTTTGCAGAATGTCAAGCAACATTTTTTTCCTCTGCTGCTAAGCTTACTTTATACATTATATCTTCCTTGAAAAATTTTATACTCAAGCAGATAAAACTTAGTTAACAGAAATACATTTAGAAAATGTTTCCATAACCAAAAAACCAATTAAGCTGGCGACAAATTGTCCTAGCGTTTGTTTTTATGTTTTTGTCTAACGTACCAGAGACCACCTGCAAGGAACTCCTACTCAATGTTGTCAGTGCCTGTGGGCACAATATTTGCGTTACCTGTGAACACTTGAGGCATGCATCGATATCTTCATTAAGGCATGCAATTCAAGGTATGTTAAGAATGGAAAGACTCAAGATTATTTTGTTATTTTTGTAAGACACATTGTAATACACAAGGCATTGTTGCTCTAGTGTCAACGATAGATATGACCTTGTGCAGATTATTTTAAGGAAATGCATGCAGAGTTTGCCAAACTCTATGTTGAAATGCTTTCTCATTAGAAATGCATTAAGAATGTCTAGACAATTCATAAATTTAACAAAACTAACGGACAAAAACGTGTAAAAATCACAGTTGCTGAAGAGTTCTGGTGAAATTTCTTGAAAGATGTTTGAAATTTTTTGGCTAATGTGGCGCCAGCATAAGTAAGACATAAAACAGTGAAAACAGTTGCAAGAGTTTGTTGCAAGCACCAGTAAGAAGTATCAGTTAAGTGATATTCACAATGTCGCTGAAAATAATTATAAGCTTGTTGAAAAAATGTTTGACAAAACATAATTGATGCCAACTTAGGAATATACTATAGCAAATGAGTACAGCCAACAACAACAACAGCCGCTATAATGTTGCTGTTGTTGATAATGGTGACGGCTGCTGTTGAGTGCTATTCAAATTTCATTGGCTGATCAGAGCTGCTGTTATTATTTTAAGCAGCCAAATGTCGCGTTTTCATTGCCATTTAGCACTCAATGACACGCCAGCAACAGCAGCAGCAGGCGTTAGTTTCACAGGACTAAAGGAAAAAAAAACAATAGACCGACAAAAATACAAATAAATTTAAACCAAAAAAAAGCCCGGTGTCCTTCAGCGGGTCGGTTGGTCGTCATCATCACTGAGTGCTGCAACTGCTGCTCAATGAGTTTGCACTCATTGCAGATGCAGTCAGTCTAAAACACACACACACACACAACAGTTGTGAGAAATGCAGCGGTACTCTGACGGCGGTGCTACTTGGTGGGTCAGGATCCTGCGACAGGACTGCTGCACAATTAAAATTTGTCGAGGGTTAGCAAATGCAGAGCAAGTCAAAAAGAAGCACAAATGTGCGCATTCAAACATTTGTTCGTATGTGAACTTTAAATATTGTAGCATATGCGGCGGCGCACTGACGCATGCAATGCCTTAACTGTTGTTGTTGTTGCTGATAATCGTATCCTGCGCAATAGCATAATAATCCCTAATCGTAGCTGATCACCTGGATTGCGATCACCTTTTGAGCAGCAGCAGCACAGCGGCTGGTAGTGCGGCTGTTTTATTGTTGTTGTTTTTGATTATAATGTGTGTTTTTGTGTTTTTGTGTTTCCCCCTTCAGCCTTAAATGTTCGTTCACGCAGCTTCATCTGCTTGCTTTGATGCCCTTGTTTTCCCTTTTAAGGGTGTTTCTCCTATTTTGACAGCCTTGCATTCATTATTCGAGTCAGTTTTTTTTTGCTATTTTTGTTTTCTTAATTTTTGAGCTACTGATGAAATTGTGTTTGTTGTGTTATGCGGTTTTGTCTAAATTGTTGTCGTCAAAAATCATGAGCAATTAGCTGGGCATAATACATTTAAGTTGTTATTTTTTTAATGTATCTCAAAGATAAATTTTAGCATCATTTAGCTGCAACGAATTATGAGAGATTTCTTTAATGTCTCACTGAGTAAGAGTGTTGTCAGTTCAGTGCTTTTAGCAGTAGATGTAGAGCTTTTTGTTGTTGCAATACGCCTTTTTTTTAAAACAAGACACTAGCTGAAAAATCGGTAAATTTTGTGCTTATACATTTTTATTTAAGTGCTTTTAATGCTTCCCGATTGTAAGGACTGCGCACGAAAAAACTGTCAGTTGAAATTTTTCTCGTTAACTTTTTCTAAAATCATTCAAATTCAAAAATTTAAACGTAGTTGCCTTTGAAATAGATGTCAGAAATTTCAGTTGAAATTTAATGCGATAGTTCTTTCAAAAATGGCATGTGAAGTAGAAGTGCGCAAACAAATTGTTAAAGTTTTTCAAGACAATCCTAATTGTACTTACAAAAAAATTGCTCGGGAGCTAAAAGTTTCGCCAAAAACCGTGTCTTGAGTAGTAAACAAATTTAAGGAAGACTTAAGCATTAGTCGTAAGCTAGGCAGGCCCGTAGCTAGTATGGTCCGTCGAGCCTGCCCTAGCCAAATTTCCGTATGCTTTTACAACTGCCCTCTTTTGACAGTCATTGCCAATAACAGCTGGCAAAAAATTGTAAAGAAAGTGAATTTTTGGTGAAAATTCATAGAATGTTGTTATTTTAATTGTTTTCAAGATTTTTTGAGCGAGTTTTTTAGATAATTTATTATTTTAAGTGTTTTAAACTAAGTATACACAAAAAAAATTGCAGTTGCTGCAGTCGTTTTTCCAGCTTTTGTGTCTCCCAGTTTGCTGTTCTGATTAGGAAAAACACGTGCAACTACTTGAGGATGAATGGGGATGATTTCGAAATTATATCATAATTCAAGCGCCAGCTGACTGCATTTCGGATTTTTCAACTTTAAGCGGCTGTACCAGGTCAGCAGTCTTCACTTATTCCTGTTATCTAAATACTTTGCATTCATTCTCAAATAGTTATGCATACTTTCCCCAATCTACTAATAATAATAAGTCTAATTAGTCTAACTAAAACTACTAATTAATTGGGAGCATAAAAATTTGGAAAGGCTGAAAGGAAAATAATGGATGTTGCAGACATAGCTTGCGATTGAATGAGGTACTTTTGCTCAAAAACAATTTAAATAACAAGGTTTTATATCACGTGAAACTCAGTAGTAGAACAATCACTTGGTGAGAGAAAAGAATATTCTATTGAAATTAAGCCGGCTTACTAACAACAGTACGGCGGTATTGCGGCGGTATTGCGGCGGTATTGCGGCGGTATTCCGGCAGCACGGCGGAAGCATCATTTTCCCGTGTAAACCAAATCAACAGAGTTCAAAGATTATCTTCGCAAATTTAATGAGAAACTAAGACGATTGCTTTGTATTAAACAGCAGAGCTGTGACTGTAGTGGAAATCAATATAATACATTAGAAATTCGCTTTCAAACATTGAACTCATTTATGTTATATTTAAAGCATAGTACTCTGTTCAGTTTCATGTAAAATTCCACTAAAATCTCCATACAAAAAGTGACAGCTGCGAAACAAGTGTGGAAATTTTCACAACATGTTCGTCAGAGCAGTACTCTGTTCCGCTGCGTGAAATTATCGCAACATGTTTCTGAGCAACATTTTTTCACGACAATTTAATTGTACTGCCTATTTATTTTGAAGTGAAAAGAGAGATATCATATGAAATCTTCCAACTTATTTTCTGAGTCTCTCTGAGAAACGTTGCCATAGAAATTCCTCGCAACAAACTTTAAGTCAGAAATTTCACGCAACAAAGAAATAGATGTTGCCAGCGAAGTTTCACGCAAGCGAACAGAGTACTAGGCTTTATATGTTAATATACTTAACTTTTTTTTTACTAAAATATACATTTGAACAATAAACTCAATTAATAACATGTAAATATATAAAAAATTCATTTGAAAATATGTTAATATGCATATATATATTTATATACAAATGTATGAAAAAAATTTGTATTTTTTTACTGGAGGCTCAGCCTGCCCGGCTCTTATTTTCTGGCTACGGGCCTGAAGCTAGGTTATGGCAGAAAAAAAGGATTGTGCAACCAGGTAAAAGCTAATAAAACCAGTGCCTTGTTTAAAAATAAACCGAAGATTTCAACCAGAAAAGTTTCCCAAAAAGTGAATTGATCCAAGAGTTTTGTTCGCAAAGTCAAAAAGGAAGCTGGTTTTAAGACTTTTAAGCTGCAAAAAGTTCCAGACAGGAATGCAAAGAAGAACACGGAGCTAAACAACGTGCTAAAATATTGAAAAAAGATTTTTTCAAAAAATTTTCTTGCTGCGTCATGGATGACAAAACTTACGTGCTAGCGGATTTTTCTCAACTCTTAGGACAGAAGTTCTATACTGCAACTGCTCGAGAAAATGTTGCCAATGAATTTAAGACCACGAAACAGTCAAAATTTCCACGAAAATTTCTTGTTTGGCAAGCCATCTGCAGTTGTGGAAAAAGGAGCCAGTCTTTTGTGACGCAGGGTACAATAAACACCGATTTGTACATCAAAGAATGCTTGCAGAAGAGACTGAAGCCATTCCCAAGACAGCATGAAGTCTCCGCGTTCTTTTGGCCAGTCTTAGCCTCTTGTCACTAAAGCAAATTGGCCTTAGAGTGGTACGTGAAAAACAATGTGCATTTGATGCTTCGAGAGACGAATCCAGCTAATTGCCCAGAACTCAGGCCAATTGAGAGGTATTGGGCATTATGCAAAAAGGAAATCAAGACAACAAAAAAGAGCAAGTGGTGTCCAAGATTTCAAAAGTAAGTGGTATGCAGATATCAGAAGCCTCAATAAAATCGATGATGGAAGAGGTGCCAGAAAAACTTAAAAAATTCATCAATGAAAATTAGCAAATATTTTATAAATAAACCGTGCAAATCTGTTTAAACATAACTCTTTAAAAAATGTTTTTTTTTTTATTTAAATCGGAACTATTGTTTGGTAAGTATCTAAGTTTGTATGGTGGACAATTTTTTTCGCGCGAGTCCTTATGGTCAAAAACAGAAAATTATTGCCCCGAATTGAAAATGAAATTAAGACATGGTTGTGATATTTTACGATTTTTATTAACTAAAAACTTCTATTTTACTATAAAATTATAGTATACGGATAATTTTCCATATAATTATGTCTTATTCACAAAGCAATATAAAATAAATATAGCTTTATTTTGATTTTTATTTGATATTAATTAGTACAATAAGAAACAAGAGATATTTTATTAGTACAAGAAAGTTATATGGGCCATTCTACGCAGGGCCGGATTGTCCATAAGGCAGTGTTGGCAACTGCCTAGGGTAGGGCTGCCATAAGTCTACAGCACACTTTTTTTTATTATTTCACCCAAAAACAAATACGCAATTTTATCATTATAAATGAATTGCCATTTAAGAAAAAACTTACACAAAAATCATTCACAGGTACACATAGTATGTAGTACATACACAACTAATAAATCTTATACAAAAAAAAATAAGAAACATCAATTCTTGGGTTAGGCCCAATCATATTTTGCAGATTTTTTTTTTTTTTTGTTTCGCTAAGAACATGCTTTTGCGGTTTTAAAAAGTTATAAATTCTGTGCACGTCATAGAATAATTAAATTTGCTTTTTATAATACTTTCCTAGGTAGTCATCTTCAGAGAGTTTCTTTCCTTACTCTTTTGCGAGGAGACCATTCGCTCAACATTTCCTTTGTGTCCTGAAAAAGCGTACAAAAATTGTACTATTTTTAACAGTTTATTTTCCCTCTTTTAATTTAGCATTTAATTAAAATACTTCCATTTTTTATGCATTTGCAAAAAAAAATTGAGTTTTTTTACTGTTACACTTTTCATTTATTTTTAATATTTTTAGCCAGGACTTTTTACTGTGCACCGGGACACCGATCTCAAAACCGGGACGTATGTCAGCCCCGCATCGAAAAAAAATTTGAAAATGTTTCATCGAGTGAAAATTTAATTTGAAGACTTGTATCCTCAATGACAATATTATTGCTTTATTTTTTTAACCGACTTCAAGAAGGAGGAGAACTTTTGATATTGCCCGAGGGTTTTTGTATTTTATTGCCATATTTTTTTTTACTACATTTTTTTTATCTGAAAATTGAATTGAAAAATTTTAGTTCCAAGGAAACTCATGACTGGTTGTTAATTATGACTTAATTGAGAAGGTTGCATCAAAAATATTGGAACATTAATTTTTCGATTTCTGATTAAAAAAAAATTTCAGTGAAAAAAATATGGCAATGAAATACAAAAACCCACAGGCAAAGTCAAAAGTTATGTCGCAGAAAAAACTAAGGATGCAGAAAAATGTGTTTTGACAAGATGTATTTAAAAATATATAAAGCCGGTGAGGTTAAAAACTCGTTCCACTCTAATGTACATCGATAACTCCTAACGCACTTGTCCGATTGCCTTACTTTTTTGTCAACAGAAAGAAACCTTTAATAATATTGACACTAGACTACACATTTCACTACTAGAAGTAAAATTTGTTACACGAGCAGATTTCAAGCATTTAAACACATTTTGTCTCATTTCGGATCTTCAATCTGAGTTCTGGCCAAGCCATAGCTGCTGCTCTGCAATATTTAAAGTAATGGATGATGTTAGAATACCCTTTGATATGGAACATCTGACCTTACTTTGCTTACTGGACCGTACCAAAGCCTTTGATTCAGTGAGCCATAGTATTTTATGTAAAAAACTAAAGTTCAATTTTGGATTCTCCGCTACTTCAGTTCGATTATTGGAAAATTATTTAAGCGAAAGGGCACAGAGAGGAAAAGTAGGGTTCAGATCAAGAATACTAATACTGGAGTACCCCAAGGCTCGGTCCTAGGCCCACTTTTGTTTTCTTTGTTCATCAATGACATTTTCGATATATGCAAAAATGTCACAATGCATGCGTAGGCTGATAATCTTCAATTATATTATATTTGCAAATACACTCAAATTAAACGCAATAAAATCGTACATTCTACCGATTTCTAAAACACTCTTCTTAAATTATAATTTACCCCCAATTCTACTCAATATTGTTGAACTGAAAGTTGTTAAGGTATCTAACCTTGGGTTTAAAATAAATAGTTCCCTCTCCAGTGAGGATCACATTTATTCCTGCGTTAGTAAAGTTTACTATGTTCTTCGCAACCTAAGAAAGCAACTTGTCTTACAACTGCTGATGCCTATCATTATTTAATCAGAAGAAGTTTATAGCAATCTAGAATCACGCTCATCCCACAAGTTGTTGGTTGCTCTAAATAACGCTGCCCGTTACGTCTATGGCCTGCAAAGGTTCGATCCTTCTTTCGTACTAAGCTACTCGGTCGCTGCTTATTTCGCTATCTCGAAGCAAGAAATTGTATATTTTTGCATAAAATAATTTACTCGCGTTGTCCACATTACTTGTATGAAAAATTTCAGTTCTGCTGGTCAAGTGGAAGCATGAACCTATTGATTCCGAGCTACTATTACAAAAATTATAGCAAGCTGTTTTTCGTCAGTGCAATAAGACTGTGGAATTCTCACCAAATATCATTTAAATCGTCTCCAACTAAAAAGCCTTTAAGCGTTTAATCTTTAAATATTTCTCTTAAATCTATCTGATTTTTCTTCTACTGTTCTTCATCTTTTTCATAAATTATTAATTTTGTTAGATTTATGTATTATTCCTTTAAATAAGTTCAAAGCAATTTTTAATATTATTTTTAAGAAATTATTCTAAGAAAATTTTTTTTTCTTTATATTTCTCAAAATTTGTTGTATATTATTTTTATAACTTTAAATATATCCATCCCTTCATTCACTCATTTTAATAATTTTAAGTTTTTAATTCATTATTCATCTGCTGTTATTTTATTTAATTAATAATATTGTTGTTAAATTATTCATTTAACTTGCGGCATGCAAAAGAATATAATTCTTATATGCTAACATATTTACTCAATAAATTGAAATTGAAATTGAAAGTTGAAATGCGTATGATTTTTATAAAACAAGAAGAATAAAGTGGACGGAATTCGGAAAAGGGCGTGTTGCTATTACAAAAACACTGTATCTTAGTTAATATTAAATTTAGGGTACTGAAATTCGGTGCAAGAGTACCGAAATTTTAATGGTGATGTAAATTTCTTTCTTTATATAGATTATATAAAAAGATTGTACCATTTTGTTCAATTTACCTTGCGTGGGAGGTAGGAGTGGTTTAACAAAATTCAAATATATGGTGAACTTTTGAAACCAAAGCTTATGTGCACAATTTAAAGTCATTGCATTAGTTTTGTGGCATTTAAAAATATTTTTCCATTTTGTTACAGTCACTTTGTATGGAAGGTAGGGGCGGTTTTCATCAGATTTGAACAAATTTCAAATATATGGTGTAAATTTTACTTCAAAGCCAATTTACGAAATTACAAGTCACTACATAATTTGATGTGGCATTTTTAGAGATTTTATTGTTTTGATAAAGTAACTTTGTATAGGAGGTAGGCGTGGTTTAAGTCCGAATTTGCTCATTCTCACAGCTTTGTAATTGCGGCTGTAATCTTCTCGACAGACAGACACACATGGCGAAATCGACTCAGGATGTGATGCTGATCAAGAATATATACTTTTCTATACCTGCCCCGCCTCCTTATCGCGTTATAAACAGAGTGACAAAGTTAATATAACCCTGACAGTACGCGTAGGGGTATGAATAACGTTATTATAATTATAATTGAAATGTGATAGAGAAAATTTAATTAAAGACGTTAAAGGGTTTAATTTAATTAAAGACGTTAAGGGATGTTAAAGGGTAAAGGGGCCCCAAAAATTACATTGCCTAGGAGCCCCGATATGGTTAATCCGGCCCTGATTCTACGATGCCGTGCATATTGTGACATACAATGCTTTCCGCGAGTAGATACGCTCATGAAAGTTCAACTTCTGATTTGATTGATTGCATTTGATTGGTAGCATGTTCGACGATCCCGTTTGTTTGAAGTCTTTCTATGAGCAGGACCATTTTTAGAATCTGTAGGTCCCTAGGCTGAGTCTATGGCGCAGACCCGAAAGCTATTTTTTTAAACTAACCTGAAAAGTTTACATTTTAGAATACTTTTTAATACATAATCACTTAAAGCTTATTATTGCTTTGTTGGCAATTTTACTTTACATTATTTAGAAATTAATGAATTGATGAGAAAAAATTAAAAAGGATTAAAAATCATTAAATATTCTACGCGAGTTTTTGCCATTGCTATTAACAATATATAACAAAAAAAGAACACAAAACTGGTCGATGAAATTCTTCTGTAATGGAATTCCCAAAAATTTAGCGATAATAATCGTTGTCGTTTTCAATGAAAGTATTCTATTGTAGTAGGTTTTTTCCAGAAAAACTTTAAGAAGGCATTCCATGGAATGGAAAAGTTTTTGTGGTTTGGGGGCTAAAAATCCCTGGAAAAATATTCCTTTTCCTGACATTCTCGCGATTTTGGTGTTGGAAATGAGAAGTGTTTGGGTTTTCTGGGGGTTTAAAAAAGTCCACGTAAAATATCCTTTTTCCCGATTTTCAAAACATTTTGGGGTTTAAAAAATTCCACAGAAAATATCTAAAACATGTATATTAGACTGGTCCTTATTTGAATGGAAAAAAAAATTTAGTTTGTTTTTCTTGAGCACCCTTTTATTTTGTTCCTATTTATAAAAAACGCATTAAAAAAGTTTCAAAGAAATTGGACTTTTTAACACGTGCCTCAAGGTAGAAATTCAAAAAATTATCTACTAAAAAAAAGATAAAACAGCAATTCCATTTTGAACGTACCGGCCTTACGAAATGACTATCTCCGATTTGGGTAAATTTTGCATGAAGCATTACTAAAGGAAATAAAAAGCTTCGTTTAAAGGAAAAAATGTTGAAGTTATTTTTGGTGGAGTTACAGGGTGCACAAAATTTACAAAAATCGGCAAAAACGTCGAAAATCGATTTTTACTAAAATTCATAACTCAATCACTTCTTAACCGGATGTTAAGTTTCAAATACCGTTGGAAAGATAATTAAACGCACTTTTGTTTTGTTCAGAAATATTTGAAGAATCAAAATTGAGAAAATTATCTTCGGTACCACTCTGATGCCCAAGATATAAAAGCTGACATTCATTTATTTGAAAAAGTTAAAAAATTGCATTTATGCAAGAAAATGCATATGCGAAAAATATGCATATTATTAATTCGCCAAATTTAAGAAAAACGTTAACGCTATAATCAATACCACAAAAATTTAGACAATCAGAAAAGAATCAAAAATTCTGTGCTATCTCGAGTGTACTTAAGATTCGAAAATACTTCCCACAGGATACTGTGGATAAAAATCCAAGTGGCATCTCGTTTGACAAGATATTGTTAGTGAAAGTCTTTATTTACTTTTTCTTTAAGACATATTTAGTTTTTCTTAAAAAAAAAACAAAGCATTTTGAGATCGTTATTTTGTTACTATTTTCTCACAAACAACTTTATCCAGAGGCGGGAGGGAAAGACATAATTTTTTTCCTAAATTGAGATCTTGAGACTTGAGGTTTATGCAACTTTTGAGACACCTTAGAATGTAAAATTCGAAAAAAATGTGATTCGATACGCTCTAATGCTCATTCTGTTCCATTGCCTCTGTGTAAACTTTAAGCTCCGAGCAGCACGTGTTGTTGTAGTTGTAAAAAAAAATTATGTACTTATTTTTAGGCGCTAAGGAACAAAAAAATCGGGTGCTCAACAATTTCTAAAATAAGGACCACCCTAATGTATACATAATATAATTATATATGTATATGTTTTTATCTTTAATTGAATTTAAATGCCATTTGAATGCCTTCCAGAAGTAGTTTATAAGAACGGCTCTTGAAAATACTTCTTTATAAGGCTAAGAAGAAGCACAGTTTGATCTATAGAATGTTTTCTAGAAGCAGTGTTCCTAAGAATGCATGTCACATTTGCATCAAACATTCTGCTGGGACAGTTTGTTGGAATGGATAGCGTGCAACAAGTCATGGGTACAATTCCGGCCTATTCCCTGCTCATAGTTTATATTGTTATTTCAAAAAATTAAGTTTCTTTCAATCTTTGATTTGAAAACTAGCGATTAGTCCAACACAAGTTGCTTTTAAAAGCTAAATAGCTGTACAAATAACTTCTCTAGCAGAATTAAAAGTTCGTCTCCGAATCTTATAAAAGTCATTACGCGAGTTGGAACACATGTATTTTATATAACTAGCTTCTTCAAAGCTTGCCGCAAGCTTAGTAGAAGCTTTGTTTTGTTTAGCTTTAAAAAATTTTAAATCAAGTTTAACCCATAAGCGCTTTAGTGCATATGAAAAACACCAAAAAAATCAGCTTTTTCCAAGTTTGAGAAAAGAGCTACCAAAAAACTTTTTGATTGTGCTAAAAAAAAAATAAATAAAAAAACATAAATTTTTATAAAGAAGTCAACGAAATTTAAGATTGCGTAACATTAAGCCAGCCACATAATTCACCTGAAAAAATACTGAAATTATGCCTTATTTGAAGTTTTTTTTTTATTCTACTTGTTGCTGATGTTCCTGGTGTTGTTGTTGCTATTTCACTGAACTGGTTGACAAGCTTTCAATTACGAAATTCTTGCAAAAAAATTAGGTGATAAAAACCAGAAACAAAAAACTGCCGAAAAATGTTGAAACATGCAAAATACCAAAGGACTCACATGGCAGTCAAGAGCAATGAAACAGCAACAACAACAACATCAAGAAAAGCAGCATAAGCAGCAACAATATCAAATTAATAAATAGTCTGATAAAACCGCAAGCAAGCAAGCAGCATTCATTAATGAAAGTTGGCAGCATAAAAAACACTAACGAACAATAAAAACCAACACCTTCAAACTATCCGCACGCAGTTCAAATTTCGTTCCCAACAACAAAAACCAACAGCAAGTATTCAAGAAAAACTTTATGATTTCAACAAGTTTTATTTGTAGAAAAAAAAAATTTATAAAATATACATATGAAATATAAACAGAGCAACGAACAGGTTAAAAAAGGCAAGTTTTTGTTAAGACGAAAATCAACAAAAACAATGTGAACCGAGCATGCGAGATACACAAGTTGACAACAGAAAACAAATACACAATCAGCAAACAGCTATTTTGACAACGTCTCGCATGTCAATCATTGCGGGTGTCACAGCAGGGGAAGTGGTAAGGGGCCAATACGGGGGGATTGTTGAAAATGTGTAAACTCTGTAATTTCACTGGCTTTAAACCTTATTAAAAGGAAATCAAGCTCAAGTTAAATTGCAACAACAAAAACAGTATCAACAACAACAACAAGATCAAAAATCAAGCAAGCAACACGAATATGTTGCTGCTCACGTGCATTCATGCGATACGCGATTCACAGCATATCCGCAATACTGCGAATGTTGTTGTTGCGCTCGCATATCTCTGAGATATAGACTTGACTTTTTTTTCCTTCTGTTTTTCATGTTTTTATTGTTTATGTGAAATAGTATCTTTAAAGTCTTTTTGTAGTTGTTGTTGTTATTGTTAATACAACCAGCCAGGCGTTTCATTAAGAGCAGCAAAAGCAACAGCAGCATAAAAAAAAACAAGTGAATTTCTTGACTGAAACGTGAAGCTTTTTTTAATGATTCGTTTTTCAGTCATACAAAAACGATAATATCACAAATATGTGTGGTGTTTGCTGCTGTAGTGTTTTTGTGCTTTTTTGCTTATAATTTTGAATGTGTTGTTATCAATTGTTGTTGTTATTCTTTAAGTTACTCTCGTTTTATATCGCTTTACTGCGGATGTTTATTAATAAACTTAATGTTTTACTACATTTTCTTTTCTTTTTTTAAATTAGCGCTGCTATGAAAAAAATTCATTCATAGTTTTAGATGCCAAGCACACAGAATTGCCACTTATTTGTTTTACTATTTATAAGAAAATGAAAAATATCAAGAAGTGTTTTGCAAAATAAGTTATTAAAATTCACAGCAAACAAAATAGCCAAAATTCTCGAGTAACATTTATAAGCGTTAAAACGCCAAAATCAAACAAACCTAGATATTATTTTAAGCTATTGAACAGATTTTCAACTGACCAAAATTGAAATGATATTAAATTTGACTTTTTTGCAATATTTCTTATTAAATTTTTGTGTAAACTTTTAAAAATTAAAAAAATTTTCCGATTAGCAGCTTAGAAATATTTTTTCAATTGTAAGAAACCATTCCAGTATCACTTTGATATTGAATATATCAATTCATAGTTTTAGCCAGTGGTGCCAACTACACGAAAATTACATATTTCCACGGACATTTAAGCCTTGCACAGGTAAACGGACAGCAGTGGCAAAATAAGGTAAATCTACGCATTTTTAAGAATATCACACAGAATTTGCGTATATTTCGCTTTTTTTCATCAAATTTTGTGTTAAAAATTTTGGAATGGCAAAAAATATGTACTTATCACTAAAAATATTATTTACATAATTTGTTAAAACTTTGCGCTTATCAACACTTGCAAATAAAAAAAATTTTTTTTTAAGGAATCTAATTTCGAAGTGAGCCAGTGGGCAGCGTCATTTGAGGCGAGTGAATACAGCTTAACCCCTTAATGCTCATCACCAGAACTCGTTAAGTTTATTTTTAGAAATTTTCGGCATTAATATGTATTATGTTAGACGAAAAACTCTGAAGTTTGTAAACGTATAAGATCATAAACGTATAAAGGGGTAAGTTAAGAAATAAAAAAAGGCCCGGGATCGATTCCCGCAGGCACACAGTATTTTGAGCCCATACAAAAGTGAGGAATAAATACAAGGAGTTGTTCGATCTTTACGAAGTTTGGCATGTTTATTATTTTTTGGCTGCTGATTTCAAAAATCGAATCAGATTTTATGTACATCAAGTATTTACGCCATAAATGAGGTTTAAAAATTAAAAAAACTGAAATTTCCCCATTTTCAATTAAATATTAAAATTATAAAAACTTTTTAAAAAAAAAAATAAAAAAATATTTTTGAAAAGTTTAAGGTCTTAACTTGTTAAAACTGAAAATTTTATGGCAACATCTTTTTATTTAAAAAAGATATGCTTATAGTTTGATATGCACTTTTTTCACGAAAATGTTACTTTTCATGTAAAAAAAATATGTTTTTGCAAAAATCTAAATTCACTTGTATTATTAAATTAAATATTTTTTGTTTAATTGATTAAAAGAATAAAAATACTTTGTATTATTAAATTAAATATTTTTTGTTTAATTGATTAAAAGAATAAAAATTAAAAACAAAATAAAAAAATTTATGCCAAAAAATAGGAATTTAAGTAATATAAACCTAAGTATCCTCGGTTCTTTCCGTTTCAATATAATAAAGCATATACAGGGCTGCCAATATTCGAAGCGCCCATTTTATTTTTAAATAAATCAAAGAAACCACAACTTTTTGTCTGGTCGTCATGAATATCATTTAATTGGGTTACTAGTAGATTTGCTTACATTATTTCTTGAATATGATGTCTCGTAAATGGTCGCCATTGGCCTCTACGACATATTGTGCCCGTTTTGCAGCATTTTCCATGGTTTTCTTCAACATTTCGATGGGAATGGCGCTTATTTCTTGACGGATGTTGGTTTTCAGCTCTTCTAGGGTCTTTGGCTTGTTGACGTAAACCTTTGATTTCAAATAACCCCACAAAAAGAAGTCTGGAGGCGTTAAATCTGGTGATCTTGGCGGCCAATCGAAATCACCATTTTTTGACATCTAACGGCCAGGGAACAATTGCTTCAAAAAATCGATTGTAGTGCGGCTTGTGTGTGGTGGCGCGCCGTCTTGTTGAAACCAGTAGTGCCTGATACGCTTTCGACGAACGATTGGCATGAAAAAATTGTTTATCATATCGCGATAACGCTCCTGATTGACAGTAACTCTGTGGCCATTATCATCTTCGAAAAAGAACGGCCCAATGAGCATTTTAGCACAAACGCCGCACCAAACAGTGACTTTTGCATCGTGAAGAGGTACCTCATGAATCTCTTGTGGATTTTCAGTGGCATAAATACGGCAATTTTGTTTGTTTACCGTTCCGTTCAACTGAAAATGAGCTTCATCGCTCATTGAGTTGAGTTTTCACTATTGACTTGTTTTGTTGAATGTAAATTTCAACAATTTTAGAGCGTTCGCGTGGCGTGTACTATTCCATTGTAAACATTTGCTTGGAATGACGCTTCAAACGCGGAATGTCATTAGTCGATTTGGCATCAATGCGGAAAGTTACAGTGTTGCCAGATGGGCGCTTCGAATATTGGCAACCCTGTACGTATCTTCCTCATATAACTTGTTCTTGTATTTGATTTTTCTTTGAGATGATAACAAAGGATCTGATGAAATCAGCAGGTATGTCATCAGATCTCTATTTGTATTTTCCCGTGAGCTTTTCCTCGTATGGCTAAGACGAGCATATCGAATGTGTTTGTGGGAAGCCTCCAATGCTTCTTCTGATAAATTTCCTACAAAAATTAAAAAAAAATTGTTATTTATTTCTTAATATTATTAAAGTTAAATATTACCTATAGGTAAATCGAAGAATTTTAAAACTTCACATCCATGCACTAAAACTTTGTGGACAGAACTAGGAATATAATACCAAGGGTAAAGATCTAGGTACAAATTCCTGGTATCAAGAAGGAGCTTACTAAACTCATCAATTTTAATGTTTTTTCCACACGACAAAATCCTTAATATTAATGAGAAGATATAAATTAGATCTTTGTTAATGCCAGTTATTTCCGCTGATACTTCGTAATTAACAAAAAACTTCCGTGCGGTGTTTCCGTCATTAGTGGTTCCAGAACCCTGTTTAACAACGTCTATTAACAAGCCCATTTTTTCTCGAAAATTTCATTGGATGCGGATTTTGTTTTCAGAGAAAATAGCTTTGTTCTCTTCTCTTACTTGCCATATTTTAAATGGAAAACGATATGCTATGTGTATTAAACTTTCGAAAAACCGAATCCAGCAGTGAAGCGTTGACAGTCCATATTTATAGGTATTTATATTTGGAGGCTTATATAAATCCGTTTTATTCATTTCAACTGGACTAGCATTGCAAATGAAGCATCTGCTTGCAGAATTTGTTTCCGTTAGCGTATTTGCAACTGATCCATCGATCATCGGTGCAGTGCATTTCATATGTCACCTCAACAGATTTTTCAGTTAGTTCAAAAATATCACACTCTAAATGGCTTATTTTTCTATTGATATCTTCATTTTCTTTCACAACTAATGTCCGATTTTCTTTTGCCAATAATATTTTGATGGGTCGACAGAATAAAGTAGAGGAGGGCTTACTGTTAACCCAAATTTCCTCTTTGGATGCGGAATCAATTAACCTTAATATAAAAATGGTCGTTTGTTATACAGAAATATATAAATGTCGAATTTTTTACTCACTTGATTGGGACGAATGCAATAAAAAATAAAAATTCATCGCTAAGTTCCTCTGAAGAAAATTTTTGTTTGTATCGACTGTGACCTGAACTGCCATCCATACCCCATTTGCAAATAAGAGTCATTTTATCTGTTGCATCTTTACAGAGCTCTAATACACTTTTAGCTGTAAACCGCAAAAGTGGTTGTAAGCGAACTTCTGCAGTACTTTCCGAAGCTTCAATAGATGGTACTAATCGTTTCTTAAAATTTTGTATCGCATACAAACTCGGAAATAAATTTTTATGATAGACGTTGACAGTGTTGCGCAGAATATTATATTTTTCTTCCGAGAGATCCAAATCTAAGTACAGTGACAAAGCCATTTGTACTGATAGACAATTTTGACTGTTAATATTCGAACCATGATTATTTTTCTTGAAGCAAGTTCTGATGCATACTGTAATTCGTCTTCAGAATAATCAGATAATAAGTGAGCCACTTTCCTTTTTTTCATTTGTTCTGATAACAAATGGAACTCCTTTTCAGGCCTTCCGCGACTTGTGCTTGGTTGCTGAAATGTAAACTTTATTTTTAACTGCGCTAATATTAAATTTTATTCTTACTTGCGTACATTATTTGGATCAGAAATAACAATTGTTTCGGCACTTAACCAATTGGAATACTTTTTAATAAGCTTGCTTTTACTATATCCGCACTGCTTCCACTTCGTTTTCAATTGCAATATAAAAAACTTAATATTTTCATCAATTATTTCTTCACTGTATGGGATTTTACAAATTTTATCTTTAACAAATGACTTCAAAAACAAATATTTATTGCGTGGACCGACAGAAATCCAACAATTAAATAAATCGTTATTAGTAATAATTATTGGCATTTTAAATTAAAAATCTTTGTAATGTTTTCGCTGAGAAAAATACGGTAAAAACAAATATGTTGGCATTAGTAAGCATGAGAATGCCCTACATTTTAACATAAATAGTCATTATTTATTTTTAACCTGTATTTAATAGCAGCATTTTAACAAACAATTACAAATGAATTCATACTCCAATTACTTTTACTTTTACTTTTACAACTTTTACAATAGATTTTCATACTCCAATTACTTTTACAAACATAATAAGTTAAAATCACTATTTAAAGAACCTCTTAAAAAAACAATTTTCTGCAAACTGATACGTCTTACAATTCATACAGATTACTTTAAAAATTATCTAAGTCTTAATTTTTTTAAAAGTAAACATTTAATGATTTAATAGAAATAAACATACTAGTTTTTTACCTAATGAAAACGATTATTAAAAAAAAAATGGACTTAAGTCATTTTCGAAATTAGTCACCCATAAATATGTTTGCTTACATTTCAAAGGAGTAAACTCCTCACTACATGCTACGTTTATTAGAGGAAAATATGATTTTTTGACCATTTTTCAAAATATGCTAACTCTAAAAGTCGGATAAAAAGGTTAATATGTTTTGGAATTTTGAAAGAAAAATACATAAATAACAATATATTTGAAAATGAAAGAGATGTTTTTCGTTGTTTTTTTTTTTAATTTGCTCTCAAAAATTGGAAATTTTTGGAAAATATTTACAAAAAAATTTATTTTTTGGCGTATTTTAATTTTTTTACTTTTAGCTAAATTTTAAACGTATTAAAATTTATTTATTTATACAGTATTTATCTTGAAGAAAAATCAAAAATAAAAAGAATTGGGCCAAAAGTGCAATTTTGGCAATTTTTTCTTTGTAAGATGTGCAAATTACTAATTTCCATTAATTAAAAGAAAATATGATTTTTAGACTATTCTTCAAAACGTGATAACTCCGAAGGGCGGACGCAGGCGGATATTAAATTTTGGAATCTGAAAGATAATAATGTATATTAAAATATATTAAAAAAATTAAAGAGATGTTTTTTGATGTTTTTTTTTCTCTCAAAAATTGCAAATTTTTGAAAAATATTTAAAAAAAAAGTTTTATTTTTGGACAATTTTCATATTTTTAGTTTTAGCTTAATTTAAAATATGTTAAAAATTGGTTTATTTTTACAATATTAATCTTGAAATAAAATCAAAAAACAAAAGAATCAGGCAAAAATTGCGTTTACAGCAATTTTTTCTTTGCAGGATGTCCAAAATCAAATATTCCACAACAATCAAAATCCATTAAAACGGTTGACTTTAAGGAGCTGTAGAGTCAACAAAAATTGTTCAGCTGGCAAAAAATTTGGATTCTTCTTAGTGGAAGTATTTCCAAAAAAACGGTACCAATTTTGTTAGGATCTGCCACAACAAAAATCTTGATTTATTCCTATGAGACAAAGTACTGTGCGGCATCACAAAGATTTCTGATGAAGCCTTAGCAGGGCCGAAATTGCAATAAAATGAGCTAGTGATGTTTTTCTTTTCATATTGAATTAATTGTTCTAACCTTGACCTAAGGCTTAATAAATGATTTTAAACTCTCAAACAACTAGAATTTGTATTTAAAATCAAGTATGATTTAAACTATCAAAAATTTAGTATTTCTATTTAAATCATATAAAATCAACATAACAAAACAAAACTTAAAAAATTAGAAATTACCAAATTTTCTTTCCTTGCGCAGCCATTCAACTTTAACCTAATGCATCTTTTAAATTATATTTTCTTTCTTTTTGATGTTTATAAAAAAAAAAATTAACTTGAGTGGAATTTTATACTTTTCTTTGAAATAGTGCACTTAAAATTGGCTGGAAAAAAACAAACAAAAAGGCTTTAAAGGTAAGTTTTAGAATTTTTATGGAAAAAGCATATTTTTGGCTTTCTCACACTGTTGGAAGCAAAAACTTTACAGTGGCTGCGAATTTTTGAAAAATGCTTTCATAGTGTACACTCTAAAAACTGATTGAAAAATCACTGCAATATATGTTGTGAAATTTGACTACATATATTGGCGATTTTGTGAAAAGAACACACTACGCAGCGAGGTTTTTTTCAATTCTGTCTAAAATTCTGCGTTTTTTTCCAAAATATGTAAACTTTCTCTACTTTTCACGCTAATTCAGCGTGTTTTCGCTCAGAGAGTTTTAAAATATGTATTCTCTCTCAACTTTTTATGCTATTTCAGCGTGTTCTCGCTCAGAGAGTACTAAAAACGCTCCAGAGTAACACAGCGTCTCCATGAGCAATATGTCCGGCAATGAAATATTGGAATTTGAAAATTGAAAATGGGAATTTTCTAAATATTGCCCGTGGAGACGCTGAATTGCCAGCAAGGAAATATGTCCGGCAACATTGCCAAACGCTTGCAGGGCAATATTGCCATGCATAGAACATTGCTCTTGTGAGCAATATTTTTGACATATCTGCCCTGACGTTAAAGTGAAAATGGCGGCAAATGAAGCATGGAGGAGAGAAAAAATTATAAAATTATTAAACTTGTATAGAAACCACGAATGTTTGTGGAAAATGTCTAGCAAGTTGTATAAAAGGAAGGATTTGCAATACTCTGCCTGCGAATCAATTGGAAAAGAGTTGAATTTAAGTGCAGATGAAATAAAAAAGAAAATTTAATCACTGAAAACTGTTTTCAATACGGAAAGAATAAAAGTTAATTCTGGGAAAATATCGGGTGCATCAGGAGATGTATACACGCCAACGTTATTTTATTTTAATGTTATGCAGTTTTTGGCTGAAAATGAAGTTATAAGGAATTCATCAGATAATTTCCCAGATGTAAATGTAAGAAGTTTGAGTTAAAAATTGTAAAAGCCTTGTAATTTTTTTCTTCTCAATGAAATTTGCAGGACTCAACAATAAACGACACAGTGAACGAGGATGAGCTACCATTAATATTTCAATGCAGTGAGCTGTAGACGAATTTGAAGAACCTATTCGGAAGGAGGCAGCGGATGTCCCAGTAAAGAGTGGCGTCAGGAAAAATAGCTCAAAATATGACAAGGCAATCGATGCGATAGTCAGTTCTCTCAACCAGCCTTCATCTTCACAGCAAATACAAGACGATGACATGTTTATGCTATTTGCAAAAAGCTTAGCGTTGTAACTGAAGCAATTGCCTTCTTCCGAATGCGCTCTTCTAATGGCTGATATCCAGACGATGGCATCAACTCGGGTTGCAGATCACTACCGAAGTACTGCATTGAACAGTCCACATATCATGCAGTAGTTCGCCTGGTTCATCAAGAAATTTGCTGGATAAAGCAATGGAAGGTGCTGGTATTTGTTTTTTTGATGACAGTTAAATTTTGTTTTGATCGCATTAAGACTATTAACTCACTGTGGAAAAACGATTTCAAAACAGTTTAGTTCAAATAAGCGTACGCTCACTATGTTTTCAGCCAAAACCAAAGTGTAGGTCCTTTTATGTTTACCAACTTAACTTAAGTTGACTAGATTGGACAAATTTGAACAAAAATGTAAGTAACACGTTTTACTGAAAAAAAATTTAGTTCAATCAATTCAACTTCAGTTGAGGTGTTATACATAATTGTAGCCTTTTTTGTCGGACGTCTTGCAACTTTATCAAAATGAAACTCTGCAATTAAACCGATTTTCCACAGTGAGTTCCTAGCCTAGCAATATATTTTTAGCAAACATTCGTGGTTTTTATACAAGTTTATTAATTTATTTTTTCTTTGTAACACTGTGCCAGAGCTGTAAAAGAATGCATTCAATTTGATTTTATTTAAAAAAAAAATTGAATTAGTGAATGACGAAATAAGAATGCATTCAATGAATGAAAAATTGATTTATGAATAAAATTTTTAATTCCCATTCAGGTTTTAAAAAATGATGCATTCTTATGTCGTTATTCAGTTGTACTTAAAATTCTGAATATAAATGCTGATTTTACAGCTCTGCACTGTGCAAATTTATGATCTCATTAATTTCTTTGAAATGCTTTACCTGTTTATAAAAGTGATAACATGTATCCATTTAGTGATTCTAAAAATGTGTACCTATAAATTTAAGAAATTAATAATAAAAACTAATTTTTTATGAAATTAATTCATATTTGCATTTATTTTTTTCCACTGAAAGGGTACATCTCCATCTATTACACAATACAATGCAATCTTGTCTCTAATTTTGTTAGCGAATTTATATCTATTGCTTTGCTGTGTTCCTATAGATGTAATGTGAGAAGGTAGTGTTTCTTCAGCATGAATGTCACCATGAACAGGAGTTGTTCTTACGTTTGTTAACATATTATGTATAACACAACAAGCTTTTACAATTTTATCGCACGTTTCAGGTGAAACTTCGATTGGCTTGTGAAAAATCCGAAATCTATTTGCCAATCTACCAAACGCCATCTCGACGGTCATTCTAGCTTGACACAACCGGTAGTTAAATATATTTTGTTTAATATTGAGGCTTAAACCTCTACTGTAGGGTTTCATCAGATGCTTATCCAAAGCGAAGGCGTCGTCACCTAAGAAGTAAAATGGGATGGATTCAGCTTCGCCTAATGTAGCTTCGTGAGGCACATTTATGGAATTAGTTTGTAACGACTTGTACAGAGAACTATTGCAGTATATAGTGCTGTCTGATGATTTTTCATTCGCTCCGAAATTTATATATATAAACCTACCATTAGCGTCCACTGCTGCAGACAAAACAATACTGAAAAAAACCTTTGAAATTATAAAACGTTGTACCGGAATGAGCAGGAGCCAGGATTCGTATGTGTTTTCCATCTAGGGCTCCAAGTGTGTGGGGTAACTGCCAACAATTGTTAAATTCATCGGCAATTTTCAGCCATTCACTTGATGTTTCCGGAATTTTTAAATGCAGTGGCTGCAAAGTATTATAAATTGCAGTTAAAACTTCAGGGACTATTTGCTTATTGTCTTGCGTGAAACTCTTGACAAAAATTCTAAAGTCCTGTAAGAGTCACCAGAAGCTATAAACCTCAGTGTGATGCTTAGTCGGACTCGTGATGAAATAGCATATCGCATTACAGTATCGGGTTTTTTAATGTGATTTTCGACCTTTCAAATGCAGAAATTTTTTAATTGTATTTACTTTTCGCCAATAAATGCTTTTCATACATACCAATAATAACAACCATTCAAACTTATCATGAGTTAAGCGACAGAAATTCTTAAACTCATTTTCCTCCCACAAAATATCTTTTAACAAATGAGCTTCTAAATCAAATTCAGATCTTCGAATCAAAAATGGGTTTACCCAAAATTTTCTTGGGTGTTTTTCGTATTTTTCACAATTTGCTAAGTTTTCTAGAGCCTTTAATGCTCTAATAGCACGTACGTGCTTTTCTGTTGGCGCCATTTCAAATATGACACATTGCGGCAATATTTGGCCCACCAAAGTAATATTGCCAGATCAAACAATATTTTCTTGCTCGCAATGTTGCCAAAAATATTGCTCGTGGAGACGCAGCATAATGGTTTTAGCGAATTTTTTAACAGATACATAATTTTCATCAGTTTGATTTGTGCTTCTAATGCAACAACTCTGTTGTCAAATAAATAGTAATATTAATAATTTATTAACAAAAATAGGTATTAATATGTAAAGTTAATCGCAGAAAATAATATTACATAACATAGTTTTAATGTACCTCAATATAATTCTTTAAAGTTAGTTTAAGATATACAAAGTAATATGTTCAAGTGTAGTGTTTGTGCCTGTGAATATAAGACATTACGCCTGTATCCTAGGCATTTATGTATATTTGCACAAAAATTTAAATGATACCATTTTTGATTGTTTGAGTGAAAATTGCTTTAAAAAGTTCAGTTTCAATTTAATAAATGTTTTATCTCTTTTATAAACGTTCTCTGCAATTTTAAAAATGCTCTTTTTTAATATGAATTAAGAAAGAAAAATAATAAGTTTATTTCAAGTATGAAATAATTTTTAAAAATAAAAATCATTTTTGTTTTATGTCCTAAACATTTGTGTGCTTATTTTGTGCTTCTTTTTTATATTTAAGTTTTAAAATTTTTTTGCCTTAGTTGCAATGTGTAGTACGATCTCGAAAATTCTGTAACAACGAATCAAGCGTAATCAAGAAAATTTTTTAATATTGTAAACTACTTCTCAAAATTTTCACTGCGTCTATTTCATATATTTTCTACAATAATAATGAAAAACATGCATAAAAAAAATGCTTCATTATTGGAATATTGAATAGTCAAGAGAGAAAGAGAGAAAGAGAGAAATGTGTGAGAGGATTAACGCATTTCTAGCGTTTTCTTTAAACGAAAAAGAGCATGTGATTGATAGTTGTAGAAGAGAGTTTTTGCAAGAGCGCGAAAGGGATTCTTAAAGGTGAGAGGATTCACGTATTTTCAGCGTGAAATATTTTAAATTTTGGTCGATGGGATTTATCAAGAAAAGTAGGCAACATGAAACAAAGATATACAGATAGCTTACTCCGTGCGCAAAAAATGAAATTTATGCATTCGTGCATTCATTTAATTAAATTTTTAGTATTGTGCTTTTATAGTACGGGTAAATTAGAATTTTCAATTATATTTTATGTAATTAAAATTAGTACTAAAGTTTTAGATGCTTTTAATGAGAATAACAACGATTTTAATTCGGGCCATAAAATGAATTTACAATTTTTTCAACAAACGAGAAGAACAAGAAAATGAAAACGAAGCAATCAAAGTGCTGTCAAACACATCAAGTAATGTAGCTATTTTTTTGTGTAGGAGAACAAATGGGAGAAAGCACCCCTATTATATATGCATTTCTTTTCAATAATAGTACTGAGAAATAAATTTGCTTATATATATTTATAAATATATTTATAATGGAATTTATTTCATTTCAATAAACCAAGTTTCAATAAGAAAATTTCGATATTTTTTCATCGCTATAAATAAACTACCCCCTTTAAATATATTGTGACTACGTTTTTATTTAGCCAGTTTGACAAGCTCGAACTACGTCACAACAAAGATGGCGGACATGCGCAATACTTTATCTGTAGTTCTTTGTATCATGAGTAGGCAATCAGTTGCTAGCAATTATTGTAGTTGAATCTCGTGAATTTTTGTTAGAGTGTATGACATATCATACGTTGTCATTAATGGGTTAAAACAAACTTAAAATGCCTTTTAAATGTGTTTCAATGTTATTGTATTTATAATGATAACAGATTCTTTTATGACTCCTTTTTATGAACACTCATAAAACATGCATACAAAGGATTCTTGTATGAGTCCTTTTTTATGAGCACTGATAAAACACGCATACAATGTATTCTTTCATGACTCCTTTTTCTGAGCACTCATAAAACACGCATAAAAACGATTCTTTTATGACTCATTTTTATGAACACTCATAAAACACTCACATAAATGACACATTTTAGAGTCATATTTTTTGTGGGCTCATAAAATGTTTGCTGGGTAGTTTCTCATTGAATCCGGTCATGAGATTGATGGCCCTCTCTGCAGAGTCATTAACGACGGAAATATTTCTGACGGTTTCATCAGCACTCAAAAATTTTTCGTTATTGGTGTATACGCTAGGATCGATTTGCAAGAAACTGAGGTTGTCTGCCTCACGCAAATTTTTGTCCAAATGCGAGTTAAAAAAAAGTAAGTGTTTGCGGTGACGAAGTTTTCTATTTTTAATTCAGATTCACACATTTATCGAAAAAGTACATTCATATAAGAAATCATATTTCGCTTAAATATATTTTTTTTTTTTTTAAATATCAATGAACCAAGGCATGCGCCTTATAAAGGGTGTCCCAACAAGAACGCAATTTTTTAATTTAGCGCCATTCGAAGTGTCATTGCTTGACATTTTAACAATTGTTATTGTTTGCTAGTAGAAGGTACGAGGTTAGTAAAAATGGAGCGCTACACGAATGAACAACGCATTCTCATTGTGAAATTGTTTTAGCAAAATGGTGAAAGTTTTGCGGCTACAGTTCGCAAATTGCGATCAATTTGGGGTCACAATAATACTCCAAAAGAGTCAACTGTAAAGAGATTAATGGATAAATTTGCCGAAACTGGGTCTGTTAGTGATGTAAAGACAAACCCGCGCCTTCGACCAGGTCGATCGACCGAAAATGTCGCAGCTGTACGTGATGATGTCGCTCAAACTCCATCCATCTCAATTCGACACCGAGCTCAGCAAATTGGTGTCTCCAAATCCACTATGCAGCGAATTTTGACGAAAGATTTGCATGTTCATGCATACAAAGTTCAATTGACTCAGGAACTGAAGCCAGCTGACCTGGCTGACATGGTCAGCGAAGGGAGTTCGTTAATTGGGTATTAGAGAGACAACATGAAAATGCTGATTTTGCCGCTAAAATCATCTTCAGTGACGAGGCCCATTTCCATCTTGATGGCTTCGTCAATAGGCAGAATTGTCGCATTTGGGGTGAGGAAAATCCTCGAGTGATTCACGAGAAGCAAATGCATCCTCAAAGTGTCACTGTGTGGTGTGGTTTTTGGGCTGGAGGAATCATTAGACCTTTTTTTTGTGAAAATGAGGCAGGTCAAGCGCAAACAGTCAATAGTGTTCGGTATCGTGAAATGATAACCAGTTTTTTCTTGCCTAGAATTGAAGAAATGAATGTGGAGGGCATGTGGTTCCAATAAGACGGCGCCACATGTCATACAGCCAGAGAAACAATTCAATTGCTGCATCAGTCATTTCCCGGTCGTGTTATTTCCCGTTTTGGAGATCAGAATTGGCCGCCTAGATCGTGCGATTTAACACCATTTGATTTTTTTTCCTTGGGGTTTTTTGAAGTCGATGGCTTACGCGAATAAGCCGACGACGACTCAAGCCTTAAAAGAGGAAATTGGACGCTGCATTAATGAAATAACGCAGCATTTATGCAAAACTGTAATTGAAAATTTCATTAAAAGATCGCGTGTATGCCAGCAAAGCCGCGGCGGCCATCTGCACGATATATTGTTCCATACATAACCTCATTCTGTCTACTTTACGATATAATAAAGTTTCACGATTTTTTTTTTAAATATCTGTGTTTTATTTAAAATTTAAAAATTGCGCTCTTGTTGGGACACCCTTTACAAACAAGTTTTGGTCTTTGACCT
Source organism: Dichetophora obliterata (assembly GCA_963920525.1). Taxonomy (NCBI): domain Eukaryota; kingdom Metazoa; phylum Arthropoda; class Insecta; order Diptera; family Sciomyzidae; genus Dichetophora; species Dichetophora obliterata. The sequence goes on along the minus strand of OY986438.1, from coordinate 198,478,192 downwards.
GAAATGAAAGGGATAGATTAGGAAGAGGAAACCATACGTGAATTATTGATTAGTCAAAACAACCGTGAAAGACAATTTGAATTGCTTTTGACCGAGGCTAGTGTTATGCCTTAACCTTGGCAAGCATTTCCAGTCCTTAGTTGTTTCTGTCCTTTAATTCCACATTTTCCACAATTTAGTTGTGGATTTTTCAGTTTGCTTTGATCGATATTGATTGATTTGCAAAATTTTTCCCTTAAGGCCCTATTCTCCTTCAGCTTGCTGTTTTTGGACCCTTTTTGAAAAAATTCTCATTTGAAAACGCAAAAAGATATTTGAATTTTGTTTTTTTTATTGAATTATTAATGAATGAAAGAAAATAAAAAAATTTTTTTCGCCGCGATATAGGGGCTGTCCATAGATGATGGCACCGTCAAAGTTGGCCCTCAAAAAAAAGGCATGGTGCTGGCGGCCACGATTCCTGCCCTCAGGAGCGTCTGAAAAAAAAACAAATATAGAGTTATGATCAGCATAGATGTACTTCTGGCCCGTAGTAAAATAAAAATTTTGCGATTTTTTTTGACAAAATGGCGGCCACTTGAAATTGACAAATCGAATTTGGACCCATTTTTTTGTAGTTTAGTGTAAAAAAAAAATAGTAAAAAAAATCGCAAAATTTTTATTTTACTACGGGCCAGAATGGTGACAATTCTACGTCGATTAAATTTTGTTTCATCCAAATCGGTTTAGTAGAACTGGCGGAATCGTGGCCGCCAGCTCGAAAAACGTGGTTTCGAGATAAACGCGTTCAAAGTTCAAAGCAACATAAAAACTACTCATTTTAGCGAAGACATGACCCCACAAAAATGGCCATATCTTCTAAAGTATTTCGAATTTCAAAAAACCCTTTTAGGGTTATATTCTTAAATGTCCAAGCTATAAAAAAATGCAAAAAAAAAGTCGAAAAAAATTTTTTGCTGAAAGAGAATAGGGCCTTAAATATTATCTACATTAAGCAGGCTTTACAACTGGAGTGTGTAATTTTTAAAAGGACATTATCTAGCAGATTGAGAGATTTGAAATAATAACTGGGTGGAAAAAATCAACGATATTCGCGTTTATTTGCTCCTAGTGACCGCAAAATTAAATTCATGCAAAATCTGAGTATGGAATGGGATTCAACGACCAATTTTACATGGGGATGGAATTTTGTTGTAATATTCATGTAGCTTTAATGCCAGTATAAAAAATTAATAAATTCACATTATCTCTGAAGGCCCAAAAAACACATTTTTAACTGCAGCTCATCCATTTTTATTTATTAAAATTAAAATTAATAGTCTATGCAATAATATTACTTACAGACTAAAAGATATAAAAAACCTTATACATAGTAATTTTAAGTTTTTTTTTTAAATAGAATTTAACATAGATCTCATTTGATTTTTTGAGACAGAAAAATCTAAATCATGAATAGAGTTTATAGAACTAAACAATACTAAAGCGCGATTGATTGGTGCATTAGCTGCATAATTAGAACGATGCATTTCCAAATAAAAAGGATCAAAATTTCTTAATATTCTAGAAGGCTCATTAAAATCAATCTTTTCCAATAGTGCCGGGCAGTCCATCAAACCATTGATAATATCAAAGACAAAAAGCAAGGACAAAACACTTCTTCTACTACCCAAAGTTTTTAATCCTATTAAAAGACACCGGGTATTATAAGAGGAAGGTAAGCCAGAAGTATAAAAAGAACGCAAGGCAAACCTCGTGAACGATTTCTGAATTCGTTCCAGCCGAATTTTGTGTGATTCATAAAATGGATTCCAAATAATCGCTGCATATTCTAATCTAGATCGCACAAGTGAGTTGAACAGAGCTTTCAAAGTATACGGATATGAAAAGCAAGCACTGTTTCTTCGGATGAAAGCTAGCATGGCATATGCTTTGGGAATAATACAGTCAATATGAGAAATAAAATTAAATTTACGATCAAAAACTACACCCAAATCCTTGATTTCATTAACGGCTGCCAATGGGGAGTGAGCAATATGATAGGCGGACGGACGGAAAGTTTCAGATTTTGAGAAAATCATAAAAACACATTTTTTAAGATTCAAATAAAGACCGTTATTACAGCACCAATTATATAGTTTATCAACATAGTTTTGCAAAAGTCCAATGTCATTTAAATTACTAATTTTTAGAAAAATCTTCAGATCGTCAGCGTAAAGCAAATATTTACAGTGTGAAAAAATAGAGGTAATATCATTGATGAATAAATCAAAAAGAAGTGGCCCTAGGATACTTCCTTGAGGAACACCTGAAGTTGCCAAATAAGGAAAAGATTTCACGTTATCAAAAGCCACTACACATTGTCTGTTTACTAAATATGATTTAAGCCAACTTAGAAAACTAGAGTGAAAACCAAATTTTTCTAACTTTTTGTTTAAAAGAAGGTGAAAGACTTTATCAAACGTCTCAGCAAAGTTAGTATAAATTACATCCACCTGACATCCTTCAGTAAAAGCTGATATACAGTATTCTGCAAACAAAACTAAATTTGTAGTAGTAGAGCGACCAGGTACAAAGCCATGCTGGCACGGTGAGATAAATCGCTTTATTGAAAAGAATAATTTTTCTTTAATTATGGACTCAAACAGCTTAGAAGCAGTTGTGAGCTTAGAAATTGGTTTATAATTCGCAATATTCTGTTTACATCCAGATTTATGGATTGGAGTAATAAACGCTATTTTCCAACTATCAATAAAAATCCCAGATCGCCAGGAACTATTAAAAGTAAGGGTTAACGGATAAGCTAAACTACTCGCACAATTTTTCAACAAAATAGAACAGAGACCATCCGCATCCAATCGAGTTGAAGGCTTAAGACTACGTATTCCATTTACAACATCAGCAGTATTTAGAGAAATAGCTCCAATGTCAATAACAGGAGGTACATTGTCAACGCAACCAAAATTATTATTGGTATCATTTTCAAAGTTCGATTGAAAGAAATCAGCAAACATGTTCGCAATATCTGAAATACTGTTTGAAGTCAAATCATTTAAAAACATAGATGAATGTATATTAGACGAACACTTCTTAGATTTTATAAAATGCCAAAAAGCTTTTGGATTGGTTTTGATATTACTTTCAAAATAAGCAATATATTGTTTATACAAGAATCTGTCTAAAAAGTTAAGCTCCCTCATATAATGCCGGTATTTAAGGAAAAATAAGTTTTGATTTGTTAATAAAAACTTTTTATAAAAGTCCTTGAGTATACCAAGGTATTTTACTAACACGTTCCTTTAATTTAGGAATGTGTTGCAAACACTCAGATGAAATTAGCAGCTTAAATATATTAAAAGATGAAGAAGTATTTAAATGTTCAAACTCACTATCCCAATCAATACAACCAATAGCATTATTTAAGGTACAGTACAGTCTCGCTAATCCGGACACATATAGTTTCGGTGTATGTCCGTATTACTGAATGTGTCCGGAATACAGAAAGCTGGAATGCAGAAAGAATTTTTAGACAAATTTGAGCATATTTGAATGCATAATTTAGCTTTATTAATTCAAACGATTTTTTTACGAAATCTTAGAAAATACTTTTAAGAACATGAATAATGAATAATAATAAATTAACATTGTTTCACAAAAATACATTTACATAATTGTGGATGCTCGCCTTGAATGATATTTTTTTTCCCTGGAAAAAACTTGGTTCAATCATTTTGCATTTTCTGTGCTCAAATTTTATTTTACCCGATCCTTGGAATGTTTGTGACACATATTTTTGAATTTTGTCTTTTTTTTTTTATATAAAAAATTGTAGATTTTGATTTGAGTTTGAATTTTTCAACTGATCAACCATATTAATTTTCAAAGTTTCAATAAAATTTAAAATTTTACACGTCTGAAAAATTTATCGTTTTATGTAGCCTTGTTGTCGCTGGAATTCTATGAATCTACTAAATCTTTTTAAATTATAATATTTACTCTAATGGTATTCACTTCACTGCTGACATTTTCGAAATGCTAATATTTACGAAAACTTCAGTGCAACTGTTGTTGTTTTGGTTTTCCGAAGTTTGCTTAAATTTAATCACGTCGGAAATTTTGCGAAGAAAAGATGTGTTCAGTAACCATAAAAACTCTGTTGAATGAGTGTGAGTCGTTGTGAATATGAAAATTTCGATAAGAAGATGAGCATTCTGTCAAATCCCTCCTAAAAGCTGATGCAATGTATGGAAGCAAGAACAAAATTATCATTAATTCTATTGAAGCCGATCATATAATTTAGTTTTACTACTTTTTTGGCATAATTTTTTAACATAATTATTTATTTTGGTAACAAGCCACCAACGAAATGAAGCAATAACGATTTTTAGCTTGACAGATGCATGTGAAAAAAACGAAACATTACACTCAAAAAATTTATTAGTAAAATTTCTACGAATGATATTAGTAAACAAAATATTCGTACATTCTACAAATATTCGTACAATATACAAAGTATTTTTATTGTGATATCTTCAAGAATTCGTTCGTAAAATCTTTCTGATACCTGATGTAGTATCTACGATTATACTTGTTTTATACACTCATGATATTCGTAAACAAAAATAAATTAATTCGTATTAGTGTATTGTACGAATGATTGTGTACATATAAATAATAATATTCGTAAATTTTGTCGTACGAATAACTTCGTAATTACTTTCATTACATTCGTAGTATTTACTAATGCTTTCGTACTATTTACGAATGAAAAATAATATAAGTAGAAACAATTCAAACGTAGGCTGACTGACCGTACGAATTAATAGTAGAGCTTAAAAAATTGAAAACCAAAATCGTTCAGCCTTGTTTGTAGAACATCTACAGAACAAGGAACTGTATGATAGTCAAGTGACTGTAGCCTACTGGTGGAGTGCATGGCCCATAAACTAAAGAGTCGAAGTTCAAACCCCAGCTCAGACAGAATTTTTTTTTTTGGCTGGTTTTTACGAATAAAATATTCATAATATGTACTTATACACGTCGATTCTACGAATCCTATTCGTGGCTGAAAACTACGAATAAAATTCGTAGAATGGACGTAGTCATTAGTAATATTTACACACAAATATTTTTGAGTGTACAAACGGTCGCTCACTTCAACTCGTCGGAAATTTCCAATTTCTGAAATTTCAGCAATGAAGTGAATACCCCTATTATTATCAACGTTTTGACAAAAATGCACGGCGTAAACTTAGTGAACTAAATGAAATTATGGAAGCAAATACGCCTTGTTCTCACAAAAAGCCCCTTTAACCTAACGAAATACATTTGAAACGACAATGTTGACTTCTGTCCGAACTATAGACGTAAAATATCAAAAATGTCCGAAGTGGAGAGATGTTCGTATTGCTGGGAAGTCCGGTATTGCGAGTGTCCGGATTAGCGAGACTATACTGTACCAAAATTACAAGCTTTATAGTTGAAATTACTACACACAGCAATTTTATGAAAAGTGTGGTCTTTTTTTGGGCATTTTACTATTTTTATGCAAGCACCTTTCATATTAGTGCGGGGGGGGGGGGGGCACGGCGAATCAGAAAAACTTTATTAAAATTCATATAAGTGTGAATGTATCTACTGGATATATATCAAGATGGATGGTTTGCTACTTAAACATCGTTAATTTAGTTAAGTTTCTTGTTTTGAAAATGTTGCTCGAGTTGTTGCTGCAACTAGTTATTGTCACTTGGCAACAGTCGTTGGCATTGCAGCTGTTCAACAGCAAGAGCAACTTAAGTCGCGTCAACCGGATGAGAAACTTAACGGTTAACCAAGCGGCAAGACTAGCGACAACCAGTAGTCAACAACATGTTGCTGAACAATTTACTTAAAGTCTCATGGCGAAAATTGATTATTTTGCTTAATCTTCTAAGCATAACCATTAAATTAAGGATTTTTCACAAACACTTAAATCAATAAATTGCTTGCAATAATTTAAATTTTTACATGCAATAACTAAAGCAAAATCAAACATTTTGCAGCAGTTGTGGTCAGAAATTAAAAAAAAATTCCACAGGCAATTAAAAAATGCATATTTCTAGTGACAACACTTGCTTATATTGCTGCTAACAGCGGACAACAATTTCACTCAAGTAAACAAGTGAACAACTGGTTGCAGTTGCTGTTGTTGTTGCTGTCATTATTGCTGCGCTGAAGTCGTCCACCTCCCCATCTTTGCGCTAATGTGATCTAGTTTAAGTTTTGCTTAACTAGAAAAAAAGCTAAAAAAATTAAATGAAAAAACGTAAAATATGCGCACAAAAAAAGCAAAAAAAAAAGTTGGCAGCAAATTAATTGCAGCTGTGCGGCGACAATTGCTGTTGCAGCGTTCACTCATGCATGCAAGCATGTTAATCTGTGCAAATCGTGCTGCAGATGCGCAGCAGCAGCATCAATGTCTGGCCAGCTGTTGTTGCTGATTTGGTATTGCCTTGCTTGTAGCTGTTGTTGCTGTTGTTTTTGCAATTTTTAATTAGGCCTAGAAAGTTTGCAGCATTTAATAATTATTGGCATCATTAAAAAGTGTAAAAAAATCCAAAGCAAGGCAGCAGCAGGCAAGCTGCATGTTACAGCAACAAATGCGTCGTAATTTCCATGCAGCTACCTAGGCAGCGTTTGTGTGAGTGTGATACAAACGTCTGCTTTTATGACGTCGTAACTCATTCCGGTGCTTGACAAAATCTGCGCAGCCGTTCTTGCTGCTATTCACCAGATCCAGATATACTCGTATCTATATAGTATGTGTGTGGTTTTTTTCCTGCACGATTTTATTGCCCTGCTGCAGAGCATATGAGGCGCATTTGCAATATTTTCCAGCAATGCTGCTTGGGGGAAACGAAAATCAGCAACAACAACAACAACAACTACAACTTTAACTCTAGCTAAAGCACACGTGTGCATATCGCCCGGTTTGTCTACATCGCTGTTGTGGTTGTTTGTTGTTGCTCTTGCCATTGGCTGCGATCGACGCTGATCGACGTCGGCGCGTCACAAGGACGTCTGCATATGTTTTGCGTGTTCGTCCTTAGCGCCTCATGCGCATCCGTTGGGTTGCTTGCGCACACATGCCCAACAGCCGCAACAGCGTCAACTCGAAAACTACGCGGCAATATTTCGTCATTGTTATCTGGTGTTGCTGTTGCTGATGTTGTTGTTGTTGTCGTTCTTGCCTGCAACTGTTCTGCATATGCATCGCAGCTACTTCATTTTCCATATTTTTATTCTCATTTTTTTGTATTTTTTGGTTACTTGGTTTCTGGTTTTCTTGCTCATCATCATCATCATCTGTATTGCATGCTTATATTTTTTTCCCCACAATCTGGCAATGTTCCGCATGTGATTGCAAGTTGTTTCTGTTGTTGTTGAAAAGTTTTGCGGCATATGAAATTTATTTGTTGTTCTATTTAAGTCACAAAGTCAATTTGCTGCGTCGCAGTTCAAGTCGTTTAAAACAAAAATGTGTTGTTGGCATGCTTGTTTCATGGCGGATGCAGGATAGAAGTGGAAATTTCACTAAGCAAGGCTGCAGGATTCAGCCGTTAACATGGATTTTTTTTCTGTACATACAGTCTTTATACAGTTTTGAATAGATTTATGCTAATTTTTTTAATAAAGTTAGCCTAGTTTATTTATTTCTATTTTAACTATCAACAATCGTTTAACAGTTTGAGTAATAACATATAAATTATATAAACAATATGATATAAAACTAATAAAATGTAAACATAATTAATTTAAAGAATATTACACTTTTATAAATTCATTTTAAACAATTCTTAATAAATTTTGTTTAAAAGTTTGTCTATTCAGAGTGAGATCTATTTGAGCACTTATGGAATTGAACGCTAAGCACATATTATTAATAGGATCATTTGGCCATAGTTTGTCCTATGATACGGAATGTAAAAAAATCTCTTTGCCTAAAATATCTATCAGGCGCATATATTCTTAAAAGAGCGAGGAGTGGCGCGCAGTCTATATGTGACATAATAACAAAAATAACAAGAAAAAATTTACGTCTGGAGGATAAGGTATTAAGACCTAGAAGAGCACACTTGGATACGTACGTTGCACTATGGTCCCAATGACAGGTTTTTGAGGCAATAAATCACAGGAAACAGCTAGACCTTTCAAATTTCGTACAGGTGATTATAATGTGTTTTTAAGTTTTCAGTAAAAAATTCAAGTCAATCGGGCAGTGCCACGCCCATTTCCAGTAGGTGGATTAGAGTGCCACTGCGGTTGACGATCACGGGGAAATAATAACTGTCTAATTTTCAATTAACTCACTATAATTCTCACCAAAAACTTTTGTAAACATTTCAAGTCAATCCGCCTACTGCCACACCCACCTCTAGTGACAGCTCACTTTGAAATTTAGCGATAATTGCATCATTTTGTTCGATATAACATATATTTAGCAACTAACTTAAAATCAGAAAATAATTCATTAATACATTTCAGAAAATTACTTAAAAAACTAATAAATTTCTTGCTGTATGAAGCATTAAACATCTTGAAAATTATTTAGGAGCTGCCACACATCTACATTTGCAGCCAGCATCATTTGCAGCCGTGAGTTCGTATAGCATGTCGTCGTGAATGTGTTTAATGCTTGAGTGTTCAGAACATACTGGGTGTTTGGATTGTAAGGTATCATGAATCAATCTAAAAAGAGAAAATTTAATTACTACATACAAAATATTGTCTTTTGTAATAAATTCTTACTTGACACTTTTCTGTTTCATCAACATCTAATTCGAAATTAAAATGAAATAATTCCTCTTCGTCCTCTTCAGAATCTGAAATATCTTTATTTATAGCTGCACTTGACGTACTTGGCAGTTGATACTCATGGAATTCAGGAATCTTTAGAAGAGAAATAACTTCTCTTGGAAACTGCAAACTTCTCTTTTTTAAAAGACGATTTTTCAGATATATACTTGATAATAATGGGTCAGAAGAATCCAGGGCCCTGTTAAAAACATCCATTATATTATGCTCCCTAGAATCCTTTCGTGCATGCTCCATGCGGTCCTTTTTATAAAATTTATTTCTCGCCTCAGAAGCATGTTCACCAGCATGTTCATTGACCTCATCCATTTGCATCAGAACTTCTTCCTGGCATGACAAAATTCTTTTTGCTGTATGATTAACTAAACTTTGGAGAGGAATATATGCTGATGAATCCGTTGCCGTTAGTCCATCGGGTCTGCATTCCAACTTGCTGTCTAGAATTTTTTGTAACTGGGGAAAATATCACAGTTTCTTGACTTACACATCTCTCTTATGTTAGTATATTGTTGTCTTGTTAAACTATTCTCGAGCAAAAAGCTTAATGCTTCTTCAGGGGAGAGCGGTAACGGCATTTTCTCGTTAGAAGTTATTTTTTTCTCATTCTAGTTGGTTCAAATGGAGACGAGGCAGCTTTCTTTAAAATAAAATTCAAATCATTTTTTTTTTATAAATTAGCTGAAATAGAAGCAGCATGAATCAATAGCTTGGTATCATTTCCCTGTTCGGACGACACTTCTGAAGCCATTTTTCTTTTTTGTCGCTCACTTCCCTTGCCATAACCCACATAAGGAAGGCCTTTTCTCTTTGCAACATCACTTTCTAATAGTTTGAATACAGTCTCATGAGATAACCACTCTCTTTCATTTTCCAGAAAACGCTTCGTGGTCCTCCGGTTTTTAACCCACTTTTGTTTAGCATGTGCGCAGAAATTATTAATTTGATTTTTCACTGTCGTCATATAGTTTTCATTGACACTTCTATTAAATTTCGCAGAAATCCAGTTGATAACATTAATGGGTTTTCTATCATTTTCCAACCAAAAGTTAAAAATATCCAAATTTTTAAGTTTTACATTATCTGGAAATATATTTTTATAAAAAACGGCAGATTGGGGCAGATCGTTTTTCTAAAAAATTATAGTACATATTATTATCTTTCCCCACACATACATTTTTTCACGGATACACTCGGATAAACATACTTCTACTCCAAAGAACCTATGGACGATAACAAAAACTGCACAAAAAATACACCACATGTTGATACAAAATATTATTTACCACATATTTTTTTTTAACTTTTAATAACATTTTAATTTGCATACCTTTACAAGTGTTTTCCATTTTACAAAATTTTTATAACCTTCAAAGAGTTTGTTTGACGAGCCAAATTCCTTTGTTGTTTGTTTATGATTGAATGTCAGAAAATGTAACAAAGAAAACATGACAACTTTGACAGCTCGGCATGTCGTCAAGGGTTGCCACCTGACTTTAATTTTTAATATTTGAGTGTTTCAAAGTGTTAAATATAAAATTCCGTTATTATTTTTTTCAAATTATTGACTTTAAAAATGGACTTTTGCCTCAAAAACCTGTCATTGGGACCATAGTGCGTTGGCATAAAATTCCAATTTAATTTAAACATTATGTAACGTGCGAAACGTTTTTGTATTCTTTCAAATCGCAAAGAATCTACCTCGTAATATGGATCCCAGATCACACATCCATATTTCAAGATAGACCTTACTAAAGATAAAAATAACGTTCTAAGGGTATATGGATCCTTAAATTCCTTCGAATTACGCCTCAAAAAACCCATCATTGCATTAGCCTTAGTAATTATGCAATCGTAATGGTTGGAAAAAGAAATTTTTCTATCAAACAGAATTCCCAGATCAGATGTAGACTCGACACGTGAAAGACCACCATTTGCGATTGAGTAATTAAAAAAATTTGGTTCTTTTTTCATATAAAAAGACATAGTGTTGCATTTGGCAACATTTAAATAAAGTCTATTAACTGAACACCATTTAATCATATTGTTTAAATCAATTTGAAGAAGCCGATGGTCGGAAGGTGAAGAAACCGAATTAAACAGTTTAACATCATCAGCATACATCAAACAGTTAGTATGCTGTAAAAAGTTTGGGAGATCGTTGATGAACAAGACAAACAATAGAGGTCCAAGGTGGCTTCCTTGGGGCACACCAGAATGGTTGGTAATAGTTTTTGAGTAGCAGTTACCAATACGGACAACTTGATATCTATCAGAAAGGTAATTCCTCAGCCAGGATAACAAAGAGGAATGAAACCCCATTAGGGAAAGTTTTTTAACCATAATGAAGTGCTGAACTCTATCAAAGGCTTTGGCGAAATCAGTATAAATGACGTCAATTTGATTGCCTTTTTCCATTTCAGTTTTAATGAAGTGAGAGAACAGTGTTAGGTTTGTAGAAGTAGATTTACCACTAACAAAACCGTGTTGGAATTCAGAGATAGAGTTTTTAATTCTAGCATAAATGTGTTTTTTGACAATTGACTCAAATAATTTAGGGATCAAGAGCAATTTTGATATCGGTCGATAGTTCGCTATATTTTGCCTAGAGCCAGACTTATGGATAGGGACTATAATGGATTCTGTCCAAACATTCAAAAGCTGCCCTGTCTTTAAAGATAAATTAAATAAAAGCGCTAATGGCTGGGCTAGCACAGCTGCGCAGTTTTCTAGAAATACTGGGGGAATATTATCAGGACCAGTTCCTTTATTAATGTCTAGAGTGAGCAAATCTTGTAAGACATCATCACCAGACAGAACTAATGAACCCATATCAATAAAAGGGTTGTCATTATAATAACAACTCGATTGAAAATAATCAGCAAAAAGATTTGTGACGTCTGAAGTGCTACTTGCAGTTTTTTCGTTAAAAAACATATTTTTAGGGAAACCCTTTGTATTCCTTTTTTTATTCAAGAAATTCCAAAAGTTCTTCGGATTTTCTCTAATATCAGACTCCAGTTTATTAAGGTGAGATTTGTAGAGCGATTCTTTAAGAGATGCGTATTCACTACGCGCCTGTAAATAGTTTTGACGAAAAGATATATTTATTTTACTTTTTTTTAACAATTTTTTCCTACGGTTTTTTTAATTTTGAAAGACTTTTATTGAACCACTCCGGCTTACAACTTTTCCTTATCTTTTTAATAGAAACAAAGCAAGTAAGTGCTTGATTTATAATTTCGATAAAAAAGTCATAATTATCTGACAAGATATCACCAAAACCCAGACGCCAATCCACACTCGATAAAAATGTAGATATCGCTGTGTAATCTGCTTTTTTAAATGCAAAAACTAAAGTATCTTCTTCTATGGCAGATGTTGCATTAATAAGAATTTATAATTGTATTAAAAGTGCTTTATGATGAAAACTATTATTTGAAAGAAGTAACTCCGATTCAACACAATTGGCATTAAGCTCATTATCAATAAAAATAAGATCTAAGATTTTGTTCAAGCTATTTGTGACAGAGTTTATTTGAATCAGACCCAAGGAATATATAGAGTCTAAAAAATCGATTTCCAAATTGTTGCACATCGAGTTCGGAATCATACTTAAAAGATCCTTAGAATAAGTCCAATTTACACTACTTAAGTTGAAATCACCCAATATAATCGGGTATTCATTATCTTTAAGCCTATCAATTACGTTCAAAATATTAATAAAGTGCATAGAATAAACTTCACTTGAAGAGCAAGGTGGAATATAAGATACAAATATATATATACTCTTAATATAGTTAGAACCATCACCATCCCAAGGGCAATCTACACGAACGCATATTTGTTCCAAGAGATCGGATGTGTTTAGCAATGATATCTGCTGACAACGATAAACTGCACGGATAGCAATTAAGACACCACCACCTCTTGTTAAGCCAGTTGATGTCAATGATCGATCACGGCGAAAAACCTCGAACGTTTCATCAAAGTTAGTGATAGTAAAATAGTACAAAAAACAAAGAGGATCTAAGGGAAAAGAATTTAGTCAGAATTGTAATGAACAAGGATTTACTAGAAATTATATCACCTATTTCACATTGAAGTGTAATATCAGTTGCACTGACCATCTCCGATTTGACTCAATTTTTTTTTTCTTGGATTGATTTATTGATAAGAAAACCAAATCCGAAGATATACATTTTTAGAATAATTTCTTGCGACCAAAATAGAGTCTATTTGGAGACAACGTGGCTCAGTCAATTTCAATCCATTTTTCGTGAATAGGGTATCATTTGAAAGACTACTTCTTCTATTTTAAGGCAAAAAAATAAATATTTGGAAAAATAGCAGTAAGTTCATCTATTGGATGTTAAAATATAGTTTTATGTTTTCTCTACATTTGAAATAGGATTTCTGAAAGAGGTCATGCGTTGCCATCATATCTCTTTTAAAGAGGACATGTTCTCTTTTTTCCTCGAGATCTTTTTTATCTTTTTTAAAAATTAAAAGTCCTCTTTTTTTTGTTGGAGACAAAATATATCTTTCTATAAGAAATTTACTAAAAATGCATACAAAAAATTTGCATGAAAAGTATTAACACTGATTTGCAAATTAATAGCTATATGGCAATGCTGAACGCCATCCCTGATCAAAGGTAATTAAACCCTAGCTGTGACCACCATATTTTTGCATACGTTATGTGTCCACTATGACGATTTCGTCTTAGCTATTTTTTCACCCCTTTAGAAACATCGGTCAACCCTTAATTTGTTTTGAGGGTTTAGTTTTAGGCTTAAATGAAAGACGGTTTAGGTTTTGGAAAGAAGGTATTTAGGTTTTGTTCAAAAATATTTGTACACTATTGCGCAATTAATTTTGGAACAGTCAAAAACGAGACTTATATCTCTGGCCCTAACTAATATTAAGAAAAAAACGTTCCAGGGAATTTTACTTGATATATAGATCTTTCAAAAAAACCTGCAAAAAATATCTTATGATTATTTAAAAGCATGGTCCAAAGAATTTAAAAATTTTTCAGTTTTTCAATGGATAAATTTAAATAAAATACTTAACTTAATCGAATTTATTAACTTATGGAAAACAGATTGCCTAAATGACGCTTACCCAGCAAAATTTTTGATTCTAATGTGACATACATTCTTACAGACACTGCTTCTAGAAGACATTCTATGGAACGACTTGTGCTTCTTCTTAGCCTTATCAAGAAGTTCTATCACAAGGCATTCTCATAAACTACTTCTGAAAGAGTAGGGTTTTTTAAACTCCCAATAAAACCCAACCACTTCTCATTTCCAACACCAAAATCGCAAGAAAATCGGGGAAAAGGGGTATTTTCTGTGCGATTTTTTGACCACCCTATCCACAAAAACCATTTCATTCCATGGAATGCCTTGTTAAAGTTCTCCTGGAAAACACCTACTAGAATCCTTTCATTGAAGTTCTCAAAGAAATCGTCCATTGAAAGAATTCTGAAAGCACTTCTAGAGAAGACTAAGGAAAGCGTTCTTCCCAATGACATGCATGTGTTCAAAGAATGCCTTCTGGGTATGAAAGTTTAAGGGATGGAATTCAAGACTTTCCCTTCCACTTTACCTTCTTTTGGAAGCACTTTTTTTGCTGGTCAGTAATATTTTAATTTAATTTAATCACTCGTTACTTAATTTTGTTTGACAGCTGAGCAGCTGTTTTTTTTTATTGCTTACTTTTGCCTTATTGCTTACTTTTGCGGAGAAAGTGCGAAAAAGCTGTAGTAGCTGAACTCTATTGTTATTGCATGTAATATTATAAAAACAATTATAATTTAATAAATATTCATTACAACTGCAAAAATCTACTCATTTTGGTTTATTTTGTTTAAGGCGTCAAAAAAGAAATCAAATTTAAAAAACTGACACATTTGTTACTTTGTTAGACCCGTTAGTTCTGTAAAATCTGGGAAATAGTGTAAATATTTCCTATTTTGAAAAAAAAGGAGTTGGCAGTATTAGCACTTTCTGAGTTTTCTGCTTACTATGACAGGGTGTTTCAGATATGAGTAAATTCTAAAAATTTTAAAAATTCTAAACAATCATAACTTTCTTACTTTTGAACATATTGAATCGATTGAAAGGTTAAGCCTGCATGAAATTTAGTGAAAGTTCATACGTCATTAATGAATTTCAATATTTTTTCTTAAAAAGATTAATAAAAAAAATAAATTTTTAACACCCTATTGTCCAAAAAAGATTATACAGAAATAAGACCTTGTTACGACCCATACAACTGTATATTTTTTTTTTGGGGTTCCCATGTAATTTTTTATTCCAGGGCTTAAAAACTTTCTTGCTAACTGTAAAAAAAATTTTTTATTTCCTCGAAATTTCCTATTATCTATTTCAGACACCGGCACGTGAACATTTTATATTGAGATTCAAAGTTGCTAGTTTCACTAAAATTACACTCCTTTTTTCGGCTAAAAAAAATATAATCGTCCAAATAAAAGTTCATCAGGAGGACAATTATATATGGAATAAGTGAATAAAATTTCAAACTGGTCGGTGAAGTTGTTCTAAAGTAACTTTTACTATCACCGACTTCGTAAACATGGTTTTGAGAAAAACGCGTATAACTAATTTCCAACCGGTGTTTGATTAATCGAACGTAGAATTTGTCTTTTTTTCAATAATTTTTTTAACTATGAAGTTAAATAATATCAGATTGTTGATATCATATTTTACTTTGTGTCATTGGCTATTTGAAAATAGTATTTGTCATCACCACCCGTAATTTCAAGGGGGTGTGGTGGGAAAATACCTTGCCAAAATACCTGTCTTGTAAATAATATTAAATATGTATTTATAGCTAAAAAAAAGACAGTAATGATGAAGACTTTTAGCCATAAGACAAAGCTATCTGTTTCAATAAAAAAATTAAGACCTGGCAACACCTGGATGACACAGGTATGAGTCAAAGTTAGAGCTTGATTCGAACGTTTTCGCTTATCCCATATCATAAAATCCCATACAAATACGTTATGTCAAATTTTACCAGCAAACGACAGCATCTCACCCATTTATATTGTGTTAACACGAAAATTTCGTTTGACATAACGAAAAAACGGATGGGTTTTAAAATTTTATGATGACTGATTTGGAATCAGGGGACCCTAATTACTCTAGATATATACTTTATATCCAAATATTCAACAATTTTTACAACGCGGCAGAAAATGGGTTAAAGTTTTGACTACGATGTGCATGCAGATATAAAACCTCTATTAAAAGTTATTTATCTTCATAAGTAATGACCCGATTAATCTGGAATTTGTAGAGAATACTTTTGAAGCATTCAGCTTTTACAAAATGGAAAAAATGTAGCTTTTTCATTATATTTCTTTGTGAATTAGTTCAGTTGAATTAAAGTTGAATTAAAGTTAATTAAAGTTTAGTTGAACCAGTATTTACTGACCAGCTTGACTTTTCGAAAGGAAACTTTAATATGATTAATAACTTTTTAAGCTCTTTAGATTGGGATTATCTCGATTCTTTGAATGATCCTCTCGAAGTGAATAATTACATATGCGACAAAATTTTTTTTGCAATATCTTTATATATTCCTAAAAAGAAACCGGTATTAAATAACAAACCACCATGGTTTAACGCACGGCTTTCGAAATTAAAAAATGTTAAAAACAAAGCGTTTAAAAAATTCAAACAAACAAATTGTCATTCAGATCATTTACATTTTATTCAATTGAGAAATGAGTTTAATTTTTTACATAAGTTTTTATACAACCAGTACATTTTACAGACTGAAACCCAGTTAAAAGCAAATCCAAAGTCTTTTTGGCTTTACATACATAAATGCGAAGCGTAAAACGAATGGTTTTCCGACAAATATGAGGTTCATGGACTGTAATTCAAATAGTACAGTGGAGTCATGCAATTTATTTGCAAAATTCTTTCAAGATGTTTACGAAAACTATAATACCCCAGTCGTTACGGATTTTTTAAATTTTGAAACTCACAGCACTGATTTCGTTGATGTTTTTGTAGTTTCAAAAAACGATGTTTCCGAAGCTATTTTATCTTTAAAACCAAGCATCAAACAAGAGAAAGGAGGGTTTCCTCCAATGTTTTTTAAAAGGTGTTTAGTAAATATAATTAAACCCATTACATATTTATTTAACTTATGCTTTAGTTCGGGTATATTTTTAGATTGTTGGAAAAATTGTCTAATTGTTCCCATATATAAATCTGGTGACCGCAGTGATATATGTAATTATAGAGCAGTTGTTAAGCAATTAACTTTTGCTAAAATTTTTGATCAGATTATCAAAAGTAAGTTATATGAGCAAGTTAATGCGTCTATTAGTATTGTACAACATGGTTTCCTACCCGGTAGATCCACTTGCACGAATTTGACATTAATCTCTAAAAACATAGTTGATGCTATGGTTGATCGCTGTCAACTTGATGTGGTCTACACGGATTTTACAAAGGCTTTCGACAAAGTTGATCATTCCATTTTACTGTTTAAATTAAAAAAATATGGGCTTTCAGACATACTTTTGAAATTTTTCAAAAGTTTTCTATCTAATCGTAAACTCCTAGTTAAAATTGATTCTACGGTTTCTGAAATTGAAATTACAGCTTCTTCGAGTATTCCGCACACACTGTGGTCCATTATTGTTTTTAATTTTTATAAACGATCTGCCGAGTTTATTCCAGGTTTCTCAATGTTTGTTGTTTGCCGATGACGTAAAACTATTTAAAAAGATTTCTACTACTTCTGATTGTGTGCTGTTGCAGAGTGACTTAAAAATTTTTAGTGAATGGTGCTCAAAAAATAATTTGAACTTGAACGTTAATAAATGCTGTGTAGTTTCTTACACGAAGGGTATTGAGACAATTGCTTTTGACTATTCAATTCCTAATTGTGATCTTGTCCGTAAATATGAAAATAAAGATTTAGGTGTCATTTTCGATACTAATTTTAGTTTTAAAACTCACTACCAATATGTGGTTTCTAAATCCTATGCTATGCTAGGTTTCATAAAAAGAAATTCGCAGAGTTTTAAAGACCCAATGACCATTAAAGCTCTATATGTGTCTTTAGTTCGTAGTACACTTGATTACTGTGCAATTATTTGGGATCCATATTACGCGGAACATTCTAATCGTATTGAAAAAATTCAGAAATATTTTACAAAATATGCACTTAATAAAATGCATTGGCCTGATGGTCTCCCATCTTATGAGGCTAGACGTAAATTTCTTGGGTTGCAGTCTTTAAATGATAGACGTTCATATTTTGCATTACTATTTGTTTATAATGTTTTATCTGGTAAAATTAATTGTCAAAGTATTTGTAGTCTATTCATTTTCCATCTTCCAACAAGAACTTTAAGAAATCATCGGTTATTTGATGATAGAGTTCATAGAACTAACTATGCTTTAAACGAACCTACTGCCAGATGCATACGTTTATGTAATAATTTTTCACCATTTCTCAATTTTAATCTTAGTCTTAATGAATTTCGTTTAAAATTATTTATACTATTTAATTAAGTTTAATTTTATGAATGAATTGATTAATTTAGCACGCAGTCTGTATTAGTCTGTAAGATTCTAAATCTGTAGACCGTATATAAATAAATAAATAAATAAATAAATTAAAATAAAAAAATATGACTACAATAACAGTAATCGAAATTTTAATTTTGCTTTATAAAATTCGAAAAATTTTTTGTTTCGACTACAGTAATTGTAATTGTAATTCAAGAATGATTTCAGAGCTTAGATTAAAAATATGAGATTTGACATTTTTTTAATTATAAAAACAAACAATAAAAACAAAACGTTTGTTACGCTCGAACGCTTTTGATGGACGCCTCAAAAACGAACAATTCCAATGTTACCGCAACAACAATGACAATCACAGCAACTACAACTACAACAAATCATTCTTAAGCAATAAATAAAAAAATTAACAACAGCAAAAATGACAACAGTAAATATTGCAACAAAAGAAACAACAGCAACAGAAACTTGATGTCAAGACCTTGCATAATATTAATTATTAAAAATATTCCTTTGTTGTAGTTGTTGTTGGTTAACAGTAATTATGCCGTTCTGTGTTGTTTGTGTTACAAAAGAAGTGTCTCTAATTTGAATTTATCTGCTGTTGTTGTTGTACAGCTGAACTTTACACCAGGTCTTGTAACACTTCACAATAACAGGTGTTGCTGCTGCTGCTGCTTTAACTAACAGTATTTGCTAATTTATTGTGAAGTTGCTTCGATTTTACTTGGTTATCATTGCAACTTTTTTGTCTTCAAATTTTTTGCTAGTCATTATTTCATTTATTGACCTGCAGTTTTTCAGTAGTTGTTTTCAATAAAATTGCAGCAATTTTGTAGAATTTTTTAATTTTTAAAAACTGCGAGCTCTTTCAAAAAGGAAAAATATGTACACTTACTGCAATCCTATCGATAGTTGGCTAAAATATAACAACTGCATTCAATATTTTATGCTTTCAAGAAAAAACATGCAATATAAATTATTGCAATTAAAGCTGCTAGAATAAATTAAAAAAGCTATAAATCAAAAATGCGTATGCAATTATTTATAAAACCAAAAGCAGTAAAAAAAACCAAAACGACAAAAAAAAATAACAAAAACAAAGCAGCATTATAGTGGCTTGCTTTGAAAAAAAAAAAAAAAGGAACAGCAACAACTTGTTTTTACTATAATTTTTCATACTTTATGCAGTGCAACGGCCAACAAATCAACATGTTTTAAATATTTAGTGCATAACTAATGCCGTGCCACCATAAATGTTTTTACCGTGATTGCGTCTACGGCCAGTGCGATAAAAAACATTAAAATTTCCATTTGCAATATATGCTGTGTCATATGAGTACATAAAAATTAAAACATTTTTACCGTACTGACCGCAAACGCAATGGCGATAAAAACGCTTAATGCGGCAGAGCATAATAGTGCTCCTATAGCTGCTGCTGCTCCTAGCAACATGCAGCAGCAGCAGCATTTACACACACATAAATTGCAACATGATTGACGCTTTTTTGCACGCATTTCGAACAAAATAAACACATAAAACATTTAAATCAAGCGCACAAGCCGCATGCGCAGCACCAGCTTGTAGGTGCGCGAACCACTGCACATGCATGACAAACATAGCTGCACAGGTTGCTACAACTAAATCACACAAAACAACAACAACAACTAGCATTGCAACTAGCGCCCGTTTGTGTGTCACCGTAAATTGCTATAATATCTGCACCGAATGCATTTTAATTCATTAATAAATGTGTCTGCCGATATGGCAACACCGTAAGAATTTGATCAAATTAATGTGCCAAAAGTTGCTGGTAGTAAGGAAAAAAAAAATTCAAACAAAAATGCATTGCCAGATCGAAGTAGCAATTACGATGAAAGAATTACATCTGATATATAAAGGTGTGTTTTAGGTTGTTGAGCTGTTCAAGTAAACTATTCATGTGTTATCAAGCGATAACATTGATGTGTGACAATACTGCTGACAACTTAAAGTTGCTGCAGAACATAAACACTAAATGCGGACATTGAAGAAATCTCTACAATTTTTGCTGCTGTTAATATTTTTGGAATTTCTGCCACAGACTGAATTCAGTCCTAAACCAGTTGTTCCTAAACGCGACTTTGTACCATATAAAGAATTTAATAGCAATAAACAGATTTTGTTATTGTAATTTTTGTTATTGATGCTATTGTACACATAGGGAAAAACCTATGGACGCACTACATAATTTTATGTACTCATGACATAAGTTTTTGCACACGTAAATTTGGCGATTTTCTTGTACTGAGCACATGTTGAAGTCTGTGTTGACATCATAAAGCTTTTTTTTAGCAGTGCTGCATATAGTCAATAAAAAATGTTATGTACTCATCACATAATTATGTGTCGTGAACGCATATATGTATGTGGAGTATATATACACACACTGACTACATCAAAAATTAGTTCCGTTGTATGTAGTAGATATAATATTTACCCATTACCTAAAATATTACATGGCTCTATGTAATGAGCACATAGATTACTAACCCATTACATAAAATATGAAATAACTTTGTGTAATGAGTACATAGATTTTATACCCATTACATAAAACTTTAAACAATTGTATGTATTGAGTACAGTTCCGATGTACGTAGTACATAGATTATTGACCTCTTACATAAAATAATTATATGTAATGATTACAGCCGCAATGTACCTAGTGCATAGATTATTGACCCATTACAAAAATTTATGTATAGCATATTTGTGATGAGTACAGTATCTGAGAAATATTTTCATGTACTCAGTACATACGTAATTTACACATTACATATTTGTAGAACATAATATAATGTAATGAGTACATACTCTGTTCATGTCTGTTCATAGTAAAATAATTGATAATTACTTACAGAAACCCAGCCATTTCTCTCCAATCCATTCGTTACCTTTGTTCGAGAGTGTAATGGACTCCTATCCGCTCTCCTTTTTGTGACAGTAACATATACAATGTGGCAGCATTTAAAATGGGTTGGTACAATAGTCTGATCGAGACGTGCTTCTAATTTTAAAAATATCTTTTGTTCAAAAAACGAAAAATGCCTGAGAAAAAGAGGGACTAAAAAAGCAGATGTATAAATAATGCATAAATATTTGTTTTCCGGATTTATTGGTGGCAACAAAGAGTGGCTATAAAACCACATCTTAATGAACGTCCAGATTTTTGGGCAGTCGTCTGGATATTTTATATTTAGCACATGTAACACATGGAACATTTTGAAGCACATATCCATGGCACCTATAACAACATAAGGAAATTCATTAATTGGTTAAATCTATTAAATTTAAATAAAAATAAATAAATTTCAGGATGTAAGGACTTTGACCTAGCTTCTATTGATAAATTGTGTTGTGCGTGTTATTAAGTGTTTGATCACAAATGATCGAGAACTGGACCTACGTGTTTTATGCCGACTCCGAACGGCTTATGTTCTCAAGAAACTTTACATGGCAATTTTTACTCTCTGAGGTTTGCCATTGTCTGCAGAGAGGTGAAGACCGAACAGAAAAATTAATTCAATTGAAAAAACTTTTCTGGCTGAGCTGGAATTGAACCCGGGATACCGCGGTTCTTTAGCTTAGGGGCCACTGACTCTACCCACTAGGCTACGGCAGCCACAATTTATTCAATTTATTACTATAAATTGTATATCTGCGTCGATAAGCAATAATGGCTTAAGTCTAATTTCAATGTTTCGAGAATAAATTGCTATAGAAAATCGCACGAAGCTGCTGATTGTGTGTTTATGGGGGTAAATGCGTGGAACAGTGTTACACCAATAACTAATTTCTGTCTTAAGCCGACTTTAAGCAATTATTCTTTTTGGACATAATTATAAAACGATAAAAAGAGATAAGAGAAAGCCCACAAAAGAGATAGGTGAAAAATTTTAAATATTTGGGAACACATGAACAAACATGAGCAGGAAAAAACCTGCACCTAATTTACTAGGACTTACCTTAATACATTTACAATTCGTAATTGGGCTTGCTGATTGGTTTCTTTTTCTTGACTTGACTTTACTGAATTTGTAAAATTAAAACTAACACGTTTTTAATTTAACTTAGATTTATGTGTTGCTTCTCCGCAAACTAAAAAACGAATGACATAAAACAGCAAAATCGTAAGACAATATTTAAGCGAGACTTGCATTGAGTCCATATTTTATGTACTGAAAGCATGTCCCATTTTAATCACATAAATGAGACGTGTACGGAGTTTATGCTTTGTGTATTGAATACAAGTTTTACTTTAATCCCATTAGCGGGACGTGTACTGAGTACATATTTTATGTATTGAATAAATGTCTCACTTTAATCGCATAAGCGAGACGTATATATTTTATGAATCTATATTTTATGTATTAAGTACATTTCTTGAAGAACATTACAAGAAATATTCACCCCTATTCTTGAATCCGCGTCGAGTAAATATCGTCGTCGAAAGCTCGCTTTCACCAATGAATTGTCGTCGAAGATCATTGCGACGATCAAAAATTTTAATATTTATTTGACGACGTTTGCTCAACAATTGACATGAACAATCACTGCAGATCTCAACGTCGAAATTGAAAGTTTCCAGAATGCAACAATTGTGTTTCGACGTCGTTTCGAGAGCGAGCGCGGGTTCAAGAATAAGGGCAATTGATTGAGTTCACGTTGCTTGTATTTATTAAAGTCTGCAATGTATTCAACACATAATTTGATGTATTGAATACAATTTTCATTTATTTTACTAAGTATATAAATTAATATGTAACAAGTACATACTTACTTTACCCAGTGCATATAGCTCTCGCTGCGTTTCCATAGAAGATGCAGTACATAGAGTTCACATTTATGTTTCTGTTCTGACTACATGACTTTTTCCCTTAGT
This sequence comes from Dichetophora obliterata, assembly GCA_963920525.1. Classification (NCBI taxonomy): domain Eukaryota; kingdom Metazoa; phylum Arthropoda; class Insecta; order Diptera; family Sciomyzidae; genus Dichetophora; species Dichetophora obliterata. The sequence continues at coordinate 198,454,836 of OY986438.1, read as the reverse complement.
GTAGCTGTGATGTGTTTGTATAATGAGATTACGACATGATTATGATGTGATTAAGTTTATTTAATATTCACGGTTACAAATAATTTGCGAATTTCAATAATGATTATGCTGCTGGAGGAATAGCTGTTTTTGTTAAAGAAGTGTTTCCTGGGGATTTTTGTTGTTTTAAATTTCAAAGTTAGGCCGCAGAAATAATTCGTTGTGCAATTGACAGCCAACATTTTTCGTCCTTTTCATTTAAAGTTTCCACGGTAATTCGAATATTGACATGTTTTTGAGTGATTTGTATAGTTTTTTGTCGTGAATTAGTTTTTTTATTGGTGACAATGTTATTTTACTTGGTGACGTAAATGTGATTATTTTGGAAAGCTCTTTCTTTGTGGATTAATATTTCTTTTTTCTTTCATCTATAGTTTTGGCCCGTGCATTAACGGACAGAATCGAATATCTGAAAGGTGTTCTACTTGTTCGATCATGATTTTGTGAAAGTAAGGGGTCACAACTATTTGGGACGTACAAGAAAAGGTTTTGCTTAGGATTTTTTTTTTACCACACATTACAATAATAATAGACAAATATTTTTTTACATGAAAGATATATCGATTATTCCACATCAATTCGAAAAATTTTTAGCAAAATTTGACCTTTGTGTTTTCGATTTTTTGGAAACTTTGTATGTTAGTAGGTCTAGATGGCCTAGATAGTCTAGTGGTAGCGTGCTTGACTGTCGCTCAGGGGTCCTGGGTTCGAATCCTGGCCAGGCCATGGAATCAAAGATTCCATTTTCTTCGATTCTAATCAAACGAACTTTAAAACACATCACTTTACGCCGAAAAGTTGTAGTTGGTGGTGGTAAGAAAGTTTGTGAAGAGGAACGCTTAGTATCTTGATTTGACTGAGGTCAAGGCATAACATTTGCTTCAGATTTAATATCACATGTTTCGGTCTAAGTAAGCTAAAGACCTGCCGCCACCTTAAATTAACTTTAACCTTACCTTAGCCTAACCTTAACCTAACCCTAATTTAACTTTAACCCAACCTAAACCTGACATTAACCTAGCCTTAACCTAATCTTAACCTTACCTAAACTTTAACCTAACCTTAACCTTACCTTAACCGTAACCTTAACCTAACCTTTACCTACCCTTTACCTAACCTTTACCTAACATTTACCTGACCTTAACCTAGCCTTAACCTAACCTTAACCTAACCTTGACCTAGCCTTAACCTTAACCTAAACTTAACCTTACCTTAACCGTAACCTTAACCTAACCTTTACCTCCCTTTACCTAACATTTACCTGACCTTAACCTAACCTTAACCTAACCTTACCTTAACCTTAACCTAACCTTAACCCAACATTAACTTTAACCTAACATTAACATTAACTTAACCTGAAATTAACCTAACCTTAACCTAACCTTAACCTAACATTAACCTTACCTTAACTTAACCTTAACCTAACCTTAACCTAACCTTAACCTAACCTTAACTTAACCTAAGCTTAACCTAAGCTTAACCTAAACTTAACCTAACCTTAACCTAAACTTAATCTAGCCTTAACCTTACCTTAACCTAACCTTAACCTAACCTTAACCTAACCTTAACCTAACCTTAACCTAACCTTAACCTAACCTTAACCTAACCTTAACCTAACCTTAACCTAACCTTAACCTAACCTTAACCTAACCTTAACCTAACCTTAACCTAACCTTAACCTAATCTTAACCTAACATTAACCTAACCTTTACCTAGCCTTAACCTAACCTTGACCCAACCTTAACCTAACCTTAAACTAACATTAACATAACCTTTACCTATTTTACCTAACCTTAACCTTAACCTAACCTTAACCTAACATTAACCTTACCTTAACCTTACCTTAACCTTATCCTAACCTTAACCTAACCTTAACCTAACCTTAACCTAACCTTAACCTAACCTTAACCTAACCTTAACCTAACCTTAACCTTAACCTTAACCTTAACCTTAACCTTAACCTTAACCTTAACCTTACCTTATCTTAACCTAACCTTAACGTAGCGTAACCTAACTTTAACCTTAACCTTAACCTAACCTAAGTTAGTAGTACAAAAAAATAACTCAAACTGTGTTTTTTTTAGAAAATAGTACATACATTGTCAAAACTATTAAGAAACATGCAAAAATACAAGTGGTACGTATTCAAATATGTTTATTTAGCTTTATATATATGTATAGCTATAGCTGTAACTTTGAAACCGTAAGTTTTACAGAAAAAAATTTAAATATCTTGTATAGACCTTGGGTGGGTCTTTTTGGGTTATTATTGGGGGTTGGAATTAGTTTTAAAGGTTTTCTAAGAGATGGCGTAACTATCAATAGATCGCATCGGGCACACCTGTGACTATATTCATTTCAAAGCACATTGTCTAAGCTTCATTTTTCAGTATGTGTCATTCCACTGAAGTGTAAACAACATATATTTTTTTCTCTGTGAACATGTCGACTTTCGTTCCAACAAAACGCAATTTGCGGGAAGGTTTACTTTTGTGCTTCCATTTGAAGAAAAAAGCGGTTGAAGCACAACGCACGCTTACTGAGGCTTACGGGGATATGCTCCATCGATTTCTACTTGTGAGTACTGGTTCCGTCGGTTTAAAAGTGGTGATTTTGATACGGAAGACAAAGAGCGTCCGGGCCAGCCGAAAAAGTTTGAAGATGAGGAATTGGAGGCTTTGCTCGATGAAGACCCGTGTCAAACCCTTCAAGAATTGTCAGAATCATTGGGAGTCGACTTATCAACGGTCGGCAAACGCTTGAAGGCCATGGGAATGATTCAAAAGCAAGGAAATTGGGTGCCGTACCAGTTGAAGCCGAGAGACGTTGAACGGCGATTTTGCATGTGTGAACAACTGCTTCAACGGCATAAAAGGAAGAGTTTTTTGCATCGTATTGTCACTGGCGATAAAAAGTGGATCCATTACGATAATCCTAAGCGAAAAAAATCGTGGGGACCACCCGGCCATGCATCAACATCGAGGGCCAAGCCGAATATTCATGGCGCCAAGCTTATGCTGTGTATTTGGTGGGATCAGAAGGGTGTCGTGTACTATGAGCTGCTAAAACCTAACGAAACCATCACTGGGGAACGCTACCAACAACAATTGATGCAATTGAGCCGAGCATTAAAGGTTAAACGGCCGGAATATGCCAAAAGACACGACAAAGTGGTTTTTCAACATGACAACGCACGGCCACATGTTGCAAGAACCGTCAAGGAAACGTTGGAGGCGCTGAATTGGGATGTGCTACCCCACCCGCCTTATAGCCCAGACATAGCCCCTTCCGACTACCACCTATTCAGATCGATGACGCATGGCTTGGCTGAGCAGCGCTTCACTTCTTACAAGGATACCAAAAAATGGGTCGATTCGTGGATTGCCTCAAAAGACGAATCGTTCTTCCGGCGCGGAATCCATATGCTGCCAGAAAGATGGGAAAATGTTGTAGCTAACGATGGACAATACTTTGAATAATATACATTGTACCGTTGTTTCTAAATAAATGCTCAAAAACCGAAAAAAAACCTTTAAAATTAATTCCAACCCCCAATATTAGAAATTTTATGGAATTTTTTTTGTAACCTGAAATTTTCAGTAACATTTTTCATGGTCTTCGCATCAAATTTTGTATCTTTTTAAGATAGTGTAGTGTTGAGGCATCAATTTTAAAGGCTGACACAAAATTTTAGGTTGGACCTCCAACGATTGCAATTTTCAACGAATTTTGCAAAATGTGCCTACAAAAGTTATATTATTTTTGCACCGAAAATTTAAAAAAATAATTTTCCATAAAAGTGCTAAAAAACACCACGAGCATTTCAAGGTCTTAAAAATATATTTAAATTTTTTCTGTACAACTTACGGTTTCAAAGTTACAGCTATTTGAATGCAGGCACAAATTGTATTTTTTAAGATTTTTTAATGTTTTTTACAGAATTTATCTTTAAAAAAATTTATATAAAAAAAATACGCAGATATAATACGTTTCAGTAGAAATATCTAACAAGATAGTTTCAAATTTTTCAGAAATAGCGATGCCAGAAACATGGTCGCTTTGACATGAATCACCGATATATTTGAAGAAAATATTTCTTTATTAACGACAAATTATTGGATTAATTAGTGGGATATCGCACATTTGAAAGGGATTAAAAACAAAAAGCTTTTGCCTCAATCAGTTTTGCTCATCACTGTTGCCTTAATCACTGGATCAGCAATAAAAAATGGATCATAAGTTAATAAAACAAAGATCTTGTTGAAAGAAGAGATTTGAAAATTTTTAATTTTTCGAAAAATGGCGGATGTTGAAATTTAAAATTGCTCATATGACCAAAATTTCACTCATATCTTCGGCACAAAAAAAAAATAATCGTAAAAAAAAGTCATTCGTTCATCATGATAACATGATGTATAGAATAAGTGAGACAAATTTGAACTCGTGTTTTCAATTCCAAGGAAAGAAATAAGAACGAATACAGGCATAAGTACCATTAACCCTTAACTGGTACACCTCAAAAAAATTACACTAATAGTTAATTTGGTCCCAGGGACTACACCAACTTAAATGCTAAAAATCACAACATTTAGTTAGATATTGAAGTAGCTTTTTTTAAACGTAATAAATAAAGTTTTTTCTTCCTATTTAGAAAGAATTTTTTTAATTACTGTGAATAATTGAATTAAATTAAATTGAAATTTGAATTAAATAGTTAGAGATATGTACTCTTTTATTTTTTGTTCTGGTACCACAGACCAGGAGTACCAGTTAAGGGTTAACTAAAAAATCCAAAACAAGACTTTTTCTTGTACGTCCCAACTAGTTGTACCCCCTTAAGCTCTAAGAAATGTACCAGAGCTGTAAAAGAATGCATTCAATTTGATTTTATTCACAAAAAAGTGAATCAGTGAATAACGAAATAAGAATGCATCCAATGAATGCAAAATTGATTTATAAATAAAATTTTTAATTCACATTCATTTTGAAAAAAATTATTAATTATTCATTTCAATTATTCATTTGCGTTATTTCAGAATAATGAATAAATTTTTTTATTCATTCGATTGCTATTCACAAAGAATGCAATTCACAAAGAGTTTCAGAGTTTTACGTTATTCTTTTTTAATTCATTATTCTTTTCTTATTCATTATTCTTTTGTTATTCATTATTCATTTTTTATTCCTTATTCATTTGTTGTTCATTATTCTTTTTTTATTCATTATTCATTTTCTATACATTATTCATTTTTATTCTTTATTCATTATTCATTTTTAATCATTATTCATTTTTTATTCATTATTCATTTGTTATTCATTATTCAGTTTTTAAACTTTTATCAATTGTTATTCATTTTTTATTTATGGCTTGGGACTAAAATGAATAAAAAATTAATTAAGAATAGCAAATGAATAATGAATAAAAAATGAATAATGAATAAAAAATTAATAATGAGTTAAAAATTACTAATGAATAAAAAATGAATAATGAATAAAAAAATAACAAAGAATAACAAAACAATCATGAAAAACAAATGATTAATGAATACAAAATTAATAATGAATAAAAAATTAATGATGAATAAAAGATTAATAATGAATAAAAAATTAATTACGAATACAAAATTGATAATGAAAAAAAAAAGAAAAATTGAAAAATTCTGAATTTCTTTGTGAATAGCATTCAAATGAATAAAAAAATTGATTTATTATTCTGAATAACGAAAATGAATAATTGAAATGAATGATTAATCATTATTTTTTTAAATGAATGTGAATTAAATATTTTATTTATAACTCAACTTTGCATTCATTGAATGCATTCTTATGTAGTTATTCAGTTGTACTTAAAATTCTGAATATGATGCCGATTTTACAGCTCTGAAATGTACTGAGTGTCGTCGAAATTGGCGAGCCACAAAAATGGGACATATCGGTTTCAGTTTTAAGCCTCAGTCTTAACAGGATCTGTTCATGGATGCATTCCTCGAACTCAAGCACAAACTTCGACAATTAAATGTGTGTTAAAGATCTCTTTCTAGTCTGCAATCAATAATTCAATTGCTTTAGAAGGGAAATAAATAACTATAAAACACTATTTTGTGGATGACTTTCAGACCATTTTATGATGTCGTAAATATATGATATTGAGAAATTACTTCTTCATCTGTGAACATCAAATATTTCCTCTAGTAAAATGTTCCCAAAAGCAATCATCGCGAAATCGATGCAGTAATTAAAAGCTACTCCACAAAATAAAAAAAAACCGCCTAGATATCGACCGTCCACACGAGAGGTATGCAACCAATGATCATTTAGTCAACAACTAGTTGTGTTGGCAATGCGACTAACTGCTAAAGAGCGGAATTCGTTACACTTGTTGATGCAGTTGTTGCAGAGTTGGCCCCGGCGCTTGGCTGGCAATCAAACGCCCCACATAAATGAGTCTAAGAGTTCGAAAGTTTGCACTTGCTGCAGATGTTGTTTTTATTTTTGCTGTTGTTGTTGTTGGCTTGCACAAGTGGCCGCAACACTGCTGCTATTCACTGACGAAAAAAAAAATACTTGCGATAAACTACTAACAACAAAAAGCTTACAAATACTAGGTAACAACAAAAATGCTAGCAACAACAGCAAAAACATTGAGAGAGAAAAAAGCTTATTGTAATTTAAGCAACAACAATGAGGGCGCCGCGCGATCGTAGCAAACTGCAGCTGATCGTAATTAAAATATCAAATTTTGATAGAAAGCCAACAACAAAAGCAATAAAACCCAACAACAATATAACAGATATATGTTTATTATAAATATTATTAACAAGAAGCAATGCAGCTGCAATAATTAGCACAGGCGACAACACTAAGCGCTCATTTCAGCGTTTGAGTGAAGGAGATGGAAGATATTCGGGACGACAGAGATGGCAAGATGGAGTGCAGCGAACTTTGCGCATTTTTAATTACCGCAAACTGTGACATTTTTGTGCAAATTTTTAAAAGCAACAACAATTAAAAGCACATCGAACTAGTTTTTATCAGAGTTGGTTGAGGGTTAATAACCACCCACCGTGGCTGCTAGCTGATTGTATATAATTGCAGGAAAATAATATTTCAAGAAAATTGACTGCATGATCGTGTCAGATCGATCATTTGTTAGTTGAATGCTGCTGCTGCTGCTCGTCAAAATCGCACACGTCAAACAGACGCCACAAAATATCATCGCAGCACATCGCATCGCACACATGTTGGAATGCAGCGTTGAAACGTGCAAATTATTGCATATTTCTGCAATATTATTTGAGTTTTTCATTAAAATAACAAATACTCATGATATTAAAAATGAAATTTTAGACAAAACAACAGAGCAGATAGCAAAAAAGTTGACTAATAAAAAATATTTTTATTGATTTTCACACATGTGCACAATTTGTATGGATTTAAAATTTTTAAAACTGAAGAATAGTTGAGGAAAAATAGAGAAAAAAAAAATACACCACCCAGCAGTAGCTTAGCATATCACAGCTGCCACTACATATAAGAGATCAAAAAGGCGCGACGTTGACGATGACGACAACGATCACTCAGTTGGCGGCCATAATGACTGAATCGAGGTCACAGCTGGGCAGCATTTGTGCAAATTAGCGCAAATACACACTCACTCACACACACACCTAGAAATGCTCTGAGAGGTAAGTACGAGAAAAACGTATGCGATAAGATCGCAAAAACACATGCATTGAAAAAGCAAGTGATCATCGCACTAATCACGATAAAATAAAGAAAAGCTTGCAGTTAATTTTCAGTAAATGAATAAAAAATGCTATCTTATTTCGCCTAATCAAATGCTAGAAAGGCTGCAAGGCGACAAATGTTTTTAGGATCTTAACAACGATCGCACAGTTGAGATCACACAGCTGTTGATTTTGATCTTTTAGAAATCTTTAAGCATTCTTTGAAAATTATTCGTATTAAAAGATAGAAATTTTCAGTGTTAATTTAAAAAATTTTAACCACCCGAGTAGAAATACAGTGTTTTTTACCTAAGGCTAAACAGCGTCTGAACAAGGCCTAATTTTAAATATTTTTCTCGGCCGTGCAAAAGGGTCGTTTGCGGGTTTTTTGGTCAAACAGCGGCAGTATAGACGCCGTTTTTAAATAATTTCGGCTGTACAGCGGGCAGGCGCGTACGCAGGGGGATTTTGAGGATTAACTCCCCCCCCCCAACATCCGAAATAAACGAATTTTAACGAGCCTCGAGAGAAACACTCAGCACAACATGGCAGCCGCTGTGTGTTTCTGTTTACGATAAAGATCTTGATCAAAGTAGATCAAAAATACAAAGACTCATTTTAAAAAATTTATTGTAAAAAGACTATAATATATAGACTTAAAATTTTTGTAAGTACACTGAGGGAATATGTGTAAAAATTTAACTAAACTGAGTTCATATTAAATTAATTTTTTTTAAAAGTTTTTTCTAAATGACTTTGTTATTTATTATGTTGATTTTATATGAATTAAATACAAATTCTTAATGTTTGAAAGTTGAAATCATACTTCATTTTAAATACAAATTCTAGTTGTTTGATCGTTTATTGATCTTTAGGTCAAAGTTAGAACAATTAATTGTTCTAACGAATCTTTCCAAAAAAACAACAACAACAACTTCTTTTCAATATGAAAAGGAAAAAATCACCAGCTGATTTTATTGCGATTTCGGCCATTTTTTCGGCTAAATAAATAGATCTTGAAACAATTTCATTTAAGTAGTTAAACGCAAATATTTGTACAGTTCAAATTGAAATAAAAATTTTCAAACAATGTTCTTAAATGTACTTGTACAGTAAAAATTAACAGCTTAAATTCATTTGTTTAAAGAAACCTTAAAACAAAAACTTTAGCATTGAAAACAAATATTTTAAAACATATTACAATATTGTACAACAATATTGTTCTTAAATCAAAAACAATAAAATTAAACCGCCATTTTTTCGATGCCATTTTTTTTAAATTTTTTTCGAGTTTTCGACGTAAAATTCGTAATGAGCGATCCCTGGATCCCCTCGAACACTATATTTTAACTCCATTCGATGAAGTTTGCGTTTTATTGAAGCTTAAAATATTGAAATATTTTAAATATTAAAATAATAAATTAGTTTTTATTTCATCCTATGTTTCATTTCAATAATTGTCATTATTTGTAGAACCAATTAATAAATATTTTCACACAATCAAATTTAAAATCGGGACTAGTCTCAGCTTGGTCTCAATTGTCTGGCAATTATTGTCAAAGCTTCTACTGCACATCATTTTTCAATTCAATCTCTGATAAGGGCGTATTTTTTTGTTATTGCAATGAAATAATAAGAGAAAATTATAAATAAAAATAAATGAGCTTATAGTTGAAAATTTAATGTGCTTAATTTAAAAATTTGTTTTATAGAAAGGCAAGGTTTAAATTTCTACTTTAAAATTTTTTGTTTAATTTTAACGTATGCTTTTATTCTCACTGTTTATAATATAAAAAAATATACCAAAAAAAATTTTGTTTGTTTTTAAATGCATCGATAGGTGTCATAAAAAAGCAGTCCTTTTCAGCCGGTGTCAAGATATTTTGTTCCCAATTTAAGTACATTTTAATCAGAGTACTTGTAGCTACAACCTTTACTAGAATCATTAAATTTGGCCCAATAGGAAAAATTTAGCGCGGCTTTTTTAAAAATGCTCACATTTTCAACGCTTTTGATCCCTGTAGCGGGGAAAAATTGTAACCAAACCGTATTATAGTAGTTAAGGTTGTCGAAATCTTATAAATATGCACTTTGATTTTTTCGTTTCCGATAAATTGGGACCAAAATATCTCAACACAGGCTGAAAAGGACTATTTTCTTATGCCACCTAGCGAGGAGAAGATGCGTTTAAAACCAAACAAAAATGTACTAAGAAAAACTTTTTTGTATATTATTTACGTAAAAAATTTTTTAAGTCTCTATGTATTGTAGTCTTTTTCACAACAAATATCAACGCTAGTTGAATTCATTGAAAAAGTTTTTACGCCATAACTTCTAAACACTGAAAAAACACACTTCTATTTCATATTTTTGGAAAGGTTTTGGAACGTAAAATAAAATAAAATATTGAAAAAAAAAAAAAATTCAAGCACCTGTTGCTGGCATGGTATTAAACTTTGAAAACAATAATGGGTTATATAACTGTAATTTTTTCAAAAGCTTAATATTTTTCCCTAAAAATAAAATTTCCAATGATACCCTATTTGTGAAAATCGCATTTAAATTTACTGAGCTACGTTGTCGCAAAATAGACCCTATTTTGGCATTTGCAAGGCTATGGGTCCGAGAAAAAATCTCAAAACCTCAAACTCCGGATTTGGTTTTCTAAACAATAAACTTATCTAAGCAAAAAATTTGAGCCAAATAACTTCAATGTGAAATGGGCAACATATTCAAAACAATTTATTCCTTCTCTGACGAAATATCTTTAAGGAAAAATTTTTTATAAAACATTGTGGTTAAAAAAATTGCTTGAAACATTTTTTTAATTTTGTATGAAAAATCATGCATTGATATTAAAGGCATTGTGCTGAATTTAAAAACATGATGATTTTTTCAGTGTATATATTGATTTTGACAAATATTTTGTGCCCCATATTTATAGGCTTGAAACAGACAAATCGACCTGTAACGTTACATATCCATACGTTACATATCCATCAATAAGCCGATTCCTGAAGATTGGTGCAACGTTGCCGGTTTCAGTCGCTTCAAGCGAACCCTCGTTTTCGTCGCTTCGAACACTCAAAACATGTATGAGAAGTAAAACTGGAGAAGAAAGGCTCAATGGGTTAGCTCTTCCAAATGTTCACAGGGATGTGGAAGTGACCACGGAAGAAAAATTAAAAGCACTAGCCCAGAGAAAATATATTATTATACCATATTATATAATATAAAAAACAAATTGGAATAAGTCTAAAACAAAACTAAAAACCCCCGAAATTTTTTCTGGGTACGCGCCTGACAACGGGCGTAGCGCGCACAGTGGTTTGGCCCCATAAAAAATATTTCAATAAATAGAAATAATAGTCGTAGAGTAATACAATTTTGCATGTGAGTTAGATTTAAAAATATAAAACCATAAAGCAAAAAAAAATAAGGCCCGTCCACAACCACGGCCACCTTCTTAAACAATACAATAAGAAAATTTAAAACGTCATATTTTTCTTCGGAGATACATATATATTTATGAGCAGAATTGAAAAAAATATTTTCGGTCACGTCCGCCTCCCACATAAAATTTTTCTAAAGTGTACTTTTTACAAATTGCAGCTTTATCGTGACATTGCATCTTAACCACATGACATAGAGGTTGTTGTTGTTCTAGAAAAATATTTATTATATATTGTTTTATACATATATATATTATATATATTTATCGCCTTTTCAACCTAAGCCTAAGAGCATGCTACAAAAAATTGGAATTCAAATCAATAAAACTTGACCATTTTACACAAAATGCATTTGGTTTTTCATTCATACAAAATTGGCAAGTTTTGGCAGCTAATTTTTTTTTTTTAGTTTTAGCATAAATCCAATAATGATGTTAATTTCCACGAGTCAACCGGCACACCGGTCAACATCTGAAGTTAGTTATTTTCTGCCAAAAATAATATTAAACTGTTTGTGGAGTTGGAAAAAATAAAAATTTATTTGGCTTAAAAAAATACAATTAATTCTAAGTCTAATTATACAAGTTTCTTATTTCATATTATTTATTTAAGACTAAAAACACAAAACTACATTTTTTTCAGTGGTTCACATTTTATTCAATTTTAAATATACCTCTTGTTACCAAGCATTTATTGAACGCTTTATTATATAACAACTTTGTGTACAAAAATCTTGTAAAGATTTCACCAAGACCTTTACGAAACATGCTAATTAGACAATTCTTAAAAAATAAAATATTTATTATCGGCCATAGGAAGTCATAAATTTTCATATTTTTTCCACTTCTAAACCATTGTGTAGCGTCCGTACAGAGGAAATAAAAATACATTTTACATGAAACAATGAAAACAAGCAGCTTTTTTTAAGCTAACTTTAAATGTTTGCTGTTAAAAACTTTGTAGCATAAAATGGGCGTATAGCAGCCGTACAGCAACTTTGTATGCCGTTTTCGACCCAACTTTCGGCCGCTAGGTTTTTTTGGATTATTTATAGGCCATGTTTGACCCTTGTACGACCCATATTCGGCCACTGATTCAAGAAGAGAACAAAAAAAAAATTTATTTTTTAACATTATAATCCTTTAAAAATTACTTTTATAAATTTATGTGAGCAACATATTTTCTTCAGAATTTTTTTTTGTGTTTTTTGAAAAAAAGGTTATTTTTGTAAAAAATTTTTTTTGTGTCCGGAAAGAAATTTATTTTTGAAGAAAACTAATATTTTCATATCTATATAAAAAAAAATTAATTGCAAAAAAAATTAAATGTATGTCCCTGATTTTTTAAAAATGAAATTTTAAAATGCAAATTTCTTAAGAAAGGAACAAGATATTTTTTTGAAACTTTGCATATTTAATTTTGTGTAAAAATAGTATACAAATAGTTTTTGTTTTTTTGATTTTTCCAGCATGTTTTTGCCTGCTGCAGGTTTTAGAAAATAACATAAAAAAATCACGGCGGGCGTGATTTTGGCTCACTGGAACGTCTGAAAAAAAAATCAAAACGGGGTTTTAATCAGCATCAAAGCCGCTATAGATTGAACTGAAATAATTTTTTTTGGCAAAAATTGACAAAATGGTGGCGTTTTTTCGAAATTAGCCAATTTTTTGGACCAAAAAATCCCTTGAAAACCAAAAATACTTTACCGATCTTTCTATCCGTAGTTCAATCTATAGACTTATATGTGTAAAATAGCATATTAAAATTTCCGAACGATTCTTTACTTATTGCTTCGAATTTTGGCAGAGAGGTAGACTTCAACTCAGTCCAGGTTTAAAGAGGGAAATGGGGCGTGGCACCTCCCATACAGCTAAAATTTTCAATATCAAATAGCTTTGGAGTTATAGGGCGCATAGCGTAGGAATTCAGTATTCGACCATGATTTACATGCCGTTACACTGATCAAATTTAATGGTCGTTAAACAAGTGGGCGTGGCACCTCCAACACAGCCCACATTTGGGATATCGAATTGCTTTGGAGTTATAGGTCGCAGTTTTACTGTTAAGATTTTATGGGTGTTAGAGAAGGGAGCATTGCACCTCCAATATAGCCCAAATTTATGATATCGAATTACTTTATATTGTAATTATAGGTCGCACAGTCTTGGAAATCTTCTTTCGGTATTCGACCACAATTTACACGTACCGTTTTACTGATAACATTTAATAGGCGTTTGACAAGGGGGCGTGGCACCTCTCATACAACACAAATATGTGATATCAAATAGCTTTGAAGTTATAGGTCGCACAGCCTCGGATTTAGTATTCGAATTCAATTTACACATGCAGCTTCACTGATAAAATTTTATGGAAGTTTGGCAACGGCGGCGTGGCAGCAACGCACCGGGTTTCAGCTAATTTTATCAATAAAAATGTTAACATTTAATTTTGTTCTGTTTGGATTTTAACAATGGTTTTAGTCCTTATGATCCTGTAATGGTTCGAGGTCATTATTATTAAAAACTAGGAAATATCTTTGACTGAATAGAAGTTAAAATACTTCCACAACAGCTTATATTCGCGAAATTATGTTTGCGGTTTTGAAAGTTTTATTATTTTGATTACGTCACTTTGCGGATGGGATAGGCGTGGCTCTCTTCCAACTGTGAAAATTTCAAATTTAACGTGTATTTTAAGGTTTTTGTGCCAATGAAGGTTTGTTTTAAAACTAATGAAGGTTTTACTATTTTGATGACGTCACTTTGTGTAGCTGGTAGGCGTTGTTTAATTGGATTGTGTCAAATTTCGTACTCAGAGTGCATAGCAATAAACAAAGCCTACCGGATTTACATGTAATATAATAATTTATGTGTAAGTTTAAGAAATTTTATTGTTTTCATGTCACTTTGTATGGGAAGTACAAGTGATTTTCATTCGATTTGATTAAATTTCAACTTAGGCTGCATCTTAAATAACAAAACTCATAAACAGTGGGTGGCAAAGTTACTAGGGGCAGTACTCATATTTATGTTATTTCTAGTAAAAATAATTTCAAATTGATTTTCATATGTGTATTTTATTTGGTACTAGCTATTTCCCGGCGTGCTTAGCTACGCCTTAGTTATATACAGTGAAACTTCCCCAACTCGAACTTGCGTAACTCAAAATTCTCCACAACTCGAAGTAGTATTTGTGCTTTCTGCTTTCTTAAGACATTTTTTTCCTTATTTTTTGATATCTTTAAGTCGAATTTTCCTAACTCGAATGTTTCTTTAACTCGAACCGAAATCTCATTTATAAAGGGTGATTTTTTTGAGGTTATGATTTTCATGCATTAGTATTTGACAGATCACGTGGGATTTCAGACATGGTGTCAAAGAGAAAGATGCTCAGTATGCTTTGACATTTCATCATGAATAGACTTACTAACGAGCAACGCTTGCAAATCATTGAATTTTATTACCAAAATCAGTGTTCGGTTCGAAATGTGTTTCGCGCTTTACGTCCGATTTATGGTCTACATAATCGACCAAGTGAGCAAACAATTAATGCGATTGTGACCAAGTTTCGCACTCAGTTTACTTTATTGGACATTAAACCAACCACACGAATGCGTGCAGTGCGTACAGAAGAGAATATTGCGTCTGTTTCTGAGAGTGTTGCTGAAGACCGTGAAATGTCGATTCGTCGCCGTTCGCAGCAATTGGGTTTGTGTTATTCGACCACATGGAAGGTTTTACGCAAAGATTTTGGTGTAAAACCGTATAAAATACAGCTCGTGCAAGAACTGAAGCCGAACGATCTGCCACAACGTCGAATTTTCAGTGAATGGGCCCTAGAAAAGTTGGCAGAAAATCCGCTTTTTTATCGACAAATTTTGTTCAGCGATGAGGCTCATTTCTGGTTGAATGGCTACGTAAATAAGCAAAATTGCCGCATTTGGAGTGAAGAGCAACCAGAAGCCGTTCAAGAACTGGCCATGCATCCCGAAAAATGCACTGTTTGGTGTGGTTTGTACGCTGGTGGAATCATTGGACCGTATTTTTTCAAAGATGCTGTTGGACGCAACGTTACGGTGAATAGCGATCGCTATCGTTCGATGCTAACAAACTTTTTGTTGCCAAAAATGGAAGAACTGAACTTGGTTGACATGTGGTTTCAACAAGATGGCGCTACATGCCACACAGCTCGCGATTCTATGGCCATTTTGAGGGAAAACTTCGGAGAACAATTAATCTCAAGAAATGGACCGGTAAGTTGGCCACCAAGATCATGCGATTTGACGCCTTTAGACTATTTTTTGTGGGGCTACGTCAAGTCTAAAGTCTACAGAAATAAGCCAGCAACTATTCCAGCTTTGGAAGACAACATTTCCGAAGAAATTCGGGCTATTCCGGCCGAAATGCTCGAAAAAGTTGCCCAAAATTGGACTTTCCGAATGGACCACCTAAGACGCAGCCGCGGTCAACATTTAAATGAAATTATCTTCAAAAAGTAAATGTCATGGACCAATCTAACGTTTCAAATAAAGAACCGATGAGATTTTGCAAATTTTATGCGTTTTTTTTAAAAAAAAAATTATCAAGCTCTTAAAAGATCACCTTTTATTAGGAAGACTTTCATGCATATTCATCTCCATAACTCGAATTTACCCAGTAGTTCCAGTCTTGAAGAAATCTCAAGTGACTCATGTACCATTTTTCATGATCCTTGACGAAACATGCTGATTTCGCCATGCATTTCATTGACAAAAATTTCATATAAATGTTCCAAATTCGTGCAAGACGCAATGCAGAAATGTCGAGATTTATTATGCACGAGCCCAATATCGAAATATTAAGGAAGTTTTGTAGACAGCAATAATAAGCTAAATTCGTCCAGGAATTAAAATCGAAAAGTGTAATAAAATTCGTGAAGGAATGTTATACCGAAATGTTGAAGAAGTTTCGTCAAGGAACCATAGCGGAATTTTGCCGAAATTTCACTAACGAATAATATACGAAACGTTGGGATTTATCGTGCACGAAAACAATATCGAAATGTTGAGGAAGTTTCGTTGACGAAAATGTGGAGTCAATTTCGTCAACGAATTGACAACTGTCAGGCATGTTCTGCATTCCATTTTCGAGTGGAAGTGATATTGTATAAAATTTAGTGGTCTATGTATCACTCTTTTTGTTTTGTTGACAGTAACATGTTGTCTTCTTTTCAAACTAATTTATTAAAATTCATACCATAAAATAGTTCATAGAAAATTCAAGTTTTATTTCTAAAAAATTTGAAAAAATTAATTTGAATCTTAATGTCAGCTTACTAAAAATGAAGATATTAAAAAAATTTGTATTGAGAAAATACATGAATATTAACTATTTCATAACGTAACTGAAAAACTCTTTTAGAAATAACTTTAAAATGTATTATACAAGCTGAACCCGGTGTGCTTCGCAACCCCCCTCGTATAAAATAAAATTAAAAGTATTTATATATTTTCAAAAATTTATTTATTTAATTTAATTATTGCAATGCTTCACCTCTTTTTTTGTTGGAAACCAATTAGAATTCAGCACTGAATCGCATGTAATTTGCTTCATGCTCCCCCTTTTTATTTTTAGACCAAGCAAAAAGTTGTGGGAGAATGAGAATGGGGTTACCCCACTCTCTATTTTAACACGTATTATAAAATCAGCTGTTTTGAAGACAGTGGTGGAAGAAAGAGAATTGGGCTACCCCACTATTTTAATTAATATGTATTTTAAATTTGTGGTAAAGCCGTTAATAAACGTAGTAAAAAAGTAGGTGCAGAAGTGTGCATGGTCGAAAAATATTATCACGTAATAAATATTCCTGAGTCAATGCCAATACCATATATAAAAATACTGCCGCCGTTGGTGAAAAAATGCCCAAGATATGACGATTTTAAATTTTGGGTTATATGGGCGAGGCCACGCCACTTCGTCCACTCACAACTTTATATAGTCAAGAATTTATTATTTCGTAAGAATATCCTATTGTGAAAATTTAATGACGATCGGTCCAGTAGTTAAGACTATATTGCGATTACTAATTTTCCTAAAAATGGGCGTGGTCCCACCCACTTTTCTCCTGGTACGTATTCCTAATTATGCCAATACCATATGTACCAAATAGCATCAACGTAGGTCAAAAAATGCCCAAAATATGGCGATTTAAATTTTTGGGTTATATGGGCAGTGCCACGCCCCTTTGTCTAATAAAAACTTCATATAGCCTATTATTCTTTCCAGAGTCATAGTAAAATGCTGTGAAAGTTTCAGGAAGATCGGTCCAAGGGTTTGGCCTCCTATAAAGCACAAACAAACAGACAGACAGACATTCATTTTTATATATATAGATTGAAAGCAGATTAATTATAATTAAAGTAAAATGGGGCGAAAAAGGGGGATTTGGTAAAAAAAAAATCTATGGCTACCTTACCTGTAGATAAAAACTATATAAAACTTTAGGTAAATACATATTACAAAAAAAGTATTTTGTATACAAACATTATTAGTGGTATAAGTAAGTATCTGAATTAAAAAAGGGGGCGGTGAAGTGGGCGTGGTTCATAGTAATATGGCGACGTTAACAGTATTAAGAACAATATACTACCAAATAAAAAATAATCCGTTGGAAGGGACAAATTTGTACAGAGAACAAAAAGTTTAAAACTTAAATATGGCGTGAAAAGGGGCGTGAAAGGGGGCGTGGCATAAGAAATGTTTATTTCTACCTCGCCTGGAGTATAATGTGTATACAATTTGAAGTAAATCTGTTAAAACCTATATGGGAGCAATTACATAATTTTTAAAAAGTGGGCGTAAAAGTGGTCGTGGTCTAAAAAAAGTACCCTATTAATCATGCCAGAGTCCCAGTTAAATGCTGTGAAAATTTCAGGAAGATCGGTCCAGAGGTTTGGTCTCCTATAGGGTACAAAAAAACAAACAAACAAATAAACAAACACACATTCCATTTTATATATGTAGATACATAGACATAGTAAAAATATAGATATTATTGAGGCATTAACCAGCTAAATAAAAATAAAGTTATTAAAAAGATTTGTACTGAGAAACTTGAAGTTGTTATAATAGAGTGGAAAAAGTTAGGCGCTGACAACCGCTGCTTTGCATTATATTTTGTATAAATTTTTTTAATTCCAACAGCTCATGCAGAAACTTCCTTTAAGAAATCATCACGAAAAGTTCGTCAATGAAGCCACGAACTACTGGGTATCTCACACCCAACAACTTCGATATTTCTGTGTGTGCTGTGATTCAAAGAATTGACTTCGTCGGAGCATTGCGCTGCGACAGCATGAAAAAAATTTGCATCGCATCTGTGTGAGCTTGCGTCGAAAGATAAAAAAGTTATTGTATCTTGTGCTGTGCGTATATTGTTGGTATATGTTTTGTGTAAGTAAAGAGATTTTTTGAATTTGCAAGTAAGTGTGGCTCATTTCACAGTATTCATTCTTGATACTTATTGACTTATCGACTATATGAAAATCTGATGAAAAATGTAAAAATAAATCTGATGATGAAGTTGAAGATATTCTACGGCCAACAGTTTTCGAAAGAAATCACTTCGCAGACAAAAATTATATTATTTACATAATATTTTATTCTTTAACTCGAATTTTCCCTAACTCGAAGTTAAATTCTGGTCCCTTGACACTTCGAGTTAGGGAAGTTTTACTGTATTTTTAAAATTTCAACTTATGTTGTGTGTGTCTGTATCGAAATAATCGGATACCGACGTAAAAATTTTCGAAAAGTTTGAATTCAATCCAACAGTTAGTTGCGGAGTAATCGATTTTTTGGTTTTGTATGTTTGGGTGGTGCTACGTTCTCTTTTCCAATCTCTCTAATATTTTTTGTAAAATCTCACGTAGTAATACTTACTTCATAACTTTAAAATTAATAAAAATTTTAACTTAAAAATTTGTGAATCATCTATAGTAGGGCGGGTCGATTTATTTTTCAATTTTCCTAAGATTTCCATATTCTATGGGTTATTCCATGAAAATTTGCCAAAGGAACCATACCTCTATCGTTAAAATCGAGTCCCCTACTTTTTGTTGGTAGATTTTTTCCCAAATTGACGTTCGTATGAAATATTACCTACACGTTCACATCCATAACTCAAAAACTATCGATCGGGTTTAATCGGCCAGTAGGCGCGTTGGAAAGGTGAGCTCATTTTGCATTTTGATCAATTTACAGAAAAAAATCTCCAACATTGATCCAACGGTTCAAAAGTTACGAGCATTTTTGTCCAAATTTTGGAGCATTTTTCCATTTTTTTCATGATTTTGTCCAAGAATATTACTTTCATGGCCATTTTTTTGACTTACGAAGCTTACGAACCTTACGTTACGACTGGACTGATGGCGACGACATTAGAGAGCCGTACGAAAACACCAAGACTTGAAAGCAAACAAGACTTTAAGAAAAAATAATGTTTTTTTTTCACATTTTGTCTTTTACTACACTCAAATTGAATATTTTTTTATTGATAATAGGTTGATAGATACTTTATTATCTCTTAATTTGAATTTTTGTAGAAAAAAAAAAAAAGGGAAAAAAAATCAAAAAGTTGGTTTTATGTGTTATTTTGTTTTAGCATTGTCGCATGAATTAATCAACCGAGCCAAAAAAATGGCCATGAAAGTAATATTCTTGGACAAAATCATGAAAAAAATTGAAAAATGGTCAAAAATTTGGACAAAAATGCCCGTAACTTTTGAACTTTTTACCAACAAAAAGTAGGGGACTTGATTTTAACGATAGAGGTATGGTTCCTTCGGCAAATTTTCATGGAATAACCCATAGAATACGGAAATCATAGAGAAATTGGTGAATTTTTTCACTCCCTACAAATCGACCCGCCCTAATCTATAGTAATAAAACTCATTTTCTGTTTGTTTGTTTGTTTGGCCTTTATACAAATCTAAACGGCTGAACGGATTTTGCTCAAACTAGGTACACATATTAATTTTGCCACGCCCCCTCTGAAATTTTAGAACTAACGGTAATTTTGTTATTATAAAACTTTTTAGCATCGGAGATTTTTGTGTATTTAATTTTAAAAAATTTCTGTTATTTTGACATCAAAAACATTCACATATCTTCAAAATTTTAGAAATTTTCAGTACAACGACTTTTTCATAAAACATCGTTGCCTAAGAATGAGAAAAAAACGACATGAAAATCAAAGTTTGGTCTTTCGATGCAAATATCTCCGCTGTCCATTAATATATTTCATTCAAATTTTTTTTGTTCAAAAGTTCAATAAAATCACTTTACAAAAATAGGTTGAACTGTACCGTTAAGTCAGTGTATATATGTTTTATGATTATGTCAAAAAAGGTCCAAAATATTGACTTTTTACTCAAAAAATGACTCAAAAATTGTTGTTGTTGTAAAAATGAAATCAAATGCATTTATTTGCAAAAATTCTTCGAGTTAAGAATTATAAACATTTTGGTTTATATAAAATCTTCCTTATCTACTTGCTTTTTGCCTGTACAAAACGACTGCACAATTTTTCGTATAAAATAGGAATTCAGGAGATTTAAGAAATTGCATCAACTATCAGACTCAATTTATATTAATTTTTAATTTAGAGACAATCCAATTGTTATTTTCCAACTGTAAAAACTACTAAAAAATTTTAGGAAGATTTTTATAAATATGATTTTCATTAGCGAAGTGCAAGTAACATGCTTACCAGTAACCAGTAAATTCAGTTTAGAACTTAAAAATCGTTTTTGATTGTGAAAAAATAGTGATAAAATTATTTCTTCGTTAAAAAAGATTGGCAAATTTTTTAACTAATATTTTTATAGTGGTCTCAAACTTAAATTCAACACGTTTTTACAAAATTCCAAAATTT
Source organism: Dichetophora obliterata (assembly GCA_963920525.1). Taxonomy (NCBI): domain Eukaryota; kingdom Metazoa; phylum Arthropoda; class Insecta; order Diptera; family Sciomyzidae; genus Dichetophora; species Dichetophora obliterata. The sequence goes on along the minus strand of OY986438.1, from coordinate 198,433,706 downwards.
ACAAAAACATTTAATCGAAAAGTGTATATTAAAATGTTTATATAATTGACTCTCGAGTAACACCGGGTATAATCAGCTAGTGAGTAATAAATTTGTGTTTAGTCATCATCTAACCAGGTTTTTTTCATTCAACACATACTTCAACTCAAATCAGATCGCCAAATTCAAGAATTATTAAAACAATCTATCCTGTTATGTGTCTTTATTTTGAATGCCTACAATTTTTTTTAGAATTTCTTCCCACAGCTTGTACACATTTTTTTTTTTAACTAACAAAACTTACTGCAAATCAGTCTATAAGATTTCATGCTGTTGATCGTGTGCCAAGATCGCATCATAGGAAATCTTATTAAAAGCAACTCAATTAGTACAGCATAAAAAACAAACAATTGAAAAATTGCGCCATTAAAACAAGAACAGCCAGCAGCAGCAACAACAACAACCACAACAGCATCTAGATATGGCCGTTAGTCACTGACTGCATTGGCAACACAGCTAAGCACCGTTTCAATCTTCCCAACGGCGCGCATTTAATTATTACTAATATGCATAATTATGCAGCTAATCTTGGCTATAAGTTTTTTTTTGTTTTTGTTTTTGTTTGCAGCCTGTTGCCGCCTCTAACTCCCACTAGCGGCAGCAACAGCTGCTGACACTTGGTGTTTTTAATGACATAATATTATCTGTTGCTGCCGCTGATGTGCATCTGATGTGTCACTGACTCACTGTCTAACGGGCACTCATGAGGTCTAGCTTCAAGTTCTGCTTGAATTGTAGCTGCTGCTGACTAAGTTACAATAAGTTCCAACCGCAACATTAACAACAATAACAACTACTATACACAGACAGCAGCAGCAACGACTAATAAAAGTCAACAACAAGTGATTGTCAAGATATTGCAATGTGCCGATTATTGCACTACAGCAGCATCTTGATTGTCTATAGTTTGCTGAAATATGCAAATTATGTTTAGGAAAATAGCTTGAAAAGAAAAAACAAACGCAGATCGGACAAGATCGGTTCGCTGAAATTATCATAAACGACGTCAATGACATTTCAGTTCTGCAACGCAGCAATATAAAATATTGCCGCTGTCAGCTGTCAATGGATTGAATGTCATAAAAGAGGCTAGAAGTTTATCGAAAAGCATAGAACGAAATAAATCACTGTAATGACGGTGTATGGAAAAGACGGTATAAAGTCGTGGATGAAAAAAATTATTAAAAAAATGTTCTTAAAAAACATGACCCCGTTTGAATGTTTGCTACTACATGAAATAAAACAAAAGTTGATTATAATCGTCTTTTAAAAAAAAAAGTATAGCAGTAAGAGGACTATCGACCGAAGCGAAAACCTATATATAAAATATTAGTATTCCTTGGAAGACGTTGTCCTTCCACGGACGGACCGCCTTACTGCTATATAAGAATTTTCATGCTAATATAGGGTTTCGGACTATCCTACATATAGGATGGATTTGACAGGTCGGACGGACATGTAGGATGTGCAAAAGCTCATACTGCAGCCCGTCCTACATGTAGGATGAAATCAAAAAGTTTTAAAAGTTCCGGAAATTTTTTGTAGACGTTGTGAATTCTAATCGTGTAGCTACAGTCGGCATATGAAATTAGAATTATTTTTGTTAAGAGCTTATAACAATTTATTAAATTTTTTATATATTACTGAACAAGAATGATAGATTAAAGCATTACGTATTGCGCAGGTCCGACATGTTGTTTACTTTTCATTTTGACTTTTCTAGCTACGATAAAAATATTTTTTACGATCATGACGTCAGGCTAGACGAAGTTTGTTTCTTGAATCTTTTGCCAGTGCAAGTTGGTTCATTCCAACTTGCTTTTAAACCAAAAATAAAACTAAAAAAATAGCACGAAAATTATATGCGCAGCACTCCTTCATAATTCTTTATTCATATTTTTTATATAAAACGGTGGAAAAATTTGTTTAGTCTATTATATTAACAATTTTATTGCACTGCTTACAGACTAGTTTCATATTTGTTTACATTAATTGACAACAATCTCATATCGTAAGTTCATATCGTAAGGCTATCATGACGAAATGCGCAGATCGTAGACAATTATTTTTACGATCTGCGCAATCTATTTTTCTATCATTCTTGATTACTGAAACTATTTAGTTTAAGGAAAAGTGTTACCATATCAAAAATACATATAATTAAAGTAATTTATTTAAATTATTTCATTATTGAATTTATATAAAAAACTAGCTGAACCCGGTGTGCTTCGCTACTCCCCTCGTTATAAAATAAAATTAAAAGTATTTATATATTTTTCACGCCATTGAATTTTCAAAATAAGTCCACCCCAGCGCCACCTACCGTGTCCATTTATACACAAATTATTTTTTTATGATCAAACAAACATGCATTCTGAATTTCAGTTAAATTGGTCCATAAATTCAAATTTTCGATATAAGTCCACCCCAGCGCCACCTATCGGGTCCAAATATAGGCTATGTTACCCACCGTACCAAGATGAACATTACCTGAAAATTTCATCAAAATCGGCCCAGCCGTTTTGGAGTCCATACGTTACATACATACACACATCCTATTTTATATATATAGATTAAAGCTTATTTATATCTATTTATATCATAACACTAACACAATATACATGTTCACCATATCTATATTGCGTTGTGTATTAAAAATAGAATATTCTAAAATTAAGAAATATCTATAGCTTATAAATTACTAGCTGAACCCGGTGTGCTTCGCTACCCCCCTCGTATAAAATAAAATTAAATGTATTTATATATTTACAAAAATTTATTTATTAAATTTAAATATTCTCCTTTTTTCGCCTCTTTTTTGTTGTAAACCAATTAGAATTCAGCACTGAATCGCATGTAATTTGCTTCATGCTCCCCCTTTTTATTTTTAGACCAATCAAAAAGCAGCAATTACACAATCAGCTGTTTCGCAGTCAGTTGTGGGAGAATGAGAATGGGGTTACCCCACTCTCTATTTTAATTAACACGTATTATAAAATCAGCTGTTTTGAAGACAGTGGTGGAAGAAAGAGAATGGGGCTACCCCACTATTTTAATTAATATGTATTGTAAATTTGTGATAAAGCCGTTAATAAACGTAGTAAAAAAGGAGGTGCAGAAGTTCATGGTCGAAAAATATTATCATGTAATAAGTATTCCTGAGTCAAAGCTGAACGCTGTGAAAATTTAAGATCGGTTATCAGGTCCAGCCTCCAATATATCGAAAACAAAGGAGCGTGCTCCGCCCACTTTTCTTTTGGTACGTATTTCTATTCATGCCAATACCATATATAGCAAATACTGCCGCCGTTGGTCAAAAAATGCCCAAGATATGACGGTTTCAAATTTTGGGTTATATGGGCGAGGCCACGCCCCTTCGTCCACTCACAACTTTATAAAGTCAAGAATTTATTATTTCGTAAGAATATCCTATTGTGAAAGTTTAATGACGATCGGTCCAGTAGTTAAGACTATATTGCGATTTTTAATTTTCCTAAAAAGGGGCGTGGTCCCACCCACTTTTCTCCTGGTACGTATTCCTAATTATGCCAATACCATATGTACCAAATAGCATAAACGTAGGTAAAAAAATGCCCAAAATATGGCGATTTAAATTTTTTGTTTATATGGGCAGTGCCACGCCCCTTTGTCCAATAAAAACTTCATATAGCCTTTTATTCTTTCCAGAGTCATAGTAAAATGCTGTGAAAGTTTCAGGAAGGTCGGTCCAAGGGTTTGGCCTCCTATAAAGCACAAACAAACAAACAAACAGACAGACAGACAGACATTCATTTTTATTTATATAGATTGAAAGCAAATTAATTATAATTAAAGTAAAATGGGGCGAAAAAGGGGATTTGGTAATAAAAAAATCTATGGCTACCTTACCTGTAGATAAAAAGTATATAAAACTTTAGGTAAATACATACTACAAAAAAGTATTTTGTATAGCAAACATTGTTAGTGGTATAAGTATCTGAATTAAAAAAGGGGGCGGTGAAGTGGGCGTGGTTCATAGTAATATGGCGACGTTAACAGTAATAAGAGCAATATACTACCAAATAAAAAATAATCTGTTGGAAGGAACAAATTTGTATAAAGGGGCGTGAAAGGGGGCGTGGCGTAATAAATGTTTATTGCTACCTCGCCTGGAGTATAATGTGTATACAATTTGAAGTAAATCTGTTAAAAACTATATGGGAGCCATTACATAATTTTAAAAAAGTGGGCGTAAAAGTGGGCGTGGTCGAAAAAAGTACCCTATTAATCATGCCAGAGTCCCAGTTAAATGCTGTGAAAATTTCAGGAAGATTGGTCCAGAGGTTTGGTCTTCTATAAGGTACGAACAAACAAATAAACATACACACATTCCATTTTATATATATAGAAGATATATAAAGCATATATGAAATTAAAGCTAAACAGTTTTAAAAAATAGAATGCTTAGGATAAGCAGAATTTAGTTATTCAATTACTACTGAAAATATTAATTATTTCGCAGGTTTAGTACGTAATTGTTATATATAAATATACATAAATATTCTTTAAATTTACTCAATGAGCTAAATTGTTCATATATGTGAACTATATATATGTAAATATGTATATATATATATATACAAATATATATATATATATATGTATTTCCGATACGGTAACACTTTTACTAAAAACAAATAGATATACCAATTTTATATATATTCTTTAATTCATATGTATAAACTGTTTTCTAAATTAGTTCGATGTCATATGCTGACTGTAGCTACAAATAAACATCCACAAAAAATTAAAGCTTACTGTACAACAATAACTACTTAGCAAATTTACAACAACAACGCAAAGAGAATTACAAGATTCAGCGGTTGTGCAGCGTTGGAGGGGATGAACCGAATTGGCGGCGTAAAATTTACAGCACTTTGCATGCTATATTTTCTGTTTGTCTGCTGGCAAGCACTTAGCACTTGCTTGTGCTACTGGTGATGGCACTTAGAGGATGTTGGCTAGCAACAAATTTTGCACTGCACTTGCTGGTGGTGGCACTTGGAGGACGCTCGCCAGCAAAGACAGCCAATTTAACTTTGCTGCACTTGCTGATGTTGGCGACCGTTGGCCCACCCACACGCACACACAAACTCAAGCACTTTTGTTAATTTTTTTCATTAATTTGTTATTTTTCAAGTTTTTTCAGTTTGCAATATTACAAGATTACGAAATATGTTGCAAGTACAAGCTCTCGAATTAAATATGTCGCAAATTGATAAAATGCAAATAAAATAAAATATTTGCATTACAACACGACCGAAATGTGCAACGTCAAAATTTACAATTATCAAAATTTCATCGTCCATTTGACACTGCAAAAGAGATATATTTATTTCAACACACACAAATTTTATTCAACCTGATATTTTCTATCCTACCACGACTGAAAAGTTTCCTTTTGACACACACCCTTTATGAAAAAATTTAATAATAAAACAATGATAGTTGCCAACTCTGAAAATAAAATGGCGCAGTGGTGAAAATAAAAAGCCACTGACAAATACAACAAGTTGGAAAATTGTCAAACTTTGTTTGACGATATGTAATGATATAAGAGCATGCATGTAATTATTTGAATGTTCAACATATTCCTTTATCACAACTTAAAGATTAAAATGTTAAAACACTCAATCCATACATTATTTTTCTTGTTTGCAAACGAAGTTCCAGCAGAGAAAAGCAGAAAGAGAAGAAGATCGATCCATTTTTAAATCTCACCATGAATAGCAGCTGTTTGAGTAAAAGCAAATTTTTCAAAAATGTTGACAAATACAACAACTGAAGAAATCGCCAAACTTTCAAGTCATATATATACCAATATAAAACGAACTAATAATAAGTTTTGGTTGCAAACATCTGATTGCAACTAAACTTAAGTGTTTATATACTAACAAACAATATATATGCATTAATTTCAGGAGTTGCCAAGTGATTTCTTTGTGAGCTTGCGGCCGATTAAGAACAAGAGTGACTATCACTGTTGATTTTTTTATGCAAAAATACATGCAAACATTTTTGAGGTTATTTTTTGTAATTTTCCTATCTTGTTATCTTTGCTGTCTGTATTGTTGACGATTTCCTTGGAAAAATACGATGATGCAAACCAATGATTTACCATCTACCAAAATCGTTCAACGCGCCTAAAGAAGTTTTCACTTCAAAAATTTGTTTTTTGAGTAGTATTGGTTTTTTTTTATCTTAAAATAAAATTGGTTTAATGGTTTTTATTAGATTTATTTGGATTTACATGAAATTCAGTAGAAATTAATTTTTATAGATTTTATTGAAAATTGATTTAAATTGGGTACGTTTGAAAAAAACGTGAAAAAATTACTTTACAATCCAACTTATGATTGTTACAACTCAGTCACCTCAGTCAATCTCAATTGAAATATGATATTGTAGTTGTAATATTTTTAAAAGCTCTGATAACACTATGTGCCACTGTTTTTTTGCTCGGCATCCCACTATATTTTTCTTATAGATTTGGGGACTCTAATCACGAAAAAAGTAAAAAACAAATACTTTTTTGTAATTTTCTAATTTTTTGTCGTTTTTTTCGAATATAGTTGCATAGAGGCATATCTTTAAGGGCGTCCGCAGGATTTGTTCTAGAGGGGCGGGGCAAAGGCATAAAGGCGTCTAGAATGCACATAAAGAAAATGTAACCCATATAATTCTATTTTGTGAGAATTTTGTTATCTTGATACGCCGGTTGACAAACGCTTGTACACATAGGAAAATTATATATATATATATATCAATGACAGGTAAAAATTTTTCTCGTACCATGCCCAAAATATTTCCAAATTTAATTTTTTTTTCATGTAATTTAAAACATTTTTTCTCAACAAAAATTCTTAGTAATTTAAATAATGTGAGGTCTCCTTTATCTCTAAATAAAATCGTATTAATTACTTTTTAGCCTCCAAGTTTTTTTCAAATAAGAATTCATAAATTTTTTTGAAAAATGAATAAAACCAGCAAGATTTTTAGACCATTTTTTCCAGTTTTGGATGCCTATAACTCATAACCCAATTGCTAGCGTCCTGAAATTTATCAGATTTGGATTTAGGAGGTAAAAATCGCTATTCTTGAAATGTTCCATGCATGGACAATCTACTGACTTATTTTTTTTTCAACATGCATCAGTTCTAGAAGCATGCAAGTTACTAAAATTGAGTTTGGAAACATACCATTATTTAAAAAATTAATTTTTTTTATTCAAAACGTATGAATTAATAAGTAGGTATATAACGAGGTACATGTATAGATGGGTTTTGGGCTCCATTCATTTTCTAAACATATTCCAGAACCTCTCAGCAAGGCTTGATTCTGAATCCTGGTTTTAATATAAGTACGTGACGCGAAAAAATCCAGAAAATTCTCAAAATAGGTAGACGTCTGTTCAAAAACGTGAATTTGAAGAAGTATAAAATAAATGTTTCAAATCGAGTTTTTTATTTAAATTTTAGTCATAAAAAAACTTTTGACCATAATATATTCTAATGTAAAAGCGTTTTCTTAAAAAGAATTTGCCATCAGATTTTTTTAAAAATTAGTGCATGATTTAAAATTAGCCTACTTTATTTAGAATCTCCTAATTTTTTTTTTGGCTTTTGAATCAAAAGATTTTCCCTCGCCTAGATCGCTGCAATTTTTTCAAATTTAAATGCTGAAAGATTGTTAGCAATTTTATTAAGTTTATTACGACAATTTAAAAAATTGTCCAAATTGGATAAATTCTTTAAAACATAAATTCGCTTATGGTCCAAGTTCATATGCGTTATTGGCTTAAATGCCCCTTACCATCTGAAGAATGGTCTTCGACTAATAGGGATATCATTCCTCAATTTCTCGTAAGAATAACATCGTAATTACTTCCATTGAATTCGTGGTATTTACTAATGGCTTCGTACTATTTAGTATTAGTTGAGCTTAAAAAATGTACAACCAAAATCTTTCAGCCAGGTTTGTTGAACAATTACCAAATATAAGGAAATGTATGATTGCAAGGTGGCCGTAGTCTACTGAAAGAGTACGTGGCCAGTACGCTAAGCAACCGTGGTTCAAACCCCAGCTAAGATAGAATGTTTTTTTTTTTTTATTAGTAAATGTCAGAGCTGTAAAATCGGCATTCATATTCAGAATTTTAAGTACAACTGAATAACTACATAAGAATGCATCAATGAATGAAAAATGGATTTATAAATAAAATGTTTAATTCACATTAATTTTTACAAAAATTATTTATTATTTATTTCAATTATTCATTTTCGTTATTAAGAATAATGAATTAATTTTTTTATTCATTTGAATGCTATTAACAAAGAATGCAATTCAGAAAGAATTTCAGAAATTTCACTTATTCTTTTTTATTCATTATTATTCTTTATTCGTTATTAATTTTTTATTCATTATTCTTTTTTTATTCATTATTTTTTTGTTATTCATTATTAATTTTTTATTTACTATTCTTTATTAATGTTTTATTCATTTTAGCCCTAAGCCATAAATAAAAAATTAATCAAAAATGAATAAAAAATAAATAATGAATAACAAATTAATAACAAATTAATAATGAATAACAAGTGAAAAATGAATAAAAAATTTAAAATTAATAACAAATTAATAATGAATATAAAATGAATAATGAATGAAAAATGAATTAATAAAGAATAATTGAAAATTCTGGAATTCTTTGTGAACCGTTTTCTTTGTAAATATCATTCAAATGAATAAAAAATTATTCATTATTCTAAATAAAGAAAATGAATAATTGAAATGAAAAATTAATTTTTTTTTTTAAATGAATGTGAATTAAAAATATTGTTTATAAATAAATTTGCCATTCATTGAATGCATTCATATCGTTACACTGATCGTTATTCACTGATTCACCTTTTTGTGGATAAAATCCAATTGATCTAATCTTTTACAGTTCTAGTAAATGTAACAAATGTATTCGTTCAATATACATTGTTTTTTGTACGAATACGAATAAAATTTTTGTAATATGTACCAAACTACTCCCAATCTACGAGTCCTATTTGTGACTGAAAACTACGAATAAAATTCACATAATGTATGCAGTTATTAGTAATATTTGCACACAAAATTTTTTAAGTGTAGGAATACTTATTGAAAAGTGCCTGTGAAACAAATGCATGCATGGTTTAGCTCAGCATTACTTATAAATATACTTTAAAAAAAGTATTTTTGAGTTCTCTTCAAAATATATTAACATTTAAAAATATCGTCATAAGAAATCAAAAAAGCCGTAAGTTACAATAAATTCAAATTAAAAATCTTTTTGATTGATTATTGATGCACTTTATCAAAATACATGTTCCTGCTAAATTGTACACTCCGACAAATAAAACGACGTTTTTAGTAAAAAATGTTTAAAACCTCTAAGTTTAAGCGCAACATACAATTACAATTTAGATAGTTTTTTGACTCTCCCGTAAAATTTTTTAACTGTAGCTTACGGCTTTTTGATTTAATATGAAGATATTTAAAAAAAATTCACTGCTTAGGAGGCAAGCACCCCCTTCCCCCTCTGTGAACGCCCATACATATCTTGGATACCACTCAAACGATTTTTAAAATTGAGCCTATGAAATTAAGCCTAATAAACAACAACTTCATTTCATTTGGATGAGTAGTTTTTGCGCTATAAAAAGAAATATTTTAAAAAAATAATTTTTTCACATAAAAATTCAAGTGAAAAATGTCTTGAAAAATTGATTAAGAAATCGAAAACTGCAAAAAGTTTTTTCTTTTGGTCCTAAAAATATTTTATTAAAAGAGAAAATAAGTTATCGCTGAAAGAAATTCCTTCGGAAATGAAGGTAGGAGATCTGAGGAGATTTGAGTGAATTTCATATCATACTTAGAAAGGCCGATCCAGAAATATCGGTGCATTAAGACAAGTGACATCTCTTAGAGAACGCCTATATTTCAGATTTTGTTCGTGTGGCAGTTAGTTTTAACTTGGATAATCATCGGCACTTTTTTTGAATTTTGGTTGAAGTGATCGGTCTTCGTACTTGTGAATGCATCTTGTGCATTGCAATCAATTATAATTTTAGTTATCTGTTTATTTTTAAAATTAATTTGGTTAATTGTTTTACTGTTAAAATGTACAAAATATTGCTCTAATTTTCCTGCAAAAATGACCCTGATGATTTCTGTTATGTGTAATACTTTGAAATACCACCGAATAATATAAATTGATATTGGTCGCCAAGCTTAATTTGCCACACGTGTAGAACAAATTTAGCTGAAAAGACTTTTGCTCCAAAGTATATATTAATTATAATAATTAAAACAGAAAAATTTATGAAAAAAATCTAAATTTAGATAAATAAGAAATACAATTTTTTGCCCGGGCTGGGACTCGAACCCACATTCCGAAATCTTACTTGAATTCGTAATGATACAAAATAAGCGAAACTTTGTTAAAAAGTGAGTTAGACGAGTGGATAAGGTGTTGGACCAGCACATCAGAGGACGTGTGTTCAAGTCATGAAATGATCAGAGTAATTTTTTTTTATGTGTTTCTTCATTTTGTATTTAATTATTTAGTAAATGTTATCAATAATTTTTACAATAAATATTTTCCCGTTCTCTTTGTTAAAAAAAATTTTAAATGAACAAAAAAATTTATAACAAATATAAATTTAAAGAAGTAACAAAAAAAAATAATTTTTTTGTCCGAGCTGGACCTGAACCCACTTTCCCAAAAGCTTATTTGCTTTCGTAATGAAGAAAAAAAACGAAACTTTGTTAGCAACTGAGATAGACGAGTGGATAACATGTTGGACCGGCAGACGAGAGGACATGGGTTCAAATCTGGAGATGGTCAGTGCGAAATGTGATTTTATGTTAATGTTTATATTATTTTTCTTTTTGCTTACATGCGTTCTTAAAATTTTACACCTTTTGCGGATTACTTTTCCTTAGATTAAAAAGTAATCTTTTTTGGTATTGTCCTATATGTAATCCAAAAAAACTTTAAAATTTAGTCCAAAACTTTTAACCGTGCAGAAACATTCAAAAGACTTACACAAAAAACTAAAATACCCAAATTAGGGAAAACATGAAATATTAAATTTATTTTTATAATCCACAATTATTGATATTAAAATTTTTACAGCTAACTCTCAATATATTTTACTTAAATTAAAAATAAATCAAAATTTTAAAACTCGAGAACCAAGAACTATTTAAAGACTATTGTACTAAAGAACTCTTTAAAAAAATTCATTGAAAGAAAAATTAAATCAAAAATGTAAAAAATTGTAAAATGTTGAATTTTATTACCTTTACCCAAATGCATCTCCTGCCCTTATTTTCGAATAAATTTCTTTCAGCAATATTTTACTTTCTCAACTGAAAATGTATTTTTACGATCAAAATAAATAACTTTCCATTTTGTGCATTTTGCGATTTTTTATGAATTTTTGACTTTTCAAAATTTTTATTTTTATAGCGCCAAAACCACTCATCAAAATGAAAAAATTTGTTAAACAAACATGAAGGAAATTTCATAAGGTTTAATTTGATAGGCTCAATTATGGTTAAGTGGTATCCAAGATATGTCTAAATATATTCAACTATATTCGAAAAAAACTACAAAAAAAAAATATTTTTTTTTTTTTAAATGTATCCATAAAAATATTTGTTTTTCGTGATAAAAGTCCCCAAATCTATAAGAAAAATATAGTGGGATGCCGTTTAAAAAAAAAGGTTTTTTGATTTTGGCGCATAGTGTAATTTATCTATAAGATTGAGAAAAAACTAATACGATCAGATTTTTTGTTTTAGAAATATATTCTTATTAGTGAAGCTGTATGCTTTAAAATACAAAAAAAAATTTCGTGATTATCAAATCAGTCTAAAAAAATATGGTTTGCAAAATAGCATCACAATAAATACGGTTGAATCGAAGTATGTTCTAAATCTTAAAAATACGATTCGTGTTTTTTGTATACTGAAAATATTAAAAATTTTTTAGAAATCTTAGGAGTTTTGTCTAAATATAGGAAGATAAAATTAATAGATTTATTGAGATTTTATTACAATTTTTACCAAAACGGGAGTAAAATATTTATGGTTCATATATATAAACTTCAAATTATATAATTGGAGCTAGAAAGCAAATGATTAAAAGCTTTGTTGTCATTACAAATACCTTGTATTGTTTCAATTACCAATGCAAGAAGACAACAATAAACAACAACATTTAACTTCTAACTACAATAACCTTCATCATTACAATTGCAGTATATTTTCGATAATAGCTGCTGGCAACATGTTGACAACTTCATTTCGAAGATGACAAACATTCAATAAAGTAGCTTATTAAATGTTTACAGATTGCAAGGCACGCGTCGTTGGTCAACTGGGTATCATCCACAGCAACAACAAAAACAACAACAACAAGAAGAACACAGTTAATCGTAGCATAACGCCAGCCTTTAGTTGCTAGTGCATGCAGCGCATATGTTGCTGCTGTCAATTATATTGTCGTTGGCAGTTACGGTAAAGTACACACTATAACATCAAGCATATTTAGCAGCAGCAACATTGCCGTTGCCAACTACAACTACATACATACTTAGACATTTCATAAAAGCAGCGCCAACAACTTATTTGAAAGTTGAAAGAGGCTTAATAACTTTTAGCTTGAAGATAAAATTGACGCTGATCACGGATCAAAATATTAGCATACAAACGCACACACTGCACAAGTGCAGTTTTATCAGGCAGCAAGATCAGTTGCAGCAGCAACAGCAGCAGCAGCGGCAACAAGTGCAGCAGCCCGCAACTGTTGCAGCTGCAATGGCAATGGAACGTGCGGCAAATTCAATTAGCTGTGCAGCATTTAAATGCGATTCCATCAGCAACAAAAAACTTGTTGTTGGCATTGTGTAGAAATGCTGAAATTTTATTTTTAAGCCAATCCAGAGATGACCAAAATAATTGCTGCGTTAGTTGTTGGAGCGTGGAGCTAACAGCAGGATTCACATTGTTTGTAGAAGGCAAAACAATCAATTGGCTAAATGCAACGTGCCGCCTAAACAATGCTTTGTAATTTTTTTCTGTCTCTGTTTTTTTTAACTCCCAACAACAACACTTATGTATGATAATCGCATTAATGTCTGATCTTGTCTGCTTGTGTCTGACTGTCAAACTGTTGATATAGCATTTTGTATGTCAATCTTTAATGCAATGTAAATATGGGCAAAATTATTGGCTGCCGTTGTTATTATCGTTGTTGTTGTTGTTGTCGTATTGTTGACATGACAACCGAGTGACATCTATATTTACACAAGATACTCTAACACAAACGCACTAACTTATCGACATGATCGACAGTTGATTTGTTGAAAATGGCGAATATACATATGTAGTATCTATATTGATCGAACGCTTGATCACTAACTCGTTTAGTATCGTTCTTAGTTGGCCATTTGTTGATCAATTTTAGGTTTGCAAAAATTGTTACATTGATTTGCAACCAAATAGGGAACTCTTGACAGCTTTGCCAGCGCTGGCATGTTGCTGAATTTGCATATCATGCTGTTATACGTAGATCGGGTACACCCAAAAAAAAAGCGGAGTAAATAAATTCATATTCAGAGTCAATTCAACTCTTTTCGTGCATGGTACTTTGCCAAAGCTGTAAAAACTATATTAAACTCCGGTTGTGTGTTCAATTTACTTCAAAAATTGGTTTTGCTTGAAAAGTCGTACTGACTCCATTTCGAGTTGTTTTAAGGTTAAGGAATTGAGAATTTTTAAATTTTGAGTTCATTAAAAAAAAAACTAGATCAACTCATTTAAATGTAGCATGAAGCATTAAAAATAAACAAACTCACTCACAAAAGAGTCAAATAAAGGACCCGTAATTTCTTTTGTGTTTAATTATTTTTATGTATTTCTTATTTGAATTGAATACAAAGGAAATTAAAGACATGGGTTATGCCGAAAACAGAATCTCTTCTCCATGGGCACAGAGCAGCTTATCCACGATTTGGCAATTTTGAATCTCTGTAATTTCTTTTATAACAAAACTTTTTTACATTTGAGCTTAAATTCCGCACAACTCTCAAAATTTGTTTCAAAGGTGTTTCATTTCTTTGATTTAAGGGGAATTTTTCAAAAAAGGGATTTTTGTATTTAACATATTTGAAGAAAGGGATAAATATTTGCATTGATTTTACGATTGATTGATGTAGTTTTGCTCGTTGAATAAGGGAAAAGATATTTTTTAAGCATTTATCAAAATGTAGTAAGGATTAAACAACAGGGTGATTGCTAGGTTTATGAATGATTTTTAAAAGATGAGTTAGTTGTGTTCCTATACTAATGCAAAAATGGAAGTGACATTTAATTTAATATGCTTAATTCCGATATAACTTGATGCTAGAATAATTAAATTTGGTACAAAAATAGGTAGAATATTCTAAAGGCGATTTGTGTTAATTGATTTGTGTTAGGGGTGCCTAAATGTCGTCATACATACATTAAAAATTTGTTTATTAGTGTTTAAAGTAGTTTCGTTAATAAAATATGGTAATATGTGACTTTAGTACGTTCCAAAAACTCATGAATACCTTTAAAAAATTTATGTATCTTGACTTATTGTAAAACAACTGTTGTATACCAAATTTAATACAATTGTTTAGTTTCCTAAAATATTTTATAAAAAATACATCGCAAGTTAAAAAAAAATTACAGTATAAAGAATAAGATAGATTTTTGTAAAAAAACAGAGAGAAAGAAAGAGATAGCTTCTCAAACGATATACAATACAAAATTTTCATAAAAAGTATTCTGTTTATTCAATATTTTCATGTCATTGGTTGGTGTTTCATTTAGTAATACTGGTCTAAATAGTTTGCGATGTATGCGGAATATGTCCGTGATTTGATATTTACGAGATAACGGGAAAAAATTCACCAAAGTCCCCATACAAAAAATTTTTAAAAATGGCTTTTATATTTCATATCAAACATCTATATCCCTTAGGGGGATCAATATCAATAGCTGGTCCTATTAATTTTTCTCCCTTAACACTTTTTTTGAAATCATCTTTTCTCTATCAGCCACCCTTCTGGGGACCCGATACAAAAAACACAAAATGAAACAATGTTTATTATAATTAATATAAACAAACTGAATTTTTCATTGAACATTTCTTCTTATCACACCAGCACTCTATCTACCACCCTTCTGGGGGTCCCCATACAAAAAAAAATCATTGCTTGTGCACACATTTTTTCGTGACGAGATTAAAAACCACTTTCGTGACGAGACTCGAAAAAGTTTACCCTCTATATCAAATAACCGCATAATAAAGATAAAGATAACGAAAACGTATAACTCGCAATAGTAAAAACGGCCCTTTTTTATCATTATGCAACACTTAATTCTTACAGCAAACTTGATTTGCTTGTTAAAATATTTGAGTACTTTCTCTTCAATCAAAGTAAAACGAACAAACGGAAATTTTTGCTCGAGCAGACTCTGTTTCGTGCTAAAAATAACTCAGTTTCAGCTTTAAAATACAAAGACGTTCTTCACAGATGGTTGCAATAAGTTTTAATGGAGTTAAAAGGACAAATGTTCGGAGAAGATGCAGGGTCAATTTGAAACTGCTTTTAATTTACTCCAAGCTTTGAAAATGAGTTGTATCAAGCAAAAAAAGTTTTATATTAACAAAAAATATTGATGTAATTCATTTTGCGTTTTACGGCGACAAAACCTTATTAACTTCTCAAAAACTCTTTTGACTCATAAAAAAACTCCGCACATTTTTTTTCGGTGTAGTTAAGGTTAAAGAAAATAGTTTACATTAAAAAAAATTTTCGTCATCAAAGTTAGTTGGCTTAGTACCTGAATATAGGAAGCAATTGAATAATAGAGAACTATTTAGAATCTTTTTGTAAAAACACTTTACGAAGTAGCTATGAAAGCTTTTACTTGGGAGATTTTCGGTCTTCAACATAATGAAAAAACTTATTTTCTGGATCAAAAATGAATTTAACTAAAAAGTTTTCGGAAAATTACAAATGTTTTGGTATCATATCTGTCGTTAAATTAATTTTTTGATAATAAATTGTGGACTACACTTTGATTTTTACATGGTTTTTAATAATGTGATATTTAGATTCACTTAAATTACATTAATATTGTCTTGTTCTTGTTTTCCTTTAGAAAACGTAAACTAAAATCTGAACTTAAAAAATAAAATCTTACGGTACCAAAATTATATATGAGGTATTCACAACGTGTGCTATCATGTCATAATGTCATATTGTCCTAAGATTTTATACTAGTTTAAACATTTTATTCTCGCCTTGCATATAAGAAAGTACTAATATATTACAACTCTGAAAGCTATGTTTATTGAAGTGTTATAAATGCTCAAATAAGAAACAGCTGTTTGATTAAGCTGTTTCTTATTTGCATTTATTTATCTTGCAAATTTTAGTTGTACAATTTTAGGACAATATGACAATATGACACCATGTGAATAACCATGTGATAACACACCATGTGAATACCCTAATTGTATATAAAAATCCTTACGATTGGTATACGTTTTTTTGGTCTGAACTAATTTTAGAACCCCTCGAAATGCTTTCTTAAGTAACTTTTGTACTGGAGACCCACTTATGACTGATTTAAAAAGAAAATCAAGCTTATCGAGCAAGTCCTTACATATAAAAACATAGAACTGCAAATTTTCATCCCATTTGGCATATGTTCTAACGAGATTTTACGGTTTTTTACAAAGTGAATATACTTGTTATATTATTTATATAAAATTTTTGATTTTTTTTATACGAAAGTATTTCAACGCAGAAGTAGTTTCATTTTTGTTTAATGCAAAAGTGAGGTATGTTTCGGAACTGCACAGTTGAAAAAATTAAAACAATTAATTTTTTTAGATCCTGTAAGGGACTAAACAAAAAAGTGGTATTGCATTGAAGAGGGAAGGGGATTTTAGGAAAATTGGGCACGATTTAAGATGTTTAGAGCAAAAACGGAGAAAAAATTTGGATCTTCCACTGACAAGGCTTCAGAGAAGTCCACCAGCTGAGGACTTTTATTGGGCGATGAATAAAAAATAATATCTTGTTAATTTTTCCTTTTTGTATTAAATAATATTAACGTACAATTTTCTAATAATTACGATGGTGGAGTCAGATTTTCGAAAAAAATAAACAAAATTTCTTCGATTTTTTACCATTTTTTTGACGTTTGTAACGCTACTTTATGTACCGCACTGTAACTTTTTGCGATAATTTTTTTTAAACTATCGCTGGATTCGTGCTCAGCGACCCCAAAAATATATGAAATGACCAAAACAAGCAGTGGTATCCGTCTGCATATGCTTGCAATACGTACCTGCATAGAGTTTTCATAATACCGATTTTCCCGTATTTTGAGATCCTTGATTTAATTTACTCGAAATTAAATTTTTTTCGTCAAAATAGTTCTTATTCTGTACAAAGCATGGCCAAAAATATTTAAAAACTACTTCAAAAAAGTCTATTTTGCATACATATTTTAAATGGTATTCATTATTACAAAAATTACCTTTGTTTATTTATGTTTTAGTCATTCCATATGAAAACGCTTAATGGGTGAGCTGCATAGTTTTCGATTTTGATACAAAATTTCAGGATGATTTCATGGGTATTTTATACAAAAAACCGTAATAATTTTTTTTTTGTTACCTAACTTCGGATTGGCACCCATTAAAAATCCGAAATAAAGCAATTTTCATAATCTCGGTTTTCATCTTTCTATTCTATTTCTATTCTATTTCTATTCTATTTCTATTCTATTTCTATTCTATTTCTATTCTATTTCTATTCTATTTCTATTCTATTTCTATTCTATTTCTATTCTATTTCTATTCTATTTCTATTCTATTTCTATTCTATTTCTATTCTATTTCTATTCTATTTCTATTCTATTTCTATTCTATTTCTATTCTATTTCTATTCTATTTCTATTCTATTTCTATTCTATTTCTATTCTATTTCTATTCTATTTCTATTCTATTTCTATTCTATTTCTATTCTATTTCTATTCTATTTCTATTCTATTTCTATTCTATTTCTATTCTATTTCTATTCTATTTCTATTCTATTTCTATTCTATTTCTATTCTATTTCTATTCTATTTCTATTCTATTTCTATTCTATTTCTATTCTATTTCTATTCTATTTCTATTCTATTTCTATTCTATTTCTATTCTATTTCTATTCTATTTCTATTCTATTTCTATTCTATTTCTATTCTATTTCTATTCTATTTCTATTCTATTTCTATTCTATTTCTATTCTATTTCTATTCTATTTCTATTCTATTTCTATTCTATTTCTATTCTATTTCTATTCTATTTCTATTCTATTTCTATTCTATTTCTATTCTATTTCTATTCTATTTCTATTCTATTTCTATTCTATTTCTATTCTATTTCTATTCTATTTCTATTCTATTTCTATTCTATTTCTATTCTATTTCTATTCTATTTCTATTCTATTTCTATTCTATTTCTATTCTATTTCTATTCTATTTCTATTCTATTTCTATTCTATTTCTATTCTATTTCTATTCTATTTCTATTCTATTTCTATTCTATTTCTATTCTATTTCTATTCTATTTCTATTCTATTTCTATTCTATTTCTATTCTATTTCTATTCTATTTCTATTCTATTTCTATTCTATTTCTATTCTATTTCTATTCTATTTCTATTCTATTTCTATTCTATTTCTATTCTATTTCTATTCTATTTCTATTCTATTTCTATTCTATTTCTATTCTATTTCTATTCTATTTCTATTCTATTTCTATTCTATTTCTATTCTATTTCTATTCTATTTCTATTCTATTTCTATTCTATTTCTATTCTATTTCTATTCTATTTCTATTCTATTTCTATTCTATTTCTATTCTATTTCTATTCTATTTCTATTCTATTTCTATTCTATTTCTATTCTATTTCTATTCTATTTCTATTCTATTTCTATTCTATTTCTATTCTATTTCTATTCTATTTCTATTCTATTTCTATTCTATTTCTATTCTATTTCTATTCTATTTCTATTCTATTTCTATTCTATTTCTATTCTATTTCTATTCTATTTCTATTCTATTTCTATTCTATTTCTATTCTATTTCTATTCTATTTCTATTCTATTTCTATTCTATTTCTATTCTATTTCTATTCTATTTCTATTCTATTTCTATTCTATTTCTATTCTATTTCTATTCTATTTCTATTCTATTTCTATTCTATTTCTATTCTATTTCTATTCTATTTCTATTCTATTTCTATTCTATTTCTATTCTATTTCTATTCTATTTCTATTCTATTTCTATTCTATTTCTATTCTATTTCTATTCTATTTCTATTCTATTTCTATTCTATTTCTATTCTATTTCTATTCTATTTCTATTCTATTTCTATTCTATTTCTATTCTATTTCTATTCTATTTCTATTCTATTTCTATTCTATTTCTATTCTATTTCTATTCTATTTCTATTCTATTTCTATTCTATTTCTATTCTATTTCTATTCTATTTCTATTCTATTTCTATTCTATTTCTATTCTATTTCTATTCTATTTCTATTCTATTTCTATTCTATTTCTATTCTATTTCTATTCTATTTCTATTCTATTTCTATTCTATTTCTATTCTATTTCTATTCTATTTCTATTCTATTTCTATTCTATTTCTATTCTATTTCTATTCTATTTCTATTCTATTTCTATTCTATTTCTATTCTATTTCTATTCTATTTCTATTCTATTTCTATTCTATTTCTATTCTATTTCTATTCTATTTCTATTCTATTTCTATTCTATTTCTATTCTATTTCTATTCTATTTCTATTCTATTTCTATTCTATTTCTATTCTATTTCTATTCTATTTCTATTCTATTTCTATTCTATTTCTATTCTATTTCTATTCTATTTCTATTCTATTTCTATTCTATTTCTATTCTATTTCTATTCTATTTCTATTCTATTTCTATTCTATTTCTATTCTATTTCTATTCTATTTCTATTCTATTTCTATTCTATTTCTATTCTATTTCTATTCTATTTCTATTCTATTTCTATTCTATTTCTATTCTATTTCTATTCTATTTCTATTCTATTTCTATTCTATTTCTATTCTATTTCTATTCTATTTCTATTCTATTTCTATTCTATTTCTATTCTATTTCTATTCTATTTCTATTCTATTTCTATTCTATTTCTATTCTATTTCTATTCTATTTCTATTCTATTTCTATTCTATTTCTATTCTATTTCTATTCTATTTCTATTCTATTTCTATTCTATTTCTATTCTATTTCTATTCTATTTCTATTCTATTTCTATTCTATTTCTATTCTATTTCTATTCTATTTCTATTCTATTTCTATTCTATTTCTATTCTATTTCTATTCTATTTCTATTCTATTTCTATTCTATTTCTATTCTATTTCTATTCTATTTCTATTCTATTTCTATTCTATTTCTATTCTATTTCTATTCTATTTCTATTCTATTTCTATTCTATTTCTATTCTATTTCTATTCTATTTCTATTCTATTTCTATTCTATTTCTATTCTATTTCTATTCTATTTCTATTCTATTTCTATTCTATTTCTATTCTATTTCTATTCTATTTCTATTCTATTTCTATTCTATTTCTATTCTATTTCTATTCTATTTCTATTCTATTTCTATTCTATTTCTATTCTATTTCTATTCTATTTCTATTCTATTCTATTTCTATTCTATTTCTATTCTATTTCTATTCTATTTCTATTCTATTTCTATTCTATTTCTATTCTATTTCTTTTCTATTTCTATTCTATTTCTATTCTATTTCTATTCTATTTCTATTCTATTTCTTTTCTATTTCTATTCTATTTCTATTCTATTTCTATTCTATTTCTATTCTATTTCTATTCTATTTCTATTCTATTTCTATTCTATTTCTATTCTATTTCTATTCTATTTCTATTCTATTTCTATTCTATTTCTATTCTATTTCTATTCTATTTCTATTCTATTTCTATTCTATTTCTATTCTATTTCTATTCTATTTCTATTCTATTTCTATTCTATTTCTATTCTATTTCTATTCTATTTCTATTCTATTTCTATTCTATTTCTATTCTATTTCTATTCTATTTCTATTCTATTTCTATTCTATTTCTATTCTATTTCTATTCTATTTCTATTCTATTTCTATTCTATTTCTATTCTATTTCTATTCTATTTCTATTCTATTTCTATTCTATTTCTATTCTATTTCTATTCTATTTCTATTCTATTTCTATTCTATTTCTATTCTATTTCTATTCTATTTCTATTCTATTTCTATTCTATTTCTATTCTATTTCTATTCTATTTCTATTCTATTTCTATTCTATTTCTATTCTATTTCTATTCTATTTCTATTCTATTTCTATTCTATTTCTTTTCTATTTCTATTCTATTTCTATTCTATTTCTATTCTATTTCTATTCTATTTCTATTCTATTTCTATTCTATTTCTATTCTATTTCTATTCTATTTCTATTCTATTTCTATTCTATTTCTATTCTATTTCTATTCTATTTCTATTCTATTTCTATTCTATTTCTATTCTATTTCTATTCTATTTCTATTCTATTTCTATCTATTTCTATTCTATTTCTATTCTATTTCTATTCTATTTCTATTCTATTTCTATTCTATTTCTATTCTATTTCTATTCTATTTCTATTCTATTTCTATTCTATTTCTATTCTATTTCTATTCTATTTCTATTCTATTTCTATTCTATTTCTATTCTATTTCTATTCTATTTCTATTCTATTTCTATTCTATTTCTATTCTATTTCTATTCTATTTCTATTCTATTTCTATTCTATTTCTATTCTATTTCTATTCTATTTCTATTCTATTTCTATTCTATTTCTATTTCTATTTCTATTCTATTTCTTATCTATTTCTATTCTATTTCTATTCTATTTCTATTCTATTTCTATTCTATTTCTATTCTATTTCTATTCTATTTCTATTCTATTTCTATTCTATTTCTATTCTATTTCTATTCTATTTCTATTCTATTTCTATTCTATTTCTATTCTATTTCTATCTATTTCTATTCTATTTCTATTCTATTTCTATTCTATTTCTATTCTTTTTCTTTTCTATTATATTTCTCTTCTTTTTCTTCTTCTTTTTATTTAATTAAAAATATTCGTTGTGAACAGAACAACATGAAGCATTATACTTAAACAGCTTTTTTTATCTTTGTATTAAAGGCACTGTTATAATTAATACGTAACGGGAATCACGATATATTTAAAATATTTTTAAAGATAAATTTACATTTTTTTTATTAGTGATACTGATTTTAATGATACAACATTAATTTTTGAGTGTAGCAAATGGTCGGGTGTGCCTAAAAGGTTATTCTTAACAACTTATTAAAACTGTAATTTTAGTTATAAGTTATTATTAGCATTCATACGCTCAAAGCACCGACCGACACAATTTCAGCAACGACAAAAATACTAAAACTGTTAATATGGAGTGATAAAAATAAATTAGCCTCAATAACAATAAGAGCAGCAAAAATAAATAAAAAAAAAAAGAAGTACAAGTATGGTTTTTTACAACAGATGTAGCAACGCATACGCAGTGCATCAGATGTGAACGTACGCGAGACGAATGCATCAATCTACTGCCTTCAATAAACGTAAACGACTTGGCTGCGGTGTATCTCTGAGATAAATTTAAAAGACTTTTGTTGAATTTTAAAACAGGAATGTAAAAGCTTTGTGTGCTGGTTAATTTTAAAGAGATAAAAAATTTTTATCTAAAGAATAACTTGGTTTTTAAGCATAACTTGTTGGTTGAGCTTTTCAGAATCATGTGTAAAACTTTCGAAAATATACAAATGTACTTCCTGAGTGTTTTATCAGAATATATATATATTAGGGCGGGTCAAATTCTGGCTCAGCGAAATTCGTAAAATACATGTAATTTCAAGACTTTTTCTCCACTACAGCATATATAATTGAGAACAAAATCTATTTACGAAAGTCCGCACAGCTTTTTTTCAGAATTTGTATATGCTGTAGTGGAGAAAAAGTCTTGAAATTACATGTATTTTACGAATTTCGCTGAGCCAGACCTCCAAAAAATTCGTCCATACAAATTGACCCGCCCTAATATATATATAAGTTTTTTTTATATTTAAATAAGTTTTATTGAACAATTTTATCAATTTTTTTTTAAGTTTCTCCCAGCTTCAAATATTATAATAGAAGGTTATCAATTCAATTAAGCCTTATAAACCCTTTCAATGACAAAGTCATTTTTTGATGTAATATTCTTATGATTTAGCTCCTAAAAAGTTGAAAAAGCATATCTCTGTTTTTTATTTGCGCTACATACGTTTTGTAAGCTCGTACAAAAAAAAATTGTTTTGCTCCTGTTCGGCACAAAAGCTTTCTATTTATCGTTCTTCTTTCGTTATCCCTTGAAGGTTTTTCAACCCTTTAGATCTTTTGCTTTGAAACCTCTTAATATTCTTATCATTAAAGCCATAAAAAACATACATTTTATTTTTGTCCGGTTTATTTTTTTTTCTAATAAAATAAGCCAAAAAAAGTGATTTGCTTTTATGTCAAATATCTCTCTACATTTCTTTTTATCATGTTATTTCACATTTTTTTTTTTCATAGAACCAAACAATTTGATTTAAAAAAAAAAAGTGTTGCAAAATAAATTTCAAACTACTTTCCGAACGTGTCAAATATATTGGTCAAATCCACTGAAATGGCTCGCTACGTGTTGGCTATGCTCATTCTGTTTGGGCTTTTATTCTACTACAATATTTCGTTAAACTTTGTTCTTTTTACTTTTAAAGTGTAGAATGCTGTTACGCTTTGTTGTTTTTGTTCCCTCGTTTTTACTCTATTCGTATTTTGTTTCCTTTTTGCATAACGCACCCTAACTACAAAAGTGTACAACTTAAAATTTTCTTACTTTCAGGAAAACGTTTTTTTAAAGGACTTCATACAAAATAACACTTTTTTTATCTCAATCAAAGATAAAGAAGATGCATATAAATTTTGACTTTCGATGGAAATAATCACGGAGATGATAATCACTAAAAATCTTTTTACATAAAAAAGTTAAAAAGTATAAATTTGGAGTAGTGCGCATTGGTGCATTCTGAGAGAAAAGTTGTTATCGTGTGTGCTTCACATTTTTCGACTGGCATCTCGTATCAGCTGTTTGTTGGTACAGTCCGCAAAACTTAACGAAAAGTGCTGTGGAATATGACGTAGCACACGCTGGTGACGAACAAACAAACAAACAAACAAAAAAAAGCATGTCTCGCCTTGAGTTCAGCTGCTATACTGTGTCTGTTCCCTTTGTGTTCGTTAGGTATTTGTGATGGTTTCCTTTTTTTGTTGATATTCTTGTTGTTCTCTTCGTTGTTGCTGTTGTTTTTGTTGTTGCTTTTTTTGTCGTCTCGTTTCGTTGGTACGAAAATAAATCGTTCAGTTTAGTCGCGCGAGAAATGTCGAACGAGTTGGATGTGCGGCGTTTAATCGCCGAAGTACACAAGAGACCGCCGTTGTGGGACGTTCGCATGGCCGAGTATAAAGACCGTACGAATACGCCGCTTTTGTGGAACGAAATAGCCGACGTGTTGAATGTAGATGGTGAGTGAGTTTTTACTATATGTAGATGTTGTTGTTGGTATAGAGCTTAGATGAAAAATTAAAGTATTTTCATAACTGTGGAAATGCTTTTCTTCATTGTTGTTGGTACTCTGCTTCGTAGCATTCTTCAGATTTTTATTGCTATAATGATATTTCTTCAATTTGGAATGCATTTCTGTTATACCTCTTTTGCTACTATTTTTGCTATTAACCTTAGACTTTGTTGGTGCTCTGAAAGTATTCCATATCAGTCAAATAATTCAGAATGTCTTATCATTCTTCATATTGTAATTAGAGCTAGGCGATAAGGATTAAAATAACCATACGATTACGATTGCAGTAATTTAAAAAAAGGGATTACTATTGGATTAATTAAAGTAATCCAATCCAACATTTAAATAATTTTTAAAAAGTCGAAATAACAATTACTGTAATCGAAACCTCAGCTCATTCGATGAATGATTACTTTAGTTGTAATCTCGTTTTTCCTTTTATAAGTATTTCAGCAACCGATTGCAAGGATTAATTTTATTAAATATTTGTGGAAACCACTGTTACTTTTATTTAATTATTTATTATCAAGCAAACTATTCTAATTTTCAGCAAATTATTTACATGAATCAAGCAAATTTTTCAAGCAAGTAACTATTAGACTCGAATCTAGAAAAAATATTCTGGAGTTTTAAGCAAATGTTTCTTGAATTGAGTAGTTTTTCTTAATATCATGTGTTTTAAATTTATGTCAAAATAAGCTTGAATTGAGAACTTTACGCTTGAGTGTAAAACAGGCATGCACCAAAAATTTTATTTTTGTTTCCTTGAAGCTAAATCAAAAAATAAACCAAAATAAAGTTATCTCCAAAAAAATAAAAATATTTATTTCGTTTCGGTGTCAACGATATAAAATTTTTAGTTTTTTTGTCAAACCAATAGTTTAAAATAAAAAATAAAATTTTATACAAAAATTAAAATGGTAAAATGTGGCATTTAGTTTGTGCATTCTTACAAGCCATATATGACAAAAATCCTTTGGTTAAACTGCAGCAGTTTGTATGCTGCGAACTCATATAAGAAAAATCGGTGATTGTCAGTTTAAAAAACACCTTAGAACTGCTGCCATATTTCCAATTTTTAACTGATTT
Organism: Dichetophora obliterata; assembly: GCA_963920525.1. Classification (NCBI taxonomy): domain Eukaryota; kingdom Metazoa; phylum Arthropoda; class Insecta; order Diptera; family Sciomyzidae; genus Dichetophora; species Dichetophora obliterata. The sequence continues at coordinate 198,407,714 of OY986438.1, read as the reverse complement.
CAGTTATCTTAGACTTTTTTAAAAAGACATTTTATAGTTCTAATTAATTCTGGAAAAACTATTAAGGATTTTGGTTGGATGCTATTTTTTAAAAAATAAAGAAACACTAACATTTGATCAAAATTTATTAAAAATTGATTTCTCCATTGTGATAAACACACTTTGTATATTTTTTAAAATCTTTTTTCACATTCTATATGAACATTCTACTTGTAATTTCATAGAACAAACGTGCATTTTCTTTGCAAGTTCTCGTAACCTAAGCATATGTAAAAAAATTGTTAAAAGTCGGAATACCAGAATTCCTACTTCTTAACTTCAAAATGTTTTTAAAATAAAATTGTGATGGAGTTGAGAGGTCGGACTGGTCGCGATATAATCACAAGATATTCCTCTCTCGGAATTTAGGCTGAAACATTTTTAACGATCGAATCGGTCACACAGTGTTATTTTACTAAATAAACTAGTTTTTATCGATTTTGTATAGAAAATATTTATGTAGTACGTATGATATATTGAGAATGTTTAAATTTAATTTCAGTGGAGCACTGCAAGCGCAAGTGGAAGAACCTACGTGATGCCTATCGCGCTGAAGTGCGACGCACTGATCGCCGCATTGATCGTCTTAAGTCCATGGGCCAGTACGACCCAACTAAGGGCTTCACCAGCAAATGGGTCTATTTTGAGCCAATGAATTTTATCAACGAAAGTAAACGCACAAGCTACACCACACGCACTAGCAATGCTCTACTATCAGATGTGGACATTACCAATGGCTCTCCAGATGAAGAGCAGCAGCAGCAGCAGCAGCTTCAGCACTACTATGAACCGGATTTTCATTCTTTCTGCGACATTAAAATGGAGGCGCATCATACGACAACCGATGAAGAGGACGAAGATGATGACAAGCTTTTTCAGGCATTCAATGCTATGGCAACTCCACAAGCTGCTCGTCGCCTATCCGAAGGTTTTGCAAATGCCGCTGCAGCTGCTGAGCTCACCGCGGCGATTCCAGAGGATGTTGCACTCAATGAAAGAAGCGGTCCACCACCTTGCAAGTGCGACAAACGTGCCGACGATCAGGTACACTTTCTCGAGGATCTGGAGCGTGAGGAGCAGAAGCTCATGCAGTCGACACGTAAAGAAATAACGCGCGCCAATAATATTGGCCATGTGGGAGATGCGGACTACAATTTTCTCGTCAGCTTCTTGCCACAAATGAAGAAAATGTCAGAGTTGCAGAACTTACAGTTTCGCGCCAAAATGAGCGAGTTACTGTTCAATACGATGGCAACATCAAGCGCTTACGTGCCGCCAACAACGCCAACAACGGCAATTAGCAGCTACAATTTGGGCTCACAACCAGTAATGCAGAGAAGCATGCAGTGCCAGCCGATGCAAATTCAACAACAACAGCTTCCACAATTGCTACCTGTTCCAAAACCACCTTGCTTGACGCTACATCCCAGTGAAGCGCCTACGCCTGTGGAAGAGGTATCAGCCGACAGCATGCCGCAGGAGCAAATGATGCAGGACACAGACATGAGCACAACATCATCTCTGGCGGAAAAATCAACCAATTGGAATTAATTGAAAAACACTTCGTACTTTTTATTTTTAACTCTCATCATTGGTAATACCTGCATACATACATACATATGTAATTTATGAAAAGTTTTTTGCCATCATGTTGACTTTTTTGACTATAAGACTAAATAAACAATAAAATTAAATTAACTCGAAAATAATTAAAATTTTTCAGAATCATTGTTTCATTAAAAATTTATGAGATTGATTGATGGGAAAAATTCGACTAGAGAGTGCTTGTTGATCAAGAATTATATATTCAAGACTCCGCCTTGCGCATGTCCGCTCTCTTTGTGAGCACGTGCATGTGACGTCAGAAGTGCAGGAGAAAAGAGAGTCAAACTGACTGAAAAAAACATAGTAAAAAAATTTTTAATAGGGGTATTCGATTTAAAAATCTCCTCATTTTCTTATAAAATCTTGGTTTTGTAAAAGAAATAATTTTAAATCAAAAAACAACGCTTGCACAGAAAAAATATTAATATTTTTCATTACTATCTTTGATAAAAATTTTATATCTTATTGGGGTGTTGACTTCCGTGTTGACCACTTCACAAAAAATAGCTATGTTGCTCGATTTACATTGGCGTCGCAAGCGGGGGACAAGAGGGGCAGTTGCCCCCCACTTTTTTAGCTAGATAAACAATTTAAAAGGAAAACTTCAAAAGTTATTCAAGATATCAGTTTTTTTTACAACGATAATATTTTTGTATTATATACTTTCCTCTTCTTTCTCTCTTCTTCATAAGCATGCTTGTGGATAACCATTTTCTTTCTCTGTGTTTGCAAAAAGATAGAACAAAATGTAGAGTTTCTACTGCGAACCCACCACTTCAGTTTAAAAGCACCCTTAAGTATGTAGCTTAATGCTTGTTAATTTTGCAACTCTGGTAAGAAAAAATTTGATATGTTCTTAGGGGCTTTCCATATTGGACGACATGTTGTACGATAAGTTAGATGGAAAACGAATGGGACTATTTGACTGAGCGTTCGAACGATCCAACTTGTAAAGCAACATCATTAATTGCAAGCTCTCAAGCAGGACACATCCGGCTAATAGCTAAGCAACTTTTAGATGCCCTAACAATTGAGCAGTAATTTTACATAGTTGTACAATATTGTACAATCGGCAAAAAAAACCAAAAATTTCGACTATCGTTTTAGCTTACGCATTGTACAATCTGCCATGTTGGTCCAATGTTTTGGACCATACGAAAGCCCCTACTGTGAATTAGCTGATGAAAATCCACCTCGACGCTTTGAAGAAACATCAAATCCGGTTCCTTCAATACAGTTGCCATTATATGATCGGCTACGAAAGGATTATTTCGAAATTTTTGATCTTCTCTCAAATGAGATAACGGCTAGATTCGATCAAACAGGTTGATATTTTACTTTTTTTTTATTATTTGCAAGTTTACACCAGCTTCACTCAACCGACTCACTTTGATTTAACATTCGGTGAGTCGGTTGAGTGAAGCTAGTGTAAACTGGCACTTTGTAAATCTGATTGTTCATTTAAACAGATCTTGACACTCTGGAATCGTTGGAAAATATTGTAATCGAAGCCTTCAGCGGATAAGTGCCTTCTGAACAAAATCTAAAAACAAAACTTGATCTTTATGCATATGGCATTTTGCAGATGAAATTGCTGAAGCAATTGCCTGGCCAAACACCTTGAAATTGTAGTGGCATTGTATCCCAATTTGCGAAAAATTCGGTTACTGAAAAAAAACTTTTAAATGAAGTTGAAAAACTTATTGCTTTGCTTTTGACTGTGCCTGCATCAGCAGCTTCATCTGAGCGTTTTTTAGTGCACTGAGACGACTTAAAACGTATCTTCGAGCAACTATGACACAGAAACGACTCACACATGCGACACTTATACACATTCACAAAGATAAAACCGAAGAATTGAATTCGATGGAGGTGGTGAAAGAGTTTGTTTCTCGCAAGGACAGAAAGAAACATTTTGGAATAATTTAAATTGATATAAGTTTTTGTACCTTATTGCATTTAAACCATGTAAAGATATACCTAGTTTTGCTTTATAAAAGCAACCATTATTTCTTATATTTTCATATTACCATATGAAAGATCCTTTAAAGAATGATCTCTAATATTGAAATTGGAAGAACTTTTAAAAATAATGAAATTTTAATATGTTTTATATATTTTTATATTTTTTTTATTTTAAACTAAAATAAAAAATTTGTTTATTCACATTCATGTTTCTTTGAAGAAATTTTGGTGAACTTTTTTTTGCACCACCATTTGTACTGCCCCCCATTTGTATTGCCCCCCCCCGATGAAATTAGCTTCCGACGCGCTTGATTTTCAGATATGTTTTACTGTTTAGGCAGGAAATGGGAAACTGTGCCGAATTTTACCAAAAATCAGATTTAAGCCAGTTTCTCAGTCAATAACTTGTTCGCTATTATATACATCAAAATTTTGAGTATACATAAACCATCTATAATCAATTCCGATTCGAATTGTGAAAATTTCAGATAAATCCGTTCAGCGTTTCTTGAGTTTAACGGCAGCCACAAACATGTTTACTTTTTAAAAGTTTCATAATAGTATAGATAATAGGAAGTTTAATATACAAAAGTTTTTTTTTAATATTCAATAGTTTTTCCAAAACGAAATTCAAAACAAACTTTTTTTTAAGCCATTCAAATAAAAAATACGCCTTAAATAAAAGTTTTTATTCTTAATAAACCAATATTATCCAAACTTGGATATTTTCAATTATCAAATTAATAGCACTTCGACATTAGGAAAAACACCAAAACCTTTCAGATTTTATGTTCCATAAATACATTTTTGTATTTATTTATTTATTTTTATTTATTCATTAAGCTTAATACAAGCTGATTTACTAAGAACTAATCTTATTCTAACAGGGTCTTAACTTATTCTAACAGGGTTTATTTATTTATTTTTTTTTCTCTCCTTTCCTTGTTTTAGTGTTCGAAAGATATCCAATTCGTGGTGGGCGTAATCCGCCCACCAGAAAAACGTAATTATAAGAACACGTCAAAAAGGAAATACGGGGAAAAAAGTAATAAAGGGAATTTACAATAATTAACAGGGAATATGTATCATATCTTAATTGTAAGAAAAAGATTATAGAGGGGGAAAAATGGCGTTGGAGTTAAGAAGAAGTGGCGTTGGAGTTTAGAAGGGCATTTCGGAGTCGAGATCTGCTCAGATGAAAATCAAATTCGCTGATCAAATTGTTAGTTACACGAAGCATCCAGGTTACAGGTTCACTGCAACCATAGTCGGTACGATGGAAGTTGAGGTGGAAGAGAGGAATAGACGACCTAAGGTTACGTGGGCTTGTATTAAAGGATATTAATTGGAGTAGTGCAGGGCAGTTAATGGTACCGCATACAAGTTGATGAATGAAGAGTACATCTGCAACTTCTCTTCGTTTTGCAAGAGATTGCATGCTAATCAACTTCAGGCGGTCTGCATAAGGAGGTAAGTTGAAACTGTCAGAACCGGGAAGACCGCGTAGTGCGAACCTAATGAATCTTCGTTGAACGGCTTCGATTCGCACAGAATGGATGTTGTAGATAGGAGACCAAACCTGGCTGGCATATTCGAGGATGGGTCTAACAAAGGTAAGGTAGAGAGATTTAGTAACGTAAGGGTTGGAGAATTCTCTGGACCAGTGTTTCACAAAACCCAGTGCAGAATTGGCTCTACTAATGATATTATCAATATGAGACCTAAAATTAAGTTCCTTGTCACATATTACACATAAGTCCAGTAAAAAGCTTACAGGAGGAACTGGCTTGCCGAGTAAGTAATAAGCTCTTGGGGGAAGCTGGAGACGCTTGCGTGAATATGTAATAGCTTGACATTTACTAACGTTGAGCTCTAGAAGATTTTTTTGACACCAAGTGGAAAAACTAACTAGATCTTCTTGAAGATAGTGAGAATCGTCGTTAGTTTGTATGAGCCGATAGATTTTCATATCATCAGCATACACAGAGAGATTGGATTCTTTGATGATGCCATCTACATCAAAGATTGTTAAGACAAACAACAACGGACCAAGGTGACTACCTTGTGGGACACCAGAGGTAGCTGAAAAAGAATCTGAATTGGAAAATCTAAAGATGACATTATAACGGCGTTCTTCGAGATATGATTTAATCCAACATATAAAGAGTGTTGAAAAACCAAAGGCTTTGAGCTTAAGAAGAATGATAGTGTGTGAGATTTTGTCGAACGCTTTACTAAAGTCGGTAGACACTACATCAACTTCGTACCCGCTTTCCAACGAGCATAGAGCGTTTGAAACAAATTCTGCAGGGTTAGTGGTAGTCGATCTTCCCTTGAGGAAGCCGTCTTGGCTGGGAGGAAAAATAGATTTGCAACGGAAAAAGAGAATGTCATAAATAATGCTTTCAAACATTTTTGGAGTACATGAAAGTTTTGCAATAGGTCTATAAATGGAAATATCATTTCTTGGTCCTTTCTTATTCAGAGGTATTATGTATGAGCTCTTCCACAACTTAGGAAAAACGGAACTAGAAACAGAAAGTTGAAAAAGAGCCAATAGGGGATGAGCCAACACGTTCGCAAATTTTTTTATAACAATAGCAGACAAGCCATCGGGTCCTGGAGAATAATAGTCCTTCAGATTATTTATCTTTTCTAACACATCAGCTAGTGTAATATCAACAGAAGTTAGTGACGTTTGAGGACAGTCCCTCAACAAAGAAAAATACTCGTAGTCTAGTTCGTCGATATGATTAGTGTATGACTGACTGAAAAAATTTGCAAATAGGTTTGCAATTATTTCCGGGTTGTCTGAGGAGATGTCCGAAAAAGTAAGGGTAGATGGGTAGTTGTCAGATTTTCTTTTAATATTTATAAACTTGTAGAAGCTGTTAGGATCCGACAGCAATTTAGTTTGAATATGAGCAAGATAAGACTCGTATAGCGTTTCAAAGAGTGCGAAAAAAAGGTTAAAGGCGTGAAGATAATTTGTGAGATCAAGAGAAGAACGAGAAATTAAATATGCGCGCCATAGTTTGTTCCTTTTGTTGCGGAGTACACGTAGTTCCTTATTGTATCAGGGAGGACATGACGAAAAGTTTTTCTGCCTGGTGAGAGAAGTGAGAAGTGAGCAACTGCAGTATCAACGCTTTCATGAGCATTATCGAAGAGATGTTGGAAATCGATTCTACTGAATAAAATTTCTAGTTTTACAAAATCAGTTTTCCGAAAGTTAAAGCTGTACGAGTGCTCGAAATGTGTATTTTTGATATCAATGTTATATGATAAGGTAAGGGATAATGGTGGATGGTACTGATCGAGTGTTGAAAGAAGATGGTTACTACGCAGTTATCTAAATCCGAAGAAAAAATTAGGTCTAGTTGCCTACCTAAATTGTTAGTAACTCCGCTCAACTGGTAAAGGCTGCAGTCTGAAATACAACTAGTAAAAATAATTTATTTTTCAGAGGTAGGATTTGAAGAAAGATAGTAGGATTCATCATCAGAGAGGACCCATTGAAGGTTGGGAAGATTAAAATCTCCCAGAAAAATAACGGTGTCAAATGGATCCATAAAGTCCAAAAGTGAATCTATTGCGTCTACTGCGAGCTGATAATCATTTACTGGTTAAGACGGGCGAATATAACAGCAAAACATATAAATTCAAAGTTGCCAGTGTGGGAGTTTTTTATAATGGTTGGATTGAAGCGATTGTGAATAGCGAGAAGGACACCACGACCTGAGGAGAGATCATCTTTGTCGAGACCATCGTCTCTGAAAACCACGAAATCGGACGCGAAGACCTCAGTATCCTTAAAGTCGGGCGTAAGATTGATCTCAGTAAGGGCAAATATGTCGTAGGGAAGCTTAAGAGAATTAAGAAACACTGTAGAGATTTTGGTGCGTAAGCCTCTTACATTTTGGTAGTAAAGAGAGACAAATAATGGGCTGGGAAAAGGGTTTTGAGTAGGAGTAATAATTTGGTTAGGAATAATATTGTTGCTGCTCTTTACGGGACTTTTGAAGATAAGAGATATGTTTTGACCTCACATGAGTAGCATATGTGTCAAGATCTTCTTTGACTTGATGGCTCGTCAAGCCAAGTAGCTCGTGGAATCTGGTAAATAAATGGCTCAACTCATTGACATCGGTAGGTAGACCTTCTTGCTGAATCAAGACCTTGAGGTTTGTCTTGGTCTTGCCTTCTATACAGGTAGAGATCGGTGCTTTATGCAAGTAATCAAGATAAAGACGCACATTGTTGTAGACACTATTCTCTTTTAGTCGAGAAAGGGCATATCTATTCTCCGTGTCAACACAAGAGTTCATCGTAAGTTTCACTCTTGGTGGTTGAAGAGGGTCAGAGTGGGGCTTCCAGCTTGATTAGAGGTAGGCGTGGTTTTTCTTCGTTTTCACTCATCTTCGAACTTTAACTAATAATGTGCAAGATTCTATTGCTATATGCAAACTGAATGCTTGTAAGGTTACATTCTGAAAAACTGGAAAATATCGAATTAACCTATAACTCACACACGGTACATATTCGACACCTCCCCTTAAACATTTTTTTTTTTTGTTTTAGTAATAGTCCATAAGTCCAAAAAGTCATAAAATAATTTTGCACAGCTGGTTTATTCTAAACGAAACACTGTGCAGTTAAAAAAATTTTGTGGTATAAAAATTTCTTTCGAAAAAAAAATAACGAATAAGAAGTTTTCGTATTATCGCAAAGAGATTTCCTTTTCATTTAATTTAATAATAACTTCAAAATTATAAAAAAACTTTTAAATTGAAATTTTGTGTTTCTTTCTTATGAAACTTTGAAACTTTTTGAACTAGTAGCTCCAAAAATTCGGGCTTATAAACAAAAAAAAAAATACGTGCTGTTCCTTATATCGTGAAACAATTTGCCAAATCATGCAAAAATTAAATTTATTTTCATTTTTATAAAACAATTTTTTTTTTTTACTTTAAAGCGTGCTGAAAAAACAAAGAAATATTTATATGAAAACATTTAAATTTTTATGACAACTGTTGCTGACGCATCAAATTCTGCACTGTTTTGAAGGCTAACGTGTATGTGTGCGTGCGTATGTGTGTGTTTGTGTCACATATCAGTGCATCTGGTTAAATGAGTTTTTTAGAACTTGTCAGTTGACTGACTGGCTTTATTTTACAACAAACAGTTTCTTGAAAGTTTAAGGTGTGTTCTTGAGCTTGACTGCGTTTCAATGGAATGAAAAATGCTGCAAAGAACAAAAAAAAAAAAAAAAATAACAACAGCAAGAACAACACACAAAAAAAAAACATAACAACAATCAACAGCAACAGCGTGTGACATGAACAGCATGTAAGAGTTGTTGCACCCACACAAACATATACGTTGCTGTCGCCTGTTGCCCAAGAAAAGGCTGTGTTTGGAGCACAACAAGAGGGCTCCTACAACAACAACAGCAGCAACAAAACACCTGGTGGCCCCAACATTCGCCCTAATGTTGCTGTTGCTGCTGCTGCCTCTCGATTTACATGCCGAGTAAAGATTTTGTTTTAGAATTGATTATTTTTATGGTTGTTGTTAGTTATTTTTGTTCATTATTGTTATCATTACTGTTGTTGTTTGTTCTCTTTAACAACGACGTTAAAATGCTCATACCTTTTTTTTTTTTTTCTTAAGCCTTGCAGACGTGACTTTTTGGTGTATTTGAAATTTTGTTCCGACAATTATTGTTTGTTGACAGCAACAAAATTGTTGCTTTTGCCGTATGTGCAAGTGTGCCTGCAACGTGCAACATTCCATAGAGTAAATAAAAATTTTAATTGATTTTGTTCTGCACGTGCAGCAATACACAGCAAAGCTTAAAGAAAAAAAAACAAAAATTCTTCAATATTTTATTGCATCCTGTTGTCAGTCAGCAAGAGCGGCGCAACTCAACAACAGGTAATCGGCAGGATTTTCGCACTTTTATGGTAATTCTTTGCATAGACGTTGTGCGGCAGCTTTAAAGGTTTCAGCTGGCAAAACATCTTTGTTGCAGCTCGGCTAGAAACACCATTGAGCGGTGTTAAGGTGCTAACGTTGTTTGCGATTTCATGCTGCATTACATTTTTTTTTTGTTGTTGTTTCCCTCGTTTACCTGTTGCTTCTTTTCCTAGCATAAAATGCTAATTTCTCATACATAGTCTTTCTACAATTTGTCTACATAAATATTTGACAGCGAAATATTTTCCAATTTTTCTCAACTTGTTTCGTTTTTCTTCGATCTTGTCTGCACATGCGCATCCATCATTGATTCAGGTGTTAAAAATCACATGTCTTTGTTAATGATTCGCTGTGCGGTGTGTCGGCATTCTTGCCGGGTTTTCCAAAATTCTTTTCATGCATGTGCATTCCACATGTTGCTAACTGATGGATGGTCAACACATGCTGATGTTGGTGTTGATAATAAAACCTGGTTAAAGCAATGCAAGAATTTCTCAAAACTTTTCCATTGAAATTATTTGGAAAAACACATGTCAGGCATTTGAGATGTGAGAACGATTTCACTGACCACCACCAACACCTGTTCAGAATGGTAATTGCGAAATTTCCTTAGAAAGGTGAACTAGCTCTGATTTTACAAAAACTCTATTTTCTAGAAACAATTTTGCGTGTTGATGGTCACGAGAAATTTGTAGAAATCTTATAATTTTGGAAATACCTTTCCGCACAGTTTACTTATAAACGATCAAAATTTCCGTAAAGCAGACACTGTAAATAATAATTTTTAGATTTTGAAATTGAAAAAGCATTGCAAAAAATTTCGTACCGCTTTTTCGAAGGTACCATTGGAATGCACTCGTATTAAAAATAGGATTTCATGTTGACTTTTACAATTTTAAGGCAAAAATAAAAGGCAAAATTTGTCTGATATTTTTGAGCACAAAATAACCGGTAATTTTTTTTAACTTTTTTTTTATTTTCTAGGCAAATATAAAAAGCCAGGCTAAGCTTCATTGCTAACGGCAGCGGCGGATCTACAAAAACTCTTGGGGGGGTAAATTATCAAATACATACATTTTCGATTTGAGAAAATTTTGTCTTTTTACAATAGACAAATTGTACTTTTTGGAATTGAAATTACCGAATTGTTTAAGAAGCATTTTTCCCAGACACATGCACGCACACTTCCGTATTTATTTATTTCTCAAATTTTTCTGTAATAATATCTAAGCGAAAAGTAAAAAAAAAAACTCGAAATTTAACTAATTTTCGAATTAAGGCTGATTTATTCAAATTTTTCACATTTATTCCATTATAAAAACATTGCACAATTATATTTTCAAGTATGTGCATTAAAAAAACATAGTACTTTTCAATAAAAAAATAAAATTAACCCATTAACGCCTGACCACCGATTCCGTTGTCCGATTTTGATGAAAATTCACAGAACTAGTATTAAGGGCATTTATATTGAAGTGACAGTTTTTTTTTTATCTGCCCCACACGAGTCTGTGGCCTATGGGTTTTTTTCTACCACTTATGCCGTGGTTATGCTAGCCAAACATGTTCGGTGCTCATTTTTGTTAATTTGTTCTCTTCGCTGAAATGTTTGTTTGGTGGTTATGCTATGATTGGTGGTACAGTTGCACTACACAGTTGCAGTATGTCAAAACACAGAAAAGCACAACCCTAATTTGCATTTTTGTACTTAAAATTAACGAATGAAAATATACGAACTGATATTACTTGCTCTGAATTTTTATTGTAATATCTTAAACAGAATGGTTTGCATATATCTGACATGCTAGCTAGCTGTTTATGTTAAGGGTTACTTGAAGACACAATCAACTTCACTTTTTAATACTTTTACCTCCTTTTTTGATGCTATTATACAAAATGACTACAGCCAACACTGGAAAGTTCGGCATGTTTGGCGTTTCAATCAGCAATCAAAATGTTCGGTCCGAGAGCGAGAAAATGAATATGAGAAAAAGTTCATTTCTTCATTTTATACGTGAAACAATAACAACAAAAAATGTTCGGCAATCATGTTTGGCTAGCATAACCACAATAAAGAGTTCTAAAATATTTTTTTCATTGTTAAGGTAATAGCCTGCACACAGTAGCAATAAGCGAACTTTTTGTATGTTTTGTGGTGAGTTTATATATTTGAAAACTAAGTGTGTGATTTGTGTGGTGTGTTTGTCTATTATAAAGAATTGGGGACTTCCCCATTTTTGTGTAGAGTATGTGGAATTCAGTTCAATAAAAAATTATATGCAGTTCATTGTGTGTCGTGATTGAGACAAGTTCAGTAAATCAGTGAAAAAATATTACTCAGTGATTTTTAAATTTTGTGAAAATGTTTCGGCGTCGTAAAGTTCTAACTGTAACTGAATTACAAGCAGAAATAGATGGATGGACTAGTGACGAAGAAGAAAATGAAGTGGGACATAAAGCAGACAAAATAAATTTTGTTATTACTCCGCCTGATAAGGTTGATGAAATTAGTGATAATGAAAATATAGATGATAATCTGCAAATACTTCACGATAAAACTCAATTTCCTAATGAAATGGCAGGCCAGTTTGAGATTGAGTACATTTATGACGATAATAATGTGAATCTGCAAGTGGTTTCTGAATTAGTGGAAACAAACAATGATCCACTGGATACAGACGATGATCCCCAACCATCTACATCGAAGTTGAAAGCTCGTGTCTCAGTGGGGAATAAACCTAAATGGAGTAAAGTGCATAATTATAAATTTGATAAACAACACCCATCAACAATGAAGAGAACGCTCAAAAAGCATTGTACGAAAAAATTGGTAAGTTGCGTGGCATACCTTCGTTGCGCACAAATTCTTAGAGCTATTTTTGCTTCTCATAAGTTCGTACACACCCTTGCAATTATGGGAATGCTTTATCGATGAAGAAGTAATGAATATGATCGTCAAAAGTACAAATGAGTATGCTGGACAAAAAAATGTTTCTGGGGTCGTTACTTCAATCACAGAAATAAAAACATTTTTGGGAATCTTGTATCTTACAGGATATAATACTTTGCCAACAATCAAATCATACTGGTCAAATAAAGCATCTCTAGGATGTCAAATTGTGAAAGATGCAATGAGTCGAGATAGATTAGAACGAATAAATCAAAACATCCACGCTTGTGACAATAAAAATCTTGATACAAATGATAAATTTGCTAAAATTACCCCACTAAATGAGGCATTAAATAAAAAATTCATGCAATTTGGAGTATTTGCATACAACCTTTCCGTGGATGAACAGATGATTGCATACTACGGCCGCCACTCTTTGAAAATGTTTATTAGAGGTAAACCGATACGATTTGGTTACAAATATTGGGTCCTCGCTTCAGCCGCAGGATACTGTTACTTTTATATTCCATATGCTGGTGCTTCTGCCAACAATAATGCTGATTGTGGTCTTGGAGAGAATGTAGTCTTACTGTTGTTAGAAAATATATCAGATCCAACCAAACACAATGTAACATTTGATAACTTTTTTACTAGTTGTTGTGCATATTGACTGAAAAAGGATATTTTGCAACAGGCACCGTTCGCGACAATCGTACCAATCATGCACTATTAGATGATCTCAAATTAATGAAAAAGAAGCCTCGAGGTTCATCAGATTTTTGTTTTGACAAAAACAACAAAATAATTCCCGTTCGTTGGAATGATAATTCGGTAAATATATCTTATTCCACTTTATTACTCCAATACCGAATATTTTTTATTTAGGTGGTCACTGTGATGTCAAATTTCTTGGGTGTAGAGCCGATGTGTGGAGCCAGAAGATTTGATCGGAAAAGTCGAAAGATGGCAATTATGGAGCAACCACATCTTATTCATGAATACAATCAGCGAATGGGTGGATTTGATTTGTTTGATAATGCTATGAACAATTATCGCATTCAAGTTCACGGAAAGAAATGGTATTGGCCGTTATTCACTAATGCTATGGATGCTGCTATGGTGAATGCTTGGAAGCTATACTGCATCTGTAGAAAACTTGAAGGTGCGCCACTCATGAGTCAACTCGAATACCGTATGAATGTCGTTGAAGCATTGATAACAATAACTGAAAATCGTTGCCGTGTTTATAGTAAAATTGTCACGAATGCGCAAATAATGTCAATGCGGATGGATAAATTTGATTATACAATTTGAAAAGATTGCTAAACGCGGCCGATGTGGGCAATGTGGAGGTACAACTGAGTATGCATGCACAAAATGCAATGCAAACTTACATCCAAAGGACTGTTTTGCAGTTTCATGCTGGCACCCCAAAAAATATTGAGAAAATAAAAAAATCAAAATAGTAATAAATCTCTTACGTGAAATGTATTTTTGAGTATAAAACTATTTTTCTTTATGATAACCTAAAAAAAAATCTACAAAAAACCAATTTTTACTTAAAGAGTATAATAAATTGTTGAACCCATTAACGCCTAGGTGGGTATTTAAATACCCATACAATATTATCGTAACTGTAGCCCAGAGGAGTCGACCTATCCCAATGTTTCTTTTTTTTATAAGATAGAGGACATCTAATGCTATAAGGCGCCAAGATGGTTTTCGGGAAGTCCACTCCACAAATTTTTCAGACAAATTTATATTAAAACTTTTTAATTTTGTAAAATTCCAGATATTTGACCCTCTAAATTCTCCCCAAGACATTACCCTATATGCCACTCCTAATTTTTTTTAACTACTGCCACTCTTTCTCTACCTGTCTGTGAAAACAGATTTGCGATACCTCTCACAGGATTTTAGATAGAATTTTTCTAAGACAGCTCTATTTTTGGGTATTTAAATACCCATTCGTCGTTAATGGGTTAAAGGAATTTAAAACTTATTGTTCTGACGTAACGACTATGATATGGTACACTTTGAAAAATAAATGAACAATTCAAAATGTATACTGATTATTAGATAGTCAGTAGATATAGAAAAAATTATATGACAAAATCATCGCAGCGCTTTTTTTTTGCGGCAAAGTTATCAATAACTTCATTAATATTTATTTTAATGTCTCTATGTATATGCAATAATGCGATTCCATTCAATCGTTCTTGTTGCATAGTTGAATGTAACCATGTTTTTAATCGTCGCAGTGTAGAAAAACTTCGCTCAGCTTCACTGATAGGAAGCGTGGCAAAGATAGCAAACGTTTTAGAAATAAGTGGAAAAATTTCATTATCACAATGAGTAAAAACGGTGTTGATATCATTAACCTCAGTTTCGCTCACCCATTTATATTGTCAAATTTAAAGTTGACGTCATTTGCGTGTAGGTGACGTTTTTATGAAGCGATGCGAGAAGAGTAGGACCATTTTGCTTGTAGAACCACATGTTCTGCAATCACCTAAAAAAAAACAAAATATAATTATATGTAAAGCAAACACTTACGTCGAGGTAGTGACTTCGCCCTTTTTTTTTTAAAATGAGCCTGAAAATAAAGTTACAGCTCGTTATGTACTCAAATTTACAGCCACTTTTTAAACAATCAACTTTAAAAACGTGTTATTTTCTTACAAATAACAATTTTTTAAAAAACTTGAAGTAAAAACTTAGCGTAAGTGTAGTAAGTATACATATTTTGTTTTTTCAGATGATTACAGATCATGTTTTTCTGCAAGCAAAATGGTCCTACTCTTCTCGCATCGCTGTACACGCAAATGACGTCACAAAAAAAAACAAAATTTTTTTAAGTACTTTAATAATTGTTGAAATCAATAAAAAAAAACTTTATATCAATATCTCTGACCATTTTTTTCTAGTATTCTTTAAAAAAACGCCTTCAGAGTCGCTTATGTATGCATAAAAGTACCCTAAGCTGTGGGCACAATTTTTTACTTCGCGTGAGGCCCGGGCCTAGGGCGTTAACATTTTAGGGGCGGCAAAATTTTGAGGGCTGAAAAATGTTGAGAAAAAAAGATATGAACGGAATCAATTTGCTTGCAGCAGATTTATAAAGAAACTGGATATAAATCAATGAACTAGTTTGACGAGTACTGAAAGTTTCTGGACTGCCAAATGTTGACCGATAAGTGTTTAAGGACCAGCAAAAACTTCGCTAACAGGCAATGAATAAAATAGTGCAGAAAACTCGTGCAATCAATTACTTTTTGGGTAACAGAAAGTATTACTTTAACAGGGGTAATTTAAAAAAAGTCAAGGAATAACGTAATGCAATTAATGCATTTTTGGTCTTTCTGACTTAATATAAGGTATTATTGAATAACAAATGTAGGGTAATGAAATGCAAAGTTTCTAAATTAATAGTATTTAGATATATAATATCTAATATTATTGCAAGAAGAGAAACAAAATATTGCAAGAACAAAAAGTTCTGCATCAAAAATAAGTAATATTTTTCATAAACGTGATCTTTGCGATGTATATTCAAATGCAGAAATATCATTGTAAATTCCTGTTACAACTTTCGAAGAGGACCGCATGGTTTAATGAAAATACAAATTGGACTGCGTTAAATAACTTTTATCACAACTTCAATTGGAAATTATGTTTCGCTGATGGAAATGTGAATGCCGCACTATCATGGTACAATAAATATATTATTGGGTATGCGGTCTTTCATTCCCAATAAGATGAGAAAGACAAAACTTAAATATCACTTTTGGTTTAATGGGACTTACAGGATTGCAGTCATATCTACAGAGGAAGTCTTTCAGAATTGGCGTTACTTTAAAAATACTGAAAACAAAAGGCTTCACGTCTTCACATCGAGGCAAGGAATCGCTGTAATTCAATTTTAAAAGGCGAAAAGTTTCTGCACGCTTGTCATCGAAAAAGTTTATTCTCTGCCCCAAAGTGACCAAAAATTGTTGACCAAAAAAGAGTAAGAAATCAGACATTTTCATGGATTCCAATTCTTTAAAAAGATAACCAAATCCGTGGTATAAGGATAGAGGTAGCTGCAGCGCTGACTGCTCTCTTTCCATACTGCCATGTCTGTCAAATTCAGCTGTGTGGCGAATGGAAACAAAAGAAAAGAAATAAAAAGTTTTGCTTCGTTTTGAAATTTCCGGCATTTGCTCTCATCTGGTGCATATACCTTAATTCTTCCAGCATGACCAAATCTTTACAGACTCGGCTGATAAAGCGAACCTTTTCGATTGTTTACTCAAAATTCCACTCTCTCGGATATCAATCAGCCAGTGTCATTTATTGATTAAGCAAAATTAAGCAAAAATTCTGAAAAATGGCATCAATGTGATCTCTTTTTTGCAGAGAACAAGGTTGTTGCTCTGGATATTTTAAAAATGTTTGACCGAGTGTGGCATAAAGCGCTTGTGTCAAAACTAATTCCGTATGGTATTGGTGGTAGTTCTGCTCGATGGACGACGTGTTTCCTGAAGAACAGAACGGTTCGTGTAGTAGTTGAAGTTATTTCCTCCGAGGAGCACGCCAACAACGCCAGAGTACCGCAGGGTTCGGTTCTACTGCCAGCCTTATTTCTGGTTTTTAAAAGCAACCTTCTTTAGTTGACACATAACCCAATCTATCCGTTTGCGGACGACATTTGTAATTCATACTCATTCAAAAAACGCCCAAGTTCTATGACGATTGAGAGGAAGAGGTAAAAAAACTGTTGAGGTAAACGCGCATTTTCTACATCAAAACGAATTTAAAACTAATTACGGTCAACTTTGAATGAGGAGCGATTAAATTCACTTTTTTTATTAAATACTGAAGTAGATCTAGTACAAAAACTATGTTATGAGCACATTTTGTTTTATTGTAAGAAGAAAATGTAATATGTTAGAGAAGGCGCTAATGTCGGGCCTAGGGCGGCAGAATGCCTAAATCCGCCACTGCAACTAGGCCCAATCAAACATCTAATTGTTACTGACCAATTAGATCTAAGCAAGAATCAATCAAAAAATGTTGTAAGCGAATTGCTTCTTATTTCAATGAAATAATATAGAAAAAAAAAACATATGTGTTTTTATTTGGAAGTTCTGATTACATTTTTTAACATTGCAACTGGGCCCAATTACACATGTATTGTTCCTGACAATATGATAAATTGGGTAGAGCAAAGTCTCTCTCTCTCTCTCTCTCTCTCTCTCACTTCTTACGCATTTGTGTTTACATTTTGTGTTACATATCGGCCATTCCAAGCCTAATGCAAGTATGGGTTGAGCTCATGCCTTTTGATTTGCCTAAAATTTTGGCCAATAGCTCGTATTCAAATTATAAGAACTAAAGTTGCTCAATTTTTTTTTAAAGCGATTCGTCGCAAAATTAAGGAGATGCCAATTAAGTCCAAAAGCAAAAATCGTGAAAATTGGTTAGTTTTCAAGAAAACGTATCTTAGTTGTTTATTTTCCAATTTTAATGAGTAAAAAAGGTACCGTTGAAGAGGCATTTCAGTGAAATTTCTGAAAGCGTTCTGATATTTTTGGTTTTATTTTACAATGGTTGCCAAATTGTTATATAAACATTTAATTTGCTCATATTTAGAAAAGGCCACCTTTTTTGTAAAAAAATTCTTTTTGCATTATATGAAGCAAGATATTACTTTAAAAAAAAATGAAAATTTATACTTAGAAAATATATCGCTCATAACGTCATAACTCAAAAAAAGTCATTTTGCAGAAAACTCAATTTAAGTTTTCAATTCACTCGCACCTTGTATGAGAAGATAGAGGCATATTCTCTTCTCATGCGGAGAATATTCAAAATAATAACATGAAATTTTTACACAGTGGTCCGCACACGCAAGTTTGTGAAAGATTTCAAAAATTGTATAATAAAAATTTGAAAGTTTTCGAAATTTTTCACAAAATAGTACGGGAACAAACCTCCCTCCAGGAAAAATCAGAAGGATTCCATCTAAAAGTGATAAAGAAGCATTCCCGACCATATCTTTCGGAAGCTTAAGAGTAGTTTTGTATTTATATTGTTTCCAAACCGCTTCTTTAAGATTGCATATGGAAACTTTTACTTATTGTCAAGCAATGACAGCAGAAAATATTAATATCATTGTTTCCTAGCCGCTTATTATAGAATTCGATTGTCTAGTGGTAGCGCGCTTGACTGTAGCTCAAGGGTCCCGGGTTCGAATCCTGGCCAGGTATTTTCTTAACAAGGGAGAAGAATGTTCCACATTAATTTTTAAGACAGCGGAGAGGAACGTTTCCACATTAATTTTTAATACAGCGGAAAGGAATGTTTCCCTTTAATGACATGCTATGTTAAAAAAATGAGTGTCCAACGGAAGGGAATGCTTCCTACATTCCATGGAATGTTTCCTGTGTATATCTGGGAATGTTTAAATTTCCTGGAGGGCTAATATGAAGCATTAACCCAAAAATCATGTTTTTTGAGTCATGACGTTATTGGAGCAAATGAGCGATATGTTTTTTCGCAATTGATATTTTTTTTGATATATACATTATACCTTATCGTTCATAACTTCTATGCCGTTGGAGATGTTTAGTCAATGTGTTCAAAAAAGTTGTCTTATTAAGGACCATAATTTGTGTATATAAACTGATGACGTTGGACGTGACTTTTAACCTTTTATTTTAGAAAAGCTAATTTTTTAATTTTTGAATTTTCTCTACATGAAATTTGAAAGAGGTAAAAACTTTGATTGACAACTTAAAGGTCATTGGACGATTAAAGGATTTTAATCAGTTTTTTGTACAATTTATTGTAATCAATATTAAAACAACAAAGTTACAATTTTGCAATATAAAAATTTTCTTATTACGCAAGCGGACGAAGGTACAAGCTGATTCAAGAAGAGGTTCAGGCCTAACTGAGAGAAGCAAGCTTACACACAGAGAGCCAAAGACAGAAACTCAGCTACCCAGGGGTAAGTGGACACATGACGTAACCAATTATTTCTTTATTACAATGTAGCCGCGAGGCCTCCGAAGTCTGTTTACAATTCTCCATTACATTTGTACGGAAATGGCCGCTAAAACACTGATGACATCTACATTACGCAGTAAGCGACGATGAGTATGCACAATATAAGAGAGAAAAAAATTGACGCACAAAACTGGAGAGAACATCCAATAAATTGCACGAGAATCCTCTTTACGCCAAAAACACAACGAAAACGAAAAACACACCGATAAGAATCAAACAAAAGCAAATGACGCCAGCAATTATTTTCAAAATAATTTTTGCAATTTAATGAATGAATTACATACCTTTTATCGAGCATTTCAGTATTTATATTAAATAACACTTTGTTATTTTATACATAGAACTTAATTCTGGTTTAAACATATATAGGGTATTCACAAGTTGTGCTATCGTATCATATTGTTATTTTACAACTAAAATTTACAAGATAAATAAATGCAAATAAGAAACAGCTGTTTGATTACGACACTTCAACAATCATAGCTTTCAGAGTTGTAATATATTAGTACTTTTTTATATGGAAGGCAACAATAAAATGTTTAAATTAATTTAAAATCTTAGGACAATGTGACATTATGACATGATAGCACACCTTGTGAATACCCTAATAGATTAATCATTAGAAAACACAATAAGGGTTCTTATCTAAGCATTTAACTGACCCGTAAACATTGTAAACCTTGTGAAGTTACATGCGCGTAAACTATCTGTCAAAATTTGTATGGGCGTGAGTTTACATCGCTTCCGAGCCTATTTTGTAGTGTAAACTAGCATGTAAATCTACGTGTGTGAAGGAGGGTTGCCTTTGGCGCTAATCATCACATATTTAAAGTAGTTGAAGTAAATATGAACAAGTTTTATTTATTTTTCTATGTAAATGAAGGTTTTTAAAAGGTTTAAAATTCAAAAAAGTCATAATGTTGTCACAGCCGCAGCCGCCATTTTGTCGACATTTACACTTTATCGCTCATCAAAAGTTTAAATGCTATACATGTTTACATGTTTACATGCTTAGATGAGAACCCTTAATGTATCTACGCCGGCGAATAAAGTCAAACTGTTGCTTGAACAATGAAAAGAAAATAATTTGAGCATAAACAAGACTTTGTCACACCCCGCTTACAGTTCTGCATTACAATGTCATCACTGAAAAATTTTTACAAGCGGGTATGTTAAGGGCAAGTTCTCATAAAGCTCAACCAGAAAGCTAAATTTGATTTTTCCATAGCTACATATATTTGAGGCGCTTAAAAGCAAAATCGTCGAACCCACATACGGAATTAGTCGAGAAAAATGTATTTGAAAATGGTTATAAATTTTACGTCACTCTAAGAGAAAATGTACAGGTAAAAAATGGGCAAAGAGTGTATATACCTACATAAGATCGAATTCTATTTTTAATGGAATTAAAAATTCTTTATTATTTGTTTAAAAAACAGTTTGTGAGTTGGACCACTTTGCCAAATACAAATTTACTATATTAATATAAAAATGTTGGCTGGGCCAATTTATTATTTAGATATATTTATTGCTTAGAAATTATAATAGAAGAAACAAACCTCAAAATAATAAATTGTTTATTTATTTAAAAATCAAACATAAAGATATCCATTAAAATAGAATAAATTAAATTTTTATTAGGGGTATTCACACTGACTTGGGTAGATTGGAAAATGCCGTACATTTTGTTTTTGTATGGTGCCATTTTACCCAAAGACCCATCTACCAATCTACTCTAGCTGACCCGCTGACTTGTTTGGGTACATTGTTTTCTTTCCAAATTGAGTACTTTTTCCATGAGTTACCACCTTTTGCAAAAATAGGCAATCATTGTCCAAAGGGCATCAAATTTACAATATTTGCTGTCTAGGCTAATATCTCAAATAAAACACAAAAAATATTGTCACACCCTCTATTTCCGCCCACAAGTTAATAAATTTTTTTATTTATTTCGGACGAATTTTTTAATTTAGTTCGTATGGCTACTATCGAATATTCAACAAAAAATGGGCGTGGTCGATCTTTAACACTTTTATATCTTTAATAGATATAAAAAATTGACATAACTCATTGTAAAAAAATTGTTAAGTTCTCAAGTGTGAGCCACTAAAATATATCCTTTTATCTCTTTTATTATAGATAATTGCATATAAACTACAACGCTGAATTTCAACTCTGCTAAAACTAGTGAACCTGTTGTTAAAACCCTTAATTAACACAATTCACTTTCATATCCTGCAAGCACTCAAAATCAAAATCCAAAAAGTAAATCCTCATAAATATATGTCTGACATTAAAACCTACACCGAAACCAATCAAACTAATTACGAAACCGGTTAACAACATAAACACTGAAATGCAAACATAAAACAACTTAAAAGCGAACACACGAAATATCCCTATCATTTACTTATCGACATAATTAATGATTCAAAAATTCTCTGCCGCAGGTAATCCCAGGTAAAACAACCAAAGCAAAAACGTAATTTAATTGCGTGCAACGAAACGCATTAAGAGTCCGAACACGTCATGGACTCGCAATGCGGTTGGCCTTAAGAATCAAAAATGGAAACAATGAAAACAAGCTGATATGTATTACAGAGCATAAGAGGAACAAAATAAGCCTTTGCTAGGCCTCAACTGTTGTAGACCGTGTTGATCGGCTGAAGGTTGAATCACTGCGATTGAATCATCGATCAAAACGAGTTGAGTCGAAATCCTTCTACTCTGTGGGCAGGCCAATGATGACTCATGATCAGTAAAGATGCAGGTGTCATCAAATGAAGCCTCAGGAAAGCGCGTAGGCGCAACATGTTAGCAACAGGCAGGATTTGAAAAATTCCACAATAAAAAAATGAGGCCTGTATCTAAAAAATTCGAAACAAAAGAAAAAAGTTTTGTTTCCAAGGCGTTCAATAAACGATCGTGACTGTGTGTGAGTATGAGTTCTTAAAACATTTTAGACGCGGATGCAGGCAAGCATCAATGGAATATTACCGCTGCTGGAAACCACGTAATCAAGACTAACACCTCAGCCGAGCCTGGAGAAAAGATCTATGCTGGCTGGATCAATCAGCGTAGATCAGCGCCTAGTCGTCATCATGATCGTGTACCTATTTAAGCAACACACGTTGTTTGAGCAGACAAATGGAAAATAATTTTCAAATAAACACCAAAGAATTTGAATGCAAACAAAGCAGCAGCAGCAACAACAGCAAACACACACCGGCCTTTACTCAGCAACGATCAACAGCGGATCAGTCAGTCAGTCGTCGAAGCATTCATTGCAGACAAATAGTTTTCTTCAGTAGATTTGAATATTTAAGCGGGTGAGCACAGCGAATGTTGCTGTTGTTGTTTTCGGTAAAGCTCAAGCCTCGTCTGAACTGAACCCTGAACCTGTTGTTGATCTGACATCAGCATGAGGCGACGGCAGCGACCTGATCTTCGTTGAAATCTATGTGTTGAAGATCGATTGTAGGAATTTTTTTTACTTAGAGGCAAACACATGTGTGTGATTTTCTTGTTGTTTTGTTTGTTTCTCACCATCTTTGAGCGCTGATAATTCGTGGAATCGCGTCAATTGATTTACTCAGGTGCGTTGCTGGAGACAAAAGTTGTTGCTGTCGCTGACGCTGCCACTGAGGCTTATGCTTGTGATCATTGCAATGTTTGCTGTTGGATCTTGTCTGCTCCAAAGAATGCACACCTCATCGTTACCATTTAAATAAAATACATATTCTGTGTAAGCAGTTGAGCTGAGTTTCTCAGGTGTTTAGGTAATGACGGGGGCAACAAAAACCACAACAACAATAACAGACAACCAGCAAAATGAACAAAGACTGAACTTATAGCCCTGATCATGATCACCACATCATAGCTAGAGATCTACTGAATGTCTGTTGTTGTTTTTAATGTACCATACCAGTCAACAGACATCTGAAGGTTACGGTCAGTTGTTGGCTTAACCATTTAAGTAGAACAGATGAAAATGGGTAAAAAAATTAAATAAACCATAATACTTCTCATGTGTTAAGAAATGTTTTTACGAATAAGAACTTATCTGCTGTATACATTCTTAAAGTTTTCTTGATCAAAAGATTTGGCAGTCTATAGAGATAGAACGAGATATAAGCCAGAATCTTTAAGGAGCGATGGAGGTCAGAATTTGAATTTTTTTATAAAAAATTGTTAACTATAGTATTCATTTAGAATTTCCCTTACTAGGGAATATTGCCGTCAATGAACTACTCAAAAAGTTTGCAGGTAGAACCCCGAAGATAACAGCCCATGCAGACGACATAAGCATAATTATAGTAGGGAAATGTCTCAACAGTAAGCTCCATAATGGAGAGCACACTCAAAGAAGTACTTAGATGATTAAATTCGATCAGATAAAACAGATCTGGTTCCGTTCCGTATTATTACGGTGGATTGGGAACATAATTTGAAACACAAAAGCACGTGGTAAACCACTGGGTTAAACAAATTAAAAAATCTAAGAAATAAATTTTTTCATTTATATAAAGCCACAAACAATATTGAATATTTTTTTAAGCATCAACATTATTTGAGGGAATTTAGTTTTCTAAATAAATTCTTATACAAACAATATATTAGCCGCTATGAGTCAAACATTAAGTTGAATCCAAAAAAGTTTTGGACTTTTATAAATTCAAAAAAATTTACCTCTGGTTTTCCGTCTTCTATTTCTGTTATGAAGGTGTTTGGTCTCAATCTTTTGTTGAATCTGCAAATCTGTTCGCTAAATTCTTCTGATCTAATTTTATATATATATCACTCCTAATTACACTGTGCAACACATTTTTCTAACGGAAAAGCAGACAACACAGAATGATAGTACTGGTTTATAGTAAGAAAACCCTAAAAGGGTTTTGAAAAGTTAGCTCGCTTTTAAGAGACATAGGCATTGCAAGTTTGCCTCTTACAGAGTATTTTTTAAAAATGAAGTGCTCATTAGGGCGTATCAAATTACAATTTTTTTTCGAAATTAGTATTCTAAGAGGTCTCAAAAGTTGCATTGGGAACAAATTTACAGAAAAAAAGATGCTTCCTCTCCAGCAAGGACAAAGTTGCTTTTTGAGAAAAACAGTAATAAATAACGACCTAAACATGCTTTGATTTTTGTAAAAAAAATTGCATATACTTACAGCAAAAGTAAATATAGACTTAATTTAACAATATCTCGCCAAACAAGATGCCACTCTCGATTTCTACCCTCAGTATCCTTTATGAAGGATATGCAAATCTAAAGGTACACTTGAAATAACACAGAACTTTTTATTGTTATCTGATTGTCCAAATTTTGGTGGTATGGAAGTGTTAACGTTTTCCTTAAATTTGGCCATTAAAAATTTGCATAATTTTCGCCAATCAATTTTCTTGTTTTTGAGAAATTTATACGTAAATGCAATTTTATAACTTTAACAAATTAATTAAAATTAGATATTTTATATCGGGCATAAGAAGTGGTACCGAAGATAATTTTCTGAATTTGGATTCTTCAAATATTTCTGAAAGTATATTTTTAAAACATCGGGTTAGTACCACAACGCCTTTTCGTATTTCGATTTTTAAAAAAATTTGTTCTTCACGCATGAAATTTACATATTATTTCGTCAAAACAACATAACATCAGCATTGACAAAAATGTTAAACTAAAATTTTGAGTTTTTGAGCTTTATGTTCGATTGGTCTTAATTGATTTAACAATTGTTTTTTAGATGTGTTTTAAAGAAATAATAACCATAAAGGAGATATGAACAAAATTGTAAAATTTCGTGATATCAAGTATTTCTTTTAAATATTATAATAGGAAAAAAAAATCTCGGTCTTTTCCTGGTGTTTTAAATATATATTATAGACATCAACAGTCGCAAAACAGTTTTTTCTTTGCACAAGCTTGCAAAGCGTAGGTAGCGCTGGTAAAAATCAAAGATATGTTTTTTCACATTTTAAGGACTGAAATAATAGGAATATTACCTCAAAAAAAATATTTTGTTCTTAGTTTAGCCTAGCCATTGAAAGTGTTTAGTGAAAACTTCTTTAAGCGCATTGAGCGATTTTCGGTAGAGGGTAAATCTTTGGTTTTCGTCTTCATTGCAGCGTGTAACTTTCGTCATCAAGACAGCGAGTAGCATTTGTCAGCAATACAGACAGCGAGTAGATTTCGTCAATAAGCTTGACACTGATTATTACAGTGCTTCCACTACGTAGATTTTGTAATTACTCCAGTGCTTCTCCAAATTTTTCGGATTTGATTTACTCCAGTTCTTGTGAAACTGTTACTCCAGTGACTTTCAAACTGTAAGTTGTAGTGACTCTCAAACTGTTGGTCTTTTAATTTTGTGAAGGGTGGCACGGTCTCATTGATGCACTTACGTTTCTGAATTGTGTAGAGTTGTTATTACAGTGATTTTTGGTGCTTGCCTTTCATTTTATGCAGGGTGAGTAAACCCTTCCGGCACCCGATACCGGTAATTTTCCAGACAAGGCTGTTCCTGCTTCAGGAAAACCTTTAATTGGTATTGGCATGAGTGTAGGAAGGCCTAGCTTAGTGTTAGTTGATGGTAAATGTGTACATGGGTTTCGTCCAGGTGTGGAAGAGTCCGTCATTCGTATAAGCTTAAAAGTAGGAGGTGTTGATGTGGGTGTTAGTACTGGTAGTTTTCCAGCAAAGGGTGCCCCTAAAAGGAAACTTAGTGGTGGCGAGGAGCCTATGGAGATATAACGTCGGAAATCAAAGGCCATAAATCTGGATAGGTCCAATATTTCTGTTAGAATAGGAAAGGCTGTAAAAAGAGCTCATGGATTGGTCCGGCCTTACTCTGCTGGTTCAATGGTGGGTAAGACCCAAAATGAAAAGGACGATGTTAAATCTTTGTCAAAGCTTCCAAAATCGGCGGAGAAGGCTGTGTTTTCTGGCATGAAAAATGCAAGAAAAATTAAGTACATTTCGTGTGACCTATTTAAAGTAGCACTAGAATGCGGTGAGCATTTCCAGGACAGGACAGGATTACTGTGGTTGATAGCCGCTATGAAGAAATGATTTTAGAAGTCATTCTCGAAAATGCGCTTCTGTATGAACGTCAGAAACTGTTTCAGGCAATGAAAGATGGTTCGTCTCCTATTGTAAGCGTTCAGAGCAGTGCAGTCGTGATCGCTCTTCCGGTGGCACAGGCTTTTCTACCTGTGTCCTTGCCAGCTGCTCAGCTTGGTTGTGCGCAGCGAGATAGCTGGTGCAAAATCAAAGGAGGTTGTTGACGCGGTGGTTAAGGCGGTTGGCCCCACTCTTGGAGTAACATGCTGAAGCGAAATGCAAAAAGGCCTTACATTGCCGAAATTGCTCTTTCAGGGGATTGCCATCGACGCATTTATTGTTATCGATGGATTGTCCAATTAATAGAAGCATAGTTAAGTATCAGAGTTCTAGAAATTAATGAGCATAAAAATTATGCAATTCAATTGTTAGGGAGCATATGCAGTTATGTGTGACCTTGGTTAATTATTATTAGAAAATGGTGTTAGTTTTGCACTGATTCAGGAGCCATTTGCAACCCAAGGTTGTATTAGAGGCCTCCCTGCTGGCATGCGATTGTTTTCTGATCTCAGAGTGAACTCTGCCGTTTTTTGTGTTAGACCATTTCAGATGGCGCTGGGGTGAAGATATTTATTAAAACGTAGTGCTCCCTGTATTTTATTTTTATATAAACAATATTAAATTTAAATGTAATAATATAGTTAGGTATAATTGGTATAAAAATAAAAACACTATCTTAATGTAAAATATGTTGAAAGAAGTGATCAACTGAAAATTCACATATAGCATTTGTCCGTGACAGGAAAATGTCTTTCCGGGAATACTAGTATTTTATATATATTTTTTTTTCACTTCGGTCGGCAGTCCCCTCATTATCATCGTTACCGTGTTCCTATTTTATTATGCAGCATTGCCAAAACATTTACTGCAACTCACGCATTAAGCTTTCGTAAACATATTCAACTAATTGCATTAAAAAATGAGGCTCGTTGACAACTCTTAGTAATAGACTCTAGCTCTGATTGTACTAGCTCTGATTGTAAGTCGTTAATTAATTGTAATCATTTATGAGGTCAAGCAATTGACCACAATTAAGTAGTGGATAACAAAAAGCACTTTACAACTTGCCATATGGTCATGCGCCACAAATGTGAACTAAATCAAGAAATGAAAAAAAAAAACAAACAGAATACAATAAATAGAATGCATCTCAGACTAAAACCCAAAAGGTTGCCAGAATGTCATGCCATCAAGTTGAGGCAGCTAAATTGCACACCAGAAGAAAAACCAAGCGAGTCAGTTGCTGGCCGCATCAAGCTTCATTAACCGTGTTACTCAACGAGCCGCTCCGTAATTAAGCTACTGAAGTAGTTTCTGCTAGCTCAACGATGATGGCTTAAATTGCCATCCATCCAGACAGCCAGCCAGCCAGCCAACCAGCCAGGTTAACACGTTTGTCGTTCACTCGATCGTTGGGTTGGTTGGTACGTTTATCCCGACATAGTTGGCAACATATTCGCCGTTGCTAACATATGTTGCTGAACAACTGTTGCTACTTCCCAGACAATCATTCTGTCACCTCGCGCGCTCCGTAATCAACGGGATTTTATCTTAACTTGGCATTTTAGCTTGTTAATTGAAATTGGTAGCAGACCTAAGTGCAACGTAGTCGTTCTAAGCCAGCAACATAGATTTTCTCATCAAGCCACCGAGGTTTTCTCATAAAAGACTTGCGGCTGCTACATATGCATGTATATTTTCGCTGCAATTCGCTATAACCCGCTATAGCTGACCTCTGTCATGTTTGGTAGCGAAGTTGTCGTCATGTGCTCAGCCCCCACTTCCACGGCATGTTGCTGCCACAACTCTTCCGCATGACATGACTTTATGGAAAATGCTAATTAAACTTTGTTGCTCCAGTTCATGTTTCTCTCTGTGAAAAGCGGGAATCAACACAATTCTTAGACGCTTAGGTCCATTGGGCATTCCGCTGGCGTTAGTGTCTGCATACTTAGGATTTTGAGGGCTGCCGCTGCTGTGTTGCTACCAGATTGTCGCCGCTGTTGCAGTTGTTGTTATTGTTATTGTTGTTGTTGCTATTGCTGCCATAATAATGCAAATTGTTCGCTGATGAATTAACAAAAAGCGAAAATCGTGACTTATGTTTTTGGCAGCTGCGCACGTAGCAGTGTTGCCAACTGGCTGTGTCATTTCCGTCTCCCACCGTCCTCCATACATTTCTTAGCTTTCTTGTGTGCTGCTTATTGCTCGTCGTTGTATCGTGCTATTTTTATGCTGTCTGCAGTTGCTGCTGTTGTGTTGCTGCTGCTTTTGTTGTCAACTCTGCAATTGTTTAAAATCATTGCATTGCTTTACGGCTGCGCAGCTTTTGCTGCATTACATATCGTTTCCATTTTATTTTTTAATGCAAAATGCAATCAAAACAGACACTAATTTGGTGACTATTGGTAGTGGTGCTGGTGTTGGTGCTGGTGTGTATAGCAGCTGAAGTACGGCGTGGTTGGGGACAGCGGGTGGTCTGTTTGCGCGTGCTCAACTTCGATTCAATTCCTGGTTGTGTTCCATTTGCATAAATTGCTGTTAGCCAAATTGGTGACAGTTTTGTTTTGGCTAGCTTCGATAGGCTTTATAATGATATCATTAACATGAGTTTGTGTCGTGTTGCGTCGTGTTGAACGCAATTAATTCAATTAAAATACAAAATTTTTTCAATTAGAAAATAACTTAATTTCTATGAATTTAGTTTTGTGTTCAACTGTAGGCCAGGTACCAAACAGCAATACTTTTTTTAAGGTTTTAATAACTAGGTCATACATAAAAAGTTATAGTGAAATAAATTTTGGAATAAAGTGGTGAGATGCTAAGCAGTTAGATGATCTATAGTACATCATGATACAATAACTACAAGGTAGGAGTGACAGATGGTGTTGCGTCCATCGAATGGCAAACAAAAGTAAGCAACATTAAAAGAATAAAAATGCCGAAAGAAAGCGAAAAAAGCAAATTTATAAAATTATTTAAGAAAAAACTTAAATGATTTTTTTTCTAGATAACTAAAATCACAGAAGAAGAAGAAAAAAGATTTGACTTCGAACTTGCAAAATAAACAGCGCAAGGTTTCTTGACGATTTGGTCGTTCATACTTATTAATTATTTGTGAAAAAGCTCATTTGCGAAGTTTTAAATTGAACAGTTTGCACAGTAAACGAGGGATTTGCGAGTTTAGATGAAAACACTAATTGAACTTGCTTTCATTTTCAGAAGTTTGACGACATCTCCAATTGGTAAAGAAAAACATCCTATAGATTGGCCGAATCGATAGTTAGATTTCGTAAGTTTGGATTGTAAAATATTTTCATCCAACTACGGCGAAGCAAAAGGAGCGGTATATGTGTTTGACTGGTATGTATGTATGTATGTTCATCTGTTCCACCCTCACTTCTGAACTACTTATCATACATAATGTGATAAATGAGGTATCGTTGAAAATGTTTGGATTGTCTGCTGGTTATAGACTATGTCAAATTAAATTGAATATGGCGCCTTCTAGAGGACATAATGTCATAAACTGAAAATAATTTTGAAAGTGACATAATTAACCCTGGATAACCAATCATATTTCTAATACGTTATAACCAATGTTAGTAGATTCGACTAACACGCTCCAAAAGTCGTTTTAGAGGAGCTGTTAGTACATAAAATACATAAAAAGCTGTTGAAAATGGAAAACCTATGTATATTCTACTAGAAATAAAAAACATTAATATTGGCCTTTGTTTTTTTTTTTTAATTTTTTAAATTTTTTTACAAGCTATTTATTTTATCAGTTTGAGATATACCACATAAGATTATAAAAAAAAATAGTAAATAAACATAAAAAACTTAAAAGGCTCTTCTATCAATATACGAATAAAGCATTATTTATTATTATTAAAATAAAAAAGTTTAAATCAATTGATTAACACAAGAGACACAATTCGCTGCACCACTATAAAAAACTTATAACCAAAACACTATATTCCTACAACAAAGGAATTAACTTCGACTGAACCGAATTTAAAATACCCGTTTTTTGATATATAAGATTTTTTCCATAAATTCCGAAATATATAAGAAGTTGTCAATTTTGTATAATGTTGATGACACCTCTTTTAGGGGGCGTGGTTTTCTTCCAAATATACAAAATTTTAAACTCAGAGTTCATCCTAATTATCAAAGCTTATGTGTAAAATATCAAAGTTAAAACATTAGTTTCTTGAATTTATTAATGTTTTGTATTATAATGACGCCACTTTGTGTGCGTGGTTTTCATCTAATTTTGACAAATTTCAAATATGTGGTGAATATTTCACTCCAAAGCTAATGTGCAAAATTCCAAGTTTATTTTTGTGGCATTTTAAGAGATACCGTATTGATAAAGCCACTTCTTATAGGAGGTAGGCGTGGTGTTTATCCGATTTTGCTCATTCCCAAATTTTATCTTCGTTTTTTTAATATAAGCATATCTCTTTTATTTCATTATGATAGCTTAAAAATTGTGGCGCTAATCGTGTCGACAGACAGACAGATGAATAGACGGACAGACGGACATGGCTTAATCGACTCGGAAGGTGATACTGATCAAAAATATCTCCTTATAAGCGTTACGAACGGAGTAACAAAGTTAATATACTCCTTACGCAACACGCGTGGAGGTATAAAAAGTTACGTTAAAGCCAATGTTAGTCGTTTCGACTAACAGTACATTTATAAAAAGATTCACCCCATCCAATTAAAAAGGCAAATACATCCGAACGCAACGAGAGCAGCTTAACAACTAATGTGGTTACTACAATATGGATGGAGAACACGATCAGATGAGAGAAAAAAGGCTGTAACAAAAAATTGAGCAGTGTTAGTCGAAACGACTAACATTGGTTATCCAGGGTTAACATCTTTCTTTATAATTTGATCATCACACAATTTACTAGTAGTTATTGCTTTCGATTATATAATAAATTATATCCAAATATAAATATGTATCTATTAAAAAGAATGTTTATTAAACAGATGTTTATTATAGATGAGCAAATTTTCATGTTTCATACTTTTTAGAGCGTGAGTTTTAGTAGTCGGGTTTTAATTTTTTCAGCTTATTTTTATTAATCAGTGTAAATTCCACGAAGCACTGGATGTTTTAATTCTCCTAAAGGTACTATTCAGTGAATCAATCATGATTTTTGCTTATAACTTTTTTAGAATGCATAGCTAATTTTACTAAAAAAAATATCCTACTTACTTTGTGGAATACCCAAATTTATAATATTTTGTACTTTTATAACCCTTTTTGACATATTATACAAAAAGGTTTATTTTTATTTTGTAAAAAAGAATTTTCTTAAAACCGCTTTAAAAGACATATTTTTCATTGGATCAACGTAAAACTGGTCTTGATGGAATGGAGTTGAGATTTTGTTTCCATCCATATATCGATATAAGCAAAATGTGAGAAAAATAAAATTAAATAACATAACATAACATAACATAACATAACATAACATAACATAACATAACATAACATAACATAACATAACATAACATAACATAACATAACATAACATAACATAACATAACATAACATAACATAACATAACATAACATAACATAACATAACATAACATAACATAACATAACATAACATAACATAACATAACATAACATAACATAACATAACATAACATAACATAACATAACATAACATAACATAACATAACATAACATAACATAACATAACATAACATAACATAACATAACATAACATAACATAACATAACATAACATAACATAACATAACATAACATAACATAACATAACATAACATAACATAACATAACATAACATAACATAACATAACATAACATAACATAACATAACATAACATAACATAACATAACATAACATAACATAACATAACATAACATAACATAACATAACATAACATAACATAACATAACATAACATAACATAACATAACATAACATAACATAACATAACATAACATAACATAACATAACATAACATAACATAACATAACATAACATAACATAACATAACATAACATAACATAACATAACATAACATAACATAACATAACATAACATAACATAACATAACATAACATAACATAACATAACATAACATAACATAACATAACATAACATAACATAACATAACATAACATAACATAACATAACATAACATAACATAACATAACATAACATAACATAACATAACATAACATAACATAACATAACATAACATAACATAACATAACATAACATAACATAACATAACATAACATAACATAACATAACATAACATAACATAACATAACATAACATAACATAACATAACATAACATAACATAACATAACATAACATAACATAACATAACATAACATAACATAACATAACATAACATAACATAACATAACATAACATAACATAACATAACATAACATAACATAACATAACATAACATAACATAACATAACATAACATAACATAACATAACATAACATAACATAACATAACATAACATAACATAACATAACATAACATAACATAACATAACATAACATAACATAACATAACATAACATAACATAACATAACATAACATAACATAACATAACATAACATAACATAACATAACATAACATAACATAACATAACATAACATAACATAACATAACATAACATAACATAACATAACATAACATAACATAACATAACATAACATAACATAACATAACATAACATAACATAACATAACATAACATAACATAACATAACATAACATAACATAACATAACGTAACATAACATGACATAACATAACATAACATAACATAACATAACATAACATAACATAACATAACATAACATAACATAACATAACATAACATAACATAACATAACATAACATAACATAACATAACATAACATAACATAACGTAACATAACGTAACATAACATAACATAACATAACATAACATAACATAACATAACATAACATAACATAACATAACATAACATAACATAACATAACATAACATAACATAACATAACATAACATAACATAACATAACATAACATAACATAACATAACATAACATAACATAACATAACATAACATAACATAACATAACATAACATAACATAACATAACATAACATAACATAACATAACATAACATAACATAACATAACATAACATAACATAACATAACATAACATAACATAACATAACATAACATAACATAACATAACATAACATAACATAACATAACATAACATAACATAACATAACATAACATAACATAACATAACATAACATAACATAACATAACATAACATTATAAAACAGTTAAAATAAAATAAAATTAAATAGCAATAATAGTGATAAAAAATATTATTAATAAAGTGTTATAGGTTAAAGTCTACACTACGAAATGAAAATTTTCCAATTTCTAATTTTTTAAAATTTTTTTTTTTTTTTGTATTTCTCTACTCACAAACTCTTTACGTTTATGATCATACGCTTCGCCACACCCAAATCCTTTGAATTTTATTTTTAACTTTCAGAGTTTTATGTCCTATATAGTCTAAAAGAAATTTATGCTGAAAACTTCAAAAGCTAAACTCAACGGGTTCTGGTAGTGAGCATTAATGGGTTAATAGAGAAGCTGTTAAAGAAGATATTTTATCTTCAGCTAAAATAAGTTGATTGATGCATATTCGCAATGCAGCAATCCAGTGATGCATATTCGTAGCATTTTCAAACTACAGGCTTTTAGGCGAGCATTTTTTCAAAAACGTAGCAAGTGCAAATCTGTGTATTTTGTTGTGTACTGCAAATATATGCAATAGCACTTGACAAATGCACTCATGCAAGACCATTTGCACTAGATTGTGAACAACACTAATATAATGTTATAATTTTGTGTATGATCCTATGTTTGTATCAGTAAGAAATTTCCCTTTTTAGCATATTTAAAAATGAAAAAATGAAATTGAAAAATTAAAAGTTACAAGCAAAAAACATGATTTCTTCACGTTGAGGCGAATCAAAATCTTTTCGTGGAATGCGTTTTGATTCAAAAACTGCGTGTACAGAAATTGTTTTAAGGCGGTTCACTAGCTTTTGATATTACGAACGGCTTACTTGCGTGGTAGAAGTCTTTAGTCCTTAGACGATCAGGTCGACTAAAGATTTTTAACGATTTTAAATTTTCAAAATAGTTTGACGATCTCAATACACTAGTTTTAGAATAGTCTAAAAATGGAAAAATGCAATTTTTCTTATGTTTTGACATCTTTTTCGATTTTTCGATGATTCACTCCATCCGATGGTTTGAAAGAGGCAGTGATGGATTTTTTCTGTTTGGGAAAAAAAAATTTTTATAGTTTTTTTTCTAGAAAATATTAACAGACCAACTTATTAAATAATAATTTCTTTGAATTAGCCAAAGAGTACAATTGAATTTTTTTAAATTTTTTTAAACAATTTTTTAATTTTTTGAAGAATGGTCAAGTCGATAATTTAACTTTTAAGTGGTGCCGTGAACATTTTTGCACTTCCAGTGACGTAGGGTCTCACTGGCTCCTTTAATTTATTGTTTGATTATTAAGTTAACACCAATCAATCTTTTAAAAAACTACAAACTTTGGTTTATAGAAGTAAAATTAAAAGAATAAATGTGCAAACAATAATCTTTTCTTTTTTATTGTCAAATTTTAATCAAAAATAAACATTAGAGGGACTTTGCAGTCTACATGTGTTTCTCCGAAATCGCGACTCGGGAGGGGCCTGTGAGACTCCACGACAGCACTTAAAGCTTAAAATTATTCATAAAACTCTGAAAAAATTACACGTATTCTTTAAATTCTTTACACGTAGGTATTCGAAAAATTCCTTATAATCTTAAGGAATAAAAACTCATTCGGAAAATTTTAGAAAAAATAGGGATTTTCAATATTAACAGCCCTATTCTGGCAAATTAACAAATTGTTAACCAGTATTTTGAATATTTCTATGTGTTTGTTGTTTTCAATACAAAATTTAAAGCTCAAAAAACAGAATTTGTTAATGAAATTGTCAATAACTGAAAAGCAGTTGACAATTTTTATTAACATTTTTTATCTTTGAGCTTCAAATTTTGTTTTGAAATAAAAAAAATACAACAAACACATAGAAATATTAAAAATACTGGTTAACAATTTGTTAATTTGCCAGAATAGGGCTGTAAAATTTATAAAAATAGAAATTGCAAATAAACAATCCTGCCGAAAGATTGCTAGAAGTTTATTAAGAAATATGAAAAAAAATTGGTTTTTAATAAAATATACTTTTCAAATTAAGATTGTAAAGAGCAAATTTAAATTTCGACCAGAAAATTGACAGCTTGTATTCGCTGGGACCCCATGGATTGACAGGCAAGTGTGCTACCACTTGCAAAACCAAAGTCGCATACTTCTTTTTTATGTTACACATCGAGTTTTAATATTTATTTTTATAAAGCGAATTCTTTGTCTTCCTAAAAAAGCAATGTTCATAAAACAGTAAATCAATAAGAAAACTGAAATAATTATTGGTTGTTGTTGATACAGCCTCACAGCAACAACAACAATCAAATGACACTAACAAACCCCTTCCTTATCATCACCAACTTGAAAAAACAGCATCAATTTAACCTTATTTAACTTGCAATCAACTGCAATTTCGAACAACGACAACATGTTGCAACATGTATAAAAGTGCCAATCAACAATTTGGCCAAAACACTTGTCTGAATGCGTTAAGAACAGCAACAAAGCAAGCAAGAGGAACAACCCGAAAAGAGGTCGTGACTTTAATAACACTTAAATATGCAATGAAATGACGATGACATCTCCAAAACTTTGGGCCAGCACCATTAATCGAAGAATAACAACAACAACCAAGAAACACCAAAGCAACATCAAACGAACATAGATGGAGCCGAGCAGGCGCAGGCTTACACGTGCACTCAATTGACAGCAGCAACATTTTCGACACATGATTGCAGCACGATTTCCCCCCACTCCGCTACACCAGGAAAAAAACTCTTTAACAAGCTCCATCACCAGCACAAAGATGCGCGTCGGTACCCACGGCAAGCATTAAAGCACGATTTGGGTTGCATTTCGAATGGATATAATTTGGAATTGTTCTTTACTCTGTGACTTGGTGTTCAAAGAGGCGTGGCACAAAGAGTTAACTCAAATTTAAGCTACTGCACTGGGGTGAAAGAAAGCAAAAACAAAAAACTGCTTGACAGGAAATTGTGCAGAACATTAAAATTGCTGCGGCTGTTATTGCTGCTGCTGCTGCTGTTGCTGGCGGAAAATTACAGACAGGCGTTGAGCAATGCAACCAGCAACAACATTAAAACAAGCATTGAAAAAAATGGTAGCGGGGCGTAAGCAGTTGAGCTACAAATACAGCAAATCAGTGTCGGCAATTTTTTTAACATTTAAACAGAATCTGCTTAAATATAATTTGGCAGCAACAAAGCCACAACAATCAAGGGCAGCCCAAAAGAAATGAAGTAGCAGCTGCATTTTAGATGCATTTGACAACAACTTAAAGATTGGCAACAAAAAGACAGCCCAGCAGCAGGCAACAAGCAGCCAAGGAGGAAGCAGGAAGAAGAAGTAGCCAAGCTTAGCGGATGCGCACTCGAGGTTACGTTGAAATACGGTGCAAGAATTCAAATAATTGGGTGTTTAATTTATAGCGACGCATGCGGTTGCGCATGCGCAGCAAGCACAATAATCGTAAAACTTAAGTGAAATTA
The DNA here is from genome assembly GCA_963920525.1 of Dichetophora obliterata. Lineage (NCBI taxonomy): Eukaryota > Metazoa > Arthropoda > Insecta > Diptera > Sciomyzidae > Dichetophora > Dichetophora obliterata. The sequence continues at coordinate 198,370,243 of OY986438.1, read as the reverse complement.
AGGTTGCCACCGTTTCTTTTTGTTCGCTCTTGTTCTTAGCTTGTCCAGCATTATGTTAGTAAGAGTGGCAGTAGCAGTATTTTTGTTGTTGTTGTTGTTGCTGCTTATGTTTATCAATGTACCACATAATTTATTGTGCCGCTAAGAAGCTGCTTGATTTATTTTAACCCTTTTTGGGGTACACGATTTAATTTGGTTCCTTAGCATTTTTCTGTGAACGCCCTTAGGTCGTATTTTAAGTGCAATTTTCGCGCATTGACTCAGACAACTGTACGAGCGATAAGTGGTATATTAAAAATGTTTCGCCAAAAAAAATATGTCACAAGCAATTCATGATGTTGTTACAACTTGTAGTTAATTTCTTGTTCATGCTTTCTGAAATTTGAAATTACTTTTTAATCATGAGTGTGAAATGAGGTTAAATTGTTTGGTTGTTACTTTGTTGCCAAATATACTGTGATAGGGGCTGTTTTCATCAAACACGGAAACCAGCAATTTGATACATTGTTGTAATGGCCCAAAAAATATGTTTGGCAACAAGCAATGTATCAATTTTGAGGTGTTAAAACAATTTCGTCGAATATGAAGCGAGCACATTTAATTAGAATATAATTTAAGGGGTACACAGTAATGATTAACTGAAGACAACGACATAAATTAACTGATCCTACGGTTGAGGAAAAATAGCCTCTGGGAAGGGGAGGTGTTGGTATTTGAAGTAGAACAAGAATTGTGCTAAGATAATTGGGTGTTCCGTTAGAGCACCAGCGTCAATAAACATGTCAGGAGGTAAGATTATTTCTTACTCTGTGACACAATTACTTGAGGGTGATCGATTGTATACCTCAAATAGAAACGATTTGTCGGAAATACATTTTTGCCGAAGAAAGTAAAGAGATATTCTTCATAGTTTTCAAGTTATAACACAAAATCTAGTAAAAATTTCGTTGGAAAATAACATTTTTTTCACACTTTTTTCATTTCATAAGGAAGGAAGAAGTGGTTTTTCTGCTCCATAATGTTTAAGGCGATTCTTTGGCAAATATTTCTCTAGATACCAACTAAATGACAATATTTTTTCGAAATTGCATAAAGTTTAGGGTAAACAGTTTTCATTTCCTCCCAAGCATCCATGATTGTTCGTTGTAGTTCTAGGACTTGACAATTTAAATAAAAACTTATTCCATCTTGTGGGTGGCCCAAATCATCATCTTTCCGCCTTCGTTTGTGTACTAGAGATTATGAGGGGCCCAAAGTCCGAACACAGTTTCTAATGATTCTAGTGACAACTCGCTACCCGTTTTCATAAAATCATCTGCACAGGTTATTTTATTACGTAAGAATTTCATAACTGAAGCCAATCGATTAATTAAAACAAAAATGACGATACAATTCATTTGTAAATTGAACGAAAATAATAGATTAAATTAATCAAATGATTTAAAGGCGGCCTCTATAGGCTAGTGGTAGCGCGCTTGACTCTCGCACAGGGGTCCCGGGTTCGAATCCTGGCCGGGCCATGGTCCTACGCTATAACCTTTATTTTCTTATATCTAAGTTAATTTGTTAAAATATATTTTTTATTTTCAATACATAGCTTGTTTGCCTTGTTTGTTTGCATAGGTTTGTTCACATTTTACATAAATGGAAGAAAATTACAGAGAAAAAAATTGGCTGTCATCAGAGTTATCCGTAGAGTCATAGCCGATACACATTGACTGCGACAAGCGACAAGCGACGAACGCCAATTGTCAAATTATAGAACACTTGTTTTCTTATGCAGATGTATTTTTTGAAGACAACACGACAAAGAGAGAACACCAGGGCCGCCGAGAGGGGCATGACGGAGTGTTTCCCCCGGAGTGCGTAAGAAATGTATCAAAAAGCTGTTTTGTTGTTGAGGAAGAGAAGTGTTTTTTGTTTTCACGAAAAGTATTATTTTCAAATTTCTTACCTTGCTTTATATCGGCAATATCAAAATGTATACTGAAACTTTTTCGTGGCTTGGGAACTTTTGAATTTAATAATTTGATACCTTTGTTCTATGTTGAATACTTTTATATACTTTTTAACTCGAATAGATACATTTTATATAAATGTCGCTGCAACATTGTATATGAGTTTCACTCATTAGTAGAAATACCCAGTAGAAAAGTTGTTATGTTATGTTATGTTATGTTATGTTATGTTATGTTATGTTATGTTATGTTATGTTATGTTATGTTATGTTATGTTATGTTATGTTATGTTATGTTATGTTATGTTATGTTGTGTTATGTTATGTTATGTTATGTTATGTTATGTTATGTTATGTTATGTTATGTTATGTTATGTTATGTTATGTTATGTTATGTTATGTTATGTTATGTTATGTTATGTTATGTTATGTTATGTTATGTTATGTTATGTTATGTTATGTTATGTTATGTTATGTTATGTTATGTTATGTTATGTTATGTTATGTTATGTTATGTTATGTTATGTTATGTTATGTTATGTTATGTTATGTTATGTTATGTTATGTTATGTTATGTTATGTTATGTTATGTTATGTTATGTTATGTTATGTTATGTTATGTTATGTTATGTTATGTTATGTTATGTTATGTTATGTTATGTTATGTTATGTTATGTTATGTTATGTTATGTTATGTTATGTTATGTTATGTTATGTTATGTTATGTTATGTTATGTTATGTTATGTTATGTTATGTTATGTTATGTTATGTTATGTTATGTTATGTTATGTTATGTTATGTTATGTTATGTTATGTTATGTTATGTTATGTTATGTTATGTTATGTTATGTTATGTTATGTTATGTTATGTTATGTTATGTTATGTTATGTTATGTTATGTTATGTTATGTTATGTTATGTTATGTTATGTTATGTTATGTTATGTTATGTTATGTTATGTTATGTTATGTTATGTTATGTTATGTTATGTTATGTTATGTTATGTTATGTTATGTTATGTTATGTTATGTTATGTTATGTTATGTTATGTTATGTTATGTTATGTTATGTTATGTTATGTTATGTTATGTTATGTTATGTTATGTTATGTTATGTTATGTTATGTTATGTTATGTTATGTTATGTTATGTTATGTTATGTTATGTTATGTTATGTTATGTTATGTTATGTTATGTTATGTTATGTTATGTTATGTTATGTTATGTTATGTTATGTTATGTTATGTTATGTTATGTTATGTTATGTTATGTTATGTTATGTTATGTTATGTTATGTTATGTTATGCTATGTAATGTATGAGAGGTTCTTCTAATAAGCTGATTTGTCAAAATTTAGAAAATAAGGTGGATAATGAATGACAAAAAAAATGTTTACCTGTTTTCATAACTATGTTATGGCAGCTTATGTTTACCTGTTTTCTTCATTATGATTTTTGTTTGATCTTGAACCCCTTCCTTGGATTTTTAATATTGCATGCTTCAGCAATATATTTTTATTTCCTATGTGTATATTTTTATTTACATATTTCGCAATATGTTGCGAAAATCATGAAAATGTTTGTGTTAAGGGTCCAGTCTGCTTAGTTGGGTCTAAAAAATCTAATTTTTTTTTTTTATTTTTCGATAGCTGGAACTGTGTTAAATATCATAATAATAGCGCAAATCGATATAAGTAGTAATTCTTTAAAGGTTCTGAGCGGAACGCGTCAAAGCAAACAGCGATCAAAACTAAAATCTTTAATCGCGTTTTCTGGAAAACTACGTTTTTCGAGCTGGCGACTCTCATAACTCAGCCAATTTTTAACGATTCTTGATGATTCTTTTTAAATAAGGGTAAATAAATTATCCATGGAATGGATCATAATCTCACCGATATATTGCACATGGGATTTTTTTAACAACAACAAAGTAACGAGCATTTTCAGTACAAATGACAAACAAATTTTCGAATGCCGCCATTTTGCTATGTTTTTAATCAATTTCATTAAAATTGGTCTATTTTATAATCACACTTATACTTGACAGGAAAATATTAAATTTGCCTGAAAAGTTTTGAGGACCTTTATTTTTTACTTTATCGAAAAACATTTGCCAAAATTATACTTTAAACAGGCAATTATCCTTTTTAAACATTGGAAATGTATGAGTACATTTTTCAGTAATGGATATGACATAAAATTTATACATATAATTTATTTATATACTCGTATCTGTAAGCTTGCAACATTCCTCTGTATCTTACGAAGTAAATAAGGATTTCACAGATAAGAAGAATATATATAATTATTAAAATATCATAATAATATCAATTGGTACTTTACAACCATTTGCCACAGATCCTTCTCAACTTAACAAAATTGTAAATTTGCTGCTGATCTTAAAAAATTAATATCAAAACATTTCCCTTGCTTCTTGTTGATCTTATCCACCTTCAGTGTTGCCATGAAAAAAATTTGCATATCGTAACTTTTGCACTCTGCACGTCGGGTTTTCGTCGGATTTCTGAAACTCTACAAACCACAACAACGGCGATTTTGCTTTGAGTATATTAACGAAAAATTTTGTTGATTTTGGCCAGGAAAAACTACCAATACATAAATGTCAGTAAAAAAAATTATATATGGAAAAATATAATTTTTTAAGTTAAATTCAAAATAAATATATGCAAAATCAAATATCGGATCTTTTTCATGAAATCGTAACATTTTGGTCAAATATCGGATCATCGGACTCAAGACTGAAAATCGTAACAAATCCGATATATCGGACTATATGGCAACACAGGTGGACAGTGTCAAAAATAAAAAATTTTTGTTTGGACTAAAAATAAAAGTTTTGCATGTTTCATTATTGACGTCAGCTTTAAGGCCAGCAATACATGAAATCAAGGGTCAAAAATAAAAATTTCTCAAGAGCAAATTATTGAAGTGATTTATTTGAAAGTTCGAGGGTATATTAAGGCTTGTTTTGAGAATAAAAAAAGAAATGTATGACTTAAAAAAATGTGTATATACATACCCTCCAGGAAAAATCGGAAGCCTTTCATCTAAAAGTGATTAAAAACATTCCCCACCGTATCTTTTGAAAGCTTAAGGGTAGTTTTGTATTTATATTGTTTCCAAACCGTATCTTTTGGAAGCTTAAGGGAAGTTTTGTATTTATATTGTTTCCAAACCGCTTCTTTAAGAATGCATTTGGAAACTTTTATTTATCGTCAAGCAATGACAATAGAAAATATTAATATCATTGTTTTCTAGCCGCTTATTGTAGAATTCGATAGTCTAGTGGTAGTGCGCTTGACTGTCGCTCAGGGTTCCCGGGTTCGAATCCTGGCCGGGCATTTTCGTAACAAGGGAGAGGATTGTTTCCACATTAATTCTTAGAACAGGGAAGAGGACTGCTTGTAATTCGTTTTTTAAGACAGCAGAGAGGAATGTTTCCACATTAATTTTTAACACAGCTGAGAGGAATGTTTCCCTCTAATGACATGCTATGTAAAAAAAGCAATAGAGTGTGCAACGAAGGGGAATGATTCCTTCATTCCATGGAATGTTTCCTGGTAACATCCGGGAATGCTCACATTTCCTGGAGGGTAGCTAAAGTGTAGAGTGTAAAAAAGATCTCAGTATTGGCGTGCATCCTAGCATCCAACAAAGCGAACATTTTTTTTACATCTACGTTACATTCTTTCAAATATGCCAGAGCCCGATTTTCGAAAAATTTTGCTTTCAAGGGAAATTGTAAATTGAATTATTTTAATAAATTTTATTTTTTAAAAATTGTAAAATTGTGTGCAAAATTTCGAGTTGATTGGTGAAAATTTGTTTAAGTTACGATGAACGCCATTTATAAAAATGCTGTTTTGAGAAAATATGAGAAAATGCAAGAAAAAACAGATTTCACTTTATATACAAAGAAATCGTAAATAATCGAAAAAAAGATCTAGAGTTTATCGAAGTTTTGAGATATTTGAAAAATCAAGTTTTTTCATTAAAAAATTGGGTCTAGTTCTATTAAATATTCGTGCTGTGCTGACAAGGAAATTTTAAAAAATCCAACAAATTCGTTTCAAAACCACCTTTCGTTTATTCAGAGGTAAGTTTAATATTGTGAATATTTTAAGGTTTTTAAAAAGTACTTGAATAATTCTGATCGTTAAAATTTTGCTGGAATTGCCTTGAAAGTGATAAAGATACTTATGTATATAATTAGTAAAATTTGTTAATGATGAAAGTTTATCTTCAAATGATGTAAGAGTAAGTTTGACACTGTTTTTAAAAGGAAATCCTTATATCTTTTTTATTTATGTTAAAATTTTCTTAAGAGAAAAAACCAATAGTAAATTTTTTGTTGACAAGAAAAAGAACTATAATAGATGCTAATACAACCAAAATTTCCCTCAAAGGGTGTTTATGTTAGACATGGACAACTCTGCGCTGCGCTGCGCTATTGAGTTGAAGCACTATATATATTTATTTAATATTTATTCAGCGAGCCAAATTCGCACAAGTTGTACGACGCCTTATACAAAGCGATAGAATGTTGAAAATGAGTTTCGGGAAAGATGCTGCTAAGCATGAGTATTTGGAGTGCGTTTGATTGTTATAATGCTTTGAAAGCAAAATTCTTCTTGCTTAAGCTTAGTATGCTGTAGGAAAAAAAAATTCAATAAGAAATACTTTGAGATTTTTGACAACGAACAGGCAGCGAAATTTTTTTCGCCAGCTAGTAAGCTGTAGAAGCGAAAACTATTGCTATGTTGACAAATTTCCATTCGTGAGTGGAGAGTTGAAATTTCAAAATTTCGCTGTCGATTATATGCCCGTATATTTAATTGGCGCAGAAATTTTCCATTCAACAATAAAAAATAAGCATTTAGGCTGTATTTCTTTATTCATTCCATTCGTTCGGAATAAGTTTTGTTTATTCAGTTTTGATTATCCGGAATATTCTTTTTGTATTTCTTTTTTCTTACGGAATATTCCAAACGCGTTCTTTTTATACTATCGGCTAAGTTAGAATAAAAATAATATTCCTTGTGTGTGAGGTTATATTCGATTGTTTGAAGCAGTATTTTTGTATTTATTTATTTATTTATTTCACTTAAATTAGTACAGTAAGATCTATGAAGGTCTTTTAGCGTACAACAATTTAAAAACATTATAATCAACAAAAAAACATACAATAACATTTAAAGCTTATAATAAAAATTTAACAATTTAAAAATTAAAATTTTAGCTTAAAATAAAATTTAAAATTTGAAAAAGTAGCGTAACTATATTTTTTGCGCCCGCCCTTAGGTTTCTAAAAGCGCCCTGGTATTTACTTTTAGCGTAAAACTATGTTATTACTAGGTTACTAAAAGCGTAGGAGAGAACAAGAGAGCTCTTGATAAAAAAAAAAAAGAACAAAAGAGAATTTTTTAATTCAATGGTCATATGATGATCATCACTTATAAAAACATGTGGTTTTTTTCGTCATAACTCCCAAACCATACATCCTAAAAGGACAATTTATGCACCAAAATGTTTGTCATTAAAATACCCACACGACTGCATTCTTAGCAAATATTTTTTTTTCAAGAATCTTAGTTTTATACGTCATTTTTTGTGATTTTCTACTTTTTTCCGTTTTTTGGCCATAACTCCTAAACTATACATCCTAAAAGGACGATTTATGTACCAAATTGTTCGTCAAGCCTTTGCCTACAAGACTGCATCCTTGGAAAATTCTCAAAATTAGATAACATGTTCATTTCTTATGTCCTTTTTTGTGAATTTTTTAGTTTTTATTTTTTCGCCATAAAATTCGCCCTAAAATCCAATTATGCATCAAAATGATCACCATGGCATCGTCCTTGAGGAAAGTTACTTCTTTGTTGAAATGCATTTTTCTCTATCTCTTGTAGTTTAGGAGTTGTAAAACACTTTTTGGAGTGGTAGTTGGCCAAAAATATGTGGTATTTTCGTCATAACTCCCAAACCATACATCCTCCAAGGACAATTTATGCACCAAAATGTTTGTCATTAAAATACCCACACGACTGCATTCTTAGAAAAAATTATTATTTATAACTGATATAAACTGATATAAACTGTTATATTATTTTACTGATATAAACTGTTATATCTTATTAATAGAATTTGTTAAAAAAAGCAGCAACTTAAAAAAAAAACTTTTTATAATATCAAATATAATAAAATTTGTAAGATGTTATCACAAAGTAGGTAATAAAAGAAAACATCACATATTAATTATTTAAAAAAGTAAACAAACTTAAAGTTTGTATTAATGGGATCAATAATTTTTTTATTGATGAAATGATACATTTAAGATGTTTAGTTTAAATATTTTGTATTTGACGTTACCTGTTAACTAAAGAGTTTGCTAACGTCACAAAATATGACCAACTGAGTGATTAAAATAGCATCAGTTGCCGACTTGCTGAAAATATGAAAGCAAACGGGCTAATCGACTCCGACCATAATCGAATTTTGCCAAACAAAGACGACTTTTGCTCAAAATAGTCGGTTTTTTTACGTCGATTATTGCACCCTGAGAAATCGTATGTACGAGACATAAATTTTATTTCAGCACAAACGTCGCACAGTGTAACCCATTAGTCCCCATTCTTGGCCAAAAAAAGAAGGAGTGATCGTAGAGCTATGAAAATTGGCACGAATATCTTTCATGAAAAAATTAGGAAATGTTAAAAAAGTTCTAAAAATCCGACCTCTGCCACACCCACCTCCCATGCAAACGAAACCCATTTTTGCCTGAAACTTCAATCTTGTCTCAAAACAACGAAGTTTGCTACATAAATCTATTTTTTGATTAATAATATTTTAGTATATGTACATATTTATAAGGTAGGTATATTAGCGTATAAGAAAAGATTTCTTGAGCATGCCGCAAATTACAACAAAACCCGTAAGAATTAAAATTAAAAATTAGAATTAAAAAAAAGACAACAACAAGCAATAGCACATTTATAAGTTAACAGATTTATGAGTTATATAACAACAAAACACAAAAAACAACAGAATTAAAATTAAAAATTAACTCAGCCTTGGAAAATACCAGCCACACAAACTACGTTTTTGTTTATATTTATAAGCAATTTTAAAAAATTGAGTATTTTTTGTGCTTCAGAAATCAGAAAAATTAGCTGCCATTCATAAAATATATCTCAAATTTTAACTAAACAGGTCACCATAAAAAAATGTATATCTTCCGCATTAGCAAGTATTAGCAAGAATTTTTGGATTTGGTGTAACGCAGTTCTAATGATGTTTTCGTGAAAAACTTGTAGTCAATCTTTCTCAAAATTATTTTTTAAGCACTTTTAAAAATTGAATATTTAAAAATTTGTTTCCCGCTTTTAGTGTTTACTTTTATGATAAGCTTAAAACCTTATGTTTAAAATGTAAACAAAAACAGTAACAAAATAAATTTTAAACTTTTTTTTTATATATATATAAAAAATATATAATTTGAATAACAAGAAAATTGTATTTTTAAAAATGCAACTTTGACGAGTTGTCATAACGAAACGATTGCTACTATTAAAAAAATTAATTTTGATTTTTTCACCCAAGATATTTTCTATTGAAAGCTATAAAAATTTGGAAAATTTCAAACGTCGATATATTAGGTTTTTGGCCGCTTATTTTCTTCTGCATGCCGCAAATTGCGTCGCAAATGCCTTACTGTGCGTCGTTCTCCACTTTAGTTATCAATTTCATCAAGGTACTTGAGGGCCCCCTAGCTTAGTTGCGCCCGCCCGCAACGCGGGCTCTGCGGGCCCGCTTTTTACGCCACTGGTTTGAAGTAAAATGGAGCTAAATGAAAATGGTAAAATTTTTTAGTTTAAATGTTTTAAATTGCTTTGTTGCATTTTTATTTTTTAAATTTTATCTGGTGTATTTGTTGTCTTTAATTAAATACGAAAAATATGTTTCTGGTTTTACAAAAAAAAATATTCCTTTTTTTTCTAAAACTGTTTCTTTATTCATTCTGTTCTGGATAAACAACAATATATTCTATTCGTTCTGTTCCTTATCCGGAATGAATAAAGAAATACACCCTTAGTATGTTTAAGTGTTGAATTGGTTTTTAACAAATTTATTGTTGCATTTATATAGTTTATTAATGTGTAGTCTTGCTTTTTATAGGATGTAAAATTGCAGCAATGAAAATATGAATCTGTCAACCAGAACAGCAAGTGCTTTTTCTAAACACAAAAATTTTGACTCTACACCAAAATTTCGCGTGTAGAGTTATATGCCCAAAAATTTTCGTTCCTACAGCATACTAAGCTTTAATGTCAAGCAGTGCTTCTGTTTGTTTTTGCGTAATAGTTAAAAGTAACGCAGTCTTGACGCAATTGCGTTAACGCATTTCGCTGATAAGTAAACTGCGCTTGGGTTGGTGTATCAGCGCAGCCTTTTTTGATGCGTTACCCATGTCTAGTTTATGTACCGAATTGACACTATCAATTTCAAATATTTATCGGCAATTTCACCACATATGTATATAAATATTTTAATTCATTTAAATTTGAGCAAAAATAAATAGTTTTTTTAATGGTCTCAACATTTCTCAGTTTGCAATGAATAAAAAGAATTTTAAAGAGAAATAAAAAAATTTTCATAACTATGCAAATCAGCAGATTTTAATTATTCGAAATGTCACACAAAAAAGTTGTCGTTTGGTAGAAACATTTAATACAAACAACATATACAGTGGGATGTTTTTCAATTGTCATGGTGCATGATTTAAGGATCTCTATGAACTATAAATAATAACTAAGAACTAAATAATAAATTTCGCATCGATCTCGCAATAGCTTGCTCTTTTTTATATACACACCTGATCACATTAATAGAAACACTTAAGAGTTTTTTATGAAACAAAACAGAAATACGTTTTTATTGAAGTAATTAAAAAAACTTACAAACACATTTATTCTATTATAGAAGGTAAATCAAAAAACAAAGAATTTCAATGACAATGTTTAAATGAGTAGATATAAGAACAATTACAAAACTTTTGCTTAAATTTGTACTGCTCAAAATAATAGATACACTTTACGACGCTGTATAAAACTTAAAAAAAAACTTTAAGAAGTTATACTTTATTTATAATAATTTCATTATTTAATTAATATCCTGTGTATCCACCTCTGTTTTGAATTGTTTTTGCCATTCTATTGGGCATGCTGTTAATAAGGTCCTGACAGGTCTTTATTGCAGTTTCGTACCAATTTGTTTGGACAAATTCCCACAGTTGCTTCTTATTAGCGAAAGTTTTTGCTGCCAATTTTTTCTTTAAGTCACTCCAAAAGTTTTCAATCGGATTTAGATCCGAGGACTGACTTTGCCAAGTGAGCACATTTATTTTGCTATCCGCAATGAACTTTTTTACCAGCTTTGAGGTGTGCTTTGGGTCGTTATCATCCTGGAAGACCCAACGAAGAGGCGTGTTCTCATCGGCATATGGAAGCATAACGTCTTCCAAGATGCTCTTATATTCTGCTGCTGTCATTTTATGCGACTTTGGTAAATCGGACCTACACCATGCCAGAAAAGCATCCCCACACCATAATATTTCCGCCACCATGTTTAACAGTTTTCTTAGTAAAATGGACGTGAAATTCCTTGCCTTTAGGTCGTCTTACATTCCTTTGTGCATCACTTCCAAACAAATTAATTTTGGTTTCATGACTCCATAGTATATTTTGCCACTTCTTCTTACCGTCGGGTCCTACCCAGCTGGCGTGATCTTTTGCAAAATTTAACCTCATGCCAACATTTTTTTCGCAGCAAAGGTACCTTTCTAGCAATTCGTCCTGGCAGTTTTGCTTGTTGTAGACGACGTCTAACCGTTGGAGCGCTTATTATTTTGCCCATTTCGGCTGCAATATTTTTTGAAGACTTGAATGGGTCATTTTTTGAGAGCATTTCTATGTGGGGATCATCTGCCAGGCTTGTTTTTAACGGTCTACCACGCGTTTCTATGGATGGCTTATTTTTAAAAATGTTTTGTACCTAATGCAATGATCGATTTAATAATCTGCCAATGTCTCGCAGAAATTTTCCATCTTCTCTAAGATTCGATGCCAAGATCTTCTCTTCAGCGGTGCAATGCTTATTTCGACCCATCTACATTAAATGTTTTTCGATATTTTATAAAATTAAAATTCTTTATTGAGAACACTTACCGTTTCCTTAAAAAAGTTTAACAAAATTTGTAATACCAGCTCAAAATACCAATTATACTTTTGTTGTATCTATTATTTTGATCAAGCAAATTTTCGCACTTTACACAAAAGCTTAGGAAGAAAAAAAAACCAGGGATGCACACTCTAAATTCTTCGATCAAAGGCGTTGCCAGTTTGCATTTTTTAAATTAAAATAACCGCTGTATACAAAAACTTACTTAAATGTGAATTTATGGTGAATAAACGTGAAATCTTCAAGGTGTATCTATTAATTTGATCAGGTGTGTACCTTTCTAGTTGCATTTTTTTTTTGTGTTAGAAAACAGGGGGCCCGAACTTTGCTCTTTACGGACCTGGAGAACTCGACGACAATTGTTGCTACCGCAGACTTAAATCTATATCTAATTTGATAGACGACAAAAGCGAACATAGAAGAGTTTATGTTTTGTATGAAATACAGACTGTCGCTGTTGCGTTCATTATAATCAAGTCGTCGAGAATACTGTAACCAAAGATTATTGTAATGATTTTTGCTGCGACATTTCTCTCTGACGGCAAGTTTTCCCTTTTTTAAGGTAGACGCCTGTTGCAGTCAATTTTTATCGGCTATCGACACAAAGTCAGAGAAATTGAGATCAAAAAATAAATCAATCATCGTTCGGAACGTGATCTTTATTTAAAATAATTTCATCGATTTCATTCTTGTTTGTTTTTTTTTTATTTTAGCATGTTTTTCTATAATCAACTATAACACTACGTTACAAAATCTGATAAAGTGGCGTAACTTGAAATGCCTCAAAGCGTATGTCGAGCACTGAAAAACTGCATACTTTAAAATTAAATATACCCTCAAAATCCGGACTTGGCACCAAAAAAACGTTTTTCGGCGGTCTTCAAATATTTTTACGCATAACTCATTACTTTTGAGAAGAGAAACTATTTTAACTTTAACTTTCAATGCCTTGAATATACCCGAAATAAAAACTTAAAACCGCGCATCATCCAAACATTGTTCAAGCAAGTCACCTCCAACCTTCACCCAACGCAGAGTTGCATTAAACAAAACCACTACCAACTATTAAAAAAACCGAACACCTGCATATAACAAAAAATTTGCGCCATCAGACCGCAACTGCAGCATAAAAAACTAAATAAAATAATAACAACAACAACAATAACAACCTAAAGCAATCCCCAACAACTTCCGCTACAGATCAGCAAAACAAATAACCATAAAAATGAAAATTAGTTTTATTTGCAGCCAACTTCATTAACATTTCGGCAAAATTGTTGGAGCAACCACCAACAACCAACAACCAACAACCATGTGGTTACATTCACAAAAAAATAAACATTCGAACGCACGTGTGATGAATCTCAAACAAACACACAGAAACATTTGCTAAAACTATCAGATTTTTATTATCTGTTAATGGTTCAAGTTCTTCCAAAAAAACTAAAAAAACGGATGAAGATAGTTTTGATATTTGGTTTTTTTTTCCGCTCTTAAGCTGAATGGCGTTATGGGCCCATCAAAAAACGTTTAAACAGTAGAAGTTTGTTTGAGTAGCCAGCCGAAACACAGTCATTCATAGCTCATATTTATAACAATAAAGCGGCTAGCAAACGAGCACCAAATGTAGTTGTTCCATTCCCATGAAATATGGCCACGCATATTTGTCTGTTGTTTTTGTTTTTGTTGTTGTTATTGTCATGCCCACAAAATTATCATGAGTCTTGCCAGATGAATTTCTTTGATCTGGCTGTGGCTTGATGATATGAAGCCAAGCTAGGCACTTACGGACTGATGCTGACTGACAAACTCACTCACTGACTGACTCACTGACTAACTAGCTTGTTGTGGGCAAGAGTTTGTTTGGTACGCTGATGTCACTCGCTTGGCTCGGTTGGCCTAACCTGGCCTGGCCTAGTTGAGCGGTTTTTACTTTTCCATGGTCATGGTGTCGTTGTCTTTATGTCGGCACGTTCAATCTTGCTGCGTTCATCTCAACAACGTACCATCTTCTTACAGATATACAGACATTCAAGTTTCAAGTTGAAGTTCCTGCATGTGCTCCGAAACCTTTTCGAACGTCGTAGTCGTCATCATCATCGTTCAAATTCGTGATTTTTGTTTCATAAGCTGTCTGAACTTTGAAGTTATTTAATTTTCCGCATCATAAGAAAAACGTCTTTAAAGCCATTTGTTCGTCTTTCGGATTTTTTAATGCCCTTAATTTTTATATGGTATTTTTTTTTTCAGCTTAGAGCTTTGAAGTCATGCCTGTCGCTAACGCCCCAACTAGCATTTCTTCAGCTTATTTTTGATGTTTCTTCTCATAAAATAAAAGTTTCAGCTTTATTTTTAAAAGAATTTGTATGCTTCACTGACAGCATACATGAATGTTTGTGTGAGTGTGTTTTCAGCTTGAACACCTGCAACCTATCTGAAACGTTAAGAGAAATAAAAGTAACAAGAAAAAGAAACCACTAAGTCTTAACTTTCAAGTCATTTGTTTGCTAACCCACTCGGTGAATGGGTTTGTTTCTTTTTGATGAATACCATTTAAAGGTTGGTGGGCTGATGTTTTTGCTGGTTTTTATGTATCTTGTAGTACTTTTTTCGGTCTGTTTGCTTTTTTTTTAAAAAAGCATCAACCGATCCGCTGATATTAGAGATTCTTTTTATCATGAAAATCAGCCGTCAAAGAACGTATACCACGTCTTAACATATCATACTAAGACACGTATTGACCTGAATCACCCTCAATCAAAAAGTGTTCATTACATTTAAATTCCAATTCCTTGAAATAAGGAATTGGTAATTGGTCCTCTCAATTCCTCAGGAATGTAATTGGAAAAAGTCGTCAATTCCATTACAGGAATTTTAATTGGCAATTGAACATCTCAATTCCTTAGGAATGGAATTGAAAAATTGTCCATTACAGGAATTGTAATTAGTAATTGAACATCTCAATTCCTTGGAATGGAATTGAAAAATATGGACAATTCTATTTCTGAAACACTTCAATTCGTCATAAATTGAATTGGAAAAAGTCGTCAATTCCATTACAAGAATTGTAATTGGAAGTCAAAATTTCAATTACTTTTTCACTGACTCAAACTACTTCACTATTTATTAGAAAACTTTTTTGATTCGCATTTTTAGTCAGTTATAAAATTCGTTCGTTAGGAACAAAGCGATGTCCTTGGGTGAACTATCCGCTATTTGATGCGGTTCACAAAATGTGCTCTGCTGTTTCTTTATCTTCGTTACATAATCTACACAGATCGCAAATTTTAGATGTAGATTTAAATTATAGACACTCAAAAGTTATTTATTCTTGAAATCAGTGACTTGCACCTTGTAACTGATCTGAGCGAACCCCACCTATCGTAACTTAACTAAGTTTCTTTTAACACAACGACTTTAATAATATGCTGATCAGGGATGTTTTCTCCAATTCATCTCTCTTTTTTACCAATTTTATGCATATATTCTATTTTTTCTTGAATTTCAACTCTCTTCTCGGAATAAGAATTAAACGTTTAAATCTTTAAAATATTTCAATACAATAAAATAAATAATCATCACATCAACAGTGATAGAATGCAATATAAGTAATGGATCTCACACTTCCGGGTCTGCTACTGATAAATAACTCAATACTACTCTATTAAACTAAATGCAAAACATTCGTTTTCTCACTTTTGTAACAAGTTTGTCTTCGTCAGCTCGTTAGCTTCCGGGTTCTTTGCTGTCACAACCTCCAGAGGCGCGAAACTTTTCTTAATTGCCGCCAGCTCATCAGACGCCTTGATCAGTGATTGAATGACTAATTAACTCCGAAGCCATCTCGTAAGCTGCTCACCTCCAGCTATTAATTTGATCGATGTCTGAAAATTTCAACCATCATACATCAACTTATATCAGGCAACGATATTGAGTGAAATTAACATGCGCATAACTTAAACCATCGTCTTTCCCTTCGATCGACTTCCAAAACGCTTACATACACATGCAAACGAACTTCTTCTATCAACGCTTATCTCAAAAGCATTTGTCATTTTCTGAGCCATAAGCTTGCCATACTCAAGACTTCGTCGACGACGACGACGATGACGACGACCACCGCTATGGCCACTTAACTTATACACGCGGCGGTGGCTTCCAAGTGCAACAACTTGTCTCGCAATCTCGAAAATTATTACACTGACATTCTTGGTTATCATCAGTGCCAGTGCGCACGCTTATCACAACACACATCAAGTGCATTTCGGCTGCATTTTGGTTCTGGAACCAGTACACAACAGCACCACCACCCAATCGCGTCGGAAGCGAATTTCATCTGGGGGGGCAGTACAAATGGGGGGGCAGTACAAATGGTGGTGCAAAAAAAGTTCACCAAAATTTCTTCACATGAAACATGAAGAAGAGAGAAAGAAGAGGAAAATATATAATACAAAAATATTATCGTTGTAAAAAAACTGATATTTCGAATAACTTTTCCTGTTAAATTGTTTATCTAGCTGAAAAAGTGGGGGGGCAACTGCCCACCTTGCCCCCCCGCTTCCGACGCCAATGCCACCACCAGGTTAACTGATGGTCTACCTCAGACTGCCATTAGCTGAGTGTTGTTTTTGTTGCTCGTGGAGATAAGCGTTGTCATTAAACTATTCCGCGTATAAGCGATATAAATTTATGTCAGTTTGTTTGATTTTTTTTTTTCTTTGTTTGTTTCAGTGTATTTTGTATGTCTTGACATTTATTTATTTTGGTACTCCAATAACACGCTTCACTGCACAACCAGTTCCATGGCTCGTTGGGAACCATGGCATAGACCAGCCGGTTCATTCATTCATTCATTGATCGTTAACACATTTCGATGATTTAACAATTTTTCACATGTGATTTTTTTTCCTTCTTTTTTTCGATATATTTTCTCACAGGACCTTTTTCAAGAAATCATCTTGTTGCTGCCATCCCATTAAGTAATTGTAGTGTAGAAAAATCCTGGCTATCTTTATTTTGTGTGTTGCCTAACTCAACTATTAAAGTGTGAGAGAAACTATTGGTTTTTTTTGCTTGTATTTTTTCCATGAAAAAAATACCTGCTTTCTTCTAGTTAGGCTAAGTTGTATAGAGCTCTTTGCTTTATCTCTGGCAAATGTTGTTGAAAACGGAGTAGTCGTGTTCGAAATGTTGCAAATGCACGTGTTCAACGAATGTCAGAACATGTTGTTTGTGCTCGGTTGACATTCCTGGAAAATGTGGCTTTGAGTTATGCCGCTGTAGGAACTCCATGATAGTAAGATAGTATCTTAAGTTGACAGAGATTTTAAATGAGTTGCAAAGAAATTTATTTCATTTTTAATATATCCAGAATGCTAAAGTGATGAATAAGTCAGGAATTTAACTTTTAGGCCGCTAGTAAAATTTTCCTACAATGAGCATTGAGAATAGATATAACAATATTGAAGCTTTCTGGATAACTTTTGTACAACATCTGTCAAATTATCCATTCAAATTATTAAGGTTGCAGAATACACTTTGTTCAATTGACACTCAGAATAAATCAATTGAAGGCCAGATATTCCATTTGGAATCCAAAAAATATGATTTGTAAATAAGAAATTTTATTTTCAAATCATAAAATTTATTTTAAAACCAGCAGAGGGCAATTGAAATGAAGGAATTTAATTTGAAATTCAAAACAGATCAATCGGTATTCAGAGATTCCATTGAAATTCAAAATAGATCACTTAATGTTCAGAAGGTCCTTATGTAATTCCGATAAGATCAATTGAAATTCAGTTATAATTAATAGAAATTCAGAAAATTGCAACTGATTATGTAGCATGAATTAATTGAAAGATACTAAAATTTATTTTATGACTTGACGCAGGAAGGGAAATAACCGGATCTTTTGCCGGTCTTCGGATCTTCTTAATATAAAAGTGCTGATCTGGTTCAAAATTTTGGATCCTCAAATTAATTTTTAGAAGGCCTTTATTTACCGCGTACACGATCACAAACACAATTTTGAACAAATTCTGCACAATATCATCTTATTTTAATAAATCTGGTATTCGAATGAGTTAACTTAAAAATATCGCAACAAAAAACAATTCGTATGTTTCATAGCTTCACAAGCTGTTTACCATTCGATTGTCAACAACTTTTTGCGGCCATGGCTTTTGTTAATGTTGTATTTAATGTTAAGAAAGGAATCAACGCAACCAAAATGGGGTATTTTAGATTTTTTTCGAAAGTTGAAAACCAGCGAGTCGGAATCGGATTCAATGCTGATTTGTTACATATTTTCTCGCGCTATCACAAAAAAATGCAAGACGATATACTCACAATAAAAAATATGAAAAAATGCATATATATGAAAAATACGAACCGTTCGTAAATTTTAAAAATTTTGCTTATTTGCGTAAAATTCGGGACATATTTGCTCTAATTTGGTTTTGGTAAAGGTAAAGGTAAGGTGCTGTTGGAGCTGATGTTGGGGCAATAATAAAAACACTCATAAAAAGTTCAGTGAATGATAGCTACAATGAGTTTCTAACGACTCTAAATCGTAATCATGTTGAGCACTGCATAAGCGCTAATAATTTGCTAAAAACATCATTGCGTATTCGGATCGCAATTAAAATTGAAATGCCAGCTCTGAAAAACTAGAACCCCAGACCAGCAATCAAGATATGAATGGCTGAAAAGCGATGCACAGTTTCATCTTATTTTAACAGATATTTTAATCTATTAACAAAATTCCGAGAAATGGTGCATATCGGACCACTACAATCCACCCTACCGTACAACTCTAAATTGGGAAACAGAAAAAGTCAATATATTTCAATGAAACTTGATACGATGTCATCTTCTGAGCTTATTATCACATTTTTTAAACATAGTGTACATTGATTCACTAATGCTTTTAATTATTGTAAAATTTATACCCGCTCCTATTATTTTTTACACACATACCCTCAAAACTCACTCTAATCCTGCAAGCATTTGGAAGACGATTGGAAGAGAAGTTGAAGAACTTGTGATTCGCCCAAGGGTTCTTTGGAAAATGGATCGCCGTTCGATCGCCCAAGCGATGAATACGCGATTAAAGAAAAATCTTTTAAATCTTCCTTCCCTCATTCCGGCGATCGTTGGAAGATGGATCGCTTTTCAATCGCCAAAGTGATAAATGCGCGATTCAAGAAAAATCTTCAAAATCGTCCTTCGCTCATTTCGGCAATCGTTGGAAGATGGATTGCTTTTCGATCGCCCAAGCGATGAATGCGATGAATAATCTTAAAAATCTACCTTCGCGCATTCCGGCAATCTTTAGAAGATGGCTTTTTTTAAAAACTTTTAAAATCGATCGTTGGAATATGAAGCAGACTATTCAATACATTCTCCTCTAAAAATAATCATCGACAAATTTTCAAAAAAATTTTTGTTGCATTGAATTGCCGTATGGAAACTGAAAATATTAATATCAGCAAGATTTTCGGTGGTCGATTTTTTGTTGTTGACCGATTTGACAAAAAATGTCCTCTATAAAATAACTGAGGAATCTACTTATCACTTCATTCGTGTTTAAATCTTCCCGCGAATCGCTTAAGACCCCTTTAGGCGATTCGTTCGCGAATCTTCAAGGCAAACTGCTTGTCTGGCCTCAGCTGCTTACAGCCGGCAATACCCGTACGACTCCCAAATGAGCTCTCTGGCGATTGTCTCATCTTCCAAGCGATTCGCTGGCGGCTCTGAGGCGATTGAAAATGGTTGCAGGGAATTATTTATTTAAAAAAAATTAGAATATATTATTAATTTCTCCAGAAATATTTACTTAATTATTTTTTTAAGACTTTTTGTAAAACCACGTTTTCGGGCACTTTCTCTCTAATTTCTCGAAAACCAGTCACCCGATTTGGAAGAGAATTTTCTTTTCGACAGTCAGCACACAAATGCATCGGAAAATACCTCTCAAACCAATCATAATTAAATTTTATTATGCCGAAAAGACTTACCAAAACTTTAAATTCGTTTATATCTAAACCGTTTGCATCAGATACTTTAAGCATTAGTCATTCTCGTTGGTACTAGAATCACGAAGGAAGCTACAAAAACAGCAGAGCGCACCTAAAAACAGCTATTTTTAAATAACGGAATCTACAGTTCAGTTATTTTTTTAACGACCCTCTTAATTCTAGTTCTCACGAAAACGGCATTAGTTCGTTTGCAACTTTTCTCAAAGAGAATCCATGGTAGAACTAGTAAAGGTATATGCATTTCAGACTGCTCTCTTTTTCTCATAGCCAGAATTGTCAAACTCAAGCATTTTACTATTCTTGCCTATTTTCGCTTTCTTATCGCATTCTCATCGTTTTCCGATTTTGTATGAGCTGTCAACTTCTTTTTGACAGTTGCGGCAGTCTCCCTCTCCGAAATGCATATACCTTCTCTAATTCTACCATGGAGAGAATCGAAGAGTGAGTTAGGAAACTTCATATGATCTCTCTCTTTTCACTTCAAAATAAATAGGCAGTACAATTAAACTGTAGTGAAAAAATGTTGCTCAGAAACATGTTGCGATAATTTCACGCAGCGGAACAGAGAACTGCCCTGACGAAAATGTTGTGAAAACTTCCACGCTTGTTTCGCAGAGTACTATGCTTAAACATCTTCCACATGAAACTGAACAGAATACTATGCTTAAACATCTTTCCGTTTATTTTTTATTTTCAGATGAAGCAGAAAAGAATTTTATAGCAACTCTCTCTCTCTCTCTCTCTTAACTGAAATAACAATTTGGAACAATGAGAAGCGCGCTTTTTAAGGGGTTACACATTATCCAAAATGTTCCTCAATTAACATGGCGGGTCTATTTTGTTCGAAAGAGGCAGCGTTCCAATTAAAGTAACGTGTTCGTCATACAAGCGAAGCATTTTTGTTGTTTTTCGCCATCATTTTATTTTACAACCCTGGTTTGAAAGAGAAAATCAAAAATTTTTGCCAACAGGTTCAAACAGGAACAGGAATTGTTAAATTAGCTTCTTAACTATCAAATTGGTTCGAACATGGCCGCCATATGACGAACACGTTCGCTAATGTGGAACCTTTTTTAATTTGAAATGGTGCTATTAAATATTTTGACTCAATTTTAAGTTGGTCATGAATTATATCCAAACAAGTTTCGACTTTTACAAAGCTTCACATATTTCCAATGCAGTCAGGTTTATCTTTCATTTGAAGCCATGCAGAGAAGATATCACCAATTTTTATAGAACATGCCACTTTAAAAATGAAATTTCATCAGTAATTGCAGGCAGTTGCAGCTAGGACCTATTTTATTTGAAAATACATACTTTCAACAAATTTTGTGAAAAAATTTAGAATATAGCTCAGCATACCTTTTTTATTATTTTATTATAAGCTTTTAGAAGCAGTTTTTTAACTTGAACAATCACAACCACTTTGAAAATAACCATAAAAAGAAAGCTGTAATTAAAACTGTAGTCAAATAAAGCTGTAATTTTTTTTAGTGTCATATGATAACATGTTTTTTAAATATGCTTTACTAATTAGTAATGCGTTTAGAGTAATAGAGTATTCGAAAGTTGAACCAACATTTAGTTTTTTTTTTTTTTTGCTAAATTATCAGTTTTTTTATTACATTGGACTTTTAGAGCCTTTTATAACCAAACGAAATACAAAAATTAAAAACACTCTCGCCTTTTTTTTGCTGTAGTGTGTTCTATCAGAAAAAAAAAGATTTCTGGGCATTTTTGGAAATAGATTTTTTCCCCAATAATGGCAAAAATATAATACTGTGCACCGTCACATCTGTTCAATTGTAAGTAAATTTGATCATAATCGAATTACTTTAAAATTTTGGATGGGTTGCCTTCAAAACAAAAGCCCCATGTATCGAATTTTATTTCAAACCTAACATTAATTTCTTTATTAAAAATTAATGGAATTGTAAAAATTTCGAAATGACATCAGATATTTTGATGACGTTTGACAAAAAAATGAATATCTTCTTAATTAACTGTGATCTAAAAAACACATAAGGTGTTTTTTTTAAATTATTTATTGTTTATGTTTTGTTACATTGTATAAATTGTATATTGTATAAATTAATGCTATTTTTTGTTTAATGTTTATCAATGTTTTGCTATAAAATTTAATGTAAACGTTTTATTTGAAATTCAATGGTAAAACTTTAAAATTTTTTTAATTCCAGTTTTTTCCCAAAATAATTTTTTACTTAAATTTACAGTTTTTTTAAATTAGATTTATTGAACCTCCTTCTCAAGGCTCCGCTGGGTTGGCGGATTACAGAATTTCATCCAGACCTATTTCTCTGATGAACTTGAGAATGTTCTTATGTTCAAGGGATAAAATTTGCTCTAGACTCAGCTCATAGTTCCCCAGTGCTAGTTTACGTCTGCGAGCCACTGCGCACAGTGGCCCCAAATGGACTTTTGCGTCTCAAAATTCTGTAACTTTTTGTCTCTTGGTATAAATAAGCCAAACTTGGAATATATTATCTATGACATTCAATAAATCGTTTGAACTTTTTTTTTCAAAATACATGTTGTTTTTTATTGCTAAAGTTTTATTTAAAGTTAAGAAAGTTAATATACAGATTATGGCTTGACTTGTGCGTTTCAAAATGCTCTAACTTTCGTGTCTCTTGCAATAACTAAGCCAAATTTAAAATACAATTTCTATGATATTCAATAAATCATTTAGACTACTTTTTCAAAATCCATTTTAGTTTTTAATACAAAAATTTTGTTTTAAATTTTAAAAAATATGATTTTGGCTTTCAAAAATCTGTGGCTTTTTTGTTTCTTGAATACAATTTTCGTTTCAAAATTGTGTAACTTTTTAGTCTCTTGCAATAATGAAGCCAAATTGAAATATATTTCCTATGCTATTCAATTAATCATTTAAAAAACTTTTTTAAAATCCATTATAGTACCAAAATTTTGTTTTAAATTTAAAAAAAAATACGATTCTGGCTTTCAAAAATCTGTAGCTTTTTGTTTCTTGAAATATTTAAACCCAATTTGAAATGTAATTTTTTTTTATTCAATAAATCACTTGAACTACTTTTTTCCAAAATCTATTTTGGTTTTAGTACTAATTTTTTCAAGTTCAAAAAATACGATTTTGCGTTTCAAAATTGTGTAACTTTTTAGTCTCTTGATATAATATAGCCAAATTTAAAATATATTTCTTATAATATTCAATAAATCATTCATACTACTTTTTTCAAAATCCATTATTTGTATTATTACAAGCTTGTTTCTTACAAACTGATAGAATTTTTATAATGTTTGAAATCTTAAAAATAAAATCTTAAATCTAAAATTTAAATTTAAAGTAAAGAAGTTTGTGTGGAGTGTTTTGTTGTATGTGGTAAAAGTGGGGCACTACATGCGTGAGATTACAGGGCAGTCTCCATACTCTACATATCTAACCATGATCACGGAAAACAACATATTAACACAAAAATCGAATTAGTTGAAGAATTTTGATATAAATCAGAAAACATATGTTATAGAATAATACGATTCAAGACAAAGGCATCCAAAAAAAAAAATTAAATAAATAGTAAAATTGTGCAAAGTTACCATAAAAACCCAAAAAATATAAGTTCATAATATGTGATAGAAATGGCAGCAAGGTTCCCTTTTGCATTCCTACGCCACTGGTTTCTTCTAGACAAACATGCAGATTTTAACGGAAATATCAATTGCGACTGCATCAGCAGAGTTTAATTGAAGAAAAAAATATAAAGTTTAAGGGATATTTTTTTGCCATTCACCTACGTTATGAAAATTTAAATTTTTCAAAAAGGGCAAAATTGGAGCAACTTAATTTTTTTTGTCTAGTTACCGATACACTAAGGAACCGCATGCACTATGAAAGAAAACAGCGCAAGATAGGGCAACTGTTTAAACCTTAATCAAAGATGTAAAAAAATAGGTTGATAAAAATTATTAAATTTATTAAGTAAAACTATTCTTGGTTTTTTCTTTTATTTTTTCAAAAAGCCTAAACATTAGGCTTTCCAACGGTAAATAATACTTGTATGATCAATTTAAAAAGAGTTGGGAAAAATTGCGATTAAAAACTTTCTTCATTTCGCTGCTTATATAGGACTGTGTCTTGAGAACACTTTAGCAAGCCATATAACTGAATCGTGTCAATTTTTTTAAAAATTTTTAATTATAGTACAAAATGTAATCTTTTCTTAGATTATTTTTATAACAAGCCTGTATTGTATTGTATATGTATATACAGAGTAATTTTTAAAAAATCATTTATGAGACGCAAACGTCCATTTGAGCCCACTGTGCGGCGTCGCAGTTTGTAAGAAGGTGTATGGAGTCTCTTCTGCTTCTTCACAGAAACGGCAGTTAATATCGGTTTCTACGCCCAATTTCATCAGGTGATATTTAAGTTTACAGTATCCTGCAAGGAACCTTGTTAGAATTCTTAGATTTGGTTTAAATAAGTTTAAATACAAATATGCTCTCCGAGTGTTAAAATCTCTGAGGAGCAATTCAGATTTTCTGAGCTTCGGAAGGCTTTTCCAAAAGTTTGAACGTTTGTGCCTCTCCTCCCTTCTTAGTTCTTCTTTTATAGAATGTGTGCCCAATTCGCAGAATCGTTCTGGTCCTATAAGTTTTGTGAATGCACACAGTCGCGCTAAACCAACGGCTTCTTCGTTACCTTGTATTCCTTTGTGTCCTGGAACCCAGGCTATAGTAACTGTGTTATTCTTGCCTAGTTCATTGAGTTTGGTTAGGCTTTCCCATGTTATTCTCGATAACATTTCACAGGAAACTAATGCTGCAATTGCTGATTGGCGCTCTGACATGATAATTATATCCTGACCTTTATATATCCGGTCCAAGTTGAATTGTGCACACAGCTGTAACAATGTAATGTATTTCTAGAGTTTCAGCTTGCAAGATACTGTGCGTTGTCCCCATAGGTTCGAAATGCTTGGTTCTTGCACCATATACTCCTGCGCCTATACCTTCCAATGCTTTGAAGCTATCCATATACCATGATATACTGTGTGGTTTCTTGACTTGCGATATTATCTCACTGTCCCACTTTTTCTTGGAACCAAGCTTAATTTCTAAGTGTTTTTCGAAGTTGTACTTTTTTAATATATCGTCGCTTGGTAGATCGATGTAAGGGGTGTGCTTTGCAATATCCTCCTTCTCTCTACTGCTGACAGTTTTACCTTACCTTACACCTTACACCTTACACCTTACACATTGTAAGGTGTAAGGTGTAAGTTAGGTGTAAGTTGGGTCCAGAATGGGTCAAGAATTACTTCTAGTGATGCTGTAGGGCAGGTCCTCATGGCACCTGTGATGCATACGCAGGCCAGACTCTGCACCTTCGTTAGCATATTCCTCATTGTGGTTAGCTTGGTTCTTTCAGCCCATTCTATTGCACCATAGGTGAGGATGGGTCTCACCATCATGGTATACATCCAGCGAAGAATTGCTGGGTTGCAACCCCGGCTTTTCCCCGCCAGGTTATCGCCAGGTTCCTGCACACCATGAGTGTGCGCATTGCTTTGTTTATAGTTTCTTCTGCATGTCTTCTCCAGAGAAGCTTTGAATTTAGTGTGAGTCCTTGGTACTTTGCTTCTCCTTTGAAGAGAATTTCCGTGTCGTTTCTCATAGTTCGGAGATTTGCCAGGATTCTTTTGTTAGTAAAAGTTACTATGGTAGTTTGCGCTGGGTTGATATTTAATCCCACTGTTTTGCACCATTCCTTTGTTACTGACAGTCCTCTCGATATCAGGTTACAGAGTGTATCCTCAAACTTCTCTCTCGCTATTAAGGCGATGTCGTCTGCGTAACCCTGACATTTTATGCCATTCTCGGTTAGCTTCGATAATAGTTTGTCTGCAACAAGACTCCACAAAAGTGGAGAAAGGACTCCGCCTTGTGGGCAGCCTTTTGTTGTTTTAATTCTTAGTCTGCTTTTTAAATCATATGGAAATGCTGCAGACTTGGCTATATCAAGGCAGGCGGTGATACTGATAAAAAATATAAATGCACTTCTAAACTTGCCACGCCTACCTACAGCAACGTAGTGTAACTTGACAAGAACTCGCAGGTAGTTGATCTTAAATTTGACAATGAACAAAAACAACATTATTCTTCTTGTTACAATCATAAATTTTTGACATGTTTGCATACATCATTGAGATAACCCTTACTTAAGATGACAATCGGAAATGTAACTCTTTTGGGATATCAGGATAGTCTCTCTCGCTCCATTTTGATTCGTTCATCATCCCCTACAATCAATCTGTCTAGAAACCTCGCTCAAGCGCTGATGACGTGCCACAAATTGTACAAGCCGCCAACAAGTGGCAAGATTAATGAGAAATAGATTTGTTAAATTTTGTGGTCCATTAACAAGCACGCCAAGGTATCAAAATATGCACATGAGCATGCACATGTGTGTCTGTGTGTTTGTGTTTGTCTCTTTGAATATGCTTGCCTGGTATTAATATGCAACGCATTCATATCTGGTTACCCGATACAGTTTTAGGCTCCAATTCATGGTAATGCTATTCCTTAATGTGTACCCTTTATTTATTCATTAATATTCTGTCTTTGTTCATGTATATTTTGTAAAAAACTTCTTTTAATTTTTATTACTTTTTTATATTTTTCGGTTGTTTTTGGTTTTTGGTTCATCAATGCAATAAATTCCTGGAAGGCCATTTATGAGTTTTAACTGTGATTGGGATACAAAAAAGACAGCGCATTTATAATTTTTTCTTTCTTTCTGATGATGCATCAAGTTGTTCATGAATACGAATTGGTTAGCAAAGCCGCACTAATTTTTTAAGCCTTTTTTTGGGGATTGTATATTCCTCTTCTGTGTGTCTTGGTTTGCTTAATTATTCAAAAAATAAAAAATGCATCAAACACTTGTTATGAAGGAAGTTTGTAAATAAATTTTTAAGGCGTTATCTGTTTAATAATGTTGAGCATGACGTCGTGAATGACGACAATGACGATGATGATGATGATGGTGAAGATGATGTTGCTGATTGTGATACTTAGCTATCATGACTGCAGTCATTGAACTGTTGAGAATTTCAATTAATGACATCTGACCATTTTAATTAAGTTTTTACACTCGCAAGAATTTCGAAAGATTTCTTTGTTCTACACAAAGTGCCAAACATTTCCACAGTTCATGTTTGTTTGCTTAAGTTAACTAATATTTTGCTTTCTCACAAGCAGCTTAAACATTGACCGCCATAAAATTCAAGTAATCATAAAATCAACACATCTACCGACCAACAACCTCATTCATAACCGCCTGTCTTATCAACAACTGCGCCCTACACTCAGACACCAGACGCAACAACAATACCAGATATACAAATATTTATGCTTTCATTTGAAATGTCCCTGAATTTAAGCTGAACTCCTGATTAGGTCATCGTTGTCATTTTCATCGCTCGATGATGACACGCAATAAAGAATATACTTTGTAGCTGCTAATCAACGCTTATGAGTTCCATTGAAAAAGTTGAGCTTGTCAAGTACGAGTAGTTGTGAAAACCAAGATTACAATGAAAGACTGCTTTGCCGCCTGGCAGTGATAAGCAGCTTGTCGCCAGCAAACAAACAAGTAAAGAAAGCCAAGCCAACTGAAGTCAGGTTTTGAAGAAACACTTTATTGTATTTGTCCACTTGTGAAATTGACTCTTGAACCCTCAAATATACATATTCTCCAAGCCGCAAGTGCTGGTATAAAACTTTGTGTAGAAGAAGTATAAAGAAGGTTTTCTTGAGCTCAAATTTCCAACATAAACAATGTTAAGAAATTTTAGTTCTTTTAACCCGAGATTTCGTTCTTTCCCGTTTCGGAAAAGTGTTAAATAAATGTCATGATTTCGTTGTGGCACATTCATTGATATGACACGTCTCTAGCTGTCCAAAGATATGCAAGTATGGTACCATTTGTTGCTCAGTTCATATTTTCTTGCTTTTCATGTGCATTGTTCCCATGCTCATTGCCCATTTTATGCCATACTTGGTTTTTGAAGTGCCCTCTGGACATTTATGACCCATGCGCTAGTGCACGTTTCTCTGGCTATGTCAATCAAGTGATTCGGTTTCATGTTTAAACACTTTTGTAACTGGATGCTTGTGGTACTTGTTGGCGATAATAATTCATTGAGTTGGGTACACTTTTATGTGGTCATACTTTGAGTTTCATATTTTAAAGCACATCTTGCCGTTGTTTAATTATCGCTTAACTAATTTAAAAGAACGATTTGTAGCCGCTGATAAGAAGTACAGAGAATGCAGAGAAATTTGAGCCAGTTTGTGAGTAAATTTTGTGAGTTTAATTTATAGTGTAGTGTATCCCAGAAGGTTAGAAAGTTATCGCAGGAATTGATAAAGTTATCGTTTATGAAAGTTATGTTTTAAGAGTTTGCCCTTACAACGTGGTAACCTCATTCAATTGTAATAAAAGGATATGAAAAAATCTTACAGTCGTAAAAAAATTTCTACATCACTTCGAGCTTATCGAAATTGATTTATATACCCCGTATTGCTCGCAAAGTGTGGTAAAAGAACGACTATGAAGAAAAATTCATAGATTATACTGAACATATCCTTACGCAGAGAAAAATATTCTTCCACAATACTTGGATCTAATTGCATTTGTAATTACATTTGTTGTTATCTATTTTGTATATGCGGCATGTAAAATATTTATGTCTTAAATGTCAATAATTTATCCAAATAGATAAGATAAATTATTTTTTAAAAATGGCAATTTTCTGGTAACATCTGTACATTCTGTCAACAAAGTACCATGAGTAATACTTTCTTACTTACTTACTTAGTTGGCGCTACAACCGTATGTCCGTCTTGACCTCATCTAAGAATTTGGGCCAGCCATTGGGAAACCGGAGGCGAACCTTTACAGGGTAACATATCTGACTGTCTCAACCTGGCGAGGCCAGCATAATCCTTGTAAAATCGTCTCAAGTCGACTCAAACCTCCACATAATGTTTTCAGGGTAACGTCAAAACTGACAACCGTCAGTTTGCCGGCTATTCTGAGCGGCGGGCCCCATAGGTTTAAACAAGTTGTGCGTCGGGCTTGAAGCCCACGCGTAAAAAACAATTTCAACGAAAGCATATAAGAATTTCATAAGTAATACTTTCTCTAGTTGCATATAAATTCAAAAAATTGGTGAAAAAAGCTTAAAACATTTATTAAATATTCATTCAAATTTATTGTATAACCTTCACAGTAGGCTCCTCTCAAATTAATACACATTTTGCCAATGAATAATTCAATAATCAAAGTATTTTTTAAACTCTTTTCTGTAATCAACTATCTACCGCCTAAAAACGGGTGCGCCGATATTGTATTTTGAGTTTTAAAAAGAGAAAAAAGTCGGCCGGAGCGTTATCAGGTGAATACGGTGGTTGTTCAATGGTACTTATGAAGCTTTTTTCAGAAATTCTTTTACATTGAAACCCTTGTGAGATTGTGCGTTATTGTGGTGCAAAATTCGTGGGTATTTTTTTCACAGATCTTGCAGTTTTTACCGAATTTACTCTCTCAAACGCTCAGAATATATTATTTATTTACCGTTTGACCATCTGACAAGAATCTTGACATTCCCTACTACACTTCCCTACATTCACTAGATTCTTACTCGACTATGGCGAAGCAAAAGGAGCGGTATATGTGTTTTACTGGTATGTATGTATAAGTTAGGCTGGGTCGATTTGTATGGAGGTAAAAAAATTAATGTTGCCTGGGCGATTTTCGAATCGGGCATGAGAAGTTATTAAAACAAAGGGGACCATAGGGGTGCACTTAACCCTATCACATCTTCAATTTTGTGAATTTTTTCTTAAGAAATTTTTTCCAAAAATTTTTGTATATAACCGTGCACAGCGAGAACAAAACTGATACCAGAAATAAAATCGTCGTACCCGATTCAACCTAAAACCGGTCTCACATTTATACGTTTTTATACCAAAATTCCTAAATAAAAAATTCACAAAATTCAAGGTAGAATCTTAACTTTGGTGCAGGCCTGTAGCCAGACCAAGAAGACGGGGGGGGGGGGGGGCAGGCATGACTCTTGGGTGGGATATTTTTTGTTTTTTCTTTTAAATAAAAAAAAAACAGTTTTTTAACGTGTGAAATGAATACATTAGACATATTTATTAAAAAATACTTAATTTTATAATATTTATATGGATAAGTAGATATTTTTATACATGAGATTAATACATAAAAAATAATATAAAAATTAATGCAGGACTTTGTAGTAAAATGAAGGTAAAAATAAAAGATTTATTTAAAGTGGCTAGAAATATAAGAAAGAGTAGCGAAATGGGTTAACATATGTATAAGACATTTTTTAAGTAAAACAAGTAAAAAAATTGAATTAACCCGCATCCATCGTTTGCATCAAATTGATGCAAATTTTTTATTCAGATTTATATATTAAGAACAAACATGCATGTTTTGATTTAAATCTTTTGCTGCTTTAAATGTTTGCTAAAATTAAGTTTTGCCGTTTTTTCTTATTTTAAAATTAATAAACATTCATCATGCGCAAAAAAAAATTTAAGAATTAAAAACATTTCTATGAATTATATATTATTTTTGTATCTGCATCAAATTGCTGCACAACGCATTTTAAATTTCTACAAAGTTCCTATGGATGCGGGTTAAAAAATTATTCAAATCTTATTTTTTGGTAGTAAATGTTGGCGACCCAGTAGAAATTTGAAAAATTGTAACAACTTGTATGAATTGTTTTGTTAAACAAATTTCATATACATATTCAAGTCATGAATAAGGTGAATGTGTATATTTTTTGTTATTTTAAACTAAACTAATTTTAAAACAATAAAGAAATATATCAACAAAATGCATATTAATTATTCATTTAAAGTTTTTCATTGTCTGATTTAGCCAGGGGGGACAAACGGTTGTGGTAGGGGGCATTTCCCCCCTTTTCCCCTGACAACAGGCCTGCGTTTGTGCGTATGGATTTTTGACCGTGAAATGAGAACCACACAAACACATGTTGTGAATATAAAATTTGTGAATTGTGAATTGCTTTTGTGAATTGCTGTCAAGCGTGTCAAGCGTGTGAATTGCTGTCAACTCGGACTCACTTCTAGACCAGCTTTGCATCTATGTTAAAAGTTCTGCTGGTATATTATTTGTGTGTGTCTCATATGTCCCACCAAATAGTTCAATTGATTTATATAGTTCTCATATCAACAATTTAAAATCACTAGTCGATTATAATCTTGCTGATAATCAGCTATGTGTCCTTGGTGACTTTAATTTAAGTAAAGTTGTGTGGAATAATGATCATTGTAATACTGGATTTATTCCTTCTAATGTATGTAGTGATCTTGAAATCTTTGTAATAGATAGTTTTTTAGACCTTGAGTTAATTCAAATCAATGGATTTAAAAACAAGTTGAATAAGATTCTCGATTTAATATTTATCAGCAATAATTTAAATTTTAAAGTTGAGGAATCGGCTTTTCCCATTTGCTCCTCAGACATGCATCATATTCCGCTAAATGTGGTTCTTGAGTTTTATAAATTGTTGTTACCCGCATCTAATTATAGTTCTTCCTCTAATTTCAATTTTAACTTATGCAATTTTTATCTACTTAATCGCGCGTTTTCTTCCGTAGATTGGAGTACTCAATTTTATTCACTGAGTTTGGTGGATTCATTTAATTTTTTTTAAATATACTATTTCTAATGTTTGAATGAATATATACCTCGCACTCATAGAAAAAACTATAAAATACCTTGGTTTACACCGGGGCTTATAAAACTTAAAAATCTTAGAAACAAATTTTATAGATTACTAGCTGAACCCGGTGTGCTTCGCTACTCCTCTCGTTATAAAATAAAATTAAAAGTATTTATATATTTTTCACGCCATCAAATTTTCGAAATAAGTCCACCCCAGCGCCACCTACCGTGTCCATTTATACACAAATTATTTTCTTATGATCAAACAAACATACATTCTGAATTTCAGTTAAATTGGTCCATAAATTCAAATTTTCGATATAAGTCCACCCCAGCGCCACCTATCGGGTCCAAATATAGCCTATGTTACCCACCGTACCAAGATGAACATTACCTGAAAATTTCATCAAAATCGGCCCAGCCGTTTTGGAGTCCATACGTTACATACATACACACATCCTATTTTATATATATAGATATGCTCAAACAGGTATTATTGAAAATTTTTTCAGATATCGGCATTACATGAGGGAGTTCAACTTTTTAAATAAATACCTCTATAAGCAATATATTTTAAAGTTTGAAATGAAAATTAAATCAAACCCAAAAGAGTTTTGGCGCTTTATTAATTCTAGGAAAAAGAGCTCATATATTCCTTCTTCGATGTATCTTAATAATAAAACTTCTAAAAGTGTGTCTGAAACGGCAAATATTTTTGCTGATTTCTTTGAATCAAACTTTATGCCTTCATTAGGTTCTTCTGTTTCATCGTCAGACAATGTATCATCCTCCATTGATTTTGGTCAACTTGAGTTGTCGATTCTTGACATTAAAAATGGAATTCTTAACCTCAAAATGTCAAACAAGTTAGATATCGATGGCATATCCCCGTTTTTTCTTAAAAAATGCTGCTCATCTCTTATGAATCCATTGCAAATTTTGTTTAATAAATCTTTACACACAGGTGAATTTATAGCCAATTGGAAAATTGCTTCTATTACTCCGATCTATAAATCAGGAAATAAAAACAATATCATTAATTACAGACCGATTACTAAACTATCAACTATTTCAAAGCTCTTCGAAAGAATTGTTAAAGATAAGATCTTCTTTGCAGTGAAAAGTATAATTTCTCCATATCAACATGGCTTTGTTCCTGGTCGTTCGACTGTTACAAATCTTACCGTTTTTTTCTGAATACTGTATCAATGCCTTTCAAGAAGGGTGTCCAGTTGACACTATTTATACAGACTTCTCAAAAGCCTTTGACAAAGTTGCTCATACAATTCTGATTAATAAACTATCTAAAATCGGCTTTCATTCAAACTTTTTAAACTGGCTCAATTCATACCTAACTGATAGAATTTGCTTTGTGAATGTTGAAAATGAAAAATCTAGGCCATTCTTAGTAACTTCTGGTGTCCCTCAGGGAAGTATTTTGGGTCCGTTATTATTTATTTTGTTTATAAATGACATAACTGATTCCATTGTTTATTCCCGCTGCTTGTTATTTGCGGACGATTTAAAAATCTTTTTAAAAGTAAACAATTCAGAAGATGCTTCTAAGCTTCAGGCTGATCTTGACTCTGTTTATGATTGGTGTGTTAAGAATATGTTGTCTTTGAATCGAAGTAAATGTGCTTTTTCCACTTATTCAAAGTTAGATCATTCTCACTCAATTACTTACATTCTGGATAATACTCCGATCAATTGTGTCACTGAAATCAAAGATTTAGGTGTCATTTTTGATAAAAAATTTAATTTTATTTCCCATCTTAACTACATTATCCCTAAAGCGTACTCATTGCTTGCGTTCCTGCGGCGAAACTCTTCCAACTTTAATGATCTTGTCACGTTGAAATCTTTGTATATTTCTATGGTGCGGTCAATCTTGGAATATGCCTCTTTTATATGGAACCCTTTTTATACCATACATTCTAATCGCATAGAACAGATTCAAAGGTCATTTGTTAGGTTTGCTTTTCGATACATAAACTTTGAAGAACCTGGCCCTTCATATGATGTCAAATGCAAGCTCATTAACTTAAAAAGTCTTCACATTAGAAGAATTAATCTTGCAATGTTATTTGTTTTTGATATATCAGTCGGTAAAGTCGATTGCCCTCAACTTTTGGATTTAATTAACTTTAATGTTCCGACGAGAACACTAAGGCATTCTAATTTATTTTATTTAGGCTTACGCCGTACAAACTATGCATTAAACTCTCCAATGTATAGAGCTTTATTTGAACTTAATAAGTTGTCTGAATATTGTGATGTAGATTTTGCTAATTTTAAGGATTCGCTAAAGTCATTACTAAACAGAATTTAATTCTTTAAAATATATTAAATTTTTTGTATATAGTTATCGTAGTCTGTAAGAATTTTGTTCATAGACTTAATAAATGAAATGAAATATAAAATGGATATCTTCAGTGGTTCAGCCGTCATAGTCAAAAATACATACGCACCAACGTTAAGATTACACCTTCAATTTTGTGAATTTTATTCTTTAGGAGTTTTTTACGATAAATTTTTGTATTAGAACGTATAAATGTGTAAAAAGTACCAGTTTTGTTCTAGCTGTTTATATACAAAAATTTTTTGGAAAAAAAATTCCTAAAGAAAAAATTCACAAAATTGCAGATGTGATAGGGTAAAGTGCCCCCTTTTACCTATTAACCCCTTTTTTTAATAACTTTTCATACCCGATTTGAAAATCGCCCAGGCAACATAGGTTTGCAAATCGACCCAGCCTAATGTATGTATGTACAAATTTATGTATGCTCATCTGTTCCAGCCTTACTTCTAAGCTACAAATGAGGTATCTTTAAAAGCGTTTTGGTCGTTTATTTGTTATAAGCTATGTGAAGTCACATTAAATTTAATATAGCACCCTCAAGAGGACATAAAATCCTGTACTAAAAACAATTTCTTAGTGACATAAGCAAATGAGGTATCGTCAGAAGCGTCCGCTAAAGAAAAGTTATGTGACGCAACATTTCATATAGTGCCCACTAGAGGACAGAAAGTCAAATAAACCCCTAATTTCTGATCTACTTATTGACAAATGAGGTATCGTTGGAAGCGTTTTGATTATCCGCTGGTTAAAGGCTATGTGACGTAACATTAAATTGAGTATGGCACCCTCTATAGAGCATAAAGCCATGAACTAAAAAAATTTTTACAGTGACATAAAAAACATCTTTGTTTAAAAATTGATTTGATGTCATTTAGCGGGACATTAAAAAAAAATATCAAAACATTTTAGAATATTTGTTTTTTGCTATATATATATTAGGGCGGGTCGATTTATTTTTCGACAATTTCCCTATGATTTCCGTATTCTATGGGTTATTCCATGAAAAGTTGCCAAAGGAACCATACCTCTATCGTTAAAATCGAGTCCCCTACTTTTTGTTGGTAGATTTGTTCCCAAATTGACGTTCGTATGAAATATTACCTACACGTTCACATTCATAACTCAAAAACTATCGATCGGGTTTAATCGCCAGTAGGCGCGTTGGAAAGGTGAGCGCGTTGGAAAGGTGAGCCAAAAAAATGGCCATGAAAGTGATATTCTTGGACAAAATCATGAAAAAAATGGAAAAATGGTCTAAAATTTGGACAAAAATGCCCGTAACTTTTGAACCGTTAGACCAATGTTGGAGATTATTTTTTGTAAATTGATTAAAATGAGCTCTCCTTTCTAACGCGCCTACTGGCGATTAAACCCGATCGATAGTTTTTGAGTTATGGATGTGAACGTGTAGGTAATATTTCATACGAACGTCAATTTGGGAACAAATCTACCAACAAAAATTAGGGGACTCGATTTTAACGATAGAGGTATGGTTCCTTCGGAAAATTTTCATGGAATAACCCATAGAATACGGAAATCATAGGGAAATTGGTGAATTTTTTCACTCCCTACAAATCGACCCGCCCTAATATATATACATTAGAGTGGGCCTTATTTGTATGGGGAAAATTTCCAAGCACTTAATAGAGCGTCCCAAGGGCTCAAACTGCGCTAATGGATAAAAAAAAAATTTGTGTAAAATTTTAGTAAGATTGGATGCATAAAATCCCGTGCGCACACGATTTAAAGTTTGCACAAGTGCAAGAAAGAAAAAAACAAATTTTTTTTAATATTTTCATTTGCAATTCCATTTGGAATAACGAAACAGTTAAAATTTTTTTGTTTTTTTAAAAAAAAAAATTCAGTTTAATAAAGGTATTCACCTCAAATTACTTGAATAACTCAGGCGGACAAAATTTTTATTTTTGGATTTTCCCAGCAATGTTTGTATTATTTTCGACTAATCTTGGTGCGCTGATTTCAAAACTATTATTACTTTTTTTTCTAGCATCACCAGTTTTTGAGATGAACATCAGTAAAATCGTTCAATGAAAACTAAAGTGAAATTTAAGCTTTTCGTGAAGCTTATCTTAAAAACTCGTGATGCTAGAAAAAATGTAATAATAGTTTTGAAATCAGCGCACCAAGATTAGTCGAAAATAACATAATGAAAATTTTGTCCCCTTGACTTATGCCCTGTTTAGGTAAAACGAAGCCTTCGTGTCAAGCTTCGTTCGTTTACCGACGTGATCGTCCAAAATCGGGTCTATGTATTTCTTTCTTGCGTCGTCGTCCAACATTACGTTGCCTACGTTTCTGAAATTCTCTCAACGTGAGTACTTGTCAAAAACATGGTTACCAGATTGTAAAAGTTCAGCATTTAGCGTAAGACTGACAAAAATCTTTAAAATTATATACTTATTACTAACATTTTTCAATAGGTGGCAATACTTTTTCCATCAGCTGTTTTTGTTATCGAATTGTTGACTTTTGGTAAAATTACTTTGTTTTTAAATTGATTGTGATAGTTTGAGACAAATTGTGCAAAAAATGTTTTCGGCAATTGCCTTTTATAATTTTAATGAGGACACAAGCAACAGTGAAAGTGATGAGGAGACCATGCGTATTCAACGAAGAAAAATACGCGATAAAACAAATGTGCTGGATATTCCTAATGATGAGTGAGTTGTAAAAAATTGCAAAAACATTTTGTTTCATATTTTTGTTCTAGGTTTAAAAAAAAATTTCGAATGAATAAAGAAGTCTTCGGGTATTTATTTGGTGAAGTAGCTCCAAAGTTTAAGCGCACATATATTGTAGAAGTACTCATTTGCCACCACAAATGAAGCTCGCTACGTTTTTACGTTTCCTGGCAACTGGCAGTTTTCAAAAGAGTGTTGCCAATGAATACTTTCCATCGATGTCCAAGTCAGCAGTTTCCATAGTTATCATGGAGTGCTTGGAAATCTTTGAGCAATATTTCTGCCAAAAATGGATCCGTCTAAATAGAAGTGTAGAAGAGGAGAATGCCGTGAAAGAATACTTTTTTAATGCATTCGGTGTGCCTGGCATCGTTGGCTGCGTTGACGGTACCCATGTTCGCATCAGGTCTCCTGGTGAGGACTTGCAACACTTGTACTACAACCGGAAAGGATACTACAGCTTGAATGCGATGGTTGTAAGTACTAATTAGTTATTGAAATGTTGTCAATATAATGTAAATAAGTTGAAATAGGTTTGTGATCACAATATGGTTATAACCTTTGTCGATGCGAGGCATCCAGGGTGTAACCATGATGCTTTTGTTTGGCAGCATAGTGCAGCGGAACAACATTTCCGATCGGACTTCAACAATGGAAGAAGAAATACCTGGATACTTGGTATAGCAAGGAATTGTGCTTATTGAAAATAATATCACTAATTTATGTTTTTTAAACTAGGAGATTCCGGTTACCCCCTTTTGCCATATTTAATGACACCGATTCGAAATCCCTCGGACGCCATTGAAACTCTTTACTATGAAAAACATTGCAAAGCGAGAAATGTAGTCGAACGTTGTTTCGGTGTTTTAAAAAATAGGTTTCGTTCCATAATTGGGTCGAGAGGTTTGCACTACTCAGCGGAAAAGGCGACGAAAATTTTCAATGTTTGTTGTGCAATTCATAATGTTTGTATTTTTTATAAAAATGATTTGCCACCACTTGATACGATAAGCAACACACAGGATTCAACCGAACATTTTGCTAATTCTGTAACTGATGGTTCTTCAAATGAAGCTGTTATAATCAGAAGGCAGTTAGCAATAAGTTTGCATTGAGTTCACGTCTTCACGAATCTATAATGGAAAAAGCTTCGGAGTCAATTTGTGAATCACTAAAAATGTTCAATGTAACAATCTATGTTACAGTTTTTAAGTAACTATCTAATTTGAAATATTAATAAAATAACGCTTTTGAAAACAAAATTTATATATTTAATTCATATTCATTTATAACATATATTCATATCAAAAACATAAACTTCAACATTAAATAATTAAGATAGAAAGGCAAAAAAAAAACAAAGTATTACAAAAAACATAAATAACGATTCATTAAAATAAGGAACTATATAATTAAAAAAGTAAATAAAAACATAAATGACAAAACTTAACACAGGATGAGCAGTGAGATCAATAATATTTCATATTTAAATTAATCTTTATTTTTTAGAATTTGTAGGACTTCCTTCAATGCATCAGCAATTTGTTTGACGTTTTCAGTATTAGCTGTTGTAGCTTCAGCTATTTGCTTTAATGATTCAGCTTGGGATTTTGCTGCTTCTGCAAATATTTTTATTCCGTCAGCCTGAGCTTGGGCAATCAAATTTTGCTTTTTCATTTCCTCTATAGTGGCTTCCTGGTTTTTTAATTCGAGGCGAATCAGCTTCCCTTGCTCTTCCAAATAATTGCGTTTTCGTTTCGCAGATTTTGGACCTGAATTTTCCATCGATCGGGCCTGAATCGAAGTTGTTGCTATCATCGGCGTTGTCATCAGAGGACTCGTTGCTCGCATGGGCGTAGCTCGCGTTGGCGTTATTACAGCAATTCCTTGAACTGCTCTTGGTGGTGTTGTAAATATTGGAGCATCGTTGCTATTTGAGCACGGTTGGACGGACGGCTGCGCAGCGGTTACAACACCAAAATCAACGCCGCGTGGTTGTGCTGCAATAGAAATGTAAGCAATTCTGTCTATTGCTTGTTCCATTTCCGTTAGTGGGTTTAAGCGAAACGGTCCACCACCTGTTTCTCTCAAACTTTTTACATTTTCCGACATTTTCAGATCAGCCCAAATCTTTAAGATTTAAATGGAATTTAGTATAATATAACTATTTATACAATTTCATAAATACCTTCCTCCACTCGCAAGCACTTCTTTGTGGCGGACCGCATGAGTTAATTTTAGCAGAAATGGCGTTCCATTTTTCATCAACTCTTGCTCTGCTAGCGCCAAAACTGGAGTGCCTTTTGCCAGCTCTGGATTTTTCTCCATCTCAAGCAGCAGGACTCCAAATTGCTCTGTAGTTGTTTTTTTATTACTAAAAAGATTAAAATTGAATATTTGTTGATTATTAATGATTAAATGTTTGTTTATTCTTTAATAGACTTATTAAACAAAATTTACCTTTTCTTAGCAGCAACTTCCATTTTCACAACGATAACAATTTTGCTCTCGTCAAATTTTGACGTCTCGTTCATATTTTTTTGCTTACAAAGACCCAACTTCACACTGAGGTTACGTCTTCGTTCGTTATTGAGTCAGCTGTGTTCGTTTCTGTCTGACATTCTTCATACATGGAACCAAAACAGCTGATTGTCGCCTGTTTGACGAAGCGTTCGTGAAATAGACGCAACATTCGTTTTACCTAAACAGGGCATTATTCAAGTTATTTAAACTCAAATTTTAAACCCTTATTAAACTGAAAATTTTTTGGAAAAAACAAAAAATCTTAACTGTTTTCTTATTCCAAATTGAATTGCAAGTGAAAATATTTTGAAAATAAAATTTATTTTTTTTAATGCACTTGTGCAAACCTTAAGCCCTTAAGTGTGCGCACGGGTTTATTTGCATTCGATCTTGCTAAAATTTTTCACGATTTTTTTATCATCAACTACAACAGTTTGAGCTCTTGGGGTGGTCTTTTTAAAATAAGGTCCACTCTAATAAACATATACTAGATAAAACCCGTCGCGTATCCAAACGCCCATAGAATATTATCAGTAAGATTGCATATGTAAATTGTGATCGAATACCGAATTCCGAGGCTGCGCGACCTATGATTCCAAAGCTATTTGATATCGCAAATTTTGGCTGTATGGGAGGTGCCACGCCCTCTTGTCCAATGCCGATAAAATGTTTTCAGTAAAACGGCATGTTTAAATTGTGGTCTAATACTGAATTCCGAGACTGTTTGACCTATAATTTCAAACCTATTCGATATTGCAAAGTTGGGTTGTGTGGGAGGGAACACGCCTCCTTGTCCAACATCTATAAAATGTTATCAGTGAAACCGCACGCGTACATTGTGGTCGAATTCCGAGGCATTGCGACCTATAATTCCAAAGGTATTCGATATCACAAATTTGGGCTGTATGGGAGCTCCAACGCCCCCTTGTTCAGCACCCATAAAATGTTATCAGTGAAACGGAACGTGTACATTGTGGTCAAATACCGAATTCCGAGGCAGTGCTACCTATAATTCCAAAGCTATTCGATATCGCAAATTTTGACTGCTTTGGAGGTTCCACGCCCCATTTTCCAATGTAATAACCCTTCTTGGAATGTGTGGCTCAATACCTTCCTTAAGTTTTATGAAAATTTGGTTCCGACATATCAACTAAATTACCAAATTTTAGAATCGTACCATCAAAACCGTCTGATATATAGAAATTCTATTGATTTGTGAGCTTTAAAAGTGGGCGTGGCAACATTAATATATAGTGACTTCGACTTGGAGCATCTACAACTTAAGTTTCACTTTGAGTTTCACTATAAAAATATTTTTCATACAAAAGTACTAAAATCGTAATTAAAAAAATGGTGGGTGAGGGTTAGTGGGTGAACAATACTTTACGGCCTATCCTCACACTTACCAAATATACAAAAAGCAATTTCATTAAAATCGGTCAAGCCGTTTTGGAGGAGTGCGACCACAAACACCGTCATACGAGATATGGACATTTCCACAGAAAATTTTGCCGTAATCAAAAAAATTACATTTATTAAAAACTTATTATTTGATAATATTAGATATCTAAAAGAAACATCTTAATTTGATTAATTTCAGCAATTTATGCATAAATTCATTTACTTTGATGATCAAATCGTCTGCACTGTTTTACAAACGTAGTTTCCCTTTTTTCATAAATGTTTAGTAAACGTTTCGTAAACTTTTTAGTTGGAGTAAAAATTGAAGACATTGGCTAAAGATAGTGAAAAAATGGTTGAGGCAAGAAAAGGACAATATATTAAATTTATTTTTTAATTACTAAGTAACATAATGACTTAACTAGCTAATTACTTAATTGCCCAATTAAACTGCAATGAAAATTTAAGTAACGTAACGCCAGATCAAATCACCTAATAAAAAAAAAAAACCAGAAAAGATCTTTAAATTTGATCACTTGGAAAATAAAATTATGTCATAAACCCCCTTTAAAAAAAGTTGTATACAAAAAAACTTGATCAAAAAGAGAGTTTTGCAAATTTTGTAATCCAAGCCAAAAGTCGCTTCCGTTTTTTGTAACGTAACGCCAGCACATATTTCTGCTTCTATCTTTAAATCCTTAGGGTCGATTGTTGTCATTGGTTTTACTTAATACAGTGCTACCTAATTTCTACACAAATATAAAAAAAACCTTTTTAAAAATAAGCTATTTTCATTCTTTTTGTTTAATATTTCTTCGTACATATCATCCGTAACGCCAGTTTGAAAAGGCCCATATTTATATATCAGATATGCCCGTGATTTGCTTTTTTCGACGTGAAAAAATTGCATATATTGTAGGAGGATCTATACTGGGGATCAATCTATATACAAAAATAAACAAAATACTGAAAAAATATCTATTACAGTTCGTATCAAAAAAATCGATGACCCATAAGGGGGTCAAATGTATGAGCTAGTTCTATTAATTTTTTCCCTCAACATATTTTTTGAATAAACCTACATTCTATCTGTCACCCTTCTGGTGGTCCCTATACAAAAACACACTAAAATAGAAAAAATTTCTATAATAGTTCATATCAAGAAATCTGTGACAAATCTGAAAATGTATCAGCTGATCCTATAAATTTTTCCCCTTCAATATTTCTTCTAAATACACTTACACTCTTTTATCT
Organism: Dichetophora obliterata; assembly: GCA_963920525.1. NCBI lineage: Eukaryota > Metazoa > Arthropoda > Insecta > Diptera > Sciomyzidae > Dichetophora > Dichetophora obliterata. Next base: position 198,327,952 of record OY986438.1, on the reverse strand, counting down.
CCCAGGGTGACCCTTCTGGGGATCCCCATGCAAAAAGTACAAAATGGAAAAATTGTATATTATAGTTCTTATCAAAAAAGTCATAACCCCTAGGGGGGGTGAAATGTTTGGGGTGGAATTTTTCTAAAATAAATATGTGTTTTGATACTCTTAAAGACCTATAAAAATACAATTTTTTCATAATAACGTCTAGGGCTATAAATCTCATGCAAAAGCATGTTTTAACTGGACATCTTAAAATGGAAATGATTGAGTTATTTTTACGAATTTTGAAATTTCCTTTAAAATTGCATTCAATCGGTGGTGCATATTTTTTAATATTTTGCAATAAATGCATGGTTTTGCATACTTTAAAAAAATACCTGTGTTTACATATTTTTTTACATACATTTAAATGCATGCAAGGTTTGTGCATATTTTCATATTTTTGTTGTTTTTGATAAATTTATTTTATTTGTATTTTATTTAAAATTAATTGTTTTTAATTTTATTGTTAAATAACGTAAAAAATTTTTTTAACTGATAATTAGAAAAATATTTTGAATTACATATACTACCTGTTTTAAGATTTAGATTAAGATTCCTAGCCCAAGTAATGACATACAAATTTTTTGACAATTTTAACGTAAAATGACTCAATGGTATTTCAGAACAGATCAATTAACAGCCCTATTCTTGCGAAGTAACAATTGTTGCCCAGTATTTTTGATATTTCTATATGTTTGTTGTAGTTTTTGATTTTCAAAACAAAATTTGAAGCTCAAAAAACAAAATTTTTCAATGAAATTGTGACTATTTGAAAAGCAGTTGGCAATTTTGATCTAAATTTTTTTATTTTTGAGCTTCAAATTTTGCTTTGAAATCAAAAATTACAGCAAACACATAGAAATATTAAAAATGCTGGGTAAAAATTGTTACTTTGCCAGAATAGGGCTGTAAAATTCAGAAAAGGTTTATTGAAATTTGGAATTTTATTCAGAATCCAATTCAAATTCAAAAATGCAATTTGAAATTCAGCACAGATCAATTGAAATTTAGAAGTTTAATTTAAAACTCAGGAAAAATCTATTGGAATTCATTAAAGTAAAAAAAGTGAAATTACCATAAATCATTAAGATATGAGGCTATCGAAAGAAAAACGAATTGGCCATTTCAGCCCTTGAAACAGCTTTGACCGAGCTTCTATTGATTCATTGTGTTGTGCGTGTTAATTCAGAATCGCATTTAAACAAACAGACACGATAATTTTAAAATCAAAATTTCATTAAAAATTCTGAAATTAATTTTTAAATTCAGAAAAGATAAGTTTGAATTCAAAAAAGTTAAAATAAAGTGAAAGAAAGTAATGCTTTGTTCACACTGAAAGCTTAATGCGCATTTAGAGCATTTACTATATATATTCGTCCCTGTTACTCCTACAACGAGTAAAGGGCCGTTCGTAAATGTGGATTTCGTAAATATGCATTTAGCTCTCAGTGTGAACATAGCATTATATAAAAAAGTAAGAGTAGATAAATCTACCTGTTATAATATTTCCAAATAGACAGTTTTCGATGAACCGTTAAAATTCTGAAACAGATGTAAGCTATTAAAATGGTTTTGACGTAAGTCAGAATATTAGTTCTTGAATGATGGGGGTACACGCGAACCCCTTTAGCGACTATTTCTAAAAGCTTTACCCTTAATGCTCTTGCAAGCTTTTGTTTGCATTGATAGCGTGACCCACTAAGCCTCTAACACCCTTTTTTGTTTGCTCACTTTTACCTTAAAACTCTGTGTTTTTGAAAATTTATTAGCTTTGCGAATATAATGTTGTTTTGCCTTTTTCTGTTTGCATCTTCCCTTTCAATATGCCCTGATCTGTGCGTGAGACCCAAATCTTGCACGCAAACTATTCCACATAGGGGCTTTCAATTCATCTACTTTTACACTTTTTATTTCCTTTCTTTCGTAATTTTTTTTTCTTGTTTTGCTTTTGCACTACTGTGCCCAGCAGCAAACTTAAATTGGACTCCGGCATGGAAGCAGCCAGCTAGCTAGTCACACAATCATGACTCTAATTTAATGAGGAATTAAGTGAATGCAAGATGAACAAAGATATTTCCGCTTTGCATGCGTTTGCTTAATTTTTCTGTTGATTTGGAACAATTTTATTATGGTTTATGTATTTATTTCGTTATTATATATGTTGTATTTTTATTTTCGTTTTCTTTTTTGTGGGATGCTGAGCTAAGCTGAGTCAGTTTAATGGCCAGCTTAATTAAATCAAATTGGTTGCACGTGCGACGATGAGGGTACTCTTACTATACGTAGTACCATCGTGTGACGTTCACTGAGCTGGAGGCGGTCTGACTTTAAATGTGAAAATGTTCAGCAATTGAAAATAATTAAATTGAATTGTAGTTATAGAATTCTTGTAAGATAATTTATAGTCGTATAAGTAAGTGTGGACATGTAAATGTGTGTGTATATGTATTGATTCTTTTGTGAAGTTTTTGAAAGAATTTATGTTTTTAACTGAAAAGGGAGGATATAGAAAAATACTTGCATATATGGTTGCATACAAAAATCTTTATTCCAAATTTTTTAATTCAGCTTTACTTTTAAACTCGCCTTAAATCTCAACATCAACACTTTATTTCGCCACAAATTATTTACAATGACAAAAAATAACTAACAGCCCTATTCTGGCACATTAACAAATTGTTAACCAGTATTTTGAATATTTCAATGTGTTTGTTGTAATTTCAAAACAAAATTTGAAGCTCAAAAATAATAAATTTTGATAAAAATTGTCAACTGCTTTTCAGTCATTGACAATTTCATTCAAAAATTTTGCTTTTTTGTGCTTCAAATTTTGTTTTGAAAACAACAAACATAAAGAAATATAAAAAATACTGGTTAACAATTTGTTAATTTGCCAGAATAGGGCTGTAAATAATAATTGTATTTATGAATAATCAATATTTATATAATACAAACATTTGTTTATAAACAGTAGAAAAAATATAAACCTGTTCAACTTAATGGTAATGTTTGATTAATAAAAATCATTAATCATTATACTGTAGAATGGCCTAAACTATTTTCCATAAACAATTAGGAGAATTTTGTAAAAAAGGCGATAAAAAGGATTGAAGATCAAGCGCTCTAATCCTGAAATTTTGTCAAATCTAATTTAAACTTTTAAACTTGTCTATCACTATCCTCAAGTCGCGGTTATTTGATTTATCGTTTAAAATAGCAAAATTTCGGTCGAAGTGCAAGAAATCAAGATTTTTCTATAAAACTGTTAAGTTTGCACTCACAATTTATGCATCCAGTTTGTAAGAACCCAGAATAATACTACCCTCCTAAGTAAAAAAGTCATATCTCCATTTAAGTAGTTTTGAAATATTTAGCTTTTACGTTTTTTTTTTTCTTTATAAGAAACACCACTTTACTTAAATTTTTCAGTCATTTAGAAAAGTAGAGATGAAAATGGGTAATCTTAGCTTAACACAAAAATCAGAAACTCATTCACGGTTCCGAATCTGCCTTTTTCCACATTTTGGATTTTTGGCGCTTGTGACTTTCTTTCTTAGGACGGCAGAATATATCTGTGGCGTTTTATAATAACATCTTAAGTTAAAAATCATGTTTTGAGAAAACTTGCTTCAAAGTTTTATTTCAGGGTGTTTCGTTTCTGGATCATAACTTTGGCTACGGTCATGCTAGAAGCTCTAGATTTTGTGTGGCTATATTCGTAAAATACAGCTACATCAATAAGGCTAAGATCTGCCTTAAGTCGACTTAAGATGTTGTTATGAAACGCCACAGATATAAAAGATTTCGCCATGCGCATGTCCACCAACTGTGTGAGCACGAGTGTGATGACACGTGAATGTGACAAAGTAGAGAGTGTATAACTGACTGAATAAAGACGAAGTAAACATTTTTTTATAGGGACATTAGGTATGGACTAGTGTTGTATGGAGATCCTTAGTAACAAGATTTGGATACGCGGCAACCCCTATTTTTGTGAGGTTTATAAAAAAAATGCATGAGCCAAAAAATAGGGGATGTGGGGTGGGGGTAAATGGCTCCTCATCGGGGTCAAAGGTGGGGGAAAACGAGACAAAATACACGAAACGCTTCACAACTCTCGCCGGGTCGCTCCTAGAGAGGTGAAATGTAAGACCGACCCCCATTATTTTTCCCCCTCCCACAATTTTTATGAACATACTAACCCTCTATCTGCGCTCCTTAGGGTGGCTCCCATACTAAATATTATTTTTTATAAAATTACCCGCCACCGCCCTAACTTGCCCCAGAGTGCCCCTAGAGGAGTCAAATATATGACCGACCCCCAATATTTTTGTTGCCCCAGCAGTTTTTAAGAACATACGTAGCCTCCATCTTTAATCATTAGGGTGGTCCGCATACAAAAATTTTTAATTTATAAAAAAAAAATTTATTACTAATATAAAAACATTTTTTTATAATTAATACAAATTATATAGTGATAATTAAATTAATTCATTTTTATTATTTTTTATTTCAAAGTAAAAAATGGCATTAACATCGACGGGCATTGCGAGTAGTTTGAGATCACATACGGATCTCTTTTTGATCGGACAACCATGCTCGAATATAGCGGCAGCAAAGTTACCGTCTAGACAACAAGTGCTTAGAATGTATTTTTATGGTACTGGAGTGCGTAAAAGAAGTGCCGACGAAAGTGGTTCTTTGGTAACCGGCACTGTCATGGTTTTTTGGCGCCAAGCATTTATTCCGACTAAACAAAGGAAAAATGTGAAAATAAAGGTGAATTCTTTGGTCGCAGAATGGTTAGCCTTACAAAAGAATACTTTAAGAGGTGGCGAAACACAAAGAAAAAAGGAGGCTGAGTTTGTCGAGAAATTAGATGATCTTTTTGACATCGCACATGCAAATGTACTCGAAATGGTAACCAACCAGGAAGATATTGCTTTTTTGCAACTGCAAAGAGTAAAGGGGCGTCAAGGATGCATGGCGGGTGTTGACAAAATTCAAAACGAATTGGGCCAGGAGTACCGATTTTTTCCCGTTTCAAAGGGCAATGGGAAGACATTAAAGATAAACTTTATACTTCTAGCATAGGAGATGCTACGGTTGCAGAAAAAATACCAATCAAAGTTTAAGACGAGATCAAGTCTTTTTGTTTAGCGCAACTGAAGGAAAAGCAACCAAGAGATGACTATAAAGAGTTTCTTCAAATTATTTTATTGTTTCTTGGTGAAAATATTCCAAATTATCATTTTAGACCACCAGGAGCCGTCAGTCATGCTCGATGGATGGCGAAAGCCATATACTGCTCAAAAATGTTTTTATACCGAAAACATTTCGGCTTTAATACAGACGAACTAAGTGGACTTCGCAATATTACCATTTTTATTGTAACTCTTTACGTCAAAGCTTGGTTTACAGCCACCAGTGCAATCGAAGCTCCATATAACGATTTTAATTTTTTGGAAGCGATTTCTGATTACGCTTTAATTGATGAGGATGTGGCGCAAAGATTGTGGAAGAGGATCTCTGTACATCTTTGGTATCTAAGTGGTGAAGCTGTTTCCCTCGCATTATTTGATAAAAATGTTCCCTGCGTTTAAGCATTTAAGGAGGAGAGAGAAAAATATGAGAAAAACATAAACAGCGAGGAAGACGACGACGTTGATGAAGCATTGGAAAAAGAATGCGATGACAATTCAGAGCACTGCGGTAGCGGTGTCAATCAAAATTGTTCAGCAAATATTTTTAGATTCAGAGGTGTGAAGAGAATTAACGTGACATCAAAACAAATAAGTAAAGAACATATAAATAATGATTTAAGCCAATACGTAACAACTGAAACATTAAAATTTTTTGTGCGCTTTGGATTGTCGTTGGATTTTATTGTTACTGACCCAGAAAAATGGGAAGAACGCGAGGAGTACCAGCAAGCGATAGAAATATTGAGTAAATTACATGCTGTGAATGACGCTGCAGAAAGAGGGGTGAAATTGGTAAAAGAATATAACAACGTATTATGCCGCAACGAAGAAGAAAAAATATTTTTGCTTCAGGTTGTCGATGAAAATAGAAAGAAATACCCTTCTCATAATAAAAATGAATTAATTTAATTATCACTATATAATTTGTATTAATTATATAAAAATGTTTTTATATTAGTAATAAAATTTTTTTTAAAATTAAAATTTTTGTATAGGGACCACCCTAATGATTAAAGATGGAGACTAGGTATGTTCTTAAAAACTGCTGGGATAACAAAAATATTGGGGGTCGGTCATATATTTGACTCCTCTAGGGGCACTCTGGGGCAAGTTAGGGCGGTGGCGGGTAATTTTATAAAAAATAATATTTAGTATGGGAGCCACCCTAAGGAGCGCAGATAGAGGGTTAGTATGTTCATAAAAATTGTGGGAGGGGGAAAAATAATGGGGGTCGGTCTTACATTTCACCTCTCTAGGAGCGACCCGGCGAGAGTTGTGAAGCGTTTCGTGTATTCTGTCTCGTTTTCCCCCACCTTTGACCCCGATGAGGAGCCATTTACCCCCACCTCACCTCCCACATTTTTTGGCTCATGCATTTTTTTATAAACCTCACAAAAATAGGGGTTGCCGCGTATCGAAATCGAAAACTCGTGCACTGGTCCAACCCTAAGGGACATTCGATTTAAAAATTTAATTTTGTTATGCAATCTAAGTTTTTTTTTAAATGAAATAAACTTATATCAAAAAACAACGCTTGTCCAGAAAAAATATAAATATTTTTCATTACTATCCCCAGCAAAAAAAGTGCTTCGAAGCTTAATTGGAAGGAAAAGTCTTGAATTCCATCCCATCCACTTTCATACCCAGAAGACATTCTTTAAACATATGCATGTTATTGGGAGGAATGCTTTCCTAAAGGCCTGACTATAATAGCCACATGCGCTAATGCCAAAAACTAAACGAAAAGCCAGCCGGCTGTTGTCAAAATCAAAAATGCCCATAATAGCCATATACTGACTTTAAGAAGTGCCACAAAATAGTTTGTATTTGTTTGTGCATATTTGTGAAATTGTTTTCAAAATGAATATGCAAAATAATATAATTTATTAAAAACTAAAATATAAACAAGCGCACTCTTTGCTGTTTGGCTTTCAATATATTCAAATAAACAATTGTTTGACATTGTTATTTTGCTTATGCCAATGAAAGTCAACGAAACTTAACGAAACTGTGGCAGTTCCAATTATGGGTATGTTCATATTTTTACATGGGCTCGCTTTTAGTTTGACAGATCCGTCTGCCAGCATGTGGCTATTATAGTCAGGCCTTTAATCTTCTCTAGAAGTGCTTCCAGAACTTTTTCAATGGAAGATTTCTTTGAGCCCTTCAATGAAAGGATTCTAGTAGGTGTTTTCCGGAAGAACTTTAAGAAGGCATTCCATGGAATGGAATGGTTTTTGTGGTTTGGGGGTTAAAAAACCCCTGGGAAAATATCCCTTTTCCCGACATTCTCGCGATTTTGGTATTGTAAATAAGAAGTGTTTAGGCTTTTTTCTGATTTCCAAAGCATTTTGATGTTTGAACTAGTAAGTGGTTGGGTTTAATTGGGGATTTACAAAATCCCACGGAAAATATCTAAAACATATATTATAATTATATATATTTTTTAACTTTAATTGAATTTAAATATCATTTGAATGTCTTCTAGAAGTAGGTTATAAGAATGCCTCCTTGAAAGAACTTCTTTATAAGGCTTAGTAAAGGAAAGTAAAGGGCATCTATAGAATGTCTTCTGGAAGCAGTGTCCCTAAGAATGCATGTCACATTTGCATCAAAACTTTTGCTGGGATCTCTGATAAAAATTTCTTATCTCGTAGGGGTGTTAACTTCCGTGTGGGCCCCTTCACACAAAAAAGCAGATAAGTTGCTCGATATATTTTGAGAGCAGTTCGGCTGCAAGAATAATATATAACAGATTCCGCCTTGTACATGACCGCCATCTTTGTGAGCACGTAAATGTGGCGTCAGTTGTGAAGAAGAAGAGAGAGTCAAACGCGAGAGAGTCAGACGCAGTACAAATTTTTTTTATAGGTTGATTCGATATCACAATCTTCTCATATTCTTGTGAAGTCTTATTTTTTTAAAATGAAATAAATTAACAAAGCCTTCATACCAAAAAGCAGCTGTGTCTTGATTTATTTTGAGATCATTTTGACTGTTTCTTTGTTTATATTTCGTTTGTTTCCCAATAAACCTATCAGACTCATTTGCTACGTTTCATTTGCTGTGTATGTGTTATTTTTGTGTGGATGTATTTTCACATATGACGTAGGTTGCGCAGTAGATTTCCATTTCTGTGCACTTATGGCGGGATCTTTTATATATTGTTCTTGGTTCGACTCAAGGTTGCCAGTAATGTGGGGAAAAATCGCAATCGTGGTAATTTTTAATTAGTCGTGGGAATTTTTTTTTCGGGAACTCCCAGGTATTTTTAATCCAGCGGGGTATTTTTAATTGTCGTGGGCATTCAGCGTGGTATTTTCTAATTGCGTGGGAATTCAGGAATTTTCTTCTTAAAAATTTATTTTTCACTTTTATTACGCCTAAATTATATAATGGTATTTGATGAACGACGTTTATATACAGAAGCGTAAAGCTATAAGTTTACGCTGTACATTTTCTCGAACTTACCCTTAATAAAAACTAGTAAATTGCATATTTGTTTTAAGAACAAGTTGCCATCATGCAAACTAAGTAGAAATTTTTTGACATATGGCAATACAATCCTAAATTTATAACTTTTTTGCAAGCTTAAAGTTTACAAAAATTATGTTAAAATGCCAAAAATAAGAAAAATATAATTACTACCAAAACACTAATAAAAAATATTTGCAAGTCTTTCAACTATCAATTATCAACTATCAAGGTTTTCAATTATCTTTTAAAATGACAATGAAATCACTATATGTGAAATTTCTTTGGAATTCCCACTTTTTTTTATTGGATTTGAAATGTGAACACCCCTATCATCATAGCAAATACATATGGGATTTATTGTGGTATTTTTTTAATGCGTATGTGATTTTTTGTGGAATTTTTTAATGCATTTTTGGTGGTATTTTTAAAACAAGTGGTATTTTCGTGGTAATTTTAAATGATCGTGGGATTTTTTTTATATTTTTTAATTGCGGTGGGAATTTTTTTTTTTTTTTTTATTTACCATGGAAATTTTGGTGGTATTTAATTTATGTTGCTGTGGAAAAAAGGTAATTTTCGTAGGAACCGTGGTTAGACTGTTTCTTTGTTTGCATGTGGTTTGTTTCCCAAAAAGCCAAACATATTCATTTGCTTAGTTTCGTTTGTTGTATATGTGTTTTTTTTTCTTTGTGTAGATGTACCATCACATGTGACGTAGACTGTGCAGTAGATTTTCATTTCTGTGCACTTTTGGAGGAGTTTTATATATTTTATTCTTGGTTAGAGCAACCTTTTTGAATGTTTTTAATAATTTACAATAATTTGTACCATGTATCTGTAAAGTACTATCTATAAGAGTTATCTCAATGAAAATTTTTCAAATCGTTGTAACCGCTTATCTCAACATATTAGGGTCATCTATAGCTTGTTGGAAAAAAAAATTATCAACAAGGTGCAAGTTTGCTTGCTTTTAGTATAATCAACTGCCAATGTTAAGAGTAGTGAAAACAATAGTGATGGTAATTTTGAATGCTTCAAGTTTGATCATCACGATAGATTTGTTCTTACCATTATTGTTTACACGAATCAACACATAACAAAGACTTTTACACGTAAACGCAACTTCAGTATATGATTTGTTATGTTTTTGTAGAACATATTAAAGTGATTCAATGAAATAATTATTTAAGTGCATTTATTTTTATTAAAATTTCGACCCTCTGGGAGGTTTGAACCTGGAAAATCCCCCCTTGGCTACGGCCCTGCCTAGTGGTGCAGAATTTTATCTGCTTTCATATGGTGCCAAACATGAATTTGTACCTTGAAATTTGTTTTTTTTTAATTAATGTTCACTTTTGCCATACTTTATCTCATTATGCGCCGTGCGCCAGCATTTATGATTTTTCAAAATCCACGGTACTTCGTGAATTACATTTTTAGGGCAGATAGAAACTTTTGCTGGACTTTTTATTTCCATCCATACAAAATAAAGCAAACCTTTGCCTTATTAGCCTGAATACATTGACTGCAACATGCGACAAACGCCAATTGTCAAAATATAGAAGGCATATTTTTATATGTAGACGAATTTTATGATATTAACACAACAAAGAGAGGATGCGACGACAATTTTTGCTGTCGCAGACATAGATCTATTTCTTATTTGACAGACGACAAGAGCGAACATAGCAGAGTTTGTTTATGTTTTATATGAAACACAGATTGTCGCTTTTGCATTCATTATAATCAAGTGGTCGAGAGCACTGCAACATTTCTCTGTGACGACAAGTTTCCGGATTGTCGTCGGAGGTATGTTGCAGTCATTGTGTTCATGATTTATAGCCAATACAACACATTGACTGCGACATTCGACGAACGCCACTTGTCAGAATATAGAACGCATGTTTTCTTATGTAGATGTATTTTTTGAAGACAACACGACAAAGAGAGAACACAACGGCAATTGTTGATGTCGCAGACTTCAATCTATTTCTAATTTGACAGACGACAAAAGCGAACATAGCAGAGTTTGTTTATGTTTTGTATGAAATACAGATTGTCGCTGTCGCGTTCATTATAATCAAGTGTTCAAGAATACTGCGACATTTCTCTCTGACGGCAAGTTTTCATTTTGTCGGTGGACGCCTGTTGCAGTGCAGTCAATGTGTATCAGCCATTAGTCTTTGAAAATTTTTTCACATGTTGCAGCACATTTTTCCCTTCACATTTACATTTCTTGCAATCTCGCAATCTCTCGAGGACAAAAAAGAGAGTAAACAAAAAATATACAAACAAAACGGCTACAGCAAAGTCATTGCGCATTATAAGATCAACAAATTTGTACTTGAAAATTTCCCTTTATCTTTACTAAATCCATTTTAGGCCATATTTTCAAAAAATTACCTTTAAAAGAAGTACCATTAAAAGGTGGATCTTGAAACACGAAAAAAAAAATTCAGAGAAAATATTGTGTATGGGCATTTCCACAAAAAAGGCTACCGTGATCAAAAAATTAAAACTTCTTAAAAACTCATTATTTGAATATATTATCTAAGAAGAAATTTCCACATAAATTCATTTACCATGATGATCAAATCGTTTCCACTTTTTCACAAATGCAGTTTTTCTTTTTCGTAAATGTTTAGTAAACGTTTCGTAAAATATTTTGTTTTAGTAAAAATGGAAGACATTGGCTAAAGATAATGAAGAAATGGTTGAGGCAAGGTAAGAAAAATATATTAAATTTGTTTTTTAATTACTAAATTACATAATTACTTAACTACCTAATTACTTAATTACCTAATTAAACTACAATGGAAAAATTTGAAACGTCTGACACGAAACGTCCGAACAAATAGAATTATCTACTGTGACCACACTATGCGCTTAATAAAGACGACGTATGACTTTTCTGAAAGCTTGTTAAATTAATAAAAAATATTGTTTTCCGACATTTTTGTATAGCTAATAAATTCGCCGATCCAGGCATAGTATGAACTTTCGTGAAACGTCTGAACGCATATATAAAATAAAAATTTTGTTCCAAATTTAAATTAAATAAAAATTTTATAATATTTTTCTTATTATGCCAATAGATAGCATTTTGATAATACACACCTTTCCCAAATATATCTCTGGATTGTATTAAAAATGTTTAAAAGAAGCGTCCGAATAAAACGTGCGACACGCTGGAAATGCCCATTTCCCAAAAAACTGAACAAGCAACAATTTGTATGAATTGACAAGTCTCAGTACCTCTTTACATAAATAAATATTTTCTTTAGTTCTTTTATGTGAGGCCTAGATGTAATGAAGTAAAATGGACTTCAAATTCCATTTGCGCAGCGTACCGAAGTAAATCTCAAATCGTTTAAATTGTCAAATACTAAACTATTACTGTACTGTACACTGTCAAAATTAAGTGTTATTTTAAACAGTGCCTTATAATCATCAATAGCCTTAATTTCATCGCCGTCTTTATATTAAGTTTATGCTGCCTTAATTTCAGACAGTAGGAAGTTGAAATTCAAAATTTTAAGGCGTGCCTGTTGAAAATCATGCAGTATTACTCTTATTTTCAGCAGATCTCACAGTAATTTGACGAATAGGCTGCCTTTTCACAAATAATAAGGGCTGGAATTCAGCGAAGCTACTGCAACTTTTACAATTTAACTGCCTTAAAATAATACAGTATTAGATGCTGGTTTGCAGCAAATAAAAGCGAGTGTAATTTCAGCGAAAGCTGTCTTAAAGCTGTTGCAGCTTACTTTAAGACAGTTTTTTCACCTAATAATAAGATTTACTTTTTACAGTGCATACTCATTTTATTAAAAATTTTCACTTCAGTCTATAGCTTTTTATACCAAACTTTTTAATTAACCCCAAACTTGGTTGTTGTTACATTTTTTACTACATTAATTTACTTATCGATTTAGAAATTTCTTTAATGGATGTCGGCTTCTATTGATTTTAAAATGCATGTTTTAGTAATCAATCAAAAAAATATTTCAAAAGACATACAAGACATCAATTAGCCCTTAAATTAGTATAAAGAAAGTTTCAGTAACTAAAACGGAAAATAAAACAATAAAGATAATCAATCAATTTAACTGAGCAAATCAACAAAAACACACGAATACTCAATGAAAGCCTTCCAAGTAATATAAATACTAGACAAATAAATTGAACACTAACCCAAACACGCACGTAGCACATCAAGTCAATGACGATTAGACTACGACGATGGAGTGGGTCGTCTACTTAACTTGTTGTCAGTATCAGCATGACAAGAAAAAGTGCACGCATTTCATTTCATGTTCCAATAAAACAGAGAAATTATTCACTTCTACCTTCAAGTCATTCACTTCGAACATCGAAATTCATAAAAAAGAACTCATTAGAAATTTATTGATTCACATTAAAGGTAATCATGTTTCAATTAGGCCCCACATCTAGCGCCTGAGAGGCCTAACAGGCAAGCCAAGAGCTGCTTAAAACCAATTCTGCTAAGGCAAGAAAATTGCCGGACTAACTGTCATTTGAACTGATGCACAAGCAACGTCGTCATGTGAAAAGTGTGTCAGCCTTAAAGACCACACACGGAGGTGGAGATGACGCAAGCTTCAAGCGATCAACTGACAGACATGCAATTGCTTAGAGGTCAAGCAACAATTGAAAGCGGAGGACATGAACTTTTTGACTAGAGACTTTACTGACTGACACTTTATAGCTGGCTTCAAAGTGGCCAAAAGTCAAAAGCTGAAATGAACGGTGGTGTAGAGGAAAATAGTAAAACTTTAGCTTTTAATGGGTTAAATGCTAACTTAAAAATTTTGCCAACGATGTTGGTTGTAGTAGTAGCTAAGGAGTCTATCTCAGGTGACTTAATGCCTTTTTTCTTGAGAGTCATTTTAAAGCTAATCAATGTGTCGGAATGGGCCGGCGTTGAATGCCAAACACTGTCATGTTGTACGTGTTTTACATGTTGCCACAACACAACGACAATGCCGAGTGTTGCCGCTAGGCGATAACAACGACTGCAACAAGGAAATAATACATGACGATGCATGTACAGCGAAAAAAATGGGTAGGTGAAGAGTGGAGAATAACGAAATGAGCTTAAAATTAATAAATAAAATTTTTTTGAGGAAAGTTTATACGTATTTTGCTTAAAGAATCACGAAAAAACTTTTTAAAAAACCTTTAAAATTTTTCGGAAAAATTAAGGAGGTCTTTAACCCTTTCAGTGGTTTTGCCCTATATATTGGACACGTCAGAAAGTAATTTGACGTCAGAACCAACATGATAAAAATAAATTTAGAGAGATATTTTACATTAAAGTCAGTTGAATGTTCGATTTTTTGGCCTATTTTATAAGACAAAATCAACCAAACAAAAATCAAATTTATGTTTTTTATCGTTTTATTTTTTTAATGAAAAGAATATTAACCCTATATCACGCCGTGTTGCAGATCTGCAACATTTAGGAATTGCTCTAGAAACATAACTCAAAGAAAAAAAAATTAAGTCGGAATTCTTATAAAAGACTCATAAATATTCTAAACAACTCTAGCTTTTCAATTAGGGAGTAAATCAATCAACAGTTATTTTTATGTTTAGTTGCAACAGCGGGATTTTGAATTTGGCTGCAGTTTATGTTTTGCAATAGTTTTGCAAAAGTGATAATAACTAAAATAAAAGTTTAAGAGCTTTTTTGTGAGTTAATAAAATACACTTATCATGAATTACTATATTAAAAGCAATGTTATATTCCCTGAAATATGTTAATCTTTTAAACTGCAAAAAAATTTTTGCAAATATTTGTATAAATAAAGTATTAATTTTAAAACAAAAGTTGTTTTTTCTTTATTTTTAAGACAGTTTGAGAGATTTTTTGGTAAAAAATTAAAATTGACGTTATTGCGCGATATAGGGTTAAGAGGTTTCAAAAAGAAATATCTAAAGTGTTGAAAAACCTTCAAGGGATTACAGAAAAAATGTTTGTACCGAACAGGAGCAAAACAAATTTTTCTTTGTACAAGCTTGCAAAACGCATCCATGATCGAGCAAAAACTACGAACGGCACGACAAGACAAGTGCCTATAAATTTTGGCAATTCTGCTTGATCACGGATGCTGAAATTCGGCCACAGCTAAAAATCAAAGGTATGTTTTTTTTTCATCTTTTTAGGACCTGAATGAAAGGAATATTACCTCAAAAATAGTATTTTGTTCTTAGTTTAGCCGAGCTATTTCAAGGGTTAACTTACAAAAACCAATTGTAATATAAAATCCATTTATTATTCATCTGTTTATTTATTTAAAAATGGTTCAATGTTTTGTCCGTGTACCAAAATTCTTTATGGATAAACATTCTTCTTCTTTCGAGTGGGTTCCACACACACCAAATTCACATAGAAGTCGTCTTTGAGCAGTAGCATCAGCGTGCAACTTCCTAGAGTCCATCGTCGTGCACTTACTTTTGGTGGCTTTTAAGACATGCTTGGCGACATGTTTTTTTGCTAGCCAATATCGTATATCTTGCCGATATTTATGGGCGATTCAATTGTTCAGTTCAAAAGGTCAGCTAAGCGGGTTGGCTGACTGCCAGCAGCTGCTGCTGTAGCTTAAACTTAGATCATGCTGCAACTGCTGTTGCTTGTTTGCCCCATCTATGTTGACTCTAATGATGTCCAACTAATGAAGAAGACAGTCTTTGTCGCTCTATCTGTATTCAATTAATTAGCAGATAAAGTGATGCTGAAGCTTCCAGTTTGCAACTCTTTAGTTTTCAAGCTTTCTTTGCCAACTGGCTTTATTTTAAAAGAAGCTTTAAACTACTGCTGTTTTAGCTAATTGCAATTATGTTTGCTGCTAATGAGCCACCATATGTTGCTATACACCAGGACCGTAGTCAGGATTTGTCAAAAGGGGGATTTGACTATAAAAATTTATTGATATTTACAGCCCTATTCTGGCAAATTAACAATTGTTAACCAGTATTTTTGATATTTCTATGTGTTTGTTGTAATTTTTGTTTTCAAAACAAAATTTGAAGCTCAAAAAAAAAGAATTTTTTTATGAAATTGCCAATAACTGAAAAGCAGTTTACAATTTTTATCAAAATTTATTATTTTTGTGTGTCAAATTTTATTTTGAAATCAAATAATTACAACCAACACATATAAATATACAAAATACTGGTTAACAATTGTTAATTTGCCAGAAAAGGGCTGTTAATGTAAGAATTTGGGACTCTTTTGTGCAAAATTGATAACATTTAAATATTAATCTTAAATGTGGCCTTAAGTTTCTTAAAATAAGAATAAAGGAGTTCACGATAGATAATTAAAGGGCTTATTGCAACAACCTGAAAAGCAACATAAGCCAATAAATTGATTTTTCAGACTCGATACATAACTTAATAGGGGTATTGCGACGATGCAAAAATGCATGATTGCGAACTTTCGTATCATTCCAACAACAAACACATTGGAAGCAATTTTGCAACTTTTCTTGAATTATGCACTGCTCAAAACAATTGCGAGAACGCACAAGCAGTGATGCTAAACAGACGATTCGTGTTTTGGTTGTTTTCGAACGTAGTAACCCACTTTAAAAAGGTTAAGTTTTTACGTCGATTTTAATGACTTTTATGATTTTGAAATAAGGTGGCAATATATTTACTGTTCATTCGACATTTAATTTTATTGCATAATTTTTTTTGCAAGTTTTTCTGAGTTTTTAAATTTTGAAACAGATAGATTTAATTATATCGAAAATTTTGTAGTTTCAGAAAATGATATTTCCGATGCGATTTCATGTTTAAAGCCAAGCTTCAAGCATTTAGAAGGTGGTTTCCCACCATTGTTCTTTAAAAACTGCTCATTTAGTATTCTTAAACCAATAACATACTTGTTTAATTTATGCTTTAAGTCAGGAAAATTTTTAGACTGCTGGAAAACTTGCTTTATTACCCCCATATTTAAATCTGGTGACTGTAACGATATCCGCAATTATAGAGCAATTGTTAAACAATCCACTTTTGCTAAAATATTTGATCAAGTTATAAAAAATAAGCTATACGACCATATAAATGGTGTTATTAGTTGTGCTCAACATGGGTTCTTACCCGGCAGATCCACTTTAACAAATTTGATATTGATTTCCAAAAATATAGTAGATGCTTTGGTTGATCGATGTCAACTTGATGTGGTGTATACGGACTTTTCAAAGGCGTTTGATAAAGTAAATCACTCCATATTATTGTTAAAATTAAAGAAATATGGATTTTCAGATATACTTCTCAAATTTTTTAACAGTTTTTTATCTAATCGTAAACTCCTAGTCAAAATCGATTCAACAATTTCAGATGATGTAATAAATGCTTCTTCTGGGATTCCTCAAGGTACGCACTGTGGGCCTTTATTATTTTTGATTTTTATTAATGATTTGCCTCGGCTATTTTATACCTCGAAATGTTTGTTGTTCGCAGATGACGTTAAATTATTTCTAAAAATGTCTGATTCTTCGGATTGCTTCTCGTTACAGAATGACATAAGTACCTTAAGTCATTAGTGTTCGATAAATAATTTAAATTTAACAAAAACAAATGTTGTATAGTTTCATATTCGAAGTGTAATAACCAAATTCTTTTTGATTATTCTATTGATAATTGTAACCTAGTCCGTAGACATGAGTATAAAGATTTAGGTGTGATTTTTGACTCTAACTTTAGTTTCAAAATGCATTATGAATATGTTATCTCTAAATCATATTCTATGATGGGTTTTATAAAGAGAAATTCCCAAAGTTTTAAAGATCCATTGACAGTTAAAGCTCTCTATGTGTCTTTAGTTCGAAGTATATTGGATTATTGTTCGACTATCTGGGACCCATTTTATGCTGAATACTCTAATCGCATAGAAAAAATTCAAAAACATTTTACAAAATATGCGGTTCATAAAATGCGGTGGCCTGATGGTCTCCCATCTTATAAAACTAGACGTAAACTTCTTGGGTTGCAGTCTTTAAGTGATAGACGATCATATTGTTCCCTTTTGTTTGTCCACAATGTTCTATCTGGTAAAATCAACTGTAATGATATTCGTAGTAGGTTTGTTTTACATATTCCAACAAGATCTCTAAGAAATCATCGTATGTTTGATGATAGAATCCATAGAAACAATTATTCCTTGAATGAACTGATTGCAAGAAGCATTCGTTTGTGTAATAATTTTTCTCATTTTCTCAAATTCAATGTTACTTTAAGTGACTTTCGATTACAATTATTCATTATTTTCAATAAGGTTAAGATTTGTAATTAATTTAATGTATTAATATTTTTAATTAATAGTCTGTAAGATTGTATAATCGGTAGACCGTAATACATAAATAAATATTGATGTTCATGCGTAAGTGCGCAAATTATCTTGCATTTTCACACTCTTGCAATTCGCAACAACCCATGAATACCCCTAATAATTTCCTAACACCTACAGAAGAGACTTCGGTTTTTCCCTATTAAAAAGCGGATCCTTTGTAAAAGTTTCCTTGTGCAATTCAATGCCTTCATACAAAAATTGGTTTTTTCAAAACATGTGTAAGTTGTCTTTTGCTTCTTTGACCTTGATTTTTCAGTTTCTATGTTGTTCTTCAGGCTCTCGTTAAAAATTTATAACAAACTTTTTTGTTATAAATACAAAAAGTATAAGCAGTTTGTTTTGACTAAATGTAAATATACACAAAAGTGCAGATACCAAAGTTATCTGAATATTTCGGAGGTATTGGGTTTTTGGTATTTTTATAAAAAAAATACTTTAAAGACTAACAGCCCTATTCTGGCAAAGTGATAATTCCCTGTAGGAAAATCAACTAATTTAAAAGTAGTTTTTTGTCAACCACAACTAGTTCAAATTCGCACTTTTTTCCATGGAACGAACTAACATATTTCGTATGGTTATGTCCGCTAAACAAGTTAATTGACTTTCGTCTGCATATGTTTTCAACTAATTGTTAAATTAGTTTAATTTAAATTATTTTTAATTATATTAAAATAAAGCAATTGAAAACTACTTAATATTCCACTTACTGAAGATGAATTTAAAAGCATAAAAATTTTAATTTTCTATACATCAAAGAGATCATTTATTTTATTGTTTTGAAAAAAAAAAAATACATAAATTCATATTCGTGAAAGCCTAAAGTTTTTTTATATTTGATGAAATAGCATGATTAAGTATATATACACTTGTAATCTAATAAAAATTTGCTATAAAGACATGTATTTTTTTCAAAAAAATAAAATAAATTATCTCTTTGATGTATAGAAATTTAAAATTTTTATGCTTTTAAATTCATCTTCAGTAAGTGGAATATTAACTAGTTTTCAATTGATTTAATTTAAAGTAGTTAAAAAATAATATAAATTTAACTAATTTAACAAGTAGTTGAAAACATATGCAGACGAAAGTCAATTGACTTATTTAGCAGACATCACCATACAAATCGAACCATCGTTCTATGGAAAAAAGTCAGCATTTCAACTAGTTGTGGTCGACAAAAAACTACTTTTTCAACTACTTTTAAATTAGTTCATTTTACTACAGGGGTTGTTATCCAGTATTTTCCTTGTTTCTATGTGTTTTTTGTTTTTCTTTATTTTAAAACAATATTTGAAGCTCAAAAGTAATAAATTTTGATAAAAATTTTCACCTGCTTTTCAGACATTGACAATTTCATTAAAAAATTTTGTTTTTTGAGCTTCATATTTCGTTTTGAAATCAAAAAATGGCAACAAACACATAGAAACTTTAAAAATACTGGGTAACAATTGTCACTTTGCCAGAATAGGGCTGTAAAGCACAGTCTTGACATGTTTTGTGCAAAAACTAAAAATGAAACCAAGACTCGGAAGCTATAGTTATTGCAGTTAACTTCACATTTAACTTTTAAACTCTTAAAGTATCCTTTTCTGCCTTATAGAACACAAAAAATGGCTTTTATATTTCTACAAATTGGTTTTGTTTTATTTACGTGCAAGTTAGAACATATAATTTTTTTGATTTTTTACGATTTTTTACTATTTTTTTATCCTAAATCTATATCTTGGCAACCCTGGAATTTCAACGTTGTTTCCTTAAAAATACTTTTTTGGCATTACGTAAGTCTTTCCAAGTGAGTACAAAGTATATAAAGCAAAAATGAAAGAATTTGAATTTATAACAGGGATCCCGTACAAAATTCACCCCGCTCCCTACGCCACTGTTTCATTACACCACTGTGCACACTTAACGTAGCCAACGGCCAAGGCATACGACAACCACACAAACACAGCAACTCAACGTAGCCAACAGCCAATCATATGGTATAATTCCCACAAGGTTTTTAACAGAGGGTGAATAAGAATGCGCAGTTTGGCAGACTTATGGTCCAATTATATTCGCGCAATGCAACGCAAGGTGGCCGTAGCAAATGGCATATTGCACGTAGATAATTTCGTGTTGATTATGCAGACGTATATATACTTAAAAAACTTCAACTCGGCTGCTTTTGCTTACAAAAAGTACGATTTTTTAATTGTCGGAAAATTATATCTATTAGCAAATTTACCGCACTAAGAACAAAAGGCAGAACAAAAAAAGAATTGTGGGTTAAAAGACACAATTTTTCAGCTAATATACCGCACATAACTGTTGCTATGAAAATACAGCTATCACCAGTGTTGTCACTTGAAAATTTTAAGTAAAGTAGCATTCAAAAATGTAGTATATCTACCACGATTGTGATAGAGTGACAACACTGGCTGTCACAAGACCGAAGAGCGACGTAAGTTCAAAATGAAATTGAACTTTTTACTTGTTATACGTTTATTGTTCTAAGCTTCGTTACTTGGTGCATAACCAGATACACACAAAGCCTGCTACGGCCACCTTGCGTTGCGTTACGCGAACATAATTGGACCATTAGGCACGGTCCGAAAGCGTAGTGCTTAGTCCGTCCGCTACTTGGTAACAAGTAGACGCCATTTACCGATCTCATTATACAGATCGTTACTAATACCTGTAGTCGTAGTTTTATCCAAGTTTTATTTTAGTATTTATTTGGACATTTACGTAGGCTTCGGTCGGTTGGAAATCCGAAGTAGGTTATTTTGGCTCGGACGTTTTACGTCGTCTTCAGTCGTTCGTAAGTCCGAAGCAGTTTCCTTTGACTCAGACTTTTTACGACGGCTTCGGTTGTTCGAAAATCCGAAGTAGTGAGTGTTGCCAACAATTTCAAGGCAAAAAGCACCAAGTTGAAAAACAAAACGCGTAATTTTTAATAAAAGGCACTAAAAAAATAATTTATTATTACATACTTATTTTATTTTACACAGAAAAAACTTATCCATTTAGTTTCTAGACAAAATTATCAAAACAGACAGAAAGCGAATAAATACTAAAATTGTTCAATATTTTTAATTAATTATAGAATATATTTCTACTTCATCACAATCAAAATCATCACTGATTTGATGAACAAAAATTCTGATTTTTTATAAATTTATTAGAATTAATTTTGAAAAGAGTTTCTCAGGTAATTTAAAAGAATCACAACAGCTTTATTTTTAATAAAATAAAATATTTAAAAGGTAATGAATTAAAATAATTAACTGCCAGTCTATTTCGTATTTTTCTTTTGAAACGGTTCATAGTACTAAAAAGTTTTTCAACTTCTGCACTTGAATAAGGCAAAGTTAAAAGACGAATGCAAAAATCAGCTAGAAGTTGATAAAGGCTATTTCCAAGTGTATCTCTGAATTGACCCACTTCTATCAAAAATTTTACGGTTCTATCATCGGAAACTTTTTCATATTGTTAATTTCAGTGCTGCAAAAATTTTTTTTGACTAACAATCAAAAGGCACTAAAAGCACTAAACTCAAACTGAAAAAGCACCGGTCTTGGTGCTTTTTCACTTAGTGCTTTAAAAAAAAACGAGTATTGCAACATCGCAAAGCACTAGATCTAGTGCTAAAGCACTGACTTGGCAACACTGGAAGTAGTTTATTTTGAATGGGACTTTTTTACGTCGCCTTCGGTCGGTCGGAAATCCGAAGCGCTCTTTCTCATGTTCTGATTTTTTTTTCGTTGGCTTCGGTCGGTCGGAAATCCAAAGTACTCTTTTTTTTGCTCGGACTTTTTACGTCAGCTTCGGTCAGTAGGAAATTCGAAGTTTTTTTTATTATTGTTCGGACTTTTTACGTCGGCATTGGTCGTTCGTAAATCCGAAGTTTTTTTTTACTATTGTTCGGACTTTTTTCATCGGCTTCGGTCGGTCGGAAATCCGAAGTTCTCTTTGTTCGGACCTTTTACGTCGGCTTCGGTCGGTCGGAAATCCGAAGCAGTTTCTTTTGTTCGGACTTTTTACATCGGCTTCCTCCGGTCGGAAATCCGAAGCAGTTTCTTTTGTTCGGACTTTTTACGGCAGCTTTGGTCGGTAGGAAATCCGAAGGGGTTGTTATAATTCGGACTTATTACGTCGGCTTCGGTTGATCGGATATCCAACATATAGATTTATGTTTAAGAGTTTATTTTCTTTTTTTAACTTATCGTTAGAGTAATAGTAAGGAGATTCACGCCATATATAAAATTATATATATCCAAAGCCATATTTAATATAAAATGCTAAATAAAGCAGCGTAGACAGGTCTTGCCTAAGGCGTTGTCACACCGACTGTCACCGAACTTTACTGAACACCGTCTATCACCGAATTTGTCCGAGTCACCGCACTCCACCGCACACCGAACATCGTCAAACCAGCATACGAGAACTACAAAAGTATACTTCTTGTATACTTCTTGTTTCATATATCTATAATATTGTGTGTTGTAATATTGAAAGACTTACTCATAGAATTATACACTAAGAGAAAATATATATATATATATATAAATTTTACCTGAATACAGTATACACTGCTAGAAATTACAACTTTAACAATAAAGCTGCAAATATAATCAGAGCATTAAATTCATCAAGTCTTCTTATTTATTGGCGAAAGTTTGAGGGCCTTTCGTCTGATCCAGGAGCGGCTGAGCATACCTCAGCCTTTTAATTAAAACCTCCTTACAAATTTTTAAATGAAATCAGTTTTTTATTCAATATAATCTACCTCAACTTCAATACACTTATTTAAATGATCCTCCAATAATTTTGTAACATCTCTCCGGATTCATGATTTTCCGGAAGCTCTGCATAATACTGTTCCTGCATTTACTTCTTCACTTGACGAAAAGCTCTTACCTCGAAGGAATTGTTTCAAGTTGCTCAGGAGGTAGTTGCCGCTTAGAGCCTTATCTGGTGAAACCGGTCTTTTTCTCAACAATTTTATCATTCAGTTTGAACCAAAAGGTTGCAACTGTGAAAAGTTTTACCTTACTCAAGATAATCAAATAGCGAAAATAATTTTGTATCTCAAAGTATTGATGCCATACCGTTTTTTGCCGACCGTTCTGACTTCACCTGTTTAAGAGGTGAACAACCACTCAAAAAAAATCTGCTTCCCTTAAATTAAGAAACTGTGGCATCAATTCATAAGCATGTTTTTTTCTATGTTTTATAGAGGTTTCTACTTAAAGTAGAGAATTTTTACATGATTTAGCGATCTCACGTCTTGAATTGGTTCAACGTTAACAAAACAGTTTCTTAGTTTTGAAGACAAGTTTTTACTTAAATATAAGAAATTAAGATATGATAAAAGTCAAATTTCCAAAAATTGTATAAAAGTAGAAATAATTTTAAGAAAAACTCTATTGATATCAAGTCCACTTGCAACATTCTACAGCATGATTTCTTCAATTTGGAAAAATATAAGTTACAATACTTGGATATTTCATAGAAATACATGTAAGTTTTTCTTTTTTTGTACACTGCAAGTGATTTATTTTAAGGATGCTTTTCTTATATTTCTAGAAAAAAGGCTTTAAAATTTCTTGCAATACGCACGATTCTAAATGAATCAAATTAAGCGACGACTGTTTAACAACAGGGATGGTCGAATGGATAAGCTGATTGACTTACACCCACGCGGCCGACTTTCAAGTCACCGGATAGTGGTAATTTTTCAATTTAATATAATGTTAATAATAATGTTTGCAGTTTTTTGTCAGTATAAAATAATAATTCTCACAGGATGCTGTTTAAAATCTTCAAAAATGATTTTTTTTTTTTGCAATACTTCCAATATTTTTCCAGGGATTCGATGAAAAATTTCTTATTTTCAAAGAAAAAGTTTCTTTTAGTTATTTCTTAGTTTCTCTTAGCCGATAATAAATAAACAGTAGAAAAACTTACTCAAATGTCATAAGATTTCTAAACACTTGGGCTAAGTTTCTTCAATTTAGCTAAATAGTTCGTAAACGATTGGATAATTTGCCTAAACTGTCATACACTTCTGGTGTCATTTTAAAGAAAAATATATACTTCATTTTTATAAAGTCGGCCATGGCGCTTAATGAAGCCTGATTTCTAACGATTGGGTGCTATTCTTCTAGATTTTCTGGAAAATTTTTGTGAGTGTAGATCCAAGTCTCATCTAAAGGTATTAAACGAAGCACAAAATCAGTTTTATTCTGCTTAAAGCACTTCGAATTGCGCTGAGAAATTTGTTTTTGATTCAGTTTTAACTGAATGTTTCTTTAATTTTTTAACGCTACCTTATAGTTATTGTATTGTATTTGTCTCTAGAAATGATTTGTTCACAACATTTTCATATTTTTCTCGATTAGTCTTATTGTGTTGATTTATTTTATACATTAATGACCCTATTGGGGGGGTTTGACCACCACAATTCCCCCTTGACTACGGACAGGCTGTACTCACACACACACGCACAGAGCTACGCAGTCATAAGTGTAAGGTTGCCGTCTGCCAGATGATGTCGTTGAGTCGCCTCAAGAAGTGTCGCTGGAGGGCGTGTTGTCCTCAGTCGCCTCAGATGACTGATGTGCCGACAATGTTTCGCCGCTTTTATTAATTAACCATGTGTTGGAATTAATTATTTATGTCTAGGAGATGAGATAATTTTTATGCAATTTCAAGTTTGCTTGAATATTTCTTTAGCTGTTTTTTAGTTTCAAAACCGCGTTAATTATTAAAAGACTCATTTGAGATTTTCTTATAATGATTAAGTAGTCCTTGAACCGAAACTGAAGTTTGATGTGGTTCCGGTGCTGTGAATGCGCCTCCTAACGTCCTCCTCTGGACATAGTATAACCTTTGGTGAAGCTCTTGTTGATTAAGTAATAATAGTGAATATAAAATCAAGCAATATGCATTGGCGTCGGAAGCAGGGGGAAAGGTGGGCAGTTTCCCCCCCCCCCCACTTTTTTAGCTAGATAAACAATTTAAAAGGAAAAGTTATTCAAAATATCAGTTTTTTTACAACGATAATATTTTTGTATTATATATTTTCCTCTTCTTTCTCTCTTCTTCATGTTTCATGTGAAGAAATTTTGGTGAACTTTTTTTGCACCACCATTTGTACTGCCCCCCATTTGTACTGCCCCCCCAGATGAAATTCGCTTCCGACGCGATTGGCAATATGTATATCACTTGTTTAGTATGAGTAAATTTGGTATTTGGTAATTGTACAGTTTAGGAAAAATAACAATGAAGTTTACTAGATAAGTTCCTTTCAGACTGGTAGATAATATGAAAATATACCTTACAACGAATGGGATTGACTTTTGCCGTTAGAATATCTCATTTTTTTAAATGTTTCACTTAACCGAAAAACTCCACCAGAAATCTGAAGAAAAAACCCCTTTTAAATCTGAAATAGTTTTTTTTTTCATATGAAAATTTATTGAAACTTGTACATGTCAGCGCGAGTATGTACAGGGTTCGCCAAATAACTTTTTTTTCAAATTCTATAAAAAAAACTACCAGATATTTTCTCAAATTTATTTTTTTATTTGAAAGTACAGTCCTTCCGGTTAATAATGAAAAATTATTTCATTCAAATGGCTGCCTCGGCTGGCCATGCAGTAGCCTACACGATCGGTCCAATTTTAAAGCACATTATCGATTGTGTGCAGCTGTATTTCACCAATGGCTTCACGAACATTGTCCTTTAAAGCGTCAATTGCCTCTGGCTTGTCGGCGTAACACTTATCTTTGAGGGCACCCCACAAATAATAGTCCAACGGTGTCAAATCGCAGCTCCGAGGTGGCCAAACGACATCAGCTCTGCGGCTGATAATGCGATCTTCAAAAATAGGGCGCAAAACATCGAGTGTAGCTTCGGCTGTGTGGCACGTAGCGCCGTCCTGTTGAAACCAAATGTTGCCAATATACTCCTCTTCAATTTTTGTGAACAAAAATTCGTTCAACATGGCCCGATAACGATCGCCATTGACTGTAACGGCCACTTCTTGCTCATTTTCGAAGAAAAATGGCCCAATTATGCCTCTGGACCAAAATCCGCACCAAACAGTGACTCGTTTTGGGTGCAGCGGCTTTTCAATGTATGCGTGCGGGTTTTTTGTGCCCAAAATGCGACAATTTTGCTTGTTTACATACCCGTCAAGATCAAAATGAGCTTCATCTGAAAAATCTTGAAAAAATTTTGGCAAAATCGGCATCTTCTGTAAGACGATCGCAGGCCCACTTAGCGAAGCGAAAACGCATTGGATGGTCAGTTGGCTTCAACTCCTGAACCAGTTGGACTTTGTATGGCGTCATACCAAGGTCTTTATGCAAAATTCGTCTCAATGATGTCTCCGAAATGTTCAATTGTTGAGAACGACGGTGAATTGATGTTGATGGCGCTTCACGCACACTTTTTGCCACAGCAGCAATATTCTACGGGTGTACGCACTGCTTTTGGCTTTTCACGCTTTTGGCTTTTATCGATGAGGATGCCAGTTTTATTCACTTTTTTCACAAGATAACGAACATACGGAGCTGACTGTGCTTCTCTTCTTCCAAAATCCGTACGCAATTTTCGCACACATTCTGCAACATTACCATGATTTTCAAAGTAATGTCGCAATATTTCCCAGCATTGTTCAAGCGTATACACAACCATATTCGTTTAGCGGAAGGATAAAACTAATTATCTGTCAAATCAGACATGAACTAAGTGTTACCATTCACGAAATAAGCACTAGTTGAAAAAAAAAACGTTAGATGGCGGACCCTTAACTTTAGAAAGAGATCTCAGGGTGAAGAAGAGATAGAATGGCGAATGAGGAAGCGGATGAAAGGTCTGAATGAAGAGGCTTGCACAATATGATTGTATTTTAGATTGGTGACTTTTGACCTAAAATATTAGGGTAAAAAGAGCATTTCTTAAATAAAAGATAAACTATAAGAGATGGAAAAACATTATGTAAGAGGGAATTTTAGACAAGATGTGCAAAACAGAAAAATCCAGACATTTTTCGTCATCTCTTATGGATACCCTACAATAAGCATTTTTTTATGTAACATGTGTGAATGAATATATTTTGTGATGGTTAAATTTCTTACAATAGTGCGAGATCCCACCTAAGGTCGACCTTCACCCTTCTGTTTTCCGAATGAAATTTATTTTTTAGCAATTATAATACATGAACAAACATATTGCGAATAGGTTGCCTAGTGAAGTTAAGTTAAGATTATGTTTAATTGAAATTAATATAATATATTTTTTTTAGTTTTTTCACGTATTTGTTTACCAAACGAAACCAATATTAATTGAAAGTACGAAGCATAAGGAATAAGAAATGGTTGGGTAGCCTATTTTTTCTGGTACATACTACAACCTCCTTCGTCCGTTCGAAACTGAAATAGTCCCTTAATTTTCAGTATTGAAATGGGTTTTCGGAATTTCTCGATTAAAACGAAATGGTGTGGAAACAGTGATCAAATCGGGGAACACGAAAGGTTAGCAATAAACTTTAATTTTGGAATCATCTTTTCGAAGCAAAATAAATCAATTTCTATCAAAATATGTAGCCACGTTTAATATGTATCATAGTCTTGACTTTATAAATGTTAGAGAAGTTTTTAAACATTTTACTTTCATAGATCAATTAGTCTTAAAAAATGTTGTTAGTGTTTTTGGTCACATTTTTCTCAATCGAAATGATGTGAATAATTGTGATGTCAATGAAAAAATGAAACTATGTTGATTGAGCCACCCTGCAGCCGGTTGTAAAGCTCGCTGCTAAGCTTTTGTAATTTGTAATTTGGCTTTATTCATATATTAGTACATAAGAAATAGTTATTCTTTTGTGTACAATAAAATAGTATAATATATATACTTATTACACTTATTAGCAAGGTAGAGCAACAAGAGAGCCAAAAATATTTTTTAGAAATATAGAGCTTATTGCAATTACATGATATGCCACATAAAAGTAGTTTTGAAATAATCCACTTTGAAGTTTTGAAAAACTCATTTTAAATAATATTCAATTCCCTGAAAAATCACAAAAAAAATCAGCGAAACCTTGGGAAAATTTATTGTGTAGCTAAAAATTTAATATTATAATAAAATCATACTAGATTAAATATAAACCACAAGCATATCATTCAATTTAAAAACTAGTCATAATAAACTATTCAATTTCAGAATTGAGTTTAATAAGTTTCTTACACCCTTATTTATGTGGTAAGAAAAACGCATATAATCTTAATAAGCATTACCATCTGATTCGATTTAGCCATGTCCGTTTGTCTGTGGACGCAATTATAACCGTAAATTGATGGTATTGTTGTGAAATTTAATACTTAATCTTTACATTGTATTTAAAATTGTATATTATTGCATAAACAATGTATTCATAAAATTATTGTTAAGTTTAAAAATTAGCCAAATTAGATGAGATATAAATAAAATGAAAAAATCTCTTTAAATTCCACAATAATAAATGCAATGACTTGATATTTTTATAATATCAACACTCACTTTGAAATAAAGTAAATTCTAATAAAATCCGCACCAAACTCCCACACAAAAATTCACAAAAAACCGGTAATATTTGTAAAAATTCCACTAAATGATTTCCAAATTTTGCAAATAAGCTTTCGATTTCAAGAGTATACAATTACGCAAAATCAAAAGGAAAGTAGGTTTACCTCCCATACAAAGTGACTTCACACAAGTTTTAACAAAACTTTTATAAATTTTACAAAAGTTTTTGGATTGACTTGATATTTTACGCATAAGCATTGCTCTTTGAGTTTGAAATACAGAAAAATTTAATAAAACTTTATCTCTATACAAACTGACGTCATCAAAATAATAAAACCATAATAAATTTGAAAATACTAAAACAAAACCGAGGAATATTTTAACTTTGGTCCAGTCAAAGATAAATCATTACTAGATTTTTTAAATTCAAAGTTTGACTTTTGAAGCCAAAATTTCAGCATCTTTTTAAATATTTTCTTTTATTTTTTCTCAATATAAGAAACTCTTGATAAAATTTCAGATTTCTATCTACTATATAGTATATTCTATCTACTTTATATAAAGAAAAATTATTTTAACAATATTTATTTTATTGTTCTGTAAGCTTGAATCTTTTTTCAAAAAAGGCCCAACATAAATCATTTAAAAAAAAAATAATAAAGGCAAGGAAGGTAGTTTTTGTTTTAATATAAAATAACTTCTAAACCACGTTTTTAACTACTTTTCATATGACAAAACATTTAATAGCAAAAATTTTAAAATTTTTTCTGTCATCAAAAATGCAAGAATACCCCTATGATTTTGTTTGTCTATACATATATTTTTTAGGTTGTTGTTATTATATTTTTTAAGAAACTATACAGTTTTAAACATATTTTATGAAAAAAAATATACCAATATTTTTTTTTTTTTTTTTTTAGACTGAACCAACGCTCAGGGGATGCCCCCTATAAATGCGTAAGCATTGTGTTGATTCGGAAGATGGGTGATAGTTAGTTGGAGGGTGGATAGATGGAGTAGTGTCGGTGAAGATTTGTTTTGAATTTACACAGCTCAAAACTGCCGGGAAACACGCTCGCAGTGAGACTATTCCACAACTTAACCGTGCGACTAAAGAACGAATTATCGCGGTAATGCGAGGTTCTATTAGGCATCGATGCAATGGTAAAGGGGTGGGCTTGGACAGCTGCCCGAGTGGACCTGGGAAACACACGAGCTGGTGGCGTCAGGCCATGTATCTCCCTTGAACACTTCCCATGGTAATACCTATACAGAAGGCTTAGGCAACCTACATTACGTCGATGCTCAAGAGAGTTGAGAGAGGATGAAATACTTTCATCTCCTATCAAATATATCGCACGACGTTGAATTCGGTCCAGAAGCTCCAAATAAGATCTTGAAGCCCCTGCCCAAATGTGCGATTTCTAATCATAAGTTATCGCAAAAACATTTATTTTCATACTTCTTCATTATCATTGAAAAAATTGTCAAGCTTCAAAAAAGTTTATGTTAAAAAAATAGTCCCAATCTTTTTTTCCAATCAAAAGTTATTCGTTAAAACTGTTTATATTTTTATATCTGTGTCTTTAAGCAAAAAAGCTTAAGTAGACTTAAGACAAAACTGAGTTATTGATATAGCTGTGCTATCACGCATTTAGCACTATATACAAACGAAATCTGAAGCATCTAGCATGACCTTAGCCACAGTTATGACACAAAAACAAAAGATACTTTCATATAATTTATATGACGATTGAAATCTTTGATGCAAGATTGCTCGAAACTTTAATATCAGACTTAAGCCTTTATTGGTTATCGTCACAGAAATTTCAAAAGGCATCTAACGATAAAGATTGTTCAAAAGGAGATATTGGAATGACTTTTTCACAGAACTTATTTTTGTGTTTTGAATATTTTGCAAAAAAATATAAAAGCAATATCGTGTAACCTTGTTTTTTATGACAGAAACAGTTTTTCAGAAATAACTTTTGTGTCATTTTTTTTAATAAGCTGTCAAAACTTAAAGCCTTTAAAATAATTTTCGTTACTAGTTTAATTGATCTCTTAGACAAAAAACTTTGAAAATTACACTGTGCATGAATCGGTCACTTTTTTTGCAAAAAAACTAGGGACATATTATTTTAGCATAATTCCAGGACGCTGAATTTAGTGGCGTTTGCAGTTTTTTAATAGTTCGGACCGTTTTCGAGAATTTGAAGGTTCAAAGTCAAATACATATTGATGCAGTTTTTGTTAGAACAATTTTTTTCTCATTAGCTTTATCGACTTCATGTCAATGAGTGAAACATTAAGAATTACCTAAAAAAGAATTTCTTAAAACACTTTAACCCTCGAAACCAAACGCATATAGTCAAAAACCCCCTTTTTTCATATAAAAGCTTTGTTCAAACAAAACCAAGTAAGCTTTTTGACGGAAAAATATTCCCCTGACATAGTGGCACAAAATAAAATTAAACCAAATTAACCATCCTAAATTAACCATCCTATATTAACCGAATTAAGGGTATTAAAACTAAGTTTTTCATACATATTTTTCTTTATTTTCTCAGATAGATTCATCTGTTTCTTCTGCTTCTTCATGTAAATTCCAATAAATGCCTATACTCATCAGATTCGTCTTGGGATTGTCCTAATTTTTCAGCGTGGCTGAAAAATTTTTTTTTCATAGAAAATTAAATTTAAAATCATGTAAACACCAACCTTTTTTTTCATCCCACTCAACCGAGGAAAAATTCTGCGTAATTCGTTGAACACATTTCCTTCCGGATTCGATGCTTTTATAAAATTTTTGACTATTCCTAGCTTTATGTAAAGCGGTGATAGGAATATTTTCTCGATTGGCACAAGTGGTGTCTCAACAATGTTTTTCGCCCCAGTCTTACGTATTCACGTAATATTTTTAGAGGAATATTTTTCCATCAAAAACTTACTTGTTTTTGTTTGAGCAATGCTTTTATACGAAAAAAAGGGTTTTTTATTAATGAGGTGTATTTGGACCATATGCGTTTGGTTTCGAGGGTTAAACTATTTAAGAATTTATACTCCAGGTAATTCTTAATGTTTCACTCATTGACATGAAGTCGATAAAGTTAATGAGAAAAAAGTTTTTCTAACAGTTGTTATTTTACTTATATTGAATGTATTTATGTTGTGCTACAAAAGAACTTAGTTCTTACTGCACTAATGCTTTTGTTAATAATAATAATAATAATTTAATTAATTAACAAAGACTGCATCGACATGTACTTGACTTTGAACCTTCAATTTCTCAAAAATGGGCCAAAGGATTAAAAACGGTAAACTGCATTAAATTCAGCGTCCTCGAATTACGCTTCAATGATTTGTCTCCAGCTTGTTTGATATTTGGGCATGCACAGTGTTATTAGTTTTTGAAACTTTAAGAAAAAATGAAATTCCTTTGATTCAAGTAATCACCGAAGTCAAGGGGCTGAGAAAGGGGGAAATTTATGTTTCAGCTTTTTTGATGGCATCCTAGAAAAAGATGAGCACTTTTTTGAGAAAGAAAAGCACTTTGAAAAGTGCAATATTCCTGGACTAAACAATTATCAATATGCAATCCTTATTAATGGAGTCCTGTGTAACGAATAAATTAAATATTATTTTATAAATATGTTTTTAAAATAAACTACAATGCTCCCGTTTCGGTGAAAAAAACAATGGAATGTGGACGTTACCACTTTTGAATCGAGTACCAAATGTAAAATATTGCTGGTAATCGAATAATTTGAGAACGCATGCACGTAAAAATAAAAGCTCATTTGAGACTAATTTACTTCAAAATTTTTGAACAAAATTTTTATCACTTCTGATTAATGTGTAAATTAAAAATGCTATCTTGTAATACAATGTTGCTACTCTTTTGAGAGCGAAAATTATACAGACACTTTTGGAACATAATAAATTTTCGTTTTGAGAAAATATTGCTTTTCACGTAAAACGAAGCATATAAAATATGTCATGTATAAGGTCATATATAATAGGTCAGTCATAGCTAGATTTCATTAATTTAATTTAGGTTTAAATCAGTAAAATTACATTTAATCTTGCAGCGTGGTATAAAAACTGTGTGTCAGATGTTTTAAAATAATCATAACAGCTTTTTAATACAGATTCCCTGATATTCAATATTGACAAAAAAGTTAAGCCCTTGAAAGCGTTGAAAGTCAATTTATTTGAAAAATAAAATCTAATCAACCAATTAACTTTTATTATTCCTTCAAACCGCGAATTTTACAAAATAAAGGTACGCAATCTATGTCAATAAAAAAGAATCTAATATAACTAAAATATTTGTTTGCAATCATTAAAGTGTCTTAACTGCATCATTAGGAGTAAGTGGCTCTAGCCCACATAATGGTTCAACAAAACCTTACCACTAAACCTCAACAACGCAAATTTAAACATAAAACTGTTTTTATATTATCTTGTCCAAGTTGTTGTTGTTGTTTCTATTTGACTATTCAAGCCAAATTGCGTATCAACAGCAGCTCAGTGGTTGCACATTAACAGGTCGTAAACCTTTCGCGAGTGACAAACTACAATAATAACAACACAGCCACAACAATAACAACATCAACAACAACAAAAAATACCATAAAATCTAATCGTAACGAAAATGACCAAAAATTACACAAAATGCTGTCAAATGAAAAGCAAAACAAAATAAAGCAAAGCCAACACACATAAATACTTAAATTGAAAAAATATATTGAATGGAGACAACAAAAGTAGGAGAAAAAAGAACAGAACGCCACAACTAAACGCCCACACCATCCAACCAGACACTACCAGACGACAGTCGCAGCTATAAGCCGGGCCGGACCGGGTCGGGCTGGGCCGTTGACCAAGTTAGACTGTTAACAACAAACAACCACAAATCGACACACAGCGTCAAATGATATTTTTACTTCTTAATGATTTTTTAAGTTTCGAATTTTTCATGTCTCTTTATAGCCAGCAGCAACGATTGATGAAGTTTTCCATAATTGAATTCCAGCAGAGGGCGTTACTGCTGCAGATGCGGAATTGTTGCGTGTTAATAGTTTTGCCACAAAACATAAAAATAAAGCATAAGGAAAAAGGAGTAACAAAAGATATACAGAGACATAATGAAAAAAGTTGTTTGTGGTTAAGAAACGGCAGTAGTTTAAAGGCGTTCCTAAGGCTTCTCCGTACGTTCGATTAGTCAAACGCATGCAATGCAAAATCCTGCAGGAGTTGAACTACAGTGTGAGACACATTTATTTGTTAATTTTTGTTTTTTTTTTTATTGTTGGCTTTGTGTTTCTGACTAGAAGCCTAAAGCTGCTTTAAATCGATAACACTTCAAATTAAATTGTTTTATTGAGAAGTTGCTGAGTGCAAAAAATAGGCGAAACCGTATAACGAAATATTAAGAGATCCAAAGCGAAATAAAAGAAAAATACAAAAATGTATGTAAAATTATTTAAAAACATTTTAAGCAAAAACATCAATAGTATTTTATATAATATCTAAGAAGCTGAACTAAAGCAAAGCCTACGAAACAAAAGACTTAAGAAACGAACTTGTTTAAGCTCTAGGCAAAACTCTATTAAATGTTTGATTTTATGTTTTGTTTGATTTTGAGTTAAAAAGCGGCCACTAACAAAAGTTGTTCAAAAGTCACTAAAGAAAAAATTAGTCCTGCCCACATTAAAATATCACGTGCGATCAATTATTTTGTGAATCCAGTCAAGATGTGGGATTTTGACAATGGTCATTTTTATCACTTCGTTGTTTTGTTGACAATAATTTGCTTAAGTAGATACAAATATTATTAAAAAAAATATATAACTATGAAATTTTTTTATGTAAGAGTAGATTAGTGTTGTGTTGAGATCCTTTGTAATGAGATTTCGATAAAATCGAACCCGAAATTTTGTAAGAATCGAAAAGACCAATAAAATTTAGTACATGATTTGGAGTTGACTATATATTAGATCACAGACAAAAATACTTTTAAAGTCGTTCAATATAACGCCTACCTCCAATATAATACAAAAGCTACATTTTTTTTTATTACATCTCTATCCAAAGAACTCCGTCAAGAATCTAAAACATATCGTTGTTACAAACGTAGGCTTTCGTTTCTGACAAATTTAATGTTACATTTTCAAAGGAGTCTTAAGGAATTCGTTTTAAGATAAATAAAATTCCCTGAAGAAGCTGAAAAAAAGCCAGCGAAATGTCGAAGGAGAAAAATTAAATAATTTTTTATTTTCATAAAAAACAGAGACCATTTAGTCTGAACACTTGTGCAAGAAATTATATTGAAAAATACATTTTTTGATTTTTTCAATGGTAATTCAATAGCATTGAAAATGATATTTCAAAGGAAATTGAAAATTTTAATTTTTAAAATTCTATATTAAATTTTTATAATCACTATATAGGCCTGTGCAAAACTTTCACCAACATGTGTTTTTATAAATTTTGACTTTAATCCATCATTTATTATATGGAAAAAAGTAGGAGTCGCTGCAGGATTATAATTTTCTGAACAACTGCTTTTTTATCACTTTTTTTATCTTGAAACAATTGAAGAATTTTTTAACGTTCGGAACTTTTCATTTTTTTAACTTTATTTTGAACGAATATGGGCATTTCCACAGGAAAGTCTACCGTGAACAAAAAATGTAAACTTATTAAAGACTTATTATTTTATTATATTATCTAAGAGAAACATTTAAATTTTAATAATTTAAGGAATTTGTACATAAATACATTAACAATAATTATCAAATCTTCTACACTAGTTCATAATATAGTTTTTCTTTTTCGTAAATGTTTAGTAAATGTTTCGTAAACATTTTTATTTTAGTAAAAATGGAAGGCATTGGCTAAAGATAATGAGAAAGTGGTTGGTGCAAAGAAAGCAAAATATATTAA
This sequence comes from Dichetophora obliterata, assembly GCA_963920525.1. Lineage (NCBI taxonomy): Eukaryota > Metazoa > Arthropoda > Insecta > Diptera > Sciomyzidae > Dichetophora > Dichetophora obliterata. The sequence goes on along the minus strand of OY986438.1, from coordinate 198,292,350 downwards.
ATTTGCTTTTAATTGCTAAATTACAAAAAAATACATATAATTACTTAACTACCTAATTACTTAATTACCCAATTAAATTGCAATGGAAAAATATGTTGCGTGCTAGATGTAGCGTGTTAGATTATACTTAAGCTTACAAAAAACAACGATGGTAACCATTTCAGCATGACAGCTATCATTAGAAGGATACATTAATCCATTTAAGTTTAAAGTTAATTGCTTTGAAATTTGATGTTACGTTTCGCAGATTTCTGCATTTTTCTAGATGCAGTTGAAAACGAGTTCCATTTTTTGTCGCGTGCTAGATCACATGTTTATTGTTAATATATTGAAAACATAAAATCTTCAGAACCTACATTTTGTACTAAGCATATTGCTACGAAAATGCTATCGAAAAATAAAATCTTTTTTTTTCTTAATTTTCTTTATTTTTTGCACCTCAAAGACGTACGAATGTCGCGTGCTTGATCGTGGAAATGGCCATATGCGAATATAGCTAGAAACCTTAGATTAATTTAACTCCATAAGATCCTGTATATTAATCTTTGGAATCTGGGAGAAATTTGGTCTTGAAAAATTTTTTTAAAGAAAGTGGCTAATAAATATGAATTATTAATAAACAAAGATGTGTGCAGACCGTTATATAACCATACTGTACGTTATATCACACTATCGTACTAAACTTTTATTTCATACCTTGTATAAAATTGTAGAAGAACCCAGTAGTACAAAATAGTATCAGAAATAGTAGTGAAAAATAATATCTATTTTTCTTTAAACAAAAGAAAGTCACATTAGTTCTTGTCATACTATTAAATCACACCATCATACCGTAAAATATTAGTATAAATATATGTATGTAGAAATATTATTTAAAACCGTAGTACAAATAGTAGTAAAAAGTATTAGTAAGAAAGTTTTTGAAAACAATAGCATAAATAGTTCTCAAAAAATTAGTACAACTTGTACTAGAAATATTAGTAAAAATGTAGTAGAAATACTAGCAGAAAATAGTAGTAATAAATTGTAGCATAAGTAGTACTAGAAAATAATAGTAAAAATTTAAGTACAAAATAGTAGTAAAAGCATACGTATTGGGGTCGAAATAGACCGTTTACAAAATTTCTTTGGCAAAATTTCCTTTACGAAATTACCCTTTTTTTAAGTTATTTTACACAAAATTCCTCCTGCACATAATTTAACCTTACAGAATTTCACCTTAACATTATTTCCTCTTACAAAACTCACAAGTACGGACAAGTACAACTTAGATTTGAACGAAATACAAGTTACAAAAGGACAATTTCGTAAAGGGGAATTTTGTAAAGGACAACTTAAAAAAAGGGAAATTTTCATTATTATTATTATTATTATTATTATTATTATTATTATTATTATTATTATTATTATTATTATTATTATTATTATTATTATTATTATTATTATTATTATTATTATTATTATTATTATTATTATTATTATTATTATTATTATTATTATTATTATTATTATTATTATTATTATTATTATTATTATTATTATTATTATTATTATTATTATTATTATTATTATTATTACTATTATTTATTTATATTAGTGCATTAAGAACTAGGTTCTTTTATAGTACAGAGCTCAAAGACATAATTTGAATCCAACTTATTATAAATCATTTAAACTTAAATCTAAGGTAATTTAAATTTATTGTTATACAATTAAAAGTGTTATCAAAATATTTTTATGTTAAACAAATGTAAATTCACAAGACAGACAAAACTTAAATTAAGAAAGAGCAAACAAGAGAGAGAGAGAGAGAGAGAAAGTCATATAGAGCTAAAGATCTGATGTTTTGTTAAGTATTATGTGATGAAAAGTGCTTCAAAAAAGCATGTTTGAAGGATGTTTTTGACGCTATGGATTTTAAGCTACTAGGCAATGAATTCCATAATCTAGCGGCATTAATAAAGAATAGTCTTGTGGAGTTTAGAAAGTTAAAACTAGGTATAATTAGCACTTTGCTTCTAATTGACCGACTAAATTGCAGTTTTTCAAATAAGTAGAAAGGAGTTTTGTGGTGTATGAGTTTGTGTATAAATATGCAATTCCTGGCATTAGAGTAGCTTATGATATCGCATCCAAGTATACAGTTTTTTAATTGAGCTAAATGATCAAATTTACGCAAGCCGTAGACATAGCGTGTGGCATGATTAAACGCGATCTGCAATTTAAGTTGAGACCGCGAATCTAACTTGCTGTATACAAGTTCAGAATATGTTATGACGGGGACAACGAGCTGAATTACAAGTTTACGTCTTAGATCAATAGGTGTATACTCAAAATACATCCTAAGGTTACGCAAGATGTAATAGATTTTGCGGATTACACTGTTGATATGATCTGTGCAAATAAGGGAAGCATTGATATTAAATCCAAGACTTACAGCACTATTAACTATTTTTATGATTTTATCACCCAATATAACGTCTGGAATGGAGTCAGGGCTAATTTTTTTCTTTAGAGACAGGCAACACATACGACTTAAGTACATTAAGGTGAAGACTATTTTTCATAGCCCATTGGTTTATACTGTCAAGATCTTCATTCAGTTTGCATACTAAATCTTCCATGAGGTTTGTTCTACCAGACAAGTAAATCTGAACGTCATCAGCATAAGCATGCATGGACGAATATGTGCAGCAGTGAAAAATGTCATTCACGAATATGGAGAAGAACAGCGGGCCAAGAACCGATCCCTGAGGCACACCACAGCAAACAGCTTCATAGTATGAAAAATTAGTACCGACCTTCACTCTTTGTACTCTATTTGTCAAATAGCTACTTAACAAATGAGTGGCACTGTCGCAGAAACCAAAGAAATATTTTAATTTTTGACAAAAGAGTTCATGACTTACAGTGTCAAATGCTTTTGAAAAATCAAGCAGACACAATAGAAATAGTCTACCATCATCATAATAAGACCTTATATCATCCATTACTTTAACCGTAGTAGTAGAGCAACTGTGACCTGCGCGAAAACCAGATTGGAATGGAGACAAAAGATTATTTTCACTTAAGAATGATGATATTTGGTTAGCCATGATAGATTCACATACTTTGGATAATGAAGACAGGATGCTTATAGGCCTGAAATCCTTCGGTTCACAAGCTGTATTTTTTTTTTTGCCACCGGCGTTACTATAGCAGATTTCCACAAATGTGGAAAAAACGATGTAGTAAAACAATAATTAATAATGTGAGTTAGAGAGCTAAGAATGTGTGGTAAAATAATCTTTGCAAATTTTATATTTATACCATCTTCACCAACAGCATTTGATTTAATATTCAATACAGCCTTTTCAACATCGTCTTCTGTCACCGTGGTAAACTGAAATGTATGTTCAATAGGAGTACCTAAAAATGTATGGGAACTTGGCGTGTAATTTTGGTTCACATTGGCGCTAGCCAGAAAATATTCATTTTTTTAATAGGGTGAATTTTGAAAATGGCAATTTCGTAAGGGGAAAATTTCATCGCGGGCAATTTTTGAAAGGGAAATTTCAACCTGCTCCCAAAGTCCTTTACAAAAATTACCCTATACAAATTTCCTTTTTTAAAATTTTCCTTCTCCTTTTACAAAAATACCCCTTTACATAATTTTCTTTTACAAAATTCAAAAGCTTTTGTAAAAACTCGAAACTCTTAACAAAATTCAATAATAAAATAGACAATTTTGTGAAGGGACATTTTTTAAAGGATAATTTTTTTAAAGCATCATTTAATCATACCGTAAATACCAATTGTATATAGGAATTTCCGCCAAAAGGTCTACCGCGACTGAAAAATTAAACCACCAACCTTTAAAATTAAAATTAAAATTCTTTTAAACCACCATAATAGAGAAAATATTTTTAAATTTATATTGTGAGAGTACTAAGAGCTGATCTCAATTTTAACATTTAAAAATGGCAGCAACCATGATGAATGGCAACAAAAGTTAAAAAATGGTGACAAAAGTTGAAAAATTTTAACAAAAGTTGAAATTTTATAAGTTTAATAAATACTTGTATAATACAAAGTTTACTAAAAAATTTTTCAGTTTTCGAGTGTCACGGTCCTGAATTACACTTAATATGTTTTTCTAGTTTAATTAAATAAATAAAACTATAAAATATTTGCACTTCTTTAAAGGGAAAAATCTGTCACATAACGTATATCACGTAACGAATCATACTATGGTTAGCATAAAAAAAAATAATAAAAAATTTTTTACGAAACAGTTGTGAATATGTAGCAACATTATTCCAGATTATAGTTAAAAAACTTTCATAAAAAAACTCATGCATACTTAGCAGATTTTTTTGTTTATATTGATGTAGGTAAAAATCACTTCTCTTTTGTGTCACGTAACGTATCATTTTTGGTGGCGACTATCTCAGAGCAGAACTTTTGGCAACTCTTAGCTTTACACCTTGTATAGTGTGCTTAGTAAACTATTGAAAAATCAAAATAAGAAAACTGTAGGTTAAATTTTTCTATGTTTTTTTACTTATTAAAGTCGTTAGTAGTAAAGCTGTTACGTGCGTAGCTACGGAAATGCCCATATACGTCTGCGTCTTCAAATCGAAACCATTAGAAATATTGAAATATTGAAAAATCATACTATAACATTATAACATACCATAATAACATGCTATCGTACCATACCTATCTTTATATCATACTATCCTATCATACCATGAAATCATACAATCATACGATACCATACCATCACAAAAATGTGTATTAATTAATATAATTACAAATTTGTGATCAAAAGCAACAATAAGAACTTCGTGTTTACGGTAGCTTTTTATCGCTGCAAATGCTATTCTGTCGTTTAGCATTCTTTTAAGAAGAAGAAGAAGAAGACCCCAAAGGAATCCAGAATGACATACATTACAGTGTGCGCTGATGTCTTGGCTTTTATGGCAAATAGGTCTTTATTCCTGTAAGTTCGCGATATAGAACAAAGTACTAAATTTTATAAAAAAACTCATTGAATTTTTAGATAATTTAGCACATATGTAGACTTTACCAAAAATCAGTTCGAGTTTACCGCTTTGCAGAAATAAAATTAAATAAATACAAATTTAAGAAATATATTTGTGCATTATTATTTTTAATTTATATTGTTTTTACTATATTATACAGTGGCTCACAGCTTATTTTATGCAGTGCATACTTTAAACTTTAGGGCTTTATAAAAACAAAACTAACAGGTATACAAAAGATAATATGGTGTCATTTAAAAGAGCAAAAAGTCTAGTTAAATAAAGGTTTTTCATTAATTGTGAATACATCTCGCAGCTTATTTTATGCAGTCACTTCTCTCTGTTACGGTACTCTAATGCTGCGCTGTCTAACGGTACTTTCGTTAGCTATGCCTTCGTTCTGTTTCTATAATTGCTTTGTGTTAGCTTTTTAGTCTGATTTTTTTGCTTCAAGTGTCTGCTTCTATGATTATTTAAAATAGGAGCGCACACAACGCTACAACAATGAGAATTGGTTACATACTATTTTAAAAATAGCAGCTCGCAGCGAAAAATGGCTGAAATGGTTAATATCAATTCCTCTATAGTGGAAAAGATCATCGAGCGCTTCGTCCATAAGAATCGATTGCACAATAAGAGCAGAGAAGCACCAAACAAAATTTTTAATGCAACCGACGAGCGGCATATTGTACGGAACACAAAGGCTAACCCAATAGTCTTAGCTCCGAAAATGGCTTTTGAAGTTCAAACTGACCTGAGCAAACAGTGTAGTGCTGAAACTATTCGACGTGTCTTGCGCAAAAAGAACTTTCATGGCCGAGTAACACGAAACAAGCCTTTTATTAGCCCCAAAAACAGATTATGCAGACTCAACTACGACAAAGAACTTATGTCCAAGGCCCCAGAGTGCTGGAATTCAGTTATTTTTGCAGATAAATCGAAGATCAATTTATTCGGTTCAGATGGTATGTGGCGAAAACCGAATACCGAGGTCAACAAAAAAAAATTAAAACAAACCGTGAAACATGGCGGTGGCAGCGTCATGGTTTGGGTCTGAATGTCAGCTGCTGGTACTGGGAAGTTGCCGTTTATTGAAACAACAATTTACAAATTTAATTACCTACAGATCCTGAACAACAATTTGTTGCAGAGTGCAAAGATTCTGGGTATAAAATTGAATTTCCGATTTTACCAGGATGACGATCAAAAGCACAAAGCGGGTATTGTGCAAACCAGGCCAATATACAACTGCCCACAATTGATGATGCCGCCAGCATAGTCGCCAGATCTTAATGTTATTGAAAATATGTGGTCTTTATTGGAAAATAACATCCGGAAACATCAAATTTCAAACAAAAACCAACTGAAAGAGATATTGAAAACGAAGTGGGCAAATATTTCGCCACCTATCACTCAAAAACTGGTCGCATCAAAATCAACCTTAGATTTGTTGTGGACAATAAGGGCTATCATACCAAACAATAAAAATATCAGATATCATTATAATAACAAGTGACTGCATAAAATAAGCTGTGATATGAAATTAAACAGTATTTTCTGGTTTCTTAATTTTAAGCCAACTTAATATATATTTTTACAATAAATTAAGTTAATTTAGTAAACTAAACATCTTGTTCTTTTAAATAATACTATATTATTTTTTCTATTCCTGTTAGTTTAGTTGTTATAAAGCCCTAAAATTGAAAGTATGCACTGCATAAAATAAGCTGTGAGCCACTGTATATAAACTTTCCTTGTTCACTTTTTTTGACTGATGTAATATGTATTTCTAAGACAAGTTGCAAGACAAAAACATCAATAGAAGCATATAGTAAAATGTAGAAAAATTGTGGACGGTCAAGAAAAAATTTTGTATGCAAATATAAAAATAGTTTGTGGTATAAATCAAATATAAATTTTAAGGCGAACTTAAAACACAATTTAACTTCTTTTACGGAAATCGAAAGTCCAGCATCCAGTACAAAACGGGGTCGTCCTTTAAAATCTTATGCAGAGTCTTCAAATCAGAGTCCAAACGCAAGAAAATGCAACAAATTGCCCAAGACATCGACTTAGATCAAGCATTGGATATAGAATGACATTATTTACGAAGCCAGCGAGAATATCATAAGGCTAATCTGATTGACGCAATATTTAGTGATGACTGCACAAAAAAATCAATTAAAGAATACAAAAGTTACAGACAAAGTCACACAAGAAAAAATAGCAGGGAGACCCAAAATACTGACTTAATGGCAATGCTAATGATATCATCGGATCCATAAATAACATCACTGCGACACAAAAACGTACAAATAAAAAGTTGTTCTGAAGATAATTTTGACTATATCAGAGATCTTTTAATAAAGCAATAAAAAAGCTGGTAAAACTTTTTTTAGATATAAGTATTATGAAGCTTAAAATGTCTAAAAGGATATGGCCTATAACCATAGTCAAAATAAAAGTCGACTCTAAACTTAGTATAACCATTTTTGACAGTTTTTTAATATAATATGTTGTCAAAAAGCTTGCACTAAATTTACAGCCCTATTCTGGCAAATTAACAAATTGTTAACCAGTATTTTGAAAATTTCTATATGTTTGTTGTTTTCAATACAAAATTTAAAGCTCAAAAAACAATATTTTTAATGAAATTGTCAATAACTGAAAAGCAGTTGACAATTTTTATCAAAATTTTTTATTTTTGTGCTTCAAATTTTGTTTTGAAATATAAAAAATACAACAAACACATTAGAATATTCAAAATACTGGTTAACAATTTGTTAATTTGCCAGAATAGGGCTGTTAGAGTCGACTTTTATTTTGAATATGGTTATGGGCCTATTGTAGTGTACTTCAATCTAAACATTTCTATAACTCGAACTTAAACACATTTGTTCTATACAATTATTATTCATAAACATCAACACATAAAGATCTAGTCTACAAACTAGCATTTCTATAAATGTAGCCTAAGCACATTTATGTAGCAAACAAACAAAACAAACACATAACTATTGTTTACATTCTTACTCGCTTGCACTTTATGTTTACATAGCTACACTACATAACTACACTAAAATGACTACATAAACTAATGTTCTATTTAGTTACAATTATATTAAATAAGATATATTTATATTTAATTTTGTATTTATTTTAAGTTAAAAAATACTGCTACTTGGCTTTATAAGCCGAAGAAAATCTTAAAATAAAATCACTAAAGTTTTGAGCTTTAAACCAACAGCTCCTTTTTATTTTATTTCTAAGCGCCTGAATGCACTTTCGAGTGACGGCGCAAAGAAATCTTTTTTTTTAAACTGGCCTGTAGCGCTCTTAAGCGCTGGCAATAATATTATACGCGTATATTTAAAATAACCGCGTAAAACTTTAATGCACGTAAAACGCGTAAGCCGCGTATTATAAAAAGTCGAGCGTCCAACTTTACATGGCGATCCTGCAACACGAACCTGGAATCTATGAAAAAAAATTTTTGTTTTGCCGACGGCAAAACGCAATGGTGTCGTGAACGCACCAAAAGGCAACCGTCGCGTATTAAATTGGTGGATACCGATGACACTCAGCTTAAGGAACAGCCGATGCAGCAAAAACAACAATATCAACAACAAACAATACACAAATATCAGCTACATAAGTGGCAGCCGATTAAACAACACTAAAAACAAAAACAACGATAAGCGAAATTTCTTTTTATTGATTTCTTTAAAAATTATTTATTAAAATTATATTATGAAAAAAAACCTAAATATAAAAACATTACACATAAAAAAAAAATAAATTAAATCCATTTTCCTATATTATTATTTTGGAGCTACATTTTAAGCAAACAATTTTTTAAGTCAGTTTCATAAAGCCAAAATCAAAACAACACTCACATACGCACACACATTTTTTTTTCTTTGCGGTTGCATATAGTAAAATTTTTTTTAGGTTAAATTTTTGCATACATTTTTTGTCTCTTTTTCGCTTTAGCTTTTGACGGTACGACGAATCTTTTTATTGCTAAAAAAAAACACACACAATATGTACAAACATATAATTAAATTCTTCGTTTTTTTTACGCAACATTATAAAAACAATGCACATATTTTGATAAATATGTGCAATGTTGAGTATTTCTTTTTCTTTACCATTTACGCACACGCGACCGGTTTTAATCTCATTCAAGAACTAAAACGTCATTTAGTTCTTCGTTTTCTTTTGTTTATTTTCTTATAGTAACACTTTTTCTATGATAGTACTACCACAGAATTGAAAGAAACATTTTAATATTAGAAAAATTTTTTATTAAACTTTAAGAAAAGTAAAAACCGAAAATACAGTAGTGAATACGTAAAAAGTAAGTTGAATTTTTTTCAAAATATAAAAGTTGAAACAGAGAATATTGAAGACAATGAAGATTGTCGAATTTTAAAAGTAAAATTCAACAATATTTATTATGAAGTTGTGAATATAATAAATAATTTAATTATAACAGTAAATAGAAAAAGTTTAAAAGAAATTTGTAATATAGATTTAGATTTATCAAACATTTGGAAGGAAGAGAAAATTTCGCCTAAAATGTCAAATTTCGACATTAATGTGGTAGGTAAAAGCCTACAAGTTTTTAAGAGAGACTATAATGGATTAGAGGATTTTATTGTACAAACAGAATTATTGCATGATTTAGTGAAGGATGATGATAAGGAAATTTTTGTTATATATATTTATAATTTTAAATTAACCACCCAAGTACGCAGTATACTTGGACGTTCAAACCGGCCTTCTACTTTTGCGGAATTAAAAACTTTATTGGAAAAATCGTACCCAAATCCGAAAAATTTGCAACAAATATTAAATGAATTTAGTTCACTGAAACAAAATAATATGCCAATAGCAGCTTTCAGAGAAAAATTGGTAGAACTTTCAGAACAGCTAAGTGCGTATGAAATAAAAAGTCTAGAAAATCCGAGTAAGGACGTGAAAGATGCGGTATACAAAATAAATGAGAGTATGGCACTCAATATTTTCACAAAAGGTGTCGATACAGAATATAGAAATATATTACTAGCAAATCCACCGAAAACTTTTGGTGAGGCTGTTGAGAGGTGTATGACAGTAGAAGAAAATTTAAAGGCTAATGGAAACAATATTTTCCAAATTAGAAACAATTTTAGAGAACAGAGATATAACAATAATTTTAATAATAATCAGAGAAATTATCAAAATAGCTATTCAAACAGCAATTACAGATATAATAACAATAGCAACAATTTTAGAATCAATAGTAATAATTCAAATCAAGGCTTTAACAGAAACAGAAACTTTCCAAACAATAATAACTTTCAAAATAACAATAGTTTTCGGTACAACAATAGCACAAACAGAAATTTTAGCAGGAATAATAATAATAATTTTCATTACAATGTGCAGGGAAACGGCGATGGCCGGGTAGCAGGAGCTGTTACCCGCAGAGGCCAAAATTAATTTTACAACTATCAAAAAACTTATCTAATTTCATAATTTTAAAATGTAAAAATTCGAATAGAACTTTAAAATTCCTTATAGATACGGGAGCTGATATTTCCGTTTGCAAAGTTGAAAATGCTAGCAATTTAAACACAAGATATATTACAAAGATAACAGGCATAACGAACGAAACTATAGAATGTATTGGTACATCAAATTTAAAATTTTATATTGAAAATGAGGAAATTGAACATAATTTTCAAATAGTTGAAAATGATTTTCCTATAGCAACAGATGGAATAATAGGCCGAGACATGATGAGGAGGTATATGTCAAAAATAGATTACGAAACATGTACAGTTACATTTATAATTAATGAAAAAGAAATAATATTACCAATAATTTTAAAGGATTTTATAATGTTACGGTACCCGCACGAACAGAAGCGGTAGTCCCGATCGATATCAAAGTTAAAGAAGATAGCATAATTCTTAATGAAGAAATTAGTGAGGGAGTATTTTTAGGAAATAGTATTATACCCGCGAACGGAGTAGCGCACGTCAAGTTGATGAATACAACCAATGAAGAGATAAAAATAAAAAGTTTTAATGTGAAAACTAAACCATTAAGTAATTACAACATTTTTCACTGCAAGGAAAATAAACATTTTAATAAAAATAGGCTGAACAAACTTTTAACCAATTTGGATATTGGATGCAATGGATCAGAAGTCAGAAAATCGATAATAGATATCATCGCAGAATATCAAGATATTTTTCATCTCCCTGGAGAACATTTAAGCGTCAATAATTTTTATAAACAACAAATACAAACAACAGATTCGACCCCTGTTTACATCAAAAATTACCGACTGCCACAAACACAAATGACTGAAATAAATGAACAGGTTGACCAACTGCTACAGGACAACATCAAAGAACACTCAATTAGTCCGTACAATTCCCCACTACTCGTGGTCCCAAAAAAATCAGCGGACGACACAAAAAAATGGAGACTAGTCGTCGATTTTAGAAAGCTTAATGAAAAAATCGTGAGTGATAAATTTCCCCTGACCAAAATTGAAGACGTACTTGACAGACTCGGAAGAGCTAAGTACTTTTCGACATTGGACATGACCAGCTCGTTCCACCAGATAGACTTAGACGAAGACTCGCGACCACTTACCTCATTTTCAACAGGAAAAGGACATTTTCAATTTACCCGCTTACCATTCGGACTTAAAATTTCATCTAATAGCTTTCAACGTATGTTGACGATAGCATTGACCGGGTTAGACGCAGAAGCTTTTTTGTACGTGGATGATATAATTGTATTTGGGTGCAGCCTACAGCACCATAACGAAAGTTTGGCAAAAGTATTTAATCGGATGAGAAAATTTAACCTGAAGTTAAATCCAGATAAATGTTCATTTTTGAAACCTGAAGTTGTTTATCTTGGGCATTTGATAACAAACGAAGGCATAAGAACAGACCCAGCAAAAAATAAAGTAATACGAAACTACCCAGTACCAACAAACTCGGATGAAGTAAGGAGATTTGTGGCCTTTGCCAATTATTATGGGCGTTTTATACCAAAATTTGCTGATATAGCCAAAAATTTAAATGCATTGCTAAAGAAAAATACAAAATTTGAATGGAATGACGCGTGTCATCAAGCATTCGAAACTTTAAAATCAAAATTACTTAATCCACCAATTCTTCAATACCCTGATTTCGATAAACCATTCGTTCTAACTACTGACGCCTCAAATTATGCCTTAGGTGCAGTATTGTCGCAAGGTGAGATCGGATCGGATTTACTAGTTTCTTACGCAAGCAAATCACTCGGAAAGCACGATTTAAACAAACCAATTTTAGAAAAAGAATTATTGGCCATACACTGGGCGATAAATTTTTTCAGGCCTTATCTTTATGGTCGCAAATTTTCAGTTGTCACAGACCACAGACCATTGGTGTCTCTCTTTTCGCATAAAAACCCATCGTCTAAAATGACACGTATTAGGTTAGACCTATGCGACTATGATTTCGAAATTAAATACAAAACAGGGAAGGCTAATACCAATGCAGATGCATTGTCTAGAATCATTATAAATAGCGATTCGCTTAAAGCGATGATTCCAACCGTTTTAGAAAACGAAAATACAAAAATACTAGCCATAACGAGAAGTATGGATAAAAATAAGCATGCAAAAAACTCAACCAGTAACAATTTAGAACGTATTCCAGGCAGGAAGATTGACCACCTTTTTGTGTGGGAATGCACTTCACTATCGGATGTAAACAAAAAAAGAAAACTAAAATTTATAACAGAAAAAGATTTTAAGGGTACGCAGATAGACATAGAAGACAATCAGGTTTTTGTACGATGCAGTGACAATCCGATATTTTTGACGAATTTTTACTTAATTTTTGCAAAGATGACGAATGGGACCATTGGATCCCATACTTCACATTTGCGTACAATACGACACCTCATATCGATACGAACTATAGTCCATTTGAACTTATTTTTGGCAAATTGGCAAACCTACCAAATGAACAATTAGAAACATTTAAAACTTACAATACTGAAAATTATGCGCAAGAACTAAAATTTAGATTAGCATATTCTTTAAAAAAAGCATATGAATTGATAAACATAGCTAAAGAGAAGCGAAAGAAAGAGAATGAAATTTCATACCCACTTAATATAAATATTGGTGATAAAATAATTGTAAAAAGAATGAATAGAAGAAAGTATCAATCACCATATCATGGTCCATACACGGTAATTAAGAAAAATGGAGTAAATACAATAATAGATATAAATGGAAAATTAAAAGAATACCACAATAATTTATTGAAAAAATGGATTTAATTGAAATTAAATTTTGTATTAAATATATTAAAATTTGTTAACATGTCGGAATTAATATATAAACAAAAATAGTTGAATTGTAGAATTACCAATTATAAATATATTTTATTTGAATTGTATAATTACTAGTTAAAAAAAAAATAAATTGAAATTTATTGAAATATAAGCACTAATATACTAAAGTAATATAATTGGCAGTTGGAAATGTATTAAAACATTTGAATTGTATAAAAAAAAAAAAAACATTTGCATTGTATAATTTTAAAAATTATTTTTTTTAAATCAAATAATTTTATCTTAAGGATGGGGGTGTAGTGTACTTCAATCTAAACATTTCTATAACTCGAACTTAAACACATTTGTTCTATACAATTATTATTTATAAACATTAACACATAAAGATCTAGTCTACAAACTAACATTTCTATAAATGTAGCCTAAGCACATTTATGTAGCAAACAAACAAAACAAACACATAACTATTGTTTACATTCTTACTCGCTTGCACTTTATGTTTACATAGCTACACTACATAACTACACTAAAATGACTACATAAACTAATGTTCTATTTAGTTACAATTATATTAAATAAGATATATTTATATTTAATTTTGTATTTATTTTAAGTTAAAAAATACTGTTACTTGGCTTTATAAGCCGAAGAAAATCTTAAAATAAAATCACTAAAGTTTTGAGCTTTAAACCAACAGCTCCTTTTTATTTTATTTCTAAGCGCCTGAATGCACTTTCGAGTGACGGCGCAAAGAAATCTTTTTTTTTAAATTGGCCAGTAGCGCTCTTAAGCGCTGGCAATAATATTATACGCGTATATTTAAAATAACCGCGTAAAACTTTAATGCACGTAAAACGCGTAAGCCGCGTATTATAAAAAGTCGCGCGTCCAACTTTACACTATATTTTTAGTTTTTCATGTTTTTTCAGGCAACACTGGTATTTTTACTTAGCACAATTAAAAATTTGTCTCTTGTTTTTTATAAAATTGTGTAACTTTAACATGAAAAATCTATTGAGAGTTATTAACTGAATTTTAGTTCAAAAAAATACTTCTAAAATCATATAAAAAAAAATATCAAGTTGTGAACCACCCTGTAAAGTAACCAGACAAATTTTATGTGATGGCTATATAGCGCAATCAATTTTCTTTAATAAAAAAACAAACCTGGTTGAAAAATCTCAAGTGGTTCAAAAGTTATAGATTGTATATCAAAAAAGTGCCAAAACTGTGCACTGTGCGACCGTTGTATTTTTAATTAAAAAAATCTAAAAATTTAAATCTTTTTTAAAAAGCCAACAGTACCTGCACATTAAAATTCAATTAATTTGGGAAATCAAGCATTTTTAATAAACATCTTTGACATATTTAGCGATTTTTTAGGGGGCTTAAAATTTCCAATTTAAATCCTTTAAGAAAAATAAATCAACAATTTTTTTCAACAAATCCGACCATTTTTTGCCCAAAATTATATATATTGAGATCCTCTTTTATTTAAACGGCAGGTTCGAATCACCGCAAAATATTAGTTCTACGCCAAGCTATGTGCAAAAAATTTAAGGATGTCCAACAACCTACAAACTTTTCCTCATGTTTTTTAAGGTAAATTTTCGGTTTATTCTTTTTTGTCAAATTTCTAAATCTTGAGTCGCTTTATTTACAAATGTAACGCTCACTCTTGCATAATCACTTTCATATTTTTAACCGACTTCAAAAAGGAGGAGGTTCTCAAGTTGGTTGGTTTATTTTTTTTTTAATGTATGTACATCGATAACTCCTAAATAACCTGCCCGATTGCCACAATTTTTTGTGAACAGATAGAGATATCAGACGCGGAGGTGCCTGTCTAAAAAAGTGGGCGGTATTCTACACAATGGGCGTGGCAATAGAAGAAACACTTTGTATATCGAATAACATTACCACTAGAGTACTGAAATTTAGTACAGGGGTTGACACAATTATTAAAAGTTATGTTAAAAAAGTGGGCGTTATTCGATAAAGGGCGTGGCAGTATTAAAAAAAGCTGTAACTCAAATAATATTGACACTAGGGTGCTGAAATTAGGTACAGGGGTAAGCATAGTTATGGAAATTTACTGTGAAGAAAGTGGGCGTTGTTGGACAAAAAGGCGTGGCAATGTAAGAAGAACAGTGTTTCTCAGTTAATATTGACACTAGGGTACTGGAAATTGGTACAAGAGTTGAAACAATTATTACAAATTATGGTCAAAAAAGTGGGCGTTTTTCGGCAAAGGCGTGGCAATATTAGAAAAACGCCATAAATTGAATAATATTGACACTAGGATACTGAAATTAGGTAAAGGGCTAGGCATAATTATGAAAATTTACGGTCAATAAAGTGGGCGTTACTGGACAAAAGGGCGTGGCAAAATAAGAAAAATACTATTTTTCAAATAATGGTGGCACTAGGGTATGAAAATTCGTTACAAGAATGGGAAAATTCTTGTCATAATCTGTAAAAAGAAAGAAATAAAAACTTTTTAACAAAAAAGAACTACCAACTTCAAAACCACTACAAAGTAAAACATAATTTTAAATTACTTCTCACATTAATTGTTGGTAAAATTTATTAATTTATTTATATATATTATTAAATTGGAAATCTTATTACTATAAATTTTTTTCTATTTTGTATTATTATCATAACTATATGCATTTCTCCATGAATATAAAGCCTTTAAAGTCGGCGCTTATATACTTAATCAGACTTGTATAAAATAAACGCTCCGGCTTTAAAGGTTTTATATTCATGGAGAAATTAATATATTTATGATAATAATACAAAATAGAAAAAATGTATAGTAATAAGATTTCCAATTTAATAATATATATATAAATAAATTAACAAATTTGACTAAGAAATTATGTGAAAAGTAATTTAAAATTATTTTTACTTTGTAGTGGTTTTGTAGTTGGGTTTTTTTTTTTTTGTTAAAAAGTTTTTATTACCAATCTGTGTCAAATATAGTATGTTTGTAATGTAACACGTTTTTATTTATACACGGTCAAAAATCTTGGACAAATTTTTAATCCAACCGTTGGAATCATGCATATTTAATACTTCTTTTATTTGAGTTTAAGCAATTTTCAACAAATTTTAATACAGTTTCGGTGTGCTCATAATTCAGCAGTTCCAGCTGAAAACGGCTTAAAGTAATGACTTGTTTTGGGAATAAAAAATTTGGGGACTTTACTGGGCGTTCATAAAAATTGAGATGACATATAAAAAATGGTTCTGGAATTATGCTCTTAAAACAATATAAATTCCAATTTTTGCTATCCAGGAGTTGCTCCTGGAGGTAAAAAATATAAGTGGTGGTTTTTCACCATTTTTACCCCCAGTATTTATTTGAAACACACTTACCTTATTTATACAACCCTTAAGAGAGCTCCCATACATGTTATATATATAAGAATCACCGAAAAAATGTTTACTGCTACGAAAAAGTGTCTTTTTTAATTTTTAAATGTATGTTGTTGAAATTGTAAATGAACTTGAAGAAGAAGAATGTCACATCTGAGTTTCTGAAATCGTTATTATAGGTATATTTTCATCTCTGAATTGAGAGACTTAATGTAAAAACATATTATAATTTAAGCACACAAGTTCCAAAATTGCAATTCAAATTTTTTGAATTATAAAAATCTATCATTTCGTAGTGTTGTGCCGATGAAATTTCTAATTGTTTGTGCTTGTTATCTCCCACTCTAATTATAAGCACCTACTTAACTGTTGAACTGTTAAAATTTTTTCCATCTATGAGAAATACTATTAAATTTTGTTTTCCTCGCCACAGTAATGCCCCCAACAGTGCGTAAACATTGTTTTGTTTGTGCTTTTTTTTTCTTTGCATTAGCTAAATACTGCACACCCAGTTTTCCCAGCCTACAATATAAAATGTCTGTGTCTGATTTTAAAGCGTTTATATTACTGTTGTTCTGTTGTAGTTTTTTTAATATTGTTTTAAATAATTTTGCTCATTGTCGTGGTTGTGCTTTTGTGCTTTGTTAGTGCATTTTGTGTGAAGTGGTGTTGCTTTAACGAGTTGTGCGCAGGCGCCTGTGCAGAAAAATAGCTAGTGTCCGAGCGCAGCAGGAGATTTCATACCTATGCGCCCGGGTGCGCCCGTTGCTGCTGCTGCGCGTGCCCAAAATAGGAAGCAAACAAAGCAAAGCCAACGCTTGCTTAGACGCCGCTGTGTCAGTTTAAGCCAAGACTTAAGCGCAGTTTTCAGACAAACACTTAGCAATAGAAAAAAAAAACACGAACAATAACAAAATGTTAGCCAAAGCTTTAGCAAGAACTGAAGTTTATTTAAGATTGCGTTTTTCTTATGTATGCATGAATTGTGTGTTGTTTTTTTTTTCAAACATGCTGTTGCTGTTATTGTTTTACAACAACTTTTGGCTGATATTGGCAGACAAATTGGAGCTCAATCATACTCAGCTGCAGTTGAGCAAAAATCACAGCATTTTGTTGTAATCGCCTCCTCAATATTTGCAAAAACATATTCCTTGCAGTCGACTGATAATGGTTTTTGTTGTTGCATTTTTGCCGGTCAGCTGGCAGTTGCACTGCTGCAATTGTTTTAGTTTTCGTTTTATTTTGGTTTTTTTTTCTCATTTGGGGGTGTGGAGCACGCTGCCCAATATTCCGCCGGCCGGTCTTGATAATAAATTCTGTCCCAATTAATATCGAATTACCTTGCAGCAATGCGTTGCCTAAAAATTTTCACATAAATTGAAATATATGAAAATTACTTGTAATGTGAATTTTGGCGATAAATTTTACAGATTTACCAGGCCTAGCAGGCTTAGAAACGTGAGATTGTTGCATTGGCAGCGGCAGCAGCTGTTTTGTGATAGAACACCAAAAACATTATAGCCGAATTTCTTTCAGGGGAAGTGCGATTAATATTGAGTTATGGCTTTTCAAATCAAATTTTAGTGTTCTATTAGGCGCGCTCAAATTACAGCAGTTGCAAAATGCATGAAAATTTTGAAAAATGACTGCAATTATTTGTGCAAGATATGTAAGTTGTAAGTGGCAGTTGAGTTTGGTTTAATTTTTTTTTTCTGAACATTAATTGTATTTTAAGCTGTTAGTCTTTGGAGTGAAATTTTGTTTGTTTTAAAGTTATGCTGTTTTTATATTTTACTCTCAGTTATTTTTGTTTCATTTTAGAAAAAGAATTGCATGGCTTACTCAAAAATTAATTAAAAAACGAAAGACTTAGGAAACGAACCTATTTGTTGTGCCTTAGAAATGACTCAACGTTTTTACAAACAAAAGACTTAAGCAACGAACTATTTTTTAGTAATAAAATAAACGAATCTATTTGTTAAAAAAAAAAGTTTCACACTGAAAAAAATAATTTCACACGATTATGCTTGCAGGTGCGAGCAGTACTTTCCCTTGTTAATAATCTAAAATGTAAATTGGGCGACGAAGTATACTACATGGGCTGAAAAGTTCCGGGATTTTTAATGAACACAAGCATTTTTTTGGGCAAAGTTATATTTATTCCTGAACATAGTTGCCTTCGAGGGTGACAGACTCGGTATAGCGATTTTCCAACATTTCGCTGCCATTTTTGTAGTACGAAACGTCAAAGTCTTTAAAATACGCCTCGGTTTCAATAATGACTTTCTTATTGAATCTGAATATCTCTCCCTGGAACCACCGTTTGAGGTTAAGGAACAGATAAAATTCGCTGGGGGCCAAGTTTGGAGAATGTGTGGGTGACGTATCGTAATCGTTTTTGAGTAAGTGTGTGCGTTATCGTGATGTTACAGAAATTTTTTCTTCGCCATATGGGGTCGTTTCTCCATTTTTTCATTTAATTAAGTTTGTCTTATTACGTTGCATAATACTTTCCTGTGAATGTTCTTTCCTTATGCAGGTAATCGATGACTTTCCAGTAAACCTGCAAACTGCCTATTGAACTCAGGCGTATAGTATTGAACCCATGTTTTATCTATCGTCAGAAAACTTTGAGAAAAGTACGCTCGATAACACTGCAATAACGCCATACCGACCGACGCGCTTCTAGTTTAGGTCGACGGTTAGCAAGTGCGGCACCTATTACGCCGATAGGTTTTTCATCCCCAAAAGAACATGCAAAATGTATTACGCCCGTTCTTTTGAGATGCCCACGGCCTCAGCTAACTCGCACGACATCACTTTACGATCATTCAAAACGATCGATTGCTTTATATCAGGGCTGGGCATTCTAACATAGCACCCACTGAGCGAAATACTTGCTACAATTATCTACATATGCAAGTTTTTATGTTTATGCCCCACACATACTGCTATATGTATTTATTTTTTTTATGTTATGTTTTTATTTTTAGTCATTGGTATTGTTCATAATTTCTTCTATGTCAACATGAAAGCTCCTGCATTTTATTCTGAGTGAAAAAATTATATAAGTTTGCTTGCAATTGCTAATTAAACATTCTGCTTCACCAGAAAGATTCCCTGCGGAAAAGATATCACATTTCAATTCAGAGTCAAATATTTTAGTATGTTTTTTGTTGTTGTTTTTTTATTTTAATATTATAAAATCTTCATAGTATATACGAATAACTAAAATTATAATCAAAAACTGAAAAAATTAATTATCAAAAAATTCATTAATACAAATAATAAGAATAAATAATGCAAAGAATCTTTATAGGTAATATGTATGAATTATATTAAACTTTAATTTAAACTAGTAATATGAAATTCTACAAAATAAAAAATATATGCATAAGAATTTTAAATTTACAAATCAAATGTTGAGTTTTTGATAAAACTTGCGGCATAGGTCTTCACAGCATCACTGTCAGCGAACGACCGAATTATATTCACTTCCAGTGCCACCAACTCCCAAAAATATTTATCCCTACAGGTTTAGTCGAAAACCCATAAAATCGCTACAAATACTTGAAAATCCCCCCAAAAAAAAGATCAATTAACATTTTGTTATAATATTTAGTAATAAATGATTTAATATTTACAAGAAAAATTCGGTTTCTTCGGCTTTTATTCAAAACAAGGTGAACACAATTTTAAATTTTTGTTGTACAAATCAAACACTTGAGTTATCAAACCATACAAAGTCACCTTTTCTGTCTCTTTCACTCATTCACAAGTTTTACAACTTAAAGCTTAGTATGCTGTAGAAGCGAAAAGAAATCTTCCGCAAGAAATGCATTGCGTTTTTGACATCGAAAAGGTAGCGAACTTTTTTTCGTTGGTTAGTACGCTGAAAATGAAAAATTTGTTCAATGCAGCCAAGTTCACAACCACGATTGGAGAGTTAAAATGTCAAAATTTCGCTATCTTTTATATGTCCGAACATTTAATTGGCGTGGAAATTTGTATTCAAGAATATTTAAGTATGTATGTTTAAGTAAGTACATACTTTGGGTCTACACTAAAATTTCGCGTGTACAATTAAATGCCTAAAAATTTTCGTTCCTTCAGCATACTGAGCTCTAGCAAAATATTTAGACGTCACGTTCACCTTGTTTTTTACACCATGGTAACGAGCAGGGGATGAAAAAGGGAAAAAATTGAGGAGTAATTGCATAGCAAAATCGGAGTAAATTAAAAAACTTCGTAGTAAATTGCATTATCCAATTCTTAAGAAAATCAAGAAGTCCCTAAAAAACCCCTAAAAATATGAAACCCCAAAAAATCCCATTCCACTTTTTCCTCTAAATTTAGGGGAAAACCCCGTAAGTTGCGAACACTGTTCTCTTCTGTTGTGAGCTTTGTATACATGTGAAAAGATTCGCTCAGAAAGAGCTCAATGGGCAGTGTTGCCAGAAAAGGGAATTTTCCCCGTTTTGCGGTTATGTTCAACCCAAAAGGGAAAACGGGAATAACACTCTTAAAATCGGGGAAAATGAGGTTGACCGCGTTTTTATGCAAAAAGATTAATTTTGTCACAAAATCAACAAATTATGTTATGATTTTTTTAACATCTTATATTTAAATACATTTTAAAATTATCTGAGTCATCCTGAGTTTTAATTTTATTACTATTTGAATTAGCCTGTATATTTAATCTTAATTCATTTGGATTATCACCAGATTTAAGCTCAAACGTAATCTGTTTTCTGTTCAACGTCATTTGATATATTTGATTGAATAAAACTGAGAATTTTGATTTTATTTCTGTGACGAATGCGGAGCATTTAGAATTTTCGCATTTGTGGATCCTATCGTTCTGAGAAACAAAATGTATCCTTCAATTATTCCCTTGTGTTCCTATTTAATTAAAAAATCTGAAATTTTATCGACTTCTAATATAGGCCACTAAAAAATATTGATTTATTAAATATACTTACACAAGATGTGCAAAATTTTTAGCATCATGTTTTAACCCTAGAACAACAAACCGGGACAAAAATTTACCTCACGGATTTCTTCTTCGTAAAATCGTTCTTAATGCAGTAATCTGACTCTTAAGTGTATGCATTTTTTTTTTACGCCAAAGAGAATGGTAAAGAGCAAAATAAATTATATAAAGGTTTAGTTAGTGAAAAATCGATTTAAATAGCTGAAAGTACTGAAAAACGGTCAATCTGTCATTTAACAAACAAAAATGTAAAATTTTTTTTGCTACACAACCAATTTTCGAATTTCAAACGGGATTTTTAAGAGGCTTTCAGAAAAAAATACTTAAATGATGTTTTCCTAAAAAAGTCTATTTATTTGAGACTCTGAAAATTAAAAAAATATTGTGAATCTTGTATATGGAAAGGTCAAATAAAAATCCTTGATATATTGGTTTTCAAGAATGTATTGTTGTACAAGTGAAATGTTCCCAAAAATTTTAAAAAATTGGTACCCGTTCATTTTTCTCTTCCGCATAGCGGTGCATGCACTGAAATTAAAATAAAACTAGTATAAGAAATCGGTTAGTCAAAGTATTGTATTACGATATTTCTACTTTGCACTGTTTAGACATAAACAGTCTCATAGCGTCAAAACTATGGGTGTTACGATTACACTGTTCATGGCATTTTTGAAGATAATTATCTGATCTACAATTTTGCTCTAAGCAGATTTAATGTCCGCCATTGAGAAGCGGAGATATTAATGAATGGCCGATTTCGGTATACTTTGAACCCTAATATCTTTCAGCGCGTCCATGGTGTCACAGAGAACTCATGACAGATTGTTAATTATGCCTAAGTTGAGATGTTTGCATAAAAAAAAGTTGGAAGTAAATTTATCGATTTCATATTAAAAATGTTAGTGAAAAAAAAGGCAATGAAATACAAAAACACTCGGGCAAAGTTAAAAGTTATGTCACAGAAAAAACTAAGGATGCAGAAAAATTTATTTTGACTAGTAGTTTACCAAGATATATGAAGCCGGTGAAAACTTTGTTCCACTCTAATGTAAAAGTAATAAATGTGTTATATTATTTGAATGCATATTTTTAATTACATTTGTAAAGTTTGTATTTTAATGGTTTCTATTAAAGCAAAACACTTAACTTTAAAAAAGAGGGAAAACGGGAAAATGTTAAGGGAAGAACGGGAAGAACGGGAAGAACTTATTTAAATGTATGAACAAAACGGGAATGATCTCTCCCAAAATCTGGCAACACTGGCTGTGGGGCGCTGCTTTATTATTGTGAACTGACTGGTTAAATTAACACCAATGAAGTAATGCACAAAGTAAGCGGTGGGAAAAAGACAAAAAAAAAGGGGTTTTTAAGGTAAAACATCTGTTAGTTGCTGATTACAGGACAAAAAATACTACTAAGATAGCAGTCGAAAATTGATAAAAATAAATAGGTGCAATGAATGGATTGAGGAAAATTATTCATTAAACATAAACATTTTAAATTAAACAAAAGAGCAATTAATAAAAATATTAGCTTTTTTTTAAAAAAATATTTTTTGCTTAAGTTGGAGTATAAACTTCAAGAATATTAAGTATTTTCAAATAAAAAGGGCATTTTTCAAATAAAAATTAATTTTCAACGTTTTTCCCGAATTTTGTCAATTTTGTACACCCTGTAACTCCGCCGAAAATCTACCCAAACTTTTTTGCTCCAAATTAAGTGTTTTAATTCCATTAGTGATGCTCCATGCAAAATTTAACCCAAATCGGAGATGGTTTAAAATGGAATTGCTGAAAGAATTCATAAAGTTTTGTTAATCTTTTTTTTTTCTTTCAATTTTGGGTACTTTGGGTATCGACTTTCTTATATCGCTGCCATAACACCTTTCCGATTTTTGTTGGTAACAAGTCGGTGAAATGCTACTTAAGAGCTAAACATGTTGTTCTATGCTTTTATATGACACACAATATCGGGTGCCAAGAAACGGTTGATCTTGAAAGCTAATGGAACGTACCAAATGTTTTTATTGAAATATTTGCTATAAATGGTGGTTCAAATACAATTTTGTCATCATTTAACTTAATCATGTCGAAATAATCTGTGCTATTAAAGTTGATAACACGGTGAGACCGCCAGAAAGTTTCAGTATAATTTCTTAAAAATTCCGAGAAAGGTACATCTTGTTATTATATCGCAACCAGTCCGACTTTCAATTCCATCACAATTTTTTTTTAAAACATTTTAAAGTTGTAAAGCAGGAGTTCTGGTATTCCCACTTTTAACAATTTTTTACATATGCTTAAGTTGTGGAAATTTTTAAACAAAATTCACTTTTGTTCAATAAAATTAAACGCAAAATTTAATTGTGCCAAAAAATTTAAAAAAATATATAAAAAGTTTGTTTATCGCAATGGAGAAATCATTTTTTCATAAATTTTGCACAAATGCTTTATTTTTTTAAAAATAGTAATCAACAAAAATCCTCAATTTATTTTACAGGAATCGTTAAAACTATTAAATATCTTTCCAAAAAGTCTAAGGTAAATGAAATAAGTAAAAAATTGGAAAAATGGCAGAAGTTTAAAGGTGTTTTTTAAATTGACAATCACCGATTTTTCTTATATGCGTTTGAATCATACAAACTGCAGCCATTTAACCAAATGATAACGGATTTTGGTCATCTACAGCTTATTAGAAAGCAAATACTAAAAGCCACATTTTACGAATTTAATTTTTATAGAAAACTAGCTGAACCCGGTGTGCTTCGCTACCCCCCTCACGCTGTTGCACTTATTCGTTGTCATCCGCTTGTCCCATGAAATAAATTTGTAAAAACTTAGGATCTTCATCTGGAATTGGCAATATTGATCCCATTCGGTGATAAATTTGGCCTTGAACTCTAAATGTTGGCATGAAGTTGTCTCGAACCAGTTTAGTCGCACCAAACGATGTCATTTGAAAACACGAATTGTATTTTTGTATGTTGCTTAAGAAATGTTGGGAATCCGCTGTTGTTGCTATAAAGTGGAATATTATTATTTTGAATAATAATCATTTTATTTTTGTCTCTTCTTTCTTTTTTGATGCCTTAGGGGCAAATTATTTATTTGTTCTTACCTGAAACTAACGATAGTAGTGGTTTTGGTGGTGGTAGCAGTTCGGGTAAAGCAATTTTACCATTTGCGCAGCACATTCCAGGTGCTTCATTTTTATATTTCTAGGCATTGTAGTATTGGCAAACTTTATTACTTGGTGCAATGGCAACTAACTCATCTTCATTGCAATCAATTTCTGATGTGTAGTAAAATGCAATAAGCTGATATGATTCAGGGCTTCGACGATGCTGTGCTCTTCGACTACGATCTTGTAGACGGTGTGCCTCACGTTGCTCTGGTGTCTCGACAGCTCTTGATAAAGAGGATAGCGATCGGTCACTTCGCATGCGTGTTTGACGTTGATTAGAAGTCTCGGAAGCCCTTGATGTCAAGGCTCGAGAACGGTCGCTTCGTAACCGTGTTTCACGCTGAACAGATGTCTCCGAAGCCCTTGATGTTGAGGTTCGAGATCGCTGAATATCTAAGCGTGTTTCGCGCTGAACAGCAGTCTCGGAAGCCCTTGATGTTGAGTCAAGAATTTATTATTTCGTAAGAATATCCTATTGTGAAAATTTAATGACGATCGGTCCAGTAGTTAAAACTACAAAACGATTTTTAATTTTCCCAAAAAGGGGCGTGGTCCCACCCACTTTTCTCCTGGTATGTATTCCTAACTATGCCAATACCATATGTACCAAATATCATCGACGTAGGTCAAAAAATGCCCAAAATATGGCGATTTAAGTTTTTGGGTTATATGGGAGGTGCCAAGCCCCTTTGTCCAATGAAAACTTTAAAAAGCCTATTATTCTTTCCAGAGTCACAGTAACATGCTGTGAAAATTTCAGGAAGATCGGTCCAAGGGTTTGGCCTCCTATTAAGCACAAACAAACAAACAGACAGACAGACATTCATTTTTATATATATAGATTGAAAACAGATTGATTTTAATTAAAGTAAAATGGGGCGAAAAAGGGGGATTCGGTAATAAAAAATCTATGGCTACCTTACCTGTAGATAAAAAGTATATAAAACTTTAGGTAAATACATATTACAAAAAAAGTATTTTGTATAGCAAACATTGTTAGTGGTTTAAGTAAGTATCTGAATTAAAAAAAGGGGCGGTGAAGTGGGCGTGGTTCATAGTAATATGGCGACATTAACAATATAAAGAGCAATATACTACCAAATAAAAAATAATCCGTTGGAAGCAACAAATTTGTACTGAGAACAAAAAATTAAAAACTTAAATTTGGCGTGAAACAGGGCATGAAAGGGGGCGTGGCGTAAGAAATGTTTATTTCTACCTTGCCTGGAGTATAATGTGTATACAATTTGAAGTAAATCTGTTAAAAACTATATGGGAGCAATTATATAATTTAAAAAAGTGGGCGTAAAAGTGGGCGTGATCGAAAAAAGTACCCTATTAATCATGCCAGAGTCCCAGTTAAATGCTGTGAAAATTTCAGGAAGATCGGTCCAGAGGTTTGGTCTCCTATAAGGTACAAACAAACAAATAAACAAACACACATTCCATTTTATATATATAGATAAAAAAGGCTATAAAAATCCAGATCTAAAGTGCGTTCAGACGAATTGCTAAAACAATGGGTTTACCATTTTTTGTACTTTTCAGGGTTTTTTTTTCATTCATGATGTGCGTTTAAATAAATACCTTTTGTAACGTGTGTGGTAAGTATACACTAAAAACATATCGGCGCGCGATTTCAGATGAAGTTAAAAATGCTTATGAAAGTTATTTTGCTCTTGATATTCAAAAAAATGTTTCTTGGGCACCCTACGTAATGAAAAATTGGGCAAAATCCTACGTAATGAAAAACTTCAAAAAGTCTTTACCATTAGATTCGCTTGGTTTTCAATACTTACGCGTGCTTTTTTCTCACATCACCCAGAAGTTCGCGGCATCATTGACCAAATTTTCGTGATGATTTCTTAAAGGAAGTTTCTGCATGAGCTGCTGGACTTAAAAAAAATTCATACAAAATATAATACAAAGTAGCAGTTGTCAGCGCCTAACTTTTTCCACTCTATTACAACAACTTCAAGATATTCATGATTGTTGTATTTCGCTGAATAGTTCAGAGGCTAAACTGTAGAGTTCAAAAACTCTCGATGACACTATCGTGACTATCGATAGTTTTTGACTGACTATCGATGATTTTCTATAGTATTTAAATATTCATTAATACCACTGTTTGGGTGTCATTGCCATTGCAGTCAAATTCGTTTAATTTGGAGAATTTGGTATAATTTTTTTCTGTTTTGTAGAGTGAAAGCTCAGGTGATGTTTCTTATAAATGTATGAGCATTGTGTTGATTTGGAAGATGGGTGATAGTTAGTTAGAGGTTGAAAAGATGGAGTAGTTTCGGTGAAGATTTGTTTTAAATTTGCACAGCTCAAAACTGACGGGAAACACGCTCGCAGGGAGACTATTCCACAACTTTGCCGTACGACTAAAGAACGAATTATCACTACAACATGAGGTTCTGTGTGGCATCAAGGCAATGGTAAAGGAGTGGGCTTGGACAGCTGCCCGAGTGGACCTGGAAAACATATGGTGTTGTACAAAACCAACATTACGTCAATTTATTTTTAAATATTTTGAAATATTTTTATCCCCTATCAAATATATCGCACGACGTTGACTTCGATCCAGAAGCATGTTTCGATTTTAATTCCTTGTCACCGGCAAGAAATCTCGAGATACCGAAAATAAATGTGCCGGTAACACACACAGGCGGTCAACAAGATTTTAACCCCCCGACAATGTCATACGAGCAACCAGCAGCCGCGCACGCAGGATATACAGGATACGTAGAACACGCAGGAGCGCATCAAATACCATGTTCCACGGTAATAGACCAGGTCAGGTACTGGTCTTTTAAATATGATGGCGAAAAAGAACCACTGGCCTTCATTGAAAGAGTAGAGGAGCTAGCCGAAGTATACGGGTTAAACAAGGATCTCTTACCCCGAACAATGCCCGAACTGTTGAAAGATAACGCGCTGAAATGGTTCCGCAACAATAATCGGCAGTGGCAAGAATGGAATGCATATAAGAGGGATTTCCTACGGTTCTTCCTGCCATCCAAATATTTTGAACATCTGGAAGATGAGATCCGAAAAAGGCACCATCGGCAAAGATAAAAATTCAAAGACTACCTCATCGAGCTGCAGAATTTAATGCGACATGCAGGTTTCTCTGAACAAGAATCTTTATATATCTGTCTAATTTTCGTTAGCGAAACTTCCTCAATATTTCGATATTGGGTTCGTGCATGATAAATCCCGACGTTTCTGCATTGTGTCTTACACGAATTTGGAACCTTTATATTAAATTTTCGTCAATAAAATGTATGGCCAAATCAGCATGTTTCCTCAAGGATCAAGAAAAGCCGTACATAATTCATTTGTAATTTCTTCAAGACTGGAACTACTGGGCAGTTATGCTAAAATAAAAGAAGGTAAGTAAACACATTCACATTTAACAAGATGATCAGCACATAGACTAAATTCGTTTTTTTATTTATGTAGGAGTACTCGTTGGCCCAGATATTTGCAGGCTTATGAAGAGTGTAGAATTTCGTAATTCGTTGTCTGATGCACAATTGGTTGCTTGGGACTTTGTGAAGGCAACGTTCGAAGGATTATTGGAGAAACACTACGTTAAGAATTACCGAAGTATAGTCGCCGATTTAATGGAAGCGTTTAACCAGCTAAATGTTCGAATATCGCTGAAAATACACAAGAATGATAGAATAATAGATTGCGCAAATCGTAAAAATTATTGTCTACGATCTGCGCATGTCGTCATGATAGCCTTACGATATGAACTTAAGATATGAGATTGTTGTCAATTAATGTAAACAAATGTGAAACTAGTCTGTAAGCAGTGCAATAAAATTGTTAATATAATTGACTAAACAAATTTTTCCACCGTTTTATATTAAAATATGAATAAAGAATTATAAAAGATTGCTGCGCATATACTTTTCGTGCTAATTTTTTTAGTTTTTTTAGGGTTTTAAAGCAAGTTGGAATGGAACCAACTTGCACTGGCAAAAGATTCAAGAAACAAACTTCGTCTATCCTGACGTCATGATCGTAAAAAATATTTTTATCGTAGCTAGAAAAGTCAAAATGAAAAGTAAGCAACATGTCGGACCTGCGCAATACGTAATCCTTTTATCTATCATTCTTGGAAAATACACTTCCTGCATCATCATATGGATGTATTTGAAAATCACATTTCAACCGAGTCTGATGAACAAGCCGAGCGCTTCCATCAAACGACAAAAACAATGGAGGAGCGGTACAAGAACAAAAATTTTGCAATCTTTTATTGCTGATTTGTGTTGTTTTTTGAAACCAGGTGAGGCATTGTGAAGATCACCAAAGATTCAATCAATTCAATTCAAGAAGATCAATCAAAATTTGAACATTTATCGCAAAAAATTAATAAAACTTTTATTATTCGCAGTCATTATATATCGCCTTTTTTATTATCTATACAATCTTAATCCGTAAAATGTAGCATTTAGTTACAACCCGTAAGTCCAAAATCCGTTATCATTTGGTTAAATGGAAGCAGTTTGTATGATTCGCGTTTGCATATAAGAAAAATCGGTGATTGAAAATTGAAAAAACACCTTATAACTTCTGCTATTTTTCAAATTTGTAACTGATTTAATTTATCTTTAACTGTTTGGAAAGGTAACAGTTTTAACTACTTCTTTAAAATAAATTAAGGATTTCTCTTCGTTACTATTTTTAAAAAAACAAAGAAACACTAATGTTTGTGCAAAATATATGACAAATTGATTTCTCCATTGCAATAAACACAAGTTCAATATTTTAAACTTGTGTTTATTTAAAAATCTTTTGGCACATTTAAATTTTGCATTTAATTTCACTTAATTTCACTGAAAATGCATTTTGTTTTAAAATTTGCACAACTTATTATTTGCATATATAAAAAATTATTAAAAGTTGGAATACCAGAATTCCTACTTTACAACTTTAAAATGTTTTTAAAAAAAATTGTGATGGAATTGAAAAGTCGGACTGGTCGCGATATAATAACAAGATGTCCCTCTTTCGGAATTTCTAACAATTTTGGCTGACACTTTTTTAAAGGTCGAATCGGTCACACAGTGTAAGTAGTTGATAACATCACAAAACCCCCCGACAAGTTTTTATAAAAATATTTATAATTTTTTTTAACTCATTTGTATGAGAATGTTTTTTTTAACTTCCACACTTAAACGAATTTTTCGGCAGCTCGAAATTGACTTCAGACCAATTGTCTCTTGGACAATTTTTCTTACAATTGTCCGTAGATTTTATTTTTTTTTTTTTTGCTATACTCTTTGTCAATTTTTTTTCCTTCAGTACAAATTGACCCAGCCTAGTAGGCATAGAGAAAGCCAGTGCTTGAAATAGAGTTGGTTGTAATTCGTCATTCCAAACGTTTTCTAAAGTGGATATGAGTTTTGGTTTGCTCCATGTTTTGTGGTCAGCAACCAAAATTTTACGTTTCAATTTATGCCAAAGGTGCACTTGAGTTAAGGTACTATTACAGTGTGTAGCTATAAAAAAACACCTTCTTTACTACAATATTAACTTTATTGATTCAAATTTTTTACATAATGAAGAATTATTCATGAGGATATAAAAACAATTTTTTTTCTTTATAGTTGTTGTTCATTTTCTACAGGGCGTTGAAGTTAGCGTGTTTAACAAATTGTTGCAATTGGTTTTTTGGCTCCAGCATTTACAAAACGTCTGGAAGTAAAAAATCAAAGTGCATTCTTGAGTTAAGAGTTTTAGTTGAGCACTAAACTTTAGAGTTTTAGTGCTGACTTTTATTAGCAAATAAAAAAATAATAAATAAAAAATAGCATGCGTTGAAAAAAAATTTACAAAAAACTCCCCTTTTTGCCGAAACTTTCAGCCATACAAAAAAAAACTAAAAGTTTTTAGATTTTTATAGATCTAGTGCTTAACACAGTCTATAGGGATTACAATGAATCAAGATTCATCGAAATCGATCAAGTAGAACTTCCGATTCGAAAAACTTTGTTTTGAGAAAAACGAGCTTAAAGATTTAAATGTTCCTGAACATCACGCGATATAGGAATTTAATATATGTTATAACTTTTTTCAATTTGATATTTTTTTCTAAAATTTTGTATACGCATTCTCAAGATCTTACAGAACCATACTCTAACGAAAAAAAAATTGATTTTTAAATTTTTACACACTGTAATAGTACCTTAAGTCTGGTGTATTCCGGCCAATCAAGGCGCTGAATTCCGAGTTTGTCAAACAGTTTTTGTACCTGTTGAGAAAGAAATAAAAAAATATTACTTGCCAGTAAGTCACAAATAATTTAGTAAGCAACCAATGGAGACAATGGCGTGGTGCAGAGTTATCCTGAAAACCAATAGAAGTTGAATGCGCCAATGCTCTTCAAATGCTGAAACTATCATCGTTCTAATAACTGCCTCGTGCTTATGGGAATTCATTGTACCATCCAGGAATTATAAAAGACCCTTCATAAAATATAACAAAAATATTCCCCCTTATCATCTGTCCTAGAAGAAACTTCACCGTTTTTACGAGACGGTTTTAACTAAAAATTTGGTGGTTTAAGAAAAACATTTCTTAGAAAACTGGTTTGATAGGTTTTCGATTCCTTCATTAAAACAGGTGTTTTAAATGAGATCCACCCAACTTCAACTGTTAAATATGCATGTTTAAAATACCATAAAGGAGATACGAGTATAATTTTGCAATATTCAGCGAAAACGTTCTTCATAATTTCGTCTAAAAGAAGTTTTCAGTCAAAAAAAGTGAACTGTAGATCTACCGTTTTCTTGAAATTGTATGCCAGAATTTGAGTCTTCAATTGGGTCTTTTGGGACCCATAGCACTTAAACCAGACCAGACAGGCCATAAGAAGTAAGTGCAATTTTGCTTAAGGAAGCATGTAAATCACGAAAATATAATCAAATCTCCGGAACTAATTTCTTGTTGCACTGCCAACTACTTACCCATACAAATTGACTGGCTACGCTCAAGTAGCAAGCTGTTGAAGTCTATCTTGCTCACATCTTTAAAACACTTATTATATTTGCTTTGAAATATTTTTTTTTTTGTTTACCAAACATAAAAGTCAAAAGGGATCAGCTGCAAACACTTCAATTGTTAATGCCATTTATGCTAAAAAATAATGCGGGATCTTTATAAAATCGAAAATCTTTTGAATCCTTACAAGAACATCAAGTCAATCTTATCACGATCATTAAAATGAAATTACAAACTTGAACAAGCAAACAACAAAAACACACAAATATTTGCTAAACTGATGTTTTGCAATGTTAAATATAAAGTGGAACAAGTAATAATGGACAAAACCATCGAATACTACCCCTTATTCAGAAAGCAGCAAAGAGCAAGGGGTGCAGCTTCTAATTCCCAAAGACTTTGCCCCTGTTGTTGACATCAGTACCTTAAACCTACATTTGACTCTATGGAAAACTTGTATAAAAGGTAAAAGATGTAAACTACCTAGCGAAGAAATCAAGCCGCGCGATTGATATAAGCATTAAGCAGCTGATGTCGGTTAAAAATGTAGGGAATTTTTTTGTGAGAAAACGTGGGAAATTTGCAAACACTATAAAATTAGAAAATTTTTTGTTATTGTTGTTAGACTTTTACTTATCAGCAGCAACATCTTTTGACTGCAACCAACATCTTTCAACAGCGCAGCTTGCAATTTTGCCTAACGCAACCCTTGCGCATGCGCAAACGATTTTTTCGGTTTTTCTACAATTTGGCGGTATGCAATGTTTAATATTCAAACATCTTGCATGTTCTGCTCGCAAGTTTAGCAAAGAACTTTGGGCAAAAACAGAGAGCAGTCGCCATAGGATTTTAAAAGGGAATAATTTTTGAGTGAGCAATAATAGCAAACGTTTCGTTATTGTAAGAATAACAATAAAATTTTACTCATTTCATTACAGTGTAATCGAAATAATTTTACAAATTATTAAGTTTTTACAAAACTGTAAAACATGCTCATTAACAATATCAAAAAATTTCATAATCCTAAGTTATACGCTGTTGTAACTACCTCTTTATTTATTGGCAATACTCGCACACTTTCACATGCTCTTTTTTGAATCTCGCCGTATTTTGCGCATCTTTTGTTGTGTTGCAGCCGACGCAGCCTATCAACTTATCTGTGCATAAAAAACCATTGTTTTCATGTACAGCTGCAGCCAATTTGCGCTGATGTCACCCACTGTTGACAATGGTGCTGCCAATTTTTGTGCACTTGCACATGATCCATCTTTCGACTGGCTGGTTTATTATTTTTAATTGGACTGATCGCGGTGCAGCGATATTTTGTGTCAATTTTTACAAACGTTGTGCAATTTATTGTATCTTTGATCATCAATCGGTTGAATTATGTTGCAGTTGTCGCTGTTATTGGTGGTTAACATGATGCTCAAACAGCTGTGACCATGCGTTAACAGCACGTTGCACGCAATTTCCAAAAGCAGCCAAAAGTAGAATTTATAACATAACTGCGAAGTATAGCAAAATGAGAGAACAGGCAATTTTGCACGCATGGAACTAGGTCGAGGCCAAATGATGAGGTGCTCCTTGCTAATAGATAAGAATAGTATCAGAATTTGATGATGATATCCTAATATTGCATAAAAAGAACAATAATTCTAAGTGAAAATGTCATCAATGTCATGATTATATTTATTATATTTTTACTAAAATACTTTACCTTATACAGAATTATCAAATTTGTTTTCAAGAACTTATAGAAAATTGTTTAATTAGTCGCAAAATATAATAAAAAAATAAATTTGTTTTTGGGAAAATGGCTTCAAAACAAGTTTTTTTTTTTGAGAAAGGCTATTTTTTAGAGTTAAGCATAGTACAGGGTCCGCCATCTAAAGTTTTTTTTCAACTAGTGCTTATTTCGTGAATGGTAACACTTAGCTCATGTCTGATTTAACAGATAATTAGTTTTATCCTTCCGCTGATATAAATACAACGCTGGAAAATACTGCGACATTACTTTGAAAATCATGGTAATGTTGCAGAATGTGTGCGAAAATTGCGTACGGATTTTGGAAGAAGAGAAGCACCGTCAGCTCCGTATGTTCGTTATCTTGTGAAAAAAGTGAATAAAACTGGCATCCTCATCGATAAAAGCCAAAAGCGTGAAAAGCCAAAAGCAGTGCGTACACCCGAGAATATTGCTGCTGTGGCAGAAAGTGTGCGTGAAGCGCCATCAACATCAATTCACCGTCGTTCTCAACAATTGAACATTTCGGAGACATCATTGAGACGAATTTTGCATAAAGACCTTGGTATGACGCCATACAAAGTTCAATTGGTTCAGGAGTTGAAGCCAACTGACCACCCAATGCGTTTTTTTCGAAAAAAAAGTTATTTGGCGGACCCTTTACTTTGTTTGCTTGCGTGAAATTTCGCTGACTTAAAGTTTGTTGCGAGAAGTTCCTATGGCAACATTTCTCAGAGAGACTCAAAGAGTGAGTGGGGAAATTTCATATGATTTCTCTCTTTTCACTTCAAAATAAATATGCAGTACAATTAAATTGTCGTGAAAAAATGTTGCTCAGAAACATGTTGCGATAATTTTACGCAGCGGAACAGAGTACTGCTCTGACGAAAATGTTGTGAAAATTTACACGCTTGTTTCGCAGCTGTCATATTTTGTATACAGATTGGAGTGGAATTTCACATGAAACTGAACAGAGTACTATACTTTAAGGACAATATACAAATATTGATGGATATAGATGCATATCTCATCAAAGTAAAATAGCGCTAAAAATAAAAATCAATTAAATTGGAAAAAATAAATAACGACCAATTAATAATTATGTGTATTATAATAGAATATATGCATACATGCTATGTACTATATTATTACATTGTATAAAAAAGAAATCAAAAAAGCTCAAATAAAGTAAAATAACGCATAAATCGACAAAAACAATGCCCAAAATATTTATAAAGAAAATATTGCGTAATATTCTGGGTGCGATTACATATTTTATTTGGTCTTTATTCCATAATGAACCAATGAAAAATATTTTAAATATAATAACGTACGCAGAAATTTAATAAAGCACAATAATTTTTATTTACCTTTAATTTTTTTATATATTTTTTTTATTTATTTATTTATTTATTTTTTATTTTTTATTTTACTAATTTTTTTTTAAACCTAAAAGTTGCATCGAAAACACTGAGATCAATGCTAATATCATTCGTTTAATGTTTTGCGATCTCTTTAAACTTTTACGTCGGTAGTCGTATACCTCGCATGACCACTTACAGTGTAAGGTAGATGTCATTAATGTATTTTTGGCAAAGGTTTGCTGTCTTTTTTATCTTGAGCGTTGTCACCAAACCTACTCCAATGGCCATTTACACTGTAAGGTATATGTCATCAGTTTTCGAACATCCATTTCCGAACAAATGTTCTTGAAATGTTATTGAGATAAATGTTCTTGAAATGTTATTGAGATAAAAAAAGACGGCCAAAACCTCAAGGAGTTGTGTAATCTGCAAAAACAAAGAAATAGTTATTGGTATTTGCGGTCGTTGATCACGAAGCTGAAGTCACAAATTCAAAATTCAAAACGGTGGCTTAAAAATGGCTTCCATGGCTCCCATGGAACATGCTAACTTTTCTAATAACTATATTAAGCATCGCTATATTAAGATCAGCGGATCACGAATCTGAAGTCAAAAATTCGAATAATGGAATAATGAAAAACGTGTTGAAAAAGTTTGTGTTACCGTTAGAAAGGTAATTAAATCGACTTTAATCCAAAGACAGTTTTGGGTAATTTTGCAGCTTGGGGTTCCATCAAATGCGGTGAGCTAATTGAATTCTAAGAAAGGGTACGAAAAACACATTTTAAATATTAAAAATAGTTTAAATATTTATTTGATCTTAAAGCTAAAAGTCTTAAAACTAAGTAGATAATATAAGGAAGATTTTATGTAAGCCAACATTTTTGCAATTTCTCTAGACACACAACTGCATTCTTAGCGATAAATGGAGGCGGGGGGCGTTCAAAGGGTATAGAGCATTTTAAAACAAAACTCAGTGTTATCAGTAGTCTGATATGAAAAAATAGATTTTTTGCCATTACTTTTGATTGGAAAGAGATACTGGGGTAATTTTTTCACATTTATTATTTTTGAGACTTGGCTTTTTTGTAAAATCTAAAAAAAAACATTTTGGAAAAAAATAAATTTCGCGAAATAAATCAAATTTTGATGACAAAAATTGTAAAATAATTTTTGCACTTAACTGGAAGAATTTTTGCAAAGAAATGCTATGTCATATGAAAGGTAGTCAAATGAGCAATTTTTTCTTTATTTCAATTTTACAAAAAAAAATTTTTTTGAGTCATTTTTTGAGTAAAAGTCAATATTTTGGACCTTTTTTGACAAAATCATAAAGCATATATTCACTGACCTAACCGTACAGTTAAAACTACTTTTATGAAGTACTTTTATTGAGCTTTTGTACAAAAAAAATATGTATGAACTATATAAATGGACAGCGGAGATATTTGCATCGAAAGACCAAACTTTGATTTTCATGTCGTTTTTTTTTCTCATTCTTAGGTACATTGCTTTATGAAAAAGCCGTTTCCTGAAAACTTCTACAATTTTGAATATATTTGAGTGTTTTTGATGTCAAAATAACAAAAATTTTATAAAAACTCACAGAAAAAAAAACACAAAAACTGCGATAGAAAAAAGTATAATAATAACAAAATTATCGTTAGTTAAAAAATTTCGGAGGAGGCGTGGCAAAAACTAAGTATGTAACATTTTAATCTAGTTTGCACTTAATATGTGTACATACTTTGAGCGAAATCCGTTGAGCCGCTTAGATTTGTATAAAGGCCAAACAAACAAACAAACAAACAAACAGAAAATTAGTTTTATTATTATATATTTTAAGATATTAAAGTGTTTTTCCTCTACCCCGCTTCAAGGCGGTCGCATAAACTTGAGGGTTAATTATGTAAAGTTTAATGTTTTAATAGTAATATACAAACAAAGTCAAACTCATAAAAAATATTGTGTTTCTGTAGCCATTTTAGTTTTTTTCAAAATTTTCCGATGGGGGCACCCCAGCAAAATTTTTGTTACAAATATGACATGCATTCTTAGGGACACTGCTTCCAGAAGACATATTATAGATCCAACTGTGTTTCTTCTAAGCCTTATCAAGAAGTGCTTTCAAGAAGCATTCTCATAAACCAATTCTCCAAGACATTTAAAAAGCATTTAATTTTAATTATTTTTTTGATGTATTTTTTTCATTTTCCGTGGGATCTTTCAAACCTCCAGCAAAACGCAACCACTTCCTACTTCAAACACCAAAATGACGCGAAAATCGGGAAAAGGGATGTTTTACGTGGATTTATTTAAACAACCAACAAAACCCAAACACTTCTCATTTCCAACACTAAAATCGCGAGAAAATAGGGAGAGAAGATATTTTCCGTGGAATTTTTTAAGCCCCCCAACCACAAAAACCATTTAATTCCATGGAATGCATGCCTCCTTAAAGTTCTCCTCAAAAACACCTACTAGAATCCTTTCATTTTAGGGCTCCAAGAAATCTTCCATTGAAAAAATTCTGGAAGCACTTCCAGAGAAGACTAAGGAAAGCATTCCTCCCAATGACATGCATATGTTAAAAGAATGCCTTCTGGGTATGAAAGTGGAAGGGATGGAATTCAGGATTTTCCCTTCCACTTAACCTTCTTTTGGAAGCATTTTTTTTTTGCTGGGACATTGTTGCAAAAAATTACATTTTTATTAGTATAATAAGATATCCCACAAAGGAACCAATGCCTTTCTATAGGCGATTAAAGGGATAACACTTTCGTTTTTCCTATTTTCCCAATAGCAAAATTTTTGAAAAATGTACGTTTTCAATGATATTTTAAAATATTAGTAGCAAATAATATTCAAAATTTTCAATTTTTTCTGATCATTGAAGCCTTGATCTACACTCAAAGAAATATTCTTGGTGAAATTGATTTATTACTTTTGTTAATCCCTAACAAAACGAAATTGGGCAATCCATTAAATTTTATTAAAAATGATTTATTATTTTTTTTTGTTAATTCAAAAGAAATTTTATCCATTTGATTAAAAACAGCTACAAGTTTAATGCGTTGTTTTGAAGAAATCGTTTTATTAGCTTGAAATATACGTTTCTTAACTTGATATAAACTAATTCACGCTGAAAAACTCGTCAATCAATCGGCACAATATTTCATAATTTTAATAAATAATATTAGCAAACTACTTTGTTGGATTGATACATAGATTTGTTATACTGAAAAAATAATTAATGTTATTGATAATCGATTGAGTCATTAATGTTAACAATTAAATTGTGAGTTCCATAATTATATTTATAAGTATGTTTTTTTTTTATAAAATATAATAAAATCTTTTATTCAGAACAACAAAACATATGAGCAATATTGATAAAAAAATATGTTTTCAATATTTAAATTTTTTTCTATTCAACAAATTATTTTTTCATGTTGAAATATTCTGTATTTATATTGAGAGATAATTTTATCAAATGAACAATAAAAAGGCGATATTCGTGATTAACGCTTATATCAAATTGAAGCATCCATTTATCAAATGCACAAAATAACATTTTGTCAATATGATTGTAGCTTATCACCTTAATTCTAATTGACAAAAGATTTTGTTAACTGTATATTGACAAAAAATGTATCAACTAAGCTTAGGAATTGGTCAATAGGGTCATTTCATATTAAATAAACCAACTTTAAGTTTCATCTCTCAGATTTGTATGATTTTTTTTTTTTTTATGAAGTACTTGTGATTCTGTATCAAACTGTATACTTTTTTTACTGTTACTGAAACTTTATTTTTTTAATAAATAAAATATTAAATTTTTAACAATTTTTTTTTAATATATATCATTTGCTTATATTTTGGCTACAAGTATACAAAATTTCAAAGAGGGATGGCGATCGGTTCATGAGAAAATGATTTTATTTAACAAAAAAATAAGAAAAAAGTGTAGGATTTAATTTTTTTTAGCACAAAAATAGTTATAGATCTTAAACCAAACAATCTATGCAGAAGTTTAATATCACATTTTAATGGTAAAGTTTACAGCTTTAATTTAATGTACATGAAATACGATTTTTTAACAAAAAAATTAGACAAAAAAATTACTAATTGGTTTTCTAAACACAAAAATTGTCATAGATTAAATTGTACCAAAAAAGCTATGAAGATGTGTAATAGCCTATCTTGAAAATAAAATAAATAGCTTTAATATGATATACAACACAATGCTAATTTTTTTAATTTCTTAGACGATTCTATTGTATAAAAAATAACAATACAATACAATACAGTCAAGCAGACTGTCCAGTCAGTTAAGTGATTAACTCTTTACAGAGTTGTTGTTGTTGTTCTTGTTGTTCCCTTCTTAAAAACTAACTTGATCTAAAGCTCGCAATTTACTTCATGTAGAATTTTTTTATTCAAAAAATTAAGTTTCAGCAACGGTTAAAAAAAAAATAAAAAATTATGTCGTGTTTTTATCACATTGAAGCTGTTTGTTTCAGCTTTAAAATGGGCTATTAAACATCCACATAGCTGCTTTAGTTTGAAATCTAAAACCATTTTTGTGTTTCGAAAAAACAAAATTTTAGCTTATAGTTTTTTTAAATTTATAAAATAATGAACTTTCGTAAAAAAAATAAAGAAGTATACAGTTTGATACAGAATCACAAGCACTACATACAAAAAAGATAATACAAATCTGTGAGATTTGTATGAATTTGTATGAATTTAGAAGTTGGCTGATTTAATATGGAATGACCAAATATGAAAAATTATTTCTTTGAGTGTAATACATGAAAATATAAAACATCTTAATTAACTTATACAAATAATACAACAAATGTTTGAATTTGGATCAAAATTTTACAATTTTGTTTTTAAAATTTTGTAGAACTTCAAGACATCAAAAATCAATAAAAAGAATATAAAATAAAAAATGTACATCAGAGTTTTTTTATTTATCTATATTTCATAGGTATTTGAAGCAAAAACAAATTTCAAAAATCTTTAAAAAAGAGGTTTTGGCCGTTTTTAACAGCACAAAAAATTAGAATTCTAGGTCAACTGCATCGCCTACCTCCCAAACAAACCATATCTTTTTTAATAAAAAAAACCCGCATAAAATTGCTTATTTATGTTTTTAAAGAGTAAATTTAGTTTATTTAACTTTACTTAAACGTCATGCTAAAAAAATATTTCAAATCGGATAACTTTAAGATAGATACATCAATATTACCAAATTAAAGAAATTTAAAAATTTTTTTTAAAAAATGGTTGCAACTTATCTTAAATTATGAATTCTATTTAATTTTCTTTAAATTTAAGAGTACCTACAAATTTTCGTGGAAATCAGTGCATTGTAGGGCAAAATTTGATTTTGAAGACTTTTTTCAAATAAAGTGGTTTTTCCTAATAACAGCTGGATGCAGCAGGTTTTTACAGAAATAGAAGGTAGAAGTACGAAATTTTATGATAGTTATAGCCTTTGACTTTAATAATGCCTAATTAGCTAGATATTTTCTACTAAATTTTACTTGAGTTATCATGCCTTGAAAAATTTACAGTCATATTTCAACGATTTTTCTATTTTTATTTATTAAAGTTTTTTATTGTATTTTATGTTAAATTCAATGACTATTAAGACATAAAAACTCCAAAAAACAAAACCTTGAAGTATACATTGTGATCGAAGTTATTATTGTTAAAACTTGACTTTATTTTTTGGGTTTTATTGAGCTTATTTTTGTTAAAAAAGTTTCAACTTTGACGAATTTTATAAAAAAAGCCATGCAATACATCAAGTTTTTAATACCACATTC
Source organism: Dichetophora obliterata (assembly GCA_963920525.1). Classification (NCBI taxonomy): domain Eukaryota; kingdom Metazoa; phylum Arthropoda; class Insecta; order Diptera; family Sciomyzidae; genus Dichetophora; species Dichetophora obliterata. The sequence continues at coordinate 198,251,431 of OY986438.1, read as the reverse complement.
ATAATACATGCTCTATAATCTGACGAATAAAAAAATTTTTTTTTATAAAATTTAACAAAATAAAACCCATATGTCATCCTAAAATTAAAAAAAGCGCACTGTTCGCTGTGAGCCTCAAAACTACTCAATTTAACTTAAGAAATACTTCATATGCCCATTTAAAACTGGGTTGCTAAGAATGATCAGTAAATCGCCTTAAGCAGAATGATGTATGTAACATACATAAATATACTAAATACTGTGTATCACAGACTCAGAATGCATTCTAACAAGATTACTTTTAATCATAACTTCCACTTAATTTAAGCAATTTTCTGCTTTAAAAAACTCTTGATGCTCGATTGGTCGATAAAATCTATGATATGCAATAACTTATTTCAATTATTCGTAAGTTAACATTTTCTTAACTGAAGTTGGTGGTGGTATTTGCTTTTTTTTATTATACAGCCTCAAGCTCATGTTGTAAATAAATTTAGAGAGCTCTAAACAGTAAAAATCACTATTCTTAGTAACAGCTATTTTAACGATAGTTTTCTTAGAGCCAACATCTTTTTATTACTAGTTTTATAGAGCAACATAAAAGTTGCTAGCTTAACAACAGCTCATGCAAACTTCCGCTCAATTAATTAACAGACGATATTCTTGCAGCAAACACACACACACACACAGACAATTTCCACTGCTTCAGATTTCAGCATTGAATTCTCTAAATTTCAGCCATTAATTAAGTATTTAAAACCCAAGCCAGCATGTAATTATCTCTTTTTAGAAATTGCGTAATAAAAATAAGTCTCCCCTCCCCTTCCCCTGGGCTCCATGCCATGAGACTAGGATGCAGCCGCTTAAGTTTGCAAGCACATGCTTTTTCTACCGGCTGCAGAGCGCGCGCGCCACTAACTCCATTTCTACGCTGCCGAGACAAAATAGCCGACTTTATGCTATGTAAAACGCAGCATTTATTTAAGCGATAAAATCTAATCCAATAAATTCGCGAATAACATTCCGCCAGACTAAAGATCGTTGCCGTTGCTGCTCTTTCTGCTGCTACTCCTGCTGCTGCTGCTGCTGGTGGTGCTTTTGTTAATGTTGCAGTGATCAAGCTTGCCGATTGTAGATGCTGCGTTGATAGCATCGAGAGACAAGTATGTAGATACAGATACAACACATTAGTTTCTGGCTACAACAAAGAGCTCGCATAGAATTTCCATGCAAAGCCATCTATTTGCATTTGACCACCAAAGTGTAGCATTCAACTAACTTCAGGCTGCTTTAACTAAGCCGATTTATAAGCTTAGCCCCCACGAACAAAATAGTTAAGCTAATAAAAAAATTAAAATAACATAAATAAAACAACAACAACAACAGCAGCCGCAAGAAAGAAAAAAGTGAACTAAAAGTCGTGCCTCGATGTGACGACCACCTGCGGCTTTTTATTGGTGTTCATGTTCATGCGGAAACACATCCACTTAAATTATGAGTGTGTCTCCCCGGTCTTTGGCTCTAGCGGTGGTCCGCAGAGGAGAACGGGCGGTGTATGAACGGGCGCACCAGCTAGTTTGGAGCGCACTATTTATTGTTGTTGTATTAGTTTTCGCTGCTGCTGCTGCTTCTGCTACATGTTGCAGCCTAATGAAATGATCGTCGAACTTTGTCTAACTTTGCTGTTGTTATCTATGCAAAGCACTTGTTTTATTGTTGCTGGCAGCAGCATCTGCATCAGCAGCACCACCAGCAACAGCTACAGCTTTCAATAGTTGTAAATGCCGCTGACCCCAGCGCAAAGATTTGTGATTTGTACCAAAACACATATAAAAAAAACAAAAAAAAAATAGAAAATATGAGCCAAGCATACTTAAAGCTGGCGCTCCATTTTAGATGCAACGCCACTAATAACAACAACAACAACAACAACGAAGCGACAGCAACAGGTGTTTGCTGTCAATAAAGTTTTGTTTGAAGTATTTTCTTTGATTTTTGGGTTGTTTTTTTTATTATCTTTAGCATAGTTTGTGAATGCTAACAAATTTTATAGTCAGTGAAATCGTGAGAATATTTTGTCATGCTGCTTAAGTTTTGATAAATATGTGTGTTTGAGTAAAAATTTATATTGTTTAATGCAGGTTTTCCCTAAAGAATTTTATATCAATAATTTTTTTTTTTTGTGATACCATACATGTTTGTAGTATTATTGGTGAACTAATTTTCAGAATCAATACGTGAGGTGGAATTTCAAATTATTCCAATGAATTAAAGATTGATAAAAATAAGACAACAAATACAAATGTTGATGCTAATCGGATGAGCGGATTGTGGTTTTTTCGGAATATGTAGTAAAGCGCCATCTAGTACTCAAGACAGAGCAACATAAATCGAATTAAAACAGTAGCAATGTTGCTAATCATGCTAATCATACTAATCAGATAAGGAGCTTAGAAGTTGTAGACCAGGAGTGGGCAAACGGTCGATCGCGAACAGTTTAACAGTCGATCGCAGACATTTTAAATAATTAACTAGGTTAATTTCAAATCTTTTTATTTAAATATGTACTTTAAATATAGCTGATGATGAATTAAAAATCTATTGTACAACTGACGTGACTAATTCCCAAGCAGTGCATCTACTCCCTTCTATTTATTTTACTGCATGCGTACGCACTTTTTATTTTTACTCCCCGCTATACACTTTTTCTTAATACTGCGCTTGCGGTGAGATCAAAGATAACAAGATAAGAAACTTAGAAAACAACCTCAAAAAAAGGTTTGTATATTTTTGCATCAAAAAAGTATGCCATTTGCTGAAAAAACAAATTTGCCTTTGCATAAATTGTTTGCTATGTCTACTGACGGAGCACCTTCAATGATTGGTAGAAATAATGGATTTTTAGCCTTTTGCAAGCAAAATTAAGATTTTCCTGATCTTATATCATTTCATTGCTTAATTCATAATAATGCGTTATGTGCAAAAATATTGAATGTCGATGATATTATGGACGTGGCACTGAAAATTTGCTAATTCAATAAGAGCGCGAAGTTTAAGGAGGCGTCTCTTCCGTAATCAACTTGAAGACAATAACTCTGAATATAAGGATTTACTCCTTTTTTGTCATGTTAGGTGACTCAGTGGAGGAAGCTTTTTGGAAAGATTTCTAAATCTTTTGCCTGAAATTATTGCATTTATTTATGGGCACATTGAGAGAAAAACTTGAACAATTGGAAGATCCAGTATGGGCAAAAAAATTAGCATTTCTTACGGATTTTATGGGCCTTTACAACTCGCTCAATTTACAATGAAAAAATTTACAAGGAAAAGGAAAAAATACTATTGGGTTGTTCAGTTCAGTAAGTGCTTTTAAGGCCAAATTAAAACTTTTTGCTTCACAATTAAAAAGGCAAAATTTAAAATATTTTATACTTATATTTATAAAAACATATTAAACTTACTGGTGAATGTAATATTGAAATGTTTTGTTCTGAATTGGAAAACTTTTATCAAGAATTTGAGAGACGATTTGCAAATCTCAATAATTTTCAACCGATATTTGAATATATTTCATTTTCTTTGGAGATTTCGATAACGAGGATATTTCATTAAATCTTGCTCATATTTTTCAATTGAATTCATCGGATGTAGAGTTAGAAATTTTACCAATACAATCAGATATAATTCCGAAAGCACGTGCAAATGAAAATAATTTTTGGAATTTATTACCAGAGAGATCGGTTACCACCCATTATCACCCATTATTGAGATCGGTGTCTATGAAGATATTTGCTTTTTTTGGTTCCACTTATCTATGTGAAGCAGCATTTTCTCAGATAAAAAACATCAAATCGCAACTTAGGAGCTCTCTGACTGATGACCGCTTAATGGCGTCTATTCGATTGTGTATCAGTGATTACAAACCTCTCTTTGAAAGACTTGTCTATGAAATGGAATGTCACGCATCTACATCAAAAAAGTAATCAAAAATATTTAACAATTTAGAACATTGCACAAAATATTATATACAATGAATTTAATATATTGTTATTAGTAAAGTCCTTAATACAATTTTTTTTTTGTTGTTAATTAAACCCACTTTTCAAAGTCGATCGCGCATTAATAAGAAAAATTAATATCGATCATACCAGTATTAAGTTTGCCCACCCCTGTTGTAGACGGAGAGAACTATCAGTTTACACTCAAGCGTAAATTTCTTAAATCAAGCATAATTTTTCTAGAATTGAAAAAATTTAAAACAAACGAAATTTAAAAAAAATATTTTTAATTCAAGAAACATTTGCTTAACCCTTTCAGACCGTGATGCATCGATTCTGCGGGTAGCCTTTAGTCTAAATATCTTTATTTCTATTTCACGAATATTTATCAATTTTACATGAATTGATTGCGCAAGTTATTGTTTATGTTTGCCTTTCATATTATTTAGCTTTTAATTTTGTCGTTTCTTAAATTTTCACAAAACTCTTGCGTCATATTTCATTTATTTTTTTAAAAATTAGTCGTAGAAGTTAGTTGTTTTTTTCATATACTAAAATACTAATAGTGCAATTTTAGTGAAGTTGACACATTTTAACTAAAAAATAACATATTTTAAATTTCAAATGATTTGGCAACATTTGATGCAAAAAAAAATAATTTCAGTACAAACTTTCGTTCCTTGAAAATTCTTGAAGGATATTAAAATATCAAAATTTAGGCATTGCATATGGTTTCATATCATATAAAGACCATTTACTTCAAAAAACCATAAAAAATGCTCAGTAGCTTAGTATCAGTTCTGAAAGGGTTAAAACTCCAAAATATTTTTTCTAGATTTAAGTTTGAAGTTTGCTTGAAGTGAGAAAAATTTGCTTGATTTGAGAAATTTTCTTTCCCTTGAGTTGAAAACAATTTGTTTGATTCACGGAAACAATTTGCTTAATACTGGAATGTTTTATATAAGAAACTAAATTTTCTTTTTAAATGCAGAATGCGCTTGGTCTAAGTAAACAATTTGCTAAAAACGAGACTTATTTGCTCGATTTGAGAAATTTGTTTTCCTTGAGAAGAATTTGCTCCATACAAAAAACAATTTTCTCAATATTAGAAAGCTTTAATTTTTCTTTTTCTTATAAAGAGAAGAATTTATTCATAAATTAGAAAGTTTTGCTTGATATAAAGTGATTATTTTGTATCTTTTATTTGAATATAGTAAATAGCTAGCTAGTTAGATTGTGTTTTTAAATTAAACAAGAAACTGTAATATTTTAGAAATGTTTGCTTTGTAACATTTTTCATTAATTTTATAAAATAATAATATAAATAACCCATTTTTAAGGATTATCTTATATCTGGTGATAAATTTAAGCATTGAAAAGGTTTAGAAACAAAAAATTAAAATTTTAAAATGAAAAATTTCCATATCATTTAATATTGAAAAGTATCTAAAATTGATATCGAATTTGACATTGTTCGAGGGCTTGCTATATATATTAGGGTGTCCCAAAAAAATCGTGTTTGATGCCCGCGGCTTTTCTACTTCCATTTGACCTTAGAAACACCCTCTGTGAAGCGCATCTCAATTGGTAAAGGTTTAGTGGTCGCGAATTCATTTTCTAATTTTCCCATACGATTTGTATGGGGGAAATTCAGTTTTGATGGTAAATTTAATTTAGACCCATTATCTCTTAAGCAATATGATTTTTTAAAAAAACATGTTCCCTAAAATTTTGTCTGTTATGACATATCCAAATTTCATTTTCATCTGATTAATATTTGCTGGTCTGTGGCTCACTTCTAAGAGCTACCTATATAAATTAATACTATTACTTAGAATTATTTCATTAAAAATCAATATCTCTTAAAGTACTCCATTTTCATTATTGTTATTGGTCTTAAATTTTAGATAAACATAGTTGGAATCCAAAATGAAGAAAAAATTCGTAGGGTTGTTATATGTTTTTGGATTGAAAGTTACAACAAGTTGTTTTTTTGTATTTATATTTTTATTTTTTAATCGTTTAGGACAACCACCAAATAATAATCCGATGAAAATGAAATTTGAGGGAACACTTTTTTAACCATTTTGCTTAAAAGATAATGGCTCGAAATTCAATTTACCAGCAAAACTGATTTTTCCCCATCAAATTGTATGGGAAAATTAGAAAATGAATTCGCTACCTCTAAAATTTTACTAATTGAGATGCTCTTCACAGAGGGTGTTTCTAAGGTCAAGTGGAAGTATGAAGCCCGCGGACATCTGTCAAAATAAAAAAAAATATTTATGGGACACCCTTATATATAAAAATATAATAATAAATAAAAAGGGCTAACTATTGTATATATACAAAACAAATAACACCAAACTACTCACCGTCCTCAGTAACTCCTACATAGAAATTTTAATGCTAATCAGAGGAGCTGTTTAGTTGTTTATCATGATTTTGCAAGTGATATGTTCTACAGCGCCCTCTTGTGTTCAGGAAAGAACCAAACAAATAGCACCAAATGACTCACAGCACTCCAAAACTCCCACATACTAATTTGAATGATAATCGGAGGAGCTGTCTAGGAGTTGTTTCACGATTTTCTAAGAAATTTATACTGCAGCATCCACTGGTGTTCAAGCAAAACAAAAAGCACCTAAAGAACCATCGTACCGGAGAACACTTAAATATAGAGGTGGGTAATAGCACAATTTTTTGTGTGTTACTCACCAGCACATGTGCACCCTAGTGTGTCAGCACACTGTGCTAGCACAATTGTGCTACAATCGAACAAAGCACTTATAAAAGTGTCGATAACAAATAAGTGCTAACACCCTTCCCTATTGACTTGTTTACAATATTCACAAATTGCATATTGTCAATTATTGCAAGTAAACCAAAGTAAAACAAAAAACAACTTTACTAAGCAAAAACTTACAAAATGTAAGTAATGCAGTGCATAGTAACGATACCCAATGAGTGTCAGTAAAGAAGCTTAGCACAACACTCTGCTATTCATCCCAACACTGTACACAAAAGTAACTTTACGCGCAAAAGTTCGTCTAAGCTCTGCTCTTTGCGTGCTATAGTGCCACTATGTGCGTCAACGTAGTGTGCTAGCACACATGGCACACTACAGAGAGTCAGCACAGTGCCATAGCACAGCACTGAGTTACCCACCTCTACTTAAATACAAATATTCATTTTAATCGGTTGTTGAGAAGTTAAGGATGTTTTTGCTGTTTTTGATAAATTTTGTATATAGCGCCCTCGTGTGTCTTAGATTGAGCAAAATAGAGAAGCCTAAAACATTCACCGTACCCAAAAACATCTAAATACGAATTTCTATATTAACCGAATAAGCAATTTAGAAGTCTAGTGCGTATTTTTTTACAGGCATTTTTGGAACGAAGTTCCTTAACGCGGCTTGCGGGGTGTGATTTGGTAGAAATCGTCACGTAACAGTGTGATTGCTAGACTACATCAATGGTGTTACGATGAGCCATAGAGAAGTTAGTAAAATTTCAAAATATGCGTTTAATATTGCACATGAAAAATTTTCATAGTGATCGCGCATGTATCTTTTTGGCATACTTGGTCTTATTTAAGCATGCAAATTGCAAGAAATATAATTTTCTAAATTGGTATGAAAATTTAAAACTAAACTCAATTTATTTACACCATTTTTTACTTCATTTATAAACGTTTTAGAGTAGAGTGAAAAAATTAAGGTTTCAGGCACTCAAAAACTAGTTAAACCCTTTTTGAGTCAGTTAAAAGAGTCAGAGTTCAGAGAGAATTAGAGTGAAAAAAGTAACATTTTAACATTTGTTTATGTCACTCAGAAATAAGTCCCCTTTTTAAATAATACGCCGGTGTAAATTGTCTCTCACAAAACGAAGCTTTTTGTTCGAAAGTGAGTTTACAAAAGCACTAAAAATGTATAGCTTTAAGAACATTGCTTTTTTAATTGAGGTTTTTTATGCTATTTAATGCTAATTTAAAAATATATGCTTAAATCAATGTAGAGCTGATGAAAACTTAATAAACCAAGTCATGTTTTCATACTGGGCATTGAACTCGGGTTCTCTGCGACACAAGTAGGCACACTTTTACTAACTGTTACTACCACTCGTTCATATCAGTTGATGAAACTAATATGCGTTACGCGCCATTTAACTAAAATCTAAAAAGTCAAAACCGAAATTTAAATAAAAAACATTTTCCAACTTATTTAAGAACGAAAAAAGTAACAATTTAAAACACATTGTAGTTTATTTTTTTTCTCACATTAAAACACTAAAATTATTAAAACTAATTTTTGGTTAGCAAACTTATTTTTTGGTTAAAAAATTAATTTTTTACAAACGTTAATGGAAAGAAAAGATGCAATTTTCGGTCTGTAATCTTTTTACGACAACGCAAGGTTAGCGTTTCCTTAGCAAGGTTAACGTCAACAAAAATGTATTAACCCCATTAGTACTGGGTAAAATAACAGCCCAAAATCAAAGTAAAAATTAGTCTTGAAGACTATGACACACCAAAAAAACACTTTTGATGCAGATTAGCTACACGTTAGCTCTGTAGCTACACTCAAACCCTTGAGTAGATTTGAGTAGCTAATTCACATTCTGAGTTCCTTCAGACTTTCAAATTATTCTTTAAGTAAGCCGACGCAATTTGGCTCTATTCCACTGTGCGATTCATCTGAGGAGGAAGGACCTGAGTTATTATAAGTATTCTTGTTAATAATTGTTAAGATTAAAATTACACAAAATAAAAATAAACATAAAATTTACATAAAACATAAAATGGCAAACTTTTGTTGTTGATTTATCTAAATACGGAAAAATTATGTGACAGTTTTAGTTTTTGGACTTTTGTGGAGGTAGGCCTTTCATTACGTCTATTTTTTAGAATAAGTAAGTATTTCAGTCTAAAATAAAAATTTTATTGTTATACCAATCTTAAAACATTACATGTTAGAAGTAATAAGTAAAGGAGTAAGTCAATACAAATTTATAAGAACTGTTAAAAAGTGAGTGGGTCATGCCTTTTTTTGATAGATATATTGATTTTGATCTCAGATTTAAAATAGTATCCATCTAGCTCCTATATAAACCTTTTTATTGCGTTTTACTAGTAAGTTATGTATTAGAGCTCGGCATGTCATGCTCAAGTTAGTATCAAACCCATTTCTTGCACTCACTTTTGTTCTGATATTACAAACGGTCACACCAAATATAAGTTATGTAGCTATAATATTAACTATTAATTAGTCATTTAATCGTTATTAGCACATTAGGTCGTATGGGAGGTGTTCGTGTTTATTTTCCAATTTCGTTCGCTCATTAAAAAAATAATGCCACTAAAAACGTTTACTCCTATTAACAATTTTGTTGTTGTGTGACCTCAATTGTCTGGGTTATGACGATTTCAGTTTTTGATTACTATGAAAGGTGGGTGTGGTCGTTCTTCGATTACGCCCATTTTTTGACCATGATTTTATTTTCTTTCAAAAAAACTATGCACCAAAATTCGTTGCTTACATGTAAATTTATAAAGCCTCGATACTGTGGAGCGCCTCGAGCTTGTTGCTGAAGTCTTTGGTATCACGTTCGTTTCTTAAGTCTTTCGTTTCTATGTTTTTGAAGTGCTGCTTGCCCTAGCAGAAAACTTTCGACATTTAGTAAAAACATATTTGCTTGGAATTCTGTACTGGGAAAAATTTCTCAAACTCAGAGCTAAAAGCGTTTAAGTGACTTTATAAAGATTTCTCACAAACATTTAAAAAAATGCAGTTTACGTTAGAATATAAATCAATCGTAAAGTAAATATTCATCATTACCCAATTTTTATTAGCCAATTTCAGGTGAAAAAACATAAGTGACAAAATCTTAACCCAAAGTAGCTGAAAATCACAGTAGTTGTTGGGTCTTAAAAATTTATGCGAAAACATTTCAATTTGTACGTTTTGATTTTAAATTTATTCATTTGCCAATTCGTAAATGAGCAAACGTTGCTTGAACGGACGGACACACCTTGCAAATGAACAGCAACAAAATGTCAAAGAAGCAAAGAAACAAAAAAAAGCAAAAATAAAACTCTGTACGCAACAGCAAGTGACAAACATGCATGACAAGCGCTTAGTTAGCAATGGTCAAGACCGACCAAGCCGAAAAAACAACAGTGTGCATACAAGTTCTAGTGGCTCGCAGTGCAGAGGTTGGGAGTATCCAGCAGTTTATTTGGACTAAATGGTGTATAGCGGATGGTGGATGGCGTCACCAGCGTGTTAGTGCGCAAACGCGCACTCATGTAAAAGTCTTGTTTGCAGGCGTTAGAGACAAAGATTGAGCGTATAGTTGTTGGCAGTGTTGAATAGCGTAGCATGGCGTGGCAGATTAAAATCTGACAAACAGTAGCAATTTACTAGCGGTGTTTATTTAATAGAGAAAAAAATTAGTCAAAACATGCACACACACACTATTGTGACTTGGAATAATTTTGGGAACGATGTCTTCTCTAAGATTCTGTCTAATATGAAAAGATGCTCATTTCTATCATTTTGTTTACGATTTTTGCTGTATATTTAGCCATACAAAAGTTTATGTGCTCTTTTTAAAAAGTACAAATATTTAAATGCCATCACAAAAATAACAATAAATTCAAAGGGCAAAGGATTTTCCTCTTCAACTTGACTTTCTCTTTAATTTAACTATTTTTTTTTTAACTTTTTATGTTTAGCAATGTTTTCTTGCATGTTTTTTATTAAGACAGCCTAACCTTTTTCAAATCTTCATCTGTATTTTGTGAGTTATTATTATTTTTTTTTTTAATATATTGTAATAACTTTGCAATAAGCATGAACAGCTTGATTGATGGCAAGCCAACCACCATGCTGTTTTGTGCCATACATTCACTTGACACTCTTGACTTGACGTTTGCACTGCAGCACAATCAACTGTCATCTTAACGTGGCTTGTTTTTTTTTGGACACTCATAAAATCACACACAAAAAGATGCATCACCTCAGTTCCTCACTCACACATTTAGACACTTGCTGGCTGTCGCTGTAGGCTAAAATTTTGAAACTTAATGATGTGCCGCTCGTCTGTCTCGTGTGCATTAATCATAGATTTTACGTAAATTAAATAATCATAATTCATTTGCACATGCGCAAGCGTTCATCCGTTCGTTCGACTGTTTAATGTCAGCAAAATTGCAGTTATGATTTTTTTTTTTTAAATTGTTTTTAATCTCCTGTAGTGCCTTGCAAACGAGTGAATATTAATGATCAACACTTTGTTGTCAGTTGGACGCACATCACCTTTCACCTGTTTGTTCGGTGTTTTTGTTTTACGTATTCGAGCTTAGAATGGTTTTTCAATGACTTTCTGTTCGAGTTTTTTGCTTTACAAAATTTTTATAACTACTTTAATTGATTTTTTTAAGTGAATTATATATATTTATTTAAAAGAGATGCTATAACAAATTAGATTTAAAAAATAAATTATGTTTTTAAGAATCTATTCCATCCACCGTTAGCACTTTTGCGAAGCTTTTTTTAACCGGTTTTTCGAATAAATTAAATTAAAAATTGACAGCAACATAAACCAAACCTAAAACATTGTTGAACTTTTATAATACATTAATATTTAATTAATAAAGACTGATAAGTTGGTTTTTAGCTTACAATATAAAGCTTTTTAAATTCAACTATTATTTTTTTATGATTTGTCGTGTAAAAAATTTTTATCAGTGATTCAGGTAATCATTGATGTTCTTTTAAATTAATTGTTAAGTATTTTGTTTTTCTTATGATTTTCTTTGTTTTAAATCGTTTTTGTTTTTACTGTCGACAGAAGTGTAAAGGCTGAGTTAACGCTAGAGATTTGCTGCCAATTTCATCTAGCATTGAACTTGAACTTAATGATGGCCATTTCTTGTACTTAAATTAATAAATAATGACAGCAAGCACTAAATTTTGCTATTTCTTTGACTTGAAATAAATTTTGTTTTCGTCCGACTATTTTCATTTTGCCGATATGAAAATTAACATTTGGTCGGACACTTTTATTAAGGGAATACATAAAAGTTTTATAATTTATAATAGTTTCTAATAAAAGCTTGCGGAATCCAAGTACACACATGCAAAAAATATATTAATCTTTTTCATTTCCTAAAACGTTGCATTTATAATGTTTATTTAAAAGGTTTTTTCATAAATATGTTAAAATATATTTTTCTAAAATGCAACCTGAAAATGTTAATTTTCACTACCTCTTGTAAGGTACCTTAATGTGAAAAAACCAGAAAAAATTTATCATAGAGATTTTCAAACTTTTTTGATTAGAAACCTGTGGTTGTTTAAAAGCTTATTATTTTATTGCAAACTATTTTATTAAAAATTATTTGTTAAGTTGATTTTATAGGATTTAAATACAAATTCTAAATGTTTAATAGTTTATAATAATAGCATAAGCATAAAGACTAAAGTAAAGCAAAAATACAACAACAAATATGAAAATATGATATGGGAGAAAAACTGAGAAATTGACACTTAAAATCTCATCTCCTCTGAGGTGCAGTCCACTAGTACGCACTTGCAAACGGCGTATCACAAAGATTTCTGATGAAGCCTTTAGCAGGGCCGAAATTGCAATAAAATCAGCTAGTGATGTTTTCCTTTTCATATCGAAAACGTTGTTGCTGTTGTTGTTTCTTTGGAACAAATTCGTTAGAACAATTAATTGTTCTAATCTTGACCGAAAGCTCAATAAACGATTTTAAACTATCAAACAACTAAAATTTGTATTTAAAATCAAGTATAATTTAAACTATCAAACATTTCGATTTTGTATTTAAATAATATAAAAAATACATGAAATAGAAAAAAACTTTAATTATTTGTTAACTTAGGTTAGGTGAAGGTGGCGGCCGTTCAAAGACCTATATTATTAAAAAAAACCAGCAGACATTTCTTAACTTTAAAAAAATAATAAATAGTGTATGAAACTATCGAATGATTTAACTATCGAATAGTTTACTCATTGATTCTAATTAAAAAATATTAACTAGAACAAAGAACTGTCGTACAATTTTGACTATCTAATAAATTATCCATTCATTCGAATTATAAGAATAGTAGTTAGTACAAAGAACTAGCAAATGATGTTTGCTATCAATTCTAGTATTCATTCATTCGACTTAAAAACCTCTAAGTAGCTAATAACTAGTGTGATTTCATTATAATTTTCATTTAAACACAAATCCAGCAGTGTTGCTAAATGTACTTTTTCACTTAAATTTTCTGTAATCACAATTCGTTCAATCATTTGAAGGTAAGCAAACGAAGTGCAAATGAAAAATCTATAAAATAAAAAAACTATCGAATGAATGAATGATTTTAAACTATCGAATAATTTTTATATTGTTCAACAGAAGAAAAATTGCATGGACTTGCTTTATAAAACTTTGGCGTTAGGTACAAAGGACTTAAGTCAAAAAATATACAGCCGTATGCAATAGATTTTCCTAAACAAACGTTCAACGCTTGCTTAGTAACACACTGTTCTAGGCTTTACGCATCCTCTGCGCGACCTCGCTGAAATTGTTATTCATAATCATTTTTTTATTCATTGCTTAATTTTGTAAGGTTTGTGTCTAAACAATATAAACTTTTTTACAAAAACAAAGAATTCTTGTACATCTGCAAATCTGTTACTGAAAAAAGTCTAAAAAGGTCGCATATGGAGCATGTCTATGATATAAATATCATATACATCAACCTTAATCGAAAAGACGACAAAAAAGTTTAGGTTAAAATTATGCAGCCTTTAAACGCAAATTTCGGTGTTTAAGCTACGCAGATCTTACACAAGCCCGAAAAACTTTTATGAATAACGATGCGTTGCTTAAAGCTAGTTTTAAGTTACGCAGCATTTAAAATGAGATTATGAATAAGGCTGATAGTTTTTAGTAAATTTAAATTTAAGATTGTTTTATTAATTGCAAATCCGGATGAAGTATTTTTTTAATTTATTAATTAAAATGGGATGCAGTTGTACTACACCAAAGTTGTTAACAGCAATCGAAAGAAAAAAAAATAACTGATTAGAACCCAATCAAAAGCCCAAATTCCAATGTTTTTGACTTAAGTTCTTTGTACCATTTCATTGAAAAATGTTTGCTATGATATACCGTTAATTTTAGACCCACAACCTCTTTTGCTCTCCTCTTCAATTTTACGAGTCTTAATTCTTCATTCTTGTGAGTAAACGTCAAATGAATGGACAACCTATAGTAACTGAATCATGCTCAAGCCTGAAGTACAATAGAGCAAGAGTGCGATTCAAAAATGATCTGCGATTGTATAACAAAACCTTGCACTCATTGCCCTCGCATATAATGTACAACGAGAAACGCCAGTTTTGAAGGCACCAGAGTTGCGTCGGATATAAATAAAATTTTGCTGAGTTGCGCCTTAAATGTGAAGGAAAATAATATTCACGAAGTTTTAGTTGCTGGATTGGCCGGATATTTAGCTCGGAATGAACTAAGAAAGCATCGAAATTAGCGAATAAGAAGATGGTGGGTCCGACCCATCTATCAAGACCGGGATTATTGCGTTTGGTTATTCCTTTTAAGCAACACCTTCTCAGAAATCTTTTATTGGAATATATCGAAATAAATGTATCTGCTTAGAGCAATTATATAATATTTTATTATTTTAATTTGAGTTTTTGAAGAAAATTGTTAAATGTTCAAATTGTTTATTATTTTTGAATAGAATTTTTATGACAGCTTGTCATCGCATGCGTCGTTTTTCAAATTTTCGAAAATGCCTCGCATCGCACAAGCACATCGCAAAGCATTGTAAATTGCTACATAAAAACTCTGCTTATGAAAATCCTCTGACAGCTCGTGCTAGATTTTTACGTTGTATCGCAACGCACTCTCGCTCTATTGTACTTCAGGTTTCAAAGAGATTTTCAAAATTATTTTTTTTTCGCTTAGTTGGCACAACTGTCCTCTACACTAACGTGGCGATAAAAATTTCGAAGAAATAACTTACTTCAAATTGGAATGGAATTTGGAAAATGTTACAGAAGGCTTACATAGACCATAAATAAATAGTTATAGAAAGTGAATCGACTTTATCAAAAACTCGTACATTTGAGTGATGCATTGTATGCAAAAGCGGTCGAGATGTGGTAGAAGATTTGCCTCGTTCTGGTCGGCCATCAACGTCATTTGTGTTTAATTTAAAGACAGAGTTTATTATAATCTTTCATTTATACTTATATACTAATTCAAACAAAATTTAGTTTAAAGTTTTGTCTTGAAAAATTTATCAAATATTTTATGATATGATTTTTAGTTTTTTACTTACTTACTTACTTAGTTGGCGCTACAACCATATGTAGGTCTTGGTCTCATCTAAGAATTTGCGCCAGCCATTTCTGTCTTTCGCTTCTGGCGCCAGTTGGAAATTCCAAGCTTCGTCAGGTTGTCCTCTACTTGGTCATTCCAATGAAGATGCGGTCGTCCTCTTCTGCGTTGACCGCCGCTGGGTACCGAATCAAATGTTTTCTTCACTGGAACATCATCTTTCATGCGCTGAACATGACCTAGCCAGCGAAGCCGCTCGATTTTAATGAGCTTGACTATGTCGATGTCAGCGTACAGCTCATACAGTTCATCATACCACCGTATTCGGTACTCGCCACTGACGCAGATTGGTCTGTAGATCTTACGAAGAATCTTTCTCTCGAATGCTCCTAAAGTCTTTTCATCTGAACTGCTTAGCGTCCAGGTTTGTGATGCATAAAGTAGGACGGGCATGATGAGCGTGATTTTCTTTCGTCGAGAGAGGGCTCTGCTTCTCAATTGCCTACTGAAACCAAAGTAACACCTGTTGGCAAGAGTTATTCTTCGTTTGATCTCAATGCTGATGTTGTTGGTTGAGTTAATGCTGGATCCAAGATAAACGAAGTTCTTCACAACCTCGAAGGAGGCATTGTCAACTGTAACGTGGGTTCCAAGACGCTGGGACTGTTTGTTTGTTGACACCAAGTATTTCGTCTTTTCTGCATTCACTGCCAGACCCATTCGACTTGACTCTTAGTTTAGTTTGATTTTAGTTTTTTAGTTGTGCTAAAATAATTAAATTACAAATTTCGATTTCTCTCTTACTTTCTACGATATACTGGGCATTGCTTAAGTTTGAAAATAACCGCTCGATTCGCTATTTAGTACTTTTCCCAAATTGGATAACAGGTTTCTTTGTTTAGTTTAGAACTAAAACATTAAGTTCTATTTTAGTCATGACTGAGAGTTTTTCAAGCAATCACTAAACCATTGGTTATTTCAAGGTGCCGCTCTGGACGCTCTAACCCGCTCTTAAACAAAAATGTTAACTCTAAATCATAGAATTAGTCACTCTAAAAATATTATTTTACAATGAATTATTTTCGAAAACATGTAAAAAAGTCTTCACAGACTCAAATGAAAATAAACAGAACGCCGATATTCTACATGTTTGATCAGCGCTATCAAAAACATCTTTAAAGTGAATACCTCACGATCGTTTTACTGGATAAATATATAAGAGGATTGAGAGAAACACTAGACAATTTTGAAAACGTTGATATAATTAGTGGTTGTGTTTTACAATTAAAAAATAGTATGGTTGTCGACGAAATTGACAATTCACTTTTAAAGGCTATTGAATTCACGAATAGCAGTAAAACACGTTCATCCAAAAACAACGATTTCAATCAAATGCGTAGTGATTTATTAATGACCTTAAAAAATTGTGTACAAGAACAATTTCGAGCTGATGACCATCTAATTGTAAATTATTCAACCATTCATCGTCTTTTGCAAAGATGCAGACATTCGAAAAGTGCATTCAAATTCCATTCCTGATATGGAACTTGTGTCTTTCAGCTCTCAATATAATGAAATTGTGCATCTCAAACTTTGTGGAGGGTGATTTGTTATCAAAAATAAGAACCTTAAACGAACGCATACTTGACCAAGACAAAAGGTGACAAAGATAGAATTCATTCAGATCATAAGAGCACTGTTAACGAAATATTTTGAACATAAATGTAAAAAATGGAAAGTAAAATAATTATTATATAATCCTGTAAAAAAGTTTATTTCAGTTTATTTATTTATTTTCGTTTCCTAATACAAAAGATATAATAATCTAAATATAGTATTGGTGATATTGTGGTTTAAGATTAGCCGAAACAACTGCGAAAGTCCGCTCTTAATTTTTCCTAAAATAGCCCATGCACTAAACAAAAGACTTAAGGCACAAACCTGCAAATCAAATTTCAGCAAATCCTTCAAGAACAAATGAACTAGTGAACTTCTTGAAGAATGCTTCATATTACTCAAAAATAAACATAGAGCCACCTCAATTTGCTTTCTTCTCTCTACAGCTTTGCTTGAAAATACATCTACAGCCAAAGCTTTGCATTGCTTGCGCTTGTTTAAACTAGCAGGTGTTAAGCACTGAAACTGATTCACACGCCGGCCAAAGCTGCGTGCCTTTTTTGGATAACCCACAACAACAACAACAACAAATGCAACCATTTAAGGTAGAAGCAGCTGAGCCGTATTGACTATTTTGATCAAAAACAACACAGCATAGAGAGAAAGCGATCAATTGCGATCATCGTTGAATTTGCGCACAATCAGAAGACGGAATACTTGCAACTCATACGTGCAACAATTTATAGACATAAACAGTAAAATAAACAAAACAAAAAAAGCACTTCCAACTTGCAGGTGTGCAAAATTGCATTGATTTGATTGCAGCGCGAGATCATCAACGTAGTATAAAATTTGAGCATCAACCCGATTGGTCGAACTATCGCGATGCAAAGCTACACAACAACAGCTGTTGAAGTGTTTTACTCCACAGCCCAGCAAACACCAGAGCCACTGTCGCCACCGACTCAGCCAGCAGTTGGGCGGGCAGGCAGTGGAGCGGCTTAACTGTGTGATTTGACTGTGTGGCTGATCTAATGATTGATTTATCGCCGCCTTGCTGAACGATCGTGTTTCATTAACGCAGTTGGGAGGGAGGCTGCGCTGCGTCCACGTCCATGTCCACCACATGTGCTGAACATTTATTTGAAATTTAATTGTTTTTTCTAGACATTTTTAACTGACATTGATGTCATTGTATTTTCTGAAATCAATTGCTGTGATTTTGTTGTGCGATCAGCAAGATCGATTATTTTAGCGCTCATGTGTTTATGTCATTCGCTGTTGGACTCACCTTGGCATTAAACCGTTAAGAAAAACCCCAACAGCAACTTCAATAAACTATGGTACACATGCGTTGCCCATTTGATTTATGAGTTATATGAACAAATGTTTTTTTGCATTTTGTGTTGTTATTGTTGTTGCTGTTGTTTGTATTTCTTAATGATTATTCTCCTTGTTATGTGTTTGCTGCTAAGCGTGCTTGCTGCTAACAAATAAATCTAATAATTATTTTGTTAAATATGACCTGTCACCCATGTCACCCACTCTGATCTATCTTGAGCTCAAGTCGTTAGCCGGTGACTGGCTTGGCTTAGCTTAGCTTAACGGTTGCTGCCGCTGTCGTTTACAGTGCGCCTGTTTTCGGTCAACATATCTTAAATCCAGGCAACATGTCGGCTGTTGTTGCTACGTATTTTGGAACGTATGTACGTTTGTTGTTGTTGTTGCTGCTGCCGTTCGCATTTAACTAGGTTTTAATGAGCTCGTGCCGGTTGCAATTGTTTAAATTGCTCATGTTTTTCAATGCTTGACATTATTTTGTGTTCAATCTGGAATTTAGCTCAATCACGAATTTAACGGAGTATCGATATGTAGCAAATTAAAAATGCTTGTTAAAATGCCTCATAATGAGCGGCCAACAGATACGCCTATTATTGTGATAGGCGGTAGGGGTGTGACTTAAAGGCAGGTGAAATAATGAGAGATCCTGTCGACTGGCACACAATTTTTTTAGTTAAAAAAAATTGTTCTTTAATTCTAAATGTAGTTGTTGAATTTGCAGACTATGGTTCAACAACTTACAGTCTGACAGAGTCAACAGGTATTCTTAGTTTAAACTTAATTTAAACTTAGGTAAACTTAGTTTAAAGTAGTGCCAAAAATGGTTTTCTTCTTTTTCGTCCTACTTCAAAGTAATTTTTGTATCAGAGCTGATGGCAAGCATTATAAGCAGGGCTAGGATTTCGATGGCACGTCACTTTTTTCTGCTGCTTCAAAGACATTTCCTAGTTATTTGGAACATCCATTTATGCTTTCAAATTCCAAGTATGAAAAGTTTTTAGCTAAGTTTTTCATCGTTTTTTATCGGTTTTAGTTTTTAGGTAATTTTTACTAGATTTAGGGCATTTTTTTAAGTTATTTTATTGTCATTTTTGGATATTTTTAATTTTTAGAGCGGTTTTCGGGTTTTAAGGTTATTTAAGTGTAAATTTAAAAGAATTTAATTCGTTTTTTTTTCGTACTAAAAATGTAGAAATGCAACTTTGTAAAATATTCCTTTAACAATTGTCCCTTCAATCAAAAACATTACCTCTAGAAAAAGGAGTAGCTTTGTTTAGAGAAACTGACGAAAGGGTATGTATAATGTTACCAACTATACTTACTTTGTAAGTATCATACTTATTTTCAGCTTCATATACTTACTAAAATTCCATACTTATTAGTATACTTACTTTTAAGATTTATACTTAATTATACTTACTTTTCAGCACCGGTTGAACGTTTTAATTTGCAAAAGCGGAAAAAGTTTGAAAATTGTAACCAACAGCGTTAAAAATACAGACACTGGAGTCAATTTTATTTTTTAAAAAATAATATTGAATACAGCTGTGTCGAATTTTACAATTTTTTAAAGACAAGACCTTAAATATTAAGGGTGTACTCTAGTTCGTCGGCTAAAAAATAGGCTATTTTTGGGAATTTCTCGTAAGCTTGCTACGAAAGATATGTTTATATAAGTTATTAGGAATGATAAATGAAGTCTAAATTTATAAAAATAAAAAATTTTATTAATGTTTTTTAATAATTTGGAGGCAGATCGGCTCCCACACGATATCTCGGCATCTGTTTATCTGAAACAAAAAACCGAAGTGTTTAAGATTCAATATGACAAGGACTATAAAAAAGACTATTGATATTAACTTTTAGCAATTGTTGTTAACTTTAAGTAACAAAAATAAAAAAAAATGAAAAAATTATTTTTTCGCTGTTATTTGTAAAAAAATATAGTAAACATCAAATTTTTAACACGATTATAGTCTATTTTGTAAGTAGTTTTGTGTTAAATATGTGGTTAAAATTTCAGAAGGATCCGCCCACCGGAGAAATAGTGTGGGGCGTCCGTGAAAACGTAGTTTTGAGAAAAACGCTCTTACAGTTTTTTAAATGCGTTTTAACATGAGTTCAGGTAGAGAAAGTTTTGGGTTGAAAAAATTACTTATACTGCTCGGATCTTCATAAAAATTTAATACAATATTCTAGATACACATACATTCAAAAAATTGTAAAAAAAAAGAAAAAACTTTCGATAGTGACCAATTAGATATCACCCTTAATTAAAATTTACAGCCAACACAAACACAATTTCAAGCAAAAAACAAATTAATGTAGCGCTTCAATTCAGTGACAGTGAGAGCGAATAATGGCCGCATTCAGCGCAGACAACTGTTGTGAACTCTAATGGTAGCGCTGCCTTAGTTCACGATGTTTTTCTCTGAATGTGTTGCTACTCTACACGTCAGAAGTTAGATTCAATTTAATTTTTATGTAAATTTAATTCAATTGCAAAGGTTTCTCACTTAAATTTGCTGCGTTATTTCTGCGTTTATTAATTTAACAGAGTCAGTAACAGCATATGACAGTTAAACAAACTGTTGTGTTCATGTAGCATAAAATTTGTTCGCTCGATTAAAAGGCGTTCGCTACTTTATCGGTTTTAGTTAGCGCTACCAAATTTGTACCATTCAGCGAATTTTTACACAAGAGTTGCCAACTGTTGTCTGCGCTGATTGCGGCCAATGATAACTTTTTTTGGTCTCTGTATACATTTGAATGTGATTTTTTTATTTTTTTTATTTAACTACTTTGAAAGTGCGTATAACTTTTAATTTTTTGTTATGCTTTTGTTTGTTTTTAAACTATTTTATGTATTAGAAATATATATGAATTTCAAATATATAAAATTATAATTTGGTTTTTTTTTTATCTGAAGACTTTTTGGTTTTAGATAGATTGCATACACAAAATTTTTTAAGGAAAACAAAAAGAGGGTGTGACAATATTTAAAGAATATTGTGGGTTCTATTGATTTTAACATAAATTAGTAAATTGTATCAAAAAAATATTCAATTTATTTTTCAAAGGTAAAATACTTACTTATACTTATTTTAAAAAATTATACTTACTAATACTTACTTTTCAGTGTTCTAAGAAGCAAATATACTTATTTTTTAATAACATGAGTTGGTAGCATTAGGTATGTAGAAAGATGAAACAAGTGTTAGATAAAAACTCAGAGTATGCTAGTTTTTAGTAACTCTATTTTTATGCTCTATTGCTGAAATATTAGATGGTAAAGTTTTATTTACAAGGGGGGGAGAAAGTTTTTCCGTTTACAAAAACATTTCTCCAGACAGCCGACGCTATTTCAATTTTAATAACTCAAAATTGTACCTTGTAATATACTCTAAAGCTATGTATAAAAATTATAGAAAATATATTTTAAGTTTTGTAGGTATTGTTTTATTTTTAAAGCTTTATTTGCTCTTTATTTTTTATGTAATTGTTTGCAGTTTTTAGGTGATTTTTGTAAGTTTTTAGGTAATTTTCTGCAGTTTTAAGGTCATTTTTGTCATTTTTGTCATTTTTGTTTAGATCATCAAAATCCGAGCCCTGCGTCAAAATTTTCGCAACATGTTCGTCAGAGTAGTACTCTGTTCCGCTGCGTGAAATGATCGCAACATGTTTCTGAGCATCATTTATTCACGACAATTTAATAGAACTGCACATAGTAAAATTACAGAAATTATATGCATTTCGTAGAGACAAACTGCCGAAACTGTCAAAACGAAGTTGAAAGCTCATAGAAAGTTCATTGAAAGTTCATAGTTGTGAACTGTTATCGCAGCTATACCTTAGTGATCAATTTTTTTGATTTTGTTTTGTGTAATCTGTTGTGAAAATTATTTATTTTAATTGATGATTTTCTATGATTTAAATACAAATTCTAAATGTTTGATAGTTTTAATCATACTTGATTTTAAATACAAATGCTAGTTGTTTGATAGTTTAAAATCGTTTATTGAGCTTTTGGTCAAGATTAGAACAATTAATTGCTTTAACAAATCTTTCCAAAGAAACAACAACAACAACAACAACAACAACAACAACAACGTTTTCAATATGAAAAGGAAAACATCACTAGCTGATTTTATTGCAATTTCGGCCCTGCTACAGGCTTCATCAGAAATCTTCGTGATGCCGGCGGGAATCGAACATGGGCCGTGATCGCCGTGCAGGCGCATTAGCGCACTACACCACAGAAGCGATGAGATTTCAGTGTCAATTTCTCAGCTTTTCTCCCTTTCATATTTCCTGTTGTTGTATTTTTGCTTTACTTTATTTTTATTTATTTTAACTATTACACCGTACGACAGCACTTTGCACACACGAAGTAAACCATTTACATGTGAAACTAGAGACAAAGAATAGATAATCTGCGTTCTCACTTTTTCTCTAAAAGGTCAGGATTTTTTTTTTAAAAGGACCTTCAAGTTACAAAAAGTAGTTGCTTAAAACAATTTATTCAATTACTTAAAATCTTCAAAACACGACAATATGGGTAACAAATGAAAAAAGACAATCTCTTTTATCAAAACAAAAAAAATAAATATATTTTGAAAGCTTTTTTGGTTTGGTATTAAGAGTATGGAATTTTTTACTTCAAAAAAATTGAAAATTATTTTCATAAATTTCAGATAAAATATCAGTCATTTAAACTTATCTATATAGTATTTGGTACGGATGTATTGGCACTTCGTTTTTCTGATAAAAGAGAATGTTCTCTTTCATTTGATACCCATATTTCAATATTTTGAAGGTTTTAAGTATTTAAATAAATTTGCTCAAACAAATACTTTTTGTAACTTGAAGGTCCTTTAAAAAAATACCTTCTCGAGCAAAAGTGAGAACGCAGTTTTACTATCTCTCTCTAGTTTCACGTGTATATGGTTTACTTCGTGTGTGCAAAAATTTTCCCATAATTGTTGCACGGTGTTAGAATTGTTTAATTATGTAAATTATTTAATTGCAAAGGTTCCTCAAGTAATTTTAACACAACAATCAGTTACCAACTATTGACTCCGCTGAATGAGGCCATTGATTTCCTTTTGTTCTCATACGCAAAAAGCTTACTTTGACAATTTTGGATATGAGACAGAGAACGCTGTCCGAAATGCATATACCTTCTCTAGTTCTGAGAGATACACATGAAATTTCCCAACTCACTCTCTGAGTCTCTTTGAGAAAAGTTGCAAACGGAACTCCTCGCAACAAAATATGTGTCAGAAATTTCACGCAACAAATAAATTAATGTTGTCAGCGAAATTTCACGCAAGCAAACATAGTACTATGCTTAAGCTTAAAGTTTGGTCTTTCGATGCAAATATCTCCGCTGTTCATTAAAATAGGTTGAACTGTACCGTTAAGTCAGTGTATATATGTTTTATGAGTATGACAAAAAAGGTCCAAAATATTGACTTTTTACTCAAAAAATGACTCAAAAATTGTTGTTGTCAAAATGAAATCAATTAAAAACAGTAAATCTGACTACCTTTCATATGACATAGCATTTATTTGCAGAAATTCTTCCAGCTAGGCGCAAAAATTATTTTACTGTTTTTGTCATCAAAACAACTAGGGTACCCCCTTTGATTTTTTTCGCGAAATTTATTTTTTCCAAAATGTTGTTTTTATATTTTTTACAAAAAAGTCAAGTCTCAAAAATAATTTATGTGAAAAAAATTACCCCAATATCTCTTTCCAATCAAAAGTTATGGCTAAAAATCTATTTTTTCATACAATTGACTATCTATAGTAATAAAACTCATTTTCTGTTTGCTTGTTTGCTTGTTTGTTTGACCTTTATACAAATCTAAACGGCTGAACGGATTTTGCTCAAACTATGTATACATATTAAGTGCATCCCAACTTAAAATGTTACATACTTAGTTTTTGCCACGCCCCCTCTGAAATTTTTCAACTAACGGTAATTTTGTTATTATAAAACTTTTTAGTATAGGAGATTTTTGTATATTTAATTATAAACATTTTTCGTTATTTTGACATCAAAAACACTCACATATCTTCAAAATTGGAGAAATTTTCAGTACAACGACTTTTTCATAAAACATCGTTACCTAAGAATGAGAAAAAAACGACATGAAAATCAAAGTTTGGTTTTTCGATGCAAATATCTTCGCTGTCCATTAATATATTTCATTCAAATTTTTTTTTGTTCAAAAGGTCAATAAAATCAATTCACAGAAATAGGTTGAACTGTACCGTTAAATCAGTGTATATATGTTTTATGATTATGTCAAAAAAGCTCCAAAATATTGACTTATTACACAAAAAATGACTCAAAAATTGTTGTTGTTGTAAAAATGAAATCAATTAAAAATTGCACATCTGGCTACCTTTCATATGACATAGCATTTTTTTGCAAAAATTCTACCAGCTAAGCGCAAAAACTATTTTACTGTTTTTGTTATCAAAACAACAAGGTGATTTTTTTCGCGAAATTTATTTTTTCCTAAATGTTGTTTTTATATTTTTTACAAAAAAGTCAAGTCTCAAAAATAATTTATGTGAAAAAATTACCCCAATATCTCTTTCCAATCAAAAGTTATGGCTAAAAATCTATTTTTTCATACCAGACTATTAATAAAACTTATTTATGTATTAAAATTCTCTATATAGTTTGAACGTCCCCATTTATCTCTAAGAATGCAGTTGTGTGTCTTAAGTAATTACGAACATTTTGGATTCTATAAAGTCTTCTTTATAGTGATCTACTTATTTTTGATAGGTTGAACTTTGATTTCAAAATTTCCAGAACGAAATCAAGCGAACCATTTCCTGACAGTTGATTGGGATACAGTACCTTCACCATAAACCTCACAAATCTTTTCACATGCCTGTGACGCATTTTTCCCTTAATCGTAGTAAAATTGTAAAATATGCGTTTTACACCTTTTAACGCGTTGCACCAATATCAGCAAAATGATCATAAATAATCAGCTGTCTAAATTTTCTGTTGAGAGAAAAAAAAGAGTTGCCAGATGCCTTACCGTTTCAATTTTATGACACTTTGAAATCAAGCGAACTCGAAAACGCCGAATACTTTCTCCCCAACCCAATGCTCGGAGCCTTAAGTATCTAAAATAAATCAAAATAAAATTTGCTTTACATTTACTTTTAAGGGTTTTGCTAACTAACTCTAACTCAAATAGGTCAAACTTGACGTAGAAAGCAGCGTGCTTAAGTGTGCAAAAAATCTTCCATGCGATATGAATTGTACCATTACGTGTATCTTATATCTCCATTTAAAAATTAAAGAATCTTAAAATAAATCAATAATTTGAGCGAATGCAGTTAACGGCACATTAATTATCAATAAATTCGAAAAATATCGATCTATCAAGTGTTGCTAGCATTCCGAAATTGCTGCATTCCGCTTCTCTGGCTAAAATCCACTTCGTCAGCACGAAAGCTTGAAACTTTACTTGCTGCATGGCGAGAATACCGCGTTGCCACTTGTTTAGCAATGCACTCAAGTGATAACATAGCACAAAGGCACTAATTAACTTGGCTAATGGAGTCAGACTAACACATTCCTAAAATTCTGCACAAATCAACTTAACGATTGGACGAGTCTTGCAAAAAACAACAACCAACGAAAATTGTTATACAGCAGATAGATAGTACTAAAACGCATGAGACATTGGCAAAACCAGCTTTAAATGTGTTGAACACAACTGCACGTGTGCAGCCAAAAGAGCGCTTCCGGCACATTAAGCTGGTCAAAAAATCAAAAACAAAATCAAGTTACCAACTAGTTGGCCACTTAATGGCACTATAGCAAAAATTGAGGAAAAAAAAGGCAACACTGATTGACAGCAGCGCAACGTGGCTGATCTACTTGTACTATGTAAGTAAGTATGTAGGTATGTACCGCCATCCAAACTCGGCATGATCGCTCTAGGTTAAGCACACGCGATCGCGTCTTGCTTTCGCACCATAAAACTATCGACTCTAACCGTTAATCAACTCGTCAGGCATTTTGGTCAATTCATGTGTCCGTCCAACTGTCAGCCACTTAGTCTGCACGTATGTGAACGCGATGTCAATGATTTTGACCTACACTTCCGTGTCCGTTTTGATTGATTTTGCATGGATCGCCATCAACTTGTTGGATACAGTCTTGAAGAGTTCACCGCGCTCGTTAAATGCACCAAACTGTCGACGGTAACAATTTGACCGCACTGATTTCAAGTGCTTCCTTGGAGCCCCTTTTCGATGTCAGTCACATCAACTGAGAATCAATCGTTCGTTTCAGCGAAGTGATCTCACAATGACTGGCCAAAAGTTTAACTTGCATTAGGTTTTCGATCAGTTTCGCTTAAGCTTTGAATGGGGCTGTTAAGCAAACAATCAGCTTGTCAAATCGTTGATTCAACTTTGATGTTTGGGTTTTTTGCTCCTTCTTACAATCAGTTCAATTGGTTTTTTTTTATATATCTATGTATACTTAATGTTGCCATGATCGCACATTTTGACTGAACTTTTATTTAAACATTTGTTTATTGATCCAACCACCAGGCAGCTGGCTTCCCAAAGTCCCACCATGACCCCGCTGCACCAACTCGTCAGCATAAAAATTACACAAAAGCCTTTTTATCGATGGATGGATTTATCGCTGACATATTCGACTAAAGTTTGTCTGCTTTAATGCTTCAACTTCAACTGATCGATTTTAGTGATCGTCTAGGTTTGGACGCAGACACAGCTGGATAAACAGCAAGAACACCAGCAACAACAAAAATTATATGGGTACCACTTTCAACAATGCACACAATTATGTTCGATGGTACACTGCACTGATCGTAGGTCATGACTTTACCACGATCAGTGAAGACTCTTTCAGTTCAAACTAGTCTGTGATGACTCCCTCAAACTATTAGGTAATTCATATAGAAACTAATTCTAGCCAGTATAAGAGAATGTAGCTCCGGCTGAGTGTGTTTTTCTTACAACTTTAGGTAAATGACCTGCAGGTATGAGAGTTTAATAGCGCTGCCATCATGAAAAACAAATTAAATGCAGAAGAAGACGCTGAAAAAAAATGAAAAAGTCGTGTGTGGGAGGGACACGAAGCAGGTGTTGTTCAGATTTTATTACAATTTCCTTAGGAAAGCTTTCTTAGTGAAGTTCACTTTCAAAGTATTTTTACTTCGCCTTTTGTTCTATCATTTTCATTGGCCCATAATCAAAATTAATTTGACCACAAAAACTTACTTATTATAATTATAACAATTAAATAGCATTGCCTTGGAAACCCCTTGTTTTGTGCATTACTGAGTACTCATTAAATAAATCAGATACACGTAAAAATCACAAAGCAAAACAATTGCATGCCAGGAATTCCTTCTCACACTCTAAAACAAAAATATAAAAAAAAAAATAAAACTAACCAAATGCTTAATTTATGCTACGGGTGCGGAACTTGCGTATCGTTCATGGGAATTGCTTTTAGTATGAAGTTTTCGTTCTTCATTCATTTCCTTGACAATGGAAGTTGTTGGCTCAACCAAAAAAATCAGCCAAGCAAATCAGCGCAGAAGATATTCAGATGGGGGAAAATTTGAGGGAAATAATGACTTAAATGTGTTTTGCTGTAAGGTAAGAGTTAATATTCTAGTAAGCGTAACAAATAACCAATTAGCTATTAAGTACTAAGTATTGAGTATTACGTATTGAGTCTCACGTATTGAGTATTGCAAAGTACTAGTAAGCCCGTGTGGCGTTAAAAAGCCAAAATATAGATTTTATTTTAAGCTATTGAATAGATTTTCAACCGAACTAAACATTTATTGAAACTAGATACTTGCTTTGTTCTCAAATAAGCATTTAATAAAAAATTAAAACCAATGAATCAATCAGGAATTGAAATGAAATTAAGTTTGGCCTTTTTGCAATATACGTGGTATTCAAGGGCGTCCGCAGGATTTATTCTAGGGGGAGGCAAAGGCATAATGGAGTCTAGAATGCACATAAAGAAAATGTAACCTATGTAACTATATTTTCCGAGATTTTTGGTACTAATTTTGTTATCATGATACGCCGGTTGACACACGCTTGTACACATAAGAAAATTATATGTATTTCAAAGATGGGGTAAAAATCTTTCTGCCCGAAGCATTTTCAAATTAAATTTTTTTCATGCAATTTAAAAATTTTTTTCTCAACAAGTATTCTTAGTAATTTAGTAAATTAAATAATGTGAGGTCTCCTTTATCTCTAAATAAAATCGTATTAATTACTATTTAACCCCCAAGTTTTCCTCTTTTCAAATAAGAATACAAAAATTTCTAAATATTTTTTTTTAAAAATAAGCGAGATTTTAAGACAATTTTTTCCAGTTTTGGAGACCTATAACTCATAAACCAATTGCGAGCGGCCTGAAATTTATCAGATTTGAATTTAGGAGGTAAAAATCGCTATTCTTAAAATGTTTCCCGCGTGGACATCAACTGACTTATTTCTTTTTTCAACATGCATCAGTTCTAGCAGCATGCAAGTTACCAAAACCGAGTTTGGAAACATACCTCTTATATGAATTATTAAAAAAATGTATTTGTTTTTAATTCAAAACGTATGAATAAATATATAAAGAAGTACATGTAAAGATGGGTTTTGGTCTCCATTCATTTTCTAAACATGTTCCAGAAACTCCCTGCAAGGCTTGATTATGAATCCTGGCTGTAATATAAGCACGTGACGCGAAAAAACCAGAATATTCTCAAAATGGTTGAGCACGCCTGTTAAAAAAAGTGAATTTGAAAAAGTATTAAATAAATGTTTTAAATCGAGTTTCCTTTTTAAATTTTAGTCATAGAAAAACTTTCGATCATAAGATATTCTAATTTTAAAGCGTTTTCTTAAAAAGAATTTGCTATCCGATTTTTTAAAAATTAGTGCTTGATTTAGAATAAGCCTACTTTATGCAGAATCTCCTAAATTTTTTTTCACTTTTGAATTAGAAGCTTTCCCTTGCCTAGATCGCTGCAATTTTCTCAAATTTAAATGCTGCAATATTGTTAGCAATTTTATTAAGTTTACGAAAAATTAAAAAATTATCCAAATTGGATCATCTTTATGATAGAAAAACGATTTTTTTTTTAGCCGACTTTTGGGAAAGCATTTAGTTTTTTAAATTAATTTTACTTTGATTTCTTCTTGTGTTTAATTACTTTAAAACATAAGTTCGCTAATCGTTCAAGTTCATATGCGTTATTGGCTTAAGTGCCCCTTACCATCTGTTGCTCCGAAGAATGATCTTCGACTAATAGTGATATCATTCCTTATCATTCCTCAATTTCTCGTAAGAATAACATCGTAATTTCTTCCATTTCAATCGTAGTATATACTAATGGCTTCATACTATTTAGTATTAGTTGAGTTTAAAAAATTTACAACCGAAATCTTTCAGCCTGGTATGTTGAACAATTACCGAATATAAGGAAATGTATGATTGCAAGGTCGTAGTCTACTGAAAGAGTTCGTGACCCGTAAGCTAAACAACACTGTAAAAAGTAAATCTTATTATTAGGTGAAAAAATTGTCTTAAAGAAAGCTGCAACAGCTTTAAGACAGCTTTCGCTGAAATTAAACTCGCCTTTAATTGCTGCAATCCAGCATCCAATACTTTCTTATTTTAAGGCAGTTAAATTCTGAAAGCATCAGTAGCTTCACTGAATTCCAGCCCTTGTTATTAGTGAAAAAGTAGCCTATACGAAAAATTAATGTGAGCTCTGCTGAAAATAAGAGTAAGACTGCTTGATTTTTAACAGGCACGCTTAAAAATTTGAATTTCAACTTCCTACTGTCTGAAATTAAGGCTGCATAAACTTAATATAAGGACGACGATGAAATTAAGGCTATTGAAAATTTTAAGGCTGTGTTTAAAATAAAACATAGTTTTTACAGTGAACCGTGGTTCAAAACCCAGCTAAGATGGTATGTTTTTTTTTTGTTATAAGAAAATGTCGGAGCTGTCAAATTGGCATTCATATTCAGAGTTTCAAGCACAACTGAGTAACTATATAAGAATTTTCAATTATTCTTTTTTATTCATTATTCATTTTTTATTCATTATTCATTTGTTATTTATTATTCATTTTTTATTCATAATTAATTTTTTATTCATTATTCATTTTTTATTCATTATTTATTTGTTATCCTTTATTCATTTTTTATCTTTCTTCTGTGCACAATAACTCAAAGTGCATGTTCTTAGAAGTTCAGTCGGTGTCAATTTGTATACAAAATAATAGGCACTTTGTGCATGAAATGATTGTACTTAAATATATATTAGCTCCGTTTTTTTTCATGGGAGATCAGGCTCATATCGCATAAGCAAAAAAGCAAAGCATAAACAACAAATAATCCAGCAAGTGAGCTGGACATTTAAATTGATCCAATTCTATGTTTTTAAGTGTTGAGGGCGCAACTATAAAAGTAGACAACACAAAGCCGTTTTTGACGGCTAGATGACGCTGCGACTGAAAAAACTGTCGCAAAATTTTAAAAGTTTAAAAAAATTATTATATTTATTTTATATGATTTAAATACAAATTCTAAATGTTTGATAGTTTAAATCATACTTGATTTTAACTACAAATTCTAGTTGTTTGAAAGTTTAAAATCGTTTATTGAGCTTTATATGTTTAAAAAAAATTTTATGAGTTTAAAAAAAGTTTTAAAAGTTTGGTAGCAATAGCATTTTCGCAAAAAGTTTCGCAAAACTTATCTGCCAGCTACATAGGAACATCAGATGTTCATCTGTAAGCAGAAAATAGCGCCATCTGTCTGTAAGTAGAAAACATAGCAAAAATTGATCTAAAGCGTTTTTTTTCACAAATGATCTGTAGCTCGTTCTTGTAACTCGAACGATCCCAGTTACCGATCCATGTTACCGATTTAACGTCACTCTGACGTAATTCTCACCTATACTGTTTGTGTAATAATCTGAATCGATTTCTGTTCAATTCGTTTGTTCCAAATCGATAAGTTGTCACATGTTCCGATTTCACATCAATAGAATCTTTAAAAAAAAGTGTTTGTGTAAGAAAAGTGAATCGATAAAACTTCATGTTTTTCGCACTCACTCTGCGGCAAGTGAGAATTCTACCGATCTGTATAAATGACAGTAATGTTGTGTATATATTAAATAACAATTACTCGCAATTATTATTGTAAAACGGGTACTTTCGCTTAAGCTACATTTTTTTATTGTAATACTCTGATTAGTATACTGTTTTTGTTTTAAAACGTTTCAATTTTTAAGGTAATGCGATTTAAAAATAATGCCCATTTACATAAAAGAAGGAAATTTAAGAAACAAAATATTTGTTAGAGCAATGCAAAATAACCCGGTTGCAAATATTTGCTAAGTTTATATTGCACATCACTAATTGTCAAATTATTTACATTCATAATAGTTGATTATTTCCGCAAACATTATAACACATATAAATAATCAAATAATCACTTTTTTATTAACAAGACTATCACCTTTTTATTATAAAATTTTAGCGCACATAAAATAAAATAAATGCAAGCAGGCAGACAGCTGCTTGCCATTTGACTCAATTTCGCAACGTTTCTTCTCGATTTGTGTTCTTTTCATCAGGGACCAATTTTTTACCGATTTCAACGTACACAAACATTAGTTGTCACGAAATCGGTAACTAAGGATCGATAACTGCTGACGTCACACAAATCGGTAACTTGCCGATTTTGTTACAGGAACGAACTACTGATCTCCCAAGAAAAAAACGCAGCTATTGAGGAAGCCAAGCGTCTGAGGTTAAATTTGAAGAAAATTGTGGTACATATCATTCGAATATTCACCGCAAGGTGTATAGTTTGTAACCACAGTACTTACAAATGCGGCGCCATCTATCTGTGAATTTAAAGCACAGATCAAAACCAACGAAATAATTGTGCAAAACAGATGCGCATATGTTTTATTATATCGCCATATAGCTGAAACTGATTACATGAAAATATTAACTTTAACAGCATTCTTTTCACTGTCATTTTTTCAATGAAATTAAAAACAACATTTAAAAAACCATTGATAAAGAGCTGAGTGACAACGGTGACACAATAGTGAGAAGAAATAGAACCATCACAAAAAAAACAAATTTAATAGCAGGAGGTAGATGGGTAGGTAAAAAACTAAGTGGATTCCTATAAGCAAGATTTTATGCAAACCAAAATGTTTGTAATTAGAATTTTAAAACAAAACTCAGTTTTATTAATAGTCTGGTATGAAAAAAATTATTTTTAGCCTAAACTTTTGATTGGAAAGAGATATTGGGGCAATTTGTTCACATAAATTATTTTTGAGACTTGAATTTTTTGTAAAAAAATATAAAAACAACATATTGGAAAAAAAATTTCGCGAAATAAATCAAACCTAGTAAAACAAACAGACAAAAACAGTAAAATAATTTTTGCGCTTAGCTGGAAGAATTTTGCAAATAAATGCTATGTCATATGAAAGGTAGCCAGATGTACAATTTTTAATTGATTTAATATTTACAACAACAACAATTTTTGAGTCATTTTTTGAGTAAAAAGTCAATATTTTGGACCTTTTTTGACATAATCATAAAACATATATACACTGACTTAACGGTACAGTTCAACCTATTTTTGTGAAGTGCTTTTATTGAACTTTTAAACAAAAAAATTTGAATGAAATATATTAATGGACAGCGGAGATATTTGCATCGAAAGACCAAACTTTTATTTTCATGTCGTTTTTTTTCATTCTTAGGTAACGATGTTTTATGAAAAAGTAGTTGTTCGGAAAAATTCTACAATTTTGAATATATTTTGAAGTATTTTGAAGTATTTCTGATGTCAAAATAACAAAAATGTCTTAATATTAAAAACACAAAAAACTCCGATCGTAAAATGTATTACAATAACAAAATTACCGTTAGTTGAAAAATTTCTAAGGGGGCGTGGCAAAAACTAAGTATGAAACATTTTAATATAGGATGTACTTAATACGTAGTTTGAGCGAAAACAGTTGAGTGGTTCAGATTTGTATAAAGGCCAAACAAACAAACAAACAGAATATATAGATAGAACATTTTTATTTTGCTTCAGAAAGCAAAGGTCACCTTAATTACATTTAAAATTTTTTTTATCATTGTAATGTAATTTTAAATTTGATTTTATTTATTATATAAAGTATAATGAAAATTGTTAAGTAGTCTATAAGAGTAACTGCTCTGCTTGATAAAATAACTAAATAAATAAAATGCCAATTTATGCAAAACCAAACCATAAAATCATTATGAAAAAGTGTTTTCTTTTTGTTTTATTTGTTTTTTCAAAGAAGTCACTGTGAGAATTTTCGTGGAAGTTGTCGTAGTTCACTAAGGGAAAGTATTTGTATTTGTTCAGAAACTACTACAGTACTACAACTGTACTACTCTGACCAGGCGCGTACCCAAAAAAAAATTCGGGGGGTTTTAATTTTTTGTTTTGAATTATTCGAACTTTTTTTATATTATATAATAGCTGTGTTTTTTTCTGATCGAGTTGTATATATTAAATATGCGACTATTCATACAATGAGCGGTCGTTTTTTACAACTCGCTTAGAAAAAATCCCAGGTAATTTAAAAAATTTCTAAAATTTCTTTCGTGGTCACTTCCAAATCCCTGTGAACATTTAGAAGAGCTAACCCATTGAGCATTTTTTCTCCAGTTTTACTTCTCATGCATGTTTTGAGTCTTCGAAGCGACGAAAACGAGGGTTCGCTTGAAGCGACTGAAACCGCCAACGTTGCACCAATCTTCAGGAATCGGCTTATTGATGGATATATAACGTATGGATATGTAAACGTTACAGGTCGATTTGTTTGATTCAAGCAGTGCCTACAAATATGGGGTACAAAATATTTACCAACATCAATATAAACACTGAAAGAATCATCACGTTTTTAAATTCAACACAATGCCTTTAATATCAATGCATGATTTTTCATACAAAATTTAAAAAATGTTTTAAGCAATTTTTTTTAACCACTATTTGTTATAAAAAAATGTGCATTAAACATGTTTCGTCAAATTAGGAAAAAATTTTTTTCAATATGTCGCTCATTTCACATTGAAGTGCAATATCAGTTGCACTGACCATCTCCGACTTGGCTCAAATTTTGTGCTTAGATTAGTTTATTGTTTCGAAAACCACATCCGGAGTTTGGAGTGTTGAGATTTTTTCGCGGACTTATAGCCATGCGATTGCCAAAATAGGGTCTATTTTGAGACAAAGCAGCTCAGTCAATTTAAATGCGACTACCTTGACTACTATTATATATCAAAAGCGTTAAAAATTACAGCATTTTTTAAAAAGTCACACTCAATTTTTCCTATTTGGTCAAACTAAATATTTCTAGTAAAGGTTGTAGCTACAAGTATCCTTATTAAAATGCACTTTGGTTTTTTTTTCCCCGATAAATTGGGACCAAAATATCTTGACACCGGCTGTAAAGGACTGCTTTTTTATGCCACCTATCGAGAAGAAGTTGCATTTGAAAATAAACAAAAAATTTATTTTGGAATATTTTTTATATTATTTACACTGAGAATAAAAACATATTTTAAAATTTAACAAAAAATTTTTAGATAAAAATTGAACGCTTTAACGTTTCTACAAAACAAAATTTAAAATAAGCGTATTAAACTTGTTGTTATATCCTAATATATACATATATAAATAATGTTGTGAATTTATACTTATATGTTGTACTGTAAAAAAACTTAGTTCTTATTTGTACTGAAAATAAATAAATAAAAATAAAATAAAAAAAATAAAACAAAAAAAAATTATCAACTATAAACTCATTTTTTTTTATAATATTCTCTTATTATTTCTTTGCAATAACAAAAAATACGTCGCAGTCTGAGAGAGATTGAATTGAAAAATTATGTGCACTAGAATCTTCAACAATAATTGCCAGACAATTGAGACCAAGCTGAAAAAAACCACGATTTTACATATGATTGCATGAAAATAT
Organism: Dichetophora obliterata; assembly: GCA_963920525.1. Lineage (NCBI taxonomy): Eukaryota > Metazoa > Arthropoda > Insecta > Diptera > Sciomyzidae > Dichetophora > Dichetophora obliterata. Next base: position 198,216,013 of record OY986438.1, on the reverse strand, counting down.
TTTTTAAATTATTTTTACAAGTAATGAACATTAGAAGAAATAAAAACTTATTTATTGTATTAATATTTAAAATATTTCAATATTTTACGCCGCAATAAAATTCAAACTTCATCGAATGGAGTTCAAATACGGTATTCGATTGGTTCCCGGGGTCACTAATTACGAATATGACGTCGAAAACTGGAAAAAATAAAAACAAATTGCATCGAAAAAATTACAGTTTCATTTTATTGTTTTTAAATTAAGAACAATATTTCAAAATTATATTCTAAAATATTGTATTTTTTTTCAATTCTAAAACTCTTGTCTTAAAGTTTTTTTACACAAATGTTTTAAAACTGTAAATATTTACTATAATAGAAATTTTAAAAACTTTGTTTTGAAATAAAAACTTTTGTTTTAAATTGAACTGTACAAACATATGAGTTTAACATAAATGAAAGTGTTCCAAGCTCTGTTTTAAAAACAAATTCATTTAATATAAACACAGTTTCATTAAATTTTGACACATATTTTTTCAGTGTACTTAAAAAAAATTTTAAGTCTAAATTTGAGTCTTTTTATTTCTGATCTAGACAAGATCTTTGTCGTGAACATAAACACACAACGGCTGCCATGTTGTGCTGAGTGTTTATCTCGCAGCTCGTTACGAAATTCGTTCATTCGGGGAGTTTTAACCCCCAAAATCCCCCCTGCGTACGCTCCTGAAACTATAACAATGTGAAATAAATACACCAACATTATTCATGTCTCCAAATAAAAATCATGAAAACATGCCTTTTTCGGCTTTAAAACAGTACCATGCCTTTAAACCTGATGACTTAATAGTCTTCCAAGTGTAATAAAGAATGAAACGACTATTTGGAAATTTAAATCAAAGCTAAGAGTTTTTTTAAGAAATAACTTTAGTTAAAAATTAAACATTGTAATCAAAATGTATATGTTACATACATAGGCGTAGCAAGGATTTTATTTAGGGGGTTGGAGCGAGCCAATGAATGTTTCAAGTAGCTAATTAATAAATTGAATTTTTATATTTAATATTGGCTTTATTGTAAAAAATATAAAATTAAATTCGAAACGATATTGAATAAAACGCGATTTAACAAAAACGGAAATCAAAGTATTCATCGGCATGAATCTTCAGCAAAGCGATTAAAAATATCATCATTCAGCTTCTCTTTTTTCTCTTGCATCAAATACCTGTGAACGCTTTAAAGTCATAACAACGCTGTTGCAAGGATGATTTTATTGAGTCGTTATATGGTATAAACAGCGACACCGTCCCATATTCAAAAGGTAATTTTGCTGAATGATTGGTAAGCTGATTTTAGTTTTGGCGCGAAGAAGTATTTAATGAACTGGACGATTGGACGATTGATCTTTTTCACGAATGGGCAAATCGTGAGATCCACAAAAAACTATAACCGAACAAATCGAAAACAAAACCTTTCGATTTTGTTTCAGTAATTTCTTGTGACTAGACTGCATCATTACATCAACAAGCAGGTCGGTAATTAATGCGTGAGCTGCTTTTGCTGATCCTATGAGCCACTGACTTGTCTTCTACAATATTCCACAATAGGTGGAAAGAAGACACAGTACACGCAAAGTGCACCTTTTAATGTTTTTGAGTATATTAACAGCGGCTCATAGGTTTAAAGCCCATTGTGGCAAAATTTAAGATTGGGTCCCATTGCGTCTTTCTTAAAATCGTAAATTTGAGGAGGAACCCAAGAGCATTTTAGTATTTGCCATTTCTGAAACGTACTAATTAAGGCACTTACCCAAGTCAGATTCGCAGTAACTGTAACTATTGCATGTGTTAGCAGAAGAAGATTTAGATAGATTCTTTTGCAATTAGAACATTGGAAGCGGTGCAAGCAACTCATCTTCTTCTTCAATTCTGCTCTCATTGCCACTCAATTTTCTTTTCTTGACTGTAAAGCAAATTGATTAGAAAATAAATATATGCCTTATAATTTGCAGTAACGTTATATAAACTTACCACCAAAACACTTTCTTATATATCAATTTATAAAAACAATTTTATATTAAAAAATGCACAAATAAATCCCCACAGAAATTTCAATTTGAACAGTGAACGAATTGTGCAGCTCAGATTTCAATATTTACATACATTTGTCAGAGTTACCAATCAATTTAAAATAAAGCTTTTCATAAGTTTTTTTAATTAGATAATAAATGTGTCAGCCCAAACTTAGGACACATAAATTAAGCTTAAATAAATATTAAAAACTTCAATACTTTTTTATTATAAAAAAAACTGTTTTCAATTTCTTACTTTAATGCTACAAAATTATTTTTCCAAAGTTTTAGGGTCACCGGCCCTCCCTTCCCCTACCCTCGCCATGCCCATGGTAATGTGTATACACTTACTAGCCCTTTTTTTGGCTAAATAAACAAATGAATAATAATAAATAAATCAAATTTTTAATTTTTTTAATTTTTTATTTCTTATATTCTTATATTTTTTATTTCTTATATTAATAGTTAATAATAATTTTAACAACTGTGCTGCAAATACGCGTCTTTTTATCTCAAACCATATCCACTGTGAGTTCGAATAATTACGGTCGTTGTTGTTCTAGAGACAATCTCTATGCTTTAATTCGAATATTAAGCAGACAAGCGACGGGAATACAGGTATGTCATATTAATGGTCAAAGTTTAAATAATAAAATTGATGAGTTTCGGTACACTTTTGAAAACTCAAACATGGATATAATTTGTGTATCTGAAACATGGTTTCAGCCTTCTGTTCAAGATAGTGTCTTTAGTGTAAAGGGTTATAGATCATTTCGTGCGGATCGAGAGTCTCATGCCGGTGGGGTTGCAATTTTTGTTAAAGATAGTATTACATGCAGCTTAATCAGTAAATCAAACTCTGAAGATAATATTGAATTCCTATTTGTTGACATAATCTATGAATCCAAAAAACTACTTGTCGGCACAGTTTATAGGCCAAATCGTTATGTCCATACAGAAAACTTAATGTTGAAAATTGAATCGGTGGTAAGCTCCTATGCTGACATCATAATTTGTGGCGATTTTAATTGTGATTTATTGGTTGCAACTCATTTATCTGATGACATGTGTGCACTTGGTCTTACGTCGCCAAACTGCACCACACCCACACACTTTTCCAAAAATAGAAATTCGCTGCTAGACCTCTTTTTTGTCAGTGATAATGATAAAGTCTTACTTTATGACCAGTTATCTGCTCCTGTTTTTTTCAAGCATGACCTGATTTTTCTTTGCTATAATTTTCAGCTGCCAATATCAGAGCAAAAAATAACATACCGAGATTTTACAAATATAGATTTTAGCTCTCTTCAGACAGAGCTCAATCACGTCGACTGGACAGAAATTTATCGCATGCTATCAGTAAATGATAAGTTAGAATTCCTACAACGTAACGTCAATTCACTATTTGAAAAACATGTTCCTCTTAAAACTAAAGTTGTAAAGCACTATCTAAGGCCCTGGTTTTCCAGTACCCTTAAAACTTTAATGAATAAACGTGACGCAGCGTATAATAAATGGAAACGTCTCAAAACACCCGAGCGTTATAATATTTTCCGAATAAGCAGAAACAATGTAGTCAGGGCGGTGAAAATTGCCAAGTTAGCATATTATGAATCTAAATTTAGCTCTGCCATTGACAGCAAAACGAAGTGGAATATTATTCGGCAAATTGGAGTTGGTAGAAATTTTTCGCCTACAGACACTAGCGTAGACGTTGAGGCTCTAAATAACAAATTTATAGATATACCTATGCCAGCGCCCAGTGTCAACTGCTGTCGCATCTTTCAGAGATCTATCAACTCGTACTCAGCTTTTAATTTTCAATGCGTTGAATATACAGAAGTACTGCGAAGTTGCTTAGAGATTAAATCTAATGCCGTCGGTTTCGATGAAATACATCCCAGGTTTTTTAAGTTACTTCTTCCTGCTCTAACCCCTTTCATTATTAACATTTTCAATACCATCATAACGAAATCAGAATTCCCTGCTGTTTGGAAAAAAGCTAAAATTATTCCCATCCCTAAAACTGGTAATGAATTCCACCCCATAGCAATTTTACCATATCTATCAAAAGTTTTTGAAACGCTGCTGTACAACCAAATAAACAAATTTCTTTTGGACAATAAACTGCTAACTGACAGACAGTCAGGATTCCGACCTAAGCGCAGTTGCGTGACTGCTCTACTTGACGTCAGCGATGAAATTCGAAATAACCTCGATCGCAATGAAATCACTTTCTTGGTTTTGCTAGATCATTCGAAAGCTTTCGACACGGTTGATCACCAAATTTTATGTTCGAAATTATTAAATGTGTTTAATTTTTCCGCCACTGCAACTCGACTAATGAGCTCATATCTCACAAACAGATCACAAGCCGTAAATATAGGCAGCGTTACTTCTAATTTCTTACCTGTAATCCGTGGCGTTCCTCAAGGCTGTGTAATGGGCCCTCTTTTATTTTCGGTTTATATAAACGACTTACCAACTGTGTTGCAAAATTGTGGTAAACAAATGTACGCTGATGATGTACAACTGTATACTAGCTGTCACAAATGTGATATTACCACGTGTGTAGATAGTCTGAATGCTAATCTGTGTAAAATTTACGATTGGGCTTCCGCTAATGGCTTAAGCATTAACCCAAATAAGTCAAAATGTTTAATTATAACTAGAAAACATAACTCTTCTTTGCCCTTTCCGGACGTTACTATAAATGGGTCATGTATTGAAGTTGTAAAAACGGCAAAAAATTTGGGTATTACCTTCAGCAGCACTTTAGATTGGACGAATCATGTCAACATCACTGTAGGAAAAGTTTATGGTATGCTCCGTAGCCTATGGGCCATACAGTTTTTCACCCCCTTTAACATAAGAATGTTTTTAGCTAAAACGTATCTTGTCCCCACCTTATTGTATGGATCCGAAATTTTTGCATACTGTGATGCTGCTAGTAAGCGCAAGTTGAACGTTTCCTATAACAACATCGCTCGTTATGTCTTCGGACTTAAACGAACTGCAAACGAAATGCAAAAAAAAAATATTCAATTTGACTTTTGACAGTGTTTTGAACTTGAGGGCGTGAGTCTTTCTGCACAAAATTATTTTTACCAAAGAGCCAGTTTACTTATATAGTAAACTAAAATTTTTAAGATCTCAGCGCGGAAACAACCTAGTCCAACCAAAACATGCCTGCTTAGCGTGCGAACGTCAGTTCTTTGTTAATTCCATACGTCTTTGGAACTCACTCCCACCGTATCTACAGCGTATTTGCAATACAACCATATTTAAATCTAAATTATCAGATTATTTGTCTTCCTTCTAACCAAAACTTTTTTTACTTGATTCGCTATTCTATTATTTTTCTTCATTTATCTCTTTTCATTCGATTTCTTACCTAATTCATTCCTTTTTAATGTTATTTTTCTCTCTTAATTTAAAGTTATTTTATTTTGAATTTTTAGTTTTAAATTCTTATAATCGTTTTTTAAAAAGTGTTTTTGATCTCAATGTATTTAATCAATTAATTTTTGTTCAAGATTATGTTTAAGTATTTAACATTAAAAATTTGTTGATTTATATCCACACATGTTATCGGTACTTAACTATAAGTTTATTTCTTACAAGCGCTTATAAATAAATAATTAAATAAATAAATAAAATAAAAAAAATAAAAATAACTTTAATATGTACTTACTAATAAAAACACAATATTAATATACTTAATTTATTATTTTATTTTTAATCCAAAATATTATAATGTATTTATCAAACTAACTGTGAAGTAATTAATTTATGTTTTTTATATACATATATATATTTTTTTATTAAACTGATCTCAAAATGCTAATCTTTTTTTAATAAAATATATCAAAGAACCAAGGCATGCGGCTTATACAAACAAGGTTTGGTCTTTGACCTGAAAGGAAAGGAATTTATACAAAACCAAATAATAAAACCATTATAAAAAAGTGCTTTTTTTCGAAAAAGTGTTTTGAGGGACCAGTTTTGGTTCTTTTTGGAACTTATTCAGAACTATTTAAAAATTGGTCTAATTTTTTGCAGGGATGCTTAAGAATGCGTGTATTTTTTTAAGCAATTTTTCGAGTAATTTTTGAATTTATGGTTTGTAAACAAAAACAAATTTTTGTTTTTTTGAAAAATTTAAAAAATATCTCACGAAAATTCTGAAGAAACAGACAGTTTAAGAAAATTCTACACATCAAATAGAAATTTCAACAAAAATTTTGAGTTCCCTCAAAACTATTTGTAATTAAAAACTGAAAGGGGCAGAGGAGGAGAGAGCGCAGTATAACAACTACATTAACAGTTTTTATTTCATTGTAATTTTTAATTAAAAATCATATGAAATGCAATGTAGTTTTGTATATTACTTGAGTGTGTTAAGATTTTTTTGTGTACTTTTGCTTAAATCGTATTTCTAACAATATTAAAAACTCTCTCAAGTTCACGTTCAGAAAATTTTAGAGCTGGAGAATGCTTTATTTCTTAGGCTGGGTTAAAATTAATGTCGGCTTTAAAAATTAAAGATCCCAAATTGGATTATCGATAGCTAATCAATTTCAAATAATTTGTTCAGGTTTGTTTCTTAAGTCTTTTGTTTAAGCTTTATAGTAAGTTACTTTTAATATAATAATAATTTAAAATATTTGCTATTTACTTATTTATTTATTTTATTTATTTAAGTTGTTTAGTTGATTTTTGACCTCTTCTTTTATAATAAATGATATTTTACGGGCTCAAGGTCCAATCTTTTGGTTGAAAAATAAACGTTTTGTTTAAATTTTTTTAAAATTTTTATTTTCAATATTTCGCTCGCCGTCGGCTAGCATCATCAGGAAAATTTTTCAAAAAATTTTTAAAATAAACGAGTTACATTTAACATTAAAAACATTAAACATTAATTCACAATTTTAGAATTTTTAAAAAAAAAACGGAATAAGTTAAAAACAATTAGCACTAAAAACCACTTCTACATGTTTTCTCGTCAGCTTGTCAAGTCATTTATTTATTTATTTATTTAAAGAAAAGGTTCACAAATAAGACAGAGTCTTTTAAATGCAGTAAGAATATAGATACATAACAAAATAACAAGTGATAAACAACAAAGTGTAGGTATTTTTCAATACACACTTTTTTTAATTGAATCGAAAACAAATCGAAATTACTTTCAAATGGTTCTTTGTTTCGATTTTTTGTAAAAGTTTTCTTAAACTAATTTGATTTCTGAAATTTATTTCTTACGAAAAATCATAAAAAGTCTTTCTTTTAAATAAGAAAATGAACCTTGGGAGATTCTTGTGGAATCCTTTCCACAAAATTTCTCGGAAATGCCTTGAAAATTGTTTAACTGCTTTATTCTGTATAACGAAAATGCACACCAACGAGAAGCAATAGGATTTCGTATGGAAAAAAGTATTGCTGCTCGTGTCTTGCTTGTCGTTGGTGTGCTGCTTCGTGATACAGAATAATGCAGTAAGTCTATGAAGTAACGTGATTACGTTATCGCAAGACTAAAGGATCATTGTGTTCATTCTAAAAGCAAATTACTTTTAGTTTATTTACAAGAAAAACTTCCTGTTACAAAGTCAAGCTGCGATAAGCTGCTCCTCAGCTGTCATTCATCACATTTGGCCAGTCAAAAATTTCACACACATATATTGAGTAGTAATGTTACCGCAAAATAAATCAATTCCACACCCCGAATAGCTGCTGTTCATCGTTTGCACGTTGAGCAAAATGTACGCATGCGCAGTCGTTTTTTTTTTATAGCCTGTTTTATTGTTTGCTGTAGCCTTTGTTGCATTCTTTTTGTAGTAACAACTGAGCAATGAGTTTTTTTTCTACAGTTAGTTTTGCATTCCAAACAACTACAAATCTGCATTTTTCTGCAAAGAGTCTCAACTTGACTTCCGCCTTAGCTGACTTCCTTGTTGTTTAGTCTTGCTTTCTTCGGTTCCTTTTTGTCGTTCTTTTAACAACCCTTAAAATTGCTTGCTAGCTAAAACATAACAGTTGTGCGCATGACCTTTGCATCGTCAACCCAATTTTTGTTGACAACTGTTCACGTTTATGCCTCGTTGCATTCATTATTGCCTAGCATTGAAATATTTTTAATTTGGTTTTATTTTATTTTTATTTTTTTTAATTTTTCGCTTTTATGAGGAGTTAAGGAAGGTATGGTTTAGTGGTTTTCACACACTCACAGGTGTTTTTACAAAATTTATTCATATTCTTTTGTGTATTAAATAAAAAAACTTTTAACGGAAGTTAATTACTTTAGGAAAATTAGGTCTAATGCTCTGGCAAAGGTAGCGCTTCATCGATTCGCAAGCTTCATGGGAGTAATTTAAATGAAAGAAGTTAAGTGTTACAACAAAAACGTTGTTAGAAATAAAAATATTTCCCTCGACGTTTTAATATAGGTCGCATTTTAAGCATAACTTTATGCTAACACTTATGATGTCCTTGACCAAAGCATATACAACATATGTTAAAATATTATTTTTTTTTTTTTGTAAAGCAAACAGAAAAACTTTAGTGTTCCATATTGAATTCCTGCAAAGAAATACCATCTTAAGATCAGTTATTTCAAGAGCTGATATATATTACACAAAGGTAAAATTAAAGTTACCTTACTGAAAAACGTGTTAGATTGGGATTCCTTTGTTTGCTTACTGAGGAACAATAAGATTCCTATTCAAAAAATTCGCTTTTCTATGATATCTTCGCATTGATAACATTTCTATTGTAATGACTTTCTGCATTGATGACTCTGTTACTAAACGACCCTTTCACACCCTTTCTTCATGTCATCAGTTCCTGGTCTACTTACATATAGTTATACAGTATGAATAGTAGTTCCAAATAATTTTCACCTTTAAATAGTACAAAACACAAAAAACCAACAAATGCAGTCCAGGTGACCATACAGCTAGATCGACATCGCTGCAATACTTTGCATAAGCAATTCTTGAAGAATTTACTGTGAGAAAGAAACAAAAAGAAAGGGTTGTTCAAGACGAACAAGCATTTTCTTTGATTCTATTGGGAAAAAATATGTGTAAAAAAGCGAAGAAACTTTTAAGAAGTTGAAATAAATTCACAGCCGCAAACAAAAAACAATGTGAAAGGAATTACGCTAGACTGAGTTCAATTGCGCATAATGTCCAAGCGGAACCGCGTATGCAGCAACAACAACAACAAAAAAAAACAACCAATTTTTTCAACAAGATTAGCTGCAAGCTATAACAAACACATTTGCGCAGCTGTGCGAAATTGACGTAAGAAAATCACAGCTGCACATGTATGCGAACGGCGATACGTTATTTTGTTCAATCGCTCACAGGAGACAATTATTTCCGCGGATTGCCCTCATATGGTTATGAAGAGAGAAGTCGGTTGGGCTATGGAACGACACTTAATACTACTAAAACATAATTTAAAAATTAACACAAACTTTTAACTTAATTTTGTTTGTTTTTAACCGACTTCAAAAAGGAGGAGGTACTCAAATTAGTTGGGTTTTTTTTTAATGTATGTACATCGATAACTCCTAAAGTACTTGCCCGATTGCCACAATTTTTTGTAAGCAGATAGAGATATCAGACGCGGAGATACCCTTCTGTGGGCGGTATTCGACACAGGGGCGTGGAAATATAAGAAAAACTTTGTATATCGAATAATATTAACACTAGAGTACTGAAATTTAGTACAGGGATAGGCACAATTATTAAAAGTTGTGTTCAAAAAGTGGGCGTTATTCGATAAAGGGCGTGGAAATATTAGAAAAACGCTGTAACTCGAGTAATATTGACACTAGGATACTGAAATTAGGTACAGGGGTAGGCATAATTATGAAAATGTGTGGTCAAGAAAATAGCCATCGTTGGACAAAAGGGCGTGGCAATATAAGAAAAATACTGTATCTCAGTTAATATTGACACTAGGGTACTGGAAATTGGTACAGGGGTTGGAACAATTATTACAAATTATGGTCAAAAAAAGTGGGCGTTGTTCGACAAAGGCATTGCAATATTATAAAAACACCGTACCTAGAACAATATTGACACTAGGATACTGAAATTAGATACAGCGGTAGGCATAATTATGAAAATGAAATATACTATTTCTCAGTTAATGTTGACACTACAGTACCAAAATTCGTTATAAGAATGGACAAAATTGTTCTCATAATCTCTAAAATAATCTCTTCGTTCTTTGCACTTTGAAGAACCTTTACCTTCCTATGAAACGCGTATTTTACTATTTGGCTTAAAAACTCTCGAAACTAGAAGAAAGATTCAGTCGTTATTATTTATTCACGATCTTATATCAGGTCAAACTGACTGTGACCAGTTATTACAATTTGTTATTTTTAATATTCCTGCTAGAATGTTGCGGCATTACGCGTTATTTCATTCTCAAACTCATAGAACTCTTTATGCATGTAATGAGCCTATAAATCGTGCCTTGTCATTGTATAATGAATTATCTAGTGAAAATAACTTAGATTTTTATTTTTCGAAATTTTCATTTAAGAATTTGCTAAATAACTTGTTTCGTATATAATTTATTATTAATTTTTATTTCCTATTAATTTTTTATTTCAAATAATAATGAATTTTTACTCCTTGTTAAATTTTTTTGTTATTTTTTATAATAGTTTGTAAGATATTTTTATTTTTTAGTAGTCTGTAAGGATTCTTTCCAAAGACGTAAACAATGAATAAATAAATAAATAAATAAAAAGGAAGCAATAAAAACTTTTTAACAAAAAAAAACGAACTTCAAAACCACTACAAAATAAAAAATAGTTTTAAATTTCACATTAATCCTTGGTCAAACTTGTGAATTTATTTATATATATTATTAAATTGGAAATCTTATTACTAGTCCGCCAAATAACTTTTTTTTTGTAATTCCATAAAAAAAACTACTGGATATTTTCTCAAATTTCTTTTTTTATTTGAAAGTACAATCCTTCCGGTTAATAATGGAAAATAATTTCATTCAAATGGCTGCCTCGGCTGGCCATGCAGTAGCCTACACGATCGGTCCAATTTTTAAGCACATTATCGATTGTGTGCAGCTGTATTTCACCAATGGCTTCACGAACATTGTCCTTTAAAGCGTCAATTGCCTCTGGCTTGTCGGCGTAACACTTATCTTTGAGGGCACCCCACAAATAATAGTCCAACGGTGTCAAATCGCAGCTCCGAGGTGGCCAAACGACATCAGCTCTGCGGCTGATAATGCAATCTTCAAAAACAGGACGCAAAACATCCAGTGTAGTTTCGGCTGTGTGGCACGTAGCGCCGTCCTGTTAAAATCAAATGTTGCCAATATCCTCCTCTTCAATTTTTGTGAACAAAAATTCGTTCAACATGGGCCGATAACGATCGCCATTGACTGTAACGGCCACTCCTTGCTCATTTTCGAAGAAAAATGGCCCAATTATGTCTCTGGACCAAAATCCGCACCAAACAGTGACTCGTTTTGGGTGCAGCGGCTTTTCAATGTATGCGTGCGGGTTTTCTGTGTCCCAAATGCGACAATTTTGCTTGTTTACATACCCGTCAAGATCAAAATGAGCTTCATCTGAAAAGATGATTTTTTTGGCAAAATCGGCATCTTCTGTAAGTCGATCGCAGGCCCACTTAGCGAAGCGAAAACGCATTGGATGGTCAGTTGGCTTCAAATCCTGAACCAATTGGACGTCATACCAAGGTCTTTATGCAAAATTCGTCTCAATGATGTCTCCGAAATGTTCAATTGTTGAGAACGACGGTGAATTGATGTTGATGGCGCTTCACGCACACTTTCTGCCACAGCAGCAATATTCTCGAGTGTACGCACTTTTGGCTTTTCACGCTTTGGTTTATCGATGAGGATGCCAGTTTCTTTCACTTTTTTCACAAGATAACGAACATACGGAGCTGACGGTGCTTCTCTTCTTCCAAAATCCGTACGCAATTTTCGCACACATTCTGCAACATTACCATGATTTTCAAAGTAATGTCACAATATTTCACAGCATTGTTCAAGCGTATACACAACCATATTCGTTCAGCGGAAGGATAAAACTAATTATCTGTCAAATCAGACATGAGCTAAGTGTTACCATTCACGAAATAAGCACTAGTTGAAAAAAAACGTTAGATGGCGGACCCTATAAATTTTTTCTATTTACCCCAGTAGAAAAGAGGATCATCCTATGAGTGATCTGGGAGTGCTCCTAATTGATCCAAGTTAGGTGTATTTTATGTTCTCTTTTAACATTGCTTGTCCTAGGAAGGGTAGCGCTTCCTTTAACATCCCAAAGGAGCTAAAAAAACCGATCAATAAATGATCCAAATGGATCAGCAAAGGAACATTTAAAATATTTTTTGTTTTTTTTTTTAAAGATCAAAGAAACCAACATGCGCCTTATACAAACAAGGTTTGGTCTTTGACGTGAAGGAAAGAGATAGATTAGCTAGAGGAATTGATTGGAACCATACGTGAATTATTGATTTCACGAAACAAACGTTAAAGTCAATGCTTTCAATTGCTTTTAACCGAGGCTTGTGTGTGTTATGCCTTAACCTCGGCAAGCCCTTAGTTGTTCCTGTCCTTTAATTCCACATTATCCACAATTTAGTTGTGGATTTTTAGTTTTCCATAGATCTTAAATGTAGAAAGAACAAAGAAAGTAAAAAGAACCATGCCCGAATCCGGAGTAGAACCGGGGACCTCTGGGTTGTTCATCTAGTGCACTCTTTACTAGACTACAAAGGTGGATTTTTCACAGAAAATAATGATCGAGTTTCTTACAAAGCACATGCCTCACTTTATGTTCTTTTTTTTTTCATTGATTGCTCGCCTATTGATCTTATTAAACAGTAAAGAAGCACAAGAGCACAAGTGCTCGCTTTTTGATCGAATAAAACAGCAAAAGAGCGCTCTCTTGTTGCTCCTCATGGGAGCGATCGCATGTTTTTTACTGGGACACTACAAACTAACAGTGCACCCTAAACAAGTGCGCGTTGCGCTGCGTACCCAAACGCCACGCAATTTTATTTTACGCTTAACCTAAACAAGTCCGCTGCGGAAAGAACTGCTGCTCTCGAACCAGCTCAGTCTGATGGTTTAAAAATCTTAAAGAAACTTTTAGAATTGTGTAAAAATCTATTAATATAGCAAATACTTCCATTTGCAATTGAGATTAATTAATTAAAAGCAGCTAATTGCTCTTTGTTCTAATACTTTGGTTTTATGCAGCCAACTTCACATCCGAACGCACTGTCAAAATTGGAAATTCGATTCATGTTGCGGTAGTCCGGTGCGTGTTTCGGTAGGCTTCATACAAAATGTATGGGCATGAGCCGATTTTGACAGTTAAACCACGCACGCGCACTTGTTTAGGGTAGACTGTAACACTTCTGAGACCAAACGACTGGGCAAAGGCAAGGCTCATTTATAAGGTTGTGGCACTTGAGAGAGAGCTCGATCGAACTGTCAGAATGGACGAAAAGAAAGCAAGAAAATGAATGCATAAAAGAAAGAAAAGCACTGTGACAGATCAAGCAAAGGCCGAAAAAGAGTGCATTTCTCTCAAGTGCCACCACCTGCTTGGGCAAATGTATAGAACAGTAACCGCCACCCTGGGCTCTTAAGAGCTCTCTCGTTTAACACGTATGTTTACGCTCCCGTTTAGTCGTAATTGAGACAGCAACGACACAACATCGAGAGCGCTTTTTATGACACTCCACAGCGAGAAATTTTATGTATGAAAATGGCAAGTGAAAATGTGTATGAAAATATTTTATGATTTCAAAGGCTTTTCAATTAATGCAATGTGTTTTATGTTATGTTTCGTTCCAAGGAATTAAGAAAAGTTTTTCACTAACTTATGAATTGTCTTAAAAGGATGTTTAGGATTTATATGATGTAGAAAAGCAAAGCCTTTATAAAAAGAAAAAGCTATTTCTTTTGCATAAAGTAAAGAATGGGATTTCTGAAATGAAAGAAAGTTGGTTGAAAGTAATGACAAAAACCTACAAATTTAATTGAAAATTACATTATCTAGATTAATAAATTTAAAATGCTTGGATTCGAATGGATTTTGTTTTTCAGTGTACAATTTTTTTATGCTCACCAACACACGCTCAATTTTATTTTTGACAGAAATTGCGCAAAAACCACAAAAAAATCAGAAGACAAAATCATATGTGTCAAAATTTGTACTTAAATCAAAAAATTCAAAAAGAGTTTTCGATACTCTGAAATGCCTTCTGAACTCTTCTTAGGAATATGAGGGAACAACTTCAGTGAAGCACTTTTAAAAGCAGTTCTTTTATTTCTGGAACATAGTAAGAAGCATAATATAACTAACCCAGTAGCCGCACAACTTTAGCTGCGGATGACGAATTTCAAACAAAAGAAAATCAAACCGAGAGCGTGCTTTGGTTGCTATGGCAGCTGATGCAAAATGGAGCTATCAAAAATGTTTTTTGTCAAAATATGAAGTTATTCTTAAGTTTTTTCCCAAATTTTTTTATTTTAAGACAACACAATGTTGAAAAAGAAAAATTTTGCTTAACGCTCGTTTAAAAAAAGTTCGCTTTATGTTTTCTTTTGTTTGACGTTCGTCATCCGCAGCTCATGAGAAAATAGGTTGTGTGCGCTACCTGATAAATAGTTGTATCATGGTGAGAGGTATCTCCTTTAAGTCTACATTTATCTACATTTCCTCATCTATATCACCTTCAGATTCACTTGTAACAATTCAATCAATAATGTAGATAGTTTTTCAGACATTAGGCCTATGTTTGGTCAACCTTACAACATATATTCAACATATGTTTTTGACGTTTAATCAAAAGTTGCTAGTTTTTATTAAAAAGCATCCCAGTACTTTTCCAACTTTGATTACTCAGAGAACATTTCTATGCTTACTCTCTCAAATTCTGCAACTTCCAAGTTTTTGCTACAAAAGTAAAGATAAAAACCTATAAGTAGTGTATGCTCGCATCAGTGTTGCCAGTTTATTTATATATAATTTCCCACAACCACATAAAAAATTCCCTTTTCCCTTTTAAAATTTTGAAAAAACTCTTTAATTTAAATTTAATTGAAACATCAATTACAAAACAATTTAGGTACAAAATTTCATTAAAGTATTAAAAAAACATAACACATGTTCGTAAAGCTAAACGTACAATTTAAGCCTAAAAATACATACTAAAAGAATTATAGACTATGTTTTAAAAATACTTTTCTCTGTTTTATACACAAGTATTTGTTATAAAAAATTATATATCATATATATTATTTGAAACTAAGTGAATAAAATAAAAATATGTGGTATATTTTTTTAATTCATTAAAGTTTTTCTAAAAAACCAAAACAATATACTACTTATGTTGATTGACTTATTCTGGTGAATTACAATTGCAAATTAATTAACAATTATAAGGATTTCTCAGTCTAAGTGATATCGAAAGCTATTTTACAAAACTGTCAACACAGGAAAAGATCTCAAAAAGAAATGATTATATAAAATTTTTTGAACTTTCCATAATGTTAAAAAAAAAAAGTATTACAAAAACTACTTTGTGAATAAATTATTAAGGGCATAAGAATAAGGTTATTAGTGCTCCATTTGCACAAATAAAAATAAAACGAGATCAACAAAATTAAGTAATGGCTTATTACAAAAACATGATAAGCCACACAATAAAAATATTTAATTTATCAATTTTAAAGTCTTGAAAAGATGCATTTCTGTATGAAGAAAATGGAATTATGTGGAGAAACTCTGTCGACTAGGTCTGAAATAACTGCAAAAAAGTGGGTGTTGGTAATGCTCTTGGTTATAAAACTATCGCAAGAAATCGATACTTTAAATCATGTGGCTTATCATGCTTTTTTCCATAAGCTCTTGAAGTTGTGACATTTTTTATATAAAGTTTTGGTATTATAAAGGAATTTTTTATCAACTTGTTTCTTTTTTTAAATTTATTTCTAATTTTCGATTTGAAAATTTACTTCTTTTTTACTACCAAACAAATTCTTTCCCTTTAAGCTCAAACGACGATTGAAAAATCCCTCCAAATAAGAAATAACCCTCGAACTGGCATCACTAGCTCGTATAGACATGGGTTAGTTCGGAAATGCATCTTCAACTGCTTTTGCAGCACAAGTAATATGTTCGAAAAAGGCCACTTTTGCATCACTGCAAACATCAAACATTCTAACATATAATTTTTCTATGAAGCGTCACTCATCATTCGCATCAAAAAAATTCACGCTGCATTCGGACGCTTGAAAAATGCCAGTTTTAATGTATGCAAATGCAGTATGCATTTCCGAACAGACCCCATGTTTTATGCCTTTACATCATAGTCAAATTTTTTAATAACTGTTAAACACCCTGTTTAAAACAGCAATTTGTTTGCATGCGACATCTAATGGCTTTCATACAAAGCTGCATGCGTCATCTGCCATCAACAAAAATATCACAGAACATGCGCTCGCTTAACAGAGTTTCTTTACCCAAGCTCACAACCAGATGAAGAGGTGGTGAGAAAAAAAGATACATAGCTTTGAAATTACACTTGCTCACATTTGTTTGCATACAGCTTAAGGTTTTTATATTAATGCCTCTGCTTTATACGATATAGGCCAATCTCAGAGAATATTCCAATGAGAGTTATGTTTATATGTTCCACAGCAGCGATGTGTATCATACAGGGACCGAAAATAATTGTTATTCTATATAATAGAATAATAGAAAAAAGTTGGGCAATTTTTATTTTTAAGAAATAACTTTTATTTTTGAGGAATGAGTTTTTTAGGTTGACTGATAACAGTTTTTTTCTGATAGAAATTTTTTTCTGTTATTAGTGTCAAAAATCAAGAAAAAGTTGGCTTTTTGTCTTGGAATGGACTCGCACCTCTTAGCCGTGTTCTACATTGGGTAATCATCTTACGTCATCGTCGCGATGTTTGAATTTCAAAGAGTTTTTTGACACTGTGGTGGACCCTAAAAAAGTTTGTTTTTATATTCGCGTTCCTTTTTAGAATCTTTCCCAGAGAAACCGCTTATCACATTGATTGACCAAAGACAGATTACCTAACCGAATACCGATTACTGAGACGACTCCCAAGCGATTGCTTATCCGAATACCGGCTCCTAACAGTAACATAACCGAAGACTGATTACTGAAGCAATTACCAAGTGATAAATTAGCTGAATACCGGTTACTAAGCTATTACATAACTGAATACCGACTACTGAAGCTATTACCAAGCAATTACTTAGCTAAATATCAATTACTAAGCGTGTTAGGCTGGACGTAGTAGAGAACAACAACAAAATTCAGCCGAACAAAAAATCAATAACTTAACTAGTTATCGAGTTATCGATTTTTTAATTTTTTTTTTTTCCTTGCTAAAAGATCTCTTCAAAAAAGCATGTATTTCTTAGACATTATTAAATGGATCTAAGAAATTGACGTGTCATTTAAAAGGCAATTAAATGAGCTTTTCAATGGTATACAATACAAATATCATTGCAAGAACATTTTAAAATTTATAAAAAAATGTACATCATATTTGAATTTTTCAATTAAAATAACCGTTATTTTTTACTAAATTTGCGTTATTGAGGTACTATAAATATAATGTAGTTTTTAAGCTTAAACATTTATCTTTCGTTTAGTGTTTTATTATATGTATTTTATTATTAATATTATAATATAAGTATTATGAATATATTTATATAATATTTATATAATTATATAATATACATTTTATGCAGATTAATAAATGTCTTTATAAGAAAGCAAAACAACTAAAATAAATAAGATTAAAATAACAACTTGCCATACAAGGGCAAAAAATTTTCTTGCAAAAAAAACAATATAAAAAATCAAATATATTATATTTTTCATATACCAAATGAAAGAAAAATTATTAAGCTTCAATAATTTACTTTCCATAATACATAATAGTAACGGTAATTTTTGAAAAAAGAACAGTCTTTTGCAAGCAAATATTTTACTTTTACATACAAATAGCTATAAAATGTGAAATACTCAACGGATTTTATTTATTTCAAATTTATGTATAAGCTTTATACATATCTTTTTTTTTCGTCATAACTCCCAAACCATACATCCTACGAGGATGATTTATGCACCAAAAGTTTTGTAATACATTTATACAAAAGATAATAATTATAAGAATCTTAGTTTTCTACGTCATTTTTGGTGATTTTCTAGTTTTTCGATTTTTTAGCCATTACTCCTAAACCATACATCATCATAAAATGGCAATTTATGCACAAAAATGTTTGTTAAGCCTTTGCCTAAAAGACTGCATCCTTGGAAGAATTTTAGAAATTATATTTCATGTTAATTTCATATATTCGTTTTTGTGAATTTTTTTTTGCCATAAATTCGCAATAAAATTCAAACTACATATCAGATAAGGACGAAACATGCATTAAAATGAGCACCATGTCTTCGTCCTTAAGGCGGGTTTTGTCTTTATCGAAATGTATTTTGCTCTATCTCTTGTAGTTCGGGAGTTGTAGAAAACTTTTTGGAGTGGTAGTTGACCAAAAACATATGGTTTTTCGTCATAACTCCCAAACCATACATCCTACAAGGACGATTTATGCACCAAAAGTTTTCTAATACATATATACACAAGAGTGCATTTTTAGAAAAATATCTTTATCTATAAAATAATATTTTAATCATCAATATCGCTTATTCACTAAGAAAAATAAATGTCAGTTTTCTTAAGAGATATTTATTAAAAACCAATTATCTTAAAAAATCGATAATTTGAAAACTAATCGATACATTGATTTTTTTTCTCAATGGATTTTATTTATTCAAAGCTTATGTGAAAGCTTCATATGTTCACATTTAATTTTTTATTTATTTTATTTTTTATATTGTTTTAATTTTATTATTTTTTATTATTTATTTTTTTATTTTTTTTTTATTTTATTTTATTATTATTTTTTTAGGTTTAAAAATATACTTCTTATCAAATATTAATCCTAAAATTTTTAAGTTATTTCTACAATTTATAGTCACATTATAAAATGTTAAATTTGGGTTAGTGTTATTTAATTTTCGACATATATGGAGAGTTTTAGTTCTTTCAATCGATACTTTTGCCCTCAGATAACAATGACCAGCCTCCTATATCAGTAAGGATGTAGGTGAATACACCTTCAACTGCATTTGGGTTAGAATTTTTCGAAAAAAAAGAACATCATCAGCAAATGGGACATAATCAACACAAGAGTATTTAGATATGATATGGCTTACTTCATCAAATGCTATTAAGTATGAATAGTATCACCGACATTGTCAAGTGATGTCACTGAAAATAAAGAATCGTATACATTAGGCCGTGTCGATTTGTGGGGAGGCAATAAAATCGCCCATTGCTCAGTGAAAATTATATTCCAGGGATCAAAATAAGAAACTTTGCCCAAGGAGCTATACCTCTAAAACGAATTCTAATGCCCCAACTTTTGACTTTTGTCCCGTAGGGCCAAATTTTGAAAAATCCCTCTTTGACCCATTTAGATTGCCCCAATCGAGTCCAAATGTATGACCGACCCCCACTAACTTTGGAGGACCGATCAACCCATGTCAGTGGCGACCCCATTTCGCTGAAAGTGCCAAAAATGGTGATTCATGTAAAGTGCCAAAAATGGTGATTTTTTGATATGTTTGTATGGGGAGCCCCCCTGGGTTGTTCCAGGGAGTGTGCCACTGGCATGGGTGGATCGGCTCTCCAAAGTTAGTAGGGGTCGGTCATACATCTGGACTCGATTGGGACACTCTAAATGGGTCAAAGAGGGATTTTTCAAAATTTGACCGTACGGGACAAAAGTCAAAAGTTGGGGCATTAGAATTCGTTTTAGAGGTATAGTTACTCAGGCGAAGTTTCTTATTTTGATCCCTAGAATACGATTTTCACTGAGCAATGGGCGATTTTTAAATCGACCCGCCCTAGTATACATATTACCTTTTATATACCTTAATTATCAATATCGGTTATACACTTTAAAAAATAAACCCACTTTTTGAAAAAAATTTTATAAAAAAATGTTTTCTTAACAATTCGATAACTTGACAAAAAACCGATTTCTCCTTCGGCCATTCTTATTTTTATTGAAAGTACTTTACGAAACCATTGTCAAAGTTCGACGCCCCGGAACTCGTAGTCTCCCCAGAATTTGTAGTAACAATTCATTTTTTTTATCGCGGTAGACCTTTTGATAAAAAATTTTTTATTGATATTTTCCGATCAGATATATAAATAATTTTTTATCGATATTTTTTCAATCAGAAAATAAAAAATAATTGGTTTAAAGTTATTTTTATCTTCAAAATAAAAATGGTCAAAGTCAAAAATGGCATCTTTAGTTCCCTACCATCACATTGATATATTTTAAAGTAAGTTACAACATTTCACGCGTAATCTTTTAACCTGAAAAATTAAAAAATAATAATTATCTAATAATTATTTAATAATAATCATATATATAGTATGTATTTATTTTTATCAAGTAAAGTATCTGGAAATCAAATAAACCAATCAGTTTTCACGATAAGCTTTTAAGTAGTATTAAAGCTGCTTAGCCAGCAGAAATGCTACGATCTCGTAACCACACAACTAAAAGAACTTTCGATCTCTTCAAACAGCTTTTTCAGCGTGACAAGTGTAAATTTTGTTGTTCATGCTTGCAAGTTTTGTGACTAATACTTTGTGAAGCTTCTTAAGCGATTCAACAGTTTTCATAATACTCTCGGCTCCAACGGCTTTGTGAGTGCCAATACGAAGTGGTACTTTTGTATGAACAAACAATCAAACCTATAATTCGTTTGTTGAAGACGAGTTGTGTTCTAAAATATTCGTCCTACTATTTTTTTAATTAAAATTTCTTTCAACTTCACTGCCTGCGATACTATACACATGTGTTGTACACATATTTGTCTTTTTTCGTTTTGCGCATCCAGTTGAAGATCAGTGCGTTGCAGTTGTAGCTACTTTTGCGGGTCTTGTTTGCTTGTTTGTTTGCTTTTTTCTGGCCTGTTGCTGTTTTCAAGCGCTTTCAATTTCTACTTCGAAGAAGATCGCTCGAAGACTTGTTGAACTTTTTATACGATTTGCGAACTGCGCAGCATTTGCACGAGCTCGTATCAGTTGCTAGTGTTGTTGTTGTTATTCTTTTTACGCTATTGTCGTTTTCGTGGTCGTTCTCGTTGTTGTTGTTGCTTTGAAGCTATCAACGACACCATCAAAGCACTGAAGGGGGAGAACTGAAAATTTTACGAACGCGATCGCATGGTCAAACGACGGTTTTCAGCAGTTTTAGTTGATCCGTAAACATGACTCAGGTAAGTCGCATCTTTTTGACGGCCGATTGCATGCGAAGAGAGCTTATTCAATGGGCTTTTGCTAGCATGCCTACAAAAGCTTTTGTTTTTATGAGTGATTACTTAATTGACTATTGCTCTTTGCTATTGTCTTATTTAGAGTTTTCAAGTATTTCTTTGCTTTCCACACCCATTTTCAGCCAAATTCAAGCACCTATACATTCCACTTGAACACACACCGCGACTACAAGACCCGCAATGTTTTAACACTCGAGGATCGGGTTGCAGTAATACGAGAGTACGAAAAAAATCCGGTCTATCAACGTCTCGCCGAAAAATTCAACTGCAGCTCGAAACAGATCAAAAATATTATTTCGAACAGAGAGGCGGTTTTACTCTATTCTGATAACCGAAAAACTGATGGTTCTACCAGCGAAGAGCGTCGTCAACGCCAGCAAAAGGTCGCTTTTCTAGGCAAGGTTATCTTTGAGTTTATACAACGTATCGTCTACCATGGTCACCAAATCAATAAGGCCAGTGTGCGCCGTAAGGCGCTGGAAGTCAAAGAATCTATAGCGATCATGAACTTCTATCCCAACAATGCCTGGTTGCACAACTTTAAGACGCAGTATAAAGTGCCTGAATTCGATTTGATGACGCTGCGTCAGTCGATGTTTTTGAGCGAGGCCAAAGAGGAATCCATCAAAGCTGTCGATCTCATAGAGTTTGTGAGTCGTCGCGAGAAACAGGAGGCAAATCAGATGCCACCACTGCAAAAAATTACCACAACAACGGAAATTGAAGAGGAAGAACCGCAACAAAAGCTCTTTGGCGAGCCAACGATCACGTACGAACATGATGATTTTGACTATATGGACAGCAACGATGAAAACAAATGCGCCTCAACGGTGCTCAGCTTGGATTCGGACGATGATGACGTTGAACCACCCAAAGAAAAACAGCCTAGATGCTCAACCACGTTTCATGAAGAAGTGCCATCCAAACAAATTTTAACGCCGCTACCAGATATAGACACGTATCCAGAAGCACTACGCCACCTGAAGGCTCTTGAAGACTATGCCTTGTTGCGCGATAACTTTCGAGCCATTGGTTTGATCGAGCAACTGCAGCATGCACTCAAGGATCTGCCAAAGGGTGAAGATTTCCAGGAATAGAGGATTTAGCGATGATCAGTTGTTACAAAGGGAGAGATCATTTCTAGCAACACATTGTTTTAAATGTGCTACTTTTTATTTCTGTACCTTTATTTTTTGTTGTGTTATTATATTTAGGTTAAGTTTTATTTGTTTTTTTTTTAAATCTTAGAGAAGAATGAATTTTTTTCATTTAAAATAAAAAAATGTACTCATGAAAACTTATTTTAATAAATAAAAAAATAAAAGCGTGCATATTCAATTATTTAACGTTCATGAGCCACAAAAATTAATTTATTTAATCGTTCATATATGAGCAAAATATCCCAGAAGATGTTAAAATTAACCTATACTACCCGCTTGTAAAAATTTGTTGGTGATGACATTGTAATGCAGAACTGTAAGCGGAAACAAAATCTTGTTTGTGCTCATTTCTTGTTTGTGCTCACATTATTTTATTTTCATTGTTCAAACAACAGTTTGAGTTTATTCATCTGTGTAGCAACATCGTGTTTTCTAACGGATAGTTTTGCTGTGAGCTTTACTGAGTGAAGTGTATTAGTAAAAATTATAGATCTGTATGTTTAAACCAGAACAAAGTTTTATACATAAATAAACTAACGGTTATTACATATTAATTCTGAAATTATCTATAAAATAAAAGAAAGTCTTTCATGAAATTGCAAAAATGATTGTCAAAATGATTTTTAAAATATTTTGTGGCGTCATTTGCTTTTGTTTGCTTCTTTTCGGTTTGTTCTCTTGTGTTTTCGTTGTGTTTTTGGCGTAGAGAGGATTTTCGTTTAATATATTTGTGTCCTCTCCAGTTTTGTGCGTCATTTTTTTGTTCTCTTCAATCTTGTGCATACCTACTCTCATCGTCGCTTACTGTGTAAGGTAGATATCAGATATCAATGTTTTTGCGGCCATGTTCAAACAAATGTAATTGAGAATTGTAAATAGACTTCGGAGGCCCCAGAGCTACATTTAGGGTATTCACAAGGTGTGCTATCATGTAATAATGTCATATTGTCCTAAGATTTTACACTAGTTTAAACTTTTTATTGTTGATTTCCATATAAAAAAGTACTAATATACATATTACAACTCTGAAAGCTATGTTTATTGAAGTGTCGTAATCAAACAGCTGTTGCATTTATTTATCTTGTAAATTTTAGTTGTAAAATATTATGACAATATGACAATATGACATGTAGCACACCTTGTGAATACCCTTATTGTATTCAAGAAATAATTGATGACGTCATGTGCCCATTTAACACTGGGTAATTATTTTTCACTTTTTCTCTCGCTCTTTCTACTACCCAGTGGTAAATGAACACATGAAGTAATCAATTATTTCCTAAATACAATGTAGCTGCGGGGCCTCCGAAGTCTGCTTACAATTCTCAATTACATTTGTTCGGACATGGCCGCTAAAACACTGATGACATCTACTTTAAACAGTAAGTGACGATGGGAGTAGGTAAGCACAAGATAGGAGATAAGAAAAAATTACGCACAAAATTTGAGAGAAAAAAACAATTGAACGAAAATTCTACGCCAAAAATACAACAAAAACGAAGAGAACCGAATGAAGCAAACAAAGGCAAATGACACCACAAATTTTTCAATTATTTCTTCACAATAATTTTTACAATTTGATAGAGCCTTTTATAGAGTATTTCATAATTTATCTTGCATAAAATTTATTTGTTCTAGTTTAAATATAAAGATTAATAATTTTGAAAAACACACTTCACTGCAAAACTACCTGCTAGAAAACACGATGTTTCTCCACAGACGAGTAAAGTCAAACAGTTGTTTAAACAATGAAAAAAAAATAATTTGAGCACAAACAAAACTTTGTCAAGCCCCGCTTACAGTTCTGCATTACAATGTCATCACCGAAAAATTTTTACAAGCGCGTACATATTTTAATTATTTTCGCAAAAGCAGACATCGCCGATCACTATAAGTATAAATTTTGTCTTTTTCCATCGTCAAACTCATTAGAATTTTGTTATCAAGCTGGAAAAAATTCACATGCTTCAAAATGGCACACATATGTTTTAAATTTTTTTGTTTTTTTTATACCGAACTATAATTTCTTTAATAAAAAATGGCGGAAAATTTTTGATATAATCGCAGTTTTAAGTTATTGCCATAAAACCAAATTTTTTTTTTGCATAAGTCGCGAAATTTTGTTAACTTTTTAATTTTACCCAATATTTCTTAATCTGAACTTAAAGATATACTAAAAATTTTCCAAATTAAACAAAAAAGTTAAAAACTATGTGAGTAAAACCAATTGCCTGGTGAATAAAAGAATTGTATGAAGATTTCCTCCTTGTTTTGATAATCAATAATTTTTATAATTTAGTGCTTGGAGTTCAGTTAAATGCTTTTTAAAAATAATTGCAGAGGGATCTTAAGGTATTACTACAGTGTGTAGCTATAAAAAAACACCTTTTTATTATTTTTTTTACCTAGTATTATTAATTTTAATGATTCAAATTTTTTACATTATGCAGAATTATTTATGAGGAAATAAAAAATGTTTTGTCTTTATAGTTGTAGCTAATTTTCTACAGGGGGTTGAAGTTAGCGTTTTTAAAAAAGTGTTGCAATTGGCTTCTCGTCTCCAGCATTTACAAAACTTCTGAAAGTAAAAAATCAAAGTGCATTCTTGAGTTAAGGGTTGTAGTTGAGCACTCAACCTACGCAATTAAAAAAAAAATAATAAATAAAAAATTACATGCGTTGAAAAAAAATAAATTTACAAAAACCCCCTTTTTTGACGAAACTTTCAGCCATACAAAAAATATATAAAAGTTTCTGGCTTTTTATAGGCTGAGTGCTTAACAGAATCTATAAGGATCACAATGAATCAAGATTCATCGAAATCGATCAAGTAGAACTGCAGATATCTTAAAAGCCGATTCGAAAACCCTTGTTTTGAGAAAAATGCTATTAAAGATTTAAAAGTTCTTGAATATCACGCTACATACGAATATAATATATGTTATAACTTTTTTTATTTGATATTTTTTTCTAAAATAAGAACCATATTTTAACAAGAAACAAAAATTGATTTTTAATTTTTTACTCACTGTAATAGTACCTTAAGTAAGAAGTTAAATAGATAAAAAATATTAATCCATGTACCTAAAAACCAGAGCCATATTAAGACAACTCTTCCGACTTTTACCTTCTTTTTTTCTCTTTACACTAAGGGAAAAAGTATTAGATTTATGCAAAAACGTACTTAATTTATACATTTTGAAGCAATAACGCATTTGCATAAAACAAATACGTAAGCTAAAGCGTCATTCTTACTTATTAACAATCCTTTTTTTCAGATGAACACGGAGGCACTCTTTTTTAGCACCCCCTCTCCACCAGCTTGTCATTTTTAAATTTTTAATTTAAAATTTTTATGATATCATGTAGAATCATTATGATATCATGTAGAATCATTATGAAATCTAGTAAAATCATTAAGATATCACGTAGAATCATTATGAAATCTAGTAAAATTATTATTGCATCATGTAAAAAAATTGTTCCATGCTGAAGAAGTTCCGTTTTTCCTGGCAAATTTTTTGCACATTAGAAGTGTTATCGCAAGGAGTAGCAGCGTTGCAAAAATCAAAATAGCTTTTAATAGCTGAAAAAGTGAATAAAAGTGAAATGATAGTGGAAGTAGATGGATCCATAAACTTCGACAAATATGAACAAGGTAATGTGGTATGTAACTCATGTAACTATAACAAAACAATATCATAATGTTGTATTACATTAAGAAGCTTCAATTGACTAGGAAAGTTTAAAGTACTTATCTGAGGATGATATACAGGAAGCTATACCACCCATTGCACTTCGTACATGTTATCGAAAAAAATTATTTAGCTAGCGAAAAATTGGGGTAGTGTCGTATAAGTCGTATTTTTTATATTTTCAAATAAAAAAATTAAATAAAACCAACTTAAAGCAATTTTTATTTCAAAATGAGGTTGGGATTCGGATCGATTCTATAATGATTGAAAATGATTTCATAATGATTCAACATGACCATCCTAATGATTTTATATGATTTCATAATGATTCAACAGGACCATTCTAATGATTTTACATGATTTCATAATGATTCAACATGAAAATTTGTTGCGATTCTTACATGAAAATCACAATGATTTAACTATAAATCTCTATGATGCAAAATCATAGGGGAAACATGTAAAATAATTATGTTTCTAGTTGATTTGACAATGATTTTTTTCTGTGTGTCCAATATTTTTCTTGTGAACATGCTAATGATTTTTGAGCTCTTCTAAAAAACATATCTGGTGATGCTTTTTTGTTTGCATAGGGTGTATGATACGATGTTTTATTATGCCATGGAATTTATTCGGCGTACCGACAAAGTCTTACCAGCGAGAATCTACTACTGTTTAATATTTTTTAGTGACAACACTAACCGTAGCTTGCTCTTCTCTCCATATACATATGTATGTCGCACCACCATCTACAATACTGGTTGGCTTCATTCCACTAGCTCACGGTGGCTGGCAAACTGGTTTGGCAAGACCACTGCATTGCTTGCTATAATGCCCCTTTAAATGTTTTTATTTTGAGAAGCGGTTTTATTCTTGTTTTGCCTGGCGTGAAAAGATCTACAAACTAGTTAACGTGCGCAACCAAAGTGATTAAGATACAAAACAAACTGAAATTTAAGTAAGTAAAATATCTGTGAAAACTTTATAAATGGACGACTCTGTCGATCGTTGGACAAACTCATGGGGAAAGGAGCTTACAAAGCTGTTCATTGCTTATTATAAAGCACAACCCTGTCTTTACGATTCCAACCACCCTGATTTTAAAAACAAAAAAGTACGAAGCGACATTTATGAGCTCATTTTAAAAGATATGCAAATTTTCAAACCCGAATTAACGGTTGCCAACTTAAAGGAAAAAATACGCACTCTGCAAAATCAACTTTCCAAAGAACGATCTAAAGTAATTAGATCAATAAATTTAGCAGCCGATAAGTCGGACAAAATTTATGTGCCCATCTTGTGGTGCTACAACGATCTATTGTTCCTGAGTCAGTACAAGGAAACGCCGAGTAAAACACAACAGGACAGCGCCTGGGACCGAATTTTAACAAAAAAATTGATCGATCTATTCAAAGAGTGCCCATGTTTATACAACTCAATGGATGATGATTTTAAAAACCGTACAAAACGCACAGAAAGCTACGAATACATCTTGAAAGAATTGAAAAAATTCAAACCTGATTTGACGTTACAAGATGTTAAGAAAAAATGGCGCACGTTGGGCTGTCAGTTATGGAAGGAGAGAGGCAGACTTTTAAAGGCCCATCAAAATGCTTCAGGTACGGTTGGAAGTAAAGGGTATGTGCCTTCGTTGTGGTGCTACGAAGACTTGCATTTCCTTACTGAATGCAACAGTACAGCGGCCGGATCAAGTTTCACAGCTAGCGATACTGATGACGAGTCATCTGAGGTGAGTAGAATGAATGAAAAGTTCAAATGACCCATTTTGGGTGAAATGTTTCGAAATGCTCATGATTATCATTATAAAATATATAAATGATGATATAATTGATTTTTTTAGAGAAAATTTTGGATTCCAGGGATGCCAACATATCATACCCTGGTTTTAGGGTAAAAAAATGCAAAAACCCTAAAAACCAGCAAATTTAATTTTTCACCATTGCCCGTTGGATATCGAACTAAATTGGCGCTGCACTGTCTTAAAACTTATTTATTTAGATATCACTTAAAATTCACTAACCAGAAGAAGAAAAATGTGTGCGTTTTTATAGGTTTTTATGTAAATGCTTGGTTAAATGTGCAACACAAAAAATTATGATATCGATTTTTTTTAAATCACCAAAAATTCAAAAAAATTCTAAGTCCAAACAAATAAATGGCAGATAGTGAAAGCTTAACACAATATACAAAGAATTGGAAAGTTGCAGCGGTGAACATTAAATTTGCTGGTTTTTGGAGTTTTTTAAAATATTTGTTTACCCTAAAACCAGGGTATGATATGTTGGCATGCCTGGAATCCAAAATTTTTTCTAAAAAAAATCATTTATATATTTTTAAAATTATTTAAGTCATTTTAAATGAGAAACATAGTTTTTCCGATTTTTTATAAATTTTCTTGTGTTCGAAGTGCCAGAAACAGGCACTTTTTGTTCATTGTGCCGTGCAATAAGATAGCTTGATAAATTAACTACCGCATCTATTTTATAAATGCCAAAAGAGAAAGCTAAAAATTTACAGATCCGTGCAATTAATTCAGCAAATTAATACATTCGATTTTATTCAACTAAACTGATCAATATTTTAAGATGAAAAAAAAAATCAATAACGTTCGAGATTTTCTCAATCAAATCAATGATTGATGATTTTAATTTTAATTGGATTTCAAAATTATTCTTGCCAATTCATTTTATGATTTTCCCAGCAGTGCAAAGAGGTGCAAGGTCAAAATTCGGCGGCCAAAAATCGTTCTTCACATTTCACTGTTTCAAAAATCTAATGATGCAGTTTTGTTAAGCATACTTTAGTTTATAGGTAAACAGTAACATTTTGAACGGCGTAAAAACACAAGGGTCCATTCTCATTCTTTTGGGAATTTGAATTTTTTGCATATTTAGTTGAAGTTTGAAGACGTGTAACTTTTTAACGGTGCAACATTTCTGAACAATTTTCTTTTAATTAAGGTTAGTAAAATGCCTTATAAAAAATTAAAAATTTTATTACAATTTGTGTTTTTTTATATTGTTTTAAAAGTCTATTTTTTAAACAAATTTTGAGAAAAGTCATACACCGTCTTGCGACGGCAGAGCTTAATTATATATTTTTTAGAAAGTTTAAAGTATTTGAAAACTTTGTCCCAAATATACTATAACCGCAATTCGCCATCGGAGAGCACTTTTTTACAAAAGAAGGTAGGCACCTTATATGAACTGAACTATTTTTATGCGACACAGGCAAAACCTGTGCATGTCGTTTGCTGAATTGTTCACATTTGCACGAAAACGTATTAATCATGTGTATTTATTGCTATAATAAAGTATAATCATACAGTTAATTAATACAACCGCAGGTAACGCCATAGGTAGAAATCTCTAACAGGTAGAATCCTTTTTGCGCACATTTTGTATATATGCCACACATCTGCATAGCAAATACCCAGCAAAAAAAGTGCTTCCAAAAGAAGCTACAGTGGAAGGGATAGTCTTGAATTCCATCCCTTCCACTTTCCTACCCTATTTTTACATATACGTGTAATTGGGAGGAATGCTTTCCTTAGTCTTCTCTAGAAGTCCTTCCAGAACTTTTTCAATGGAAGACTTCTTTGAGCTCTTTAATGAAAGGATTCTAGCAGGTGTATTCCAGAAGAACTTTAAGAAGGCATTCCATAAAATGGAATGGTGTTTGCGGTTTGGGGGTTGAAAATCCCTGGAAAAACATCCCTTTTTCCGACATTCTAACGATTTTGGTGTTGGAAATGAGAAGTGTTTGGCTTAATTGGGGGTTTAAAAAATCCCACGGAAAATATCTAAAACATGTATTATAATTATATACAATTTTTTTACTTTAATTGAATTTAAATGCCATTTTGATGACTTTTAGAAGTAGTTTATAAGAATGCCTCTTACAAAAAACTCTTTATATGGCTAAGAAGAAGCACAGTTTGGTCTATAGAATGTCTTCTGGAAGCAGCGCCCCCAAGAATGCATGTCACATTTGCATCAAAAATTTTGATGGGTATATGCATAACTGCATAAGGTTTAAATGCATGGCGAACAAATCATAAAGTATCATATCTTACCTATTCGAGAGTTGTTTGAAGAAGCGCAAGAGAAAAGAAAATTAAGACTTTTTGATATATCGTGACGTTTCCGGCGTTACGTTACTTAAATTTCCATTGTAGTTTAATTGGGTAATTAGGTAGTTAAGTTATTATGTAATTTAGTAATTAAAAACAATTTGAATATATTTTTCTTTCCTTGACTCAATAATTTTTTCATTATCTTTAGCCAATGCCTTCCATTTTTACTAAAACAAAAAAATTTACGAAGCATTTATTGAAGTTACGTAGAAATTGTTGAAATTAATAAAACTAAAATGTTTCTCTTATTTAATATCATAAATAAGGAGATATATGAAAAAGTTTACCTATTAACTTTATATGAAACGAGAAAATTTTCTAGGCCTTCCTCTCTCGCGACTCTAAAGCGGCCTGTTAGAAACCCTTTTTGAGAATGCACGTTAGAAGGAAAAGCAATATAAATATTAATATTAACTTGAAATAAAAACGACTGACAATTTCAAGATTTGAATCTACGTTATCTCACGTGCCGGTCCGACACCTTATCCACTTGCCTACCGAAGTTGTTAACAAAATTTAGCTTACTTTGCATCATTACAAATGAAAATAAGCTTTCGAGCACGCAGGTTCGAGACCCAGCTCGGACAAAAAAAATTTTTTTTAATTTTTTTAAAAAATTTTCTGTTCATTTAAAAATTTTTTTTTAATTTTTTCGTAAAATTTTTTCAAGTGACATGTAATGTGTTAGATTTCGGAGACCTGGATTCGAGACCCAACTCGGACAAAATATACAATTTTTTTAAATTTAGATTGTTTTTAAATTGTACTAATCATTTATAATTTTTTTCAAAATTTTTAAAAAAAAAATTTCATATAAAATAATATGAAAAAGCTCAGAACCTTCAAAAGGTAGACCTTACAGAAGCACTCTTCAATGCAGCGAGCATGGAAGGTACATTGGAGCCAATAAAAGCACTACTAGCATGCCTTCTTTTGCACAGCACTAGCTAAAATGACCACTGGGTTATCATAGATAGATAGGATATTTGATTTTGCCATGGAATATATTCGGGGTACCGACAAAGTTTTACCAGCGGAAATTTAGTACTATTTAATATTTTTAAGTGACAACACTGACTACAGCTTGCTCTTCTCTCCATGTATGTACATATGTATGTATGTATGTTGCGTCACCATCTACGATACTGGTTAGATTCAATCCACTAGCTCAGGGTGGTTGGTTGGCAAACTGGTTTTGCAAGACCACTGCTTTGCCTGCGATGAGGCCCCTTTAAATGTTTTTATTTTGAGAAGCGGTTTTATTCTTGTTTTGCCTGGCGTGAAAAGATCTACAAACTAGTTAGCGTGCGCAATTAAAGTGATTAAGATAAAAAAAAACTGAAATTTAAGTAAGTAAAATATCTGTGTAAACTTTATAAATGGACGACTCTGAGGATCGCGAGAGAAACTCATGGGGAAAGGAGCTTACAAAGCTGTTTATTGCTTATTATAAAGCACAACCCTGTCTTTACGATTCCAGTCACCCCGATTTTAAAAACAAAAAAGTACGAAGCGGCATTTACGAGCTTATTTTAAAAGATATGCAAATTTTCAAACCTGAGTTAACGGTTTCCAACTTAAAGATAAAAATACGCACTCTGCAAAGTCAACTTTCCAGAGAACGGTCTAAAGTAATTAGATCAATCAATTTAGCAGCCGATAAGTCGGACAAAATTTATGTGCCCATCTTGTGGTGCTACAACGATTTACTTTTCCTTTGTCAGTACAACGAAACGACGCGTGCATCACAGCAGGACAGCGACTGGAACCGAATTTTGACCAAAAAGTTGATCGATCTATTCAAAGAGTACCCATGTTTATACAACTCAATGGATGATGATTTTAAGAACGTTACAAAACGCACTGAAAGCTACGAATACATTTTGAAAGAATTGAAAAAATTTAAGCCCGATTTGACGTTAGAAGGTATTAAGAAAAAATTACGCGCGTTGGAGTGTCAGTTATCGAAGGAGAGAGGCAGACTTTTAGCTGCCCATCACAATGCTTCAGGTACGGTTGGAGGTAAAGGCAGTGCGCCTTCTTTGTGGTGCTACGATGGTTTGCATTTCCTTACTGAATGCAACGATACAGCCACCGGATCAAGTTTCACAGCTAGCGATACTGACGACGAGTCATCTGGGGTGAGTAGAATGAAACATGAGCAATCGCGAGTCAAATTTTTCGAAATTTTCGTGATTATTTTTGTCAACCGATAATCTTATACCAATAGGCTAATTTCAAAAAGTTTTTGACACTAGGGTGGACCTTAAAAATAAGTTCTTTTAAATTATACTTTTTGTCTATGTGCTGGCAGTTGCGGATGCTGATCATGAATCTGATGTTAGAATTAAAAAGTTTTTTCCACTAGGGGTTGCCCTAAATATGTGTATTTTTATTTTATACTCTTTGTATATGTGCTGGCAGTATTAAGGGGTTGCTAATGTCGAACCTGATGTATGTATGTGATACTAGGGTGGACCCCATGGCAGAGTAAGAAGCAGTGTTGCCTGGTTAGGGGATTTCCCCATAGATTTAGGAGTTTTTTAACTGTGTTGAGGGACTTTAGGGGTAATAATTCTTTAGGGGTTTTTTAAGGAGATTTAATGTTTTTTAGGGGTTTTTTAGGGCTATTTAAAAAATTTACCTTTGGAAATAAAGTTTTCTTACTTTTCCTCAAAATTATGCTAAAATTTTAACACAGGAATATATTTGGCTTCTTGGGTATTTCAGCAACATTTTATAAAAACAGCATAATTGGCAGCACTTCAAATAAGTTACCAATCATTTCCCACTTCACCTCAAACTCGCTTCGCGCTTTACTTGCAATTGATTGATTCCGTGCAAAAACTAAAATGAAAGCAAGTATGGGAAAAACTATGTACAAAACAAATATGCCCAAAAATATATCAAAAAGTGGGAGACGGAGTCTCCCTTCAAAAGTAAGACTATATTTTAAGGCAAATTTCACATTGGACAATTGAGAACTATGAAGTAAAGAGCTGCAAGAATACATTCGAAATAGTATGGGGAATCAAGCATGCAATTTAATTGTACTCTCTTTACTCCATTCGTTCACAACAGAACGAATAAAATAGAATATGTTCTTATAAAAAGTAACTACTCGACTACATTCTTTTGTTCTAATCATTTGTTTGTTCTCACTCGAGTTTTTAAAAAACTCCATTTACTTCTTTTGCTCAAAGGAGTAAATCGGATAAAATAAGTGGCACTCAAATTACAATTACTTCAGAAACTATTTTATGAAAACATAAATTGAAATGATTTTTTACTTTTGGTTTTTCATCACACATATCAATTGAACAATCAAAAGAAAGAACATTTTCCGCTGATTTTCGAAAAAGAGAACATTAATTGGCAAAAATTCTGCAACAGTTAACCAAATAATTTTCTTACACTCGAACATTTCTAAAGGCGACATTTTGAATGTCAGAATTGCAAAGGGATGCCATAATCAATTAAATTTTTTTTAAGCGTTAGAGGTAATTCGATTAAATACATATATACACTTTTGCGCAAAATTATCATTTTACTATCATAGCAATTATCATAGAAATTATCACAGCAAAAACCAAATTTTACAGTAGAGCGTTTTTTCTACTTTTCTGTGCTTTAGCTTGAAATATCAAAACCAAATTTTACATGTGCTTAGATAATTGACTAATTTACTTTAGTGTCGATATATCCAATAAATTATTTTTTAATTTACTAAAAAATTGACCTTGCCCAGGTCCCTTTTCCTGTGGAATGTTACATAATACATGCCACTAATTTTTTCTAATGGACTTTAGCCTTCTTAACACGAATATCACAATAAAAAAATTTTCTATGGATAAGTTTTTGAGATATGATTTTTTGAAAAAATTTCCCCTTTTTCCAGGATGTAGTGTCATAAATAGCAACCTATCTCGAAAACAAATTAACCAATTTAAAAAAAAAAATTAAATCAAGACAATTAAATTACCTACAAATGCTTAGAACAAACTTTGTCATTTGGCTCAGTAAATTTGACGGAATTAGAATAAACTCGGCGAATTTTTTCTTTTTAAAAAAAATCAAGTCGAATAATGTTTCAATAATCTAAAAAAAATCGATATCTCAAAAAAAATCTCACCTTATCATTTTGTACTTAAAGATAGTTCTTTGAAGACACTGGGGGGGTTCCCAATACAAACGGTGATTTTTTTAAATGTTTGTATGGGGAACCCCCGGGGGGTTCCAGGGGGTGTGCCACTGGCATGAGTGGATCGGTCCTTCAAAGTTAGTGGGGGATGGTCATACATTTGGACTTCATACATTTGGATTTTTCAAAATTTGACCCTACGGGACAAAAGTCAAAAGTTGGGGCATTAGAATTCGTTTTAGAGGTATATTTCCTCGGGCAAAGTTTCTTATTTTGATCCCTACAATACGATTTTCATTGAGAAATGGGCGATTTGTAAATGGACCCGCCCTAATATATATATAAAAAGAGGTCTTATTCGCTTCCACTCAAGCCTTTAACTCAGAGTTAGATATACGAAAAAGAGTATGCTACAAGCAGATAAAGCTAAAAATTCAGTATGTGTTTGCTAGATTTGCTTGATACGCTAGATTTTTCCCTGTTCTTTTGTTGCTGACGTAAAACAGGTCAAACTGATTTTCTTTCGTATTTTTTTTTTATTTTTTTAGTTGCTTATAGCGTACCCTTTTCGCTTACCTGTCCCTTATATGAACAAATTTATTTAAGTCTTTGTAGTATTTATAAAATTGAGAAAAAATTTAAATAGGAGAAAACTATATTTTCTATAAAAAATTTTAGTTTTACGGCCCTGATTACAATAATTTATTTTTCCCACAGACGAAACATGAAATTCGTCAAGCCAATGATTTGGAGAGAGACTCAGTGTCATGTCACTGAATGCTATTTTTGCGTATGCAAACAGAGTGGCTTCGGAAAAACTATGCGATGGAATTACCCGAAAAATTCAGCTGCTGGGTTTACGCTTCCAGTTGTGCATTCGGATGGAATACAGTATCCAAAATTTCACATTGAAAGAGCTATGTCAGAAGAAACAAGCATATCACAGGAAAGCTGGCGAGACAAAGAAATGCAAGTGGAAGATAGGCCAAAAGTAATGACGCAGCCGGAGTTAAACGATTGGGTTAGAGATCTGAATCTTGCAAAAGAAAATGCAGAATTACTTGCATCGCGAATGAAAGAACGACACTTTCTGGCTAAAGATGTCAGTTCATCATACTACCGAGACCGGCATGACCCTTATGCAAAATATTATGGGATGTAAGACAACATATGCTTTTGTCACGATATATTCGGGTTGTTCGTCGAGCTACATCAACCGTATGATGCAAAAGAGTGG
This sequence comes from Dichetophora obliterata, assembly GCA_963920525.1. Classification (NCBI taxonomy): domain Eukaryota; kingdom Metazoa; phylum Arthropoda; class Insecta; order Diptera; family Sciomyzidae; genus Dichetophora; species Dichetophora obliterata. The sequence goes on along the minus strand of OY986438.1, from coordinate 198,180,082 downwards.
AGGTTGTTTATCGACAGCAACAAAGACAGTTTAAAAGCTGTGTTATTAAGCAATGGAAACCACAATCCGTCCATACCCATCGCACATGCTGTCACTATTAAGGAATCATATGAGGCAATCAACAAATTGGTGAAATATATTAAATATGAAAAGCATAACTGGAAAGTTTGTTGCGACTTAAAAGTTGTCGCCATGTTGCGTGGATTACAAGGTGGTTACAATAAAAATTGCTGCTTTCTCTGTCTTTGGGACAGTCGAGCTCGTGCCGAGCATTACATCAAAAAGGGCTGACCTAAAAGAGACGACGAAACAGTGGGCATGCATACAGCTCTTGTTGACATGGAAAACATAATTTGCCACCTTTGCACATCAAACTCGGACTGATAAAAAACTTCATTAAAACCCTGGATACAGATGGTCAAGCGTTTACTTATTTAAAAACAATTTTTCCAAATCTAACGCTGGGAAAGATTAAAGAAGGCGTGTTTGAAATTAGAAAATTGCTAAAAAATCAACAATTTGAGAGCTTGTTGTCATCCGATAAGAATGCTGCATGGAATTCGTTTCGGTTGATTGTATCTGATTTTTTGGGTAACAATAGGAATCCAGAATACGAAACAATTGTTCACGATTTACTAAAGAATTATGCAAAAATTGGTATGCATTCTCTAAATGAATTTAACTTTCCGTACCTATTCTAATGTAGGTTTTCCGTTCTTATCATTCTTACAACAGGCGCAAACATGTCCTTGAAGATCCACTTCCTGCATTCTCACTTAGATTTTTTCCCCCCAAACCTTGGTGAAGTCAGTGACGAACACGGTGAACGTTTTCATCAACATATGAAATCCATGGAGAGACGCCCTTTAGGGATCCTGGAATTCAAATATGATGGGCGATTATATTTGGTTTCTCATTAGAGAAACTGATTCTGAATATAATCGAAAAAAGGGAAAAAATAATTTTTAAAGTTTGACATTGCCAAACAATTTAATTTTCGAATACTTTTCTGAACTTATTTTATCGCTATCTAATTTAACATCTGTACCAGAGAACTGCACAAGCCTACTTGAAGTCTATTTCAAGCACTTGCTTAAAATACAAGTTCAAGCTAGCTTGAGCTTGATAATTTTGAATCAAGTATAGCTTGTAATTGAATATAAATAAGCCCACGACAGCTTGCGGCTTGCAAGTATGCTAGCATACAAGCGAACGGAATTGATTCCTTCGGCAAAAAGCTTGAAATTGAAGGCAAGCATCCAATTGAAGCAAGTATCCAAAAAATATAATATGGAGGTTAGGGCTGCCACCTAAATTTTTACCACTGTATTGCCACCTAATAATATGTATTTTTAAGAGTTTTAAACATCATTTATCAGTGTTAAGGGGTCGCTGATTTCGAATCTAAAATCAGAATTTTAAAATTCAAGATGATGAAAAGGGTTGCCACCTTATTTTTTTGTAGTTTTATGAATTCGAGGCTGGCAACAACAAAATTTTACTTCAAAAATGGGTCGCTGAATCCGAATCCGTTGTCAGAATTTCAAAATTATAAAATTTTGAAATAATAGGGCTGCCACAAATCAAAGTTCCCTATTCACCATCTTGAATTTTAAAATTCTGACTTTAGATTCGAAATCAGCGGCCCCTAAACTCTGATAAATTATGTTTAAAACTATTGAAAAGACATATTATTAGGTGGCAACCCTATTATTTCAAAATTTTTAATTTTGAAATTCTGACAACGGATTCAGATTCAGCGACCCATTTTTGGTACCATTTTTTTGCCAGCCCCGAATTCATAAAACTACAAAAAGTTAAGGTGGCAACCCTATCCACCATCTTCAATTTTAAAATTCTGACTTTAGATTCAAAATCAGCGACCCCTTAACACTGACAAATGATGTTTAAAACTCTTAAAAAAGCATATTATTAGGTGGAAATACCTTAACCTCCATATTAAATTTTAAAACTGTGACATTATATTCGAAATCAAATCCGTTGTCAGAATTTCAAAATTACAAGAATTCGCAAAAATAAAAAAAAATCTAGGTGGCAACTCTATCCGCCATCTTAAATTTTAAAGTTTGACAGCATCTTCGAAATCATTCACCCCTCAAACTTCCAACCATGGAGTCCACAGAATCCTTAAAAGTCCTATTACGCTTAAGCTCTCTCTAAACAAGCTCATTGAATTTTTTGGATACTTGCTTTAATTCAATAATTTGGATACTTGCGAGCTTACAAGCTTTTGCCGATCGTTTTAAGCTTTTCAACTTTCTACCCGACAAAGTAAGTCGAAACAAGCCAAGCCAATGAGCAAGCATGAATATGGCTTGTATCTGTTTGGTATTTTTGCAAGCTGGCTAAAGCTTGCTTTTTCAACATTGAATACATACTTGAATTCAAGTACTTGAAAAGGCTTGAACTTCAAGTAGGCTTGTGCAGTTCTCTGTTCTGTATCTTATTTCCTTTCCTATTTAAGTCAATATTTTTTTTGTATTTTTTTTATTCTGTACTTTTTATGAATTTATGTAGATATTTACTATTTCGTTAAAAATAAAGGTTTTTAATTTAAAATTAATTTCAGATGTGTTTATATTAAATTAACCGGCATTAAATGAAAAAATCATAAAAAAGTAGAATTTCGGTACCTTCACTCAAGGGTCTATAACTTCATTATTCTACCATGAATTTTCCTCAAAGGCAGTGTGTTTCTTCTTCAATGAACTATCTTTACGTACAAAATGATAAGCTGAGATTTTTTTGAAATTCCGATTTTTTTTAGATTATTGAAACATTATTCGAATTGATTTTTTAAAAAAAAAAATTCGCCGAATTTCTTTTAATTCCGTCAAATTTTCTGAGCCAAATGTCAAAGTTTGTTCTAAGCATTTGTAGGTAATTTAATTTTCTTGATTTATTTGTTGTTTTGTTTTAAATTGGTTAATTCGTTTTCGAGATAGGTTGCTATTTATGACACAACTTCCTGGAAAAAGGGAAAATTTTTTCAAAAAATCATATCTCAAAAACTTATCCATAGAAAATTTTTTATTGTGATATTCGTGTTTAGAAGTCCAAAGTCCATAAGAAAAATTTAGTGGCATGTGGATCAGATAAATTTTTTTGGATTTTGGCGCCTAGTGTAATTACTAATTATCGAAATACCAAGGGTTTTTTGATATCTTTTGATAACTTTTATTTAAAACGCCTCCCAAATTAGGTAAATTTAATATTTCTTAAATCTCCTACGTATATATTTAGATTTATATTTCCTAATAAAAAACACTATGTATATTTTACATGAATTGTGTTTACTTGCTTACAAAAATTCTAAAAGACATCACCAATTTTAATGACCTTACAGTGGTGTTAGCTCTTAATAAAAGTTTGTATTTAAAAAAAATAATCTACCCAAATTTTCAACCACCAGTCTGGACCTCTTTGAGGCCAAATTTCTCTCAAGTAGTCGCTGACGTTTCACAAAATAATAAAAGGAGGCGAAGTTGATGCTTGTGGCTTTATTAGAAGTGGTCAGTATTGAAGTTTGTATGCAAAAGGTAGAGAAACCGTAAATCATTACTAAATTTAGCACATATTTGAAAAAGTAAGATAAACAAGTCGTGACACAAAGAAATTTAAGTCACTCCAGCTCACGCACGAGGAAAATTAAATCACGCCCGCTCACGAATATTTCGTGATTTTTGGCGTGGTTCTCAATTCGTGGCACGCGCCCATCTCTAGTTTGAACCGCCGCTCTATCGCTTACGAGGCATGACTAACAGAAACATAAAACATGAGCATTATGGTCTTGTTTTCCGCAACAATATTTTTGTCACATCAATCAAAATATGTTTACCTGGAATTGTAAGCAAACATTGAAATAATTGTCACAAAAATAGCTAACAAAAATAAAATATGTGGATTAAGAAATGCCAGATATATTTACGTTAAATACAGTAAACCTTTCCTAACTCGAACTTCCGTAACTCGAAATCCTCCATAACTCGAAGTAGTATTTGTGCTTTTTGCTTTCTCAAGACATTTATTTTGATATCTATGAGTCGAATTTTTCATCAAATCGAACCGAAATCTCATTTGTATTAGAAAGACTTTCATGTATATTCATCTCCATAACTCGAATTTCTCTCTCTTACAGCAACTTCAATATTTCCAAAGAAGTAAAATATAAGGAAGTGGTGTAGTATCACAAAAGTGCGGCATTTTCCATATTGGTGTTGGTTCGCACAAATACATGAACATTCAAACACGGTCGCATTCGGTTGCATCACAAAAAAAGGCCCAAAAGGTTTCTGATTATAATAACATATTTACAGATTTAGGCTTAAAGTTTTCGCTATTTTGTTTGTTCTTATCCAATAGCAATAAAAGATTGTATTTCCACACCACCCTTGAGGTATACAATTTGGTGCGTTACCGATTTTTTTTGGGTGTTCGGTTCTCCAGTAGGCCTATTTCACCCGAGAGCAAACAAGAATATTAGTAAAGTAAAAAACGTATGGTAAAAGCTATCTACTGGGTTTGAATGCATTTATATTAATGCATTAAATTTTATATATTAATAAAATTATAAATAATTATATATAATATTAAAAAATTATATATAAAAAAATAGATTTCAATAAATTAAGTGAAGATAAATAAAATTAATTTCTTTCTAAACACCTTTAAAATGAATTGTTTTTTTATTTGAATTTTTTATTTGTTGCGTTATTTTATTCTTTATTTTTGCCTTTATTCCACCCACTTCATATTGTACACTGAATTTGGAAACTTTCTCGAATTTTATCTCCTAAGCCATTTGAGACCGACAAAAATAAGAAAAAATTATTAACGCGTGGGCCATAAACTGTACTTGTGACCAAAAAATTTTCACTGAAAACACGAGCGCCCTTAAATGTGTGGAAATATGTAAATTGAATACGCCCCTGAAACACTTTGACATTTCAATCCCTTAAAATTGGCGCGGAAACAACGTACTCCAATTTGTTTTTTTTAACTTATTTTCAATTGGAAATGCACAAATTTTCACTTTAAATAACTTTTTTAAACATAATTAATTATAAATAACGTTGTTCCGTTTAAAAAATCCAACTGGTGTTCATATACAGTACGACCTCGCTCAACGCAACCAATTAAATTCAAGCCAATTGCGAAATCTGAGGTTATTGCAAAAACCGAGGAAAAATTGTATATTGGCCAATAGACCTATTTCCAAAAAAAATATGCATTTTCTACACATTCAAATTAAAGTGAATCGAAAAATTTTTGTTCAGAAACATAATTTCATTTTATTCGATTTATTTTTTTAAAAATTGGGAAATTTTGGTCTGCACTTTGTTGCAATTTATACTTTGCGTACAATTTGGGTGTTGAGATTATCGAGGAGTTGCGTGTAGCGAGGGTTGCGTTGAGCGAGGTCGTACTGTACTTACTTATGGAAGGAAACCACATTATTCTTCAAGTTTTGACTACTTGAACAGTTTTTTACAGCACAACGCATGTTTGTATAGTTGTTTATATCATAAACTTTACTAATCGCACTGAAATTATCAATAAAAATAGGTTTTAATTAAGCATTTAACATAAGTAATTCTTTTATCTCATACTTCGACTGACAGAACGATCCAAGTGTCAAAAACCTATTCGTCACAACTAAGTGTAAATTCACGAAACATACCGCAGTACACATACATTGTATGTGAAGGTAACACCATTTCCTTATATTTTATTTCTATGAATATTTCTGTTTGTGTATTTCGAAGAATTGACTTCGTCGGAGCATCGCTCTGCGAGAGCATGAAAAAAATTTACACGGCCTCTTTGTGAGCTTGAGTCGAAAGATATAAAATTTTTTTTTTGTAAAGTAAATCAGCCCTATCATGAATAACTTTTCACGCGGAATCGGAAAATTGAGTTTTCATTTTTAAAATAAAGCTCAAGACCATTTTGGAGATTTTTTTAATGCAAATTTGTTGATAAACCGGTGATGAACGAATTTGCATTAAAAATTTTCAAACTGTTCTTGAGCTTTATCTTAAAAATGAAAACTCCCTTTTCCGATTTCGAGTGAAAAATTATTCATGATAGGGCTGATTGTATCTTGTGCTGTGTGTTTATTATTTTGGTATATGTTTTGTGTAAGTAAAGAGATTTTTTGAATTTGCAAGGTAAGTGTGGCTCATTTTACAGTATTCAAGAAGATGCTTATTGACTTAACGACTATATGAAAGTGATAAAGCTGTTGATGGTTAAGTTAAAGATATTTCACCGTCAACAATTTTCGAAAGAAATCACTTCGCTCACAAAAATTAAATTATTTACATTATATTTTATTCTTTAACTCGAATTTTCCGTAACTCGAAATTAAATTCTGGTCCCTTGAAACTTCGAATTAGGGAAGTTGCACTGCAGAAATATGTTTGCTGCAATCAAAGTCGAAATTGTAATTTTTCTGCTTGTAGCAATGCTTTATTTACTTAAACTTAAGCCGAAACGAACGATCTGCATATTTAATAATACTTATGTCTTACTTGTTTATTTCATTTGCAGCAAGACGAAGCGCAACAATCGGGCGGTAACTACCCAGAAAAAACAAACTCCAGAAATATACTCACACTGGGAGAGCGAGTACGTGCGATAGAAGCCTACGATCGCAAGCCGATTTACACCAAAGTAGCTAGGATGTTTAACTGCAGCGCTGATCAGATAAGGAACATTATAGAAAACCGCAAGGCTATCATGGATTTTTACCACGCCATAAGAAAACAAGGATTGAACTTAAGTTCTGATGAGGAAATGACCAGACGTGGCAAGGTTGCCTTTTTAAACGAATGCGTGTATGAATATATACAACGCGAACAATTTCATACGAATTCAGAGCTCAATGAGGAGATCATTCGTGCCAAGGCTACCGAATTTTCCGACCTTATGCAAATTGAAAATTTCGTTGTCGACAGGGCGTGGCTCAATCAGTTTAAGTTCGACTACAACATCTCATTTTCGCAACGACAAATCCTATTAACACGTACACCACCCGCTTCACTGGATCTCAAGAATATTATGACGTACTGCAATCAACATGGTAGGAAAGACCGCAAACTGCCCACAAATCAACAAACGAACAAGCAAATGTACATGTTTAAAACCCAAATGGATCTTGTAGCAAGTAATGAGGCTGCTGTTGTAGAATTAGAAGCGCGACGTCAGCGCAAGATAAATTTTCTGGAAAAGGCACTTTACGAGTACATTCAGCGCGCCCAGTTTCATCACAAGATGTTGCTCACTGACGAATTGCAGATCAAGATCGCCTGCGAGCTCAAAGATATGCTCAAGATCGACAATTTCGTACCGACCAAAAGCTGGATCGAACACTTTAAGCTACACTATAACTTCAGCACCTCACAGCACACGATCGTTTTTACGCGCACGCCGCCTTTGTCACTGGATCTCAAGGATATTATCAGCTATTGCAGTCGCATGGATCGAAAGATTGTCAATGCGAGTCCAACAACAACAGCAGCGGTACAGCGCGAAAGTAAGCCGGCAGTTCCAGCACCAAAGTCACAGTTAGTGGAAAAGGAGTCGGTTGTAGAGCAACAAGCACAATCACAGTCAAAGCCTCAATATCAGGTGCAGTTGCTGCCACCACTGACAATAATACAGCAAAAGGTCATTTTAAATCCTGTAGTTCAACCTGCGCCTATGGCGACGGCGACCATAGAATCCAAAGATATTCAAGAAGCAGAAGACATAAAGCCAGATATAGCGGATATAAAAATCGAGCTGCGGGAAGAAGATGAGGTGGAAGTACAACCACCACCTGCGAAAGTACAAAAACTTGACTTGCCTCCGATTCCGCAACAGCCGCTTCATAGTCCCGGTCACTGGTCGGAGCAGAGCAGCGACGATGAAGAGCTGCCCAAACATGCCAAAAGCTACGAGGATGCACTTAAACTCTTAAAACCCTTGGAAGAATTCGCTATGCTAGCAGAGAACTATCGTGCCATAGCTTTGATATCGCAGTTGGAGAATATCTTTAAAAATCCTCCCTCGAAGTCAAATGATAATTGAGTCAAATAACATTGTTTTAAATGTGCGTTCGGTAAAAATTTAATGAGTTAAAAATGAGTTAAAAATTGTAAAATGAGTTAAAAAGTATTTGTTCCGATTAGTTTATAAATATCTATCTGATATGGCTAGTATTAATACATCAAAAATTGTCGATACGAAACAACGAAAAATATTCTAATATTTATTTTAGAGGAAGGGTAACGAAACGTTCGATTTCAAAATGATGACCTATGACCCAAAATATAAGCGTTGAAAGTATATATTAATTTTAGTAAGGGATCTCAGGATTGGTAAGAGGTAGATATATAGATGAATAAGGTATCGGATTAAAGGTTTGAGTGAGGAGGCTTGCACAAAATGATTTAAGATTTTAGATTGGTTGGCTTAGAATTAGGATTTAGAATTGAATTAGAATTGTTGTAGTTATAAGCACAAACGTCCGGAGACCAACTTGTGTAGCAAACACAATACTTTTAATCGTTCAATTTTTATTTTGGAGAAATATTTCTTTTATAACATAATAATTCCGAATTTCCAATGGGATTTCTTAATTTCATTTAAATATTTCTGAATTTAAATTGATCTTTTCTAAATTACCATTGAATATGGTATAGAAAAACTATGATATTAATATTAATTAATATTAAAACTACAAAGCTGCATTATTATGAAATATTACATGATTTAATTGTGAGCTATTTAGATCAAGTAAGTTTGAAGAAGGCAACAAGAACAAAAAAAAATCTTAAACAACTATCGTAACATATAATATATAAAAGGCTCCGTGCCCAATATCTCTCAAACTGTTCTCGAAAATGTTCAGCCTGAAAGTATGCTCATCTTAATACATAAAAGACAAGCATGCGGCTGCGCACACAGTGTTTCTCAAACTGTAACTATTTTTTTACAGTAAATCACTTTTACAAGACATACTGTGCTCAAAAATGCTCAGCCTGAAAGTATGCACAGAAAATATGTTAGATATCAGAGCTGTAAAATCGGCATTCATATTCAGAATTTTAAGTACAACTGAATAACGACATAAGAGTGCATTCAATGAATGCAAAATTGATTTATAAATACAATTTTTAATTCACATTCGTTTTTAAAAAAAATGATTATCATTAATTTCTATTATATATTTTCGTTATTCAGAATAATAAATCAATTTTTTTATTCATTTCAACGCGTGAAGAGCAATTTAAGAATGCAATTTACGAAAAATAATTAAGTTATTCTTTTATTATTAATTATTTATTTTTTATTCATTATTCATTTTTTATTCATTATATTTTTGTTATTCATTCATTTTTCATTTGTTATTCATTATTCTTTTTTTTTATTATTAATTTTTATTCATTGCTCAATTTTTATTCATTATTATTTTTTATTCATTTTTTATTAATTATTAATTTTTTTATTCATTATTAATATTTTATTCATTATTAATTTTTTATTCATTATTAATTTTTTCTTTCTGCAATACACCAATCTATGTTTTAAGCCATTTCGGTATAATATATAGAAATATGTGTGGGAGAAACAGTTCTTCCGTGTTTCTGAACCGAATTTGATAATTTTTTTTAAAGAAATTAGAGTAGGGAGAAGGAGTTCACTGAATATTTATGTGACCTTTGGCCTGAAATATAAGTGTTTAAATAATATTTCTTAAATAAAACCTAAGTAGATTCTGAAAAATTCCCTTTATTTTGACACCAAAGTTATGGCGATGTCTTGAAAACCATAGCTTTTCTCAGTACAGAGTATTTTTATATGAGAAGCCCTGGTTGTGAAAAATAACGGTTTACGAAAGTTTTTACAGATATTTTTAAAAAAATGTAGACTATTTTTATAACGAAATTATTGCTTTAATTTGAAACTTAAGATTTTCTTAGTACAGCATATTTTCTTAAGGCAAGGTCATGCCTCAGAACTAGAAAAAAACGATTGAAATTTCAGAAGGTTGTCGAATTTCGGTCGCAGGCGATACTAGTAATTATTATTATCCTATATATGATCTTGATTTTTATTAATTGATTTTTTATTAAACAAAAAGATAAAATTAAAACTTTGCCAATCATCGTATATATTATTTCATTCACCATTTTAAATCACAATTTAAAAATTTTAAACAATTTTAGATTAAAAAATTTCTTATAATATACTTTTAGAAAAATAATATCAGTGCTTGCGCTAGATCTAGTCTTCTTCAGTTATACCAACGGAAGGTTTAAAAGGTTTTATATTCATGGAGAAATTAATATACATATTTATGATAATAGTACAAAATAGAAAAAAATTTACAGTAATAAGATTTCCAATTTAATAATACATATAAATAAATTAACAAATTTGACCAAGAATTAATGTGAAAAGTAATTTAAAATTATTTTTTACTTTGTAATGGTTTTGAAGTTGGTGTTTTTTTTTTTTTTGTTAAAAAGTTTTCTATTTAGTAAACAAACATTTCTTCTATCTAAAAAACATTGTCAAAAAATAGGTAAATTTTAAGGATTATACACTAGCATAACCCCTTAAGTAACTAAATTTTGCTTGACTTAAGCTATTAACTTTTTTTAAGAAATACACTTTACATTAGATAAACTGTTTGCATACTTTTGTGATACAGTGTAAGTTACAGCTTAAAACGATTTTAAGCAAACGTTTATTAAAATTCAACTGTTTGATTATCAAAAATAATATCCGACGAAAACTTCATTATATACATACATTTCTTCAGCTGTATTCTTAAATTACTTTGCAAATATTTTTAACCGCCCCTGTGCGCTACTAAATCTCGGTGACGTCACGATAAAATACTCCTGAAACAAATAAAGTAAAGCAGCATTACAAAAATGAAGTATTTTATTTTAAAATGAAAACGAGTGATACTAAAAATAAAACAGAAACCTCGTCCAATACTTAGTTATGTGAGTAAATGCGCTCTTACGTTGCTCCCGCCAGCTAGTTTTGATTTCTCGCAGTCTCTTTGAATTCTCCGACTACAAGCGAAACAGCCCTGCGCTTTCTCAGCGGTGCAGTAAAGCTCTCTCACACCATGTTTTTCACCATGTGTAATGGAAAATACTCACATATACCAGGAAAAACAAGCAAATAACGCGTTTTAAGAGCACCTTAGTACTAAAGAAGGGAGAACCGGTTATTTAAAAAAACAAAGTATGTAGTATTATTTTCTATTCGGGCAATCGACATGCAATTGGCAATTTGCTCAGTTTCGCTTTGCCAGTGTTGACGGTACGATCTCTACGCAAACGGTTGGTTTTGTCTACAAATTCTGGTTTTGAGGAGTGCTAGTTTTAAACAGGGGCACCACGATATAAGCTGGTTTGTCTATCAACAATACCACCACACAGCAGAAACACTCAAGTTGGTGTTGTTTTTGTTTCGTTTATTACGCTAAAATCGAATTTTTTTATTCTGTTGTTACGTTTGGAGCGTCGATAGTGCAAACAAGTTTTTCTAAAGCACCGATTACTTGCCTATTGCGTCAAACGCGACAGGTACCAGTTTCTTGGTCTTGTGAGCAAATCGGCTCTGGCACTCCAAGGTAATCGGAGCTTGGGAAAAAAGTTACTCTATCAATATTTCATAAATTTTCGAGCAGGATGAGCAAAGTGAGTATTATTTTTATTTAATATACTTACTTAGTACTATCAACAAGAATACGAAATAACTTCATATTAAAACATAAATAATTTTTGAGATGATAAGCAACGCCTCGCTCATAGAAAAAATATAAAAATATTTGTTCGGAGATAAAAATCATCTGGTTGTGCTAACATCAGCTTTTAGTACAACATTAGCTGCTAGCGAAGCAAAAACTCATCTCAATTCTATGGTGTACTTTGGCACATGGCAGAACTATGAGGTAGGGCATGATTTAATTATTAAGGCTATTCACAGTTTGAAAACGCTGGTCTGCTATTTGTACGATTTGTTAAATGTACGCCAATTTACGTAAGCGTATTTTACTTTGTTGTTGTTTTGCATGCAAACGAAAATACGCAAACACGCGTAAATTAAAGTAGCCCTTAGACCATGGTGTAAGAAAACCAGGTGTTAGTGAGTTTTTGACAACACCATGAATTTATTTGCTTGAAAGAGCGGAAAGAGTGAAAGAGCGGAACTGTTGATAGTTGTCAAATTGTGTTATTTGCTTGAGTTGCTAGATGATGTGCTATAGTTTTTGTTGTGCGAATTAAGTATAACTAAATATTTAATGCAATTAATGGTGCCGTGTTGTGTTGACAAAAAGGTATTGCAGTTGTCTTCGCCGATTTGCCAAGTTTGTTATTGAATGTTTTGGTCATTTTATCAGAAACGTGCGCTGGAAGGTGCCGCCGACATGAAGCTTTGGCCAGCATGCAAATTGTCTTGCATTCACATCGTTGCTTTTTTTTTTGCATAACGCACAGCGTCTCATATATTTTTTATTGTTTTCCTTAACACTTTATTCTCACTTTAATCTCAGTAAAAATCTTATAAACTTGCAGAAAGACACGAATTTAACAAAATTTGTTTTCATTGCAATTCACCATCAGCTGTTTTTGACAAGAGCGGGGAAACATAATTTTATCATTTTGAGAGAGAAGTGTCAAACTCACTAACACCTCTATTTCTTACACCATGCCTTAGACCATAGATCGGCACTCCATACCACAATTGTGGAAAAACAATTCACCACACAGCGCAAAATATGTTATTTTGTTCATTCGCCTTTGAGCCACCGAAGTGAGAACATCGTGCGCAAAATGGAAGCTGAAAATATATGCGAAAAATTTTTCTTATTTAGGAATGCCTTTAATGAAATGCAATGCTTAATTTGTTACACAGCATTCAAAAGTCCACGCGAAGACGCTTTTAAAAGGCATTATGAACATTCTCATAATGAATTAACTAAATTGAATAGAGTTGAAAAATATAGGATTTTTAGGGAAAAAAGAGATTCTGTGTTACAAAAATTCAAGTTATGGCTTTCTAATATGGACAGATGGCAGCAGATAATGAAATGAACCATCTGGAAACACAAAAGAAACTTAAAGTGACATTGTCAACCATAATATCTCTTCATATAGTTATGGTTGGTAGAAATGATGGATTTGTGGGTCAATTGATAAAGCATGGGATCGAAATGTCATCTCTTCATTGCATCATCCACCAGGTTGCACTTGCTTCAAAGTTTTTGAGCACATTTCCTGCCATGAAAACAGCAGAGAAAATTATTAACACAATAAGAGGAGGACATCATTCTCTAACCCATAGGAAATTTGTTCAATTTCTTAAAAATACCGACGCCGAACATTATGACCTGAAAATGTTCACAGAAGTAAGGTGGCTCAGTCGTGGCGATTGCCTTTCCAGGCTTTACGATCTAAGGGATAAAGTAATGCAGTTTTTGAAAATCGAAAAAATAGATAATACTGAACATTTAATAGATGCTTTACAAGACAATAGCTTTAATTTGGATTTTGCATTTTTAACAGATATAACCAATTTCGTAAATAAGCTAAACCTTCAGCTTCAAGGAAAAAATAAGACTGTTTACAATTCATACAATAGCATTTTTGAATTCAAAACAACACTATTTTTACTTTTAGCTAATATTCAAGAAGAAAATTATTCAAGTTTCCCAAGAGCATCATTTTTTGAAAATATTACAAGCGAACAAAAGAATGAACACATTGACATAAAAGAAACCCTTATAAATAATTTTGAAAAGAGATTTAAAGACTTTGAAGAAATGCAGCCGTTATTTAATTTATTTGAAAATCCTTTAAAATGTGATGTAACGAAGTATGAATTCCAGATTCAATCTGAATTGATAATTCTCCGAACCGAAATAGAAATGATCGATGAACAGCATATTGTAGAATTCTGGAAAACCATTGATGGCAGCTTTTACCCAAAACTAAAAGCAGTTTCTTACAAACTGTTAGCTTTTTATCCTTCCACCTACTTTTGTGAACAAATTTTTTCCGACCTGAAATTCATATGCTCAAAGCAGCGAAATAGATTAACTAATTCTCCTCTAAAAAGCATTCTTTTAATAAGAAACTGCGATAACAAAATTAACATTTCTGAACTTATTAATAACATACCTTTGCCATAGTATGTTTGAAATAGTTTCATTAAATCACTTTTGTGTGCAAGTGTACAAATTTTAAAATCATATGCAGCATACATTTTTTTCACTGCAGAATATTTGCTCTCACCAACACACACTCAGTTTGAGTTTTGCCGACCTCTGCCTTAGACCATAGATCGGCACTCCATACCACAATTGTGGAAAACCAATTCACACAGACGCTTACGCTCTTTCGTATTTTGCGCTCTTTCGTTCAACCACACAGCACAAAATATTTTATTTTGTTATTCGCCTTTGAGCCACCGAAGTGAGAACATCGTGCGCAAAATGGAAGCTGAAAATATATGCGAAAAATTTTTCTTATTTAGGAATGCCTTTAATGAAATGCAATGCTTAATTTGTTACACAGCATTCAAAAGTCCACGCGAAGACGCTTTTAAAAGGCATTATGAACATTCTCATAATGAATTAACTAAATTGAATAGAGTTGAAAAATATAGGATTTTTAGGGAAAAAAGAGATTCTGTGTTACAAAAATTCAAGTTATGGCTTTCTGATATGGAAGCAACAGATAATGAAATGAACCATCTGGAAACCCAAAAGAAACTTAAAGTGACATTGTCAACCATAATATCTCTTCATATAGCAAAACATGGCAGACCTTTTACTGACGGAACTTTTATTAAGAACATTTGCACTGATATTTTGAATAAAATAAATTATAAAACTGATGTTGTTCAATCCATTCCCTTGTCCACGAGAACCATAGCTCGACGTATAGAACAAGTAGCTCACTCTATTGAGTTTGAAATTTTGAAAACGGTGAATAACTGCAAATATTTTTCCCATATCATTAGATGAGAGCACTGATATTAACGATCTGTGTCAATTAGTAATTTGCATCCGAAGTGTAAGTTCTGATTACGTAGTTTTTGAATCAATGATCTCCATGGAAACATTACATGGAAATGTTACGGGAAAAATTTTGTTTGATATTCTAAATGAAAACGTTTTCTCCAAATTAGATATGAGTAAATTAATTGGAGTGTGTACGGATGGTGCTAGCGTTATGGTTGGTAGAAATGATGGATTTGTGGGTCAATTGATATAGCACGGGATCGAAATGTCATCTCTTCATTGCATCATCTACCAGGTTGCACTTGCTTCAAAGTTTTTGAGCACATTTCCTGCCATGAAAACAGCAGAGAAAATTATTAACACAATAAGAGGAGGACATCATTCTCTAACCCATAGGAAATTTGTTCAATTTCTTAAAAATACCGACGCCGAACGTTATGACCTGAAAATGTTCACAGAAGTAAGGTGGCTCAGTCGTGGCGATTGCCTTTCCAGGCTTTACGATCTAAGGGATAAAGTAATGCAGTTTTTGAAAATCGAAAAAATAGATCATACTGAACATTTAATAGATGCTTTACAAGACAATAGCTTTAATTTGGATTTTGCATTTTTAACAGATATAACCAATTTCGTAAATAAGCTAAACCTTCAGCTTCAAGGAAAAAATAAGACTGTTTACAATTCATACAATAGCATTTTTGAATTCAAAACAACACTATTTTTACTTTTAGCTAATATTCAAGAAGAAAATTATTCAAGTTTCCCAAGAGCATCATTTTTTGAAAATATTACAAGCGAACAAAAGAATGAACACATTGACATAAAAGAAACCCTTATAAATAATTTTGAAAAGAGATTTAAAGACTTTGAAGAAATGCAGCCGTTATTTAATTTATTTGAAAATCCTTTAAAATGTGATGTAACGAAGTATGAATTCCAGATTCAATCTGAATTGATAATTCTCCGAACCAAAATAGAAATGATCGATGAACAGCATATTGTAGAATTCTGGAAAACCATTGATGGCAGCTTTTACCCAAAACTAAAA
The DNA here is from genome assembly GCA_963920525.1 of Dichetophora obliterata. Classification (NCBI taxonomy): domain Eukaryota; kingdom Metazoa; phylum Arthropoda; class Insecta; order Diptera; family Sciomyzidae; genus Dichetophora; species Dichetophora obliterata. The sequence goes on along the minus strand of OY986438.1, from coordinate 198,163,976 downwards.
GCAGTTTCTTACAAACTGTTAGCTTTTTATCCTTCCACCTACTTTTGTGAACAAATTTTTTCCGACCTGAAATTCATATGCTCAAAGCAGCGAAATAGATTAACTAATTCTCCTCTAAAAAGCATTCTTTTAATAAGAAACTGCGATAACAAAATTAACATTTCTGAACTTATTAATAACATACCTTTGCCATAGTATGTTTGAAATAGTTTCATTAAATCACTTTTGTGTGCAAGTGTACAAACTTTAAAATCATATGCAGCATAAATTTTTTTCACTGCAGAATATTTGCTCTCACCAACACACACTCAGTTTGAGTTTTGCCGACCTCTGCCTTAGACGTGTTTTTGTACTTTGTATTTTTATGCTCTGCCTACAGCCGCATAATCACATACATCACAGGGTTGCAAAATTTTTTAATAAGACACTCTCATGGCGGCGCACAGTGTAACGATTGCGGACAAAAATACAAAAAAATCAAAGTCTGAGTATGAGGTCTTATTAACAATACTTTAACTAAGAAATGTTTAAAATATTATCAAAAAGTAAACGAAAATGTAAAAGATGTGAGCTGCGAAAGTACACACTTCAGTTGCATGTATCTTTTTTGTTATAATATGACTTTTTTACCTGCTTATTTAAATTGAGTTAATGAAATAAATATTGCTAGCAAGTTAAAGTTTTTTTGCAATTTCAAGTATGGCAATATTGTTAGCTTAGCAGTACCAAAATTAAAGCTCTTTTTATGACGTTTCGTTTTACCGCTATAAGAAACCATTTTCAAAAGAAAAAGTGAATTTATTTTAAAAACTTTACTTTGAAAGCAAATTAAAGCCTTAAAAAAACACTTTTTTATTTTTTGATATTTTATTTCATTTTCTTTTTGTTTGTTTGTTTGTTTGTTTGGCCTTTATACAAATCTAAACGGCTCAACGGATATTGTTCAAACTAGGTATACATATTAAGTGCATCCCAACTTGAAATGTTACATACTTAGTTTTTGCCACGCCCCCTCTGAAATTTTTCAACTAAAGGTAATTTAGTTATTATAACACTCTTTAGTATCGCAGTTTTTTGTGTATTTAATTTAAAAAATTTCTGTTATTTTGACATCAAAAACATTCACAATGTTCAAAATTGTAGAAATTTTCAGTACAACGACTTTTTCATAAAACATTGTTACCTAAGAATGAGAAAAAAACGACATGAAAATCAAAGTTTGGTCTTTCGAAGCAAATGTCTCCGTTGTCCATTAATATATTTCATTAAAATTTTTTTTGTTCAAAAGTTCAATAAAATCACTTCACAAAAATAGATAAAATGAACTGTACCGTTAAGTCAGTGTAACTATGTTTTATGATTATGTCAAAAAAGATCAAAAATATTGACTTTTTACTCAAAAAAATGACTCAAAAATTGTTGTTGTTGTAAATATTAAATCAATTAAAAATTGCACATCTGGCTACCTTTCATATGACATAGCATTTATTTGCAAAAATTCTTCCAGCTAAGCGCAAAAATTATTTTACTGTTTTTGTCATCAAAACAACTAGGTTTGATTTATTTCGCGAAATTTTTTTTTCCAAAATGTTGTTTTTATATTTTTTACAAAAAATTCAAGTCTCAAAAATAATTTATGTAAAAAAATTACTCCAAATTCTCTTTCCAATCAAAAGTAATGGCTAAAAATATATTTTTTCATACCGGACTCTTAATAAAACTGAGTTTTGTTTTAAAATTCTCTATATACAGTCAGGGACTAAAGTTTAAATACACCCTATAAATTTAGATTTTTAAGAAAACGAAACAGTGTGTAAAAATTTTGAGAATGCAGTTTTATTACATATTACGAGTAACTAAAAATAAAAACAAAAAACAATTTATTCATCAGGAGTATAACGGTAAATTCAACAAAAACGATATTTAGAATGGGACAAAAGTTTAAATACAGTACAAAGTAATTCAAGTATTCATCGGAATCGACAGCTAAACGTCACATTAATATTTGGTTGGTCCTCCTTTCGCATCAATAACTGCCTGAAGACGACGTGGCATGGATAGAACCAATTTTTCTGTCTCAGATGGGGAAATTTCGGCCCAAGCATTTTTAAGGGCATTTTTTAGGGTTTCTTTGCTTGACGGCGCTGAACAGTACATTTTTCTTGCCAACAATTCCCAAATATGTTCTATTGGATTCAAATCCGGTGATTGGGGAGGACTATTAAGCTGACGTGGCGCATAATACAGCAACCATTCCTTCACTGATCGTGCGGTATGCTTGGGATCATTGTCTTGTTGGAATATCCAATGTCTGCCAAGACCCAAGCTATCCACGGATGGTTGCAAATTCTCCTCCAATATGCTTTTATACTGGTATTGATCCATAATACCATCAATAAAAGCTAACCGTCCTACACCAGCTGCTCCAATCGCTCCCCAAACCATAACGCTTCCGCCACCATGTTTTACAGTTGGTATAATATTTTTCGTGTGAAGCGCTGTGCCGGACTTACGCCAAATTTTTGCTCGACCATCACTGCCAAAAATATTGTATTTTGACTCGTCTGTAAACAAAACTGTTCGCCAAAAGTCATCATCTTTATCCTTATACTTTAAGGCGAATTCCAGACGCAGCTGCATATTTTTTTTTTTAAATCAGGGGTTTCTTACGTGGTACTCTGCTGCGAAACCCTTTATCGTGTAATGCTCTTTGGATTGTTTTTGGATGAACATGTTTTCCGGCGGTTTCCGCAATACTAGCGGCTAACTTTGGAGCACTTATTTTTGGATTTTTTTGCACTTCATGAACAATGTGGCTCACATCTCTACGGGAAGGTTTTTTTGGGCGGCCGCTCCTGGGTCTATTTTCGACTGTTTTATAAAGTTTATATTTTCTTATAATATTTTGAACACTAGAGCAGGACAATTTAAGAAATTTCCCTATTTCTGAATACGATTTGCCTTCATTAAAATGTATTATTATTAAATTTTTTACTCCACTTTCGATTTGCTTTCCTTTGCCCATTATTGCTCTGCTTACGATCTTCACTCTCTCAAAAACTTTTTTAAATGAATGAAAATCTGTAAACAAGCCAATCAATAAAAATAACGGTACATCCATACTCAAGAAATTGCAAAATTATTCGAGGAATTCCATTCATGCAAGCATGTATTTAAACTTTTGTCCCATTCCAAATATCGTTTTTGTTGAATTTACCGTTATACTCCTGATGAATGAATTGTTTTTTGTTTTTATTTTTAGTTACTCGTAATATGTAATAAAACTGCATACTCAAAATTTTTACACACTGTTTTGTTTTCTTAAAAATCTAAATTTATAGGGTGTATTTAAACTTTAGTCCCTGACTGTAGTTTGAGCGTGCCCATTTATCTCTAAGAATGCAGTTGTGTGTCTAGAGTAATTACGAACATTTTGGTTTATATAAAATCTGCCCTATAGGAATCTACTTACTTTATTTAGTCTTCCCACCCCCCGCCCCTCCTGTTAAATTTGTTTTGTTGTGATGGCTCTATTTTTTCTCACTATTGTGTCACCGTTGTCACTTAGTTCTTTATCAATGGTACTTTAAATGTTGTATATGTATCACAATTTTATCGAAAAGATGACTGTGAATAAGAATGCTGTAAAAGGTAATATTTTCATGTAATCAGTTTCAGCTTTATGGCAATATAATAAACCATATGCGCATCTGGTCAGCACAATTATTTCATGGGTTTTGATCTGTGCTTTAAATTCACAGATAGATGACACCGCATTTGTAAGTACTGTGGGTACAAGCTATACACCTTGCGGTGAATAGCCGAATGATGTCTACCAAAAGTTTCTTCAAATTTAACCCCACACGTTTGGGATTACAGACAGATGACGCTATTTTCTACTTACAAAAGAATATCTGCAGTTGAATTCCCAAACGCCTTAACGACGATTTTCGATATCGTTAGTTAGCGAAAACTGTCATTTTCTATGAACGTAGCACGCAAAATGACCGATTGCGACAACGATTATTATCGTTAAATTTTTGGGAATTCCACTACAGTAGTAATCGTTGTCGTTATCGGTCATTGTGCGTGCCACTTTCATAGTAAATGACAGTTTTCGCTAACTAACGACATCGAAAGTCGTCGTTAACGCGTTTGGGAATTCCACTACTGATGTTCTTATGTAGCTAGCAGATAAGTCTTGCGAGATTTTTTTTGAGAAAATTCTATTGCTAACAAACTTTTAAAATGTCAAATAATGTAGTACTGCCAGTTTTTTCAGTCGCAGCGTGATCTAGCCGTCAATAACGGTTAAGTGTTGTTTACTTTTACAGTTGCGCTTTCAACACTTAAAAACATAGAATTGGATCAATTTAAATGTCCAGCTCACTTGCTGGATTATTTGTTGTTTTTGCTTTGCTTGCAAATGCGGTAATAAGATCCTGATCTCCCATGAAAAAAACGCAGCTAATATAAATTTTAGTACAATCATTTAAGTACAACGAATTTTTCATAAAATATTAATGAGAAAAAAATTATATGAAAATCAAAAATTTTACTTTTAATGCCAGTATCTCCGCTGTTTATAATATATTTCATTAAAATTTTTTTTGTTAAAAAGTTCAATATATTTTTTTATATAAATCTTTGTTTAGATGTTAAAATGTCCATATCTCAAGGACGCATTGAGTCCCACCATAATTTTTATATTGTTGAAAAGGTAATTTTGCTAGCTTTAAGATTAAGTAAATATAAAAATTATAACATGAATTAACTACATGAAACTAATTAACTTTAAAAACTATTTTTAATTTTTAAAATACAATATGTTTTTCGTACCCCTTCTTTGAATTTAATTAGCTCACCGCAAGAGATGGAACCACCAACAACAAAAATTTTGGATTCAATTTCGTTCAATTACCTTTCTAACGGTAGCTTAAAAATAAAATTCAACATGTTTTTCATTATTCCAAAATTTTACAAACATTTAATCGAGAAGTGTATATATTAAAATGTTTATATAAATTACTCTCGAGTTACACCGGGTATATCAGCTAGTATTTAAATAAATCCATTAGTATTCAAATAAATTCATTAGTATTCAAATAAAGCCAACAATTTGTAAGACCAAACATTTTTTTATTTTTTAATATTTTTATAAACTTCCATTTGTGTTTTTATATTTTTGAATATATGGAATTTTCAGTGTAACACAAGAAATATTTTGTAGGCATTTTTGGAAAAATTTTTTAAAAATAGCAATCGTTGGAATCGCAACCTAAAATTGTATGTTAGTCCTTAAAATTGATGCCTTAACTCAACACTACACTAAAAATATAAAAATTTGTTGCCAACACTATGAAAAATGTGACTGAAAATTTCAGGTTAAAAACAAAAAATAATTTTTCATAAGGCTAAAAAAAAATATACCACCAAAACGACAAATTCAAGATCTTTAAAACATTTCATCACTTTTTTTACTGTACAATTTACGGTTTCAAAACTACATCTATTTGAATACATGCACTAATTGTATTTTTTTGTTTATTTTTTAATATTTTCAGTGTAAAACTTTGAAAAAAAATGTTCGCAAAAAAAATAACACAGTTTTAGTTTTTCTTAAAAATCGGAAACACTAATCGCTCAAAATTAGTCGAATTGATATGAAATCATCGAAATACACATAAAAGTTATATTTTTGTGTACTTTAAAATGGGGAAATGTAAAAAAACGGTATTTTTTTAAACTGTTTCACAAATGTAGTATTCAGAAGATTTTTACAAAAATTGTTGGATCAGCTAAAAACAACATTACGTACAGGGGAAAATCATTTTATCATGAGAAAACCCCATTAGATGCCATTAGATGCCCTAAATTCCTCATACAGAATGTTTTTGCCCTTGTTCAGAATGTGTGGCTTTATTTCTCATATGTTTAAAATTTGGCCATGGCTTTATTTCACTCCCTCCGTGGTAATAACGCTTATTGCTCAATACGATGAGAAAAAAGGTCATATGGCGCTATTTCTTATGGCTTTATTGCATGACGCCGCATCAAGCGCGTCGGAAGCTAATTTTATGTGGGGGCAGTACAAATGGGGGTGCAAAAAAATCACCAAAATTTCTTAAAAGAAATTTGAATATGAATAAACAAATTTTTTATTTTAGTTTCAAAATAAAAATAATATAAAACTAAATAAAAAAATATAAACATTTCATTGTTTTTAAAAGTTTTTCCAATTTCGATATTAGAGATCATTTTTTAAAGGATCTTTCATATGATAATACGAAAATATAAGAAATAATTGTTGCTTTTATAAAGTAAGACTAGGTATATCTTTACATAGATTAAATGCAATAAGGTACAAAAAGTTATATCAATTTAAATTCTTCCAAAATGTTTCTTTCTGTCCTTGCGAGAAACAAACTCTTTCACCACCTCCATCGAATTCAATTCTTCGGTTTTATCTTTGTGAATGTGTATAAGTGCCGCATGAGTGAGTCGTTTCTGTGTCATAGTTGCTCGAAGATGCGTTTTAAGTCGTCTAAGTGCACTAAAAGGACGCTCAGATGAAGCTGCTGATGCAGGCACAATCAAAACCAAAGCAACAAGTTTTTCAACTTCATTCAATAGTTTTTTCAGTGTATCCGAATTTTTTCAAATTGGAATTGCAGTAGAAACTTTACATTTTGTTCTATCATTTTGCAAACACAGAGAAATAAAATAGTTATTCGAAAGCATGCTTATGAAGAAGAGAGAAAGAAGAGCAAAATATATAATACAAAAATATTATCGTTGTAAAAAATAACTGATATTTTAAATAACTTTTGAAGTTTTCTTTTTAAATTGTTTATCTAGCTAAATAAGCAGGGGCAACTGCCCCCCCCCCCCGCTTGTTCACCCCGCTTGCTATGCCAATGCGCCGCATATTATAGGTTAGTGCACTCAAAATCTTGATTTGTCGCCTTGCAAAGTAGGTTCCACAAATTTGTAATTCTAAGGTAAAACTCGATGCTTATAGTTCAGGAATTTCTCCTTGGGTATTTTTGTTTGTCTTTCCAACAAACGGGTTTCTAAAAGCTTCTGCATTAAACTAGTTGCCAACAAAATACTTAACCTAGCAATGGTTTATTGTTAAATTTTAAAGCTCTTAAGCCGAAACTTCTATCAGGATATTAACTTATCTGCTTTATTCTTTGTAGCAAGGCGAAGCACCACAATCAGGCAGTAACTGCCGTGTAAAATCCAGAAAAATACTCACGCTGGAGGAACGAGTACGTGCGATCGAAGCCTACGATCGCAATCCGATGTACGCCGATGTAGCCAGCATGTTTAATTGCGGCTTGAATCAGATAAAGAACGTTATACACGACCGCAAGTCTATTATGGATATCTACGAATCCACTAGGAGCTTAAGACAAGGTTTGGACGTCAGTCCTGATGAGACGTCTATGATTAGACGTCGTATGGTCGCTTTTTTGGGCGAATGCGTGTACGAATACCTACAACGCGCACAATTCCATGCGAATGCACATCTCAGCGAAGAGATCATTTGTGCAAAAGCTACAGAATTTCATGAACTTATGCAAATTGAGAGTTTCGTTGCCGACAGGGCGTGGCTTAATCAGTTTAAGATCGACTACAACATCTCATTTTCACAGCGACAAATCCAACTGACGGGTAACCCACCCGCTTCCCTGGATCTCCAGAGTATTATGACGTATTGCAGTCGGAATGGTCGGAAAACAAAGCGCAAACCACAAACAGATCAAAAGACAAACAAACCCCAGGAAAAACTTGAAACCGCAATGGATCTCGTTGCAACTAAAAAGGATGCTATTTTAGAATTAGAAGCGCGACGTCCGCGCAAGATAAGATTTCTGAAAAAGGCACTTTACGAGTACATTCAGCGCGCCCAGTTTTATCTCAAAATGACACTCCGTGAGGAATTGCAGGTCAAGATTGCCTGCGAGCTTAAAGATATGCTCAAGATCGACAACTTCGTACCAACCCTAAGCTGGATCACGCAATTTAATCGGCACTATAAACCCAGCACCTCACAGCTTCTTGCTACGCGCACGCCCCACATCTCGCTGGATCTCGAGGATATAGTCAGCTACTGCAGTCGCATGGAACAAAAGAATGCCAATGCGAGTCCAACAACAGCAGCAGCGGTTCAGAGCGAAAGTACGCAAGCAGTTCAAGCACCAAAGTCACAGTTAGTGGAAAAGGAGACAGTTGAGGAGCAACAAGCACAGCCACAGTCAAAACCTGAGTATCAGATGCAGGTACTGCCACCACAGACAATAATACAGAAAAAAGTAATTATAAATCCCGTAGATATTGTAGAAGCAGAAGATTTTACGCCAGATTTAGCGGATATAAAAATCGAGCTACGGGAAGAAGATGAGGTGGAAGTACAACTATCACCTGCGAAAATACAAAAACTTGACTCGTCTCCGATGGAAAATAAAATCAGCAAGCCGGAACAGCCAATTCATAGTCCACATCACGGGTGGGAGCACCGGTGGGATATTATGACTTATAGCAATCAGCATGGTAGGAAAGACCCCAAACCGCCCACAAATCAACAGGCGGACAAGCCCTTGCACATGCTTAAAACCCAAATGGATCTTGTTGCGACTAATGAGGCTACTATTGAAGAATTAGAAGTGCGACATCAGCACAAGATAAACTTTCTGGAAAAGGCACTATACGAGTACATTCAGCGCGCCCAGTTTCATCACAAGATGCCGCTCAATGAGGAATTGCAGATCAAGATCGCCTGCGAGCTCAAAGATATGCTCAAGATCGACAACTTCGTACCGACCAAAAGCTGGATCAAACACTTTAAGCTACACTTTAACTACAGCACCTCACAGCACACGCCCACTTTAACGCGCACGCTGCCTTCCTCACTGGATCTCAATGATATACTCAGCTACTGCAGTCGCATGGATCAAAAGAATGCGAATGCGAGCCCAACAGCAGCGGTACAGAGCGAAAGTACGCAAGCAATTCCAGCACCAACGTCACAGTTAGTGGAAAAGGAGTGGGTTGTAGAGCAACAAGCACACTCACAGTCAACGCCTCAATATCAGGTGCAGTTGCTGCCACCACTGACAATAATACAGCAAAAGATCATTTTAAATCCTGTAGTTCAACCTGCGCCTATGGTGACCATTGAATCTAAAGATATTCAAGGAGCAGAAGACATTAAGTTAGATATAGCGGATGTAAAAATTGAGCTGCGGGAAGAAGATGAGGCAAAAGTACAACCATCACCTGCGAAAATACAAAAACTTGACTCGTCTGGAATGGAAAATAAAAATAGCAAGCCGGAACAGCCGCTTCATAGTCCCGGTCACTGGTCGAAGCAAAGCAGCGACGATTAAGAGCTACCCAAATACGCCAAAAGCTACGAGGATGCACTTAAACTCTTAAAGTCCATGGAAGATTTCGCCATAGCCTTGATATCGCATTTGAAGCGTTTTTATAAGAATCCTCCCTCAAAGTCAAATGATAATTGAGTCGATTAACATTGGCCGCATTCAGCACAGACAACAGTTGGCAACTGTTGTGTAAAAATTCGCTGAATGGTACAAATTTGGTAGCGCTAAAACTGATAAAGTAGCGAACGCCTTTTAATCGAGTGAACAAATTCTATGCTACATGAACACAACTGTTTGCTTAACTGTCAGATGCTGTTACTGACGCTGTTAAATTAATAAACGCAGAAAGAACGCAGCAAATTTAAGTGAGAAACTTTTGCAATTGAATTAAATTTACATAAAAATTAAATTGAATCTAACTTCTGACGTGTAGAGTAGCAACACATTCAGAGAAAAACATCGTGAACTAAGGTAGCGCTACCATTATAGTTCACAACAGTTGTCTGCGCTGAATGCGGCCATTGTTTTAAACGTGAATTTGGCAGAAATTTAGCTACTCTGCAGTACATTTTTTTATGGAGAAGTAAAAAAAAATTATAAAAACTTTGTTATATAAGCTTAAAAAGTATTGGTTTTTGTAAGTAAATACATATATATCTAATATATACGTGATCATGAAAAATTGTCGTATGCGTTTTTAATATTTATTTAGAAAGAAGGATAACGAAACGTATATCATTCGAAAGGCACTGCTCCCTTCAGAGATGTGCAGAAACATGTTCAATATTAAATTTATGATCAACTGTTAATAACTTATCTATATAATTATTTTTGAGTTTAATAAATAGACAGTGATATAAATATAAAAACAAAGATGAAAAATAGTAAGACAACAAAATAAATAATTAGAAACAAAAAGTAATAGGTAGTTGTAACGTTTGAAAAGTTGTAGACGTTTGAACTTAAATCTACTGCTGACAGTAGATTTAAAACTATAAGGTAAAGAATTCCAGAGTTGATAGCGTTGATGAAAAAAAGTAGTTTAGCATGTAAGGAATTGAATTTAGGTATTATAGAGTTGTGTGTTCGAGTAGAAACACTGAAGCGTAACTTCTCAGATAGGAAAGCGGGAGTTTTATAGGAAATTAATTTATGTAGAAATAAACAATTTCTCGCATTTAAGTAGTTTATAATACTACAACCTAAAATGCTTCTACTTTCTTCAGATACATATTCAAAGCGTCTTAGGTCAAACACCCCAGTGGGCATTTTAGCGAGTGCTCCGCAAAAGAAGGCATGCTAGCACTGCTATTATTGGCGTCAATACACCTTCCATGATCACTGCATTGATGAGTACTTCTGTAAGGCCTACCTTTTGAAGGTTCTTATTCTTTTCATATTATTTTATATGAAAAATTTTACAAAAAAATGCCAAAAAAAATTTTAAACACACAGAACAGTTTGTAAAAAAATGTAGATTTAAAAAATAATGAGTTGGGTCTCGAGCCCGGGCTCCCGAAAACTAACACATTACATATTATATTATATGAAAATATTTATATGGAAAAACTCCAAATCTTTTCTTATATTTTTGTATAAAGAAAATTTATAAAAAAATTAAAAAAAGTTTTAAATACACAGAACAGTTTGTAAAAAAATGTAGATTTAAAAAAAAACAAAAACAAATATTTTTTTCCGAGTTGGGTCTTGATCCCAGGCTCCATATATACCATTTCAGCATACTTTCATTTGTAATGATGCAAAATAAGCTATTGATTCTTAACAATCACAATAGACGAGTGGGTAAGATGTCGGACCGCCACGTGAGATGACCGTGGTTCAAATCTAAAATTGTTAGTCTTTTTTTTTCAAGTTGATATTTATATTGCTTTTCCTTCTAAAGTGACTTCTCGAAAGATCGCTTCTGGCAGGTCTCTTTTGAGCAAGGAGAGCGGAAGGCCGGACAAATTTTCCCATTTCATACAAGAAATAAAACGGTGTTTGCAAGGAGTGTGGAAGGCCTTTTAACACAGGGGTGTGGAACCTAACACAGGAAGGTTTAACTAGAAGGCTTTCGGACTCCTGCAATTGCCCACAGGGACGTACCTTGCCGCATCATTAAGGGCAACCTAAAAATATCGGTGGTATTTGTTGGTGGTCAAGTTTAACCCAGGAGATAGGAAGAACGTATAACTTTTTGGCATTGAGGCATAGATCATAATCTTATGCCCACTTTGAGATTGCAGTTATGTCTTCATTTAGTCTACAACATAAGTCCTCAACATTTCTATGTCACTGCTATATCAGGATCGAGAGTCAGATTGGTATGGTGATAGGAGCTTATTAGATACTAAATGCTGATTAATTTGACGAGCCATAATAGATTCACAGATTTTGGAAATAGCAGACAGAATACTAATGTGTCTATAATCTTTTATATCTGTAGATGCGTGTGCTACTTTAGGAATTGGTATAACTGTGGATAGTTTCCACGTAAAGAAGAGTTTGTTAAGCAGTGAGTTATAATGTGCATCAAAGGTTTTAAAATAAAGGACAATATAATTTAATGAATTTAAATGAAATACCGTCATCTCCAATAGCGTTTGATTTTATTTTCATTAAAGACTTAAGAACACCATTTTCAGTAGCATGCAGAAAAGAAACTTTGTCTTCATCACGAAATTGATGGTCAATGCATTGATAATTATCATTCGAGGCTACGATATAGTGTTGGGAAGCTCATACATGAGGTACCTCATATGTCCCATATATCAACATTAATTGTACCATTAATCCACCATTGCACCGAAAGAAGTGCTAGTTCTGGAACACCTTGGGCAGGGACAATGTACGAACGAAGACCGATTTGGGCATTCGTCAGTTTATTGTTTCCGAATATAGTCGCTCGTTTTTGAACTGTTTATTGACATAATATAGACTTACTAAGGTTCTATTTAAGGTGACTTTCGAGGTACTTGTTGGGTATGTGTCGGGTACATTATAGTTAAGACTCAAGCCAGTTTCGATACATATCAGCTACTTTATTGACACAATGTATCAATTTTTTTCTCGGGTCATGTTCACTGAAGCTTGTTTGCATTCGGCTTAATACCAATGTGCTATTAATTTTTTTCATAAACTTCGCAGTTTTTCGTTACTACTCGTAGCTTTTAAAAATAAAATTGAGTCCGCTACTCTGGACTTTTGTGGCTGAGAAGTTTGGTACGGACACAAATTGTTTCTTGGGAATTGTACCTCAAAAAGATATATTGAACCGCTTCAAATTTTCATACAGCTCAAATTTTACATCTAAAAGTTTTCTTTTTTTTATCATTTAAGGCATTATAATTTTATGATTACACTTTTAAATATTTAAAATTAATAGGCATGAAATTAACACCATATGCATTTTAAAAAAAAAATAAGTTTGTGCCTAATTTGTTTTCGATATAGGATTTAATCATCTGAACCATCTCCTCAAACCGATTTGAATACAATACCGATTTCTTCTTTTCTTTTTGTCTTTGGAGCATGTTTTGGAGCATTTGGCCGCAGTTTGAATACAGACTTTTCAAAATTTTAAAGTTTGGGCTAATTTTGTTGGTTAGTATTGTTGAAATAGGTTCTTTCACTATTTGCACAAATTTATATACTGTGATGGTGGTTTTTTCTAATGACTGAGGTCAGCTCAGCCCTGCCAGGGTCAAATGAAAGGACCACAAACTTCCACAAATAATAAAAACCACGCAGTTTTCAATTAAATTAAAAATCTTTATTGATAAATTGGCCTTATTATAGACACTAGCAGTGCAGTGTCGTGTGAGTCGGAGGGAGTGGTCGTTGACGACGGTCGAAATTACTTTAGCCGAGGGCGAGGGTTTTTATCGAATGTTAGTCGGTATCGGTAATTGGTAATCGCTAATCGGTAATCAATGTCGGTGGTAGGTGCCATTCACTAAAAAGAAAGCTAAAAGGAATGCTCATTAATAACTGGCGAAAAATAAAGCAACAACTAGGAGCCCAGAGTAGCACAACCCCCATGTACCAACTCTGGTAGAAGCCGAGCTGGAACCCAGAGTAGTAAAACCCACCATGTGCCGACTCTGGTGGAAACCGAAGTGGAACCCAGAGTCATGCGCATAGGGGTTGGGTAGAAGTGCTTGCTCTAACTTGTCATGCACCCCTCCTCCCCCCCAACAGTGCCCCATGTGCTGTCTCTGACACGAGAACAGAGTCAAACTCTGTGAGCTCACCTAAAAGGAATGCTGATTTGAGTGGCTTGACTGCGCCTTTATATACGCTGTAGGGTGAAAACCTGTTGGGAATTATATGACCTAGACTTTCTTCGTACTGGCTAACCTGCACTATTACTCTAGTTGGTTGCCTATCTGTATGTATTGAGCTGGTTGGCCTAGATATGCTCAGTGTGACCAGAAGATTTTTAAAAAAATATGCTTTATGTTAAAAAAAAATATGCTAAATATTCCACTTTGAATTTTTATATTCCACAAAAATATTCCACTTTCAATTTCAAAGATATATATCTAAATATGCATATAAAAGAAACACAGAAGCAAGCTTAAAACCATTTATTTGATTACTATCACACTTAAATTTATAAAACATAAGTTAATATTAAATAAATTATATTAATAAGACGTAAACAAAGCATATATCAGTTGATTTGTACTTTACAAAAGTCTTTTCAAGAATTATATTCTCTTAAAAATAGTCAAATATTTTTCGCACAGAGAAAACTTCATTTTTAAGTCAGAAACATATAGGTGTATTACATATTGTCACCTAAAATATAAAAACCCCAACAACATTTTTAAGTTTTTGTAGGAGAAGCCAAAAACGTTTTTAAATTGGACATACTTTAGATTTAAAAACCGTTTTTTGGACAAATACCTAAAAATAACTACTTAATAAACGAAATTATGAAGAAATTATCACTTTACAATCTACTATATGTGCTATTTTAAAACGTTTTTGGCTTCTCCTATAAAAAATTATGAACGTTGTTATGTTTTTTTGAATATTAAGATATACAACACACAAAATTAAAATTCAGGCACATCTTCGAGATCAATACTTAAATTGTTGCTTGTATTATTATCATAGAAGTTCACTTTTTAAAATAATTTAAAATTATTTTTTATTAAGCTATCTGGTATTTAATAGGTATTACAACACTTTTTCTAAACATGTAGCCATGTTTTTACATTCAACAAATTATTTAAAAGTTTTTCTTGCATTCTATTTCAATTTTTCGTTTTAATAAGATTCATACAACTAAAAATTTTCTCAACCTCAGCATTGCTAAATGGTAAACTATGCGAGGAAAGCACAAATTTTGATAAATCTTCTTCAGATTCCCAACTGTGATCAATAACTTTTTTCTGCTTTTTTGCTTTGAATCCAGTTTTAAAAATAGTTAAAAGAAATAAATATAGTTTGCAATAATAGGGATATTCACGATGTGGTGCATTTGTGATAAATTTTTGCAAAATTTACAATACTTACAACTTTGTGAACGAACCTTCAGTAAAGTACATATTGTATTTTTAAAATCAGCTGAATTTGGTATGAACTTCTGTTTGGAAATATTAATTTAAATCATCATTTAACTAAAGAAAATCATACAAAAATTGAAATAAAAGAATAAATTATATAAATTTTTATTAAATCAACTCACAGCGTAGCCGGTAGCTTGCTATATGCTGAGTAGTAATGCTTGTACAATCATCTGATCTAATACGCAACGAAATTTACACAGAATACAATAGTGTTCCATCGTTGCATTTTTTCCACAGGGTTGTATTTTGAAAACTGTGCATTTTGTTTTTGTTATATTACAAAATTTACTACATATATAAAATTTATCAAAAATACACAATACAAGGGGAAATACAACACATCGTGAATACCCCTTATGTTGTCTTAAGTATATTACTTACTGCTGTAACATAATCCATAAAAAATCCAACCAAACAAACATATAAGCAAATTAACTTAATTTTTTAAGCTGCGTGAAGTTATTAAATGAATTGCAATAAAATTGACAATGAAGAAGTTAACCACAAAATGAATTCCTTATATTGCGTTTCACAAGGTGGTTCAGAGATGAAAAAATATAAAATGTCGATAGCCAAAAATAACCATTTACAGGCCGGTTACACAGGCCTGTGACAGTGAAAGTGCGAGAGAATATGTGTACTGTTTGAATGATTCGAAAAATTTCGAACTTTCATGATAGTAGCAAGAGGTGCTATACATGCACGTGAAAGTTCATTAAAAAAATTCCATCGAATGCGAAGGTTCTCGCTGCTATTGCAGTTTGCGTGTGCTTTACTTGTTGTTTTTTTTTCCTTTTTATTGTAAACAAGCTATCAGTGTTGCTTCCTGTACGAAATCAACGAAAACCCAAAATAAAGCCACCAAAAGTAAGTAAAAACAGCACTGATATCCCCCTTTTTGACGTACACTGGCCGCTGCTGTCAAAATCCACTGGATCTGAAATTTCGTTGCCAGTAGCGATGAAAGTGGCGTGAAAGTGAATCCAGTGTGAGTGTATTTGTAAAATAGTATGAATGTATTGAGTTTTTCGAACTACAGAGCCAGTATACTGGCCTGTGTAGCATGCCTGTTAGTATTCAAATAGACATTTTTTATTGCAATTTATAAAAAATATAGGAATACGCAAAATATTCCACTTTTTATGCTGCATATTTTTATAAAAAAAAAATATGCTTCCCGAAGGTAAAATATGCCAAAGTGGAATATAATATTCCACTCTGGTCACACTGGATATGCTTGGGTTTGGTTGTTCGTTGGTCGGCTTGGTCGTTTTATTGTCTTGCAGCTGCGTTTGATATTTACAGTGGTGATCGAATAAACTTATATAACTTAACTATGATTCTTAGCGTAGTATATATATTAGGGCGGGTCGATTTATTTTTCCACAATTTCCCTATGATTTTCATGAAAATTTGCCAAAGGAACCATACCTCTATCGTTAAAATCGAGTCCCCTACTATATATATAGATATTCGAAAGAAAAAATTATTTAACTGATTAAGATTGGTATCACACTTCAGATCAGATATACCAATCACGCCGAGACTACGTACGTATATTTTTCCATAAATCCTTCGATGAAAGGTTACAATTAAATTTACGTTGAAGAAATATTTTCTTAGAATATCTGATTGTTGAGACAGCTTCATTGCGGGCACGCTTCAGCATTACGGTACTTTTCCCATTTATTATATAACTAGCAAATACCCGCTGCTTCGCCTGCAATAAAAATAATAAATACTATGTAAAAATTTGAAATCTTAAAATTAAAGTATTTTGTATTATCTTCAAATGGAAAATACACAAATATTTGTGTTTGTTTAATGATTAAAAAATGGTATATATATTAAAAAATTACTTTATTTAATTTGAATTTAAATTGGTAATGTTGAGCATAATGGTTCAGGGGAAAAAACGCCCAATGAAATAACGTCCAAAATAAAAAATGAAATAAAGCCCAAAAATTTTCCATACAATTTTGCGTATTATTTCATAATGCCCAAAATTTTTGGCGTTATTTCATTGAAATTGGGCTTTATTTCATTTTTCTATTTGAGCGTTACTTCACTATTATTCAGATATAACTCTTTTTATGTGAACTATTTGTCATCAAAATGTTAGATCAATTTCAAATTCAATTCAGAAGTACTGTAGACAGCGAAGCCGGTGTTTGGTACTTACTGAGGGTTGTAATCCCTAAGCAGCGGCCGAAAGCCGCCTATTAAAAATAGAATTATATCCAGAAGTACTGTAAAACGAAAAAAGGGCATGTCCGTATAAAGCCCAAATGGTTTTTTTATTTACGACTAGCTGAAACCCGGCGCGTTGCTGCCACTCTCCCTTGTCAAACGCCCATAAAATGTTATCAGTTAAACAGCATGTCTAAACTAAGGTCATATACTGAATTCCGAGACTGTGCGACCTATATCCACAAAGCTATTCGATATAACAAATTTGGGTTGTATAGGAAGTGCCTCTTGATCACCGCTCATAGAATGTAATCAATTAAACTGCATGTGTACATGGAGGTTGAATACCGAATTCCAAAACTGTGCGACATATAACTCCAAAACTATTCGATAGCACAAATTTGGGTTGTATGGGAGGTACCACTACCCTTTTCCTTACGCCCATAGAATTTTACCAATGAAACTGCATGTGTAAATTGAGGTCGAATACTGAATTCCGTGGCTGAGTTACCTATAACTGCAAAGCTATTCGATATCGCAAATTTGGGTTAAATTGGAGGTGTCACGCCCACCCAAAAAAACACTAAAAAATTTTATCAGTAAATCTGCAAGCGTAAATTTTGGTCGAATACTGAGTTCCGACGCTGTGCGACCTTGAACTCCAAAGCTATTCGATATCACAAATTTTCGTTGCATGGGAGGTGCCACTTCCCCTTGATAAATGCTCATAAAATGTAATCAATGAAACTGCTTGTGTACATTGAGGTCCAATACTGAATTCCAAAGCTGTGAGACCTATATCCCCAAAGCTATTTGATATATCTAATTTGGGTTAAATAGGAGGTTTCACTCCCCCTTGTCGATATCACAAATTTTCGTTGTATGGGAGGTGCCACTCCCCCTTGATCAACGCTCATAAAATGTAATTAATGAAACTGCATGTATAAATTGGGGCCGAATACTGAATTCTGACGCTGATATTCGATATCGCAAATTTACGTTAAATGGGAGGTGCCACGCCCCTCTTACCAATGAACATAAAATTGAATCAATGAAACTGCATGTGTACATTGAGGTCGAATACTGAATTCCGGCGTTGTGCGACCTATAACTCCAAAGCTATATGATAGCACAAAGTTGGGTTGTTTGGGAAGTGCCACTCCCCTTTTCCCTACGCTCACAAAATGTAGAGGAATGAAAGTGCATGCATAAATGTAGGTCGAATACCGAATTCTTACGCTGTCAACCTATAACTTCAAAGCAATTCGATATCGCAAATTTGGGTTGTAAGGGAGATGTCACGCCTCCCTGTCCAACGCCCATAAAATAAAACCATTGAAACTGCATGTGTAAATTGAGGTCAAAAACTGAATTCCAAAGCTGAATTCCTATAACTTCAAAGCTATTCGATATCACAAATTTGGGTTGTATGGGAGGTGCCCCTCCCCCTTACCCACTCCCATAAAATTTCATCACTGAAACGGTACGTTTAAATTGTAGTCGAATACCGAATTTCTAAGCTGTGCGACCCATAACTCTAAAGCTATTCGATAACAACAATTTTTTATATATATGTGGGAGGTAAAAGGGGGTGTGGCATTTCCTCTTAAACCATCTCGTGCTCAAAGCAAAGCGTACTTACAAAATTTGAGCTCAATCGGACCAATAGTTTCGAAGTATTTTGATATTTTCTTAAAAGTAAGCGTAGATGAAGTGTGACCACGCCCATTTTTATCAAAGTTAATGATAGTTATCATACGAACTTATTTACCAAATTTTAATTTAATACGACCAAAATCGTCTTAAATACAGCATTTTTATTGATTTGTGGGCGACAAAAGGGGGTGTGGCATTATATTTTTCCTAAACCAGTAGAAAGAAGTATCCAATTTGGTTCAGTCGTTTTCAAGTTTTAAGCATCCGAACAAATCACGATTCATTTTTATATATACAGATATTGATTTGTGGGCGGTAAAAGTGGGCTTGAAAACATTAATGTATCGTGACTGCCTCTTGGAGCACCTACACAGCAAGTTTCACTATAAAAATGTGTAGAACTCCGGAATTGTCATGATTTCGAAAAAGTGGGCGTATATATATTGCGACCACGCACATTTTTTGTACAGTTACTGACAGTAACCATCTGAACAAAATTACTAAATCTTAGTTTTTTACGATCGAAACCGTCTGATATATATCCTTTATTTGGTTTGTGGTCGATAGCGCAAATTTAGCTTGTATGGGAGGTACCACGCCCCCTCGTCCAAACGTTACCAAACCTCACAGGAACACTCACTCTCCTCGGCAGACGTTGTTCTGCCATAGACCGCCTTGCTGCCATTTACGAAAATGTCGAATAGCTGCCGAAAGTAACCATATGAACTAAATAACCAAATTTTGGTCTAATACGATCAAAACCGTGCAAAATATAAAATTTTTGTTGTTTTGCAAGCGGTAAAAAGGGGTGCTGCAAAATATTTCTTTAGAGCCATTTCGTAATCGAAACAAATCGAATGCCCAAATTTCAGCTCAATTTAGGTTGAGCCTGGCGCATTTAACTTCATTCGATGCTAACTCCCCGAAAAGTGAGTTTAACTTAAGTGGGAAAAGCCCTTTTTTTTAGTGCACTTGCCGAGAGTAACCATATGAACTGAATTACAAAATTTTTGTCTAAAACGACCCAAACCGTTGAAATAAAACGTTTTCATTGGTTTGTGGGCGGTAAAAGGGGGCGTGGAAACCAATTTTTAGTTCAGTTGCTGACAGTAACTGTACAAACTAAGCCAACATTTTAGCTCAATCGACCCAGTAGTCAATTTTAATGATTTCTCAAAAAATGGGTGTGGCTATATAGCGATGACGCCTTTTTTTAGTACAGTTGCCGAAAGTAACCATACAAACTTAGGTATCACATGTTAGTCTCATACGGTCAAAACTGCTTGAAATATACCATTTTCACTGATTTGTGGGCGCAAAAAGGGGGTGTGGAAACCAACTTTTCGTACAGTTACTGTCAGTAACTACACAAACCAAAGTACCAAATTTAAGTCTTATACGACCAAAACCATCTGAAATAAACTATTTTCATTTATTTTTGGGCGGTAAAAGGGGGCGTTCATTTTTAGTACAGTTGTCGACAGTAACCGTACATACTAAATTACAAAATTTTAGCCTTATACGACCCAAACCGACTGAAATATAACATTTTTATTGATTTGGGGGCGGTAAAAAGGGGGTGTGGCAAATTTTTGTTCCTAAACCATCTCGTACCTGAAACAAATCTACTGCCAAAATTTCAGGTCAATCGGTTCAGTAGTTTTGGAGTCTATAGACATCACACAGCCAGACACACATCGTTTTGCTTTTTATATATATAGATATGATTTGTGGGCGGTAAAAGTGGGCGTGAAAACATTTACATATAGTGACCGCCTCTTAGATCACCTACACAGCAAGTTTCACTGTAAAAATGTGTAAAACTCCGGAATTGCCATGATTTCAAAAAAGTGGGCGTATTTATATTACGACCACGCCCATTTTTCGTACAGTTACCGACAGTAACCATCTGAACAAAATTACCAAATCTTAGTTTTTTACGATTGAAACCGTCTTAATATATCCTTTTTTTGGTTTGCGATCGATAGCGTAAATTTGGCTTGTATGGGAGGTACCACGCCCCCTCGTTCAATAGTTACCAAACCTCACAGGAACACTCTCAAGATGTGGCTTCAGTTTCCCTGAAAATTTCATAAAGATCGGTTCAGCGGTTTTGGAGTCTATATGTGATATAGCCACATACCCACATACTCACATACCCACATACCCACATACATACATCCATTTTTATATATATAGATATAACGATTTGCCCTTATACAAAATGTGGTTTTGAAATTCCGTACAAGGGAAAACCATTTTATCGGCCAAATATCATTTTATGTGGTGGGGCAGTATTTCATATTAAAAAAAGATCCTGAATTTGGGACCCTTATTTAAATTTTCGTTTTGTGTGCATTTTTCCAGAGGTCTAGAGCCTTCCCTGCTCGCTTTACGGTCGCGGTCAGAAGAACCACAATTGTTTTTTTAATATTCTGAAAATTAGGACTTAATTTTTCATTGCCGTTTTGGTTTTATTTCATAATGTACAAACTCCTAAGGCCTTTTCCACACTTGGTCAACGCAACTCCAACTCAAGTTGCTAGCCTGTGTATTTATACCGGAACCTTCAGATTAACCAACTTGCACGCAACAAGTTCTCGACACGTTCTCAACCTGTTCAACGCAACGCGGCTTTCCGCAATTTTCATCGGCGACGGGTTGCATCAGTTTGTTTGTTTTGTGAATTGAAGTATATGTAGTGCAGTAGGCTTTATATTAATCAAGGTGAATAAGCTAATTAATTAGTTCCTAATAGAATCTTAAAGAAGAAGAAATAGTTTGCAAGATGAATGAGCAAGTTTTAAATATTAAATCAGTGCAAGAAGTCGAAAAACATGACTTATAATATAATAACAATTATTATATGTTGCATGACTTTTGAAGCAAGTCTGAAAGCATTCGGTTTATAGTTGCATTGCTTTTTAACTTTTTCGTTGTTGCGTTGAAGTTGTGTTGGAATTGCGTTGACCAAGTGTGGAAAAGGCCTAAGTGTCAGGTTTTATTTCATCTTTTCTTTAGGTCTTATTTCACCAGGAATTAGAAGTTATTTCATCTTTCAACGTTAGGACTTATTTCATTTACTGTTAGAAGTTCTTTCATTATGAGTTATTTCGCGGAGCCGGTAAAATGTTCCCAATTTTTTTTTATAAAAAGATTTTAGGTTTTATTTTATTTTCTGTTTGGGCGTTATTTCATTTTTTTGGGCTTTATTTCATTTTTGGTTTTGGGCGCTATTTAATTTTTGTAAGACCAAACTATTTTGGGTCTTATTTCATTTTCAGTTTGGGCGTTATTTCATTTTTTGGGCTTTATTTCATTTTTGATTTTGGGCGCTATTTCCTTTTTGTAAGCCCAAAATATGTTGGGTCTTATTTCATTTTCAGTTTGGGCGTTATTTCATTTTTTGGGCTTTATTTAATTTTTTGTTATGGGCGTTATTTCATTTTTTATGCCCAAAATGTTTTGGGCTTTATTTTATTTTTTTATTTTGGGCATTATTTCATTGGGCGTTATTTCCCTGAACCGAAATCAAGGTCGGGATCGTTTCGCAAAAAAAAACTGTTTATACAAAAAGTGCTTAAAAACATTAAAATAATTATGTAATTGTAAAACCAAGTGCACAATATAAATAAATAAAAATGAGAGAGTTATATAGACAAAAAAAAACCATGAGAAAAGTGTTTAGTTGGTCCAATAACTACCCAACATTTCAAATAAGCAACATCCTGTAACTAACGAACCCAGGCATCAAGGAATTTCAAATTTTCGTCAGTTCATGCATGAATAAAGACTAACACATATCTGACCTCAAAGAGATGAAGCCCAACCCATTTTAATTCGGGCATGAAAGGGTTAAAGTCCCACCAAATGTCTTAAAAAAATAATTGTGTTTATTTACCAAAAATTTTTTGTAAAACATGTCCAAGCTATGGTCTCACATCAATATTTAAAAGTTGTAGATTAATCAGTCTCTTTTTTATTGTTAGATGAAATTCGTATGCTAATTTTTTGTGATTTATTTTTAATCTTTATGTACTTAAAAGTGTTCAGTTCAATTTTAAATAAAATCTGTATTATTTTTTTATCTGCTAGCTAGGTAAGTAGGCAACTATGAAAAATAAAGGATTTGTTTTAATGATTTAAACAAATTATTATAATATTACAGCCAGCTATTATATAATTTTTATAGATACTGGGTGCCAATTATTACGTTTTTATGGGTGCTTATAACTGTGGTAATATGCCAATAATTATAGTTTTTAAAGAGCCAATAATTGTACTCAAGTGCCAACGGTTGTAGTAATCAATGTGCCAATAATTGTATTCACGTGCAAATAATTGTGGTTTTTGAAAGACTTTTTTATTTTGATTCTCACGAAACACAAAGAGCTCACATAAATATGTTAAAAATTGCTTTAAAAAATAAAATTAAATTCCAAAAAGAACATTTCCTTAAAAACAGAATGAATGCTATAGGCTACAAGGTAAAATTTCCTAATGGGTGCCAATGATTGTAGTCGGTATGCTATCTATAAAATAGGTCGCTATAAGCAGATGGTCGCTTAAGCCGAAGTCGTACTAAACGGATGTGTTTTCCTAGTGTTTAGCTATGAAACCAAACTTGAATTTACATCGTGGTCGCTAAAAACGGTTAGTCGTTATAAGCGAAGTCGTTATATTGAGCTTCTACTGTAGTTAGCAGTTTCTTGTTATACACTTGTTTCGAATATAAACACAAAACTAATAAAATACTTAACCTACACTGAGGGAAATATGTATTAAAATGGACTGAAATTGTGTTTATATTAAACGAATTTGTACGAAATAAACACAAATGTTTATAAAGTTTAATTTAAAACAAAAGTTTTTGTTTTCAAAACAATGTTTTTAAATATACTTTCATTGTAAAAATTTCAAGTCCAAACACATTTATTTAAACGACAAATTTAATGCAAAAACTTTAATATTGTTTTTATTGTGTATGACAAGAAACTGGTAAATACAGTAGAATCTCAATATAACGACTTCGCTTATAACGACTAACCGTTTTTAAACCGGAAAACAAATATTTTAAACCGCCATTTTTTCGATGCCATTTTTTAACTTTTTCGAGTTTTCGAAGTCATATCGTGATTAACAACCCCTGGGACCACCGAATAGGAAATTTTTTGACTTCATTTGATGAAGTTTGCGTTTCATTGCGGCTTGAAATTGTTTCAATATCAAAATAATTAATTAGTTCGTATCTCATCTTATGTTCAATATTTGTAAGACTAATTCAAAAATATTTTCAAACATTCAAATGTAAAATCGGGATCTCAGTTGTCTGGCAATAATTTTCAATAATAGTACAGTACATGATTTTTAAATTTAATCTCTGATAGCGACGTATTTTTTGTTATTGTAAGAAAAAAATTATACAAAAAAACAGAAATGAGCTTATAGTTGAAAATTAAACACGCTTGTTTTAAATTTTGTTTTGCAGAAACGCAAATAAGTTAAATTTCCATTTTAAAATTTTTTGTTTAATTTAAAGTATGTTTTTTTTCTCAGTGTAGCAATGCTTTATTTTTTTTTTAAATTTTTGTAAGCTTTTTATCCGAAACTTCAATCAGGATATTAACTCATCTGTCTTATTCTTTGTAGCAAGGCGAGGCACCAAAATCAGGCGGTAACACTCTTGTAAAACCATACTCAAGAAAAATACTCACGCTGGAGGAACGAGTACGTGCGATCGAAGCCTACGATCTTAATCCGGTGTACAGCCAAGTAGCACGCATGTTTAATTGCGGCCATGATCAGATAAAGAACATTATAGAGAACCGCAAGGCTATTATGAATTCCTACCAAGCCGCTATAAGCTTAAAACAAAGTTCGAACTTAAGTCCTGATGAGGAAATTAATAGACGTTGTATGGTCGCTTTTTTGGGCGAATGTGTGTACGAATACATACAACGCGCACAATTCCATTCGAATGCACAACTAAGCGAGGAGATCATTCGTGCCAAAGCTACCGAATTTCGTGAACTTATGCAAATTAAGGGTTTTGTTGCAAACAAGGCGTGGCTCAATCAGCTTAAGATCGATTACAACATCTCATTTTCGCAGCGACAAATCCTACTAACACGTACTCCACCCGCTCTCCTGGATCTCAAGAGTATTATGACGTATTGCAGTCAGAATGGTTGGGAAACAAATCGCAAACTACCCACGAATCAACAGACAAACAAACCCCTGGATAAACTGAAAACTGCAATGGATCTCGTTGCAGGTAATTCGACAACTAGAATTACCGCAGAATTAGAAGCGCGACGTCAGCACAAGATAAACTTTCTGGAAAAGGCATTTTACGAGTACATTCAGCGTGCCCAGTTTTATCACAAGATGCAACTCAGTGAGGAATTGCAGCTCAAGATCGCATGCGAGCTCAAAGATATGCTGGAGATCGACAACTTCGTACCAACCAAAAGCTGGATCAAGGATTTCAAGCGGCACTATAAATCAAGCACCTCACAGCACACGCTCATTTCTACGCGCACGCCGATTTTCTCGCTGGATCTCAAGGATATTATCAGCTACTGCAGTCGCATGGATCAAAAGAATGCCAATGCAAGCCCAACAACAACAGCAGCGGTACAGTGCGAAAGTATGCAGGCAGTTCGAACATCAAAGTCACAGTTAGTGGAAAAGGAGACAGTTGAGGAGCAACAAGCACAGTCACAGCCACAGTCAAAGCCTGAGTATCAGATGCAGGTGCTGCCACCACAGACAATAATACAGAAAAAAGTAATTATAGATCCCTTAGATATTGTAGAAGCAGAAGACTTTACGCCAGATTTAGCGGATATAAAAATCGAGCTACGGGAAGAAGATGAGGCGGAAGTACAACCATCACCTGCGGAAATACAAAAACTTGACTCGTCTCAGATGGAAAATAAAAACAGTAAGCCGGAACAGCCACTTCATAGTCCACGTCACTGGTGGGAGCAATGGTGGGATATTATGTCGTATTGCAATCAACATGATAGCAAAGACCCCAAACCGCCCACAAATCAACAGGCGGACAAGCCCTTGCACATGCTTAAAACCCAAATGGATCTTGTTGCGACTAATGAGGCTTCTATTGGAGAATTAGAAGTGCGACGTCAGCGCAAGATAAACTTTCTGGAAAAGGCACTATACGAGTACATTCAGCGCGCCCAGTTTCATCACAAGATGCCGCTCAATGAGGAATTGCAGATCAAGATCGCCTGCGAGCTCAAAGATATGCTCAAAATCGACAACTTCGTACCCACCAAAAGCTGGATCAAACACTTTAAGCTACACTATAACTACAGCACCTCGCAGCACACGCCCACTTTTACACGCACGCCGCTTTTCTCACTGGATCTCAATGATATACTCAGCTACTGCAGTCGCATGGATCAAAAGAATGCCAATGCGATTCCGACAACAACAGCAGCAAAACAGCGCGAAAGTACGAAAGCAATTCCAGCACCAACGTCACAGTTAGTGGAAAAGGAGACAGTTGAGGAGCAACAAGCACAGTCACAGTCAAAGCCTCAATATCAGGTGCAGTTGCTACCACCACTGACAATATTACAGCAAAAGATCATTTTAAATCCTGTAGTTCAACCTGCGCCTATGTTGACCAAAGAGTCTAAACATATTCTAGAAGCAAAAGACATTACGCCAGATATAGCGGATATAAAAATCGAGTTACGGGAAGAAGATGAGGAGAAAGTGCAGCCATCACCTGCGAAAATACAAAAACTTGACTCGTCTGCGATGGAAAATAAAAATAGCAAGCCGGAACAGCCGCTTCATAGTCCCGGTCACTGGGTGGAGCAAAGCAGCGACGATGAAGAGCTACCCAAATATGCCAAAAGCTACGAGGATGCACTTAAACTCTTAAAGTCAGTGGAAGATTTCGCTATGCTAGCAGAGAACTATTCTGCCATAGCTTTGATATCGAAGTTGGAGAGTATCTATAAGAATCCTCACTCAAAGTCAAATGATAATTGAGTCGATTAGCATTGTTTTAAATGTGAATTTGGCAGAAATTTAGCTACTCTGCAGTACATTTTTTTATGGAGAAATAATAAAAATTATAAAAACTTAGTTTTATAAGTTTCAAAAGTATTTGTTTTCATAAGTAAATATGCATCTAATCCCATCTAGCATTTGAAAGATTGTTTGGCAAGCACGATTAATAGGCGATTCTTATTTTGATCATCTAGAAGATTAGTGGAGGAGATACAAAAACAAAATACGTGAACATTAATTTAGGTTCATTAATCGTTTTTTAAATCAACAATATATTTTGAATAAAAATAAGTAACCCTTGCTTTTTTTGTATTCAAAATACAAATTGTTTTAAAAAGTGTTCTGCAAAGTTGTGCAAAAAAACGTATTAATACATAATGGATCAACAAATTTTGTTCAATAATGGTAAGATATTTTAAATTTCGAAGCAATGTTCAGTTCAATGATTACATTCAAATACGGTGTGTACCTAATCGCAATATGTGGTATTGAAATATTCAGCCCTATCGGGAAAAATTGTTCACGCGGAATCCGAATATGAAAATTTTTAATGCAAATTTGTTTATCAACCATAGATGAACAAATTTGCCTTAAAATTTTTTAAAATGTTCTTAAGCTTTATCTTAAAAGTACAAACTCCCTTTTCCGAATCCGCGTGAGAAATTATTCCCGATAGGGCTGATTAACACTACAATGCAGAAATAACATCAAATTAACTAAAACTTTTTTTCTAAAATTCTTGTAAATCACGTTATTTTTTTCATGTACCGAACTTTTGATTTGTATAATTCCACTCAACATTGATACAGACTATATTGTAAATATAATAAATTATGTTGATTTCTTTCATTTTTTGCAGACTCATCTATTAGCGGAAATCAAATTGTTGAATTTATTGATATTAGAAATATAAGTATGTATCTTTGTACATTTTTCTCTTGAGGTGTATAGTATCAAAACACTTTTTTACTTCTTTTCGATAGTAAACTTAATAATTAAAATCATATCTACTAATTAACCAAAACAAAATTACATTTGCACTTTGTTTTAAGATTTGGAAAAAAAAATGTATATTGTACGGCTTAGCTAGTAAACAAGTTATCTGTTTTGATTTTATTACCCTCACATCGTATTTTTGAAATTGTTTTATATTTTATTTTTTATGTGTCTATTAAACAGATGAGTGCGACAACTCCGACGCTGGTGGATCAATTTTAGACGTTTTAAAAGAACTTAAATATTTTAAGAAGATTGTTGAACGACAAACAAATATTATTGGAAAGCTAACTGAGGAAGTTGTTACAATTAAAAATGAAGTTCGGCTATTGAAATTCAATGCAGTCAATGAGGCAGCCACGGATTTAATTCCGCTTTACATGAAATGGCCTTACAGGAAAATAAATAGAAATTGGCCCATTATCATAGTCAAAATAAAGTCGACTTTAAATTTAGTGCAAGCTAAACATCAACATCAACATATTATTAAAGTTATCATACATAAAATATTTTTATTGTTTTATAAAATGTTTGCAATAATTCAATCTTCTGTTATATCTGGCAGATGGTGAAACTCTTCATTATTCAGTTTGGTTTTTGCTTTTTTTTATTTATATATACATAATTATTTATTTAACAATAGATTAAACAATATTTCATATGTGATAAAACAAAAAATAAAACAAGCAAACATAAAAATAAAAAAAACTATTTAAATTCGTTGTTTTACTTTATAAAACCTATAAAAAATAACCGTATATATGAGTCTTTTACGTTTCGCATATAACGCTTCCAAGCGAGTCTACTATAATTCCTAAAAGCGATTTATAATAAAATCTTCTTGGCGAACCGTAGTTGATTTTACGTAGAGAATCGCAAACAAATCCTCTTGGCGCGCCGCAGATGCAACTTTTAGACGCAACGCAGAGGTTTTATATTGAAGATTCGCCTAAGTTGAACAGTTTCATACAAAGAATGGAACTTCCGCGATCAGAATTCGACATCGTAGGCGATCAGATAGATCCTGTGGGCGAATCGTATAAGATTCTTTCGCGATTGTAAATGCTAGCTGGGAATATATTAATACGTGAACATAAAAAATTGTGCTACGCGTTTTTAATATTTATTTTAGAAGAAGGATAATGAAACGGTTATCATTCGAAAGGTACTACTTCCTCCAGAGATGTGCGGAAACATGTTCGATTTTAAATTTATGACCTATGACCCGAAATATTAGCGTTGAAAGTATGTATTAATTTTAGTAAGGGATCTCAGGATTGGTAGGTAAGAGGTAGAATGGTGAATAAGGTATCGGATGAAAGGTCTGGGTGAGGAGGAATACATTTTATACTGGTGATCTTTGACCTGAAATATGAGTGTTAGAAGAAAACTTCCCTTTAAAAGTCCTTTATTCATCTAAATAAAATAAAAAAAAATTGGCCATTTCAGCCCTAGAAAGGACTTTGACCTAGCTTCTATTGATCAATTGTGTTGTGCGTTTTATTAAATGTTTGATCACAAATGATCGAGAACTGGGCCTACGTGTTTTATGCCGACTCCGAACGGCTTATGTTCTCAAGAAGCTTTACATGGCAATTTTACTCTCTGAGGTTTGCCATTGTCTGCAGAGAGGTGACGACCGAACAGAAAAATTAATTCATTTGAAAAACATTTTGTCTGAGCTGGAATTGAACCCGGGCTACCGCGGTTCTTTAGCTTAGGGGCCACGCACTCTACCCACTAGGCTACGGCCGCCCCTTTATTCATCTTTTGGAATCAAAACCATTGAGGTATCTGAAAAACTGTAGATTTTTTTAGTGCAACGCATACTGAACTGATTCATTCATTGCAAAGAAAAATGCATAGAAACTTGCAAACCGGCTACAAAAAAGGTCTAGAATTCTAAATGTAATTTTTAAAAATGATGATAAAAATTTAGAATTTGTTGGTACTGAAAACATAGCAATGCCTAGTGATGAGACGAGTCGAATACTTTTTTAACTCGAGTTACTCGAGTCTGAATTATTTTGACTAGAGTAGAAACTCGAGTTGACTCGAGTATTTCAAAGTCGATTTTGAAAATAAACTGCTTGTTTCGATCTAAGAGTCAGTTTGCCAAGGCGAGTAAGCAATTTCTGGCTCGTTTCGAGTGATAGCATGTAAAATTGGCAATTTTTAGAGCAGATTTTTTTGTATTACAATTCGCTTTTTCTACTTTTAATAAAATTTTTAAATTTCGATGCAAAGCTAGTTCTATAAAAAATTCTATTATGCGGCTATAAAAAGCACATTCAAGACAAAAATTCATTCGGTGTTCATTTGGCTTTTAAAAACAGTGATTAAAGCTGTGTGAAATAATTCGCTTAATTTTCTGACAACTCGAGTTTCAGCGAAAAGTGACTTGAGTCGGCTCGATTTTGAGTTTGACTCGAGTTAACGAGTAGAATAACTCGACTTGTCACATCACTAGCAATGTCTTTTCAAAATGATTTTCTCGTATTCATTTCGATCGAACGATTACTTCTGACATCAAGGATTATCGCGAGCTCATGATCATTAAGGCCAGTAATACATGAAATCAAGTAAATTTTTTGAGAAGACAACTAAATCAACTTTAAAAAATCACACTCTGGCATATATTTGCAAATATTTTAAAGTATATGTGTGTGAATTTCGCTTTAAAAATTAAACAGCATATTTCCAAGATGTTTTTGAAGTAATTTATCGATGTTTACGCATTTCGATTTTCAAAAAATGTTCATGTATAATCTGATAATCTTCCCGAAGCACAGTGCGCTTTTATCGATTTTAGGATGACTTTTGCACTATCTCAGAAACTATAAAAGCTAGGGCCATGAAGTTTTGTACAAATAAGTTTTAGCCTTAATACAGTAACAGCACAAAAAAATTAGAATTCGAGGTCAACTGCATCGCCTACCTCCCATGCAAACCAATTTTTTTTTAATTAAAAGAAACCCGCATAAAATTGCTTATTTATGTTTTTCAAGAGTAAATTTAGTTTATTTAACTTCACTTAAGCGTCATGCAAAAAATATTCCTAATCGGATATCTTTCAGATATATCTCCTATAAATCAATATTACCAAATTAACGAAATTTAAAAATAAAAATTTTAATTAATGGTTGACAATATAAGATCACAACTTGTTTTAAATTATAAATTCTATTTTATTTTTCTTTAAATTTAAGAGTACCTACAAATTGTTTTTTAAGACTTTTTTCAAATTAAGTGGTTTTTCTTAATAGCAGCTAGATGCATCAGGTTTTTACAGAAACAAAAGGCAAAAGTACGATATTTTATAATAGTAATAGCCTTCGACTTGAATAATGCTTACTTAGCTAGATATTTTCTCTTAAGTTTAACTTAAATTTTCATTTCTTGAAAAATTTAAAGTCATATTATAGCGATTTTTCTATTTTTATTTATTAAAACTTTTTATTATATCTTATATTTAACTAGCTGATATACCCGGTGTTAAACGAAAAGTTGTCACTATCTTTACCCCAAATTTTTGACCTTTTTTGTCATCTCCAAACATACTTAGGTTTTCAAATTCATCAAACACCTTAAATGTTTAAAGTAAATAATCTACCATGCAAAAATTTTCAAAGTTATTTCAATTTGGTAATTGCATACCTTTGTGGTAAGTAACATTCTTTGTTTAGATGCCTTTTATTAGAAAAATTTTGTTTTCTAAAATTTCCAAGAAACTGACACCACAAAAATACACAAAAAGTTTTTAGTAGGTACTAATTTTATTTGTTGGTGAAATAAAAAAAAAATAAATCAAAAATGAAAGTGCTGCCTTTGAAAGTGAATCACTCGGTCATGTTACTAAGGATTGCATTATTTTTTTTTAAATTTTGATTAATTGTCCGTCTAGTCGTGTTTCAATCTTTTTCATTTTCGTTTCCCTTCTAATTTTTATTATTTTCCAAAAAAAAAACCTTAACGAATTTCTTTATTTCGCAAAAAACAATGATAAAAATATTTGTTGTTGAAAAAATATTCCAAAACCAAAAATGGCTCTTTTAATGTTTTTTCATATGGTATGCATGAATGTAGGGTTGATTTAAAGTTTCTATCGTAAAAATTTAAAAAGTTTTATACGATCGAAAAATCAAAAATTTAAGATTTTTTTGTTTATTTTTATTAATTTTGTATTTTTATAATTTACACACACACACACCAAATTTCATCAAAATTGGTCCAGTCGTTTAGGAGGAGTTCAGTGACAAAGCCATGTACAGAAGAATTTTATATATAAAGATTCAATGGTGATTAAGACATAAAAAAGTCCAAAAAAACAAAAACTTGAAATATACTTTTTGCTCAAAGTTATTATTGTTTAAACTTGACTTTATTTTTGGGTTTTATTGAGCTTATTTTTTTAAAAAAGTTTCAACTTTGACGAATTTTATAAAAAAAACCATACAATACATCAAGTTTTTAATACCACATTCATATTATGTGTTTTATAATCTGACGAATAAAAATATTTTCTTTAAAGTTTAACAAAAAAAACCCAAATGTCATCCCAAAATTAAAAAAAGCTCACTGTGCGACAATCAAAACGATCTTCTAACTTCAGTAACTGAAGTCTCTAATATAATTTCAAAAAAACCAAACAAAAACTCTACTGGCATTTATGTCACTCTATACTATCTAACAAACCATTTTTCACCAAATATCTGTGTAAGCGATAACAAAATCTGATTTCAAAGTTTCGAGAAATCTTGCTTCAAAATTTTCAGTCGCCATATGAGTTATAGGAAATGGTATTTTGTTTATGTGGCATAACTTTGGCTTGGGTCATGCTAGAAGCTCCAGATTTTGTGTGTTTATAGAGATATATGCGCGGAACACATCTGCATCAATAACTCATTTCTGTCTTTAGTGGACTTAAGCTATTATTGCTTGTGAACACAGATATAATATTCTTTTTGGCTATTCTTTTTAATCATCTTATATCTTCATCTTATTTTCCTTCTTTTTTGAAATTAGCTCTTATA